>CM029650.1:24821169-26141169 GCA_017311315.1 Dendrocalamus latiflorus | reverse complement strand
CTCCCCCTCGCGCTGCAAGGAGTGGCGCTCTCTTGGTTCTTTACCATAGAGCCGGGCTCCATCTACGCGTGGGAGCAGCTTCGCGTCCGCCTTCACAACAACTTCCAAGGAAACTACGTCGACCGAGTCGACGCGGACCAACTCTTTGCTGTGAAGCAAAAACCCTCGGAGAAGCTCCGGGACTACTTCAAACGCTTCGCCAAGATTCGATGCCAAGTGAAAGACGTTAACGAAACCACCATCGTTAATGCAGCCATACAGGGCCTTCGCCCGGGCCCGATGGCCGAGTACAACGCGCGAAAGCCAATCAAGACGGTGGCGAAGCTCTTCGACAAAATGGAAGAATACGCCAGGGCGGAGGAAGACGCACGGCGAAGGCAAGGTGACGACTCCGACACCAACCAGGCCGAAGCCTCGGCAAAAGCCGAAGATCCGCCGAAGGGCGGTTCTTCGAATGGAAAACGTAAGCAGGAGTCGTCCAGGGACGCCTCGCATAAGGAGTCGTCCGATCAGCCCAAGCGCGGCCAGCAGAGGTCGAGGCAGAACCGGTACGTCCTCGACATCGAAGGCGGGTCCGACGAGGGTGCTCCCGCGGGCCGAGGCGGTCGGGGGCGCCGTGGCCGGGGGCGCGGCCGTGGCAGGGGCCGCGACGATAAGGGTCGTGGAGATTACGACGACCAGCATCAGGGACTGTGGTGCGTAGTCCACGGCCACGGCAATCATGATACCCGCGCATGCATCTCCATCGCGGCGCTCCGCGACAGCGTCGCTAGGGACAGGAACCTGGAGGCGCGCCCGCCTGCGGTGGCCCACATCCAATTCCCATACGAGGCCCCCGTGCAGGTACAGGCGCAGGGGATGCAACCCCAGGAAGGCGCCTTACGGATCCAAGCTCACGTACAGCAGCCTCGGGAGGGCCTCCTGTCGCTGCAGGCCCCGGACGCAACCCACCGCAGGGTCATTAACGTCATATCCAGAGGCTCTGCGCTGGAATTCGCCTCGGCACGGCAGCAGAAGGCCTATGCGCGAAGACTACATCACGTGGCGGCATACCCAGCGCAAGCACCGCCGGATTGGGCGCAGCACGAAGTTACATTCACACCCGACGACGCCCAGGGTGTGGACTTCCCTCATCAGGACCCCCTGGTCATCCGGGTCACTATCGCGGGATGCGACGTGGGGCGCGCCTTGGTGGACGGCGGTAGCTCCGCGAACGTATTGTTTGCGGCGGCCTTCGACCAGATGGGGATCCCTCGAAGCCGCCTAGGGCCCTCGGGAATCCCACTGCAGGGCTTCGGGGGACAGCCCCTGCGGGCGCTGGGCCAAATAGGTCTTCAAGTCTCCTTCGGCCGAGATGACAACGTGCGGGCCGAAGATGCCACCTTCGACGTGGTCGACCTTCCGTACCCCTACAATGCCATATTAGGGCGCCCAATCCTCAACTCCTTCGGCGCGGTACCACATCACGGCTATCTATGCATGAAGATCCCGGGTCCCCGGACCATCATCACCGTCCGAGGCGACCAGGATATGGCCCGGCGCATCGAGCCAGGTACCAGGTGCCCGCGTCGCGAAGCCCAACGGCGCTCCTAGAGCTGGCGTCACCGCGCGGAGGTCCGCGGGGTCATTCACAGGCGCCTTGGCGGGCCCTGCAGATGTCTAGCGACTAGAGGCTTTGGCCGCACCAAGGGCAAACGGTTAGTATATCCATCCTTTGTAGTTGCTCACCCGCGCAAACGAGGATGTACTGAAGATCGTCGTTTGTCGATAATCTTTCTTTATCACGTGCAAGTACGCGGTGAAGGCGCGCGCAGGCTTAGCCAACGCGCGCGTTCCCGCAGTATAAAACAAAGACGCACGTTCGCGTGTGCACTCGCCGTAGCCAGGGGTACGGGACTGAGTATAAATTGAAGTCGCACGTTCGCGTGTGCACTCGCCGTAGCCAAAAGGTGACGGGCCTGAGTATAAACAAAGACGCACGTTCGCGTGTGCACTAGCCGTAGCTAGGGGTACGGGACTGAGTATAAATCGAAGTCGCACGTTCGCGTGTGCACTCGCCGTAGCCAAAAGGTGACGGGCCTGAGTATAAACAAAGATGCACGTTCGCGTGTGCACTCGCCGTAGCCAGGGGTACGGGACTGAGTATAAATCGAAGTCGCACGTTCGCGTGTGCACTCGCCGTAGCCAAAAGGTGACGGGCCTGAGTATAAACAAAGACGCACGTTCGCGTGTGCACTCGCCGTAGCCAGGGGTACGGGACTGAGTATAAATCGAAGTCGCATGTTCGCGTGTGCACTCGCCGTAGCCAAAGGTGACGGGCCTGAGTATAAACAAAAGATGCACCGGGGGAACGCCCTCGCGCGCACCAGTCTACGGACTTTAAATAAGACGTAGCGTCGAGTTCCGCCTCCGCACGCACCAGTCTACGGACTTTAAATAAGACGTAGCGTCGAGGTCCGCCTCCGCACGCACCAGTCTACGGACTTTAAATAAGACGTAGCGTCGAGGTCCGCCTCCGCACGCACCAGTCTACGGATTTTAAATAAGACGTAGCGTCGAGGTCCGCCTCCGCACGCACCAGTCTACGGACTTTAAATAAGACGTAGCGTCGAGGTCCGCCTCCGCACGCACCACTCTACGGACTTTAAATAAGACGTAGCGTCGAGGTCCGCCTCCGCACGCATCAGTCTACGGACTTTAAATAAGACGTAGCATCGAGGTTCGCTTCCGCACGCGCGAGTCTCCGGACTATAAAGGAAGTCGTAGCGTCGAGGTCCGCCTCCGCACGCATCAGTCTACGGACTTTAAATAAGACGTAGTGTCAAGGTCCGCTTCCGCACGCGCGAGTCTCCGGACTATAAAGGAAGTCGTAGCGTCGAGGTCCGCCTCCGCACGCATCAGTCTACGGACTTTAAATAAGACGTAGCGTCGAGGTCCGCCTCCGCACGCGCGAGTCTCCGGACTATAAAGCAAGGCAAAGTGCGGAGGTCCGCCTCTGCATACGCCAGTCTACGGGCTGTCCGCTCTAAGGAACCCTGGCGCAGCTACTTCGCCAACGGTGGCATCAACACACAGCGCATATCCTAAAATGCCAGGAAGTCTGCATACCGGAAAAATCACAAGTACAAAGGTCCGGCAACATCCCTGCCGCTCTAAGCCGCTATCCCGCGGGTTCGTCCTTAACACGCGCTAAAGCTGGGGCCTCGCTCGAAGAAGGCCGGCTCGCCCAAAAGTCCAGCGACTCTTCGGCCCGTCGCCAGCGTCGAAGGCGTCGCCGGGTTGAAAGGTCGGCCGCACGAAGCCGGCCCCAGCAAGGAAGTTGCCCGGGATATAGGCGAAAGTCAGAATGCATGCAGCAAGTGTGTACTTTATTCGCAAAGACAAGGAACAGTACAACGCACGCCTACACCTAGGCACCACGGCGTCAGACCTGCGGGTTCCCGGCGCCTTCGGAGGGCCCAGCGCCGTCATCGTCGCGTCGAGGGACCCCGTCCAGAAATTGGCCGAGGCTCCCCGTCCCGTAGAGCGACTTCTGGAGCTCGATCCGTGCAGCATCCGGCCCGACGTAAGCCCAGATCCGGTCGAAGAAGGGCCCGAGGGCAAGGCGAGCGGAGCGGACGGTGCCGGACATTACTCCGGCCCTGCCAGGCATCTCCAGCTGGGGGTCATCTAGCCCGGCGACGTGCGTACAACCGCGGTGCTGCAGGAGCGCGCACACCAAGCATGCCGACGTGTACACGCAGTGGGTGCTGAAGGACGTCGCCGCGTCGCGCACGACGTTGGCGGCATCCCCGACCCAGCGGAGCGTCCGAGACAACTCCTCCGGGCCGAAGGAGTGGCCCAGCACCTCAGCTACCAGCCCTTGAAGATGGCTCTCCAGCGCTTGCATGGCGTCCCACGCAACCACCGAGGCGTCGCCAAGCGTCTGGTTACGCTCCGCTAGAGTCAGGGCAAGCTCGCCTTTTTCCTTCTCTAGCGAGGCGACCTGCTCCAGGAGCCCGTCCCGCTCCGCCGCAAACCTCTGTTCAGCAGCTGCCGCGACCGACTCCCGCGCCGACGCAACAAGTCCCTCGGCGTGCGCCCTAGCTTCGGCGCATTCCACTTCCAGCTGGCGGATGCGGGCGTCCTGGGCAGAGCGGGCGCCAGAGGCTTCGCGCAGCTCCTCCTCGGCGGCCCGCAGCCTATCCTCGAGCGCCTTTCGGCTACGAGCATAGGCCGTTTGCAGGGCCTGCCCCAGCACAAGTGTCTGTAGAAGGGAAAAGACTTAGCAAGCTCAGCTAAGCCCAGGCGTGGTCGCATGAGTACTTACCCTCACCCCAGACACCTCGAAGGCGTCCTCGAGGCGCCCCGCCCGTAAGTCTGCAGCACTTGCGGGTCGACGCTGGTGGCCGTGTCATTCACAATCCCGCGCCACGCCCTCAGCGTCTCCGGAGGCGGCACGAAGTCCGCGGGGCTTACGCGCGCGGAGGCCCCGTGTTCCGCCAAGGGCTCCCCCTCCGGAATGAGCAACGCTGCAAACAGGGATACAGGTGAGCACCCCAAGGCACAAAAGCATACACCAAGGTAAGCTAAGCCACCGTACCCTCGGTAGCAGAAGGAATGGTCCCGCCGCGGGCAGAAGCCTCCGCGTTCGGGGAGGGTGACGGCTGTCCCTGCGCGGTGGGAGGCGTGGCCAAAGGGGCAGAAGGCGCGTATGCCATAGGGTCCCCGGCGCTTGCGCTGGAGTCCCACAAGCTTCTGAAGCTTGCATTCAAGTGAACATCGGGATTTATTACTCTTAGTGCTTGCCGGCACTTGGACGATCCGGTGGAAGTTGCCTCGGTGATCTTCTCAAGAAGATTGTGAGAAGACCCGGCAAATTGTGAAGGTTGGAGCTCGCCTACCCGGAGTGGGGAAGAGCTACACTAGTGATCGAGGTGCTTGGCTCAATTCGTGGAGCCGGTCCGATACGTCCGGGCTTACCTCAACGTGGACTAGGGGAAACCGGCAAGTTTCCGAATACCACGGTAAAAACATCGGTTATGTCCCTTGTCTCTTTAGCTCTTGTTCTTTTGCTTCATTGAGATCACTTATTTGTTTAGAGCTAAATTGCTGACTAGAATTGCATATGATTAATTGCTTTACATCATTGTCATTTAAATTGTGGAGAATTAATCAAGTAAACAAGAAAAGTTTAAAAACCTCCTATTCACCCCCCTCTAGTCGGTATCCTTGATCCTACAAGTGGTATCAGAGCTTGGTCTCTCACTTTTAGACTTAACCGTCTAGAGAGAAAAGGATGGCTAGTGAGGGGATTTCGGTAGGAAAGGCACCTCTATTTGATGGCTCAAATTATGCTTATTGGAAGATTAGAATGTCAATTTATTTAAAGGCCATGAGTCCTAATATTTGGAAAATCGTAAATGATGGTTACGTCATGTCACTTGATCCCGACAACCCAACGGAACAAGATGGGCGTAACACTCATTTAGATGCCCAAGCCATGAATGCTCTTTTTGGGGCCTTAAACGCGGATGAATTCAATAGAGTGAGCAATCTTGAGACGGCTCACGCTATTTGGAATACCCTTTCGGAAATACACGAAGGGACATCCACGGTTAAGGAGGCAAAATTGCATCGGCTTAGGATTAAATATGAGACATTCATAATGTTGCCCCATGAGGACATCAATGAGATGTACACACGGCTCAACAACATTGTGAATGAGCTCAAAGGCCTTGGCACTAACCTCTCGGATCTTGATGTTGTGAGAAAGATGCTTAGGGCTCTACCGGAGAAGTACGAGATGTTGGTAACTCTCTTCCTCAACTCACCGGAATTGGCAAGAATGACGCCAACACAACTCTTGGGTAATCTAATTACCAATGAGTTGTACAAGAAGGATAAGGAGGAACTTTTGGAGCAATCCACCTCCAAAGGGAAGAAGATCACCGCCTTCAAGGCAAAGGCGGTGGCAAGTGGAGAGTCCGAAGATGAAGAAGAAGACTCCGAAGAAGAACTTGCCCTCCTTGTGAGAAGGATGAACAAGTTCATGAGAAGACGCTCAAATCGAGGAGGAGGCTATGATAAAGGAAAGAAGTGGCAATCATCCTCCAACAAAAACAAGTATAGCAACATCCGTTGCTATGAGTGCGATGAGAAGGGGCATATAGCTTCACAATGTCCCACAAAGAAGGATGACAAGGAGAAGTCATCCAAGAAGAAAGGCTATCATGGCAAGAAGAAGCTTTTCAAGAAGCTCCACAAAGACGGCAAAAATGAAGCCCACATTGGTGAGTGGGATTCCGATGGGGAATACTCCGACTCCGACTCTAGTGAGGATGAGTCTCCCAAGAAGAAGGGACTTGTCGGCATCGCCATCAAGGAAGCTCCATCGCTATTCTCCACTCCCACATGTCTTATGGCAAAAGGGGAGAAGGTAAAAACTCTAGATGACGATGAACCCTCCTATGATGATTTGATGGACATGTTAGTAGAACTAAATGAATTTCTTGGAAAAGAAAAATCAAAATTCAAGGTTTTGAAAAGGGAGCACATAGCTCTTAAAAAACCTATGAGGAGCTAAAGGAAGCTCATGACTTGCATACAAATAAGTCTAGTATGAGTATTGGCATATCTTGCAATATTTTGAATGAGATGCCTAGTGTAGAGAAAGTAACATCTAGCATGTCTACCTCTTGTGATGACTTACTTTCTATGCCATGTTCTTCTAAGATTGATTCATCTAATGCTTTGTCTCATGTTCATGATGATATGCTAGTAGATGAAAACCAAAATTTAAAAGAACAAGTCCTAAAACTGAATAAAAGTTTGGAAAGAGCATACAAGGGAAAAGACACCCTTGATAAATTGTTAAATACCCAAAGATGCTCTTTCAATAAGGAAGGACTTGGATACATTCCCAAGAAAGGTAAGAAACCGATATCCAAACCTCCAAGGTTTGTAAATGAGAATGGTAAGTATTGTACAAAATGCCGGAATGTAGGACATATGGTAAATGATTGTTCTAGAAATAGTGTGCATTCCATTGGCCTGTATAATTCTTGTTACATGCTTAAAAAATCTAAAAATGGAAATGTAATTGCTCATTTTATTGGCACCTCGATTTTGGGTGCTAAAAGGAAATCCATTTGGGTGCCCAAAACCTTGGTTACTAACCTCCAAGGATCCAAACAAATTTGGGTACCTAAAAGAACTTGATTTTCTTTTGTAGGTGAACTATAAAACCGGCGGAAGGCATTGGGTGTTGGATAGTGGTTGCACTCAACACATGACCGGAGACCGGAAGATGTTCACCACCTTTGAGAGTGGAAGCAATGACAAAATCACCTTTGGAGACAATAGCAAAGGAAAGGTATTGGGATTGGGTAAAATCGCTATCTCTAACGACCTTTCAATTTCTAATGTATCACTAGTCGAAACATTAAATTTTAACTTGCTATCTGTTGCTCAATTATGTGATCTAGGCTTAACATGCTCATTCTCAAAAGAAAATGTTATAATCTCAAAAGACAATAATAATGAACTAGTCTTTAAAGGCTTTAGATTTGAGAATCTCTATTTGGTAGATTTCACTTCAAATGATGCATGCTTAAAAACTTGTTTAATTGCAAAAACTTCTTTGGGTTGGCTTTGGCATAGGAGACTAGGTCATGTGGGTATGGTTCAACTTAAAAAGCTTTTCAAACATGATCTAGTGATTGGCTTGAAAGATGTGAAGTTTGAGAAAAATCGACTTTGTAGTGCTTGTCAAGCCGGAAAACAAGTCGCTAGTTCTCACCCTTCCAAAAGTATCATGTCAACCTCTAGACCATTGGAGCTCTTACACATGGATTTGTTTGGGCCAACAACCTATAAGAGCATCGGAGGAAATAGCTATTGTTTAGTCATTGTGGATGATCACTCTAGATACACATGGGTCTTCTTCCTAAATGACAAAAGTGAAACCTCCGGGATTTTCAAAAGTTTTTCAAAAAGAGCCCAAAATGAATTTGATTTTAAAATAAAGAAAATTAGGAGTGACAATGGTTCCGAGTTCAAAAATACAAAAGTTGAAGACTTTTGTGATGATCTTGGAATAAAGCACGAACTTTCCACAACCTACACTCCGGAGCAAAATGGAGTTGTAGAGAGGAAAAATCGAACATTGATTGAAATGGCTAGGACAATGCTTGATGAGTATAATACTTCCGACAAGTTTTGGGCGGAAGCTATTAACACCGCTTGTCATGCCATAAATCGCCTTTACTTACATCGACTTCTGAAAAAGACTTCCTATGAACTACTTATTGGAAGGAGACCGAACATCTCTTACTTTAGAGTATTTGGTTGCAAATGCTATATTCTAAGAAAAGGTGTTCGGCTCTTAAATTTCAAAGTCGTTGTGATGAAGGCTTCCTTTTAGGGTATTACTCAAATAGTAAAGCCTATAGGATCTTTAACAAAAATTCGGGATTAGTTGAAGAATCATGTGATGTACAATTCGATGAAACTAATGGCTCTCAAGAGGAGCAAGAAAATTTGGATGATGTAGGTGATGAAGGATTACGAAAAGCTATGGAAAACATGCAAATTGGAGACATCAAGCCAAAGGAAGATCCATCTTCACCAAGCTCATCAAGACAAGTAGAGCCACCTACTTCATATACCCCAAGTAATGTTCAAGTTGTTGAAGACGAGCAAAAAGATCAACAACAAAACAATTTCAAGATTCACAATGCGATTGCCAAGGATCATCCAATAGATCAAATATTGGGTGATGTGAGTAAGGGTGTTCAAACTCGCTCTAGAGTAGCTTCATTTTGTGAACATTACTCTTTTGTTTCTTCTCTTGAGCCTAAACTTGTAGATGAGGCTCTAGATGATCCGGATTGGGTAATGCCATGCATGAAGAATTAAACAACTTCGCTCAAAATGAAGTATGGACCTTGGTGGAAAGACCCGAAGAGCACAATGTGATTGGCACCAAATGGGTCTTCCGAAACAAACAAGATGAAAATGGCACTGTGGTAAGAAACAAGGCAAGGTTAGTAGCTCAAGGCTATACTCAAGTCGAAGGTTTAGACTATGATGAAACATTTGCACCCGTTGCTAGACTTGAGTCAATTAGAATCTTGCTTGCTTTTGCATCTAGCTTTGATATTAAATTATTTCAAATGGATGTTAAAAGTGCTTTCTTAAATGGAACAATCTCCGAACTTGTATTTGTTGAACAACCTCCGGGGTTCGAAGATCCTAAATGTCCTAATCATGTTTATAAACTTGCAAAGGCATTGTATGGTTTAAAACAAGCTCCTAGAGCTTGGTATGAACGACTTAGAAATTTTCTTGTTTCAAAGGGATTTAAAATTGGTAAGGTAGATACAACGCTATTCACAAAAGTCATTGGTGGTGATTTCTTTGTATGCCAAATTTATGTTGATGACATTATATTTGGTTCTACTAACCAAGATTTTTGTGAAGAATTTGGTGATATGATGTCTAGGGAGTTTGAGATGTCCATGATAGGAGAATTAAGCTATTTTCTTGGACTTCAAATCAAGCAACGTAAAGATGGGACATTCATAAGCCAAACAAAGTACATTAAAGATCTTTTCGAAAAGTTTGGCATGAAAGATGCAAAGCCAATCAAGACACCAATGGCAACCAACGGGCATCTAGACCTTGACGAAGGAGGTAAGTCGGTAGATTCAAAGCTTTATAGATCCATGATTGGTAGTTTGCTTTATCTTACCGCATCTAGGCCCGATATCATGTTTAGTGTATGCATGTGTGCTCGCTTTCAAGCTTCACCAAAAGAGTGTCATTTAAAAGCCGTAAAAAGGATCTTGAGATATTTGAAACATTCCCCAAACATAGGACTTTGGTATCCTAAAGGTGCTAAATTCGATCTAATTGGATATTCAGATTCCGATTATGCGGGTTGCAAAGTGGATAGAAAAAGCACCTCGGGAAGTTGTCAATTTCTAGGTAGATCCTTAGTGTCTTGGTCCTCAAAGAAACAAAACTCCGTAGCACTCTCAACCGCTGAAGCCGAATATATTTCCGCCGGGAGTTGTTGTGCTCAATTATTATGGATGAGGCAAACATTGTTGGATTATGGAATAAGTTTCGATAAAGTGCCTTTATTGTGTGACAATGAAAGTGCCGTGAAAATATCCAATAACCCAGTCCAACACTCAAGAACCAAGCACATAGATGTACGTCACCACTTCTTGAGGGACCATGTTGGTAAGGGAGATATTTGCATTAGCCACATCCGGACCGAAGACCAATTAGCGGATATATTCACCAAGCCATTAGATGAGAATCATTTTTGCAAGCTTAGGAGTGAATTAAATGTCTTGGATTACTCAAATGTTGCATAAATTTATGGTAAATTTAAATGCATGCTCTTAGAGGAAGCTTGAAAGGTTGTTTGAAATTATGTCTTTATGCAAAGGATTTTGATTTATAAAAGGTAAAATGCAAAAGTATTTGATTATATTATTTTTGTTCTGTTTAATGCATAATGATCCTTAAAGACTTTAGTTGAATGCAAAATCTAGGGATCATTTGTATCTATAGTCCTAAAGTTCAAATTCTGTGAAGTCTCAGAAAATGCGGAACTACCGCTGCCTTCTGCGGTACTTCCGGGGAACGGTACTTCCGTCCGAGGAAGCGGTACTACCGCTTGGCGGTACTACCGGCCGCATCCGCGGTACTACCGGACTTGCATTTAAGGGGGAGCAACTGCCCGCGCCCGAGGGTTCTCCTCTGTTGGCCCCCACTCCACTCCGGTACTTCCTCCCTACTTCCGCCCGAGCCCGTACCTCTCCTCTCCTCTCTCTCTCTCTCCCACAAAGAACCACCCAAACCGCACCGCAAAATCGTCGGATCCAGTGGTGATTTCTTCGTTTCCTCAACGCAAATCAATTTCCCAGGGTTCAACTCCTTCGATCCTCAAGGTATTTCGGATCAAAACCTCTTTTAATCTTCTTCTTTTTGAACCCTAGGTCATGCCTAAGGTTAAATCGAAATATAGTTGATTTTGCCAACTATTTCTAGGGAAATTGAGTATATTTGGTGTTCAGGGGTATATACAAACCCATTCCATGGATTCACTCCAAGAAAACACCAAAGATTCATTCACATTTCCAAAAACCCTAGAATCAGCCAGAAAGCGGAACTACCGCTCGACGGTTGCGGTACTACCGCTGAGCGGTACTACCGGCCCAGAACGGCGGTACTACCGTTTTAACTGACATTTTGGCAAATTCAATTTATTTCCTTTTGAATCTAATTTGGCCATATTCCCTCTATCTCATAATCCATTCTTCTTGTGCCTAGATGCCTAGAACAAGAGCGGCTTCCAAAAAGTCCTATGCCTCAGGGAGTTCCTCAAGCCCTCGTGCTCTTCCATCCCCCGAGGTGACTCAAAAGGCAGCCCAGGACAGAGGGAAGAGGCCTGCGCCAGCCCCTGAGTCTAACTCCGGATCTGAAACAGAGTCTGAGCATCCTATTCCTCCAAGCTCTCCCATGGAATCATCTGAAGAAGATATAGCTGGAAGGGAGTGTCTTGAAATCAATCTGAAAAAGATTTCGCCTGATGAGTATGCTCGCCTGCGTCATACCAACCAGTATGATCTTCCCTCAAACTCAATCAATCCACAATTCCATACCAAGTTCCAGGAGAAGATATTTGATGAGATGTATGGACCAGATCGCCAGTTTGCAGATCATAAATTCATCGACTGGGATCATATTGATGATATTGACAAGTACGATGGCACTTTCCGGTTATTCCAGACAGTCGGTCTCAATCAGCTTGTAGCACTAGGACGTGACTACAATGAGACCTTCATCCGGCAGTTTTATGCTACAGTGCATATCTCTCCCGACCTTCAGAACATGACTTGGATGACAGTATGTACCAGATATGAGGCCACCAAGCATGACTTTGAGCTTGTCTTAAGGGCAGAACTAAGTGCTTATGAGAAGGTATATGACAAACCTGCTCTCAATCTCAATCTGGATGCCATATATCCTTTCTACAACACTGCAGAAAAATTCACGCTTGGCAAGAATGTTGGACTTCAACCCATTCCCAGCTTGATCAATCGCATCATCAATCATACCATTCTTCCAAAAGGTGGTAACTATGATGCCATTCGAGGACATGTATGGAATATCCTAGACTATATTATGAAGGGGGAGAAGTTTGATGTAGTGGATGTAATCATGAGGGAGATAGTTGCCTCCAAAAATGATCGCTTCAAGCGCATTAACTATGCACCCTATATCATGGCCTTGATTGACTCTAAGTTTCTCTATCGTGGAGGTCGCAGTGGTGTGCATAAGCCATACAAGCCAAGACCAGAGCCTCCCATTCCCACTACTTTTCGCGCTAAACAGACGACAGCTCCAGGCGCAGGCTCATCATCAGCAGCAGCAGCAGGAGGAGCAGCCACTCAGTCTCAGGAGCCTGGCCAGCCCACCCTTCAGCAGTTCTACTCTTCTATGATTGAGGGCTTCTCTATTCTCAACTCTAGGATGGATAGGGTGGATGAGCGTCTCGACTCCATTGACAGCAGTTTGACCTCGTTAGATGGTCGGGTTGCAGATCTTGAGCGCTCACCCTCGCCTCGTCGCTATGGTCGTCGCCGTAAAACTGCTCATGATCCTCCGCAGCCCTCTCAGAATTGATCTCTTTTTTTGGTACTTGATGCCAAAGGGGGAGAATATTTTATTTTGGGAGTTTTCTTTACTTATGGTATTTGGACCTATGGGCTTATCTCTATGTTTTTAATTATCTATGGATGGTTGTAATGAACTTATGTTTGGTGCTTGGATGTAATGAACCTTATGATCATGGTTGTAATGAACTTATGTTTGGTGCTTGGATGTAATGAACCTCATGATCATGAGTTGATGATATTACTTAGTTGTCTATCTCTCATTGAATAACTTTGTCTTGTGCATCTTGTATAAAATGTCGTAATCTTTATCTATGCACATATTTAGGGGGAGTCATACTCCCTCTTGGACTCTAAAATGAAAATAGTTCTTTTTATCTAAATAAATCTTATTGCATAAGAACTACTCTCTCATTTAAAGTTCACATAGAATATACAATTTGTTGTCTAACAATTTGATATATTCAAATCTTTCATCTCTCAAAATTTGGGTTGTCATCAATTACCAAAAAGGGGGAGATTGAAAGCATCTAGACCCCTAAAAAGGATTTTGGTAATTAATGAAATCAAGAGAATATGGAATATGGGACTAACGTGTTTTAATGAGTATGCGAAAGGATAGTCCACACACATGAGCGACAAGATGCAAGCCAAAGGACACGCGTGAAAATCAAATTGGCTCAAGACAAAGGTATACTTAGAATAGGACCCCTTTTGAATTTTACCGGTCTTAGGTGAATGGTGGAAGACCGGATTATAGGCTAGATGATCGTACCATCAAGAGGGATCTTGGCTAAGTAGCTTGAATACTTATCTCATGTGCCAAATGGTTTTGTCTTAAAAGTTGCATCCTTTAAAGAAATCTAGTTTTCAAAAGAAATCTGTGCTCTGTCTGGAAGAGCGGTAGTACCGCAGTTTTGAACGTCGGAACTACCGGAAAGCGGAAGATCCGCAACCAAAATGCGGTAGTACTGGCCAGCGGAAGATCCGGTTTAGGAGCGGATCAATATTTCCAGAGAGCACCCTTGGCTCATTCCAAAGTCTTGCGGGAACGGAAGTACCGGCTGCTTGAACGCCGGTACTACCGCTGCGAGCGGTAGTACCGCATCCTAAAGCGGTACTTCCGGACCCCGGAAGATCCGGAGGGAGAGCGGATCAATTTTTCCAGAGAGCGCCCTCCGGATGAAGCCTGGATTTCTCTGGAGCGGAAGTACCGGCTATCTCAACGCCGGAACTACCGCTGCATGCGGTAGTTCCGCCACTCAGAGCGGTACTTCCGGAGTCCGGAAGATCCGACTTCAAAGCGGATGCATTTTTCCAGAGAGCGCCAAGTCTGGGACCCTTTGGAGTTTGGCTGGAGCGGTAGTACCGCGCCGACTTTGCGGAACTACCGGGTAGCGGTAGTACCGCAAATATCAACGGCGGTAGTACCGCGCCGCCGAATCCAACGGTCACTGCAGACGTCTGACATAGCCGTTCTGGCGCGAAGATTTGGTAGCGGTAGTACCGGTCTTTGGGAGCGGTAGTTCCGCTCGACCAGAAAATTTTCTGGAAACTGGGTCAAACGGCTAGTTTTGGTTGGTGGAGGCTATAAATACCCCCACCACTGCTCAAGGGCTAAGGTTAGAGACTCATTGCATATTTCTCAAGCCCAAGTGCATTCATTTCACCTCAATTCTCTCTTTGCACATCAAAGTGAGGTGGTTGAGCATTTAGTGCTAGATTTCATTTGCAAATCCATTTGGCACTAGAATTGCATTCAAGTGAACACCGGGATTTATTACTCTTAGTGCTTGCCGGCACTTGGACGATCCGGTGGAAGTTGCCTCGGTGATCTTCTCAAGAAGATTGTGAGAAGACCCGGCAAATTGTGAAGGTTGGAGCTCGCCTACCCGGAGTGGGGAAGAGCTACACTAGTGATCGAGGTGCTTGGCTCAATTCGTGGAGCCGGTCCGATACGTCCGGGCTTACCTCAACGTGGACTAGGGGAAACCGGCAAGTTTCCGAATACCACGGTAAAAACATCGGTTGTGTCCCTTGTCTCTTTAGCTCTTGTTCTTTTGCTTCATTGAGATCACTTATTTGTTTAGAGCTAAATTGTTGACTAGAATTGCATAGGATTAATTGCTTTACATCATTGTCATTTAAATTGTGGAGAATTAATCAAGTAAACAAGAAAAGTTTAAAAACCTCCTATTCACCCCCCCCCCTCTAGTCGGTATCCTTGATCTTACAGCTGTCGGTAAAGGCAGCACGGCTCCGTGCGCCCCCGTGAAGGGCGCCTCCGGCACCACAGCGGCCGCGGTCGAAAGCTCCACCTCGGCATCGCCGGTCCGCACGGGTTCCGCCTCGGTGACGTCGGCGGGCGGCGAGACTTCCCCCCTCCGGCTGCCCGCGGCGAACTCGCCGTCCGGGACGCTCGCCGAAGATACCTCGCCTTCGGCGTCTGCGCCACCCAAGCCTGAATCGGCGTACCTCGCCGAGTCCGACTCCGCGTCCGCCGCGCCCTCGGAAACACTAGCAGCAGGCGCGGCAGGTGCCCCGCTGCGGACCCTCTTCCGAGACGGGGCCTTCTTCTTCTTCGCTGCACCGTCGTCTGGAGCGACACGGTCCGGCACGGCAAGGCCTAGGACCTCGCACACGCGGTTTATTCGCCCCAGCCCCGCCTCAGCGATAGCAGACGCGCGCTGCTCGTGCTCCCTGGCGGTGTACGGCCCCAGAAATACGCGCGCGGCTTGCTCCGCCTCCTCCAAAGAAATCCCTGAAGCAAAGGAGAATAGCATCAGCACATAACGCATTTCGCGTGAACAAAGGAGGGACGCGATCGAGGCTTACGAAGACCGGGCGGCGCCGGCAGCGAGCAGACCCATGGTGAAACATTGTCGTCTCGACGCCTCTCGGCGGCAAGACGCCAGTCGTAGGCAAGCGGCGCCACGCCGTACATCACGTACTCTTCGGCGAGGTCGCGCATGTTGAAGCGGGCGGCCACGCCTACGAGCCACTTGACCCTCCGCTTGTCCTCTTCATCGAGCGTTCGGCCGGGCGAGGGCTTGAACGCGATCGGTCGGCCTGTGCACTCAAGGCCGCTCCCGCTTTCCACACGGTGGTAGAACCACCGCTTCATCCAGTAAGACTCCCACTTCCCGCGAGTTGAGTTCGCAGGGAAGAGCTTCTTGCACGACGGGCGAAGAATAAAAGTGACACTACCGAAGCTCGACAGCGTCCCGTCCTTCCGGCCCTTGGGCTGGCATCGCGCCTCATGAAGATAGGCGAACAGCGACGCGCTGGGCCAACACGCCCCCGAGCGCAAGGCCCAGCTGTACACCGCAAGCCGGGCCACGGCGTTCGGAGTCAGTTGCGCCAGCTCCAGCCCGAAGGTCCGCAGCACGTCGCCCACCATAGCCGCCGCTGGGATCCGGAGCCCCGCGTCGAAAAAGGCAACGAACACGACCAGCTCCGACCTCTCGGGATGCGGTTCCGTCTCGTCGGCGGCGGGCAACCGTATCTCCTGGCGCCCGGACAACTTCCCCGCGCGCAGGAGCCCTTGGATCGTCTTCTCGGTCACGAGCGAGGGGCCTAGCTCGCCGGAGAATGCGCCTTCCTCCTCCGCCACCAGCCGCTCCTGGTCCGCCGCCGCCGGGTCGCGCTCGTGGAGCGCGTACTTCACCTTCAACAGCGAGGACCGTCGGCGAATGTCAGGGCCACCAACCGCCTGGCCGCGCTCGCTACTGGAGGCCATCGCTTCCCACGGAGAGATTGCAGCGGTGAAGACAGCGCGAAGGTATAGAAGGCGGAGCAGACAGGAAAGAGGGCGTAAAGGTGCGGGGACGCTGTTACGGGGGGGCTATTTCAAGCCACCTCGCCCATACCGCCGCTACCGAAGCGTCGCAACGATCCGCGTGCTGGATGAAACCGCAGCGGTGTAAAGGCCCGCCCCGCACGATTCCCCGTAACTGAAAGCGAAGGGTCGCGAAGGTCCGTGTACGAGGCGCGACCGCAGTCGTACAAGCGCCCGTTCAGCGCAACGCCCCACCCAATGCTGGAAGGTCACGACCACAGGCGGCAAGGACCGTCACAGCACGGTGTTACCTAGCCGCTGTTATGGGCGCACCAATGGGCCAGGGGATTACAACAGCTCCGGCGCCGCGTCATTCACTGCCCGCCCCGTGTCCCCCTTGCCTAGGGAAGAGGCGAGCAGCTGCAAGCACGCAACCGTCCACATCCCGCCGCCCACAAGTCATAGGCCTCCGCGTGCCCCGGGCGCGTCGGGTCGCACGGTATGGGAACCTAACCCTGGCAGACCAGGGGCCGGCGTGATTCCAGGTACCTTTACAGCGCAGGGCCGCATCGCAAGACCACAAGTCACCGCACGCGTGGCGGTGTTCGCGAGGCGAAGGCGTCAGCTTCGCTGCCACCCGTTCGATGGGTACGGGACGGAGCGCGCGCGTCTACTTCGACTAGGCGCCAGCTTCGCTGCCACCCGTTCGAAGGGTAGGGGACGGAGCGCGCGCGTCTACTTCGACTAGGCGCCAGCTTCGCTGCCACCCGTTCGAAGGGTAGGGGACGGAGCGCGCGCGTGTCTACCTCGACTAGGCGCCAGCTTCGCTGCCACCCGTTCGAAGGGTAGGGGACGGAGCGCGCGCGTCTACTTCGACTAGGCGCCAGCTGCGCTGCCACCCGTTCGAAGCGTAGGGGACGGAGCGCGCGCGTCTACTTCGCCCAGGCGCCAGCTCTGCTGCCACCCGTTCGAAGGGTAGGGGACGGAGCGCGCGCGTCTACTTCGACTAAGCGCCAGCTTCGCCGCCACCCGCTCGATGGGTAGGGGACGGAGCGCGCGCGCGTCTACTTCAACTAGACGGAGCGAGCTTGAAGAACGCAGAACAGCACATACGACCACAATAATTCGAGCATGCAAAGGTCAATTTGCGGCAAGAGCAGACATGCTCTCGTAAACAGATATGCGTCGCCACACCAGCATATGCTCGTTCGCACGATCAGAGCGTATGGATGACTTCATATCTGTCTACGAGAGCAAGTCAGGCCTTGCCATTTCCACATCAAGCCGTGAAGCATTCCCACAAATAGGACATATTTTGTTCACCAGCGCTCGCGGGCATTGACGCCGGTCGACGCAGTCATCAAACGCAGATGAACAAAATTTTCCCCTACATGTGAGAAGTTAACCATGAGCTGGTACGGGAGGTGCAGCAAGGAATGTCTAGGGAGCGGCCCCCGACGCCAACATATTTATACTCGGCCTCACCAGGCGAAGAGTCGCCAGCATGGAGGCATGCCAACCGACAGAAGCACAAACGCGGGGTGTCGGGCGGTTCAGCTACCAGGGGCGCGTAAGTGCAACCGTCTGCACCCCACCGCGTGCACACCGGAAACCGTCGCACGCTCCACTTACGAGAAGGCGCACTGCACGATGCGACAGCCTGCCCCCTGGCAAGCCAACCGTCATTAAAAAGCACACTACCAGGCGGCAAGGTCGCAACGACTGCGGAGCGCGCGCGCCTCAGAAGTCCAAATGCCAGGAGTCTGCCGTCACATTGATGGTCACGACGCCTCAAAGCCCGCACCGCGCCAAGCACGCTTCACCACGTGGACGGCCGGAAGAGCACGCATCTGCTTCGGCCACAGCGCAGCCCCGGGTCAAGTTTGGAGAAGTTCACAGGCCGCGGGGACGGAGGGGGCCAAAGGACTCGGCGACATGGCTTCGGCCTTGTGAAGCCCTTCACCATGAGAGGCTCCTGTCGTAGGGGTGGCCCCCACCTAAACCCAGCAGGCCTGGTAGGAAGTTATAAGGCCCAGAATAGGCCACGTGTAATGACACAAATACCCCTGAAGGGGATAATCAACTGTAAGGGCATAATTGTAAAAGCACTCCCCATGTATATATATAGAACACCGGCCATGGGGAGGAGGCAGGCCATTACATTCATCTTCATCACTCTCCACTACCATCTCTCTCTGTTTGGTCTGTAGCCACAACACCTGTCTTTCTGTCTTCTCTCGTTACCCCTTAAATACGATTAAAGGGGCATCAATTATTTGCCTGGGAAGATGCATCATGGAACCAACACGTTCTCTTAGAGAGGTAGTTATTTTCAGAGAGAGGATACCTGATCGTTGGTTGTTGTCAGAGAGAGACGAACGTGGGGAACAACTGCATGGTGGATGTTGTCAAAGACTCAGGCAGAAATGTCATGCTGTTTCAAGTGGATAAGGCACGAATTCTACCCACAGCACAGGAGAGATTTCTTGGGAGTAGGTCTAGGTACCAGTTCATAAATTCTCCGAGTGGCCATCCAGTCGGGTAATATGCATAGCGCATCTCTAACCAGTATACTCGGGGAGGAGCCTCTAAAAGCTTACGGCCACGGGAGTCTCTTGGTATTAATTAAGTATTAAAGCCATATTTAAGGATTTTTTTAATCCTCATCAGGTAGCCCTCGAACTTTAAGTGAATTTATAATTTGTATTTCTTCCGATTGAATTTCAATTGGGAAGCTACTCCTTTAATGGTAAGAGTAAAGAAGTAGTTTTCATTAACTTTAAAGTAAAAAAAACTAACTGGGAAACTGAAAGGTTTTGTGTCTGTTGGGCTTTGGATCGAATAACCACTGTTTGCGGTTGTAAAAAAACTCTTATAAAACCCCTAGCATGCTTCCTGTTAACTTCATGCTTTCAGAAAAATCTTTCATCTTCTTTTTTTCTCTAGTGCTCTTCGGTCGTAGCTTGAATCCTTTTGACCCTTTTGATTTTCCATCACGTAGCAAAAATGTCGGATCTAATCATCGATTGGCTAGCGTCTGAGTTTGGATCGAAGAACCTGAAGGCCATGGAGGAGGAAGGGTTTCTTCCTGATAGGATTTTGATCCCATAGAGATTAGCAGTCAGAGAGAATTTTTTGAGCGGGAACGATGGCGAAATCCCGATCTTTTGGGCATACATTGAGTGCGGATTTAGATTGCACACACATCCATTCCTGTCAGAGATATTGGATTTCTATGGAATCGACTTGGTTAATCTAGCCCCCAATTCAATTGCCAATTTGAGCATCTTCATCTATCTTTGTGAAGTATACTTGGGGATTCCATTGAATTTGGAGCTCCTCAAAAATTTATACAAGATGATGGGGGGAATATGGGAAATTAGCAGCATCACTAAGGGGTTCCACTCTACGTCTCGACGATGGGAAGGCTAGGGAATACATTCCAATGCATTCCAACTCTTCATGGTCATCATGGAAGAAGCATTTGTTCTACATGACACTTAGCAAAGAAGACAACCTCTCATTTGCCGGTCGAATTGCAATCGAGAATCCAAGGTGGAGGTCTTCCTCAAAGAAGGAGGGGAAGGTAGGGCGATAGGTCGATACCATTCTCCATCTTAAGAATAGAGGACTAACTTCATGTCACGTGGTAAAAGGTTTTTCCATGTGTTGTATAAGTCCTTTGAAGTCGTGCGAATGCATCATGATATGGTATCAGGGTGTAGTGGACTCGACTAGGGATTCTTTGGAAGGTAAGCATAAAAAATTCTGACCAATCGAATTTTATGTTTGGCTAAGTTTTTCTGACCTTAAGGTTTTTCTTCTTCTTTGATTTCGTAGCCTTTCTCCTACTGAGGTGAGGTCAAGATGATTTGTGTAGGGGAGCCCAATCAGAAGGAAGAAGTCCCTTGTCCTTGCCGCCACTTCTCCAGAGGACAGGATCAAAAGAATTGAGGTAAAATAATTACTCTTTTCATCAACTATATATTTTCTGATCGGTGTGTTGTAATACTCTTATGATGTGTAGATGGTCGAGTTGGAGAGTGGTGAGTTGTCCGAAAGCTTGAAGGATGCTCCTCCAAGTCCTAAAAGGTGTCGAAGTGTGAGGAAGTCGTATGGAACATCGGGATCGCATCTTGCTCCATCGACCACTACCTCGACTGTTCCTCTGAGTGCCCCTCCGACTGCTCCTCAAATGGCAAAAGCTTCTAGGGACAAAAATCCCTTAGAGGTAGGCTTCTACTATGACTCCATGAGTTTTTCTTATAAGCCTATACCTTGTCTTAAAAGGAGAACAAAGAAAATGCACCGACAAGAGTATATTTCTTGGACAAAGGACTTCATCGCCGAGCTAACTTCGGTCAATGACAGGGCGGAAGAGAAGGAAGAGCTGCTGATCAAGCCACTATGAACATAGAGTCAATGATGATACAAAGTTCATAGCTCATGGGCTCCGACGCAGTCGTGCCCGACTAGATGGAAGCTGAGGTGGTCATCCCTCAAGATTCAGGTGCACCGAAAGAAACGACTGCTCTAATGGAACATATTACCATCTTTGACTATTCTAGACATCGGCTCCTTTATGAGTGTAGTCTCGATCCGTGATATTGACCATATTTAACTCCAAACTTCCTTACACAGTCAAAGACTAAGAAACCATTTCTGTGCACAAGTTCTTCACAACTTGACCCCGCGTTAGTTTAAACATGCTTCATGCAACATGAATGCAGACCTAGGGCAACTCGACTCAATCCACGACCAAATTCCCAAAATTTAGAACTCTCAGTTGAAATTCAGAAATAGCCGATCTGACCGCCATGCGTGGTCAGTCTGACTGATATGCATAGCTGGTCTGACCGCCATGTAGGGCTAGTCTAATCGGTTGCACCAGTCTTACCTCTCAATAGAGCCGGTCTGACCGCCTGAGGTTGAAACCAACAGACAGAAAATCCAAATCTTTCACAATTTGAATTTCACCTCAACATACATTGACAACGATTCATCACAAATATTATTGAACCTTCTCATATGGTCCCTCACCTTTGGATTGAAGGAATTTTAGAGGAATGTAATCCTATAAGGCCCTGTTTGGAATGCGGGAATTTTTCCCGATTCCTGCGGGAATTGAACTGTTTCCTGTAAAATTCCTGCAAAATTCCTTTGGAACAAATTTTTCTTATATAACCCTTTGGAACAAAGGATTAGGGTTATATGATTCCTATGAAATTCCTATGGAATGGCTCATTCCGTAGGAATTTTTGAGGAATTCTAACGTGAGGCTAGATCTCATGGAAAAATTCCTCCGTGTCTTGCATATATTCTTTCTCTCCTGTTTGGAACAAAGGAATTTCACAGGAATTTTACAGGAATTTTACAGGAAACAGTTCAATTCCCGCAGGAATCGGGAAAAATTCCCGCATTCCAAACAGGGCATCCAAATACCGCTTTTGAACCATTCCTCTATTTTGTTTTCCTGTAGGATTGCACCGGCATTTCTATACGATTTTTTGTGTTTTCCCGTTCTTGCGTTTTTCATTTCCTATATTCCAAAGAGGCCTAAAACCCTGAAACAACACTTTTTGGGACACAAAATGAAAAAACACAAGAAATAGATAGGAATGTAAGTGCAAAACGCAGGAATGCAAAATGTACGAAAAACACAGGAATGGAGTGTTTTGATCAATTAAAAAAACACACAGGAAACTTTAAAAATCACTATATGTTCGAGAGAGAAAGTGAGAGATGGAGGAAGATTCAACTGGGACGTTCAAAGGTCCATGAACTCTCACCTCTTTTTTCCTTTCCTCCAAAAGCATAGGAAAGAGAAAGCTTCCGAAAGGAAAGGAACAAAGTAAACCTCTGTTCCGAACACCTATTTCCTCTAAAATTCCTTCGAAATGCAATTCCTTCATTTTTTTTTCCTTCGATCCAAACAAGGCGTTAAGACCGAATTTAGAACGCAGGAATTTTTCTCGATTTTTGTGGAAATTAGTGCTGATTCATTTAAATTAATTTTTTAGTTTAAACTTAAAATTTTCCAGGCCAGGATGTTTCTTCCTATTGTCACGGGGCTCTCCTATTCCGACGATAACTGGCCATTCACCGTTGGGATTTTTCCTTGTAGTTTATTCCGAAGGTTTCCATCGATCGATCCAATTTGCATCAAGTAATATCCATTTTATTTTGTGGTTTCCAAACTTTAGGAATTACCCAAGGTCAATACTGGCATGGGTACTAGTAAGACTAATAACCAGCAGGAGTAGTCTAGGTACTCCTTGCTACATGCATAGTGGGCATTAACGTGAACTCTGAAGCGGATGCCGACGATGAACTCTGAAGACCTGTTTGGAATGCATAAATTTTATATGAAGCAGTGCATTTTCTTTAGGAATCTAGAATGGCTCCATTGTTCCAAACTGGCCTAAGTTTTATTGTAGTGAATGCATTATTGTTGGATTGGATTTTAGAGAAGAGTAATGAAAAGGCCGTCGATCAGCGCTGATGGGCCAAAAATGAGCCCGTGTATATGGCTAGGATATTAGTACATTTATCATGCATGTATATGGCTAGGAAATTTATGTAGCCAAGAGAAAGTTCCCCCTCTCTCCCTCTCCCAGAAAATAAATCATTTCAATTTGTAGTCATTAGCTCTATGATTATATTAATCGAGCATATGAGTATATGACTTACAGTTTGTTTATTAATTTACCTATATACGTTAAAATATTGGACGCAGTCTCGGCACACACAGGTCGGCTTGATGCATGGACGCAGTCCCAACCAACGAAGGAGTTCTCCAAAGTCCAGCACCATCCATTTTAGATGAACGGTCTAGATTGGAGCAAATGCTACCTATGCATTAATTAGTAGTAGTTACTAGCTAGTAATGCAGGGGATCTGCATCCAACAAGGATTGCTTAATTCGTTCTCTCTTCTCGATGTTATCAAAAATTCTAGGTGGCAATGCTTACAGGCAGATGATATCACACTATTGAAGATGCTCTCAAGAAGATGTAATCGTTCTTTCTCAAAATCCTAGCTACGTACAGCATCAGATAAAAATGAACATTAATTTGTCCACTCCCAAAACATCAAACAAGGAAAGTAACAAGTTTGAAGGTCACGTTACCAGATGAATACAGTTGTTGAAAAGTATAACTTCACTTACCCATGCATTCATCCTCAGTCTTGTGATCCCTCACTGAGATAAATCTCCCATTGGTTCGGATCATCCATACTAATTTACCTGCCGATCGACATTCTAGCAAGCATGCATGCTTTCGGCGCTCCAAATCAATTAAAGAAGAGATGGAAGGAGAATTGCATTGAAGTGGTGCAACAGATATTGTCAGCAGGAAAAGCAAGCACAAACAGGTCCATAAATTGGGTTTTGAATAAGCAGAAGGAAGGAAGGAAGAGATGGCTGAGTAGTAGTGGGAAAACTAAAGGCCTCTGCTGAAATTTTATTGCTCGAGCAGCAGCTAGCTAGCTCATGCATGGCTGCAGCAGCCTAGCTTGAATGGCTCGTCGATGGCGTGCGTCTCGGTATCCACGCTCGATCGATCGCTGCTCGTGGATCTTATTAATGGGTCGAAAGGAGTGGACATGCATATGAATATTGTATTGTCGTGTCTCGTACTACTAAGCTTTAATTTTGCAAGTCTACTTGCATGGATCGAGGTGTCATGCATGCATGAATGTGTTGTGGCTACGTACGTACCCAGCAATCAAGCTGCCATGGCTGGCATGCAACAAATTAACAAAAGAGGTGATTAAAGGGCGCACATGAAATTGGCTAGGAATGAACAAGGGAAACCTTTTCACAAGATAGCATGCACGCACGGCAGCATGAAAACCTAACTCTAGCTGTACGCATGCATTGCTCAACTATATATATTACTAGTACCCTGGGGCAGATCCACCCCGAGTCATGAGATATTTACCAGTGTTAAGCCTAGATAGACCCAAAGTGTAATATTCTCTTCCAATCTAAGTAGCAGTGGCTTCCATCTAGGGACGGAAGCAAGCTTTCCTACCTGGTGTCACAAGACACTGGATTCAAAAAAAAATAGCAATGATCGGCATCTACAGCTGATGTGTGAACCCCCTAAGCCAAACTCAGTATACCCGGTCCTTTCCTTAAAGCCCAATAAAAGTAGCACTAGCAACCTAAACTTTCAGTAGCTAGCAGCAGCTCACGGTGAGCCTTCACTTCCTTCAGCCCATGAGGCAATTGCAACATGTCGAGGCAGCCCTTGCGTCAGCCCAAGAGGGAGGACCACAATAGGGCATGGTATTCATTTGATCAATCTCGAGGCGTGTCACCTCGCAGCAGGCCTTGACACCTATTCGTCTCGCATGATCGGTCAGCAGATGTGCACCAAGCACCCAGCCTAACAGTGATCGATCGTCAGAGAATGGGACAAATCGGTGCCACCGGCAGCCCTCACCTACCATCTCGCGATGGCACCGCCTGATCCCTGTTGTCTCACACCCTCGCCGGATGAAGGAAGCTTAGGTTCATCTGATCAATATGTACTTTGCTCTAAATTTATCTCAATTCTTCTAATTTGTTTCAAGAATAGAGGCTAAATTTGTAAGTTAGGGTTTCAATATGATGATTGTTGATTGATTTTTGTCTAAATATAGGGTTAAGACTTAGGGTTTCAATTTTTATTTTTGGAATTTCAATCTACCTCGTTGCAAATTGAAGGCAAAATTATAGTATTTGATTACGATGTCAAGTAAGTAAGGCACTGAACATATTTTTCTATTATATTATTTTTGAACTGTTGAATATACAAATATCTAATTGATTTTTTTCAATTAATTGATGATGATTTCATGAATAATATACTTATTTGCTATGTGAAGAAATAAGAATTGATGAAAATTACTAATGATGTTGTGATTTGTCGCTTTATGAACTTGAAAGAATATAAATACTAAAAATTAATGCATTAAATTGCATTTGATCATTCTATTTTTTTACTTGAAAACTTTAAGTAAGTTTGTTGTCTTCTAATAGACCATTGAGACCGAATGATGTATTTTGCTAATGCTGACCAACTTTTATTTGTGATTTTGCCATTAATTTCTTCAGTTTGCTACAATTAACTAATATTATTATCGAGCTTCTTCATTTTGGCAAGCATTTCGATCACTACTTCTTTATCATGATTACACTTACATCAGTTATATTGAAGTATTGATGCTAAAAATTGCCGAACACATTACTATTCAGCACATTATTTTTTAAAAATTATACATTTTGTTATATATGATAAAATAGTGAACTCCGATCATTTTTGTTCTAATTCCGCCCCTGACTCCATCCCCTCACAGCCTGAAGTGTGATGAAACCCTAGAACCGCCAGGTACTCTTACATCTTATATAGGAGCACGTACTGGATCGTATAAAAACTGTTGCCTATCTAAATGGGCAATCAGTCAAGCACAACAGGCTTGTTCGAAAAGTCATGCGTTCGCTTGTGTACATGTAGGTAGACCTAGGGAGAGAGAGGTGCAATCCATGCATCCTGGTCAAAAAGCAAAGCGTACTACGTGCTGCATATATATATGTAGCATATTGCTCAAGGTTTTTCTCTCTGGTGTAGTGAAGTAGATCGATCTGCTGGTATTCAATGACGGGGGTGGCTAGCTAGTAGAACGTAGGAAAGGAACAAAAAAGAGGAGAATAGAAGGAAAGCTGGCCGGTGCTTGCAGATATGCATGGTGATGGCGTCTCTCTCATCATCACCTTATGATGCAGTACCCAACCGGCAGTCTAGGCAGAAGGGTTGTGTTACAGGGGTTTGCACACTCCTACATGCATGTCATTCCCCATTAATCTCTCTCTCAGTACTACCAGGCATGCAGAGCAAGCAGGCAAACATTTAAGACATGAATAATAGTTTATCTTTTAATGTTATTTTGAAGTCTTTTATATCACCTAAAGACAGCACTATAAATAATCTCTCCAACAGTAAATTATTTATTATTTTATACTATTTTTATCATAACTTCTTACCTCACACCCTCTCATTATTTGCGTTGATTTACGAGCTCAAGTCGTCTTTTGAATAAGAGACAGCATATTGTCTCTCTTTACTTTATCTCTCCTTTACATAGAATTTTACTCATTTAATATAGTTAAGGAATAGTTGATATGGCACTACTGGAGATGCCCTTAAAAGCAGTGCGCATCCTCTTCTGTCCATAGTAAAAGGGGAAGACTGAAGAGAGAATTGAAAGGCAGGCATGCATTCAAGTTTCCCTTGAATGCCACCAAGGACAACAGTGTGCACTTATGTATCCTCCCATCTTGTCCCTAGCTCAGTCTTTCTTCTATTCCATTCTGATCTCTGGCCAGTCATTTAACGTAGGCAGCTGCATCTCAGTTCAACGTAGACGAGAGAAAGCCACTTCTCTTCAAGCTGGAATGGAACCTGTAAACGCAATTTACATCTGGGCTAGCTTTCATGCACGCGCGCCCAAGGAAAAAATCAAAAAAGAATCATTTTGTATGGGTGGCGAGATCCAGTTGGCTGAAGAGCTAGCTGTGGCTTCAAACAGACACTAATGTCTAGTGGCAGAGCTTCCGATCTGTTCGTTTTCAGCTTAGCTTTTAAACGAAATGATTTTTTAAAAAAATAGGATCTATTAATTAATTGTAATACATATTATACCGACTTTATTTATATCGGTAAAAACCGCATATGAGTTTCTGTTACTCTGTAATCTCTCGTACGAACAGCCTAAAAGTCATAAGTCACAACCAAAAACTATAAATCTAAGTCAAAAATATCAGGCGCAGAATCAACTGATCCAGTGGGGTCTACGTACGTTTACACGCGCAAAAAAAACTGAGGGCTTCATTCTTCGACCCCTCCGTTTCGCGATATATATGGCTATCGTTTTTGAATTGTCACTTTTGAAAAGATAAAAATATGCAATGCAATGGTTCCACTCTCTATCCGCTGTAATGCAATGCTAAAAAAAGGTTAAGATGCAAGTGTAGAGCACTAGCCGCTATTGTGAAACTGACGAGGTTTTTTTTACCAAGTTGTACGTACTCCATGAGCGGCTTTTAATTTGCCTCTGCCAACTGCTAATAATTTTCCCATGGACAATCTAGCTAGCTAACACTAAATTTGTTGGTCACATCATGCAGAAGATCCACTAAATAACTCATCTCGCCGTTCACTGCATATATGCACCAATCTCTCTCTCTCTCTCTCTCTCTCTCTCTCCCCGTCCCGTCCTTCACTTGCTCACTAGCTGCTTCAGTTCCATCACTACACCACTCAAATGCCCTAGCTGCCATGCTCCCCAGCAAGATATATAGATAGCTCTATATAAGAGAGACACACCCTTAGCTTGCTTGGAACATAGCAAGACAGACTGCGAGTGAGATCGAGAAAGCTAATATATAGCTTAGCTACCTAGAAGCTCAAGTGCTGCATGGTAGTAATAGCTCAAGAGTGATCTCTGTGTATTACTACTACGCATAATATAGCTAGCTAGCTAGTAATAGTATTGCACTAACTAATTCATCAAGTAGCTAGCTAGTAATATTATTGTAGGCATCGATCGATCGAGAGTCTCGATCAGTATGCCGCAGACCCCGTCGACCCGGTGGTGCCCGACGCCGGAGCAGCTGATGATCCTGGAGGAGATGTACCGGAGCGGCGTGCGGACGCCCAACGCGGCGGAGATCCAGCAGATCACGGCGCACCTCTCCTACTACGGCCGCATCGAGGGCAAGAACGTCTTCTACTGGTTCCAGAACCACAAGGCCCGCGAGCGCCAGCGACTCCGCCGCCGCCTCTGCGCTCGCCACCAGCAGCAGTACGCGCAGCAGCAAGCCTCGCCGACCGCCGCCCTTACAGCTGCTCCTCCTCCTAACGCTGCCAATAATTCAGCTGCCGCCGGTGGCAGTAGTACTGGGAGCGGCGGCGCTTCTGCAGGCGGTATGCATCCCGCTGTGATGCAGCTGCACCATCACCACCCATACGCTACCAGCTTCATGCCGCAGGTGCACGTTCTACTTAACTCTGCAGCATGTTTAATCTTTCCAGCATAATATACGCCCTTTTGACAGGAGCATGTTAATTCACAAATCTAGTGTAGGATGCTACATACTACACATATAGCCCTATAACAAAATGTGTTTTTCTCAGTAACAAGTCATCTATGCTTGCATCATGTTCACAGTTTTTTTCTTTTTCAGGTCATGGCCAAAAGCTAGTACTGAATAACTGATATCATATAGAATTTGTGTTCACAAAAGATACGCATTTATAATTAAGTGATGTGCATGCTACATAAAATGCGTACAGATATTTACGATATTAACTATGAATAGATCAATATAATAGCAAGAATGAACTTATGTGATCTTTTCACTTGTCTAACTATAATTAATCATGCTGGAACTCCTGCCAGTTTAATTTGTCCATATATAATAGCACATGAGCACAGACATGAATACGTTATGACGAAGTTACTCAATAAGAGATGTTCGAAAGAAATGCGTGCACGTGTAGTCGTGTATATATATACATAGTTCATAAAAAATGTTGTAACAATTGAAAAATAATTAATCTGGAAGATTTTTTTACAACAACTCATAAATTTACACATGTTACTTTGTTTGCGATTGAAGATATACTAATGTGAAAAGAAACTACGTACTTTTTGGGCCTTTACACTAATTCTTATACTAGTTAGAAAGTCATGAGCTGATATATTGGCCATGCATGAATTGTACCTGTAATAATAGGGTACGTAGTTTTTTCTTTGTACATGCATAATATATGCTTCATTCTCTTGTTTTGTTCCCCAACGGTAGAGAGCACAGGGGATCTAGCTAGGCAGATCGATCGTTGAAGTGTTAATACGTACCATGCATGAATATATATGTGTTCAGGGGGGCTACTTCCAGCAGGATGCAACGACAGCACATCTTGCAGGTATGGAGTTTGCAGCTTGCAAGACTACCGGTGATCCCAACGGCGGCTTAGGAGGAGGCGCCTATGGTGGCGGATACAGTAACAGTCAGCAGCAGGATTGGACGACGGCGCAGATGATGGACTGCGGCGGTGCGGGTGGCAGCTCTGATATGATCCCGCCATGCTGCCGTCCGCTCAAAACCTTAGAGCTCTTCCCTACAAAGAGCACCGGTCTCAAGGACGAATGCTGCAGCAGCTCCAAGTCCTCGTCTTGCTCCACATCCACAAACTGATATTAATACTCCTCTAGGCATGAACGATTGGTTGATGCAAGCCTAGCTGTTTAGGGAGGCATTAATTAATTCTAGTCTTTTGTTTGCTTGTACTTTTGTTTGCTTGTACTTTTGTTTGCTTGTACCAGCTTAATTGTCTCAAGTGTGTCGCCGTTGCTGTTGCTGCTGATGCTGCTTCTCTTAACAAGTCAATTATAGGTTTTAGTATGTCCACCCTATAGACTTGTTCTATCAGATTTGTGGCTATGCATGATCCAATGATCACATGTTGCTTGCTTGTGACTCGATTAATCGTTCCTTTTCTAAGTGCCTTGAGCATGTCAATATAAGCAGTGTTTTACACATGGTCAAGACTAATGTTAGTTCGGAACCACATTGAAGAATTGGAAATGGCAGTCAGAGCGGGGTGAATGACTATGACAAATTTTTTCCCAAGGTATTCAAGATTTATCACCTCAATAGCTATGAACAGCCAAGAGGTTCAAAATCTACCTTGCAAAAGCCGAAAACCAATTCACTACAGCGGAAACAATCAAAACCAACAAGCTACCCCTTGTTCGATCTAACCGCACTCATAAGGGGCGGTCTTACTGATTTGGACAGTCTGAACACTCATGCTCCACCTTGAAATTTTAGTACAATTTCAAATCCACAAATCGATCTAACTTTTGATCCAAAGCTCCAAATAACTTGAAATTTGATGCACACCTGCTCTAGGATATCAAATACCTATACCAACCCACAATTTCAAGAATCATTATCAAACTCCAACCTTTATCCATTTTTAGAGAAGGTTACATCAAAACTGGGTAAGAAAGAAAAACTTTGATTAGGACAAGCTCATGCATTGTAGATTGCCAAGATGATCTTAGATAGGTTTTAAGATATCCAGCAAGCCGAACCATAGGAAAAAACTAGCTAGAAACAAGAGGAACCAGGAAATCACAAATCCAACTCAACAAGACAAGACAAGAAAACCAAATAAGAACACAAGAGATACATGATGAGCAAATTTGGTCTTCTATTACCACTTTGAGAGGAAAGATCACAAGCACTCTGACCGGAAGACAAAGCCCGAAAGGTAGGTTCCAAGCACTCCTCTCAAACCCTAGGTTTCTCTTTAGTTGGCATAAGTGCTCTCTCTCAACTCTTCTCCTCCTTATATACTGGAGGCTCACATCAAAATATTAACATTGGATATAAAGTGGATTTTATCTAGTACTCACTCATGAGAACCCAATAACCCATCACCCACATAGGTTTTTACTCACTCATGCATTTTAAAGCATCGTCTTCAACTTTGACTCCAATAGCCCGAATCCATCGTCCCTTGCCATCCTTGGAGATAGCTTGACCTAATCCACTTAGGCCTCCACTGCAGTTTTCCAAACCGCTCCCTTTGCCAATTTTGGGCAAGTAACTGAAATGCCCCTCAACCAACCGAGTAGCAACCCCCTTAATTTGGCGATGGACATAAATGCCTCACCTCAGTGAGCAAGCCATCGTGATAGCATTGGAAGCTTGGCCTCGTTTTATTGTGTATGCGCGCATATCCCTAAAGCTGAATGAATGAATGATCACCTGACAATTTCCTCCAAATTCCAATTCGATAGCTTTGGAAGTTTGGTTCTCTTGGAGATTCTATTTGTTCGCTACGTCATCATTTTTGGACTTTTGTATTACTATTATTACAATTAGAAAGATCACATCGCGTGATGCCACATATCCATCCACAATTCATCAAGCGAGACAAGTTATAGTATCTAAAAGCGGCTTTTGGCTTCTAAAGGGCATGTTCTTTGCGGCTTTTAAAAGAGGCTTTTGTCTTCTAAGATGCTAGTATGTGACACTACACATTTGAAAGAGTAGGGTAGCACCCACATTTGCATTCTACAATCACTATACATTTGCATTCAATATATAGATTGGTACTAGATAGCGAGGCAATTAGCAAAGCTGAGCCCTAAATATCGACTTCACATAGATGCCTAGGAAGAGAGGAGAATCAGATGAGAAAGAAATTGTCTAGTGGTAAATACAGAAACATCATCCTGAACACAAAAAATCTCAACTCAGTAAATCTGCTTGAACAATATAATGTATTTCACCTTATATATGGAATAAATTTGTAGGCCATGTTGCAACCTATATAAGTAATCTCTTGTTGCAGGTTTTTCTAGTGGATTTTCTCATCCTGTGCATTGGAAGGCACAGTGGGGCCCCGAATATCCTAGAATTTCCCGCAAACAAAGGAATTTTGCACTCTCTCCCTTGGTAAATAATTACTTCAACTTAAATAGAGTTTTGAAAATGATAAATGGACAGTTTATTTTCAAATAAAGAACTTATTTAGACAATGAGCTAACAAATCCACAAAACTAAAAGTTTATTTACTGTTTCAAGAAATCCAAGAGGTTTAGCTTCTCTAATGATGGAATTATCTTGGAGGATGCAAATGAATGCATAAACAATGATATTGTAATTCTAGCGGCAGGATTTAAAGGAGACCAGAAACTTAAGGACATCTTCACAACAAACTGGCAAATCAAGGTGTAGTGTAATAATTTATGTTCATTGTGCAAGAATGCAACTCATTTCAGCTGTAAAAACAGTGCCAGAATGTGACACTGTACATTTGCAAGAGTAGGGTAGCACCCACATTTGCATTCTACAATCTCACACCGTACATTTGCATTCATTTTTTTCAATTGATCAATGCTTCCATGCAAAGAGTATCGCATATAACAAATCATGTAAACTTGATGATGGGGAGCAGCGGCGACCGACAACATGAGTAGGGGAGGCAACGACGTTGCAGGTGATGGGGAGCATCGGTTTCACCTAACTCTAACGCTGAGGACGTCGACTACTACGCTAGGGGGGTGTCGGTCAGAGAGGGAAATCTGAAAAGAAGAAAGCCATGTGGGGGTTTTTTTTTTTGAAAAGGGGCATAAGTGATTTGGATGCATCGGCCAGCATAGATCCAGGCCATCCGGCTCTGATCCAACGTTCTCATCACTATTTGCATGTTTTCACTCAATTGGTCATTTGCACTATATGTGTTCATGTGTGTGTGAATTTCCTTATGTATCGCGTGTGAAAAAAATTGGATTTTTTTTGGACATCGAGTTTAATTAGTTTATTAACTAGTTTAAATAAGTTTGAACTAGAACTCAAACTGCAGTTGCCTTTATATGATAATTTGATTGTAAGTATGTGCTAATTTTACATAAAAATCAGCAAAGCATATGAGCTAAATTCATTTAAAATCTTTGAATTCGAAGAAAATGCCTGATTGAATTTGAAATCATAGAGTCCCATTTCGCGTATATACAGTAGTAGCACTACTAGTACAAGTTGTTCTAGTTGATTGCAGTGAGAGGAACTCTCTGGGAATCCAAGTGCTTCGTCCCATTTCCCTTGGTAAGTTTCGACGGCGTTCTACTGCCGTCCCAGAATGACTTGACAAGGTCTTCGAGTGGAGTTACCAAGCACTCAATAGATTCGCTGCTCGGGATGTTAATCTGGCGCCTTCTTGGCGTTGAACAAGTCCGTTCATCCACCTGGGTTAAGCGCATGATAAACAGAGACCTCATTAGAAAACTAACAAAATATGTGTGTCGTCCGATAAACAAACTGGCAGGAAAGGATTGCTCACTTTGTAATCATCCCCGAGCGATTTGTCGGCATTCCCTGATATTTCCACGGTCTTCTGATGGTGCCTGCTTTGCATGCTGCCGAGCTCCGCTTGTGATTCAACAATGATAGATTTCACCTTCTCACAAACGCCCTGGTCCAATTTTAGTGAATCTGGCAAAAAAAAAAAAAAAGCAGCATTTGTAGGCAATGTTTCGCACTATCAAAAAGACATACATTTAATTTAAGCACAAAATGAAGCAACACTAGAAAGAAATATTACCGTCAATAGAGCAAAGAAGAGCTTCGCTTGAAATATCATTATCTTCAAGTGCAGTAGTAACGGCAGATGAAAATCTAGTATGAAGTTGGTTGTTCGCCTCATTTCCATCGCTTCATTCAAAGGGGACATATTTAGCATACAACAAGTTTTCTCCTCTTCAAACATATATATCAAAGAATATACTAACTGTCTAATAACTGCAGTTACCTTATGACTGAACCTATGGCTTCCTCATTGCTTCTTCCAAGTGCCAATACTGAATTTTGAGCAGTACTCCATTGTCCTGAGCATAATTTTGTCCTTGTCTTGCTGCAGATTAAGGAATATGTGTTAGTTGGTGTGATAGAAAAAAAAAACTCAACTACTTACTGGCCAAACAGACGCACTTACCATTTCTGAAGATTCTCCACCAAGCAACATCTCTTTTGTTCGATAGAGGATATGTTTTGCTGGAATGCATCTTCAGTTCTCCCCATGTAGGCTTCCCATTGCTCTCTCATAGAAGATGTAAAATCATGAAGCTTGGTGGTTTCAGTTTGTAAATTATTGGAACGCTCAGAAGCAGTCTTATTGAGGTTGCTTATATCATCTCGGACCTAGTGAAGGGAACACATGTAACACTCTGATCAATACTTGGTTTTCAGTCTTGAGGATCACAATTCACAAGTAGTAATGTGAACAGATGCATTGGCTTATGACCATAAGTTGCACAATAGTAGCCTACACACTATTTGGCGTCATCCAGATATTCATTGATTACAAGAAATAGTATGGTGGTACTGACAAAGTGGGATGCGCATACCATATTTTTCTTTCTAGCATTCGATTCTGCTAATAATCCTGCTACCTTCTCCATCAGGTACTTCTCTTCATCAGCAGCACAGAGCTGAATATATATTTTCATGTCAACAGCCATTAAATTGTACCTAGTAAACTTTCAAAGAGATTTCTAGACCAATAATGGAGAATTTACATAATCTGCAAAAGAAGATTACCTCAAACTTTGTTTGGAGGTGGAAGATTTGCTTTTGATGTGCCATCTGTGATTCTTCCAAAATATTTTTGAGTTCCAATGCATGAGCATCTATTGTTCTGAAGAAATTCATTGTAGTTGCTGAGATAGACTTTGTTCTCTCCACATTTCTAGAGAGCCCCTGTTTGAGAGTAATAAATTTTCTTAAACTAGTGTAATCAATAATGTGATAATGATCATTTGGGGGGGGGGGGGGGGGGGGGGAGTAAGCATTGTCATAAACCTCATGCTGCTGATCAACAAATGCAGTAAAGCTTTCTTCTTGCTGAGAAAGCCCATTTTGTAGCTCAGTGAACAATTGGTCAGCATCAATCAAGAGGCCCTTCAAACACTGCAGCAACCAAATAAGAAAAGGTTAACCAATAAATTAGCAAGGGAATAATATATCAAGATAGTCAACAGTATAGGAGAACAACATGCTAATGAAGTATACTTACATCCTCCAGAGCAGATGTGTGTGTGCTAACTTGTGAATTAAGCTTCTCAAAGCTTAATTGAGATCTGAGGTTGAGTTCATTTGCAAAGCCATGCAATTCTGCTACCCTAGAATTGAAGCTCTCTTTCAGTTTTCTTACATTCTCTTGAAGTCCTCCAGCAACCTAAATGAGTTTGCCATGGTTAAACTTGTACAAAACTACAAATAGAGAATACACTGATAGAAACATGTTTTCTTGTTAGCGCACCTTGCCCTTTGAGGAGACAAAAGATTGCATCTCTTCTTCAAGTGCTTTTAGTTGGCTCTCTTGTTGAGAGACCGAAGTTGAGATGTTTCTATATAAGATATCCATGTCTTGCGTTAGCTGAGAATGGAAATGTCGAACTATATTTTTGTTTGTGTCTTCAATCTTGTCCTTCCTTTCTGAAAATCAAAAACATGCACATCCGTATATCATAATATTTAAAGTGACAAGAAGGACAAGGGGAGAGGGAGAAAGGGAGACGAACCTAATTTTGAAAATAGCCCAGATAGGTCGTCTGTTGTATTCTCCAGCTCAGATCGAAGAGTGTGTGCTTCATCAACAAGAACTTTTTCTGAAAAGATTAAACGAAGAAAGAGAAAACAACAAATTGGTAAATACGACCACCTTGAGCCAACAATGCGTACATGTTCTGAAAATACAAAAACTAATGCGAATATCCCAAGGCAAAATGTAATGAAGCAAAGAGCCGAAAACATGGACAATGTAACGTGTAAAGAGCTGCAGCTGTGTTCCCAATTCCCAGTGTTGGCCTTTGTGTATAGGTATTTTCCCTATCTAAAATTCTTCACATAGAGACATGCAGACCAACAAATACGATAGTCATCTCTGAAAGAGAACAGTACCTTAATACGTGATAAATTGATAAATTGATATTATATATAAGAATTAACCCTTAAGCATATTCCATACAAGCAAGCTAGAATCTATCATGCTTAATAAAAAATACACAGTATCCCAATTCCCATGAGCACACATAGAAACCAACACATCAGTCTTGATGAACAGAAGCTTTAACTTTGAAGGCACAAACTTTTTTCGAACCTGATTTAAGAAGATTTTCTATCACATATTCCTTCTCCCTTATTGTATTGTTTGCCTGCACATATCTCTCTTCAAGGTCCGCTAGGGTGCACTCGGTTTCCTGCATCTTTTTCTGCAAAAAAGAATGGGAAAACATAAATTCAAGCATGATTATTTAGTCATTTGACAAGCATATGACAAGACAACACATATACCTGTAACCTCTGAAGCTTATCACTTAAATCTTCGCTTAACACTTTCTGAGATTCGCACAGTCCTTGGAGCTCATCAATTTGCTGTTACAATTACAAATTCAGAATTACATCATTTTTTCAGTAAGTTGAAAGTCATCCGCCAGGACTAAAAGGTTATACCTTATCTTTTGATTCCAAACCAAGCTCTAAACGGTCCAGCTTCTCTGACATAGCCTGAAATTATTCTCCATCATACTCAAGCAGAATATGTACAGCCTAGTGTATGTGTAACGGTGTAAGTAACACAAAGAGTGTAGTACCTTCTTTTCAGCTTCATTAGCTAAGTATTGTTCCCTTGGAATATAAATGCCATTCTTCTCCCTAGCAGCATATAGTTCTGCCCAAAGAAAATCAGGTTTAATAACTATAGAGACTTAAAGTATATGGCTTTTCAAATGGTTTAAATTTGATTGAACCAGAAAGTTGAAGAGAGAATGATGGCACAAAATAGTGTATTTCCAAGAAAAATATAAAATCAAGCAACATCTCATCAATAGGCCTAGCATTTACAGATCTGTGTTGACCAAAGGACTGGAACCTTATGACTAATTTATTCTGTAACATGGATGTTCAAGTATAATTAAACTGGCTGGATGTTATCTGATATCTCGTGAAACATGTCTAGGTATGTGGTGTCAAATATCATGATGTTAAAGGAGTTGACTAAGACATGAGAAAACCTGAAAGTAACGACATTTGAAATTACGTTGTAAGAAAACTTTTTTTTTTTTTGCAATTACAAGGAAGACGCTCATAGCAACTTAAAGTATAGTCTTCACGTTGTGCGTTATTTCAAGAGAACAAGATTAACTTTAGCACATGTTTTAAATAAGAAATGGATGCATTGTATTTTGATGAAGTTGTCAACGCCAAATATTCAAGCATACTTGTAAGGAAAAGGCATACCTTGCTTGAGTCGGTCCATTTCAAAGTACAAATCTTTGATTAGCGCAGATTTCATCATCTTCTGATTAACCTGGAAATCATGTGCAGGTAATAAATTATTATCCAAGAGGAAAGATTACTCTGTCACTAGAATTAATTTGACAGATCCAAGAGCCCAACCTCTGGTTTGTTCTTGATATGTTTTGCACGATGCGCATAATCTAGTGTGCTTAATGTCTCTTCAAGGCAATGTACTGAAGGTGCAATGGTTGCTATGATGCAAGTCTTTGTCTTCCCCCCCAAGGAATCTCTTAACAATCTCGTCAACTTGCTATCCCTGCATGATGAAACCCAAATGTCAGATGATTGAGCAGATTCATAAGGAAACATCGTAAAAGCTACTGTTAGTTTTACCTGTATGGTATGTGACCAGAGTGCTCCACAAGAGTATTAATGACACGCCCAAGTGTAAGCAGACTCTTGTTGATCTCTCCTGCTTCCCGAGCTCGCCCCTATAACAGATGACAACAGTGTAAGTACTGTCCACACTTGCAGCTTAATCATAATAGTGGGGGGAGGGGGGGGGGCTCACATCTCTAGCACCCGACCGAGATATGTTCTCTGAGCCAGCGAGATCAACAAGATTAAGCTTTCCACACTTGATCATTTCCTCACCCTCTGGTGTGCATTCCTTAATATGGATGGTAATCGAGAAAATAGAGTGCGACCGACTGCTTTGCTTGTTGAGGAGAGTTTCAGCGGTTCTTCTTTTGGCAGAGCCTCTCTCTAGTATCTTGTATATCTCACCAGCTGAAGAAACTACCTCTTCCTCCAGCCCCCTGACAAAAACTCCACCCTTCCCATCTTCCATGAGCGCCATGGGCTTCTTGGACTTGTCATCCGAGAATTTAGACTCCTCTGGAGCTAAAAGATCAGTGAGTTCCTCGTTATACAATTCAAGGAACGAGACCTTCATGCTGTATTCTGCACTCTGTGCCTCAAGAATATCAAATATTCGCTTAACAGCCCTTGGAATAACACCGGCATCAGATGGCAGCTCGCCATTCTACACAAACACATATGCAAGCAATTATAACTGACTCCATCAAGACATTGCATGAACAACATCGGTAGCTTGTGAAACTTAAATTACCTGTGTTTTACCCCCTCCTCCTTCCATTGTGTATGTTTTCCCAGTTCCAGTCTGCCCATAAGCAAATATCGTGCAGTTGTAGCCATCCAGAACCTCATTCACAAGTGGCACAACAGCATGGTTGAACACATCCTGCTGTCTAGACTTTGGCCCGAACACCTGCATTTATTTATTTGTTTATTTTCTTTTTTTATGGACTAGTTACACAAATGCCTAGCGTAAATGATCTGGAAACAGTTTGAATGGAGATTTTGTAAACCTTGTCGAATAGAAATGTTCGATCAATCTGCTTGTTTGCAATGTTCTGCGCAACGGAAACCTCTCGCCTCTGCTCATTGCAGGTGATCACTACAGGAGTGCTGATGCGCTGTTCCTCCTGACTTAGAGGCCTACATTGGCAACAAACATCCAAACCATAAGTTTACGGAGCATTTAAACATCAGTACGCATTGTTGTTGACAGCATGGTCCTGGTTTCTTGAAACAGGCTAATCCAGTGACCACCAATCTACTCCGACCAGAGCATGGACGATCGTTAACTAAGGATCAAAATTGGTACTCCTACTCCGGATGTTAGTTTTGCCAAATATTTGAAGAGAAATAAAACTCTCCGAGAATTAAGTATCCAACGATCCACAGAAATGTATAAGCTGTTGGTGGCCAACAAACGCTAATGTTTCGTACAAATAATGATACGATACCCAAAGGAAAGCAATCATTTATATCGGCAATGCGAGGAAGTATGCAGTCTGTTTTAGAAGGAAGGCAGGCTCGCCCGCTACCACTGCAAATTTTGCAGGTCACTCCCCCATGTAACAACCAGCTGCTAGCAGTGTATACAGGTTATTATTTTCTTAAAAAAATGCCTAAAATGCTCTTTAATTAGAATTAGTGCATAGTAGGTTAGCAATGCATATGCGATACGTGGATGCGTAAGATGTGAAGGTGAAGAAACTAAGTGGGAATTGTACTAGACGAATATGAGGACAGTAGTTGGTTGATGCATGTACTAGTAGTAGCAGCAGTAGTAGTACCTGCATCTGAGGAGGACCTGGATGTTGACGCCGCCGGCGCCGCCCCCTTTGGAGGAGGAATCAAGGTGGGGGGTATTAATGGGAGCAGCAGGAGGGTTGTTGAGTAGGCGTTTGGCCTTGGCGGCGGAGGAGCGCGGCGTGGGGGAGGGGGACATGGACACGTACGACGAGGAGGAGGAAGACGCGTCTGCTGCTGCGGAGGCCGGTGCTCTGCGCGGAGTGGTCTGATCCATTGGCGGACGCGTGCAGCTGCAGCGAGGAGATGTCGAATTGAAAGGAAGGAAAGTAGGGTAGGGGAGAGGAGAGGAGAGTAAAAATGGATCTAGGGATTGGATCGAACGGAAGCGAATCGAGGGTACCTGACGACGGCGGAGATGGCGACGGCGAGCGGCTGGCCTCCAGGGAAAGATGGGGGTGGGGGTTTGAATTGTTCGGAGGTGGAGGACGAGGGGACCGACCGGCTTATAAATAAAGAATAAATCTCGAACGGAACGGAACCGCTTCTTCATTTCAAAGGAAGGAAGAAAGGGAGGATGATCGAGCGGAGCGGAGCGTCGTGGGGCGTGCGCTTCGGTGTCGGCTCGCGGCTCCACTCCACTCGAATTTCAAACTCCGAGCCGACCGTTGGCTCCAAAGGCCGCGGCGGCCAGCCGACCGTTGGGTTGGCTTTACATTCGGTGCATTATTACCTATTAATCTTTACTACATAACTAGTTGAGTATCCATTCAACAGACATAAATATGTAGGAAAAATATATGTCTGACAGTTCATGAAATATTAACAAAGGAAAACATTCGATGATGAACCGATTTTTAAGAAATAAAAAAAAACCATTGATGTAGCCTCTCAATTTTTTATTAAAAGAAGATAGAGATAAGTCATCACTTCAGTATGTTTATTCTAACTCTTTTAGCATATATGTCTTGCTCTGAAAATACCAGTTCACAGCATACTCCAAAGGAAACAAAACAAATATAGATAGCAATAACATCAGCAGTAAAAGAGTTAATGGAACTGTAGGTGCTCAGCATATTATAATACAAATAAACATCATATCACCATCATACATAGCAATATTTGCTTAACAGGAAGCTATCATTGTCAATACTGAGATTCTGAGTACTTGAGTGTATGGCCCCGTTTGGCACAGCTCCACCACCGGCTCCTGGAGCTGTTTGTAGCCGTTTTGTGCCAAACGGGGTACAACAAAATAGCTCCACCCAAGAAGTCCCTTAAAATCTGCTGAGACAAAAGTAGCTCTTTGGGTGGAGCTGAAAAAAGTAGTTTCACCCAGCTCCACTTGTGAAGTCAAAAAAAACAGCTCCACGTGCCAAACGGGGCCTATGTGTATATGCATGCATGTGTGAGAGCAGTATATCACCTCCCACATAAACCAATAGAGAGAGAGAGGCAGTCCTTGTAAAAGTATTTGGATTTGATAGAAGCATCACAGCAGTCTTCAGTTCCTGTGTGTGTGCACATATGAACGTATGAATAGACGTATTGTTTCCTAGCAGACCGGTGGGAACTGCATCAAGAAACAAAAAAGAAACATTGTTGTAGCCTAGGATATGGCCACTGTCTACGACCACAGTCTTCAATCACATGCTACGACCACAGTCTTCGACCACTAGCTACGACCACATCTCCGACCACATAGGTCTTCTAGCACCGAGGTTGACTGTGGCTACAACAATCGACCGTCGACCACTGTAGCTACGACTATTGGCTTCGACCACAGGCTACGACCACGGGATACGACCACAGTGTTCGACCACTGGCTACAACCACGTGCTACAATACAGGCTACGACCACGAGCTACGACCATTGGCTACAACCACGGGCTATGACCACCGTCTTCGACCATAAGCTACAACCACAAGCTATGGCCACGAGCTACGACCACTGGCTATGACCACGGTGTTTGACCACAGGCTACGACCATGAGCTACGACCGCAGTGTTCGACCACTGGCTACGACCACAGTCTCTGACCGCTAGCTGCAACCACAGTCTTCGACCACTCACTACGACCACAGCACCTTGACTGCATCTTCGACTACACAGGTCTTCTAGCACCGAGGTCGATTGTAGTTACGACCGCTGACCACTATAGCTAAGACCACAGGTATGACCACTGGCTATGATCACACCGTACGACCACTGTAGCTACGACCACAGGTATGACCACTGGCTATGATCACAACGTACGACCACTGTAGCTACGACCACCGTCTCTTAAGTTTTGTATGAAATTTGTTGAATGTTTTGAAATTTCAATGAAACTTGTTTGATTTGTTACGAAACATGGCCGAATTCTCTCAATTTTTTAACCACCGGTGAAACTCTCTCAAACTTGAAAATTATTCTTTGAAACATAGTTGAAACTATTATGAAACCTGGAAGTTTCAATGCTGAAACTATTTGAGACTTCATGTCTTTAGTTTTGAAACTCGTTTTCAAAACTCTCCTCAAACTTAGAAAGTTCTTACTTTGAAAGTTAGAAAATTTCTGTAATATCAAACTTGGTGAAACAAAGTTTCTGTTTTGAAACTTGATTCAGCCTCATGTTTGAAACTCGAGGTTTCAATTTTTGAAACCTATGATTCATGTGAAAACTCGAGGTTTTAATTTTTAAAACTCTGTGAAACCTGCTTTCCATCTTTGTTTAATCTGGTTTTTTACAAAACTTTCCAAAAACATTGTTGAAACCTTCTAAAACTTTCTTTGAAACCTTCCAAAATATTTCGAAACATGCTAAAACGTTTTGAAACTTCTCGAAACTTTTAGGTTGAAAATTGATGAAATGTGTTAAAACTTACTGAAACTTGCTTAACTTTGGGGTTAAAACTTGATGAAACTTATTGAAACTCTTTGGTTGAAATTTATTGAAGCTTGAATTCAAAAATCTGAAACTTGTTGAAACTTGGTCTTGAAACTTTCTTAAAATATTCTAGAAACACGTGAAACTCACTAAAACCTAAAGCCTTTTTCAAATATTTTAATGAAACTTCCTGAAATTTAACGAAACATGTTGCTATATATTCTCGAGTGTCTCCCTAATTAATGAGAGCATCACATTATATGGAAGCATTTGGGCAGAATTAAAGAAAAGCCCATCATATATACTAATAAGCCCAGTGCAAGCAAGCAGTGGATTGGATAGGAATACTACAAAAAGGAAATGGCCCAGAGTGCGAATGAATGCTAAGTTAGCACGAGAAGAAGAGAGCTGAGCCTTGTGCCTGCCTTCCCGGCCCCACAAGAAGGCGCAGTGGCCATATATATTGCTCTAGCGGCATCCACCCCTTCTTCTTCCAAGGCACCGGCGGCACCTAGGCAGGCTGAGGCTCGCCGGGTGCCCATGACTCGTCCACCATTCGCATGGTTGCTTCCTTCGTCATCCATTATTTCCACTTTCCTTTCCTGTAGGCAGGCGACAGGTGTGCTTCGCTTGCACAGTTGCACAGCACACCAGGTGCCTGTGGCAATGCTTCTCTTGCATGCACACCTTACTACACAGGCAGGCAGGCTGCCTCCTCCTCCTCCTCCTCCTCCTCCTCCTCCTCATCGTTTGTTTGTCTTTGGCTAGCAATACCATACGTACTCTTGGTGCTTTTTTTGCGGTTTGTAAATGCTCACAAGCACTGCTACTTGTCTCAAGCACTGCACTGCAATCAAGTTGTCCACCTCTCAACCTTGGACATGGTCGATCGCCACAAAGTTACTCATGGAGTAGTACTGCTGCTTCGGTCATGCACAACCGTCTCCTCTGCTACTGTTTCAACAACCGTATGTATTGTTCCTGTTTTGCATGCCACCACCATTGCCAGCATGCACTTCACCCAACCAGTACTGTTTTGCATTGCATTGCCCTACCAAGAAAGGCTTATCAACGACTGACTGTATGCCTGACATCTTGGGAGTTCAATCAAAGAGGCATGCATGTTACGCGCAAACTTTACCCGATACCATTGGTTCACATAATATCCCAGCTTGCCCCCCTTCCATGACTAAACTCTCAAAGGGCGACAAGTTTATGGATAAAAATTGCTAGTTAAGTTAAAATGAGTGCGAGGAAGGAGGGGTGCCTAGCTCCGTATGCGGATGGATTAATTATTCTTTCTCGCATCATGCATGGCTTGGTAGAGAGCTAGATACATGGAGGCATGGCCAATTTGTCATGGAGCTAATCATGGGAAGCAAAGCAAATGTTGAAATATAAAAGGTGTCGGTTAATTGTCCAACATGTCACGCTGTGTTGAGTTATGGCTCCAACACCAACGTTACATATCATACATGGGTGTTGTTTGTGTGTGCGTGCTTGAGAATATTAGTCTTATTTTAAATAGTTTTAGCTTTTATTTTTTAGATTTTAGCTTTTTAAAGTTAGTAGTTACTTATAACACGTCGACTTCTAATTTAATTTTTTTTATTTTTTGATCTTGTTTCTTTTATCAAAAAAATCGAAAATTATAAGTAAAAGTTGGTTGGAGCGGGGCATCGATCGGATTTGGCTGCAAGTGAAGTAACGTCCAAATCGGCCGAGCCGTGGAAAGCGAAGCGATGCGAGCAGCCTATCTTCTTCTTCTTCTTCTTCTTATCTACTATAGGCTAGGAGGATAAGGGGGTGTGGGACCCCACAAATAATGTATGTTCACGTGGCCATGGACCCACTCCGTCCCGTCGCCGCGATCGGACTCTCCTCGCTACTACGGCGCCTTTTCCAACGTCTTTGTATCTTTGGGTTTTTTTATAGTTTATTAGAGCAAGTACAATAATGCTGACTAGGTCGCCTTTAGCGAAATTCATGTCAACACAATCTTAAGTGGAAGAGAGAGAAAAGAGGAGAAAGAGGCAAACTGCCCCTCGTGCAAGAGGTGACCTCTAGCACATCATACGAGGAGAGAGGCAAACTACCCCTCATGTAAGAGGTGACCCCTGATATATTTATGCAAATATTAAATGTTTGAGTGCTTTAGTAGAGGTAACCTCTACTCAACTTATTGTATTAGCTACCTCCACATGAGCCACTTGTACTCTTTTTGCTTATGTGACTAGTCCTAGAGGTGGCAGTCACCTCTTCTATTAAACTTGCTCTTATACCGCTAGTAGATAAATAATATATAAGGGTTTACTATGAAAAGGAATAAAACAGTTTGTTATTTTATGTGGATGTAATTTTATTTGTAAACACTTTTGCTTTTAACATGAAATATCGAACCATAAACTTCTTAAGGTATTTGGGGGATTTCCAAACTTGATTAACACACTTTTCTCAATTCCAAAACAATTCCAAATCTACTTATGCCATGCTATTAGGTTCACCTATCAACACAGTACGGTGTATTCGAATACTATTTATAAATAACTCTGCAGACCTGCCCAACTTTACCCTAAGGACTCCATTTTTGAGGTCTGCGGCGGTCGGGGAGGCGACGATTGCCGGCAGCGAGTCGATGAACTTGAGACGGTTTTTGTCAGCAATAGGGTAAATAGAGGACTATTGGGCCGAGAGCAATAGTCCTGGGCATCTCTGGGGTAAGGAGAGGCTTGGAGGGGTGATGGTTTGCGCCGGGGAAGCTTCCAATGAGCTGGCCATGGCGAGGGGCTATGGCCAAACGGCGAGCTTCGCCGACAGGGAAGAGGAAGACTTGGGGATCTATGGCGACGGTTTGGGGAGGTTTCTAGGAGCCTAAGGAAGCTACAGGGGTGAGTAATTGGAAAGTTATTAGCTCTACTAGAGGAATTGGATTTAGGGCTCACTTGAAGAATTCCGGCGATTGTCGGCGAAGTGACGGTCACCTAAGCAATCGGGGTGTGGAGGGGTTCAATGGGCATCGATGCGTCTCAAGGGAGGGGGGCTCAGGGTGTTAAATAGGGGTTTTGAGGCGGTTCGAGGGGGGAGATTTTTTGGGTAGGGGAGGCGCTGGAGAGTTCGGTGGCTTGGGAAGGGGTTTTCAGTCGTGGGGTGGTACCTTGAGCGTCGAGGAGGTCTGTGGGCGCAGGTCGTGGCGGTCAGAGAGGGTGGCTTGTCGGCTAAGAAACAACACGAGAGTGCCGGCCAAAATATCCCGCGCGGTAGTGAACTCGGGCTTGGCTTCGTCCAACACCGGTCAAGAGACTTCGAGAGAGGTCAAGGGAGTTGCAGAGGAATGGCGGAGGTGCAAGAAGGCACCAGAGAGCAAAGCAGCTTGGACGGCGGCAAACAGGGGGCGACGGTGGCGGTTTTCAGACAAGCAACAGTACCGCGCGAAATTGAATTCCCTGGGATGATATGGCAGGGAAATTAGGGTATGAAGGGTTGGGTTTTGAGCTGAAAAAGGCCGGGGATTGTAACGCCCCCGTTTCCAGGGCGCGTATGGACACGGCATTCCGCAACTATTCGTGCGTGAACAGTTATGGAGTGTCGCGCAAGAGTATACCATTGCATGCTTACAACAAAAGTCCAGCATATATTTCACATATGGAATAACATCCAGTTTTGACAGCGGGGCATGCAAACCCAAAATATAAATACATTACAAAAGACTTCCAGAATCCGCTTGAGCGCGGCGAAGACCTAACGCCACGGGTCCTCGTCGAAGAAGAGATCCTCCGGGACTTCCTCAACGGGGAGACCTTCACCTTCGTCTTGATCCTCTAAAGAGTGGAATAAGCAAGCCGTGAGCCAAACAACCGGCTCAGCAAACCCCAAAAGGGACTCTATCTTACTACATGCACGGAGTTACAATGGAAGGGAGTGTACTTGGTTTATTAGCTTTGGTGGATGCAGTTTTATTTGCAAACATTTTAATAAAACGGACCCAAAACTACTTCTTAAGATCTCAGGGGTTTTCATGAAGAGTTAATTAACCAACCTAAACAAGTTAAACATTGTACAAAACTACTTAAGCTTCGCTGCTGGAATCACCCAAGTGACACAGCTCCATTAACCGGGAGCACGGCGTATTCGAATACCATTTATTTGACTCTGCAGAGTTGCCCAACTTTACCCACACGCATCCTTAACCCTCATGACTGAGTTAAGGAACCGGGTCTTTTCGCTGCTCGACCCTTGGTATACACTCCACCCGATAGATAAGAAACCCGCACATCCTCGGGCGTCCGCTGGCCATCGCGGAACGCCGGGCCCGAGTTGTGGGGACCTACCGTTGTCTTAGTCCGGATTCGCGATCCGTACCGACTCCCAAAGCGGGTTTTCACTTAAGTTGAGCAGGTACTAAACCAGGGTTGACAAGTCAACACCTGTGGTTGAGCGGTCACTATGTCATTTGCTCAGCGTAAGGGTCTAGACCTTACATTTTCCATGAGGTCCGCAACCTCCAACCTAGGGTAAGCGGTGGGCGAAAGCCGTCTCGCGACGCCCCACAACACCCTTACCCCCAACTCCAATCCTAGGGTAAGAGGTGGGCGAAGACCGTCTCGCGGCTCTTCCCCAACCCTTACCCTACCTTGTGCATGCCGGCACTCTCCGCTCTAAGATACGGTGTCCCATACCACCCTACCTTAGAGTCGGGTTTTCCAAATTCTATTGGCCCGCAGCCACAACCTTATCAGTATAAAGACTTTGCATGATAATAATAACCTACAGTTATCTAAATTAACAGGTAATTAATTCTAGGGTTACAAAGGCATGGCAACAAATTTAACAGGGCATTTATCGGTGGTAGGTCTAACTATATCACATGTCATTCTAAACATTTTGTTTTACTTTGAACTAGCATTTCAGAACTAGCTTAATGCAAATAACATAGTAACGTAATTAAACATCATGGGATACAACATGATCAAAGGATTTGGGACTTGCCGTCAATCCGGATGATCTCAGCTAGCTCGAACGAAGAAACTCTTGGATCCTGCGACTGCACTTGAGCTTCCGGGATCTCCGACACTAGCGCAAACACATAAAATAATTAAATCCAGCTTGAGGCTAATCAAGCGAGGAAAAATAAACTATTTAAAAAGGAGTAAAATGCAAAAATATCCAAATGGGAAATTTTAGGAATTTATCTGGGATGAATTTGTGGAAGTGGAGGCCAAAAATGGGTCGAGAATATTCTTTTGAGCAAAGTGGTGAAATTTGGGAATTTTTGGGAATTTTTGTGATTTTCTAGGATTTATTTAAATTTTCTGGGATTTTAGAAAAGATAAATTCGGGTGTGAACAGTACTAGGCCGGCCCAGCGCTACAGCGTGGCCTGGCACTGTGCGGCCCGCGCGGCCCGCACACGCGCGCGCGCTCAGGCGACGAAGCAGGCCAGCGCGGCCCACTCCCACGTGCGCTCACGCGGCTCGGATGAGCGACGCGTGGCTCGGGTGAACGATCGGATGGGGAGGAGCGAAGCGGTACGGGGAAAGATCCGACGGAGGCGAAGGGATGCGGTTATGATGATCAGACGACGTTGGGGAGACGTCCATCCGACGCTCGCGGACGAACGACACCGGCTGGGGAAGACGGCTGAGATGCGGCCACGTAGCGGGGGAGGGGGTCTTCTTCCTCCTCCAGCCGCTACAGTGCTCCAGCGGCAGAGTCATGGTGGCGACGGCGGCCCGGGCGCTAGGGGGCTCGTCGGCGGTAAAGGAGGGTGCCAGTGGGTGGAGCGGAACACGGGGAACCCATTTTGGGGCTTTGGAATGGGAAGAGATCAATGGAGACGACGGGAGGTAGAAGGGGATGGTTCGGGTATTTGGCGGTGAGGGAGGTCACCGGCGGCGAGATAGCTCAATCGGCCGCGGCTACACGTTCAAGGGGGCCAGGGGCTCACATTGACGGTGGAGATTCGGGCTGGGGAGCTTCGGGGCAGCCTGGCCACGGTGAGCTGGTTCGGCCGGCGGTGAGCAACGGGGTTGGAGCTCCACAGGCGTCCACCTGGCCAGGGACATGCACCAAAAAGATCAGGGGAGAAGGGTGAAGCTTCTGGCGAAAGCAATTGGGAAATGAGGGGGAAATGGGGGAGATCCGCTCACGGGCGTCGCCGACGCAGGGGAGAGCGGCGACGGAGCTCCGGGTAAAGAGGGTTCGATTAACCGCTCGGGGAGGGAGCTGGGAGGAGTGGGAGGCAAATAGCGGAGTTGGGGAGACTTGGGGAGCAAAGGAGAGGGAGGGAGCGGGGAATGGGGTTTTATACCCGAGCGAGAGGGGCGCAACCTTCGGGGAGAAGGCAACGAGCGCGGTTCCGGGAGTCAACAGGAGACAGGGGAGTTGGTGGCGCGTCTCCTCCGCACAGAGATGACGCTCGGCTCTGCACAGAGCACTGGCGACGCGACGGGAGCAGGTGGAGCTGCGGCACGGGTGAGGGCGCGTCCGCGCGCGCGGGGAGAGGGGGAAGCGGCGACTACCAGGTGGGCCGGAGCAGAGGCGGGGCAACGCGGCGCGAGGGCGTCCACGCCTTTCGGACCGGGGCTGTCGGGACGGCGCGGGCGCGGGGAGAAGGCGGGGAGGGGCAGGGGCGCCAGCGGGGAAGGGGGAGGCGCCTGCGGGAGGGGAAACCGGGCGGCGGGGAAAGCGGGAATTGAGGGTGGCGCCAGCGGAGAGGGAGAGCAGGGGAGGCACCAGGAAGCGGGAGAAACGGGAAGGGGGCGGGGCGCCGGAGGAGAAAAGGAGGCGCCCGGCCCAGAAAGGAAAGCGGCCGAGGGGAGGACTTTCCAAAAAGGGAAAATTCTCAGAATTCACTCAAAAATCCAGCAAAAATAATGAAAATTTTTTGTTTGAATTTTTGGAGACTTTTCAGGGATTAAGAGGAATTGAATTCAAAAGAAAATTTTAAATTTTCTGGACATTTGGTTCGTTTCACCAATTCAGCGAGTTAGTAGCAGTTGCATCGAGAACACAGCAAGGTGTCGCGAGTCAGATGGGCGTCTGAGAACTAGGATGGCTCTGGCCGAACACGTTCGTCCATTCCATCAAGTCTCACTCGAGCACTAAGATCGCCAGTACATGTGCCCGTTGGCCTCTCTGCGAGTTAGTTTATACCACTTCTGTCGTTATTTTATCTTTACTAGCTAAATGTCCGTGCATTGCTAAGGATTTAAAAAAAATAGAATATATTTGTATGCACGTTCCAACAAATTTTACCACACGTTAGTTTTAGAATATGTAGTATGATACAATTTTAAAATCCATAACAACGTACGGGCATTCAGCTAGTAGTACAAATATAAGACCCTTAGGAGGCCTGATGTACAAGGAAAATTCAAATAGACATTATAACTCAAATAGACATCATAACATAAACTGGAATTATAGTGCATCTATTTGCTGATGAAGATATGTTGTTAACAACATGTGCAAAGCTGAATCAAGCAATGAATCACATACCGAAAGATTTATTCTTGTCAAGATAATGTTTATATCTTGTAATCTTATAACTGGACGTGTTATTGGTTGATGGTTATCAGACAATGGTGGAACAACCTCAGGTTGCACTTTATACAATTTTCCATCGTCATAGACCTGATCACCTTCTATATACTGCTTTAGGATAGACCTATCATCTTGGTACCTCTTGATCTCTGCTAACATACCATTTATGCGCTGTGGATCAGCTTCATTACTCAGCTTTCTTTGAAATGCATCAATTCTGTCCTCAAAAGACCGTGTAGTATTGGCGACAATCAATGTCTCATCAAGGTCAAACACGATACCAAGGCACCGAAGATTTAACATAGTCAAGCACGAATTATACAAACCAAATCGCGCTTTATAGCCCCAGAAACATGCATGATTCGTCAAGTTTCTCCCGGATGTCATTGCTACTAAATGCAATTCTTCCTCTCCTAGCGGAACAACTGCAGTCTGCAACCAAAAACAGTTAAAAGGTGCAATATAATATATACAGTATAAATATTTTTTTCTAAAAAAGAAAAGAGTAAGATGAAGATGGATGTTTTGAACAAAAGGCATTAAGTTCTTAGGTAACTAATATATGTTTTACCGCTAACCATGTACGCAAGAGCTACATCTTAAATTCTTGATAATATTAAAGCAAGACAGGGAACAGGGAGTGGAAGAAACTGCAAAAAGGCTAGAACTTTGGTTCTAAATTATGAAATCTGAATCTGCTGTAGTGTATATCCTGAATTCTAAAACAGCACAACTGGCTTACTCGATACAGAATTATATGGAATTGCAAAAATGAAAAATCAAATATTTCTTCATGAAGTTATGATGCACGAAAAATAGGTTCTCTTCAAGTTTATTCCAGTGAAAATCAACCTACAATAGAAAGTAACGGCAAATTAACGTGTTAGACCCGAGTGCCCCTGTTGAAGTTTATATGTTTCTTTAGCTTGTTATCAGAAATGAGGAATCAAAGTTCAATTTCAATTAGTGCGATGAACTGATGCTAGCAATTAGCAAGTTTATATGTTTCTTTAGCTTGTTATTAGAAATTGGCTTACCAGAAGAATGTTTAAGAAAGCTAGAAAAGTGAAAATCATGACTCAAGACTTCAGAAATGACAACTACAGTGTAGCTCAATTGCTTGCAGCGTCTTAGGAGGTAACTTCCACCATGAGGAATGTATGCAGTGCCAACTGCCATCCCATGCTGATTAAATTTATTTAATATGTTTTACATATTGCTATGGAAAGAAAAAGGACAACTTTGCAATGAAGTTTACACATTATCCAATGTTTAAGGAAGTAGTCATCAAAACTGTTCTTCAGTCCCCCATGACTTATTTTGTGAGTTGGAGGGGATTGGTTGAAAGACCTTTTTGCTTTTTTTTCGAATTTTGCCTGTGAAGGTATTAAAATTTAGTGAAAATGAACCCCAAGTGTTTAAGCTATTACAAATCCAAACATAGAAAAAAATGATTATACATCTCAAGAGCACAATAGTAGAAGAAAACAAGATACAATGCATAATACCTTGAGTAGGTTTCCTGCGTAAGCAACTGCATAATAGCATCCTTTGGAGCACGCTCTGAGACAACAGCTAGGGATCCTTCACCACAGTCCCAGCCCCGATCTCCCCCGGAACCCTGCCCTGCGCCCCGCCATTCCGCCAGATCTGGCGAAACCCACCCACCCCCAACCGAGACGAGAGAGAGGCGGGAGGGCAGCGGCGGAGGGGCCGTTACCTCGGGATCGGGGAGGGGCTTGCACTGCATGAGCCGCTCGATCTAGTCATCGAGGCCGCCATGGGAGCTGCTCATCTTCGCCGCGGCGCGTCCAACCCTAGATCTCGCCGCCGCGCTCGCGTGGGGAGGAGAGAACGAGAGGTGGAGAGGAGGGGGGCAAAAGGTCTGGAAAGGTGGAAGGGACGGTGGTTATATAATTGAGATTTGGAGCCTCCTTCCTCCGCCCCCAACCAGCGTCGCCCCGGTCGCGCCGCCTCCTTCCTCTCCTCCGCCCCCAACCGGCGCCGCCCCCGCCGTCGCCTCCTTCCTCTCCTCCGCCCCCAACCGGCGCCGCCCCCGCCGTCGCCTCCTTCCTCTCCCCCGCCACAGTCGCGCCTCCTCCTTCCTCCGCCCCCTTCCTCTCCAAGCCAGCCGCCGCCGCAGCCGCGCCTCCTCCTACCTCCGCCCCCAACCGGTGGGAAGGAGGAGGCGAGGGTGGAGCAGAGAAGCGGGGGAGGGGGAGGAGGCGACGGCGGAGCAGAGGAGCAGGGGAGGAGGAGGCGGCAGCAGCGTGGGGGGGAGGAGGAGGCGGCGGCCGAGCGGAGGAGCAGGGGAGGAGGCGGCGGCGCGGGGTGGGGGGAGGAGGAGGCGGCGGCGCGGGGTGGGGGGAGAAGGAGGCGGCGGCGGAGCGGAGGGCGGGGGAGGAGGCGACGGCGAAGTGGAGGGAGGAGGCGATGGAGGAGGAGGGAGGCGAGGGAGAAATCAAGGGGGAGGAGCGCACGGATTCGGTCGGGGTGGGGGTGGGGTGGGGAGTGGGGGTGGGGGCGCACGGGCGTGAGGAGGGATGGGTGGGCCTATATGTCAGACAGAGTATTTTTTGTCAGAAGGGGTGTAGGATGCACCATCACCTTGAACTCCTTCTTTTAAGGAGTAGAGATACGTAGTTTTAGGTGCCGCTCGGTTGGGCTGAAATAAGTTGGTTCATAGTTAAAATTACATTATAGCTGGCTGAAATTACACTGTAGCTGATAATGGCTTATTTTGCGTAACTAAATTTAAAAATAGAAAAAACATATTAACCCATCAGGGGCAATGTAAACGAATACGAGAAAAAAGAACTAGAAAAAACAAAAAAAACAAAAAAGACAAAATTTATGAATAATAAAAAAATAAGCCAGAAGTCAGAAGGTCAAGCCGAAATGAGCAGAGCCTTACTTGTAAGTATATTCTCCATAGCCATATCAACAAATTTTATTGAAATTCCACAGCGCAATATAGCACACATACTGACCCTTGGAACGTAGGGATCCTAGTGAAATTTGATGGAAATGGCAAAATCCAAAGAGAATTAAATGTTTCTTTTAGATATAGCTCTATGAAATCGCTGCGTTTCAAATGGGACCTTAGCATGGAAGACTTAAATGTGTTTCCTATCCCATGCACGCATGTGTTGTTTAATGGTGCACTAATACTTTAGAAGAGTAAAATGTCCCAAAATTTTACAACACTAACGGACTTAGAGAGCATTTTAGTGTGTACTATATAAATGATGTGAAGTCTTCTAGTTAATTGCTAACTAGAATCATTGGAGATGCCCTTAGTCTTTTGGAAACATCTTTTGATTTTTATTAGTAACATATGGATAAAGTACATAAGTACATGAGCAATCTGTTACCATCAATTTCTTATTATGCTTGTCAAAGACTCTGGATCTTGTAATTGTGTCATAATTACTGGTGAGCACAGCCAAAAGAAGTGAATATTGCGTCATAATTGCTGATGAGCACAACCAAGAAGTGGATTGTCGGTGGTATCATTGATGTGTCGGACTAAGCATTAGTAGAGGTGTTGTTCGCCAGAAGAGAATTAGAGAGACTTTATTTGTACCCAATTTGGCATGATGTCGATTTCCAACACTGGAGTCTCCTTAGTCCGGGTAAGTTAGCACGATAGAATCCATCATAGGTAAAAGAATGCTCATTTGGGGGTTTTCACTGTTTAAGCACAATTAATTTTAAAAATGAAAAAGATTAATCTATCACAGATAATATAAAGAAATACGAAAAAAGACGAAAACCCGAAAAATCATAAAAAGACGAAAATAAGAAACTAGAAGTTAGCTCCGTCCCAAAATGAAATCGTTTATGTTAGACCATGTGGCTAGATTTATGATATTTTGGTGATGAATAATTGACAATGGTTAATTTGTTATGATGAATAATTGGTGATTTCGTTTAGCGGTGTTATGCGAGTTGTGTTGCATGTGTGCGGACTGATGTTGGCCAAGTTGAGACGAACTTGTGCCGGAAGAATGTTCTTTGGTCTTTGCATGTGCAGGTTGAGCATGGAGGCGATCATGGTCGGTGACGAGGTGGACCGGAACTAGGATGGGGAGATCTGAGGTTCAGACGGTCAAGGAGGTCACGAGATGATCGGGCTCATGCTTGGGGCGCATGGAGATCATCTCGTGACCTCCTTGACCGTCTGAACCTCAGATCTCCCCATCCTAGTTCCGGTCCACCTCGTCACCGACCATGATCGCCTCCATGCTCAACCTGCACATGCAAAGACCAAAGAACATTCTTCCGGCACAAGTTCGTCTCAACTTGGCCAACATCAGTCCGCACACATGCAACACAACTCGCATAACACCGCTAAACGAAATCACCAATTATTCATCATAACAAATTAACCATTGTCAATTATTCATCACCAAAATATCATAAATCTAGCCACATGGTCTAACAATCTCCCCCTTGATGAATACATTGACAAAACCACAAAATTGTATGGTGAACTAGCTTCAAATAGATATAAGTGAAGAACCAAAGCCGAAAAAATATTTTAAACCATAAGTCTCAAATCTCTCCCCCTCAACACAAGAGAGGTAATTTTATTCTCCCCAAATTCTTTAATTTCTCGCAAAGCACACCAAATTTCTCCCCCTTTGGCAATGTAATCATCAAGAAAATTTAAAAAAAGAATAATTCTAAGACGGAGCAATGAAAGTAAAAATCAAGAAGCTTTGTAGATTATCCAAGTCATTGTGCATTTATTTAATAAAGCAACCAAGACATATTTTTGAGTAGAGCTATCTAGATCATATTAAGCCATATATCACATAGCAATGTCAAAACAAATTTTCAATATGATTAAGCAATTTATATCAATGACAGGCATATCAACAATGACCAAACCAATTATAGAGAGCACAATGAGATATCACAACGAAAAGTCAAAACCTAAAAATGAAGCAAATTTTAACTCTAGACGGGCTAGCAGTCTCATGTAACAACTTATTGCTTCACACTCAATTTTTAGGCATGTGGCATGCTTGTAGCATACTTCTTTTCATAATGACATACTTTTCTTCTTCTTCTTCTTCTTTTTGATGGTGGCATGCTTGAAGCATACTTCTTTTCATTTTGCGCACTTTTGTGCCACTTTTTTTTCACCATGGCATGCTTGAAGCATACATCTTTTCAATTTTTTCTTTATATACTCTCTTTTTTTTAATAACATGCCAAATTGAGTCATCATAAGAATTGGAACATGAAACATGCAAGTCTCATAACCAAGAGTTAAAATAAGACTCACAATCAAGCTAATCCTTTTCGATGGACATCGCAAAGTAATAACTATAATTAATCTAGTCAAAATATTCCGCCATGTCATACTTTTAATTCAAATGTAGCAATTTAATTATAAACAGTCCTGATCAAAACTACACAACATATGAATAGATATGATAAAGAAAGCTCTACTACTCAATTAATTTCAATGACTTGGATTTGATGAGTTATTTGACAAGGATAATAAACAAAGCTTTCAAAATTTTTAAACAACAAGCTCCCCCTCAGAATAATCCCACAAGATGTAATACTTCCAACTCACTTCACAATTGAGGAAAACGAGAAGTATCAAACGATTTCATGTGCAAATTTACAACTTGAGAATTTAACAAGATGTAAGACAATATCACCTTTTTCACATGGTCTTTCAAAAAGTGAAATCTCTTGTAAACCATCAAAGGAGTGAAGAACCATCAAGTGTTCCAATCAAGAGATGATAAAAAACAGAACCCAATTTAACTCATGTTCTCCATCCTTGTCAGCTGTTCTTACATGGCAGGAAACATCGGTCTCACAGTATTGGGGTTAGTAAAATAAGATTTAGGAATCCAGTACTGTGACACACGACGAACAGGAGCAACAAAGCTAGAACCAAAATCACGTGTATGTGGATGATTAGAATGCCGAAAAGAACGTGAATCATTTGAATTAAATCCCAATCTAGCATGTGAAGCAGATTTAAAGCCATCATGAAAGTTCTCAAAAAACATAGCTTTCACATTAGTTCTAGGAACAAAAGATATTGCATGTTTTTGTCTCAAAGCATTCAATCTTTCCTTTCTCTCTTTCTTGATACGTCTAAAGCAAAATTCATTCAAGTGTCCATCTCTTCCACAATAGGTGCAATGAAATTTAACATAACCAAAATTCTTTTGAGATGATGAGCTAGTACCTACATTATTATTTGATAAACTTTGCACAAAGCCAGCTGATTTAAACACAGTTTGATTTGGTTCAAGTTTCACTTCAATTTTTCCGGGTTCAAGAGACTTAATAACCTTAGGAGGATTATTCTTGGCATGCTCAACAAAATTAAATCCTAAACCATGATTTTTCACACTTATTTTTGACTTATCTAGAATCATATTCAAATTTTTCTTACCAAAAGAAAATCTCTCTAAAGTGTCTTTCAGGTACTCATTCTCTTTAGCTAGAGTGGGACAAGTTGCGCATTTGACATGTTCATTCACAAGATTTTTAGAAGCACTAGACTGAGTCAATCTTTCTTTTTCAGCAAAATCATTAAGTTGTCTAGTTAAAACTTCTATTTCAATGTTAAGCTTAGGACAATTTGAGCAAGAAGATATCTCATGATAAAGCATCTGTTGAATTGTTTCCTGAGATGAGTTAAGTCTAGCTTCTAATAATTCACATTTAGAACAAGCTTTAGAATGAACATTTGAAATACTTGATTCTAAACATGAAGAAGAGCTAAACTTGAGCTTTTCAATTTCATCATTTGCACATTTCAATTTTTCATCACAAGAGTCATGTGCTAATCTTAATTCATCAAATTTAGCAGTTACATCTCTAAGTTGATCCATGTTTAAGGCATTAAGAGACCTAGCATTCTCTAACTCAGAATGTAAAATTTGACATGACTCACAAGATTCATCATCAGGAATTAAAACTCTAAGTCTTGCAATTTCAGAATTTAGAGATTCAATTAAAGTATCATATTTTTTAATCTTTTTATCTTTCTTTTCTAGCAAAGTACCAAGTTTAGCAACAGCTTTAGCTAAATCATCATAAGAAGGTTCTACCTCATTGTAGTCGTCGCTGTCAAGATCATCATTGTCGGTGGAGCTTTTGCTACTTGCCATTAGACACAACCCAGTTAAATTTTTCTTACCTTTGGGAGTATCATCCTCGCTGTCCGTGTCCACATCACTCAAATTAATTTGTCCAAGAGCGGCAAGAACACGATGCACCACCTTGCGATTCATATAACCCTTCTTTTTATTCTTCCTTTTTTCTTTCTCCATCTCTTCTTCCTTCTCATTCTCTTCCCTTGCAAATCTTGCTAGAAATTTTGGACATTTGAGACGAATATGATTGAGATCACCACACTCATAGCACCTTTGAGGACCAAAATTTCCTCTTTTTCTTGATCTCACATTCTGTAAGGCTCTTGTGAAGCGTGTAGAAAGGAGTTCCAAAACATCTTCCGGGAGTTGCTCTAGCTGTTCATCGGTTAGTGAAGACAAAGAAGACAAAGCATAGCTAGTAGAAGAATTATCACCATTAGACTTGCTAGATTGTGAAGCTAAAGCAATTGATTTATTACTATTATTTTTTCTGGCAAAAACATCTAATTCATGAGTTTTTAATTTAGAATAAAGTACATCTAATGTAAGTGTACTCATGACAGTAGATTCTCTAATGGATGTAACCTTCATCTCCCATATCGACATATCTAATGCTCCAAGTAATTGACGTGCATTTTCAGCATCAGTATAAGTAACATTAACAGCACGTAGGTTACTAAGAATTTTATTAAAGCGGGCAAAGAGATCATCTATTGATTCACCAGGTTTCATCTCAAAACGCATGTAATCTTTTTTGTACATATCTTGACGTACCTCTTTAATAGTAGATGAACCCTCATGATAATCACAGAGTGCTTTCCATACCTCATATGCGGATTTAAGATGCACAACACGATCAAAATCACTCCTTCCTAGTCCTTGAATTATCAGATTCCTTGCTTTGCTATTTGACTCCACTTCTGCTATATTCGATGCTGACACAGCATCATTCTCAGGCACTTGATAAGGCTTGTATACCTTCTCCCACATTGCAAAGCCTTGAGCTTGAATGTATGCCTCCATCTTCGCTTTCCAAAACTGAAAATCAACACCATCGAAAACACAAGGTTTTGTGGAATACCTATCCGTCGACATGTTTTCTAATCACCGGTTAAGATCAATTAGAAAAATTAACCTGCTCTGATACCACTTGTAGGATCGATTCACACTAAGATAGGCAATCAGAGGGGGGGTGAATGATTGCGGAAGCTAAAAATAAATTTTAAGACTCTCCCCTAAACACAAAACCTATTTAAGCCTCATTTAATAATTCTGGACAGAATAATGTATCCTTACTAAAACTGATCTCGATAAAAATCCGTAACTCCGATTAACCTCAAACTTTTTCAGAATAAACTAGAGACAGTTATTGAACTAACCCAACTGGAATTACGTCAATCGGAGCTCTAGATCTTGAGATATAAAATAAACAAGATCGCTGATGCAAATAGTGACGAAAATAAATTAAGCCCTAATTATGCAACTAAGCAAAATATGAGATCGCTTGCCTGACCGATGGCTGAACAATGTCGTGCGCTTCGTGATCAAAAAGATGTCATGCCAAAGAAAACGTTTGGCCACCCCAAAAGCCGTATATATATTTTTCTTCCACGGCTGCTCGGTACAACTCTTGCCATGCCACCGCATGCATATATATACACACACAGCCTAACTCCAACTAGGCCTTAAAATCCTAATCCAACTCCAACTAGGACTTAGAATCCTAATCCAACTAGGACTTAAAACCCTAATCCAACTCCAACTAGGACTTCGAACCCTAATCCAACTCCAACTAGGACTTCGAATCCTAATCCAACTCCAACTAAGACTTCGAATCCTAATCCAACTCCAACTAGGACTTCGAATCCTAATCCAACTCCAACTAGACCTGGGCCTTTTTACCTCAACTAAACTTTTGGCCCACTAATTTTCAAGGGACCCGAAACCCTTCCTAACACAGGTTTTTCACACTCACGACTTTTCTAACACGTCACGTGTCGAAGCCTCCAGGACCGCACCTCCCGTAGCTTCTCCACGTATCATCCACCTTCGATCTCCATGCGCCCCAAGCATGAGCCCGATCATCTCGTGACCTCCTTGACCGTCTGAACCTCAGATCTCCCCATCCTAGTTCCGGTCCACCTCGTCACCGACCATGATCGCCTCCATGCTCAACAGTTTATTACTTTTTTTTTACGTTTTTTAATGCAAGACTTGACAAATAGTTTTGTATCATAGTATAGTACACTAGTAAAAAATAAAAAACTATATATTATAGCAATATTTTGTATAACAAATATAGGCCCTGATCAACTCGGCTTCGGCTTCTGGCTTCGGGCTTATTTTTCACTATTCATAAGTTTCGTCTTTTTCTGAACTTTTGGCTTTTTGTTGAGCTTTTTTGCCGGTTCTTTTTTTCCCGTATTTGTTTGTATTATACGTAATGGGCTAACATATTTTTTATATTTTTTAATTTTTTTAAATTTAATTATGCTAAATAAGCCTCTATCAGCTACAGTGCTTTTTTCAGTCAGCTACAGTGTTTTCAGCCATAAGCCATGAGCTTTTCAGCCGAACCGATTAACCTTATTTTTATGTAGTCTATTTATATGCTTTCACATATATCAGTAATCGATTTATATGCTTTCACATATATCAGTAATCGATCGAAGTTTCCAAACCTTGTTTGCACCGATTATTTTTTATATAGTTAATTTATGTGCTTTTTAACATACATCAAAAGCATGCACGGATTACATGGCTACCTACGTTTGGGGCAGATGGAGGATTATTTAACAGCTAGATCGAATGAACTGAACGGAGACACGTGATTATACCTATATAGAATCAGCCAACTAAGGTAGTGTGTGGCTGCTCGCCGCCGTGGTGACTCCGCCATCTCCTTGGCCTCCCTCGGTCGACATGAAACTTCTTCTTCTTGTTTCACCCATACCATACCATATATAATAGTAAATACTAATAAGCAGTGGTGCCCCCAGATCAACCCAATCCCTCACTCCCTTCCCAGCTCCTCTGTATATATCCTTCGTTTGTTCCTAGCTCGCTCTCGCAATCTGTAGACTACTTTATGTGTCTATCGCCTTGCTCCATGCCTACCTATAGGATACGGTTCCATCTGGACATGCACTAGTCCAGTAGCTATACAGTATATATATATGCCCACACCTGTTCGTCCTCGTGTGTACTGTATTTGTATAGTTTCCTGGAGGTCAGCAGACGCAGCACTCTACTGTACATGCATGGTGGAGTAGATAGCTAGCCCTGCCCGCCCAATAAAATTAACAAGAAGAAGAAGAAGAAGAGCACAGCAAGCTGGCTAACCAAGGCTTTAGTTAGCTAGCTGCCTGGCACAGGAGGAGGACGAAGGAGGAGGAGGAGGAGGAGGAAGACAAAGAGGAGGAAGAAAGGCATCGATGGATGGAGTAGTAGCTAACTAAGCTTGGATTTCAGAGGAGAAGAGGACGAAAGGCAACTTACTTATTAGCTTGGAAATTAACACCTCTCGACTCTCGATCGTCGGCCATCAGTCCAAAATGGCTTCCAAAGGTATGTAGCTTGCTTAATCATTTCGTTGGCGAATTAATTCAGACATATATAAGCTAGCTAGCTCTTGCAGCGTGTTCCACCTATATATCAGCTGCCCATATATATCATAATGATCATACTATGCGCCTAAATCACTTCAGTTGAAAATATCACTCCTTGTTAATTAACTTGTCAAGGATGCAAGCAAGCTAGCTAGCTTAGCTACAGTTTCATTGGGAACATAAGTGGAGAGTATTATATGCATGAACATGCTGCATGGTTAATCAGTTGGGAGTTTCTGCATGCCGAATTGCTCCTATATTACGTATGATCAGTGTTCGATCGTTTTAATTGATTCGCGCGCTCGGCTGATTTCTTTATTGGTCAGTTACGTTTCTGACTGAGGTTTTGGGATCACGTTAATTTATTTCTTGGTAAGCTACTTAAATATTTTATAAATATATGTATGCATGATGAGCTCCCTGTCTGCTGATCGATTTCCATGCCATCTGCAATTCTTCACATTAATTAATTCTAGCTCACCTCGAATTGCCAGTGGACTAGCGTACAATCCATCTGTATCTCATCTATATGGATACAATATCGGACTATATATCTATCTCACCTCGAATTGCTAGCTAGCTAGCTCCTACTAAGTAACAATTCAGGCCAGGCCAGCTGAAGATCAGCTGCAAATCACAGTTTGTATTAAGCACCCGCAGTAGCCAAGAGCTTTAACTTCAAGCACAAACAAACGTTGCTGACTGTTCGATCTGCCCCCAAATTAATCTCATGGAAGCTAAGGAAGCATCTGGAGCTTAGCTGCTGTGGCAAGTTATTACTAGTATTTCTGCGACAGATTAGGTTCCATTCATGGTAAATCTGAATGAAGGAATGCATGCAGAAAGTGGTGAGTGTGATGGCAGCCCTCAGGGTGAGGGAAAGAGTAGGCAGGCAGGCAGGCACACACGGACCGCACTTCATTTCAGCGATTCTCTCTCATCCGAGCCAGCCAAACCGCCTTCAGTCCTTCATTGGTTGGATGTTGATGTCGATCAATCACACACAAACACAGACAGAGATAGAGAGAGAGATATCTCGAGCCATCACATCATCTATCTTGCAGCAAGTGCTAGCTACTTGCTTGCTTAGGGCATCTGTAGTGTATGAAAAGAGGAGGTCTTAAGCCACCTTAAGGTCAACCTTATACATTACAGGGGTGACCTTAAGTAGACCCTAAGCAAAAAAAGCTTAAGGCTGGTCCTCAAGCTAAAGACTTGGCCATAAGCATTAAAATACAATTTTTCTTTATCTGCCAAGTGGGACTGTCTTAAGGCCCCTTGGGTTATATACACTATGGAGTTGGTATTAAGGTTTAGATAGGACCTACCTTAAGACCCTTTGGGTTATATACACTACAGATGCCCTTAGTGGCAGTACTGAGAGAGATGAGTCTTTCGTTTTCTGTCCCTTTCCCTCTTTGCTTGGTCTGTCTGCCTGCCCTGGATCGATGCTGTGCTTCTCTCCCGTCGCTTCCCAAGTTACATCAGTAAGTACTAGAAGCTTGCACTAACCTAACTAAGCTGCAATTAATAGACCCAACCAGAGTATCTGAATCCCATGATCCGTGAATACTTTTTTGGCCCTGAGATTTTTGTCGCGGTTTCTAACTTTGTAATCTTGTTTCTTAATTTTTTTTAGCTTTTTAAGTTTAAATCCTTATTCTTTTGCGGGTGTTGATAAACATTATCCGGATATTTTCTTCCTAACTATCATCCAGATTTGTGACCATTGGATTAGAGATCCAACGGCCATAAATTCTCCCCCACCCCCTCCAAAAAAATCACCCCCTCCTAAAAAAAATCCCCCCTAAAAAAAGGGTCATTGGATCTCTAATCCAACGGTCTCAAAACTGAATGATAGTTAGAAAGAAAATATTCGGGTTAATTTTTAAATTTAATTACACTAAAAAAAGCTAACAACAGCTCAGTGTATTTTTATCTACTACAGTATTAAAAAAACCAGAATACTAAGTTTACAGGCCTAAATAGATAGTGATGTACACACAGAAAATCAAATTCCATGCCTTTTTTCCCCTACTTCTTTCTTTTCTACTCTCTTTTGGTAGGTATCATATATCCATATCTATAACTTCTTTTTTTTGCCGTCCTTTTCACTGGACAAGTAGCTAGCGAGCTAGGAAAGCTGCACAGCAACCACCTCAACTCCTAGCTTTATTTATTTTCTATTTTGCTAGTTAATTTGAACTCGTATATTTATTGATCAAGCTAATTGCTTGCTGTTACAGCATCTAGCCTTGTTCACTGGAGCAACTCTAAGCTAGTACGTACATTAATTGACTGACTGTAGTTTGAACTTCTGGCTGTGATTTTTTATTAAAATTGCATTGTAGTGGCTGTTAATTTTTTTCAAAAAAATAAGCTTTGTTACCAACTGAAGTAACTGTATTTGATTACCTTACCTTGTAAATTTTGCAAGCATGATTAGCATTGCTCTCATTTGCTATTTGGTGGTACAAAACAAAATGAGTACTCTCCAACGAGATTCATTTGCAGACACCGGAATTTCATAAGATCCCTATAAAAAATGTATTCTTTCTCGCAAAATTTATGCAGAATTGCTGCGCATAGTGACATACTAGTGCTAATAGACAGCGTGTCCAGTGAAAAAAAAATAGAATTGGTGAAATCCCGTGAAAATCAAGCTTAGAAGTTTAAAAAAGAATTCTAAAAAAATGACACGTAAGGGAGAGTATACTGTATAACTTTACAACGTAACTCAATTGTATTTGCGATTGCTTGGCGTCTTGCAAAGAATGGTTAGCCGACAAACTTGAACAAATGACAATGCTCACTTGAGATGAATAAAATCTGCACAATTTATGGTATGGCTGAGGAGACTGGGCATCATGTTATGGTACAATGCACTTATGCTACAGCTGAGGAGGTCACAAGTTGGCCACCCTCAAATGAGACTCTCCTATCTAATTTGGGGCTAGGCTGGTTTTTGATCTTTCTCAGTTTGTTACAAATGGAGGAGAGAAATATGTTAGTTCTGTGTTTGTGGAGGTCCTGGCATGTGCGCAATAAGATAGTCCATGTGAAGAAGCTCATTGCGGTCACATCTTCTGTACATTCCCTGCAGGAGTATTGGGATTTGTTGTTCCAGATCTGATAAGGTATTGACATTGCTGACTAGAAAGGATAGAAGGCTTTAAGCACTGTCCAATGTTGTCTTAAGGTATCTGACAATTTAACATAGTTTAATTTTTGGCGACCACCTGAGTCCGGTTGGGTGAAGATCAATGTTGATGGCGCTTTTTCTTTGCTGTCGGGTGAAGCTGGAGCAGGGATTGTCATCCGTGATGACAACTTTGGGAGTGTCTTGCTAGCGTCTTGAAGAGTGCTAAAGAATATTACTGGTGCAGAGAAAGCGAAAGTTTTGGCTTGCAAAGAAGGGGTTCAATTAGCGGTGGAATGGCTTTAGAAGCCAGCTATTTTGGAAATAGATTGTGCTTTTTGTGGCACATATGCCATCTTAGGTTACTTTGCAGTGGTCAAGACTTATTTTTATCATTTCAGAAGTTTTAGAGTTATTTAAATAATTACTGACGTTTGTGATCCGGCAAACAAAAAGAGAGCTAAATTGTGTTACTCATGAGTTCGCACGGATGGCAAAAACATACAAACCAATGTGTGGTTTGGCGGGACAAGTGTCCTTGTGTTGAGCATACTTGTTGCTAAGGATTGTAAATTTTTTCTTGAGTGATTTATAAAGCTCTATTTTCCTCGAAAAAGAAGAAGAGGAGATGAACGTTTGTCAAACAGTGAAAACACTATTTCAGCAATTGTCTGCTTTTTTTTTTGTTTTATGATGCAGGCAAATTTTATTATGTTTGATCTTAAAATTTTAGCGAAATCTTAGAAAATTCAAAATGAGGTGAAAATTACAAGTCTTGCTCACCTAGGGCCAGGGCAAGAGGAGGGGGGCTTGGAGGCGGAGCGGCCGTACCACCACCTGCCGGCGTTGCCGCGTGACTCCCGGGGATCCCTCGAGGTCTTCAATCCCTCATCAGCCGCCTCCTCTGCATTCCGCCCCGCCGCCAAGTCCACCTCCCCCTTCATTGCCGCGGGGAATGTGGATGTGGGGAAGGCGGCGCAGCGGGCGGCGGAGTGGGGCCTCGTGCTCCAGACCGACGAGCACACGGGCCGCCCCCAGGGAGTGGCCGCCCGCACCTCCGGGGCCGGCGGCTCGTCCCGCAGCAGCTCCGAGGACAAGAGCAGCGGCGGGGCGGCGCTCCCCCGGGTGTCGGAGGAGCTCCGGGCGGCGCTGTCGGCGTTCCAGCAGACGTTCGTGGTGTCGGACGCGAGCCGGCCAGACCACCCCATCATGTACGCCAGCGCCGGCTTCTTCGACATGACCGGCTACACCTCCAAGGAGGTCGTAGGAAGGAACTGGTAATATTCATTGCTTTCTCCTTGTCCTTCATGGAGGAAGGCTTGCTTAATGGAATGTGTGTGCTCTGCAGCCGCTTCCTTCAAGGCTCCGGCACGGACCCCTCAGAGATCGCAAAGATCAGAAAAGCTCTCGCTGCTGGCTCAAACTACTGCGGCCGTGTCCTCAACTACAAGAAGGACGGCACGCCATTCTGGAACCTCTTAACCATTGCCCCCATCAAGGATGAGGATGGCAGGGTCCTCAAGTTCATCGGGTCTGCCCTAGCTTCTTCCCATCATAACACCACATGTTGAAGAGATTCTTTATTCTTATTCCGGCGTCGTTTCGCAGCAAGATAATATATGATCAAGGTGCATGCATTACGGAGACAAATTGTGTCGTATTAACTGTTTGTGTTGCTATTCCAGGATGCAAGTGGAAGTGAGTAAATACACCGAAGGGAACAAGGATACGGTTGTTCGTCCAAATGGACTGCCAGAATCACTGATCAAATATGATGGTACTACTGCTGTTTTAGCTCTCGCTTCAAAAGACTAGGAAGTCTTTCAATTTTCGAAAAAATGGTTGTCAAACTGGAAAAAAATGTTATGTTTGCAGCTAGACAGAAGGATCAGGCCCGTAGCTCGGTGTCTGAGCTTCTGTTGGCTCTGAGGAATCCACGGTCATTGTCAGAATCAAGAAACAGCACCTTAAAAAGAAAATCGCAGGAATCAGTAGGCGTGTTGACGGGTGAAGTTCCTGGCAAGGGAAGCTCTGAAAGTGGATCTCGCCGTAACTCTCGTACTGGAGTAAGAAGCTCACTGCAGAAGATCAGTGAAGTTCCTGAAGGGGGGAGCAAAACTAGAAAATCTGGTCTGCGTTCATTTATGGGGTACGCTGAGTGCATACAAGTCAAATGATTGAATTGCAGCATCTTATTTCTTAATTTCCTTGCACAATCCCTGTTCCTTGTTTATATTTTGTCTTATTCAATTTGTACATGCAGTTTTCTTGGTATGGGCCATGGAAATGTAGAGAAGAACATGTTGAAACCAAGAGATGAAGATCTGCTACTTGACAGTGATGATGAAAGACCTGAGAGCTTTGATGATGAGCTAAGGAGGAAAGAAATGAGAAGGGGCATAGACTTGGCTACTACACTTGAACGCATTGAGAAGAATTTTGTCATCACTGACCCAAGATTGCCTGATAATCCCATTGTAAGATTCAACTCTTCAACTCGGACCTCTTGTACCTCTGAATCCACTGTTCTTTTTATTGATATAGATATAAAGTTTTCATGAATCTGTATTTATTCTTTGGTCAATATTTCAGATATTTGCATCCGATAGTTTTCTGCAATTGACAGAATATAGCCGTGAAGAAATATTGGGAAGAAACTGCAGGTGAATGACGATCTCATCTTGCTTCTCTATTGCACAATTTCATTGGCAAGGTTTTTCAAGTTTTAGCAAATTACAGCCGTTTCTAAATTAACTGTTGCACACCTTTATTGCTCTGCATGTTGTAGACTGGTAATAGTTAGCATTAAATGCAAAAGACTAAGCTATCACTTACCTTACACTTCCCTGGCTCTTTGCAGGTTTCTCCAAGGTCCTGAAACTGACCGTGCAACAGTAAGGAAAATAAGAGATGCCATAGATAACCAAACAGAGGTCACTGTTCAGCTGATAAATTATACAAAGAGTGGTATGTTACTCTTTCACATGCTTTCATGTCATGCTCATGTAAGTGCATAACGCAACTGCTGTTCATCCATTTTTCCCCCGAATGTTTGGGACAGAGATACAACATCTTAGTACCAATTGCTAACAAAAAAAGTTGGTACATGTTTAAATATGAGTATATTTTTTCATGGTAATGAATCCAGCTAAAATTACTTATTGGTGTTCATCACTTGGACAGGTGAAAAGTTTTGGAACCTCTTTCACTTGCAACCAATGCGTGATCAAAAGGTACTACATAATAATAGACATGATAAATGTTTGCTAAGTGATTCCATATAATTGCTTTGCTATTCTTTTGCATGTAATTTGAGATGCATCAAATTTGCCTGTGGATCAGGGTGATGTTCAGTACTTTATTGGAGTTCAGTTGGACGGAACTGAGCGTGTTCGAGATGATGCTGCAAAAGAGGGTGCCATGCTGGTTTGTATTTTGTTTACTCAAAACTAGCCTATTTGTGCATGCTATCAAAAATAACAAAAATAGACCAGATGGGTCTTAAATAATACTATTTTATCAGTGCCAAGACTTTGTTGCGCGACACTAACAAAATTTTATTAACACCAACTAGCATTACAAGATAATTGGATTCCCTAGACCCTGGTAGTCAACACAACCAGTGCTTGTAGACTTGTGATGCATATGACATGTGAAAGCGTCCATGGTTAACATTCTATTCCATTAATTTATTCATTGCGCGAAACATGTTCTGGTGACTTCCTTAATGGATTTTTTTTTGTTTTGGTCTGGATAAACTGATTTTTTCGATGGACCTTAGATTTTAAATTTCTGTTGTCTGAAAACATAGCTTGTTGAAAACATAGCTTGTTTAAAAACTAACCTGAATTGTTCATGTAACAGGTTAAGAAAACTGCCGATAATATTGATGTGGCTGCAAAGGAACTTCCAGATGCTAATTTGGTAAGAGTAAAGCACTATTCCTTAAGCTCATCAAATAAGTATGTGTATGCAGTTCTGACAGTAATCCATGGTCACATTCAGAGACCAGAGGATCTATGGGCTAACCACTCAAAAGCAGTCCTGCCAAAGCCACATATGAAGGATACTGCATCATGGAGAGCCATCCAAAAAGTATGATACACATATAGTTTACCAAACAGCTATGTACATGTCATTTTGAGGTTACTGGATGAATATGGCATTGTATGTAGAAACTTGAGAGAGTGGTTTACCATGCATTCTGCTGTAGAATACGGTTGCCTTTACAGAATATCGATTATATGTGGGAAAGATCTTTGGACAGATGACATTTTCTGAAACTTGTCCTTGATATCATGCTACTTCTCTTGTAGGTTCTTGAGAGTGGAGAAAGCATTGATTTAAAACATTTCAGGCCTGTAAAACCTTTAGGATCTGGTGACACTGGAAGGTAAATCCTGACATACTTTGGTTTACAACAAAAATACCTTAAATCTGCATACTTGCATTACTAATACAATAGACCCCTTCTGAAGTTTCATTTGAATTAGCAGTTTCAAACAGTAAATCCTGTGCATTGTTGTTGGAATTGTAGTGTGCACTTGGTGGAGTTACTAAATACAGGTGTATACTTTGCTATGAAAGCTATGGATAAAAACATCATGCTTAACCGGAATAAGGTTTGATTCTTGTTTCACCTTTTGAAATGATAACAGCTTTTATCAACACAGGACAATGTCATTCTCTTCTACCTATCGCTGTTGTTTTCTGTCTCTGATGACATTCTAATGCGTCTAGGTCCACAGAGCTACTGCTGAGCGGCAAATCCTTGATATGTTGGACCACCCATTCCTTCCGACATTATATGCATCATTTCAGGTTTGTTATACAAGTACATGATAGTAGACTATTGAGAGATAATGCTGTCATCTGTATGCAATCGATAAGCTGATGTTTTCAAGGGTTTGAGACTCTGCATAAGCCCCTAAATCAATAAGTGAGTTTTAACTTTTAAATTTAAGCTTGTCTGATGACATACTCCAATAACACCCAGGTCTTAAGCTTAAGCCACTTTTAAACTTTGTTTAAACCCTCCCAAAGCAACCCTTAATTGCAATTCGATAGGCTTTCTACATCATGCTTTGATTTTTTTAGGAGGGGTTATTTTCATTTTTGCTACACCATCAAATTCCATGTTTTTTGGAGAGTTGACATGTTTTTTTGGAGAGTTGACCATTTGTGTTCTGCTCAAATTTTGTAGACAAAAACACATATATGTCTCATTACTGATTACTGCCCTGGCGGGGAGCTCTTTCTGCTCCTAGATAGGCAACCTATGAAGGTTCTACGGGAAGATGCAGTCAGGTCATAATTCAAACTGTTTCTTTTTTCTTAGATCTGGTGGGATGATGTGTATGATTTTTGTTGAAGGAACACAACATGGACCACTGATGTGCTCAATTGATCACAGCCACAAACGTGTTACGTCTAGCTTTTGGAGATTTTTTTCAATCTAGTTGTTGTAGGAGAAGACACGAAATATTATTTAATACTATTTCATGATTGGCACAGGTTCTACGCTGCTGAAGTGGTGATTGCACTTGAATACCTGCATTGTCAAGGTATATATACACCATGCTCCTAACTTATTGTGTACATGAAATTCTCTCATATATGATGTATAATGGTGTGCCTGTCAGCATAAATCAATGACCATACTTATGGCCATCCATGTTTTAGCTCAGCCAGCACAAATTATTTATTCACCTTTCAAATGTATGTTAACCAACTAGCATGTCTTCAGTAAAGTTTTAACCATATAAAAAAGGAATGTGTTCCCTTACTGGATAAAAATTGCCTGACACTTTTTGATAATTCATCACATTTTATTGGAATCAGTTGAGATTTCTACTGCTTGTAATTGCGCCCTGTTTCCTCCTTTTTTATCTTCAGGTATAATCTATCGAGACTTAAAGCCAGAGAATATCTTAATTCATAGAGACGGGCACATCTCCGTGACAGACTTTGATTTGTCTTGCCTGACACCTTGCACACCACAGGTAAAAAATCAATAAATCTCTTCTGACAAAAGTTATCTTAATTCCTGAACCTCTTTGTTTCAAACAATTCATAAAACAGTCCCTTTTTTTATGCTGTGATGAGCAAAGACCCGGGGGGGGGGGGGGTTAGGTTTTTTGATTGGTGAAAAGACATTTCACCGTTCTTTAGCGGTACCTGTGCTCAGAACAAAACTTGTGGTAAGCATTTTGTTGGTAATAGTGTTATACCGATCTTCAAGTGATAGGACATAGCAGCAACGTATAATTCAAAACTTCATGTACATTATGATACATAGATTAGTGACTTCATTATTTTCCTGGTTACACTAAGTAAGTATTTTGGTTGTTATTTGGTAGGTCTTTCTTCCAGAAGAAACTGAAAAGAGAAGTAAGGGGAAAAGCAGGAGTTGTCCTATATTTTTTGCTGAACCTATGCGAGCATCCAATTCATTTGTTGGCACAGAGGAGTACATTGCACCTGTATGTACATGTTCACTGCCCTCTTATTCCGCAAGGTTTTTCCAACCTTTTCATTTATTCATAGTATTTTTTTTTCATCTGTGGTATTCAGTTCTTGCATCCTTGTCTTGCAGGAGATTATTACTGGAGCTGGCCATACGAGTGCTGTTGATTGGTGGGCTCTAGGTAAATCTTTGACTTAACAATACAGATGCCACTTGGCTTTGTAGTTTATACAGTCGCTATGAATAATAGAGTAGGAAAACAAGGACTTAGTAGCTTTACAAACCCGCACGTTATATGGTTAAGCTAATGAACTTGTTCGCTGAGTCAGGAATTCTTCTGTATGAAATGCTGTATGGTTACACACCCTTCAGAGGAAAAACGAGACAAAGGACCTTTGCTAATATCCTGCACAAGGATATCAGATTTCCTGCGAGTATATCGGTAAGCAAGAAGCTAGTGTTTGTTTTCGAATAAGCTTTTGGTTGCTGTATATGGAAAAACCATGAGTCGCAAGTGTAGATTAATTGTGGTACGTGTGAGCATGCATATATGCAGGTGAGTCTCCCGGCGAGGGAGCTGATGTACAGGTTGCTGCACAGGGATCCTGCAAACAGGCTGGGCTCGTACGGGGGAGCGAATGAGATAAAACAGCATCCCTTCTTCCGTGGCATCAACTGGCCTCTCATACGTTGCATGGTAATTAATCCCTATTTCTCTTATTAAGCCTAGCTAGCTAGCTAGCTAGCCTGTTCGTTTTCATCGATCTGATGCATGATCTTGAGACGGTTTGCTCGATAATCCTAGCTATAATGTTTGTGATTTGTTGGGCATGCGTGCAGGCTCCTCCAAAGCTGGAGGTTCCACTGTTGTCGGATGACATGGGCAAGAAGGGAATGGTGAGCGAAAAGCCATGCGACGCTGCTGCTGCTGATAATCACGCCGACATGTTCTGAAGATCCATAAAGAACGATGAATTAATATGCATGGCAGATTATTGATGATTCCGCATGCAATGTCCATGGGGGTAGCGCTAGCTAGAATTTCGTCGTCGATCGAGCCATTTATGCATGTTGTTTGTGTAGGACAGGAGATGGAATTAAGAGTAAATAAAAATGTGGAGTTGCTGGATGGTTCGTGTAATTTATTTAATTTATGGATCGTGATTAGTAAGCAATCATGGTATACCTGCAGAATATCTGCGAGCGCCTCCCGTTCCCTTGTCTCCTCCAGTTACTGCCCACCCGTCATCTCCGACCAGCACGGCCCGCCCGACCAAGAAAGAAGCAAAAATGATCAAAATTAAGGGAGGCTGCTCCGGTGGAATCTGTTCTGTTGTGAATTTGAATTTAGGCAATTTGAAATTGGTAATCGTCCCGGTAACCGGTGAAAAATTAATAAAACCGTTAGTAATTTATTCTATGGAGATTTGTTACAGAAGTTGTAGGAGGATATTCATTTTCGAGTATATATTTGATTCGAATTCATATCCGTTACGACATTCGATTCGAGAATATTGGAATTCGTATTTGTATTTGTCTTAAAAATATGGATTCGTATTCGTATTTGAGACTATTCGATCGTATCCAATTTGTTTCTATCCCTAGCTGTAATATCTTGAATTAAGGGGAAAAAAGAGGGAAGGGGGAGTTTGGGCCAGCTTTGAAGTGAAGTTGAGCTTGGTACACCTCCATGGCCTCCTCAAAGGTAGTGATCGCAGCTTTCTGAGTTGCTTCATCAGCAGATACAGGGATGTGAGGGGCAGCCGGTAGCGAAGGGCAAGGCGGATACGACCTCTCGCTTGTAAGATGGCCCTTAAGACGTCGATTCATGTGAATCTGCGCGCTCATGGCCACTCATGATAGTTTATCCCATCGAAGATGATCTTCGAAGGCGCAATAGTAGTGTGGGTGGCCATTACGTGCAAGAGACGACCAGTGAGCCCCTTTTCTTGTGTCTGGAACACCTCCAGGCCGGGAGCACGCAGACGAGCGTGCCACGGTGAGCTGGCCGGGCAGCGGCGGGATCAGGCGGCCCAAGATCCGTCGGCTCATGCGACAGTGGCATCGGGCACGAGAGACGACATGGAGGCTCAGGTGTTGGGCGCGAGCGACGGCACGACTACGTCGGGCTCGGGCCGACGCGAGTGACGACCGGAGGCTCAGGCGGCCCAACGCGGCGCGATGGCAGATCCGGCGCGCGGGGGGAAGAACAATGAAGCTCGGGCGGTGCTGGAAAGACCGGATCCGGCGGCGGGGAGCCTCGATCCGGACGGATCCAGCGACAGGAAGCTCCGACCCGGCGACCTGGGGGCGGCACACGTGCGCGACGGCCGGTGTCTAGGAGAAACAGAGGCACGCGAGCGAAGTAGAGGCATGCGAGCGAAGCAGAGGCGCGCGGTGCGTGGCCGGGAGGCGGAGATGCGGCAGCGGCGGCTAGGGTTGGGAAATCCTAACCCTAGCCCTTTCCTGGGTTGATACCATGTTATAAGTGTGGGCTTAGTATTCCAATAGATCAAGAGGCCAAATATATACATGTGACAAGTAAGGAGCTCTCTATACAATGTGATAACCCTGTAATCTCTACATGTCTAACAGTCTTCACGCTACAAAGTAACTGTTCAGTTTTATTAATATGATCTCTGCTATCAATTATCATCCTCCAAATACAGGCAGCAAACTATATCTCCTTACAAACTTAGTTTAAACCTTTATCTGTTTTCACTGCATACTTTGGTTTACCCTTAAGTTGTTCTGCTGATCAGAATTTGTCTCAAACAAGGATGGCTGGTAGGAGAATAATCGATTCTGAGTCTGATCCAGCATTAAATGATGAGCATCGGAACATGAGGAGGCCACCATCTTCATCTTCAGTTGGGGGCCTTCCTCCTCCTATGGGGAGGTAATACCTTACTACTACTACTCTGCCATCCAAATTCCCTTTTCCTCGCTGTCTATTTCTGATGGTAGCATCTCACAGTAGGCAGCGGGGCGACGGTGCTGAGTAAAATCTGAAGGTGGAATGAGCCCAACTCACTGTGTAGACCTTGAGATTTTTCTGTGGCTTTCGTTGCTACGGGCGTGTGTGTAGACAAGGCAAGGAATGCTGGTGCCGTGTGTTCCAGCGTACCCAAATGGTTGGTTGGTTTGTTTCTGACCATGCGTGTTATAATCCACCAAATTTATGCACCTGAGATGAGATGCATTTTATATCGTGCTACACAAAAATGATTTGATTTGACTAACGTGCAGAAGTTTTATTTCAATGTACAGTAGGCTACGGCTTAAGGTGCAGGATCAGCAGAAGGATACCAGTAAGCAGCAGAATGAATAGATGGATGAATAGTTTAGTTTGGATTGCCTGAAAACAGCCCCTCTCAATTCAGTGACATTATTAGAGATACAGAGCGTTTTCTGAATGTTTCAACATCACAAACACACAGCTATAGCAGCATTGTTCCATTTCTTCTTATTCTTTGAATCCAACCATGATTAACTTCAGTCATGATTGTGCCTTCCCTCGTACGTCGTTACAAATGACCCCGCTGAATCATCCGACGCACGCTCCACGTACTTGCGCGCATTGCATCTCGCTGCGCTGCATCTGTAGTAACTCCTGCACATATGTTCAACGATGACCACGGCTCCGTTCCATATCAATAACTACAAGGATCGGAACATAATGCTTTTTGCTTAACAATTCATACGTCTGCTCTGATACTACCTTTGATGCAGATTAAAGACATTTAACGACTTAACACAAAACTATACTAGCGCCTAACAATCTTCTCCCAGAAAACAAAAGGGTATGAATTCATTCATTCCAGGTGACAACTACGTTTCAGGGTTTCAGCCATAGCGAGTCCACATAAATATTACCTTGGAAATGAATTTCCCTTAACAGCCTTCTGGCCGTACTTGCGCCAATGGAATGCATCCCCAGATAACCTACATTCTGTTGAAGATTCCGGAGCAAGAGTAGGCTCAACATAAGCTGTCAGGCCACTTGTTATACTTGGTTGTTTGTCCTTAATGCTGAAATGGCAAGATTAATTAATGACTAATACGATTTCTTGGATCAAACAGATATCATGTAGTAACTTAAGTGGCAAACAATGACAAGTGTGTATATGTTCCTACAGCATATGGAATGTTGACTAGACATCTACACAAATCTGCATCTCCTTTTTTCTAATCAAGAAGGCAATAAGATACAGTCTCTCCTAGTTTGCAGTTGTCGCTACAACTCAATTTTGTCATACAATGGGATAGAATAATTCTCGGATGAGGCAGTCTTGGGGCAGCTCTGCTGAAGTTGGATATTTTTCTTTGCATAGGCTAGTAAAGATAACCCTTTTCACTACATACAGTGTCATTCTTACAGTGAATGAATTCTTTTGTGACAATTGAACAATAGCTTTTCCAGAACACATTTAGCTACCAAGTTTAAACTCAAAATTAAGATTGTTCTGCCAGAATTCTCTCACATGAAAAATCAGAGTTGTCAAGGGATTTCACTCCAAAGTGGAAACCCCATGGCTTCCAAGGACGCTGGGGTTCTATTTCCCTTCGCTGTAAAACTGCAGTCTGCTTAGCACACGCAAGGACCAAGGATAATGCAATGGAGTATGCCTGCCATTGTTCATCTCTTATTCCTAAGATTCGTCAATATGTGGTTATAAATTGGCAACAATTACATGGTCCTTACTCCTTATTCCTAACAGAATGTCACAATAACACAACTGTAGTATGCTATTTGCCATTTTAACCCACCACTTGCACATGTTATGCAAAGCAACAATAGAAAGTTCTGAATCACAAGATTAAACAGCATAACATACCTTTTGTTGCAATCACCAAGCTCACTCGTTTTTCCATATTCATCCAAGCAATTACAAGTGCTTCTGAATGTTGCAACAACAATATCAGAACCAAGAGCCCGGTTGGATCCTCCTAACTGGTTTGCTACACCAGCATCATTGGTACCATGGGCGTCAACGACCACAGTCTCTGTACTTGTTGATGACAATGGTTTCTTTGGAGGATGAGGCTTGGGGTGGTTGTGCTCACCGTAGTATACAATTTCAGCAATCTGGCCATCTAGTGTTGTTTCCACCTTCCTCTTGACAGGGCAAGTTGGGTGAGTGCACTTGTAGTAGCTCCGTGGGAATTCACTCCCTTTCACTTGCTTCTGCCCATATTTCCTCCAGTTGTAACCATCATAGGACAAACGGTTCTTCACACTGTCAATTGGCTTCCTGACATTGTGGCATATTGTCATATGGTCACAAGAGACTACTTGTTCTGTATCTACTTCCATCTGCTCATGTGTGGCATCTGAGCCACCATCCTGCAACTGAAAAGTTTGGCACATTGTTAGAAAATGATCACATGATGATATCACAGGTAATTTCGAAATAATCTCATGGATGATAGACAGATACTTGAATTTGAAGTACACTTTAAGAAGGTTGCAGAATTTCATCACTATCAGAAAACATGAAGTTTCTTCTAAATTCATAAAAGGGTAAACTGAATTTCAGTGTAGAACTGACTATGGTTGCAGCAAATTCAGTCGATAGATCACTCAGTGGTGGTGTGAGCCGTGTTGCCTTTGGCCGACTAATTATAATCGCCTCCTCCGGAGAGATGATCCGTGGGGAACCAGTGGCAGTGAAGTCTTTCAGGAGCTTTGAGAAGGACCTAGAGCTGGAGAAAGGCCTGGAGGCCACAGGCTTCACAGCAGCAATCTTCTTGTGACTTTGCATCTTCCACTGACAAAAAATAGAGGAAAAATACATGAACCATTAAGCCTAACCAATCATTATAGCAAATGGTTTTGGTGTTTTTTGAAAAGAGAAACAAAGTTAGTGTAAAAGGAACCTAGGCAATGTGGAAAGTAGTTGAGTGCCATATATTTCAGCTAGTGACAGAAATTTTTGTGCTGAAAATTGCAAATCACACAGGAAGAAATCAACCTGGCTACAGAAAAAAAGCAGGAATCACATTAACTTATGAGCACAACAATTGAAAGATGTGTGTCCTTTTGCTGGAAATTATAGGTATATGAAAGAAACCATCGAAATGAAAAACGAGAAGAAAACCCTTACAAAAAAAAGTTGTAAAAAAGGAAATGGCACAAGAAAAGAGAAGAGTGGTTCTAGATCAAATAGCATGCATGAACAGATTAAATTGTGAAATTTTGCAATCTTAACTGAATCAGTCTGTTTAAGATCAAGCAACAAAAGAAGCAGATTATACTACTGTAACAATGCTGTACTTCAAGATGTTGACTTGTTTTTTCCCCTTTGCAAGTACGAAACAAATTGAGCAAGGCAGAAAAATTATAGAAATAGAAGGGATAGCATACCTAAACCCTTGTGCTCTGTTACAGGCATCGACTGGTAGATGCAATGGAAGGGAAAGAAGGAAGTTGAGTTGAAGAATTGATAACAATGACAAGGACAGGAGAAAAAGAAGATAGTTGTGGTGCATGCATGACTGTTAGGTCTGGACTCGAGGGGGTAGGTAGCTGCCAGGTAGCTGCCCTCCTCACTGTCCGCCGGTTTAACTTCACCACATAGCCAGAAAAGGGGAATTTGCTCCCATGCCACACAGTTTAATGGCGTTTGTTAAAATACCCCATGATGTCTCACTGATATGCGGGTCCAGGACTCGCATGTCAGTGAGACATCATGGGACATTTTAACAAACGCCATTAAACTGTGTGGCATGGGAGCAATTTTTCCGCCAGAAAAGTGCATTACAGTGCAGAAACAGATTTGGTACTAAAGCAAATATTCTGTAGCAACAAATCCCATGCATTCAAATTTCGATCAAACGGCCTGAATTGATGAAATGTGGCATCAATGTGCTTCGCTACCATCACTTCACCTCACTAATCAAACCGAACATGCTAAACCATTTTTTGGGATATTGAAATTTCCAGAAACAGATCACAGTATCCCAAAAAAAAAATGTAAAAAAGGAGCATATACTCCATAAGAGGGGAAATTGCACATATACCCTATAGTTAGTAGGCACTTGTAAGTTTGCCCCACACTTAAGTGACCTTGTAATTTTGCCCCATACTTGACATACCCCTTTATTATTTTGCCCCATTGCCCATTTAGCTCATATTTTAATTTTGTTTTTCATTTTTTAGGGCAGGAAAAATGCAGTAAAAAATGAAAAACGAAATTAAAATATTTTAGGCATTTAATGGACAACTTTGTAAATATTTTTTACTGCATTTTTCCTGCCAAAAAAATAAAAAACGAAATTAAAATAGGAGCTAAATGCAGTAAAAAAATGAAAAACGAAATAAGAATGTTTTAGGCATTTAATGGACAACTTTGTAAATATTTTTTACTGCATTTTTCCTGCCCCAAAAATGAAAAACGAAATTAAAATAGGAGCTAAATAGGCAATGGGCCAAAATAATAAGGGGGCATGTCAAGTATGGGGCAAAATTACAAGGCCACTTAAGTGTAGGGCAAACTTACAAGTGCCTACTAACTATAGGGTATATGTACAATTTCCCCCTTTATAAGATGAATAAAATGCGAGATAAAAGGCGGAAAGTTACATGGCAGAAAATGTTTTAGATGAAAGGACATAGATGCATCGCCTGATAATTTTTACAGCGAGCAAGAAAAGTGCAAGAGGAGATGGAACTAGAAGAGACTATCGGGACCAAGGTTGTTAAAATCGCAATTCTAATCATAAAATCTTACGATTCTACGATCCCACGAAACCAACCTGACTCAAATCACATCTTGAGTCGTATCAAGTTGTAGTAGAATCATGATAGAGTCGTCAAATCCTGAAAGTCCCAGGAGCAGAAGTTTCAGCAAACAACACTTGATTTGGTCCACCAACCAAACACTCCTCTTCTCAGGTGGCATCCAAAGAGAAGCACACGCGCCTGGTATCGATTAGCATCCAAAAGCAAAGCATAGGACACAAACACATCTTATGTTACCGAATTTGTCAGTCGATCGTAAATCATAAGCCCATGAACTCCAACAGCACTGATCCATCCATACCCACCCACCTTGCAAACATAAGCACACTAACATTGCAGCATCAATTATACTCAAGCATCAACATTTCACCGCAACTCTGCCAAAGACGAAGCGGGGGCGGGAGGTCGGTGGTGTTGCCGAAGACGAGGAGGGTCCAGCGGGAGCCTCCCTCGGGGATGGAGACGTCGGGGCTGTCATTGACGGGGAGGAGCGCGAGGCGAGGCGGAGAGGAGGTAGGGGGTGAAGGGCGGAAGGAGGTGGTGGTCGTCGGCTCGGAGTTGGAAGGTGGAGGAGAGGTGGGAAGGCGAGGATGCGGTCGCTGAGGAAGCGGGGGCCGAGGATGGCGAGGTCGGAGCGGAGCAGCACCCGCTCGTCGCCGGCGGCGGGGACGCACCTCGCGGATGACGCGATCGATGAATCAGCAGCGCAGGGGCGGCTTCGTAATTTTACGCACTACAAAGAAAATCAATCCGTTCCATTTCGTGTTGTGAATGCCACAAAAAATGGCGATCGAAATCTTCTGTGGCCTTGCATCTATGGTGCCCGACATGTGCTCATCCCTTTTCCCTGCCAAAACGGATCATTATACACGTGAACCATAGAACCAAATTAAACTTTATCTTCTATGTCACCAAGAACTAGACCTCAAGAGCATCGGCAGAAGGAACAATGAACTCTTAATATCCCTGTCCATATATTCTTTATAGGTTAATATTACATGAAGTAACTTGGCATCCTATATACACACCGTAACACCTTAACCATATTACGAGAAATTATAAAAACACCCTAAAAAGGTTTATTTTAAAATACGTTAAATCCTTTTGGAATGTGCGAAGTGTTTTCTGAATTTATTAATAAACTATGTGTGTTTATTATGACGACTGGACACCTGTAGCGACCGGATCAATCGAACCATTGCAAATCATACCGAACCTCGACACTTGTAATCCTACATTCCCGCCTTCGTGTTCATCACAACATCTCTTCCGACCACCTTGTCGCCCTATCATTCTTATGCAGGCTCTATCACAGTCATCATTAACATCAACTCTACTGATTGATCTCTGGTTGACTCTGGTCTCCATGGTGCTTTGGTGGAGCTTGCCGTCTCGTCGGCACCATTATCAACATACTTAGCTATTTAATCTAGGGGAAAATAGTCTCTCGTGTGAATGTTAGCGTGTACGGAAGAGAAGAGGGAGAGGGAAAATGGGGGCAGGGAAGGGCACAGGAGCAGGCGATCCAGACTCGAGCGGTGTATGTAGGTTGCCTCCTCCTTCCTTCCCCACTCACTCGAGAAGACTCCAGGCAGCAGTAGCACGGCGTCTCGGCTCGACTCACCAAAGCAAAGCAAAGGCAAAGGCAAAGGGAGAGTCCATCCTTCTAGGGTTTCCCCCTCGCTCCGCCCAATCGGAGGTCCAACTCCAATGTGAGCTCGTCTGATCCTTCCATTTCTACCATTCTGCTCTCCTTTTTCGGCGTCGATTTGCCACAATCTTGTTTTTTTTCTTCCCAATTTGATGCGTCTGTCTCTACCAATCCGATGGAACCCGCTTCCAATTTCTCGGCTTCTTAGACCGATAGATTGGGATTGGCTACCTGATTTGGTAGAATCGGGCGCTCAACCTTCGCCCCTTGCACGCTCCTTTTGGGATCTCAAGTTTCTGATAGCTTAGGGATTGCTAAGATTTCACGTCGGCTTGCTAATGGCTCTTGTTGTTTCCGCAGGATGACGATGAGCGACGGTGGAGACCGCACCTGCCCGCTCTGCGCCGAGGAGATGGACATCACTGACCAGCAGCTCAAGCCCTGCAAATGTGGCTACGAGGTACTACCATCTCACCGTATCCGATTCCCCCACCCGTGCAACAGTTGGAGGGCTATCTAATTGTCTGTGTGTGCTACTCTGCAGATTTGTGTCTGGTGCTGGCACCACATCATGGATATGGCTGAGAAGGAGGACACCCAGGGGCGTTGCCCTGCATGCCGCACCCGCTACGACAAGGACAGGATTGTCAAGATGGCTGCCACTTGTGAGAGGTCTGTCCGTCTCAAACCTTGCTCTGACCCAATCTGGGCTCTACAGCATCGTAGATTTAGGTTTCTAACTTATGTATCTTCTCTTGGATACAGGATGGTAGCAGAGAAAAATGCGGAGAAGAGGCACAAGACCCAAAAGGTTAAGTCGAAGGCAGCAACTGTGGAAGCTAAGAAGCATCTGGCTAGCGTCAGGGTTCTCCAAAGAAACCTGGTGTACATAATTGGGCTACCTGCAAATTTATGCAATGAGAGTGTGAGCACCATATTGTTTGCATCTAGATTCTTTTAAATCGAGGGACATGTAACTGTAGTCCTCACACCAACATTACTGCTATCGTTTCGTTTAGGTACTTGAGCGCAGGGAATACTTTGGTCAGTATGGGAAGGTTCTGAAGGTTTCAGTTTCTCGTCCGACTGGGACTCCTTCCCAGCAAGCATCAACAAACAACAGTATCAGCGTGTATGTCTATATGAACCTCATGCCACTCATTAATGATCTTCTCATATGTATAAACATTATTTATTATTTGTTTCTGTACTGACCCTACAATCACATTGATATATCAAGTGATTATCCTCTTACCTTTTGTGAAATTGCATATTTTTAAAAAATTATGCTCTCCTGTACCACAGTGCTTCTATTTTCCTAACGCCAGAGCATTTATTCTTAGGTGATTCAGAAAGTAAAGTGGGAGTTCGGTTGTGTTTGATTAGGCGGTTTTCCATCAAAACTAGGTGAAAAAGATGGCCAGTTCCAACATGATATGTCGTTGTTCTTGCAATTAGCACCATCGATCGCAGGTTAATCTGACCTAGATTTGACCGAGGGCCACCAGATTTCCTTAGCCATGCGTGAAATACCATTTGATAGCCTCATAGAGTCATAGCCAACATAAAAGATGTAGCTTTCTAGTGTTGTAAAATCCAGGGAATTTGAGATAAATGTAAGAGTGCCTGTTTAATTCATGGCATGATTTTTACATCTTCTATGATATACCAATCATATTCTTATGGATGGAACATTCCCCTGTTCAATCTGAGCTGACCTCAGAACCTGCATATACTGATATCAGTTGTTTTTAGAATTGATCTCTTTATGAATCATCAGTACCTGCATATACTGATATCAGTTGTTTTTAGAATTGATCTCTTTATGAATCATCAGTACCTGCATATTCTTATGTACTTTTGAGTGAAATACATTTCTACTGAGCTGAGCTTATTTCTAATAATTTTTACAAGCAAAAAAGAAAAGCTAAAAGGGAATATTCATTTTCCTGAAAAGGAAAAGAGATTCAGAAGTGAAGCCTGTGGACTGCAGTCATTATATGCACTCAGAGAAATTTAGTTGTTCACTTTTTATGGATAACCAATACGGAGTCAAGGTTCCTATTCTCTCCATAAGTGTAGACACCAGTTTGTATGTTGAACACTGACTTTTTACTGTGATATGTGTTCAGATATATTACTTATGCCAAAGAAGAAGAGGCCATCCGGTGCATTCAGGCTGTACACAATTTTGTCTTGGAAGGAAAAGTGTTAAGGTGAGCTTCTATACTTTGTTTCTTTTCTAGGAGGTTTTCACATATGGTTATTCTAATGATTCTTGACTGTTGCAGGGCATGCTTTGGTACTACAAAGTATTGCCATGCATGGCTACGGAACATGGTACAATTGTTGCTTCGTTCTGACAGCTTTATTTACTAGTACTCTACCCAGTGCTATCTCTCTGAGTGCTTCCTGGTTTTTCTCAGACATGTGGAAATCCAGATTGTCTCTATTTGCATGATGTAGGCAGTCAGGAGGATAGTTTCACCAAAGATGAGATAATCTCAGCGTATACAAGGTAACACCAGACTACCTTTAACATGTGATGTGGAACCATAGTTTGTTGCACTGCTTGCTTGCTTCATCTATTTTAGCTATAAACGAGTAAGCCACTGTGCTTGTCCTGGATACAGTTTTTTTGGCCAAGCCTACTTATAGGATGTAACATCCCGCCCCTCCTCACGGCCTAGAGTGCTACCCTCATGACATACTTTTACCGTTTTCATCAACTGCTAGTAATTTTAAGCAAACACTATTTTATTTATATTGCAGTGACCAGATAAACATTATACTATTTTAATTCTAACTTTAACATGGTATACCAGTAAAGTCTAAAACATACTAACAAAAGATGATACATGAAGTACTGTTGGTACATGAAATTATTCATATGCTACCTCCGCCCGTGTATGACGTCCTCGACAGTCACCTAAAAAAAGTAAAGGTGAGTTCGAAGACAAGTACATAATAGACCGATAAACACTACTAAGTACAAAGAACAACCTCACCATGTTGTTCTCACCTGTTTCAACAAACATACCATAACACAATCGTTCTCTACAATTCTTAATATCTCACCTCAAATCACACTTAATGCGATGCTATGATCAACCTCTTTCTTCTCCTGTAGCTTATACCGGTAAAGCGAAAGGCACACCGTCGATGTCACCCTTTACCTCCATCCCATAGAGGTGCCTACCGAAATAGGTCTTTCCCTTTATCCCACGGAGGTGCCTATCGAAGTAGGACTTTCTTAAGAGCACGTCCGAATAGTCAATAGCTTATAGCTATTTTCTCATTGTCCTGGCTCGTAATACATATGTCTAGTTGTGATTGCTATTCTCAACAGTTTATTATGTATCACAAATATCGTCACCAATCATGGAGCAGCAAATAATGTAAATATCACATATTTTACAACAACTACTGTCTATCGGCTACCATGCACTTGCCTGGTTAGCCTCGGCCTTCGGGGACGTTGTGTGAACGGCTTCCCACCAGGACCTCCACCTGTAAAAAGCATCACCAGGCTTAATAGAATATCGGTACATGCGCTTAAATGAACGGCATCGACTCTACGCGCAAATCCCGACACTAGCATAAAACGCGTAAGGATGAAGCTCCGATGCGCACTTCGCAAAGCCCCCAATTTTTTCTCTTTTTTTTTCCTCTTTTCTTTTCTCCTTTTCTTTTCTTTTTTTTTTTCTAGCCGAACCCCCCCCTCTCTCTCTCTCCATCTTTTCCCCCCGTTTTTCTCCTCTCCCCAACCAGCCTTATCCCTTCCACTCTCTCCCCATTCCTTTTCTAATCCCCTCTCTCTGGTGCTTCTCCTGGCACACAGGAGCTTGCGGCCTCGCCGGCCCGGAGCTCGCTGCTGGCGGCTTCTCTGCTGCCCCATGCTCTCCCTCTCTGCGGCAATCTCTCTCTCCTAAGAGCATCTCCAGCAGGAGCCCTCAAACCAAGGCCCCTATTTTTGATTTGAGGGTTCTCCTAACATTTGAGAGCTTGATTTTTTTGCATCTACTCAAGCAACAGCTCTCAAATCAGGGCCCTCAAATTCATCCTAATAGACACTGCCATGTGGGACCCATTCATCATCCTAAACCAAAATTTGAGGGCTGAGGACAAAAACACAGGTCCAGCAGGACCCCTACTCAGGCCCTCAAAAGTAGGGGCCTCCTCCAGGGTCCTAGGAATGAGGGCTTGATGGGTGAATTTGAGGGCCCCCTACTTTTGAGGGCCTGAGTAGGGGCCCTGTTGGACTTGTGTTTTTGTCCTCAGTCCTCAAATTTTGGTTTAGGGGCTTGTTTGAGGGCCCTGTTGGAGTTGCTCTAATGCGACCCCGTCGCTATGAGTGCGGGCTCCACTCGGCGCCGCCCCAGTGCTCTCGGCCGTTGACTTGAGCGCCGCCACCCACCAGTGCCTGCGCCTCCCCTTGGCTTCTCGTCTCCCCCTATCCAGGTTGGGTGTTGGCAATCTACCATGCCGGGACGCCACCAGCTCGGCCCCATGCTACCGTCGCCAACTCCTCTCCTTTCGGCTTTGGCTAGGGCTCCCGGAGCAAGCACGCTGGTTGCCCTCTCGCCGCCGGTGGCCATTCCTGTTGGCCCTGCTCTCGGCCCCCTCTCCGATTTCCCCTTGGCTCGAGCCCAGGCTGTCGTCAACGTTGGCTCGGCTACTGGCATTGCCCCTAGGCTTGCGCCTGGTGGTCCCGCCATCTATGTCCAAGGAGGACGCCGCTGGTTTGGTGCCCATGAACCTGGCTTGCCTCCCCTGGTTCACTTCATCCCTCCTACCCGAGACGGTCCTCCCTACCTCCCCCTTTTACTTATGCATTTGTTCACTTTAGCTGCAATTTTCGCTAGCTATGCACGGCCGGGAAGGCCTACGGTGGCCGTCGCGACGGTGCTTGGCAAGGAGACATGCGCCGGGGAGCATGCTCTCCCTTCCAAGGGCGTGTGACGGCTCCTACGGGCTCGCTGCCGACGCGTACTGGGGCCCTGGATGGTCTGGGAACCTCAATGAGCGCTATTTTATTCAGCATTTCTAAGCCGAAGGGTCTGACGGCAAAACTCTTCTTTATTTCTTTTATTCTCCCTTGGATTGTTTCATTTCTCGCTTTTCTTTGCTACTGGTATTACATAGGAATTGTCGCCTTTCCATGGAAGTAGATATGGTCTGCCTGTGATATGCATGTCTAATATCACTGTACTGTTTTGGTGAGCTCTTGTCTGTGAGATAAATTGCTAAAACTCCTAGTAGGTTCAGTTAATGCCTTTGACTTGTCCTCTAATATTTCTTTCAGGAGTAGGGTTCCCCAAATGGCGTCTAGTGTTTCGCAAAGACGTGCAGGGACTGTATTGCCTCCACCAGCAGATGATTTATCTTACAGTGCAGTGGTTTCAGCCAAACATACAGTCAAGAATGGAACAAATGTATGTTTTTTAAATACTAATATATTGGAAGACATTCAATTTTGCTTGATTTCATGCTGCTTTCCGGTCTCTGCTAAATTGTTGATATTCTCTGTTTGTTGGTTTACATAATGTTGCTAAATTAATTGGCCTTCTTCTGTGAAGAATACCACAAGCCAGTCCAGACTGTCACCACCAAACAGTAGTTCAGGGAGGTCCACGCTTCCACCAGCTGCTTCATGGTACGGTCCTATTGGAGTCTTTTGTTACATTTTAAAATGCAACATGTTGCTAAATTTTGCGTATGCGCAGGGGGCATCGTGATTTGAATGCAAGGACAACAGCGACTGGGGTCACATCCTTGCAGTCTCTTACAAAATCAAAATCGGAGCCACAGAGTAATTCATTTTTGAGTTCTCCGATGAATTCCAGTGCAAGACTGCCTTCTTCATGGAATGATGATCCAACAACAGTACCAAAAATGACTTCAGGACAGCAAGTATCAGAACAAGATAGTCTGTCTAAAACCTTGAAGCCATATAAACCTGGTATTGCAAAGGAAACCCAAGCTGTAATATCACTGGAGTCGTCGTTGGACATAGACTTTTCTACAATACCTTCAGCTTGGAATGATGATGAAGTTGTAGCATCAGATGGGATGTCAAAAGGAAGCGAGGAAAAGCAAGATTTGAATGGAAATGAAAAGTTTGTTTGTTCAGTCTCTTCAAAGCCAATCGAATCCGGCCAGCCTGCTTCTAAGTCATCAACATCACCAAAGAAAGACACAGCAGTAAATAGTACCAGGCAAAGTCCTTTAGATTGTGTATCAAGTTCAGCAACATCTAAATCAGAAGTAAAGAGTGGCGATGGTGACCACCAAGTAACCAACATGGCTCCAAAAGGCCCTACCTTGAAAGTTATAAACATCCAATCTAATCATGCTGCTAGTGCGAAAGTACTGGAAGATGTTAGACCTGGGGATACAGAAATCGAGAAGTTATCTGTTGGGGTATCTTCAGTAACTTTAGATAGCAAAGATGGGGTTCAGAGTATGGCAGATAACCAACAACTGGGTGCGATTCCAAGTACTTCGGCTGTGGTGCCTTTGAGGCAGAAGTCGAAGAAGGAGCAATCTCATTTGAAGCTTGCTGAGCTTGTGTCATCAGAAAATAAGGATGCTGTACTTTCTTGTCAATCTAGTTCTGATAAGCATCTTGATTGGAGTTCAGAGCAGCAAGGTTGTGGTGTGACTTCTCCAGTAAATGATATATGGAATTCTTCAATGGCCACTGATAAACCTCATGTTAGGATGCTGGATGCTACAGATCAAGCATTATCTTCACCATATGTCCATATTGCTAATACATCACATATTTCATTGCGGAATGATAAAGAAATTAACCATGCTTCGACAAGTGATAGTAGAACTTCTGGTACAATGATGCAAACCGGGTTGTTGTCTTCAACCGACAACATTTCTACCTTGTTAAATGGACGTCAAGAGGGGCTAGGAACTATATATACACCTGGTAAGGTTTCTGAACATTCTGGAATGAAAAACCATCAGCATGGAGCAATGGGTGCGGTAAAAATTGATAACATAGGCAGTTTTGACAAGGCTGCAAGTGTAAATAAGGATGAGAGCAGCATAATTTCTGATATCTTGTCTTTGGAATTTGATCCATGGGACGAGTCGTATTCGACTGCTAACAATTTTGCTAAGATGCTTAGTGAATCTGAAAAGAACAATGTGCTTGTCAACGTGCCTTCATGGAAATCAAAAGCCAGCAGTAACGAGTCTAGATTTTCATTTGCTAGAGAGGATAGCCAAGGAAACTTCCTAGATTCATCTTTCAGAAATTGTGGTAGCGAGCAGAATTTCAGTTTGCTATCCCAGAATTCTCATGTAAATGTTTATCGGAATGGCCTCATGTTCCAATCTCCAGAAAATGATTTTTCAAGGAGCAATCCTCTTACTATATTGGATATGGCAACTACTGGTGAGTAACTATACCTGCGACTTCTGTTTTTGACTGAGCAGAATGATGTGTTTTAGTACTGTAATTGGATGTATTTAAAGATTCATATTTATCTATTTGATCGTATTTTGATTTGTCACAAAATAAAAGTTGTTTTTCTTGCATAAAAAAAGGAAATACAACGTTTGTGCACTGCACATTTTTTCATTGAGCATTGGTAAATCTTGTAATTCGTGCGAATGGGTTGTAGATCTATTGGCAATACAAGATATTGTTTTCTGTGATTTTTATGTGAAGTGCTTCAGTAACTGATGTTTTCATCAGTGGTACTTTTGTATACTTACAATAAATTTACATCCTCAGGCACTTCAAGGTCTAAAATATCTGCACCTCCTGGATTTTCAGCACCAGCAAGAGTCCCCCCTCCTGGATTTCCTTCTGATTTGTCATCTCAAGATGGGTTGAATCCGCCTCCTGGATTTTCATCTCAGGATGGGTTGAACCCCCCTCCTAGATTTTCTTCTGGATTTTCATCTCAGGATGGGTCTAATCCCCCTCCTGGTTTTTCTTCTGCATTTTCTGCTGGATTTTCATCTCAGGACGGGCCTAATCAGGTGTATGGCTCAACATACTCAGGTTTGTCTACTCTCTCTATTTTATTTGCTTCTTCTCTTGAAACAATTTCAGTTTCTCATACTTTTGTGGTGATTGGCAGGAACTCATCTACTTGATAATCTTTTGGGTAGCAACACCAGTCATTATCAACCTCAGTCAGCTAGACACACTGACATAGAATTTATTGATCCTGCTATATTGGCTGTTGGCAAAGGGCGGATGCCTGGAGTTAGTGATTCAGGGTTGGATCTGAAAAATGCTCCTACTTTTCCAGTGCAGTTGCAAACATCAAATAATGACCCAAGGCTTCAATTACTTATGCAACAGAACATGCCCTCTCATCAAAATCTCAGATTCACAGACCATATTCAGGATGCATTCAACCCTATGAATGATAATTTTCTGGCATCTCGACTTTTACCACAGAACCATGGTTCTCTATCCCCTTATGCACAGATGCCACCCCAACAACCTAGAAACTCACAATTTACAAATGGTCACTGGGATGGCTGGAGTGATTTGAGACAAGGGAATAATGTTCCCATGTCAGACATGTCGAGGATCTTATATCCAACTGAAGCGAACAACTTTCACATGCTGGGTTCAAATGATCTTTATAACAGAGCCTTTGGACTGTAATTGTCTCGGAAGATGCGACTTTGACCTGTCCCTGTCTAACTTGGGCATGTCTCTAGTTCTGAAAGTAACTGGTTGCACAGTGCCGTGGATACTTATCTGGCTAATGGTTGTGCTTATGAGTTGGTACATGATTTTTTTTATTGAAAGGTAGTGGATTCAAATGGACCAACATGAACCTGGCATTTTAACCTGCCCTTTCAAGTACCAGGTATGAGCCTCACCATTCTATTCACGTGCGTGTGTTATGCATTGCTTGCTATCCCTTGTTCCTGAATATTTGGTGTCAGTTTGAACCTGCCAAAAGCCTTTTACTTTGGCCTTCTGTTCCATTTTAATTTTGCGTCTTAGGGTTGTGGAAGTTGTTATATGTGCCGGCAGGCTAGCAAGTTACTGACTGTTGTTCTCTTGCTTGGTCATCAGGTTCCTTTGTAGGCGAAGTCATGAGTAAGATGCATCCATGAAGAGGTGGCCCTTGACGTATATGTGTACATGTGGTTTGTGCTTGCAGGTGTGATGGAAGCTGGCTGTGGGAAGACATAAACCGTATAGCATTTGATTTATTTTGTCGTCCGTAACTGCGGAATTTTTTTTATTTTTTTTGCCTTGGGAAACCGAGAGAGTATTCTCTTTGTACATGATGATATGCAACTTGTCGGGTAGCTCGTGGCGCGTGCACAGAAGCTGATTTTTTTTTTTTGGAGAGGCAGAAGCTGATGTTTTGTTGTGGGGTTTGCTGAACCGAAAGGAAATGACTGTATGCAGCTAGTCTATAGCTCAATTGACAATTTGTTGGGTATTAAACTAAAGAAGGTTTCGAGTACTTTTGAGGCCTGTTAATAATATAATAATTCATGAGGAAGTCTTGTTCCTAGTATCCTATAGCTCAATTGACAATTTGTTGGGTATTAAACTAAATATTTGTCCAATTGATCACGTAATAAAAACACAGCTATTTTTGGTGTACGCGTATAGTTTTCATCAATCTACATCAACGATTATTCAACTTTCAATTGTGTGTACATTATGTATAATTAATCCAACTAACTAATATGTCTGAACTATAAAAACCTTCCAAATATAATAAAAAGGAATCACCTACTATTAATCACAAAAGAAAAATATGTATATGCGGCACTCGAAGCATCAAAGTGTTCAACAAATAAAGTTAATTCTACAAATACAATCTATCGCCAAATGAAATGGAGACATAGCTTCTGTTGCCATTTGGTTTGGCAACAGGAGCTGCCACGCCAAATCTAGCATGACCCACATGTTAATCTCTATTTCGTTTGGCAACAGAAGCTCTGCCACCATTTTGTTCGGTAATAGAACAATGCTAAAGCTCCATCTTTGCTTTCGTTCTTCACCGACGCTCGCCGGATGTATCACTCATCCCGAAAATAAGGCAAGGAGTCTGCAGTTTGTTATATTAATTACGGGAATGAATGGAATATGTTGGTCTAGAATTGCTCGGTGGTTATTTATGAAAACAAGCCTTTTTTGGCCATATGTGCCACTATAATTCTGGATTTAGCTATCTTTTGTGTAGTTTTTCAGTTTTAACCTCCTCCCGTGGTGGGGGGTGTGACGACCTTAGGCCACAGGAGGGAGATAAAACTAGAAAACCATGCGAAAGGTGAGCAAATTCGAAATTACGGTGGCACATGGGGCAAAAAAGGCTTGCTTTCGTTATTTCTGTACTTTTTTAAACGAGTAATTTTTTTTGTAATATTAATAACATAATGTACTATTTAGAAAGTTCGTATATATATGTCGTTGTTGTACCTGCGACGGGCAACGAAACCAACAAGTCTATGGAACATTTCACGAAATCGAATCCACAACATTCATGTGACCACAATTCCAGCGTCTGGTATTCCAAGACAATGCACATGGTCGATATTTTCACCTGAAGCACAAGAATAATAAAATGCCTATTATTTGCGGCTTTCAGAGACGGCTTTAGCTTTTGCTATATTACATTTGAAAGGTTTATTTTTTTTAAGATAGAGTCTAAAATTAATTATCCTACACAGTAAAAACTCATTATCTATACCAACCAAAACCATATACAAATATCTTTTTCCGTAATCTCTATCGTAAATAGCTAAAATTTAAAATTTTCAGCCAAAATCTAACAACTTGTGACAGTCACAAAGAACAGTCCCAAAAACAGCACTAGTTCCAGATCCCCATTCTTTGACCATCAAATCAAATTACTCACCCATCCCCCAAAACTTTTGCTTGCTAGCTATGCTAAAGGCATTCACAGCTTTCTAATCCTCACCAGAGAAAAAGAGAGAGAGAAAACCTAACTATCACATCAACACAGCAGCCTCAAGGAAGTCTTGTGCTAGATGAAAGCACCCTATCCCACGAATGAAACTCCTATCTGAGACCTGGCCGCATCAGCGCCTCATCGAAGGATGCATTCTGCTCCAAGTCCAGAGTGTCCGTGTTGATGGAGCAAGAGCCCATGGACTTCCTGGACAGGAGCTGCTGAATGTGGGGCAGCTCCGGTCCCCGCTCGATGGCAATGGCGTCCTGGATCTCCTTCACCACCTCCGAGATGGACGGCCTCTGCGCAGCCCTTGGCTTCACGCACATGATAGCTACCTCCGCTATCTTCCACACCGACTGCAGGTCGTAGCCGCTGTCTAACGATTCATCAATGATTGCGTGGATGTTCCCGCTCTCGATGTGCGATCTAGCCTGCAGATATCCATTCACATGATCAACAAATCACATGGGGTGGAGTATATATATAATTACTATTCTAGGCGCAGGTGTAGAATACGCGTCGGAAAGTTACTGCCAGTAATTTCACTCACACACGGCAGTAACTTTCCGGCATGCACAGTGTGCGCAAGTGCAGAATAGCGAATCCGTGTGTATATAATCACTATTCTGTACGTAAGTGTAAAATACGCGCTGGAAAGTTACTGTCGTATATGAATGAAATTACTGTCAAACACATATAGAGTTACTGCCAGTTGTAACACTATATAACTGACATTAACTCTACATATATTTGACAGTAACTTCCCTCACGCACGACAATAACTTTCCAACAGGCACAGTGCGTACAGACGCAAAATAGCGCAGCTGTGTGTGTGTGTGTATATATATATATATATATATATATATATATATATAAAAGAAGCTCATTCCGTACTCCTGAGAATACACATTCTCACTTCTAATATACCACTTAAATAAATATTTTATACATTTTTATCACTTTTAGTATACTTAAATACTAATTATAAGATATTCAACACGATTTGATTGAATTTTTTTTATCAGAACTCTTTATTTTTGCAACATATCTTTTTCCTTACATAAAAGAAATATATATACAAAAAATATGCTATAAAAGTGGATTTTTATGGAACTCACTTTAGAGTATTTTATAATCATTATTAGAGTGTACTTAAATAGATAAATAGGTATAACAACACCATTAAAACAACATATAAAAAGTGAGTACAAACTCTCAGAGTATAGAACCATTTTCCTATATATATATATATATATACACTTACCCATTCAACAACGTTACGGCAGTTGAGCCCGAAGTTGTCACTAGAGATCGGCTCCTGGCCTGAGATTAGCTCAAGTAAAATGACACCAAAACTGTAGATATCACTCTTCTCTGTTAGCTGCTGAGAGATATAGTACCTACTCACCACACACACACAAAAGTATTCATCAGATGCTACAAAGATACGGAACAATTCAATTTGCTATACCATACCAAAACGATCATAAACATTATAAGCTCAGGAAATAACAGCCTTACTCTGGGTCCAGATACCCAACTGTTCCGCGAACTACGCTTGATACGTGAGACCCATCGACCGCAGGTTTTGATAAGCCAAAGTCTGCAACTTTTGCTCTCATGCTCTTGTCAAGGAGAATGTTACTACTCTTGAGATCTCTATGAATGATAGTTGGGGAGCATCCTGTATGGAGATACTCTATACCTGATATTTGCAATGTTAAAGGAAAAGAGAGAGAATTCAGAATCTTCATATTGCAAGCTAGAAAGAGAGAGAGAGAGAGAGAGAGAGAGAGACCTTTTGCAGCATCTTCTGCTATCTCAAGACGCTTGACCCAGCTAGTTATTTTAACATCACTAGGTCCTCCTGTGAACATCAGCAAAAGTTTAATACTTAATATGTTATTCTGTTCTAAGGAGTACATTCATCTAACAGTTCATGTCGATCCTAGGTTCAACATTGAAGAATCAAGCTTGAACTAGAGATAAATAACAAAAGAGCAACTATACCTCAATTTCTGTGTAGTACTGAAATTTCTTAATGGTTCATATTAAGTTTCATTTAAGGGTGGAAATCGGTCAATGTCAACAAAGAGCCGATCTATCCTTGAAAAGAAGACCTGAGTACACGTTGGAGCTTAACCAACTAAGCATGCACTAATACCCTGCAATCCTAAAGATCCTAAAATACAACTGCACAAGGAACATTTTACTTGTAAAATAATCATTATCTACATACCAACAGTGTGCTATTGATTCTGCAAACTAGTTTTATCATTAGTTGGAAGGGGACTTACCACGAAGGTGCTCTTTTAGTGTCCCATGATGCATGAACTCATACACAAGTATGTTTTTCCCGTCTTGCTGACTGTAACCAAGGAAGGTCACCAGGTTTCTATGATGTATTCTGGATAGCAATGTTACCTGAAACAATAAGCCAGTCAGGTAACCAATTAACCCATCACAATAACCGTCCTGAAGAAAAATCATGCATAAACATATGGTGCATGCAATCATATCATGATACGGCGTTCAGTGTACCTTGACAAAAGTTGAGATGTCTAGATATAGAATGCAAAGAACACTTCAAAAAGCAAGCCTCAGTCACCCAATCATTACAGATACAGAAAACATACAGAAGGACTATCTCCGACTCATTTAATACACAGTGACGTTTTAAGTCTATGTGAGGGGACAATTGTCACATCCCATTAACAGGTCTTTCAATTAATAGAAAGGAAAATGGGCATGGTCCCAGAACATATCAGGCTCTAGTTCCGCCTCAGGTTTTTGTTCTACCACTAAAAGCAGCAAGAAATATCACTTTAAGTCTTTAACAGTGAAAAAAAGTCATGTACTGTTATAGAGTTACACTTGTAGAAGAAACTAAATAACGCTAGAACAGAAACAGACCTCATTCAAGAACTCTCGGATGCCCTGATAGGAGTCATTTGTGAGAAGCTTGACTGCGATCTCTCTCCCATCTGCCAGCTGTCCATAGTACACTATGCCAAATCCTCCAGAGCCGATTCTTTTTTGAAATTTATCAGTAGCATCTTCAATTTCGGATAAAGCAAATCTGTGCACTGATTCTGTAGCTACTTCACTGAAATACGAGCCTAGCTTTTTTGCTGGTGCTGCAATAACAACAGATTCTAGAGATGGCAAAATAATCACTACATGTCCTTAGTCCTTACACAATACCAGATACATCCAATGAGCTAAAGAATACGTACCATCTGAAGGTTTCTTCTTTCTCTTGCGTGTAAACAAACACCATCCAATAGCGGCAACAAGTAACAAGATGGCCCCAATCACAGCACATACGATGATTGCTATGGTGTTGTGGCTAATAATACCGCTTGCCATGTGAAGGTCATTGTTGCCTGAAAAACTGCAGGCAGTAACAAATTAGAGCAGCTGGAAACATCCTAAAACATGATTAGATATCATTTTTTCCCAGTTTAGAAATGCCTGGAAATCCTAAGGAGTAAGATACAGTTATTTGATCTACGTATGGAACCATTATAACATCACCAAAGGTAATTGAAGCTTGTCCAGCCACAATGGAGTTGCCAAGCACAACATTATGCACTAATAATCTGAAATACATTAAGCTACATCTGCTGAAGGAAAGTACGAACTTGAAAATAATGCTCTTCTTGAAAAGTGCCTTTGGAACCTGTCCGGAAAGCCTATTGTTCTGAATATACCTGCAAAGGTTTGGGAATAGTAAGGGCAGCTCCTTTATTTCTGTAAAGACTCTTGAACAAATGCATTTGTACCACAAAGAAGATAAATTCAATATCACCAACAACGTTTGAGTATCTTGAGAACAAGACATCAGGAAATGAAGAGAAAGGAAGAAAGAGGAAGAAATACTGCAGGCTGGATTCACTTGCAATCTCCAGAGTAAGGGGAGGAAAAATGAAGTGCACAAAAGTATGTAGAACTTACAACTCTTTCAGGTTAGGTATGTCTCCCAAAGAAGATGGCAATGCACCAGTTAATTGATTGTTTTCAAGGTGACTGCAATGTAGAAAACCACACTGGATTAGTTCAATAGATCCTGCCGGTTGCTGCACTATCAAAAGAATTGCAAACTCACATATACTGCAAATTTCGACATCCACTGAAATTGGGTATTTCACCAGAAAATGAGTTACCATCGAGCCTTCTGCATTAGCACAAATAAGTAGATCAAATAAGAGAAGCGAAAAAAGGGGAAGATGAAAAGAATGAACCATTCTGATCTTACAACTCGACCAATGCCGATAACTTTGTCAATTCCACAGGGATACTTCCTGTAATGTTCTTCCCTGTCAATGTGCTGTGAGGAACAATTCTTAGGTTTTAAATACTTGAAGTTGATCAAGAAATCCAAAAGTGAAGGCAGAATGGCATGATTATCATACATTGAAAACACCCTGGGTGCTGGTTCTGAACTGCATTGCACCCAGGACCATGATGCTGGTAAGCACGGATCACCACCCTCTTGTGCCCAACTTGTTTGCGCATACCGTGATACCAAACTAGCCATGATGTTTGCTGTCAATATTATGGAAGCAGTAAATTAGTCCAAATAGATTTTTCTACAGCGCAGAAAAAATGAGGTTAGCTTTAGCTGAAAACATAAGCAATAGCAACAATGTGGGCAATTGCTTACCATCTTGAGACCCCATAGTAATCTGGACATATTTGTAAATCTCCATGGCATTCAAGATAGGTCCCTTTGAAGAATCATTCGTCTTCTTAAACCCGAAAGAGAAAACAAATGGAAGTGACACGTTCGTGTAGCCTGGTTCATACAAACGATACTTCCCTTGAGCATTCTCCTCCACATCAACGGTTGGTTTGCTGAATGCTGGCATGCCTGGAATCACTAACTTAAATTTTCTAGTTTCATCTGGGGCCAAATCTTCAATTTCTGCAAAATATGAGACCGCCCACGCATTTCCTGGGAAGCCTTCCAAATCAAGCCGGTAGGTCAAGGATCCATTTTGGCCAACTACTGCTGTTTGCATGACCTTTTCAGGTGGTTCTTCATTGGTACTAACAAATATGGGGTTTGTAGTTGATATTCTTTCAGTCCCTGGAGCAACATCAACAAGGTAATTTGCTCTCCTCGCAGAATCAGATTCCCATAGTCTATCAAATGGATCATCAGGGTACCTGACAAATTGAAAAAAGAGCACCCTTCAGCAATCTTTTTGCATGGAACAAAACATATTTTTGGTTATAACTCGTGATACTGAGTGAAGTGTGATAAGAATTTTGTTATGTGGCAGTATGGCACAGTCGGACACTACAGTAGGCCTGTTACCTCATTAGGAAAGACAATCGTAAAAACAATCACACCTAGCCATAGTTCTTTTAACAGGATATTCTGTGCACTGTTGATATTAAGTTTATAGCTAGTGTAAACCTACGTTTTGGCATAGAGTTCTAGTTTGGGTTTCTAAAAATGTTTTGAACTTTGATCTGAAGCTATCGACAATGTTGGCATGAATGTGGTGTAGTGCAGTAGTACCTGATTGATTCATTGCTTTCTGCACCAAAATTTATCCTTGCAGACAGTGTAAGAAAGAACTGTGCCTCATCGGTGGTAAAGTAGAGTGAACCGTTAAATTGTCGAAGCTCCAGAGTAGAAATAAACGGCTGTCCTGTACTGGCATTAGAGAGGCACACACTGAGTGTTGGAGCGGCAGCCAAGATAATTGCCTCCTCAACTACTGCTGTGGTGGCATCATCAATTACAACAGTGGACCAGGGAGTTGCTCCGAGGGAGAGATCAAACTTGGGATAGACATTGCTGTTGTCAAAGTTACCGTAGAGGAAACTAGCTCTAACAAGGTAGCGTGTTCTGGTCCTCACATTCATGGTGTAGCAATACTTCCTGTTATCGGCTGGAAAATACCTTAGAGTTGAGTATTGCTTCTGGAGTTGGTTTTGGACCAACAAGTTTGCAGTCTGTCCACCATAGACGAACTTGGCATCTGAAGTCCACTGGATCCCAATGCCATCTGTGTAATCATCAGGTCCCCCACAATCCAAACTAATAAAACCTGCATGATGGAAAGGATCAAAACGGAGATTCATCTGAGGTTACAAAATGCATATGCTGCGATTTTCCAAATCTGCTTGGAAAGTTGGAATCTTTTCTCATCTATGACTATGGTGGATGTATAACCAGATGAAATGGCACCAATCCCCCACACCCTACTCAATTGTAAAAGTGTTGATTTAGCCTCCCCAAGAAAAAGAATGGAGAGGAGAAGGTGAGACCCCCGAGAATCTTGTGAGAATGCAAGGCAGGCAGGCTCACTGAACTCACCAGGCTGAGCAGTAGTGGACGGTGAGAAGAGGAGCAGCAACTGGAGCTGGAGGATAAAAACGGTGGCGACGGCGGCGGAAGCCATGAAATCCCTCTAGCCTTGGTCAGCCTGATGGCAAGCAAGCTAGCTCTTGAGGGTTTCTTCTCGTCTTCACATGGAGAACAAATTGAAGGCAAATAGAGCTGCTACTTGTCTGTTGGACATCATGGCATGCATTATTGACTCGAAATCGATTGGAAGAGTAGAGTAGCTACCACAGCAACCGCAGTGGGGAGAGCTGTCTTATTCCTCTTCCTTGCTGGGAGGGGAACAAGCCAAGGATACAAACAGCTCCTTCCTTTCTTTAATTTGTGGTGTGGGGACTCGAGCTGAGCTGAGCTGAAGGAGGAGGAAGAGAAGATGAAGATGATGATTACTAGAGAGAGCCAGTAGCGCGTTGTTCAATTACTCAATAGGAAAGGCAAACTGGGCCGCACTGATTGGTCGATTGGAACGAAAATTCGCCAGGAAAAGTAGAAAGACGATTAGCAGGAAGGGAGAGTGAACAGTAAGAACTGAAGAAGAAAGGCAGTTGCGCCGGTGAAAGTATATATAACCCAGCCACCAGAGGAGAACGGGAGAGAAACGCGGGGCTGCAAGTGGGACCCACAGCACTCTACGTTGTAAACATCCTTGTGTTCCGTACTCTAATAGCTCCTTGTTCCGTACCCTCGGTAAAATATAGTATCAGCCAAATTATTTCGAGTGATTTGAGTTTAGTTTACACGCATGTCTGCGATGTTTTTTAATTTGTTTGAAATTCATCCGATATTTTCAACATATTTTCGGTTGAACTTTTTGAAATTCAAAAATCAATTTGAAATTTTTAGACAAAATCTACCGAAATTTTCTGATAATTGGAACAATCGGTGTTACCACCTACTCCCCAGGTAAAAATTTGAAACCAGTAACCAAAACCTTGGTTGCAACACATCTATATAATAAACAACGTTAGAATGTCTAAACTCCAGGAAGCAAAACAATGTTCATTTCCCTATATAATCAAAACTTGCACTAAAACAACATACCAAAGCGGCCATACGAGATCCATCGTGCACAAAGAATTATCTATGAGCTATCATAATACATGTCGGCCTATTCATTATATACAACTATTTATTTCTAAATCTGGAAATTACATATAAAATTTAGATCCAATTCAACAAACCATAGAGAATCACCTATACGTCACATGCATACACATGTGCGGATAATCCATCCTCCACAAAAGATCCTCTAAGACATATCCACAAACATCCCACTTGGAGATGAAGCAGAGTCATAATAGAAGATGATGAAGATTTGTAGTTGGAAGCATCTCGAGTAGTCACGTCTGACTCCAATTGGCGCAAGCACTTTAAACACCATATCTGATACAAGTTGATGCAGAGTCCATCATACACACAAAGATGATCCCAATCATAACTCCGACCAATTCGCATTTCTCACGACTAGTCATATTGATCGAAACATACTGACCACAATCAGCTGACCAGTTCAGAATCGTATACTAGTCGGGTCAATAAGTCTGATCCGAATCTGGTTAGGCGCTACCTCTTGAATAGTACGATTAGGTTTGCTCAAAAGGATAAAAGCAATCAGGTCACCAAAATACAACAGTAGTAAAGATTATTGAACATGCATTTTACTAAGGAGCAATATAATGTTGTTTCGTAAGTATATATAGTAGTAGCAGCAGCAATGGTACTTGTACTACCATATAAATTAATTTCTTGAGAGGAAAAATGAAAGCCCATTAGATAAGTAGTACTCGCAGCTTTTCCGATTGCTGATTTACATGCATGCAAAATTTGGTAGCTCAGCATTGCTAGTAGATTGGTTGTTATACCAAGAGTGCAATAACAATTTGATCTAATGAATTCGTATGTACGTCCGTTGGATTGAAGTAGCTAGGATCTCAATTAAACGTGTCTTCTTAAAAACCCCAGCAACTTAACACCAAAGCTAGGTTATGTCCAAGACTAGCTACCAGCTTGAAATTAAGATTAAAATAAATTCGCAGCCTTCGTCTCTAGCATCAAGGTAGAAATGATATGCTAGTTGATCAACCCGGCCGGTAACGGTGAAGTGGTTTTCTTAATAAATTTGCAGATATGCTAGTTAAAAACGCTTGTAGGACATGGAGAGTTTGGTCGATAAATTGCAGGGAAAACTTCGACAGCTTCGATTTTAAGACCCTATTCGTGAGGGAGTTGGATAGTTGTCAGCCTGTTCTGTGTCACTTTGATGTTGTTTTGCGTTTGAATATATGTTGGTAACTGTATCTGGTTTAGAGTTGTCGCTGCTATACTCGTCTTTTGTGTTCGTTGTGCTCTGACCTTTGTAAAGCTGGCTGGCATCCCCAGCGTGTAAACTGCTATACATTGGCTGCATTCGAAACTGAGATCGGCCGGAATCATTTTTTCAGGCTCAACAGAAGAGCTTAATTAGGTTGTACTCATCATGAACAATCGTCCCCCACCTCCCACCCCCCGTCCCTTCGCCTCCCACCCCCCGTCTGGATCCCTCCTCCTCGCCGTCGCCGGAGCGCGCCACCGGTCCCAGGTGGATGCAAGGAGGGCGACGGCGGGGCTTTTCCCCCCTTTTCCCAGATCTGCTCGGTGGTGAGCAGTGTTTGGGTCGAGGGCTCTCTACTAGGGTTTAGTGGCTGCAGGACTTGGTGGTGTCGCGGCAGGCTCCCGAGCGGTGGCTCGTTGGCGGCCCAGCGGCGCGTGCGGGGGCGTGGGGGTGGTGGTGATGCCCGCGTGGAGCTGTGTCGAGGAGGTGCGGCGGTGCTCTGCGGCTCGGCCTAATGGCGGGCGGCGGCAGCCGTGCTTCGTCAGCGTCGAGAATGCCGGCCAGCGGCGTGCGTCTCCGGCGTGCTGGCGCCCGGATCTGGTTGAGATCGGGTCCGGCGGCGTTGCTGAGGCTCGGCACATGAGGGTCGCCGGAGCCCAGCCTGGGTTTGGCTGGAGGCTGATCTCTGCGGCTGGCGTCAGTGGAGGAGGAAGGCGAGAGGGAGTTGGCGGCGAAAGAAGTCCGCGGCGGCCTGCAACGCCGAGGGGGCGGAGGCCGGTGTAGGCTCGGCAGCACCCGAAGCCGCCAAGGGGGCGGAGGCCGGTGTCGGCTCGGCAGCACCCGAAGTCGCCGAGCGGCGGCAAGAACCGGTGGGAGCGAAGGGAAGAAGGCGTTGGAGCGGGTGGGTGGGCGCGCGGAGCAAGCTAGCGAGCAAGCAGGAGGAGCGGGTGGGCGCGCTGAAGCGCGCCGTTCGGCGGGTGGAGGAGGCCGACCAGCGCCGGTGGCAGCGGCTGGGGGGCGGCAGGTGGTGCGGCTGCTGGGTTTGTCCTGGGAGTCTTGGCGCGGCATTGCTCGAGCGGGAAGGCTTGGCGCGGCGATGGGCGACTTAGTGTGTCGACGGCCGTAGGTTTGGAAGCGGTTCGTCGTGGAGTTCAAGGGTGGCTATGCCATGGCCTTGAGGCTTGCAGGACCCTGGTGTGCTGGTGGCGGTCTACTCTGTGTGGGGGTAATGCGTGGGTTGCTGTGGATGTGCGGGCGAAAGTCTTGCCGGAGTTCTTTCCGGTCTCGACAACTATGACGCCTTCGGACGCCATTTTCCTTCCTGGAGGGTTGTCATGGCACTCCATAGCCCTCATGTATTCTGTTCTCCAGGTGAAAGCTGTGTCTCGGTGAGGCAGGCGGCGTCGGCGACCCTCGTCGCCTTCTTGAAGACGTTGTCTCGGAGGTTCATCTTCACGCAAAGTAGACCGAAGGTGTGATGGCTCAGTTGGATGAGCATAGGGGTTTGGTTGAAAACAAGGACGGAGAAGAAGTTCTGAAACTTAGTCTTTCTAGCTTTTTCATAGTCCTTAAGGTCTCTTTCTTGTTGTTTAGTACTCTTCAGTGTTGAAGCTTTGAGCCTAAGAGCTCGTGTAACTTTTGGCTGTATATATCCCAAGTGGATATAGAGGCCGGATTTTATATCTGTTATCTAAAAAAGGGTTGTACTCATCATGGACAACAGTTTAGTTATGTCGAACACAATCCGACAAGTCCGTGTGTTGGTCGGCACGCCTGCCTAGCTCTTGCACGTAAGTGATCGAGCTGCTGATCGTACCTCAAAATACATGTATAACATGATTCGTCCTTCTTCTAATTTCTACATAATTTCTGTGTTTCAAAACATGGTCTAAGTATTATATTATATTATATTATATTATATTATATTATATTATATTATATTATATTATATTATATTATATTATATTATATTATATTATATTATCAACTTTGTTCCTGATCAGTGGACGTTTAGTTCGTAGTTTGCCGCTGTTAGAGTCTGTAATTTTATTTTCTCGTTTAAAAGTTAAAGTTATAAGTCATAGTTAAGTCGGAAATCGTGGTCGTAACAGAGTCGGAAGTCGTAGTCGTATTCAAGTTCGAGTACAAGTACAAATTAGTCTATCGAGTTCGAATCCACTTCATAGTCGTAGAAGTAGCCGTCGTAGTCGAACCCGAGTCGTAGTCGTAAAGCAGAGTATAAAGGGCAGAGCATTGTACCGAGAGACAGCGAGTTGAAGCCAATGTGATCGGTGTGATCGAGAGGCAAGGAAAACAGAGAGAGCGATCAAGGTGATCGTAGCGATTGGTGTGATCAAGAGAAAGAAATAAAGAAGAGAAGAACGATTTGGTTTTGGGAAATCTATCGAGTTCATCGTGTTCGCAAACATGGTCATAAACAGAGTTACGACCACGGCGACGAGAGGAGATGTCCGCAGATGCTGAAGACGTGGTCGTAAAGGAGTTATGACCATGGTCACAGAGCAGAAGATGTGGTCGTAAGTGTTACAACCACAGCGAGAATATGTGGTCGTAAGCGACCACAGCAGGAAGGCGTGGTCGTAAAGTGTTACAACCACAACAGTTGACAGAGTTTACTACGTGGTCGAAAGAAGTGTAGCGCAGTGGCGATGAACGTGGTCGTAACTTCAGATGAAGTTACGACTACGTGGTCGGAGCAGCAAGACGTGATCGGAGATGTCACAACGTGGTTGTAACGACTCCTAGGGTGATCGGAGAACCAACAAAGTGGTCGTAACGACTCAGGAGATGGTTGTAGCTTCTCCAATATGGTCGTACGGCTACAGGGAGTGGTTGTATGACTACAAGGTGATCGTACGACTCTTGAAAGTGGTCGTAGACTTTAACAGCCGCTAGGGTTAAATTCATCAGCATCAAAATATATATGCATCATTCAGCCTTGAATTTTAACCCTATGCAAATGCAATGGGCGGACCCACCGGGGGGTCAGCCGGGGCGCGGCTGGCGCCCCCCTTACGGCTGGCCGGCCGCCCCTGGTCGCAGTCCATTGGCCAATCGATGCGCGGTGTTTCGTCGAGTTCATTGGCAGCACTAGCCAGTTTTTTTCCTCCTCCCCCGTTGTTAAATGTCTTATCGATGTCTGCGTGTGGATTCTGGCCTCGTGATTCATGTTGGTTGGCACAGTTTTGTGATGACGATGAGCAAGTTTAATACTGTACTAGATCTCATGGTTAGATGAGATCGACGGAGATGCAAGGGTTGAAGAGACACGTTGCAGGGATATAAGGCGCTACAAGTGTGAATTTTGCACAGTCATTAGGTCTAAGAAATGTCTCATCCGAGCTCACATGGTTGATCATCATAAGGTATAAAATTTTGTAGGTTCTTTAGGCATATGGGCCAGTTTATGCCTTGTTGCGTGCTTGAAGTCTGTATGCACCCTTTTTTGAAGGAAAAAAAAAATCTTATGATCAATCAATGCTGTATATGTATCCCAGACACGAGATGGCAGGTTCATATGCCAAGATATATATACACACACACGTACCCGTGCGTTGCAACGGAACTCATTGATTGTATAGAGAATCGTTGCACGCTTAACTGCTCGATGATGATGGGAGGCAGACACGGATCCACCAAGGGTCAGCCCCCCTAAATTTTGATCTGGGTCCACCACTACTACAGATCACTGTTTTCTTCTTCTTTTGATGGGTTGGAAACGTCTCTCTTCCCCCCCAACTTTTCCCAGATGCTAAGATGGATAGCCAAACAAGCTGGCGTAAACGAAAGAAACAGCACTCTCACAACACACGAGAGAGATCGATGTACCTGGTTACAGCATCCATGCATGCTTCCATTTCGTGATACTACATGCTGAGAGAGAGAGAGAGAGTTAAAAAAAAATGAAAATAGAGAGGGGAAAATTAAAGGGAAAGACGATCGAGAAGGTGCTTGCTTAATTTGTGATGTTTTGATGATGGGTAGCCAGCTAGTCTTTAGCTTTAAGCAATCTTGAGCTCAGCATATATAGCCAGCTAGTCCTTAGCTTTAAGCAATCTTGAGCTAGCTCGTACAAAACATACAATGTGTGAGACAGATCAACACGCATGCATGCAAGACCTTGCAATCATTAGTTGGTTGCATCATGCGCTGATGCGTTCATGCATGCAGCTAGCCTTCCAAGCTAAGCTTGCTAGGTTTGCTGCCAAATGAAAGGTCGATCGATCGCTTTGTATTGTAACCCAACTGCTCCAATCCCAGGGATGATGGTGATTTGTATGCACAACACAGTCAATAAAGGCATGCAGCAAATTGAAAGCTAGCTAGCTGCTAGGACCTTCGATTGTCTGTTTGGTTTTGTCATTTGCTGTGGTACTTGAGTGGTGCTTGATTGCAACACAACTTATTAACTTTGCTGAAAGAAATTAAAGGCACCCCGGCCGGAATGTCGACTTTGGCATGCTGAAAAAGCACATTAAAAAGGTTGCTAGCTAGACATGAGATGTATGCACGCATGCATCTAGCGGAGCCCCTCCAATATATTCTCCAACCCTCTCCGACTCCGGCGACCTCGCTCGCTCGCTGCCAATGAGTGGATCAGGTACCTGCTGGCTGGCTAGCTAGCTACCTAGTGGTTTAATTTTCTCCTTTTGTACTGTGCATGCTTATTAGCTCTTGAGGCAATTCGATCGAATCAAGGTAGGTTATTCGTTCAAAGGCATGCATGCCATCAAAATTAAAGCTACCGCAATTTGCTAGTCCTACGTAGTCGTCATGATTGTCGTCTCCGGAGTGGAGGGTCGATTATATTGTTGGCCGTCCAGCGTGCTGGCCTACAATCTCGTCGATGATCCACGATTTAGACGAGACATCCGTCCCATGTCGTTATCTTCTGAATATGATACCGCACAACGGATTACTATTCCTTAATCTCAACGAATTAGAAAATAATGAGTTTTACCAGAGTTGCACAGCAGAACTGTAATGAGATATCGTGTTTTAATACGACAATTAGCCACGCATAGCTATTGGTCCCAAGTACAATTATTTAGATACAAAGTAGATACGGATAATTATAATCTATCTCTCGACGACTTAGCTCCACCGGCCATCTACTCGTCCTAGCTATTGTATAGGGTGTTGACCTCACCCTCGTCCTCGGTGCGATAGCCCTCATCACACATGGCTTTATCAGCATATCAATAACCCGAGTCCCACTTGAGGTATTCCCTGGTTGGACTGGGATCTAACGAAGGAAAGTAATAGTAAGGATGAGTATTAATATACTCAGCAAGTATTAATAGTAAGGATGCACTGTATGACTCATCTCTTTCTCTTTATTACAATTTCTAGTTCTTCTCTTTTCTGGAAACTAGTTTATCAAATTAAGTTACAAATTTTAATTAATGAAAATGTTACTAGTCACTCAGCGAGAAGAAAGACCCTTAGTGGTCTCTGTAGTCTCCAAACTAGGAGACAAGTATGAATTCATAATTTTATTTTACACTTCACAGGCTTGTGCCACTGTACCTATAGCTACCACGAGCTCTCACGAAACTAAGTATTCCATATTTCCTTTGATGCGGTGCCAAATCCAGAGTACAGAACATTTTTCTATATTACATTATTAAATCTCTAACCAATTATTCTCCATCGGTGACCTGGGGCAGTTTATCACCCTCATTCGGCACCCACCGACCTCAAATAGATATTGGTTGAGCTGGTTATTCCTTCACACAATACTCCACCAGCAGTGCATGGCTTCAGCTATAGTCTTATCCTTTTGGCTCTCTTGGCTGGCTGTGCAATGGGTAAAACTCTAGGACCTTTTGTCCATGGGTTTGCTCTGATACTATGCTTCGATATTCTATGACGTGAGGTAAGTCAGCAAGATCCAAAGTGGGTGTTGGCTCAGTTTTCTGCCGAATGATAAGACCCATTTAAGTGAGAGGTACCGGCCAGCCTCGAATGGTCCATGTATCTCAATGAGCACTAACAGATTCGACATTGTAAACCTTCTGCGGATGTCCTTCTACGGATGTATCCAGTTTGTTGTGGATGTGGACCTTCTGCGATGTCCTTCTTGGAAGGATTGCATATCCTCGACCGAGAGGCCGAATTCGGAGAGTTAAAAATCGTAGTTCTCTATTGAATCAACTGCAAATTGAAATAGTAAAGAACAATTAACTTACTACTGAATCAACAAATAATAGTAAAAAATTAAAATAAGACATCACTATTACCTCTTTTGCATCTCTTAGAAAAATTCTTTGAAGTTTTTTGAATTTTGCACGAATTTCTCACTAATTTTGCGCAAACACTACCGTATTTTTCACAGCTAAACAGAGATAGAAGAGTGAGGTTTGAGGTGTGAAAAATGAAGGTCGAATGCCTTCTATTTATAGAAAAAATTTCATATTTTTTTTGAATTTTTTGTTATTTTTTTCATGAATTTTTACATCCCAACGGTCAAAACAGGCTATATTTACCGGGCCGGGCCATGCCGTGCCGATACGGCCCGTTTATGACCATTGGCGAGCCAGGCCGTGCCATGCTGGCCCGGCATGCCGTTCCGTCGGGCCAGGCATGGCCCGGTCCACCGAGCCATGGCGGCACGACCCACTAAAAAAACGGGTCGTGCCGTGCTCGGGCCAGGCCAATAGTACCAGGCTGCGGGCTGGCATGATTAGGCCCAGCCCACTGGACAACTCTACAACCAATTCCTTTCTTTCGCAAAACATACTTCTATTTTTTTTCTAACAAGAGTAATACTAATATTAAAACAAATAAAAAGATAAATAATTTATATAAATCACTATTGAGAAAAGAAAAGCATAAAATCACCTCCAAAAATCCATCTTCTGCCGGCGATGCCGCCGTCGCCACCGGCCGTCCTCGTCATCAACGGCGCCATCGCCCCGCACACTCCTCCTTCTGCGGCCCCCTTCCTAGAGTCCACCCCGGGCACCTACACAACCGCCCGTGCATCCGCCACAGGCCTCCTCTGGTGGCCTCGCCACCTCCTTCGCCTCGCCGACTCCGCGCGCCTCCTCGCCGAATCCCACCCTCACCTTCTCGGTCTCCCTGGGCCGCGTCCCCTGACGACAGCGACCATCAACCCTCTCGTTAACCACTCCGTGCGGGTCGCCATTGACGAGATGCGGAGGCTTGGGGACTACTCGGAGGAGGAGCATATGGCGCTCACGGCGTTGCTGAGAGCTGCCGGGGCGACGGAGGGGCTTGATGTCTGCGTCCACCTGGGGGCCTATGTTCCGCCGGCGTTCGGAGAGGCGGGGGCGAGGCTTGCCGTGACAGGCAGGGGAAGAGAGGCGGCCGCTGCCAAGTACGCGCCCTGGGCCAGGTCGCCTCACTGCTCCTCTCTTTCATCTGTGTCTGTGTTTGCGCGCAAACAAAAAGGTGGAATCTTGCGGGCATTTCTTAACAACACTGTCTTTTTGACTCACTTTGATATGGCATCATGTATGCGTTTGAATCAAATACCGACTAGCGAGTACTCATGCTTATGTTTCTTGCTACTAAATGCTCTTGTTGAAAAATGACTCAACTGCTGTTACTTCTTGGATTGACTTGTTTCATCTTGTACCATGACACAGGATGAGGAAAAGTATGGAGAAGATGAGGCCGCCTGGGGTCACGGAGCTCTTGTTAACTAACGATGGGGATCATATTCTTGAAGGCAGTGTCACAAACTTCTTCGTTGTCTGCCGGAAGGTTTGCCCCCAACACGTGCCTTTCCGCTTATTTCCAGCAGAACAACAGAGTTATAAAGAAACTCGACCTGAAATATCAATAGCAATTCCGTCTGTATAGTTGCAATGCACAAGTAGAAGGCACTTCACAAATTTTCTCTCCATCAATTCTAGTTGGTCCAATCATGTTTTGGATATCTTCTGGCAATAAGTTGTTATCTGTAGTTGTTTTCATGTAAATTGTGATACTTACATTGATTAGATTAAAAGGATGAACCTTGACATCTTCCTTTGCATTAACTTTTAAGATGGTGAAAGGAATGACCAAAGATCTTTACACTTCTCAAACTCCGTAACTATGTTGGTATTTGTTTTACTTTCTTGCAATACCTGCACTGTATAATCTGTCACTTGATTTTGCATTATGTATTATTTAATCTGCTTTTTGAACCTAAACAGTGTCTGTCTGTTATTTAGATGATATAGGTATGTGATAATAATTTTTTACATTTCTATAGGAGGAACATCATACAAATGGACCTTTGTCTGTTCAAACAATGCCTAATGAGTTTGAAGTGCAAACAGCTCCACTAAGTGATGGAATTCTTCCTGGAATTATACGTCAGTTAGTGATAGAGTAAATATTCTCTGCTTGCTCAAAATTCTTTGTAATGTGATTTTCACTTCTTGAATAACTTACCAGATAGCTTAGTAAATTTCAGACTACTGATAAAATAGCTGGAACCTTAACTCATTTCTATTTTGAGATTACCTTTCCATCATCTCACAAAGTTGAACACTATTTACTGTACTAGGTACCTTGTATATACTCTAGATATTATAATTGCATGCAGAAAAGATTGCATCAGTCAGAACAACCGATGCTGGTATCCTGTCTTAGCTACTGTGTGCTAGAGAGAATGCCAAATGTTGTAACAGAAGTTTTATTTGTTTGGAACAGTGTATGCCATGATATTGGGATCCCAGTACGAGAGGTCTCACCATCCTGGTCCAAGCGTGAATTTTGGGAAGAAGCCTTCGTCACAAGTAAGAATAGTCTTTTTTCGGATCAGGAGTTGGGAGTGTGTACCTGCTGGGACATCGTGATCTTGTTTTGAGCATGACCCGCTGTTCTCTGACTCCAATGTATTGTATCACAGGTAGCTTAAGGTTTATCCAGCATGTGGAGACAGTTAAAGTATCTTTATTGTGGGAAGGCATAGAATCTGGAGCGATCTATCTTGGGCGGAGAAACAATTTCAGGTACACATTATTTATTTCTCAGATTTCCGCAGTTCTATTTTCTATGGCATTCTATTTTTTTATTAACCATGTCAATGAAATTTAACCTAGGGTGCTGGATGCATTACCACACAGATACAGGTTAGTTGTCTCTCTGCAGCCATTGCCACCTGATTAGTTCTCCTGAGCCTGTGTGACATTTCAAACCATAAATCCAAATTATATTTGGACGGCATATTTTTTTTAAATAAGATGTTAGAACAATGAAGGGTTATATTAGACAGTTTTTTTTACAACAATCTAGGTTTCGAAGTGTTATCTAAATTAATAATTCAGCAACCCTGCATTACTGCCTAACAATGACCTCTAATCACTCAACATGTAGAGGGAAATATCAAAGAGAGCAATAACAGAGGAATATGACATAAAATTTCTCTTGTGAATTATATTTTGGGTGACGGGTCTTGGCTTTACCATCGTTTGTTCTTCACAGAAGGTAAGTACCGCCTTTGCTGTTATTTTATTTTTGCTGAGACTTTGTATGGTTACATGCCTTTACAAAAGAGAATCAGGGCATCTTAGGTGCACATGTTGTTCCAAACAATGCATTGCTTCTTTGCTTTCATAGGTTCCCTAATCAAAACAGAGCTCACCAGTCACCTGTAGACGGCAGGTGATGGAAGGCAACTAGATGTCTTTACAGTCTGGATATAAAAAAATTTCAATATGATAATTGTATGAATGATCTCATGCATACGGCAAAACTAAGCAGTTCAAATCCATGATTTGGTAAACTTTGTTTCACTAGATCTTTAGTATTTGTGGTAAACTTGGTGTTGCATCTGCTTGGGAGTCCGTGGGCTCAAAAGTCAGCTGATTTGGCTGATTATGATATGGTATTCAGCCAATTTGGCTGATTATGATTTGGTATTCACCGTGTGCTATATATGTTTTCAGCAGTTTCAGGTGGAGTTGCATATCATGCTGTATGTATATATTCTTCCAGCCTTTGTGCCCTTGTTAGGCTAGTGGTCCTGTGAAAAATAGTAGTTCCCCATGCATATCTAGTTAATCATGTGAAGTGTTGCTATCAGTGAGGAGGAAGATGACAATGGGATCTGACAGCCAGAGATGCATGCCAGACAATGGGATTAGGACACATTGTCATAAGTTTCTCGAAATATGAGAGGTCTCAATTCGGGTAACAATCGGCATCGTTTTGAGGCTGCTGGTCAAGAGCTCAATGAAGCAAGGTGTTTGGTTACAACGAATCATGACCTTGTGGTGTTGCTTTCATGACGAGGAATTTGGACTAATATGGACCTTATGGTGATCGATCCAAAGCATTGTTTGTACTCGACAAATGACAAGACAATGTTGATGCCATTTTTATGCAAGCAGAACTTGTTGAAACTTTGCATGTGGGACATGAATTTGTGCAAATTTTTCCTGAGTTAAGAGTTTCGTCGCACGCATCATGTGATGTGTCATCTAGTAGGTTTGATTGATGATTGTGTGCATGAATTGTGCAATAATGTTTGAGATCCAGTAAGAGGGAGGGTGGTGATTGACTGGTGCTGGCCCGCGGTTAGTCACTGCGCTGTTCTGACCCTTTTTTTTCCTTTGTAAAGAGGCTAGGAGCACAATCAAGCTGGTGATGAAATTTGGGCAGGATATATGGGAGTGTTCCATTAGTTCTTGAAGAAACTTAACTGGTGATGATTGGTCGTGGAAGCAGTGTATGAAATTTCCTCGTGGTGGCCATACTGGTCATGAGACGAGTGATTGATATATAGGAGCTAGGCGCCCTGCCGTAGCTCGATCATTGGACTCTTATCTTGTTTGTTGCCGTATTAATTCTCCACGTAATGTCATTCCAATATCCCAATCTACGTGTTGATGTCAGCTATCACGGCCGAGACCAAGAGCAACGGTTGGGACTGATAGCTAGGCAGCAATGGGAGTAGTCAAGGTGCAATGCAAGTGCAGCTTGTACTAGCTAGTTAGTGCCTATTGCAGAAATATGTCGTGCGAGCGACGTCGCACTGACGACGTACTGCACTGACTAGCGAGGTGTGAAGTAACTCTCAAACAATTCTATATGTATTTGAAGTAAATTTATTTAAACACAGTAATAACTTTTTTATGTGCGTGTCTCTCTATATATATAGTTGAAATGGGGCACTATAGTGTCTAAGCATCAGGCTTCTCTGTCTTTCGATTGCTTCTAAATACGTGCGGAAAGGCATCGATTTTGAAAGGAAGCCATTGATTTGGCATGCCAAATTAATCATTGACGAAAATTTTTAATCATAAATAAAAGATTGATCATGGAGCTCAGGCACCATGGTGTCCCAATTAATTATACTATATACACACACACACCATGATGCCTAGACTCTATGATAAAAACTTTTCATCCATGATTGATTCAGTATGATGAATCAATAACTTCTTTTCTAAATTGATGTTTTTTTTGAATTAATGAATGTTAACAGGTTTACCTGATATATTATGTATATCATTACACTTGCACGCATCTAAAAGCAATACAAAGGTAGGGAGGCTTGATGTCTAGACACCATGGTGCCCCATTTCTTATACTACACCCCCCCCGGTGATGCCTAGGCTCTATAATTAAAACTTTCCATTCATGATTGATTCAGTATGATAAATTAATAACTTCTTTTCTAAATTGATGTCTTTTTGAATTAATGAATGTTAACGGATTTGCCTAATATATTATGTATATCGTTACACTTGCACGCATCTAAAAGCAATCCAAAGGCATGGAGGCTTCATGTCTAGACACCATGGTGCCCCATTTCAGTGTCATACACACACATATATATACTAACTAGTTACGTACCCGTGCGTTGCAACGGAACTCATTGCATGTATAGAGAATCGTGCTATAGAAGAGAGTTGCTCTGATTGATTGAAAAGTGGAGAATGGTGAGAAGTTGAGGGAATAGAGCGGTTGGAGAAGAATGAACGTACAACCACCAACTCATTCTTTTATAACAGTAATGATATATATAGTATGGTATAGTATAAATAACAGGGGCATCATGATGTCCAGACTCTATGATTGAGACTTTCCATCCATGATTAATTCAGCATGCTAAATCAATGACTTCCTTTTTCAAATCGATGTTTTTTTGAATTAATGAATGTTAATGGATTTGCCTGATATATTATATATCATTGCATATATATATATACATATATATATATACATACATATATATATATACATTATAAAATTTCTTACAATTTTCTTACAATTTCTTCCTGTGGATTTGCCGAAACATTCTCCATATCCAGTTTTCGGGAGCAGATGCTCCATCCATCATAATCAAGGACCTTAATAGACGGATCATTGCTAGAGTAGGAGTAAGTATACTTAATAATGGATCAGATCGATGCTGTCGTTATCCAATCCGTAATCTGGTGGAGCTGCATGCTCATCCGTCTGCATTGCATTTACCTCTACTGGATGGAGACAGATCGAGGAGCATGACCTCAGTCGAGCAGAGCAGCAGAACATGCAGCAGCTAGAAGCCAGGGAGTGGCAGTAGTAATGCGTGGTGAGTCCTCTCCTCCTCCAGGATGCTATGGCTATGGCGCCGCGTATGTATCATAGCCATAGCATCCTTCTGCTGCTCTCCTCCTCCAGGATGCTCCGCCTTCTCCCCGCTAGTGCAGTCATGCGGGCCGGCCAGGGATGGCAGTGCTTTTCAGCTTATGGCTTCTTGTTCGATACACCAACCGTACGTACGTATTTCCCCGGCCGCTGCACTTGAACAGCATCATCCATCCGTCCATCCATCTTGGTCTACCGCTGCGCCGTTGCCGGCCTGTACTGCATCTGCAATTCTGCATGGGTGGTATACATACATATATATATATCAACGTAACAGAGTTAAAGCCAGAATTGGCACGCTTTCACACTGTATTTACAAAATTAGCTATATACATATAGTATTTACAAAAATCGCACTTCTGCCATCCGGTGGGCGGACGGCTGCGCTCGTGAGGCGACACGCGGTGGCCCCCTCACCAGACGGCAGGCAGCCTACCGCCCGGTGGGGGGACGGCAAGCAAGCCTGTCGTCTGGTGAGGGGGCGGCAAGTAATTAAACCGTTAATTAGTTGGCTTAATTACCTGTCCTAATTTTTTTATTTAGTATATGTTTAAATTTTAAAATCTATTAAATGAGCTCAAAAAATTACAAAAATTTATGTACAACCTTCCAACATAACGTACCTCATAGTGTAATTTTTTGGTAATTTTATCTGTTGCGAATGTTGCTAAAAATTTTATACAATTTTGATATTTTTACAAGTTTTTACATATAGCAAACGAGCTCCAAAAATTACAAAATTTTATGTGAAGTCTCCTAACACAGTCATGGTTATTGTATAATTTTTTAAAATTTTTAATGTTTTCTGAATTTGACACGTTTTATTTAGGTTAATTTAATCATGAATTTACGAATATTTCATAAATTTTTTTACAATTTTGTACATTACGAATATTATACAATTAAAAGTAATTATAGTAGTACAAAAAATGCGTCACACTGGATGTGATATGGCTCACCCATCTGAGCCATTGCTATCTTCCCACCGCATCCACCTCCCGGTATATGGCCTTGTCTTCCGTTACGCACGAGCACGTCCCGTCGGGTATGTTAGTCGGTCCGGAGGTTGCATCTTGGGTCGAAGGAGGTATGGAGACTGTTCTGTCTACTCAGTGGCCAGCGGTGGTCCAGTACGCTCAGGTACAGTAGGCTGGGATCGGTAAGGGTCGAAGTCTTCTAGCTGAGACATGCTGAACTGCGAGCCACCCGCAATAATATCGTGTACAAAGGACTCTAGAAATCTCCCTCGTGGTGCTAAGGAGCTCTCACCTTAACCGTATGACGTGGCTGCGAAGCCGGAGGAGCTTTGGCCACCGAAGTGTCCAAATCCTAGGTATGCTGTGAACGCTGAGCTCCGCCCTGTGTACGCTGCAAACCTTGGCGCTGCGTACTACTCTTTGGAAGCATATGAGAGGTCCATGTTATCACCGGTGGATTCGTCATCACCCCCACGTTGAATTGGAGGCTACAAGATGAAACAATATTAGTCACAATAAATATTCCGGAAGTACAATGCGAATCTCACACCTCCCGAATATGCAGCGAAGATAAACAACGGGGAGTGGTAGTCTGTGTAGGTGGTGCAGACGTCAAAAGTGATGCATCTCGATGACGGACTTGTAGCGGGAGAATGCCATGATGTTAGTGGAATGCAAGGCCTAATAGGAAAACAAAATGTATGTTCGCACGTAAGTTACCTCCTCATCGATACGACGCACGGATGATCGGAGGCTAGTACTACGACGCCAAGCAGACTCAGTAGATTGCGATGGCCGGCCGGACTCGCTAGGTCGCGATTACCTAGCGGGTAAGCATGGTGCCCACACTGGGTGACTCATGTGCGCACTGTGATCCGTGGAGTGACCGCAGTTTAGGTTGTGCACTATTTTTTTGGCCTGCTTTAGGATGAACTTCATAGTCTTCTGCAGGGCCGATGGTGTCTCCGGGCTGCTGATGGCGGCCTCCGACGTGCTTGCGATGCACTGCCGCCGCTCCAACTAAAGTGACATACGAAACAGGTTCAGTAACGACCAGTATAAATTTCTTGAATGAAACGATAAGATATTGAACTGTCTTATGCTATCATGCCGTCGCGAAGCGCTGTGGGGATTGATCGAGTGTTGTAGACGTTCCTCGTGCATGATCTACTCGGGGTGATCTGGTGGAGGAATGGTGAGCCTGCTACATGACCGGTGCCGCGCTGGCAAGTGTCACACAACCCCCGATATGTGTTGCATAGGACAGCTGATCCCCAGCTGTACTGAGGCATTACCCCAACCTCTGCGTTAGCCGAAGACTTGGCGAGGCGGATGAACTCGGGGTTGCAAATATCACCGTGTGTGGATGGAAACATGCTCTAACCAACGAGCTAAACAAGGTACGCGACGAGGTGCATCCTAGAGACCTTGACTTGTGCATCTTGCGGACGCACACTGAAGGTGGCTGGTGGATTGGGCTGTTTGGCTTAATTTGTGGAGCTAGTCCGATTCATTTAGGCTTACCTCAACGTGAATTAAGGGAGATTGAAAAGGCTCCAAACACTACGATAAAAATTTCGTGTGTCATCTTGTGGTTTGCTTCCTCATGCTCATTTGCATTCTTGCAATTTATATTTTTATAATTGAATTGCTTGTTTGTCACCCTAGATTTGATCTAGACTTAGGTTGTTGGTGCACTTGGTGAAACTAGTTGATTTAGGTCTTAATTATGTAAAGCCATTTTGATTTATGTTTCCACATATAAAACCTGGATTTGGGCAAATAGATTTTAAAAGCACATATTCCTCCTCCCCTCCTTCTAGTTGACCTTCTTGACTTTACACCCAAGAGGAGCGTACACATGTCAAAACATTATGAATAACCTTCCACTTGGCATGTCACTCTATCTACCATGTTAACAAGCGCAAGACATGCAAGCAAGTAAAATACGAGAGACTTGTGTTGCTTGTTCATCGATGCACCATGGAGGCATGCATGGAAGGAGTTTGTGGAGAGGGCACACATGTGGCAGGTGAGGGGGGCCGGCGTGGTACACGCAAAGATGCACTTGGTATGAGCCGAACGAATATTTCAAAATTTCAATGCATGGGATGGGACTTGGTGGCGAGGCACTGGGCTGAGAGATGGAGGCTGTGGGTTGAATAGATCCCATCACATTTTTCCTTGCTTTCTGTGAAAAACAATCAAATTTGAATTTTTTTAAAAAATCAGATGGTTTTTTGGGAAAATTCCGGCTATCGAGAATTTTGGGCGACATTTTTTTTTACTGAGACTGTAACCCTTGGTAATGTGATACTGTAACATGCAGGCAAGCTATGTACGTGCTGTAATCGTGGCAAGGAAAACGCCGGCGGCACGGAGAACCGGCGGGTGGACACACGAGTAACGTAGCACGTACACAACCGAACAAGCTTGGACACTTGTCATGTCACTTGGTCGACCATGTAATGCATGTAATGTTAACAGGCACAAGACATGCAAGTAACTGAAAAATAGGAAAGACTTGCGTTGCTTGATCATGGCTGCATGCAGCACGGAGGCAGGCAGGCATGAAGAAGCTGAGGCTGCGGAGAGGGCATATATGCATGCACGAGGAGGCAGACGGCTCGCTCGGATGTACACACATGAGTTAGAAGAAGAAGGCCATCCAATCCAAGCAACAACGCAAGGAAAGAACACACTCGCTTGCTAGAAGCCCCTCGAATTCGCTGGCTTGTCTTGTCGCCCCTCCCCTTTTCTTTTCTTTTGGTTTCTGCTGGCTGCTGGCAACTGAAGGAAGGAAGGAGGCTTGTTGCAAGCCATCCGTCCGTGTCTACCTAACTCTGTCTGTCCGCGTCACCGTCAGCCGTCTGTTTCCGCAGGCAACCCGCCGGCCGGGCGCCTGTTCATTCTACCACAACACATCACTCACTCCTAGCTCACACCATCCATCCATCCTCTCTCTCTCTCCTAGCTAGTACTAAAGGACAGCACAGGAGGCCCGGCCGGGGAGGTCTCCCTCCTAGCTAGGACTAGCAGCGAGTACTCTTCTTGGTGTTCCGTCGATCCGTCCTGGAAAGCTTCTTCTTCTCCTCCTCCGGTCTCCGATCAGAGTCACCTTTTCGGTCTCCGATCGCTCGCTCGCACTGTTTGTTTGGTGGGGATGGATTACATGTGCCTTTGCTAGCTTTAATTTCATGGAGATCTCCGGAGGCACTGCTCACCACCAGGCAAGTCTTCACTTTAGTTAGTTACCTTCATCCCGTAGATCGATCGATGCAATTCTAGTCTACTTTTTCTTCTTCTTTTTGGATAATCAAGTTATTATGAGTCTCTTCATCTTTATTTCCGACTACTCATGGCTGTCGGTCTTAAATTCCATGCGATTAATTTGATGTGTGTATGCACACATACATTTTATACCTAGCTAATAAGGTGTATACAGAGACTATAGCTCAGTTCTTTTTATATAATGGTTTTTTAGTAAATAAACGGAAGGGCTTCTCTACTTATTATTTCAAAACAACTTATTAAGATGGTATTTTTAAAACAGCTTATTGGATTCGCCATATATACATGCTAGAGCCAAAAACCATAAATCACAGTTATAACACATAAGCCACAACCGAAAAAGCCCACCCCATATATCTTCTATATATGTGTGCAAACATTCATGGGCGGGTGCGCTTGTTCAGATTCGGGTTCAACCGGCCTACCAAAGGTGGACGGATGTCTCAGCTTTTCTTCTCTTTTCTTCGTCTAGGTCGACCTTAGGTTCTTTCTTCGATCTTTTGTTTTCAACTTGGAGTTAACTACCATGCTTCAATTCAATGGTACGTGTGCCTTTGCTAGCTTTAATTTCATGGAGATCTCCAGAGGCACTGCTCACCACCAGGCAAGTCTTCACTTTAGGTACCTTCATCCCGTAGATGAGGTGAGATGAGATGTATTCTCTACCCTTTAACCTTTCTCAACGTTTGAGAGCAATAGAATTAAGCAAAAAAAACATGATCGTACTATTTTAGCTGCATTTCTTTCTTTGATTCTTGGGGTATCATTTTACTTCTTGCCAGCTGAGCATCGCTCGGCTCCATGGGGATTTAATTTTTTTTTAAAGTTGTTGCCTTTTATGAATCGCATACGCCCAAAATTGGATCAAGTGTTCCTAGACCAAAAAAATTCATTTGCACAATTAAATATCTAATTGATGTTTGCATCGATCATGAGGACGTGCTCACTTGTATATATGTAGACGATTTTTCTTTCGTTCTGAAAGCTTTCTTTCCCTGTTTGCTTAGCTAAGATTAGAGGTCATCTAGCTCAAAAGTTTTGAGCTTTAAGTTGTAGCTAATCAAGTCCCATGGGTCTGTTAGCACAGAAGAAATTAAGTAAGTACTCCCGGTCCCTTTGCAAGCAAGCACATCACATGCAAGCTAGCTTGCAAGTAATGATTCAACACTTTGCACTTTACTCTCCCACCCCATATCCACCATTGCCTCTCTTTAATTTGCACCTTTATACATATATAAACATGCATGGGAGCTTGTTTGTTGATTTGCCCTGTCCAGTTCAATTTCCAAATAAATAATAGCCAAGTTATCCAATATTATTGGTTCCTTAAATTTATTTTTTGAAAACCTAACTTTCTTAATTCTTGCCTTGAATTAACAGTAGACTACCGCAACAGAATAATTAACCCTGACCATCATCCCATGTACGTACGTTCATGTACGGACAAAAATTCTAGCTGTTTCATGGCGCACGGTAGAGTCGCTCCAACCATAATCCTAGTTTAATTCTTAATACATTGGAGCTGAAAGTAATACATGGATTTCAAATGAGGTGTGTTAGCAAGTCTTATCAGTAGTACATGGATTTCAATTATCACATTAACTATACACTTCCTAATTAATGACAATCTGATCGTGATGAGATAGCGATGCATGCATCTTGTTTCAATTGTGCACGCAGAAGCTGATGGCCGCCGGTGCGTCGTCCCAGACGGAGGAAGTGGTGCCCTGCAACTCCAAGCCACGGCAACAGTCGCCGGCGGCGACCGAGACGCAGGCGACGGTGGAGCGGAAGCCGCGGCCTCACCCAGACAAGGCGATCAACTGCCCGCGGTGCAACTCCATCAACACCAAGTTCTGCTACTACAACAACTACAGCATGTCGCAGCCCCGCTACTTCTGCAAGGAATGCCGCCGCTACTGGACCCAGGGCGGCTCCCTCCGCAACGTCCCCATCGGCGGTGGCTGCCGCAAGAACAGGCGCTCCTCCACTTCCTCCTCCTCGTCCTCCGCGGCGGCCTCCAAGATCAACAAGCAGCTCGTGCCGGAACCCATGGCGCCCCCGTCCTGCACGGACTTCCCCAACGTGCTCCCAACATATATCTCGACAGGCTTCGCGGAGCTCCCCAGAGATCACCTCTCCATGGCCTTCGGTTCGTCGTCGTCCAACCCGGCGGTGGCGACATTGGATCCCGGTGGGACGTTTCTGGACATACTGAGGGGAGGGCTTCTTGATGGCAATCATGGGAGCAGCGGCTTTTATGGGTCTACCAGCGGCAGTGGGATGGTGATGCCGCCGTCAGCATTTGGTGTTGGTGCAGGTATGATGATGCAGCAGGGGCTGGGTGATGCTACTGCCGATCATGCACTCGGTGGTGCAACTGCAACACAGGGAGTAGTGAATGGAAGTATGGATACTGCCGAGGAAGGCGACGGCGGTACGAAGGCGATGATGGGGCTCCAGTGGCCGTCGCAGCTTGGTGGTGGTTTTGGATCAACAGGTGGGAAGCTGCAGGTCGGTGCACAGCAGCAGCAGCAGGGCACTGTGAATAACATCAACGTGATGATGGACAACAACAACAACCATGGGTCATCAAGGGATTACTACTGGAACAATGGCGCTGCAGGTAGTGGAAATCCATGGCAAGGCCTCATCAATAGCAGCTCCCTGATATGATCGATGCAAGTGCAATCATGCTTCATCCATCCATCCATCCATCATGCAAGAATATACTGAAGGTGCAAAGCAAGGAAGCTGGTAGACCAATTAAGCAGTACTGTAGTTAATTAAAGGTTTTGTCAGGGTGGAGAAGAAGAAGAAGAGCTGGATTGCCCTTGGAGTGGTGGATTTTCTTAATTTCACTGCTTCTGTTGTTAATTAGCTCCCTAGCTAGTTTTTTGCTCCATTAATTTGTTTCCTTTTTTTGTCTAAATATTAGACCATCTCCTGTGTTTTCTTGTACTTGATTAGTTTGGAGTGGGGTTATTAACCTGATAGATCGAACCATGCAAAACATATTTAACCTAAACATCGTTGGTGAATTTCATTGCTTGCCGTTGACGTCTTAATTTCTTTCTTTAAAGTTTTTTCCTTTGATGGGGTTGAATAAGCTAGGGTATGGATCTTGTTTCCTTTGATGGGATTGAACAAGCTAGGGTATGGAGCCTGTGCTTGCATGTTGCAGTGCTCCTTTTGTTTCTTTTTATTCGTCTCCGTCATTGATTATGCAGCGGTTTTAGAACTTGGAGGATCACAGTACTATATATTCTTGTTGAGATAGATCGCATCTGATCTGGTACAGAAGATGGGCAGATGATAATTCAGAATCTTCCAGAGGGAAGAGATAATGTAGCTAGCTTAGCTAGTGGGGTGATGGCACTAGTACAAAAAGTCTAATATTAGACGTCACATCACAGACAGTTATCCAAACCGTCAGGATTAAAAATAATCACAGACAATTTTAGTTTAGAGACCATCTGTGTTAATACCAGCGCTAAAAAATATCTGTGAAGATGCAATATCACAGACGATTCATGGTAAAATACCAAAACCGCTGTGATATTACCAAAATATCATAGACGGATTTCTATTTGAACCATCTGTGATACCTGGGTGAATACAAAGCCTTCGTGAAATTATTGGTTGGTTTCCTTGACCTACGCTTGATCGCCATGGATACCATCAACGAGGATGCATCCTTCATCGAGAATTATACGACGAAGGTTTTGGTGGCTCAACGCAACAAGGAGTTCATACTTATGTCCTACAACCAGAGGTAAATGCTACACTAGTGGCTATACTTGTTGGTTTGTACTTTATAAGCAACACAAACTTAGGTTTAATGACCATGATGATATACCTATGTGGTTCCACTAGATTCTAATTGTAATTATACTAAAATGGAACATGATAATATACCTTGATACCCTAAAGAATAACAAAACTAACTACATAGTTGTCCAACAATTAATCGGCAGGTAAACATATTTTCTTCGTAAATAACTCTATTGTAGTTTTTCCTTCCTTCCCAATGACTAAAGCTAACCTTTTGGAATCACGTAGGTCATTCGCCACGTACGTTGCAGAGGTACGGAAATCCGAGGAAGGAAGCAACGCCTGCGACATGATCTAAATTTCCCAGTATTCGCTAGTACACATTAATTCTATATAACACATCGTAGTAATGTTTCTCGAACTAACAAATTCTATTTTTGCAGTGCCACCAGCAGCCGTCGAGCAACACCTATGAATTCTATATTTGCCACAATATACAACTACTCCTCGATTCCGCGAAGGCCAATGATCCTCAAGTTTATCAATCTTGCAATAACTATTTCATACTTATTTATTTATATATGTATGCACGACATTGATATTCCAACCGACAAATTGCGTCCAACGCTATAACTCCGTTGGAACAGGCCAACCTCAAACAAATTCCAGAACAGTGTGCGTACTTTTTGTGTCTAAAGTCGTAAAAGAAGATGGAGAGTTACACTACGTGGAATGAATTTGATTGGGATAAGATTGAGCTAATTAATTGTACATATGTGTATTTAAAGTTCATGGATGGATAATTTATTTCATTGAAGTTAATTAATTTGTGAAATGGATGTTCTTGTTTCTGAAATGAATGAATGTGGATTAGATATACACTGTTTTGATCTGCTTATTTCAGAGGGTATGGTATTTCTTAAGGCTATCCAACAAAAAGGAATAGATTTAGCAATAGAAAACAATATCACAAATGGTTCTTAACTCGTAACCGTCTGTGATAGTGTACTATCACAGACAGTTATGAGTTGTAATAGGCTGCATCATAGACGGTTCGAAAGCTATCTGTGATGATCTCATGTCATTACTGTCTCATAAATTTAGACAGCTCATGAAACAGTCTATAATGAAATTTTTAAATCATTTATGATAATTTTTTTTGTAGATATGTGATTTGCATACTCGGTGATTTTCCCATAAAAGCAAGTAGAAGTTGTGCCGTTGCAACGCAAATGCGGATATGCGATTGGCAACTCCCACGAGGGCCTTGCTTGGCCTCTACACGGAAAAAGGTGCGCGCTACTTTATTAACTCTGTGTCAAGAAGCAAGCGAGGCATCTTGCATCCACTTTACTTTCTTCATTCTTTTTTATTTATATGTTTGAACATTTTATAGTCTCTATGTATAACTTTAACTGCTATTTTTTTTATAACCTTACAATAAGATATATTGGTAAAATTACAATATTATGAAAGTATTTTAACAACGAATTTAATAATATAATTTTTTGTATAGCTAATCTAGATAAATTTAAAATCTACTGACGATTAAATTCTAAAAAGTTAATTTAAAAAGAAGAGGGAGTAGCTAGCTAGCCATCCATTGGTTTTCGCACATACAGCACGCAAGCTCACCCGGGCCCTATAGTAATTAATGGCTATGGTGGTGATGAAAAACCTAATCTAGTGAGTGGGAATCTGAAGTTGCATCCTGCACGCTGGACGGCAGCATCTTGGATGTTTTACTTATTACCTAGGCATAATTGAGAGCCCTGCAACTAATCAATCGGTGGTTTTTTTTTAATACATGCATCATGGTAAGGGCCAAGGTTCAGCTAGCCACAAGTAGACCCATATGTTCTTTCATTGGTGGGTTACGTACGTACCATGCTTTGGGGCCCTCAGCTCAGCAGAACGTGGCTGAGTTATTTTGCCATTTAGCGGATTTATGTTTATACTGTTTATAGTAACTAGCTTTTAAATAATATATATATTTAAAACGAGATCAATAGAAAGATTATAGTAAAAAAATATACTGAGCGTCGTGTGCTAGCTTGCGAATGGCCTAACGAATTGGCTTGATTACTAATTAGCTAGTAGTAGCTAGTATTAATTTAGTGTAGCTTCATGATAGGACCTACCCCTAGTCAGATTTCTAGCAATTGCACGGCTCATATATGATGGATAGTGATGTACTAGCAATAGCAGATGCCTAACATAATCTCGACACCGGCCGGCATACATGTACATGGAACGAACTAATTACTTACTACTCTCTCATTGAGTTGACTTTATTTGACATAATGATGATCAATGCACGTGAATTATAAGCTAGCTGCCCAATTAGATTAGATTAGCGGCAACATATTTAGTGTAAAAACATCGTTCGGTGTAAAAGTGTGAAAATCATATGGGCAACTGGATCCAGCTCAGGTGGAGTGGAGACGGATGAGAATCTCTATCCCGCTTATGAAACTTTGCAAAAAAAACCCTGCACGATACTTTTCGCGAAAAGGTCCCGAGTCAATTCCCTTCCCCCCTCCCGTCAGCAACAACAAAGTTGGCAATAAGCTGTAGGGAGCAGCCACACCTGGCAAATTGCCCCACCGCACCAAGGAGAGCTCCATCGCTATCTTCGCCAACACCCTTTGCTCCCTCCTCGTCTCCTCCTGGTCACTGCCCATCTTCCTCTTCTTCATATGGCTCAACCTCTGCCCGCATCACCCGTACTTCAACCTCGCCACCTCCATCTCAGCCGTTGCCAAGGGCTAGGTTGCCTTCAACATCTCCGACCACAATCCAACCGCCACATCTACTATGATGCCACGTAGGTCTCCGTCCACTTCTACGACGCCCTCATCGCGTCTCACCCAGCCTTCTCCACCTCTAGTACCAGCCCAACATGACCACTACCTCCATCATCGGCCTCCTCAACATCGTCTGTCGCCATCGCTCACCAAATCATCGGATCTAAGCTTGCTTTGGCCATCCCTTGCAAGAATCGCTTGTTGAGGGTCATCGTCAGCCATGCCTCAAGTGGATTTGGCGACCTCAAGCTTACAGATCCAGAAACCTTCATGTCGCCTAGCCCATCCGCTTGCCATCGCCCCCCCTCTCCGATGTAGTGCCACCATGCCTCAGCCTTCCCAATGCCATCACCTCGCCCCTCTCGAGTAGCTGCAGTCGCAGATCTAGCAAATGCCACTGCCACGCACGTTAGGATAAAGGGAGGTGGTGACTCGATCGGCGGGCGTGGAGGGCGGTGAGGTGGCATTGGCCAATGGGGCAACATCGGCACTAGTCGGTGGGGCGAGGGGATTGGGTTGGGATCGAGCAGGATGGGGCTATGAATGAGAGAGGAGGATATCTTCATGATAAAAATTTCATTGCGCAGGGATTTTTGCAAAATAGACGTAACACCTTGGCCCATTCCTTGAGCCTGGAATGCTACCACTACCCTAATATTTACCATTTACCAACTGTTAGAAGAAAGGCATAAGCCATACAAAATGAAGCAGTTCTAATATGATAGAATCTTAAGGCTAATTGCAAAAGCCCAACATTAAAATCTGATCGTAACATCTAAAGGTGAAATGTGAATTACTATCGCACGTGGGAATATATGTGTGCTAATCCTACCCATGCATGTCGCCTTCACCATACGTATAAAAAAACAAAGCAATGGTGGGTCCAAAGACTCAGCAAGCACACAATAAAACAATGACAACCATATAGTAATTCAATCAATTTCATAACTGTGAACTATAAATCATAATATTTGTAACTGTATCACTGTTTATATCATTTTCATGCAATGCAATGCGATGCGTCTGTAACTGTAGCTTATACCGGTATAACAGAGTGTTCACTCATCGATAAACCACTCAATCGCCCCATCCTCTTTCATATGGGGCCTCAACCTCCACTCCCATGGAGTTCTTACCGAAGTAGGTCCTGTGTATGAGTGCAATGCATAATACAACATGCTTCCAATATTGGCGCTTAATCATAAGCAGCACTCCTCAAGGTATGATTAGCACATAATTATATACATCAACTCATAAACACTATAGATCATGACATGGAAATACGAATAGCAAACATTCATCACAATTCACTGTTCTACCATGCACTTGCCTGTTTCTCCTTGTGGGCAATGCGTGGATGACTCTAAAACCAGGATTTCCACCTGTATAAGCATCATCCCATCTTAATATCATAACGATATATACGCATAACCATGGACAACATTGATTCTATGCGCAAAACTGACTCAACCAATCCCTCTCTCACCGGACACCTTTCTGCGGCCCCGGTGCTCAAACGACCATCCTTTAAGGATCACGCCATCTATATTTGTGGATAAATCTTATTCATACGCGTTTAATATTTTCCCCTCTTTTCTTGTCCTTTTCTCCTCTTTCCTTTCCTTTTTCCCTCCTCTCCTTTTCTTTTCCTTTTTTCCTCCTCTTTTTCTTTTCCGGTCGACTCCCCTATTTCCTCATCTCTTCTCTCTTTCCCCTGGCTCTTCCTCTCCTCATGCCTGATCTGGATCAGCCCCTAGATGCCATGCTGCCTTGGCCCCTCCCTGACCCTGGCGCCTTCGGCTCCCGCTTTGCGTCTCCTCCCCTCAGCTCAGTTTCGGCCATGGCTCCGCTACCCTCGTGTCGTCTAACAGAGTCTCCGCTGCCAGTGCCTCTCCTCAACTGTCCTCTCTGCTAGCATTGCTGGTCCACCTCTACAGTGACCTCTCTGGCCCCTCACCAACTCCAGCTCCTTATCGCCCATGCTTCACGCACCTTCACTGGGTAACCCTAGGTTGGCCCTATGGGTGCTTTGGCTGTGGCCAAGGTTTAGGGAATGGGAATGGGAATGGTACTCGGTCTCCTTTGCAGAAAGCCGAGATGGGCAATGGTGGTGAGGTTTAGCTCCCTCACTGTTTTGCTCTTAGTGTTGGAATGAAATGGGGAAGAGTGTGTGCCTGGCTTATACGGGGCCTTGGTCTTGTGAAATGTCATAATTGCCCCTCCCTTACCCTCATTCTTCACTCATGTGGCTGTCTGCCTTAGGGACAATTCAGTCCAAGGTGCTCTGCACTGTGCTTTAAGGGTTTTCAACTGCAGTAGGTAAGTCGGTAAAAGGTAAGAGTATAATTTCTTGCCGAATGATGAAAACCCATAACGCGAGACGGTGCCGACTGGCCCCAGACGGTCTGGGAACCTCTGAGAGCGCTACTTTTATTCGGCTTTCTAGACAGTGCCGACCGTCTCTGGATGGTCTGGGAACCTTTGCGAGCGTTACTTATTCGGCATTCTAAAAGCCGACGGGTCTGACGGCAAAACCCTTCTTTCTTTCCTTTATTCTCTCTTGGATTGCTTTCATTATTAGCATTACTTCTTTTTTGCAATTTAGTGGTATTACAGATCTGTCCTGTAAACAGAAAACTGTTAAGAGTATTTCTTTTGCCCCCACTATCTTCCCTTTTGGATTTCACATGCTCCTAGGACTAGCATAATCTTTTATTAGTTTATCCTAGCAGTAGCTGGATTTATCCCTTTAATAAAAATTTCCATCCCCAATCTTTTGAAGATAGTATAAATAATACAGCATTTTATCCTACTGAAGTTATGTTGGTAATAGTACATTTTTGTCTCCCCCGTTTCTTTCTTTACTAGGCAATATTTTGTCCTGCACACGGGCATTCATTCCGTCTGTGACTATCATCATCATATTATTAACAGCACCACGAGATTATGCGACAAGGATCAATTATTCCGTTGCGTTGCTAATTTGACCGGAGTCATACGTATGAGCCGCTAAGCCCCAACAAGAATTAATAAGAATGGCAGGGGCAAGAAAGAGCTCGAATTCTCACCTGTTTTCCCCTGCCTTGCTGGCCACAAGTCGTTACAGCTTGTTTATTTATTGCTGCTTTAAACACCAATACACAATACATGCAGCTAAAGGTTTTTGATACTAGCGTGAACACTTGTGTGATCGAACCAAATGCCGATAAGCTGCTTCGAAAAGGTTGTCCCGATAAACTGTTTCGAAAATACAATGAAGAAATTGTCATGTTTGTTTATTTAGAGAAAGCCATAAGCCATAAACCCGAATGACGATAAGTTATTTTAAAAATATTATTCCGATAAGCTACTCTAAAAAGGCGACGGAGAAGTTTATTTATTCAAGACAAGACAAGTCATAAGCTGAAATGAATAGAATAAATATATGCGGAAGCTACCCTATCTTGAGACTCTCACACCAGTCCACGCCAGTACATTTGAGTGACTTCACCCCTAGTACTATAGGACGTCCCCCAGAAAGAGCGAGCAAACTTCCTCACACACACTTCAGTGGATGATGCTTAAGCTCAATTCGCCTACAAAGATCAGCAGATGAAACCAATTCGCTGGATCTGCTGTTTCTGAACCGCAGCGTTTCTGCATAAACTCCTAAACCAACACCAGAAATGAAGTAGCCACATTTCTCAAAACACAAGTTGATGATGTCTAATCATCAACGGAGATCACAACACAACCTGCACCATATCATTGACTTGGGCCTTGCCAGTGCAATCCGCACGATTATCCCAAAAGAACTAGTAAAATCAGTTAATCCACATTTCATTGTGCCCACTAGACCTATACTATGGAATAACTGTACAAACTTAACCCCTTCCATATACATAAACAGACAATTTTCACACTAGCATCTGAGACATACCATTCTTATTGTAAAATACCAAGTCTTCATTTTAAAGTACATTTTTAGAGAAAAGAAAAGGTGCCCCTATAGATTCATGACACAAAAACTTCTCACTCAACCAGATCATTACCGATTAAGTTGCACAAAATCTAGGCTCTCTATTCTCCTCAACGACCCCGAACAGCAATCAGAGTATTGAGGTTTTGCAGATACCCAACAGTTTGAACAAATTCGACAAGCCAAGGGTCAGACCAATAGGCAAGTCAGTACAGTTTAAACATGCAGCTTTGCTCAAGTACCATCATGATTAAGATGCATAGCTAAAACTGTGTCAAGGATCAGATATGGATGAAATAAAACCTCTGAAAGATACAACAATATGTGAAGTACTCTATGAAGTCTCTAGATCAACTGTAAGTAGAATTGATCAGTCGTCATTTATTGTTGTGTCAAAGATTGACATTGAAGCAGAAATCCCACAATAAGAGAGAGACCAACCCACTGTTAAGACATCAAAGCATTCTGGGTGCTCTGAACATGGCATAACTATTATTCTAAATATAGTGGGGCCATTAATTGCAGCAAAGATTACATTATATTATCATCAGAAATATTGTGGATGCTTAACTAAGCATACGCGCGCGTGGGGGGGGGGGGGGGCACACTGCACACATCCATCCTTCCAAACTTGCCTAGAACTTCAGCAAAATCCTCTACAAGATCCACTCATCTCGGCTATTAAATCATGTGTCTGTTTGTCCTATCATAAGGAACACCTGGCTTGCTCAGTTCTAACTTCTACTACACCAAGCAAGCCTGAATAAAATCCTTGCGGACAAATATCATGTTCAGAAATTTAGAATAACTTCACGTTCCTTGTGAAGGAGTCACCCCAAAGTAAAGTTCTCATCTACATGTTCCTATGATCACGGAGCAAGCAAGTAGCTTGTAAAAGGCACGAGCCTAGCTCCAATTCCTAAATGATCACGGATAAAAAAAGTAATCACAAGATATAGAAGCACCACAAAGATGTAGAATTCCAGTACTAGAGCAAAGCTCGAGCAAGAATTATGAGACTTAATCGATTCACCAGACAGAAACAGCCAATTCTCTAATTAATTAATGCCACTAATAGAAAGATGCAGCAAATAATAAATTTAGTAACAGATGGAGCTAGCAATATGCAAAATTGTACTAGGAATCCTCAAGCACATCAAGTTCCCAAGACATCTAGTGATTTAATTTCACAAGCACAAGTGATTACCCACAATTCTTTGCAACAAGGTAAAAAGACACAGGAAGGGCGCCATAAACTTGCAGTGTTCATTCGCAGACCTAAGTTAACTCAGGAAGGATCGAGCAAGAGATGCTAGCCAACAACCACCTCCTCCCCATACATGAAAACCATCTGATCTGATCTGATCTGATCTGAGGAAATACGGAGTGGAATCGGGCAAGTTGGGGATCAGGCGGATGCGGCGGCGGTGCGGGAGCGGTAGAGCTTGCCGAAGACGTGGAGGGCGGTGACGAATCCGATGAAGCAGAGCGACATGACGAGCACCATCGTGGGCGAGAGGCGCAGCCCCGGCGCCTCGTCGGTGTAGAAGCGCAGCATGTTGCTCTCGCCGCCGCCGGAGAAGCCTGCGCCCCCGCCGGCTGCGGAGGTACGGCGGCGGCGCATGCCAGCTGCGGCGGCGGGCGTGCCGCGGGGGCCGACGGTGGCCGGGCGGGCGCCGCCGCCGCCGCCGCCGACGGAGGACTGGGACTGTGAGGAGGAGCGAGCCATGGCTGCCTGCGCTGCGACTTCGCGTCGGGATCTTCTGCGCGTGCGTGCGTGGAAAAGTATCTCTGGATCTCGCGGTCGCAGCTCAGAAGAGAGACCGAGAAAGAAGAAGGAGAGCTGCGGCCCCACCAGTCAGTGATACCGATTTCCTGGACATCTTTACCAAGGACCTCTCCTCGCTCATTAAGTTGTTATTAGCATTTAATTAAATTCTTTTATTTGCTAGCCAGCAATAAAAGATATCTTTTGCCTACAAAATATAAGGTTGTAATACTGCAATGCAATGTACCAATATTGTAGTTTTGTAATGGATGTAAGAGTGAAACTAGGAAGGAAGAAATGAATAGTTGCTTAAGATACATATGATGGCTATGGATTGCAGGGGAGGCAGTGGCGATCGCAATGTGCTCGAGCCTGTCGCCGAACCCTCTCTTTTAGAGCAGGCACCACCATCGCACCAAGCCACCAATGACAGTGAATTCAGTGACAGACGGACGAAGAGCAATCAGAGAACGACGGCTATTGAAGAATCGAGCCGTCCGGCCTAGGAGACGAGTAGAAAATGCGAGCGAAGCAGAGGCCTTAGCGAGTGAGCGAGCGAGCAGTCGTAGAGGCACAACCGAGTAGAGCCACTAAGCTAGGCCCCTAACCCTAACCCTAGAGCCGCCAAGGGGGCGTGGGGGGCACTAGTTAGGGAGTGCGGCGCAACGGCCACTGCCCAGGGGGTGCGGCGTGTGGCCAAGGGGTCATTTTTGCTACACCTGCTCTTCCTGCCACGCTATCTGGTTCTGGTCTGCCGCGTCTGCTTCCTTACCATGCCATCTAGTCCCTGCCAAGCTCCTTAGGAGCGGTAGGTAACACATGTCGCCTACCGCTCCTAAGGAGCTTGGAGAGGGGGCATTTTTGCAAAATCAGGTGTTCATAGGCTAAAATTGAAAAAGATGGCTACAGTGCCAAATATGTGAATAGTCTCGAGCATGAGGACAATGAGCCACTGCATGCAGACCATCTTCTGCCTCCATTCCACCGATTATACAAGTATCATCCGCTAAGAAGTGCCTAGCTTTCTTGCTTGCATTCATCGGCAATGCATTTCTTGCTAATTGCCATGTGAAAATTTTCACCTTAGGCATCATATTGGCTGACCAAATGTTGCTCCAACTACTTCTCCAAGTCGAAAATTCCTGACTTTTCATAGTTCCATGCAATAAGGTCTTCAGCATTGTGAGGACTCACAAATTCCTAATTCAGTTTAAATGATAAATTACAACTAAATATAATTAATTAGGCAATTAAAAAATTAATTACAAGAGAGTCATTTCCTTTAATTATATACAGCTGACCGAATCAATATAATTGTTTCTAAAGTCCAACTAATAAATACAAGCCACCTAACAAATTGCAATTACAAATACAAATACATCTCAACACAATTACAAGTAGTGTGTCAAATTGAAACTTTTATAGTCCATTTTGCAACACATATTCATATCATTCAAGCAATAATTAAAAGTGTTTTTCGGCTCAAATAAAAATATAATAGTACAAATTACATCAATTACAATTCAAATTACATTGAATTCACAATTCTTGATCTCAATAAAAAAATAATCGTCTCTAAAATACAAACAATTACATCACAACTAAAATTACATCAATGTTGCTAACCTGGAATAACCGTCATTGTTAATTACAAAGAAAACTCATAACAACCGTCCTTACCTTAACCAATAACAAACCAGGTCATAGTGCCGAATTCACCTCAAGAACCTTCGGTCCATGAGGTTAAAACCCTCATTTTTACCAAACCAACAGAAGAATGAGAGGAAGCAGGGGATAAGACTAGGCAGCTAGTAGAGAGAAGAGGAGTTTAGGGGAAAAGACCAAGCCAATCGAGGGAATGAGAGAGAGCATTCCATCACTCCCACCCAAAGCCCTTGGAGCAAAGAGGAGAGGAATAAACCACCTCTCCTCCTAACCCATTCATCCAATAGGAAGTAAATAAAAAAAGAAAAGAAAACTTAAAAGTAAATTGAAGGGGGATTAGAGAGGAATAGTGAAGACAGTCAGATCTGGGAGGCCAGACTTGAGACCACTGGTTTTGTGGTGGGTCTGGCCGGTGAGGGAACCAATGGTGGATAGGGCCGAGCAGTGACCAAGGGAGGTCGAGCCCAGCAACAGGAGAGAAGTAGCAGTCGAGTGATGTAGGGGAACACATGAGCCGAGTAGAGGGTGAGGACAACAGCCATGGTTGGCGAGGCCACCATGGCTATCCTTGATTGTGCGATGCCTTGGCTGGCGTAGCAGTGCCAAATCCAATGGAGGAGGGTGGCGTCTGGCGGCAGGGTAGGCCGAGAGGCCAATAGCCATTGGCCGAAGGCCAAAGAGGGGGGCTGAGCGAGGAGAGAAGGAGGCAACGATGAGGCGGCAGCGCTTTCAGTGGGGAGGATGGGGGATGGGAGAGACAGTGAGAGGGAGGAGAAAGAGGTAAGAAAGAGCAAAGGAGCACGGGCCGATGCTCATTGGGCTGAGCCAGGCGAAGGGAAAAAGGGGAGAAAAAGGAAAAGAAAATTTAACAATATATATATATATATATATATATATATATATATATATATATATATATATATATATATATATATAAACACGTCTACACCCATGTATGTATAAATATCCACCACCCACCACATGCACATGTGTATATATAAATATGCGAAGACAATATCTATCAAATGATAATTAATTAATCTTGACACTAAATTATTAACCAAACAAATTTTCACATCATTGAAAAATAGCAATCAACAATAAATGCACAAAAAAATTAGGATTTAAATACAAACACCGCAATAGATCATGAATCGACAGGAGGTCACCATAAAGACACCTCAACATAACATATTTTTATATGTCCGTAAATTAAATTGTAGCCTACGTATTAACTGCAGGTGATCAACCGGGTCAAGGAGAAGGACTTAACCTAAACATACATGAAACTTTCAACTACTAACAAATCCCAGGCAAGCATATGCCTTTGATCATTGAATTAGAGTAATTTCGCTTAAAATTTATTTTTATGCTAAATTAATATCACTCCTGCATGAAATGAATTTCAAAAGGAAATAATGTGCTTGGTGATAATAATGATGAATATGGGTTTGAGATTAATGATGATGAGAATGGCAAAGTAGTCAGTTGGAGAGGCCACTGTCCTTCAGGTAAATAATAAGTGGGTGGAGTGTGCCCAGTTAATGAAAAGAAAAGGGGCAAGTTTTGGGATTCTCTACATGTGGTTATAATAAAAGGACTAATCAACTGTCATTCGTGCACGAGCCGTATCATCGTATCGGCTATAGTCCCGTTTAGGATGAGCAGAATATAGTACTTTATCGAAGTTTATTATACACTCCACTTAGGTATACGAGACTAGGTAAGACCAAGAGGGGCACAACCCATGGTGGGTGCTAGGTGACGGATATGCTTATCTAGCACGTGTCGGGCGATGGAAAAGCCTCCTTGACACATAGTTTGCAAGGTGATGGCCCCTAAGGTGGGTTCTAGGTGATGGATAAGCCTCTCTAGTACGTGTCGGGCCATAAAAAAGCCTCCTCGGCATAGGGGTAAATATCATGATAACTGGGTGGAGTTATAATATACTGAAGTAGAGAAAACATTATGAACTCCGACTTGAACATCACATCTAAGAAAATTCGAATAAATCTGTTGCAGTCAGAATTGGGGTGGCTATGGGTAAAACGATACAAGCCTTATAGTGCTAAATAAATCATGAATTTTATGCTTGTCTCCTGGATTGAAGGTTACGGGAGCCTATAGGGGGGCCTTTTATCTGAATACGAGCGACTAGTAGCTTCACAAACTAAAAGCCTAACATTTTCGAAACTTAAAAACTTATTTTAAGAATGAGAATGAGAAGAGATATGAAATTTTGATATGATGATGCTTAGCATGAAGTTGCATATTTGCTATTACTATTTGCTGAGCACTTTTGTACTTGCCCTTGCTATTAATCCTCCTTGTTAGAGGTGAGTCGGTACGGCAATCTACATGTCATGTTGAGGTCTATGTTGAGGACAATTTTGCCTAAGGGAGCGAAATTGTTCCAGAGTATGACGCGTACGAGACGGAGGCCCCTTACAGAAGTTAAGAGAAGTAGAAGGCAGCCGGTAGTCGTCTACGGGACCCCTAGCATTTTAGCTTGTCGCCATCCTTTAGCTTGAATACTTGTATAATTGTTAGTCAATGCTACTTCTATCTCCCAGTGCTGTAATATTCAGATGATTACAGCCTTGTGAAAGACTTTAGCCTTGCGTGGTGATGGTATTGTAATAACATATACCATTTCTAGCTATTATTCCACTATAATACTTTGATTAGTGTCATTATCTAAGATAGCGATGGCATGAATATGTCATATTGGGATCTTTATTTTTAGCATTGCGTGCATATGCATGTTGCATATCTGGAATTGTCTCTGAATGGGAAAACCGTCTTGGTTGGCATGGTCCACGGCAGTGACGGCACGGGACCGAGTCATATATACTATCCCTAAAAACCCACCACCTGCTGCCAAGTACTTAGGAGGGAGGGTGCATGTGAGAGATTTATCCTTTGGATTACGCATATTGGGATTCCGCCCCTTCCTTCTCTGTAACCATGAGTACATGCATCAAGGTTGCTGCAATATAATCTTCATTTTATCAGCATTGACCTCCGTTTTCATTTTTACACGAGAACAAGACAAGTTTCGCCATGGTCACATGCATGATGAGGTGGCCATGGCATCGTTCTTAATTTGTTTGCTCTTGTTGTTCCAAAAATATATATTGCGATCGATCGATCGATCGATCCCAATGAAGTTGTCATGTGTCCTTGGCGAGGAAGCTGAGAGCCGTGACGACGTCCGTCATGATGGGCCTTACCGAGTCATCTTCTTGCAAGCACATGGCCGCCACCGCCACCGCCTGGTTCAGATCCTTATTACAAGGCCGGTAACCATCTCCTTCTCCCTGCAGGAGAAGGAGCGGGTCTACCAGCTCGTGAAACCTCTTCTGGTCGCCGAACATTGGTGCCGCCCAGCCGACGAGGTTCTGCTCGCCCTCCGGCCGGGTGGTGTCGATGGCTCGCCTGCCGGTGATGAGCTCGAGCAGCACGACGCCGAAGCTGTACACGTCCGACTTCACCGTGAGGTGGCCCGTCCTCACGTACTCGGGCGCGCAGTACCCGTACGTGCCCATCGCCCTTGAGGACGACGACGACTCATCCTGATCGGCATTGCGATTGCAGGTGGTGGTGGTGGTCGGGGCGAGGAGCATGGCGAGGCCAAAGTCGGAGAGCCTGGGGTTGTATCCCTCGTCCAGGAGGATGTTGGACGACTTGAGGTCGCGGTAGATCACCGGCGGGCTGGCCGTCTCGTGCAGGTACTCGAGGCCCTTGGCGGCGCCGTGCGCGATCTTCATCCGGGTGCGCCACGGCAGGGGAGGCTTATTCGTGGTCCGGTGGTCGAGCAGGTGGTCCTCGAGGGAGCCGAGCGGCATGAGGTGGTAGACGAGCAGGCGCTGGTTGCCTTCGGCGCAGTAGCCGAGGAGGTCGACGAGGTTGGGGTGGTGGAGGAGGCCGGTGAGCACCAGCACCTCCACAAGGAACTCGCGGTTGCCCTGCAGCCCGTTGCGGTCAAGCTGCTTCACGGCCACCGCCTGCTGCTCCCCCGTGCTGCTGTGGATGAGACCCTTGTAGACGCGGCCGAATCCGCCCTCGCCGATGAGGTTGTCCTGCCGGAAGTTGCCGGTGGCGGCGGCCAGCTCGCGGAAGGAGAAGACGCGCGCCGAGATGACGCTGTGGTTGTAAGCTGCCGGAGGAGGAGGCGACGACGATGAGCCGCGGTCGGGGCCAACCTCGGCGGAATCATTGACGTCGTCTCCGTGACCACAGCATTCACGGCCAAAACTTGCTCGTGCAGACGCGGCGGCCGTGCTGCAGCGGATGATCCGAGCAGCAGCAGCAGCGTTGGATGAGGACTCGTTGTCCCTGCAATTGTAGGAGGTGGCGGTGCATGTGCTGGCGCTCCTCCTGGCCTTGGTGGAGTGCTTCCTCTCCATGGCGTCGTGAGGGAAGCAACGGAGCCAGCTCAACATCTTGCCGGCCGGGAATAGCAATATATAGCCCACGGCCAACTGGGAACTAAGGATTTGATTTGATTTGCTGGTGACAGATGCTTGTCAAAAGAAAGAATTGCAGGCCAGGGATCGATGATCAACAACGCATGCAGGAGGCTAACCTATATATGTTAGCTAGAGATCGATGCGATGCAGCTTCCTTCTGTATATGCTTCAATTCGAGCTAGGAATTCAATTTGAGAATGAATGAATGAATGGATGAATGAGCGAGATGGGAGGCTAGCTCGAATGGGAAATTGATGTATGGTGGCCTCTCCTTTTTCAAGGGGACGGAGGCAGGTCGACGGTGGTTAATTGCCATCCATCGATCGTTACATTGGTTAGTCTGGTTTTTAGTTAGCTTTCAAGGCCGATCGACCGATCGAGCTGAGCTGCTGCAACTGCAACACAACGACGACTCATGCATGCATCTACTCGACGTAAGTTGCTGCAACTGCTACCCCTTCGTATCATTGAGTCGAAGACCGCGACACCGTTCGTCCAACTGTTTCTGCTACGCGCGCATACGATCTAAGAGCATGTACAATATAAGATATTTATACATAAATATCTACAGAAATTGAATATAGCTACATTATCATACATCTATGTCGTAGGTACTTTGATGTTATATTATCTATTAATTACATATAGTTATACATGTAAGCACCTGCTAATTAAGCACTATTGTTTAAGCATCTATGCTTCAAAATAACTATCTTACCTATAGTATGTGGCAAGAAAAATCAGTTTTTAATTACTAAGCATATCTCTAAATACATGTATTGTATATGCTCTAAAGATAACTCGTCCGTCCTAGAATTTGGATACCACGCGTGCCTAACTTGTCCATGATTAAGACTTTCCATCCATAATTGAGACTTTTCGTTTATGATTAAGACTTTCTATCCTGATATATTATATATCATTGCACTTGCACGTATCTAAAAGCAATCCAAAGGTAGGGAGGCTTGGTGCCCATGATATATAATATATCACATAAACCCGTTAACATTCATTAATTCGAAAAAACATCGATTTGGAAAGTCATTGGTTTAGCATGCTGAATCAGTCATAGATGGAAAGTCTCACTCATGCAGCCTGTGCACCATAGTGCCCCTGTTATTTATACTATATATCAATGATTTCCTTTCCAAATTAACACTTTTTCGAATTAATGAATGTTAACGGGTTTACCTGATATATTACACTTGCACGCATCTAAAAACAACCCAAGGCAGGGAGGCTTTGTGCCCAGACACCATGGTGCCCTATTTCAGCGTCATATTACACACACACACACATACATATATATATATATAGGAAAAATCCTTTTTACTCCCGGGTGTAGTTACACCCGGGCCAATCTCCGTTGATTCGTTCGGAGATTCGTGTGGCGGCAGCTCTACGCAAACGGGTATGAGGAGGAGGACTAGATCCACATCCACGGATATCCCTAGAATACGCAGCATACCAAAACAGCTCGGCGATTCCATACGTACATACCTCCATGCAAATTCATACGTACATACCTCCATGCGTTACATACCTCCATGCAAATTCATACGTACATACCTCCATGCAAATTCATACGTACATACCTCCATGCAAATTCATACGATCCATCATGTTTTCATACGTACATACCTCCATGCAAATTCATACGTACATACCTCCATGCAAAATCAAGCCATTTGCTTCAGGCTACTAGTTCCATCCTATTTTTTTGGCGTAATTGACAATGATGTATGCTATTTGTTCCGTTACGGCAAATGTTAACTATCATACTCATACTCCCGATATGTTAATTAAATCGCCAGGATTTGTTACCATCCGTTGTGCTCCGGATATACAACTGATTTTCCGGAACTGATAACAATACGAAAGAAACATACATGGTCAAGATACGAAAAGTAGTACACAAATTGAGTCCCAGCTGAAACCATGTGTCCCTTCCGTTTCGTACATACATATTCACAATTTGTTTCAGTCTATTTCCGTTTTACAATTTTTTGAGCAGTACGTACATACCACCATTTGTCGCAATCCATTCAGTTTCAGGCCTTACATACCCGATACGTTGAAAGACAGTGCACATACTCCCGTACACACAGATAAATCATCATAACTCCTCACTTTGACTAGAACAACGGACTACCTACTTGGCTGATCAGAATGTTCACGCGGCCGAGAATTCAGGAAAGGTATCGCTGATTATTCTCCACCATAATTACGTGACTTCATTACTTGTGTATACCTCCGAATGCTAGTGGGTTCGTTTCGAACGCCAAGCAAGCTATCTTACCCAATAACCCGATCAGGCTTATGGGATCCTGAGGATGATGAATGGTGGATATAATAGGAGTAACTACACCTGGGAGTAGAAAAAAGGCTTCCTATATATATATATATATGTGTGTGTGTGTGTGTGTGTACATATATTTACTATTATAAAAATATGAGTTGGTGGTCGTCGGTCAATTCTCTCTCCTCTCTTCTCAGTCATTCGATCAAAGATCAACCGTCCAAATCCGCATGTAGGTAGTTCTTTTGCTCCTCATAGAAAAGGTCGGTCCGACGCGTGGGCCGTGCTCCTCCTCTTTTCTTCCCCCACATCATCTGCCTCCCGAAAAGGTGTTAAATCACTACCGAAAAATAGAGGAAATATGAGTATTCGAAGGTACTGAATCCTTAAAGACGCAGGTGATCGAGAGACTTTGCTTCCAATGTCGAAGATCTTGAGTACATAAGCAGACAAAGTTACGACCCAGTATAAAGCAGTCAAAGTTACAACCCAGTGCAAAACAGTTGAAGTTACGACTCAATGCAAAGCAGTCAAAGCTTAGGAGTCAGTCCAACGAATCGGTCGAAATTCGAGTACGTGCAAATCAGTCAAAGTTCGAGTACATACAAAGCGTTCGAAGTTTACGAGTGCTAACCGGTCGAAGATCAGAGTGCGAAGTGATCGTAGTTTCCAAGCGCAGAAGTGGTCAAAGTTTACGATTGGTAAGAGTTTAACAGCTAAGGGATCGAGCGAGCCGTTGAGCGCTGAGCAGTCAAAACTATCATCGAAGTTTACGACTGGTAAGAGTCTACGACAAGTAAGCGGTCGAAATCTACATCTGGTAAGATTGCTATTGTAACAACCCAGGTTTTTATGCAAATAAAAATAAATAATTAAAAATCAATTAAAATAAAAACCTAAATTAAAATAAATATATTTGTGACTAAAGTTTAAATTTGGATTTGCCTTGAATTTCTGATTTTGAAAAGCTGGATTTGAAAAGCATTTTCAGAAAATCCTAAAATTATTATTAAATAAAATGATATTTTGATTTTCCATAAACAATCTTATGTGAAATTATTTATTTGGAGTTATTTGGCTTTTATTTGGTTTCCTGCATTTTCTGGAGTTCAAAAATGTATTTTTGAAATTAAAATGTATTTTAAAGTATGAACATTTAATACCAACATTAGTTGGAATTATTTTATTTAAGTCCAAAATGTTACCAGGAGATTCTGTGAATTGTCCTGGAATTTTCGGAAGTATTTTCATATTTTTCTGAGCTTATTTGAATTTTCTGGGCTTTTCTGAAAATCCTAAATCAAAAAAAACTAAAACCCTCCCTCCCTCCTCCGGCCGCCACGTGGACGGCCAGATCTCCTCCACGTCGCCACCATCCTGGCCACCCGCTCCATCCCACCTCCCCACTGCCCTGCCCGCCACGTTGCTCCCCCGCCCCATCTCAGCCGTCCATCTCCCCGTGCCCACGGCCGCCTGATCTCCCCTTCCCCTCATCTCGGATGCCCGCGCCTCCCGCTCTCGCTGCCATCTGGCCCCTCTTCTCTCCCCGTCCCTCTGCCGACCGGGCCCACCCGTCAGCCACCCCGCCCCACTGACCGTCCGGGCCCGCTTGTCGGGTGCGTCTCACTCCCCGCGCCGTCTCCTTCCTCCCGCTCGGCCGCACCACCCCGCCGCCCCTCGCCCCGTCGGGTTTCTTTCCTTTTCCGCCGCCCGTGCGACCCGCGCCCTTTCCTTCTTCTTCCTCCCCCGATTTCCTTCCCTCTACGGCCACCCTTTCCATTCTTTCCCCCTCCGCGATCGCCGCCACCCTTTCCATTCAACGGCGAGCAATCCTCGCCGATTGCCCCCTCCCCGAACCCTATAAAAGCCCTCCCCGGCTCTGCCTCTCCTCGTACCTCCTCCTCCTCCGCTTCCCGTCCCCTCCCGTGCGTCGGAGCGACCCCGCACCGTGCTTCCCCACCGCCGCCGCCACCCATTCCTCCGGTGAGGAATTCCGGCCACCCCAGTCCCCCTCACGCCCCGACGACGCCCCCTTCGGCTTCCCCGCCTCGCCGTCGTGCCCGTGCGCCCCTCCTTCGGGACCGAATCTCGCCGGAACACCGCCTCCGCCACCACCCGAGCGTCGCTCCGCCTGCCTGGCCACGTCAGCAGCTGGCACTGATGTGGGCGCCGCGTGTCCGACCGGTGGCCGCCACGTCGGTGCCGTCCCGCCCCGTCAGCTGCCACGCCACCATCGTGCCACCTCAGCGCCACCCCTCGGCCGTGGACCCGGTCTGTGGACCCGGGGCCCGCTGTCAGCCGGCGCACCTCCTGGCTGACGTCAGCATGACGCAATAAACCAAATTTTCAGCTGAAAAATAAATCAGCCGAAAATAAAACCCCTGCTGACACAATAATTCAGATTTTCCTTTAGGAAAATAATTCCAAAAATCCTGATTTTCCATTTTCTCTCCTTTCAAACTTCCCGGAGCCCGTTCTTCTTCGTCCTAACTCCGATTTAGCCCATTCAAATTTCTAAATTCATCAAAAATTCCCCTCTATCCATTTCTAGCCTCAATTCAAATATTTGAGTTCAATTTGAATTTGGTGGGTTATTTTCACGTGTAGACTTCGACGATTCAGGAAAATTCTTTGACGAAGATTCAAACCAAGTTGAAGAGCAAGGCAAGTCACACTCCTTGACCATGTTGATCCCAGATTGCAAATAAAATTATGTTGATTTAAATTATATTGCATGCATATTTTTATTCAGCGTATTTCAATTCAGTTTTAAATATAGTTAATGGCTACTTGTTAATTCCTCCATTGTTATTGAATTCCTTATACCTTGTCACCCTAGATCAAACCCTAGTTGGTACATTAGTATTGGCTAGGAAGACTTTATATTAAATGTTTAGACTTGATTAGAAATAATCTTGGTTTTGGGATACCTTTTCACATAAAATGATAAGCTTTTGAACTGTATTCTTGATTTCAGTGAGTCAAGAAGGTTTATGAAATATTTTGAAACAAAATATAAAAATCTGGTTTAGACTTAGGCTAATGGTTAGGTGGTGGGTGCAGGCATGCACTGTTGTTCGGAGACACAGTGTTGATTGTCGTGCACAGGGGGTATGTGGTTGAGCCTAAGTCAATTAAGGACCGGTCTGTGAGCTACTGTTGCAAAGCCCTAGCGTACTACCACAAGGCTGGTATGGGACAACCCTGACTGAATAATTTGCGGGTCCCAACCTGAGCCATTTCGTAGGATGAAAGTGAGCGTGGCGTAGGCCATGAGAAGTCTCACTCGGCTCAAGAGGGGGTCCCGGTCTGGTGGATTCCTTACTGGGGTGAAACCTTAGAGTTGGCTTGGTCAGGTTGAAGGCTTTGCATTGTAAAGGCCTTGTCACGACTCCCCACTGCACACCTAAGGAAGTGTGTAATAGTGGTACAACGGGATGATCGTGTCTTGTGGGTAAAGCTGTACAACCTTTGCAGAGTGTATAATCTATCCTGGATAGCCGTGCCCACAGTCATGGGCATGCTGAGTAAATGTTTTTCATGGATTAAACTTTGTTTTTCAAAAATGTTTTCGAAAACCTTGTGGATGGATGGAATCCACGAGAGATGAAAACCTTGCGGATGGATGAAATCCGTGAGAGATTGAAATCTGGCGAATGGATAGAATTCATCAGAGTTGTGCAGTGAAATCGTGTGGATGGATGGAATCCATACGTGATCTTTTGGAAAAGATGGTCCGGGTGGGATGCCCGTGGATAGTTGGTGTTTGGTCGAAGCCTGCACTGACGGTAATATTTTCAATTACAAGTACTGTCTTTACATATTGTATTAAATTCAGCATTTTCAATCTATTTATTATATTTCATTAAATGTTGTTTTATGCAAACTAACCCTATGAGCCTTCCATTGAAGCCTTTATCATTATATTGCATTTCTCCGTGTGACTTGTGGAGTACAAGTTTGTACTCACGTTGCTATCTCCACACAGAGGAAGACGACTTCGACTACGGTGACGACCAGAACGAGTAGGCCACGTCTTGCAGTTGTTTGCCTGTGGGCAGACTTGGGCTTCGTCTTTTCAGCTTCGCTTCCGCAATTTCTTTTGCATTTACTTTTGCCAATGTGCAATGATGTAAACGCTGGCCATAAGGCCGTACTCTTTAAATTAAATAAATGTCATTATGCTTGGTATTTGTCTTTGCTGTCCACTGTGTGCACTAGCTGATCCTGGACTAGTGCGATTTACACAGAGGATCCTGGAGTTGTCACTCCGAGTTCCGACAGCTATTGAGTTCAGAATAACGACTACAATCATTCACCCCTCTGATTGCCCGATCTTACACTATTGGTGTTCTTTTTTTCAGCGTGTACACCTGATCCCATTTAAGAAACGTAAACCAAAGCAGTCTCACTCAGGAAAAGATGTGCAAAGCAAAACATGAGGATGAAATGTTTGGTGCTACCTTCGGCAGCATATAACTATGCGACTAACAACATACTGCAATCCATATTTTTGATACTTCTAATAATCTAAGGAAATTAGGAGTATGATATGTAAGACACAACAGTAAAAGGAAAACGACTTGCAATACTTCCCAACTCAAATGAAGCATCTAATACATTAGACACTGTGTTGAAACTAACGTCAATGCTATTTGTCGAATCGTCCATTAATGATTAAGCATTTTTCCCATGCAAGTTTAGTATATTTTAGATTAGCCAGGTACTTTGTTCGTATGGTCACCTCCAAAGCACGATAGTCAGGAAGGTCAACACTGCTCTTGACCAAGCCAAAAGCTACTACAAACCTCGAAACTCCAAAGGAAGGGAAAAAACGAGTGTTGCCCAGCATCAAAGTAGACCTGTTCTTTTGGGTATTTGAAATCGGTTTTTAGCTTCTGTAACAGTATCTACCTTTCAAACGGAGTATTTTCTCAAGACGGGATCTACAAGTTAAACGGTCTACATATTAAAAGCTCAACATCTGTACCAGCCAAAATAGCAAGTGAGTATCTGTCTCTCCGTAGTCTATACCGTAAACAACTAAAATTTAAAATTTTAGCTAAAAGTCATAAACCGCAGCCGAAAAGAACAGGCCCGTAATAGATGACCACCGTTGCATTCCTAAATATACCTAATATTCTGCAACTATTCCGCACTTGGATTATCTTTTTTACTTTTAGAACCAGCTGATCCAACCCAACCCAACCCAACCGAGTGAAGCAGCCAAATTTTAATCAGATCCAAATGACTGGGCTTGACTGGTTACGGCAGGTCGTACTGATCTAATTGCAGGTTAAAAAGATGACTTCGAAGAATAAAGGCGGGCACACACACTAGAATGCCAAGTGAAAGGAGACTAACAATCAACTAGCGTATCTTTTTTCAAAAAAAAATAATAATCGACTAGTGTAGCTGTAGGCAGGATGAAGGTCCTACAAAAAAGGAGCTGCTTCGAAAACATAAGCTAACTGAAGGACTGCAATTTTACCTGGAACTCGTACTCTCAAGGTCAGATGCCTCAGGTGAGGAAATCTGAAAAGGGCATGTTCAAATCCAAGCATCTGAAATATGACCACAGGAAGTTAAGACAACAAGATGCATGTAAAATGGAAAGCAAAATACCACCTGAAGATTTTAGAGGGCATCAGTAGCCAAACCTGACTCTTGACAAGCGCTTCCACACGGAGAGTTTCAATATGATTCAATACATTTGGAAGCTCAGTGAACACATATGCAAGGTTGTTCTCAGTGACATATGCTATGCTTGCCGTCTTCAGCTTCAAGCATCCGTGAAGTGCGATTAGCACTTTAGAACCACCTCTGCACTCAAATGTCGTGAGATTAGGGGCATGAAACTCAATCTTATCAACTGCACAATCTTGAATAAATAAATATTTCAACCGGCAATACGGTTCAGAAGCTTGCAATCTATGCTGCTGGTAGCACAATCGGATGCTTAACCATTCCAGGACAGGGCATTTAGATAGAAAGTACTGCAAATCTTGCAAGGCAAGCACATGGTCTAGAACAAGAATTTTAAGGTTTGCAAAGCCACAAAAATCCGGACTTGGGCCCATATTGACGCTATGAAGCCTAAGAGCTTGAAGGTAAGATGCATTTTGGCTGTTGAAAAGATGGAAAGGGAAGCTGTAATTGTTCTCATATGATCCCATATATGGAGAGAAGTTGAGAATGACAACCCTTGCCTTTGATGCAATAGCCAATAGCAAACGAAACCCATCCATTGATATGGCTAGCATTCTCCTTCCGCGACTCAAACGTAAAGGCAAGGAAGTCCAATCCCGACGCCCGCGGGAGGCAGAGGCGACTCAGAGTAAGTCCGAACCCTAGCTTCCCAGCTAGGGTTTCGGTTGGGTTTTCCTCAGATTTCCTCCATTTGCTTCACAAATCAGAGCGTTTCTCCAGTGTTTCTCTTCTTCCCAAAGTTCTGGAAGGTGAGGGAGGGGATCCCGCGAGGAACTGCGGGGGGATTCAGGCAGATTCAGGAGATGGGGAGGTGGTTGCGTGACTCCGGTAGGCGCGTGGCCAGGGAAGCGGGGCTGCGCCGGGGTTCGGCGGGTGTCCGGGGTTGTGGAGGACGGCGCCGGGCTGGCTGGTAGGGGGGCGCTCTGGTGGTGGTGTGCGTGTGTGGATTGAGGCGGCACGGTGGTTGCGGTTGAGGAGGTGTGCGTCCGGTGGAAGGGGAAGTGCAAGGCTGGGGAAGAAGGTGACCGGGAGCGGTTTGGGGCCGGGGTCTCTTGTCTGACTGTCGCCGGCGGGGTGGTGCTGGAGGTCCAGGGGCTGATGGAGAAAGGAAGGAAGAAGGGGGCGTCTGTTGAATGGGCTGAAACTCACGGAGGAAGAAAAGAGGGGTGTTAAAGGGGCGCGGCAAGCAAAATCAAGGGATGCTGGACGACCTCCACAGGCGGTGGGCAAGCTGTTTGCCTCGAAGCCTGGGCATGCTGAGGGTATTGTGCAATCGGTGGGGAGGATCAGGTGTCCCAGGGAAGGTATTCGTTGTAAGGAGCTGGGCAGCAACTTATTTCTTTTCACCTTTCTTCAGCCGGGGGGAAAGCGAAGGGCGATTATGGATGGGCCATGGGAGTTTGGAGGTGATCTGTTAATAGTGGTGGATTTTGACGACTCCAAGAGGTTGAAAGACCTGAAGTTTTTCTTTGTTCCGGTTTGGATCAGAGTTTTTGATCTACCACTTGGTCTGATGAATGGTGAGACGGCTCGTCGGATTGGGAACAAGGTGGGTCGGTTTCTGGAAGTGGATACTGATGAAGATGATATGGCTGTGGGTGAATTCCTTCGGCTCAAGGTTATGCTCGACATACGCGAGCCCCTTTTCAGGGGAACCAATATGGAGGATAGGGATGGAGAGGGAGTGGGCTGGTGCAATTTCAAATATGAGTTCCTGCCAAATTTTTGTTATTCGTGCGGCCTCCTGGGTCATGTGGAGAAGGAGTGTGATGAGGGGGTTTGGAGGGAGGAGGGTAAGCAGTTTGGGGAGTGGCTGAGGGTTAACCCATCACGAAAGAAGGAAGGGAAAGGGAGGTGGTCTGAAGGGGGTAGCTCTGGTGGAAGCCTCCAGCAAAGGAAAGATATAAATTGGGGAAAAAGTTCTGGACAGAGGGGTACAGGTAGTGGCGACCTCTCTCGCAAGGTTGCTGACGAAGTGGAGGATGAGCTGAGAGATGATGGTCAAAGCCCGCTGAAACAAAAAGGAAAGTTAGTGCGCGAAAGTATACAAAAGAAGTTGGAGTTTGGGACTGTGTCAAAGTCAGCTGGGGAACAAAGTGCTTCAGGGCGGTCATTGTCCGTAGGCAAGGCTAAGGAGGCGCCGGCTGACACAACGGAATCTGAGGAACCGTTGATCACAGGGTTGAGAGGTGCACCTCCGGAGGAAGGAAGGGCCAACGGTAGTGGCATACAGCAGATTGTAGAAGGGGAGGACGGAACTGAGGTTGGCATGGAAGTAGATGAAGAAACAGGTATGCTGCAGGGTGATGTTGAGGTCTCGGTTGCCACCAACCAAGTCTCAAGGATAGGTCGTTTAGAAGGAAATGAAGGGAGAAGTGGAATGGAAGCAAAGTCAGGAGTTGAATTATCAATAAAGAAGCTGACTTTCAAGCGCAGACCAAGGAGTGAAAGAGTAGTGAGGTGACTCTGGAGGCTCACAAAAAAAGACAAGCCCCGGATACTGTTGGGGAGTACACAGGGGAAGGAAAGAAAAAGCACAAAAGAGGCGAAGGAGCAGGGGTTTCAGGTGGTGTGGAAGTCGAGGGTACTGCTGAGTTGGCGGGGTTGCATGAGCAATCCCGCCAGGCCCAATGAGACTTATTGCTTGGAACTGCCGGGGATTGGGGAATGGCCCGGCAGTTCGTGGTCTTCTGGATGTCCAGAAGAAGGAGGCCCCAGATGTGTTGTTCCTGTCGGAAACCAAGCACAGCACAGGGTGGATGGAGAGATTTAGGTGGTGCCTTAATTTGCCAAACATGTTTGTTAAGGACAGCGTGGGCCTAAGCGGGGGCCTAGCTTTGTTTTGGAGGAAAGGGATTGAGATCACTATTGGAAGTATGTCGAGGTACCACATTGATGCGTTTGTGAAGGAGGAGGTTGGGCTGTAATGGCGCTTCACTGGGATCTATGGTGAACCAAGGGGTGAGGAGAAGGAAAAACTTGGAAACTGTTAAGAATCTTGCGTAATAGAAGCGACCTGCCGTGGCTATGTTGTGGGGATTTCAACGAGATAATGTTCAACTGTAAGAAGGTGGGGGGACCGCCTAGACTGGAGAAGTGTATGGAGAACTTCCGCAGGGCTCTTGTGGAATGTGACTTATGCGATCTCGGGTTCGAGGGTGACTCCTACACTTGGAGAAATCACCACCATAGGGTGGACAGCTTTGTGAAAGAGAGACTGGATAGAGCGGTGGCCAATAGTTCCTGGAGGGCTCTTTTTCCTCTGGTTCGTGTAATAAACGGAGATCCAAGGCACTCGGATCATAGACCAATCATCGTTGAACTAGGGGGAGGGAGAGAAGGGAATGGAGGAGATCTTCGGAAATATTGAGGAAGTTTGAGGCGCGTTGGCTGGAGGAGGAGGAGGGCCCAATTAAAGTTGAGGAAGCTTGGTGTAAGGCTTTGGAGAAGGGGGAGACAAGGCTGATGGAGATCTAGAAACAACTTTTAATTGATTGTGGGAGTGGGATAAGTGTGTTTTGAGAGAGTTGGAGAAGCGTATAACAGCTGCAAAGAGGGAGTTGGAGATCTGCCGGTGCAGAAGTTTGAGCCAAGCTCAAATTAATCGAGAGCACGTGCTTCGCTACAAGCTGGAGAGACTGCTGGACCAGCAACATACTTATTGGAAGCAGTGGGCCCATTCTACATGGCTGACCCAAGGAGATCGAAATACAAAATTTTTCCATGCCCAAGCTTCTGAGAGGAGAAGGAAAAATCGCATTGAAAAGTTAAGGGAGGAGGGAGGATGTAACATCCTGAAAATGGTATTAGGAAAAATGTAAAGTTGTTGGTTATTTTGCAATATAATAACAGTTGCATTTTGATTTACAAGGATTTCTTTTTCTTTCTTTTTCCTGGAAGTTTGGCAAAAGGTTTTTAAAGCTAAATTGGATCAAAATAAGTAGCTATATTTAAATGGTAGAGATTTAAAAATCTAAATTAAGAATCTGAAAAGATGATCCATAAAATACCAGAGGAGAAAATGTAACTAAGCATGAAATCTCATCCCTAAAAATAATGGCAAGCAAATTTAAAGAGGCCAGCATTTACCCATGTATGCAGACACATAAGAATACCAATATATGTGTATACATGAAAACTAGGTGGAGAAGTAAGCAAATAAACATATATGTAAATGTATGTATGTGTAAATAGAGTAGATATGTGCATAACCCAGAAAATAGATACAGCTAAGTATGCATGTATATACCAGGGTATGTATATATATATACATATGTACACATACATAGTCACATGTAAAAGCAACAATAAAAAGAAACAGAAAAAAAAAATGTGAGGGGAGCCAGACCAGGCCGGATCGGCCCAGCCCAGCCCCACCTCTCTTCCCAGCGGCGCGCACAGCCCACCTCCTCTTCTCTTCTTCCGCCCGAGAGCCCTCCCCCTGCCAGCGCTGTTTTTCTTCTTCCCTCCATTCTTTTCTTCGCTGCGCGGCCAAGCTAGCTCCACGTCGCCCCTTCCCTCCGCGCCTCCTTTCCTCCGCCTCACCTCGGAAATGATGGACGACGTCGCCTTCCCCCATTGGTTCGCCGTGCCTCCCTGCTCTCTTTTTCTTCACCACGCTGCCGCCGGCTCTCTTTTTCCTTCCCGTGCTGTCTGAGCCGTCTCTCCAGGTGGATAGATCGAGCTCCCTGCCACCAGCAGTCGCAGCGCAGTGGCATGATGCCCAGTCCACCCCGCGAGACTCCCCTGCCCTGCCATCATCGATCTCGGCGCTCCCGGATGCAGCAGCGCGGGCAAGCTCCCGAGGGCAGCCCTCCTCGCGCGCCTATAAGAGCCACCGAGGGCCTCTACGGACTCCCCTTCTCGCGTGCTCCGTCCAGAGGAAAAGAATCGAGATTTCGCCCCAAATCGCCGCCACAACCCCCCTTCTTCCCCAAGTCCGGCCGCCGAGCCATCTCCCTCACCGCCCCACCATTTCCCGATTCCTATTACCTACAGCCTCTCCGTGATGTCGTGAAGACAACCGAGCGGTCCGCCGAGCCTCCCGAAAGCTCTGCACCACCGGCGCCGACGACCCTCCCGGACTTTCGCCACCGCACGCCGCCGGCCCTGCTCCGGTGACTCCCGACCGTCGCCGCCAACTCCATCATCTTCACGAGGACGCAAGGACTCCATTTCGCCCGCCACCCGAGCCTCCCCGGCCCCTTCACGCCGACGAGCCCACCGCCGAAGCCTTCCCTTGTTCCGGCTCTCTCTGCCCGGCCTCTGCTAGCACATACCTCAAAAGGTAATAACCCCCTATGTATGTAAGCAACGATGGAGATGCCCTCCTGGCTAGCGGCGTCGGCGCTAAGATACACCCAGGCAGCGCGCGTTCGATCCCTCACCGCCGCGCCGGGTGTGGGTTTTTGGGTTTAATTTTTTTTTTGGTATTACCACTGTGTAGCAATGAAACCAGCCGACTGTGAGTGTCCCTGTGTACACATATGAGCTTGTGCAATAAATAAGTTTGTTTAAACCTTTAGCAAATAAATAGAATGAATGATTAAACATAATTTAAGTGGCACATGAAATAGCAAAGATCTTGTATTTAGATCTTGAGTATTAGTCTTTACAGATTACAACTAAGAGTATTTGGGACTTTTGAGGGTGGATGTATATATCATGTGATTGAAGGTAGCACTTGGATATAGATGTAGCATGAGTAGTTATTCTAGTTCTTGTCAAGAGAGAGAATTTAGTAATAGTGGGGCTAAGGGAGAATGTCACATGAAATAATGGCCCATCAATTGAAGAGTATGGAAAATCAACCATTAGTAAAATCTTGTAATTAGACCTTGTGTATTAATCTCTATAGAATGCAGTATATTCAAATGAGTATGATTAAAACTTTAGCTACTCAAAATGGGATTTCTATAACACCAAAACAAATGCAACTAGAAAATGGGTGTTGAATTTATTTGGGTCTTTTGGCGAGTGTTTATTGGTTGTTGATTGCCTTTTTCTTTTATCCAAATTTTCGCGCGCGTTAAAAATAGCTTACGAAGCACAAGAGGAGGAGGCAGAGACAGCAGCACTAGAAGCTTCAGACGATCCAGGAAACACCCCCTGTGACCAAGGCGAGTCAATACTTTGATCATGTTGAACCTACATTTTTCGCAAATTATTTCTGTTTAAATTATCAAATTGCATGCTGTTATTTTATATGCAAATCCATGTTTAACTTAAGATCTTAGTTATATGCCCATTGTTTGCTTGATTAATATTACACCTCCTTTGGAATATTTGAATGTGTGAACCTTGTCGCCGTAGCAAAATTATAATAGTAACCTTTTGGAAAATAAGTCCCTAAATATATGCCATGCTTAGTATTGTTTAGGTACTCATGGGCGCGAGAGCGCCCAAGCATCACTTTTTAATACTGAGAAAAATTGGTTGGGCAGTCATAGTGGAAATGACTGATATTTGTTGACATTGTTATTTTATGCTCCCAAAAACCTCAACTTGCTTATTTATCTGGGCGATTGGTTCGGGGGTATGGTGCAGCGGTGCACGAGAGTGTGGTTTGTGGTAGAACCGCCCAGATACCAATAAGGACTGAATCTTGTCATGACCTCCTATGTAAAACAGTACAACCACAAGTCTGTAAAGTACAACTTGGCTAAGTAGACTTATCGAAATCCCGGACTCATCTCACTGGTAGTGGATTGATGGGGTTATGCTATGGCAAGGGGGCCTGAAGGGACACCAGGTAGGGTGAAGTTTCTCAGTCGTACTAGCGCAGAGGGGAGGGAAGCCCGTACGCTAGTAGCAGTGAGAAACATCCCGTGCAATTAGATGGGACCCATCGCAAATGGGAGAAACCCATATAGTGGGATGAGAGAAAGGACTAGATACTTTGAAAAGTCACTGTGATGGTCTGCTCAACCACACTTCTAAGGAATCGTGTGGGGCAATGAGTTGATTGTCTCTTGTGGTGAAAGTGTACAAACTCTGCAGAGTCAAAACTATTCGAATAGCCGTGCCCACGGTCAAGGGCGGACATGGGAACTTAACCAGATATAGTTCTATTTCAAAATGTTTTGTGGGTGGAATGGAAAAGTGAAAGGGCGATGGACTGCCCTGGTTTGGAATTGTCCTGGGTGTCGTCCCAGTGGTAAGTTAAGCGGCTATAACGCTGAAACATTGCTATATGGTGCAGATGCCATGTAACGGTGGATGGAATCTGGATCGCTAGTATTATTGCATGTTCTTGAACATTATGCTTTTGTTCAAAATGCTAGGTCTTAGGAATTTTTATATAATTGTATTCAAAAGCACTCTTCGCAAAATAAAATGAGCCCAAGCCATTCTTTGATTAGCCATACATGTTAAATATTGCATTCTGTGTGTTGACTCGCTGAGCACGGGGTCGGAGTGCTCATGCTCGCTTTTGCGACATAATACAGAAACAGGGACGCGGGATCACTATGCTCACGAAGACACCCCTGTCACTGAAGGAATATCCAACGAAGGAGATTAGGGCGTAGGCTTCGTTTTGCTAGCCATAGACAAGTAGACCCGTGGCTTTGTGTGCACGTATATTCCGGAATCCCGGTAATATATATTGCACACATTACCCTTCCAGTCGCTTGCCTGTGGTCTTGGGCTTACTTTTGCTACCGTTTCCGCTGTATGACTGTAATGATGATATTTGGCCAAAGCGGCCTTTTGTAAACTGTCACCCGATGTGGTGTATTTCAACTTCTGTAATATTAATATGCGATGTATGACATGATCCAGCTATGTACCTGTGTGCACTAACTACTGATCCAGGGATTAGTGCAGTAAAACACAGTAGATTCGGATTGAAAAATCCGGGTCTGACAGCGCTGGTATCAGAGCATACGACTGTAGGGTAAAAGCCTTAGAATGGTCGTTAGAAGGGTCTTAGGGACTTAATTTTTAAACCTCTACAAAAAGGAACTTATAAAAATATAAAGTATTATTGCTGTTCGTATCCTTCTTAGATCTGTTCTAGTCTACTTTTCAGTTGATTATTTTTTTTTAAAAAAAAAAGTTACTAACGTAAGTGTTGTAACCTGCAGATGGCAGGAGCCGCCGTCGAGGGGCACTGGGACTTTTTAGCCCATGGCGTGAGGGAGGGAGAGTTTGCGAGCCTGCTTCGCAGACTTCTCCACTACCTGGGCTACAAGAAGCCGCCCATTTACAGGGGCAAGAGGACTAGAGTTGGAGCAGACGAGTCTTGGCTTATGGAGGTCTACATCGACGCCAAGGACGAGAGGGACCCTCCTCACGTTTTTCCGGCTATCCATAGGAGGGGCACCACTACCGCAGCACTCCAGGACGCAGCCCGTTTGGCTGTGGCCCGCCTCTGCGATCTTCAGGGACTCGCGCTTCGGAGGACTCCTTTTTGCTACTACCTGCTGCGCCGAGAGGGCGACCGCTTCGACGAGATCCTCATCCCCGATATGGAGGACGACCCGAGGCTGACACACCAGGTGGACCTCACCCGGGCGCTGGGGACGATCCACGTCAGGGCTCAGGAGGAGATCACGACGCTGCGTGAGCGCCTGCACGCCACCCACACTGAGGCGGAGTCCCTGCGTGAGCGACTTGCCGCGTGCGAGGCGGCCTTGGCGGAGGCCAAGGCGGAGACTGCTACTGCACGTGCCCAGATCCCGCAGGCTCCTACGCAGGTTTCGGCCCCAGCTCCACCCCCGCCTGGCTCAGGGGGACTACGCACCAGACTTACTGCTCGTAAGAGCACACGGCCCCCGGGGCCGCAGACCGCATTGCGCCGTGGAGAGGCCCGCCGTGGCCGCAGCCGTAGTCGTTCTTGCTCCCGCTCCGACACTGACCCCTCCGAGTTCAGTGGCAGTCGCTCCCGTTCCGAGTCGCCGGGCGATAGTCCCTCCAGTCCCAGTGTTGGACCTATGGAGGAGTAGGACGCTTGTAGTGTGTGGGCAGCAGCGGTAGATGCAGGTTTCCTCAGTTGCGGTGGTATTACTTTTGCTAGTTTCTTAGTCTGGTGATGTATAATTATGAACTCTATGTGTGTTATGTGGTGTGTTTTGTAAGTCCAGCTTGGTCTAGAACTTTAAAAATGCTGGCTATGTGGTAATGTATGTTTAATGTATGTTTTATGTTGTGAATTACCTCGTATTTTGCTTCTATTGGTCTTTTCGTATGGAGTGGTATTCCTCTTTTAGTTGCCTAGTATTAGTAATAAATTACGGAATTATAACTGCAGATGGCCAGTCGAAGGACCACCAGGGCCCAGGCCAATACTCACCAAGCCGAGATAGACTCAGCACACGGGGTTTTGCCTGAAGACCAGGGCAGAAACCAGGATCACGATAATGATGACCTTCCAAATCCTCCGGAACACCCTACAATGGCCCAAGTTATGGCACAGCAAACCCAGCTTTTACAAGCCATATATGCGGGGCAGCAAGGAAGCCAAGGAGGGCACAAAGCTGACTTAGGAGATTTCCAAAGGACAAGGCCAATAACATTTACAGCGGCAGAAGAACCACTTGAAGCTGAAGACTGGCTTCGGGATATTGAGAGAAAACTGCAATTAATTAAATGTGCAGAGGAGGATAAAGTTCTGTTCGCTGCACACCAGCTGCAGGGTGCTGCAGCGGCTTGGTGGGAGAATTATTTGGCTGCTAGAGGCCAAGAGGATGCCACCACTGATAGCAATGCCGAAGCTATCCCTTGGTCAGAATTCAAGACCGCTTTTAAGGCAAATTTCATCCCGGCAGGGGTGATGAGAATGAAGAAAAATGAGTTTCGCACTCTAAAGCAAGGGAGTATGTCAGTAAATGAATACCTTACCAAGTTCAACCAGTTGGCCCGATATGCTCCAAAGGACGTGGAAGATGAAGAAGAAAAGATTGATAGATTCTTTGAAGGCATGAGTAAGGAACTAAGGGTGCAGTTGATAGTCCAAGACTTTGCTAGCTTCCATCAGCTGGTAAACAAGGCCCTAGTTCTGGAAAATGAAAGGAAGAGCTTGGAGGCCAGCCGTAAGCGAAAATTGCCAGTTCAGCGTCCCCAAGGAAGGTTTATCCAGAAGTTTTTCAATAACCCTTCCTTCTCAAGGTTCAACCCATCCGGTGCTTCCGCGTCAGTTTCCCGGCCGGGCGGGAGTGTATCCCAAGTTCCGCGTACAGGAGGCCAGTACAATCCCGCGGCCAATCTTAATTGTTTTAGCTGCGGGGAAAAGGGACACTTTGCCAATAAATGCCCCAACAAGCGGAATGTTCCAGCCCGCGGTCAAGCACCAGCCCCTAGCAGAGGACAACAGAGCTCTCAGGCCAGTAGAAATTCAGCCGTACCAAACCGTGGTCGGGTCAACCACATCACTGCAGAAGAAGCCCAGCAAGCTGTGGGAGTCCTCATGGGTACGTTCTCTGTCAAGTCTATACCTGTACAAGTATTATTTGATTCAGGGGCTTCTCATTCATTTATATCAAAAGGGTATGCTGATAAATTGGGGTTACCTGCCTATCCTTTAAAGAAACCATTGGTGCTTAGTTCACCAGCTGGTCCAATTACTGCTACCTTAGTCTGCCCTGGGGTAGTGATTACCATGGAAGGATGGGACTTCCTAGCAGATTTAATAGTTTTGCCTTCCCAGACCCTGGACATCATACTAGGGATGGATTGGCTCGCGAAATATGAAGGGATCATAAGTTGTGCCACTAGGAAAGTCAAGCTAACCAAATGTCCGGGGTTAACAATAGAAGTGAAGGTGGACCGCCCGTACCGATGGGGTAGGGCAATCTATTATTGTGAAGATGTACCGTTGGAAGGAATGATAGTGGTACAAGATTACCCCGAAGTATTTCCCGAAGAACTTCCGGGCATGCCACCCGACAGAGATTTGGAATTTGTCATCAACCTAAAGCCCGGTGCTGCCCCCATCTCTAAGAGGCCCTACCGAATGACTGTGGATGAGTTAGAAGAGTTAAAGAAACAACTATATGAGCTGCAAGGCAAGGGATTTATTAGGCCGAGTTCCTCACCTTGGGGATCTCCGGTAATCTTTGTGAAAAAGAAGGATGGTACAGCCCGCATGTGTGTAGATTATCGGGCCTTAAATGAAGTGACCATCAAAAACAAGTACCCTCTGCCCAGAATTGATGATCTATTTGACCAGCTTGGAGGAGCCACTGTATTCTCCAAAATTGACTTGAGGTCAGGTTACCATCAGTTGAAGATCAGGCCCGAAGATATTCCAAAGACTGCTTTCACCACTAGATATGGGCTGTATGAATTTACAGTCATGTCTTTTGGACTGACAAATGCCCCAGCCTACTTCATGAATCTTATGAATAAGGTCTTCATGGAATACCTAGATAAGTTTGTGGTGGTATTCATTGACGATATTCTCATCTACTCCAAGACCGCAGAAGAGCATGCTGAACATTTGCGCTTAGTATTAGAGAAGCTGAAGGAGCACCAGCTTTATGCCAAGTTCAGCAAGTGCGAGTTTTGGTTGTCGGATATCAGCTTTCTAGGCCATGTAGTATCCGCTGGGGGAGTATCAGTTGACCCATCTAAGATTGCCGCTGTAATGGAATGGCAACAGCCCACCAGCGTCACGGAAGTGCGCAGTTTCCTCGGATTGGCTGGATACTACCGAAGATTCATAGAGGGATTCTCTCGAATTGCCAGGCCCTTGACCCAGCTACTCAAGAAAGAGCAAAAATTTGAGTGGACCAAGGCTTGTGAGGAAAGCTTTCAAGAACTAAAGAAAAGGTTAACCTCCACCCCTGTGTTAGTCCTGCCAGATGTCCGCAAGGACTTTGAGATATATTGTGATGCTTCACATCAAGGCCTTGGATCTGTGCTTATGCAAGGAGGCAAAGTGGTAGCTTATGCGTCAAGGCAGCTTCGCCCTCATGAAGTCAATTACCCAACCCATGATTTGGAACTGGCTTCCGTGGTACATGCATTGAAAATTTGGAGACATTATCTGATCGGAAATCATTGTGACATATACACTGATCACAAGAGCCTCAAGTACTTCTTCACGCAGTCTCACCTAAACCTGAGGCAGAGAAGATGGCTGGAGCTAATCAAGGATTACGACTTAAGTGTTCACTACCACCCGGGCAAGGCTAATGTGGTAGCTGACGCCTTGAGTCGTAAGGCATATTGCAATAACCTTATGGTTATGGAGCAACAACCAGAGTTGTACAAAGAGATATTGGCGCTCAATTTGGAGATTTTGGATCAAGGCACTTTGGCGGCCATGGAAATCAAATCAAGCATAGAAGAGATGATTATGACTGCGCAACAAGAGGATCCAACCATTTTGAGAATAAAAAGACTGATGGAAGCAGGGAAGGCTCCCAAAATGACAATTGACGATGAAGGTGCTCTGCGGTATGGGACACGCATCGTGGTGCCCCATCAAAAGGATCTTAAGGACTTGATACTGAGAGAAGCTCATAGTTCTCCGTACTCTCTCCACCCTGGAAGTACCAAGATGTACCACGGCATGAAACAATTCTGCTGGTGGCCTCGCATGAAAAGAGACATCGCTGAGCATGTAGCATGCTGTGATGTGTGTCAGCGAGTGAAGGCAGAACATCAGAAGCCCGCAGGGTTGTTACAACCATTGCAAGTACCCCAATGGAAATGGGAAGAAGTCGGAATGGATTTTATTACTGGATTTCCCCGAACAAAATCTGGGTATGATTCTATATGGGTAGTAGTTGACAGATTGACCAAGGTTGCGCATTTTATCCCTGTCAAGACCACATACAAAGGAGATAAGCTAGCAGAGCTGTACATGTCCCGCATCGTGTGTTTACACGGAGTACCAAAGCGGATAGTCTCAGATCGAGGTTCTCAATTTACCTCGCACTTCTGGGCTAGCTTACATGAAGCCCTTGGCACCCATTTGGATTTCAGCACTGCCTACCACCCTCAGACAGATGGGCAAACAGAGAGGGTAAACCAAATATTGGAAGACATGCTCCGAGCTTGTGCTCTGGATTTCTCAAAAGAATGGGACAAATGCCTGCCCTATGCTGAGTTTGCTTACAATAATAGCTATCAAACCAGTCTTCAAATGTCCCCGTTTGAAGCATTGTATGGGAGAAAGTGTCGAACCCCGCTTCACTGGTCGGAAGTAGGAGAAGGCTATATCTTTGGCCCAGATACACTAAAACAGGCTGAAGAAAAGGTTCGCATAATCAGAGACAGATTGCTAGCAGCACAGTCCAGGCAAAAGAGCTATGCGGACAAGAGAAGAAGACCACTAAGCTTTGAAGTTGGAGATCATGTCTATCTGAAGGTATCACCGTTGCGAGGAGTCAAGCGCTTCAAGGTTAAAGGCAAACTTACTCCACGATATGTTGGACCGTTTCCAATAGTGGCCAAGAAAGGAGAGGTTGCCTATCAGCTGGGACTACCTCCCAATCTATCTGACATACATGATGTCTTCCACGTGTCCCAACTCAAGAAGTGCCTACGAGTGCCAGAGGATCAAGCTCCAATGGAAGCAATCGAAATTGAGAAAGATCTAACCTACAAGGAGCGTCCAATCAGGATCTTGGATACTGTAGAAAAGAGGACACGAACTCAAACCATCCGCATGTGCAGGGTGCAATGGAGCCATCACTCCAAGAAGGAAGCCACCTGGGAACGTGAAGATCAGTTACGGAAGGACTACCCCGACCTATTCACTAGCTAGGCTGAATCTCGGGGTCGAGATTCTTTTAAGGGGGGTAGGTTTGTAACATCCTGAAAATGGTATTAGGAAAAATGTAAAGTTGTTGGTTATTTTGCAATATAATAACAGTTGCATTTTGATTTACAAGGATTTCTTTTTCTTTCTTTTTCCTGGAAGTTTGGCAAAAGGTTTTTAAAGCTAAATTGGATCAAAATAAGTAGCTATATTTAAATGGTAGAGATTTAAAAATCTAAATTAAGAATCTGAAAAGATGATCCATAAAATACCAGAGGAGAAAATGTAACTAAGCATGAAATCTCATCCCTAAAAATAATGGCAAGCAAATTTAAAGAGGCCAGCATTTACCCATGTATGCAGACACATAAGAATACCAATATATGTGTATACATGAAAACTAGGTGGAGAAGTAAGCAAATAAACATATATGTAAATGTATGTATGTGTAAATAGAGTAGATATGTGCATAACCCAGAAAATAGATACAGCTAAGTATGCATGTATATACCAGGGTATGTATATATATATACATATGTACACATACATAGTCACATGTAAAAGCAACAATAAAAAGAAACAGAAAAAAAAAATGTGAGGGGAGCCAGACCAGGCCGGATCGGCCCAGCCCAGCCCCACCTCTCTTCCCAGCGGCGCGCACAGCCCACCTCCTCTTCTCTTCTTCCGCCCGAGAGCCCTCCCCCTGCCAGCGCTGTTTTTCTTCTTCCCTCCATTCTTTTCTTCGCTGCGCGGCCAAGCTAGCTCCACGTCGCCCCTTCCCTCCGCGCCTCCTTTCCTCCGCCTCACCTCGGAAATGATGGACGACGTCGCCTTCCCCCATTGGTTCGCCGTGCCTCCCTGCTCTCTTTTTCTTCACCACGCTGCCGCCGGCTCTCTTTTTCCTTCCCGTGCTGTCTGAGCCGTCTCTCCAGGTGGATAGATCGAGCTCCCTGCCACCAGCAGTCGCAGCGCAGTGGCATGATGCCCAGTCCACCCCGCGAGACTCCCCTGCCCTGCCATCATCGATCTCGGCGCTCCCGGATGCAGCAGCGCGGGCAAGCTCCCGAGGGCAGCCCTCCTCGCGCGCCTATAAGAGCCACCGAGGGCCTCTACGGACTCCCCTTCTCGCGTGCTCCGTCCAGAGGAAAAGAATCGAGATTTCGCCCCAAATCGCCGCCACAACCCCCCTTCTTCCCCAAGTCCGGCCGCCGAGCCATCTCCCTCACCGCCCCACCATTTCCCGATTCCTATTACCTACAGCCTCTCCGTGATGTCGTGAAGACAACCGAGCGGTCCGCCGAGCCTCCCGAAAGCTCTGCACCACCGGCGCCGACGACCCTCCCGGACTTTCGCCACCGCACGCCGCCGGCCCTGCTCCGGTGACTCCCGACCGTCGCCGCCAACTCCATCATCTTCACGAGGACGCAAGGACTCCATTTCGCCCGCCACCCGAGCCTCCCCGGCCCCTTCACGCCGACGAGCCCACCGCCGAAGCCTTCCCTTGTTCCGGCTCTCTCTGCCCGGCCTCTGCTAGCACATACCTCAAAAGGTAATAACCCCCTATGTATGTAAGCAACGATGGAGATGCCCTCCTGGCTAGCGGCGTCGGCGCTAAGATACACCCAGGCAGCGCGCGTTCGATCCCTCACCGCCGCGCCGGGTGTGGGTTTTTGGGTTTAATTTTTTTTTTGGTATTACCACTGTGTAGCAATGAAACCAGCCGACTGTGAGTGTCCCTGTGTACACATATGAGCTTGTGCAATAAATAAGTTTGTTTAAACCTTTAGCAAATAAATAGAATGAATGATTAAACATAATTTAAGTGGCACATGAAATAGCAAAGATCTTGTATTTAGATCTTGAGTATTAGTCTTTACAGATTACAACTAAGAGTATTTGGGACTTTTGAGGGTGGATGTATATATCATGTGATTGAAGGTAGCACTTGGATATAGATGTAGCATGAGTAGTTATTCTAGTTCTTGTCAAGAGAGAGAATTTAGTAATAGTGGGGCTAAGGGAGAATGTCACATGAAATAATGGCCCATCAATTGAAGAGTATGGAAAATCAACCATTAGTAAAATCTTGTAATTAGACCTTGTGTATTAATCTCTATAGAATGCAGTATATTCAAATGAGTATGATTAAAACTTTAGCTACTCAAAATGGGATTTCTATAACACCAAAACAAATGCAACTAGAAAATGGGTGTTGAATTTATTTGGGTCTTTTGGCGAGTGTTTATTGGTTGTTGATTGCCTTTTTCTTTTATCCAAATTTTCGCGCGCGTTAAAAATAGCTTACGAAGCACAAGAGGAGGAGGCAGAGACAGCAGCACTAGAAGCTTCAGACGATCCAGGAAACACCCCCTGTGACCAAGGCGAGTCAATACTTTGATCATGTTGAACCTACATTTTTCGCAAATTATTTCTGTTTAAATTATCAAATTGCATGCTGTTATTTTATATGCAAATCCATGTTTAACTTAAGATCTTAGTTATATGCCCATTGTTTGCTTGATTAATATTACACCTCCTTTGGAATATTTGAATGTGTGAACCTTGTCGCCGTAGCAAAATTATAATAGTAACCTTTTGGAAAATAAGTCCCTAAATATATGCCATGCTTAGTATTGTTTAGGTACTCATGGGCGCGAGAGCGCCCAAGCATCACTTTTTAATACTGAGAAAAATTGGTTGGGCAGTCATAGTGGAAATGACTGATATTTGTTGACATTGTTATTTTATGCTCCCAAAAACCTCAACTTGCTTATTTATCTGGGCGATTGGTTCGGGGGTATGGTGCAGCGGTGCACGAGAGTGTGGTTTGTGGTAGAACCGCCCAGATACCAATAAGGACTGAATCTTGTCATGACCTCCTATGTAAAACAGTACAACCACAAGTCTGTAAAGTACAACTTGGCTAAGTAGACTTATCGAAATCCCGGACTCATCTCACTGGTAGTGGATTGATGGGGTTATGCTATGGCAAGGGGGCCTGAAGGGACACCAGGTAGGGTGAAGTTTCTCAGTCGTACTAGCGCAGAGGGGAGGGAAGCCCGTACGCTAGTAGCAGTGAGAAACATCCCGTGCAATTAGATGGGACCCATCGCAAATGGGAGAAACCCATATAGTGGGATGAGAGAAAGGACTAGATACTTTGAAAAGTCACTGTGATGGTCTGCTCAACCACACTTCTAAGGAATCGTGTGGGGCAATGAGTTGATTGTCTCTTGTGGTGAAAGTGTACAAACTCTGCAGAGTCAAAACTATTCGAATAGCCGTGCCCACGGTCAAGGGCGGACATGGGAACTTAACCAGATATAGTTCTATTTCAAAATGTTTTGTGGGTGGAATGGAAAAGTGAAAGGGCGATGGACTGCCCTGGTTTGGAATTGTCCTGGGTGTCGTCCCAGTGGTAAGTTAAGCGGCTATAACGCTGAAACATTGCTATATGGTGCAGATGCCATGTAACGGTGGATGGAATCTGGATCGCTAGTATTATTGCATGTTCTTGAACATTATGCTTTTGTTCAAAATGCTAGGTCTTAGGAATTTTTATATAATTGTATTCAAAAGCACTCTTCGCAAAATAAAATGAGCCCAAGCCATTCTTTGATTAGCCATACATGTTAAATATTGCATTCTGTGTGTTGACTCGCTGAGCACGGGGTCGGAGTGCTCATGCTCGCTTTTGCGACATAATACAGAAACAGGGACGCGGGATCACTATGCTCACGAAGACACCCCTGTCACTGAAGGAATATCCAACGAAGGAGATTAGGGCGTAGGCTTCGTTTTGCTAGCCATAGACAAGTAGACCCGTGGCTTTGTGTGCACGTATATTCCGGAATCCCGGTAATATATATTGCACACATTACCCTTCCAGTCGCTTGCCTGTGGTCTTGGGCTTACTTTTGCTACCGTTTCCGCTGTATGACTGTAATGATGATATTTGGCCAAAGCGGCCTTTTGTAAACTGTCACCCGATGTGGTGTATTTCAACTTCTGTAATATTAATATGCGATGTATGACATGATCCAGCTATGTACCTGTGTGCACTAACTACTGATCCAGGGATTAGTGCAGTAAAACACAGTAGATTCGGATTGAAAAATCCGGGTCTGACAGCGCTGGTATCAGAGCATACGACTGTAGGGTAAAAGCCTTAGAATGGTCGTTAGAAGGGTCTTAGGGACTTAATTTTTAAACCTCTACAAAAAGGAACTTATAAAAATATAAAGTATTATTGCTGTTCGTATCCTTCTTAGATCTGTTCTAGTCTACTTTTCAGTTGATTATTTTTTTTTAAAAAAAAAAGTTACTAACGTAAGTGTTGTAACCTGCAGATGGCAGGAGCCGCCGTCGAGGGGCACTGGGACTTTTTAGCCCATGGCGTGAGGGAGGGAGAGTTTGCGAGCCTGCTTCGCAGACTTCTCCACTACCTGGGCTACAAGAAGCCGCCCATTTACAGGGGCAAGAGGACTAGAGTTGGAGCAGACGAGTCTTGGCTTATGGAGGTCTACATCGACGCCAAGGACGAGAGGGACCCTCCTCACGTTTTTCCGGCTATCCATAGGAGGGGCACCACTACCGCAGCACTCCAGGACGCAGCCCGTTTGGCTGTGGCCCGCCTCTGCGATCTTCAGGGACTCGCGCTTCGGAGGACTCCTTTTTGCTACTACCTGCTGCGCCGAGAGGGCGACCGCTTCGACGAGATCCTCATCCCCGATATGGAGGACGACCCGAGGCTGACACACCAGGTGGACCTCACCCGGGCGCTGGGGACGATCCACGTCAGGGCTCAGGAGGAGATCACGACGCTGCGTGAGCGCCTGCACGCCACCCACACTGAGGCGGAGTCCCTGCGTGAGCGACTTGCCGCGTGCGAGGCGGCCTTGGCGGAGGCCAAGGCGGAGACTGCTACTGCACGTGCCCAGATCCCGCAGGCTCCTACGCAGGTTTCGGCCCCAGCTCCACCCCCGCCTGGCTCAGGGGGACTACGCACCAGACTTACTGCTCGTAAGAGCACACGGCCCCCGGGGCCGCAGACCGCATTGCGCCGTGGAGAGGCCCGCCGTGGCCGCAGCCGTAGTCGTTCTTGCTCCCGCTCCGACACTGACCCCTCCGAGTTCAGTGGCAGTCGCTCCCGTTCCGAGTCGCCGGGCGATAGTCCCTCCAGTCCCAGTGTTGGACCTATGGAGGAGTAGGACGCTTGTAGTGTGTGGGCAGCAGCGGTAGATGCAGGTTTCCTCAGTTGCGGTGGTATTACTTTTGCTAGTTTCTTAGTCTGGTGATGTATAATTATGAACTCTATGTGTGTTATGTGGTGTGTTTTGTAAGTCCAGCTTGGTCTAGAACTTTAAAAATGCTGGCTATGTGGTAATGTATGTTTAATGTATGTTTTATGTTGTGAATTACCTCGTATTTTGCTTCTATTGGTCTTTTCGTATGGAGTGGTATTCCTCTTTTAGTTGCCTAGTATTAGTAATAAATTACGGAATTATAACTGCAGATGGCCAGTCGAAGGACCACCAGGGCCCAGGCCAATACTCACCAAGCCGAGATAGACTCAGCACACGGGGTTTTGCCTGAAGACCAGGGCAGAAACCAGGATCACGATAATGATGACCTTCCAAATCCTCCGGAACACCCTACAATGGCCCAAGTTATGGCACAGCAAACCCAGCTTTTACAAGCCATATATGCGGGGCAGCAAGGAAGCCAAGGAGGGCACAAAGCTGACTTAGGAGATTTCCAAAGGACAAGGCCAATAACATTTACAGCGGCAGAAGAACCACTTGAAGCTGAAGACTGGCTTCGGGATATTGAGAGAAAACTGCAATTAATTAAATGTGCAGAGGAGGATAAAGTTCTGTTCGCTGCACACCAGCTGCAGGGTGCTGCAGCGGCTTGGTGGGAGAATTATTTGGCTGCTAGAGGCCAAGAGGATGCCACCACTGATAGCAATGCCGAAGCTATCCCTTGGTCAGAATTCAAGACCGCTTTTAAGGCAAATTTCATCCCGGCAGGGGTGATGAGAATGAAGAAAAATGAGTTTCGCACTCTAAAGCAAGGGAGTATGTCAGTAAATGAATACCTTACCAAGTTCAACCAGTTGGCCCGATATGCTCCAAAGGACGTGGAAGATGAAGAAGAAAAGATTGATAGATTCTTTGAAGGCATGAGTAAGGAACTAAGGGTGCAGTTGATAGTCCAAGACTTTGCTAGCTTCCATCAGCTGGTAAACAAGGCCCTAGTTCTGGAAAATGAAAGGAAGAGCTTGGAGGCCAGCCGTAAGCGAAAATTGCCAGTTCAGCGTCCCCAAGGAAGGTTTATCCAGAAGTTTTTCAATAACCCTTCCTTCTCAAGGTTCAACCCATCCGGTGCTTCCGCGTCAGTTTCCCGGCCGGGCGGGAGTGTATCCCAAGTTCCGCGTACAGGAGGCCAGTACAATCCCGCGGCCAATCTTAATTGTTTTAGCTGCGGGGAAAAGGGACACTTTGCCAATAAATGCCCCAACAAGCGGAATGTTCCAGCCCGCGGTCAAGCACCAGCCCCTAGCAGAGGACAACAGAGCTCTCAGGCCAGTAGAAATTCAGCCGTACCAAACCGTGGTCGGGTCAACCACATCACTGCAGAAGAAGCCCAGCAAGCTGTGGGAGTCCTCATGGGTACGTTCTCTGTCAAGTCTATACCTGTACAAGTATTATTTGATTCAGGGGCTTCTCATTCATTTATATCAAAAGGGTATGCTGATAAATTGGGGTTACCTGCCTATCCTTTAAAGAAACCATTGGTGCTTAGTTCACCAGCTGGTCCAATTACTGCTACCTTAGTCTGCCCTGGGGTAGTGATTACCATGGAAGGATGGGACTTCCTAGCAGATTTAATAGTTTTGCCTTCCCAGACCCTGGACATCATACTAGGGATGGATTGGCTCGCGAAATATGAAGGGATCATAAGTTGTGCCACTAGGAAAGTCAAGCTAACCAAATGTCCGGGGTTAACAATAGAAGTGAAGGTGGACCGCCCGTACCGATGGGGTAGGGCAATCTATTATTGTGAAGATGTACCGTTGGAAGGAATGATAGTGGTACAAGATTACCCCGAAGTATTTCCCGAAGAACTTCCGGGCATGCCACCCGACAGAGATTTGGAATTTGTCATCAACCTAAAGCCCGGTGCTGCCCCCATCTCTAAGAGGCCCTACCGAATGACTGTGGATGAGTTAGAAGAGTTAAAGAAACAACTATATGAGCTGCAAGGCAAGGGATTTATTAGGCCGAGTTCCTCACCTTGGGGATCTCCGGTAATCTTTGTGAAAAAGAAGGATGGTACAGCCCGCATGTGTGTAGATTATCGGGCCTTAAATGAAGTGACCATCAAAAACAAGTACCCTCTGCCCAGAATTGATGATCTATTTGACCAGCTTGGAGGAGCCACTGTATTCTCCAAAATTGACTTGAGGTCAGGTTACCATCAGTTGAAGATCAGGCCCGAAGATATTCCAAAGACTGCTTTCACCACTAGATATGGGCTGTATGAATTTACAGTCATGTCTTTTGGACTGACAAATGCCCCAGCCTACTTCATGAATCTTATGAATAAGGTCTTCATGGAATACCTAGATAAGTTTGTGGTGGTATTCATTGACGATATTCTCATCTACTCCAAGACCGCAGAAGAGCATGCTGAACATTTGCGCTTAGTATTAGAGAAGCTGAAGGAGCACCAGCTTTATGCCAAGTTCAGCAAGTGCGAGTTTTGGTTGTCGGATATCAGCTTTCTAGGCCATGTAGTATCCGCTGGGGGAGTATCAGTTGACCCATCTAAGATTGCCGCTGTAATGGAATGGCAACAGCCCACCAGCGTCACGGAAGTGCGCAGTTTCCTCGGATTGGCTGGATACTACCGAAGATTCATAGAGGGATTCTCTCGAATTGCCAGGCCCTTGACCCAGCTACTCAAGAAAGAGCAAAAATTTGAGTGGACCAAGGCTTGTGAGGAAAGCTTTCAAGAACTAAAGAAAAGGTTAACCTCCACCCCTGTGTTAGTCCTGCCAGATGTCCGCAAGGACTTTGAGATATATTGTGATGCTTCACATCAAGGCCTTGGATCTGTGCTTATGCAAGGAGGCAAAGTGGTAGCTTATGCGTCAAGGCAGCTTCGCCCTCATGAAGTCAATTACCCAACCCATGATTTGGAACTGGCTTCCGTGGTACATGCATTGAAAATTTGGAGACATTATCTGATCGGAAATCATTGTGACATATACACTGATCACAAGAGCCTCAAGTACTTCTTCACGCAGTCTCACCTAAACCTGAGGCAGAGAAGATGGCTGGAGCTAATCAAGGATTACGACTTAAGTGTTCACTACCACCCGGGCAAGGCTAATGTGGTAGCTGACGCCTTGAGTCGTAAGGCATATTGCAATAACCTTATGGTTATGGAGCAACAACCAGAGTTGTACAAAGAGATATTGGCGCTCAATTTGGAGATTTTGGATCAAGGCACTTTGGCGGCCATGGAAATCAAATCAAGCATAGAAGAGATGATTATGACTGCGCAACAAGAGGATCCAACCATTTTGAGAATAAAAAGACTGATGGAAGCAGGGAAGGCTCCCAAAATGACAATTGACGATGAAGGTGCTCTGCGGTATGGGACACGCATCGTGGTGCCCCATCAAAAGGATCTTAAGGACTTGATACTGAGAGAAGCTCATAGTTCTCCGTACTCTCTCCACCCTGGAAGTACCAAGATGTACCACGGCATGAAACAATTCTGCTGGTGGCCTCGCATGAAAAGAGACATCGCTGAGCATGTAGCATGCTGTGATGTGTGTCAGCGAGTGAAGGCAGAACATCAGAAGCCCGCAGGGTTGTTACAACCATTGCAAGTACCCCAATGGAAATGGGAAGAAGTCGGAATGGATTTTATTACTGGATTTCCCCGAACAAAATCTGGGTATGATTCTATATGGGTAGTAGTTGACAGATTGACCAAGGTTGCGCATTTTATCCCTGTCAAGACCACATACAAAGGAGATAAGCTAGCAGAGCTGTACATGTCCCGCATCGTGTGTTTACACGGAGTACCAAAGCGGATAGTCTCAGATCGAGGTTCTCAATTTACCTCGCACTTCTGGGCTAGCTTACATGAAGCCCTTGGCACCCATTTGGATTTCAGCACTGCCTACCACCCTCAGACAGATGGGCAAACAGAGAGGGTAAACCAAATATTGGAAGACATGCTCCGAGCTTGTGCTCTGGATTTCTCAAAAGAATGGGACAAATGCCTGCCCTATGCTGAGTTTGCTTACAATAATAGCTATCAAACCAGTCTTCAAATGTCCCCGTTTGAAGCATTGTATGGGAGAAAGTGTCGAACCCCGCTTCACTGGTCGGAAGTAGGAGAAGGCTATATCTTTGGCCCAGATACACTAAAACAGGCTGAAGAAAAGGTTCGCATAATCAGAGACAGATTGCTAGCAGCACAGTCCAGGCAAAAGAGCTATGCGGACAAGAGAAGAAGACCACTAAGCTTTGAAGCTTTTATAAGAAATTCTGGTCTTTAGTGGGTGACAAAGTGAAACAGGAGGTACTGAATGTGCTGAATGGAGGTAATATGCCACAGGGCTGGAATGATACAGTAGTGGTTCTGATCCCGAAAGTGAATAAACCGGAAAAGCTCAAAGATCTTAGGCCGATCAGTCTTTGTAATGTTGCCTACAAACTGATTTCAAAGACTGCTGCAAACCGGATGAAGTCTATCCTGCCGAAGATTATTTCTCATTCTCAGAGTGCCTTTGTCCCGGGACGTCTAATCACTGATAATGTGCTGATAGCCTATGAGCTGACTCACTACCTGAACCAGCGAAAAAGAGGAAAAGCAGGATTAGCAGCTTTAAAACTAGACATGAGTAAAGTCTATGACCGGGTGGAGTGGTCCTTTTTGAGGAAAATGATGGAGAAATTGGGCTTCCATGAGAGGTGGATCGATTTGATCATGCGGTGTGTCACAACAGTCTCTTACCGCTTTAAGGTTAATGATGACTACACCAGTACAGTGACTCCACAGAGGGGACTTCGGCAAGGGGATCCACTCAGCCCATATCTGTTTATTATCTGTGCGGAAGCTCTCTCTGCCATGCTGCAACAAGCTGAAGCTGATGGGAAAATTGAGGGGATCAAAGTGTGTGAAGCGGCTCCTAGAATCAATCATTTATTCTTTGCTGACGACTCCCTTGTCCTGATGAGAGCACGAATAGAGGATGCCAAAGAACTACAAAGAATCCTTGATGTATATGAAAGAGCCTTGGGTCAGATGATTAATAGGGACAAGTCTTCTGTTTTGTTCAGTCCCAACACAAATCAAGTAAGCAAGCAGCAGGTAAAAGTTGAACTTGCACATTGAGGCTGAAGCAAAAAATGAGAGATATCTAGGCCTCCCGGTCTCAATTGGCAAATCACGAAAGAAGGCCTTTGAATATTTAAAAAGGAAGATCTGGGTGCGTATACAAGGTTGGCAGGAAAAGATGCTATCCAAGGCAGGAAAGGAGGTGTTGATTAAAGCTGTGGCACAAGCTATCCCCACTTATGCAATGTCTTGTTTTGATCTAACAAAAGGTCTTTGTGAGGAGTTGAACTCTTTAGTAGGCAGGTGGTGGTGGAATCAAAATGATAAGGAGAACAAAATCCATTGGTTAAGCTGGGACAAATTGACTTTACCAAAGGAGGGTGGTTTGGGATTTAGGGATTTACATTTATTCAACCTGGCCATGCTGGCAAGACAGGCATGGAGAATTCTAACTAATCCTGATAATCTTTGCAGCCAGCTCCTCAAGGCAAAGTATTTTGCTAACAGCAACATTTTGCAATGCAATGCAAGAGATGGGATCTCTTACACTTGGAGGAGCATCCTTCAAGGTGCTCAACTTCTCAGGGAGGGGATTATTTGGCGGGTGGGCAACGGAAAGTCTCTGGATATTTGGGCTGATCCTTGGATTCCACTTGGGACCACACGTCAGTTGGTCACCCCGAGGGGCACATCGTTACTGACTAAAGTTGCTGAACTTATCAACCCGGTTACTGGCACTTGGGATGACGACCTAGTGAAGGATACCTTTTGGCAGCGGGATGCAGATTTGATTTTGTCAATGGCGACAGACGAGAATACTAATGATTGGCCAGCTTGGCACTATAATCCGAAAGGGGAATTTACCGTAAAATCTGCATACAAGGTGGCTGTTAAGCGGAGAGAGCATGATCGAGGAAGAGATGCGTCAGCTTCAGAAATGGGGGGACAAAGACAGGAAGCCTTTGATTGGAAGAAGCTTTGGAACTTACCGCTACCAAACAAAGTCAAGATGTTCCTATGGCGGTTTGCTCATAATAGCTTGGCAGTTCGAAGGAACATAGCTAGAAGAGGAGTGAAGGGTGAAACAATCTGCCCCATGTGCCACAGGATGGATGAAGACAGTGGTCATCTTTTTTTTTCAAATGCCATGGGGTTAAAGAAATTTGGCGGCTAATGGACCTAGAACAAATCAGAATGAAGCTTACAGAGTGCAAATCAGGAAAGGAAGCAATTTTGGAGACTTGGAAGATGGATGCTGCTATACAACAGAAAGTTTGGGTGCTGCTATGGAAATGGTGGTCGGCCAGAAACAAAACAAATGTAGGGGAAAAAAGAATGTCCGCAGCAGAGTTATGCTCAATTGTGAGTTACTATGTGATAGAATTTGAGAAGCTGAAGAAAAGGGAAGGAGAGAAAAGACCAAAAAAAGAACAGAAATGGGCGCCACCACATCCTGACTGCTACAAGATCAATGTTGATGCCTCCTATCATGCTAAAACGGGGACAGGAGGTTGGGGATTTGTTGCCCGCAATAGCAACGGTGAGTTCCTCGAGGGAGGATGTGGTCATCTTGAGCGACTCACAAACCCCATACATGCTGAAGCACTTGCGGCTTTGAGTAGTCTTAAGAGGGTGGCACAACTGGGAATGACCAGAATTATTCTTGAGACTGATGCAACAAATCTGGAGAAGGCTTTGAGGTCTGACTCAATGGACAGGAGTCTAGAAGGCTGCATATTTCGGTGTATCAAGGAGTTCATGAATGAATCTTTTGTCCACTGCGAGGTCCGTTCATGCTCAAGATCTTGCAACAAAGTGGCTGATAGCCTTGCTGCTTATGGGGGCGAGCGTTGTGCGCTATGGTTCTGAGGTGTTCATGGACCAGGTCCCCGAATTTGTGACCAGGTTGGTCTCTGGCGATATGCCGGGAGCCACTGGTTAGTGGAAACTTTTGTGTTCCAGTTCAAAAAAAAACTCAAACGTAAAGGCAAGTTTATTCACTCCTAAACCGCTGTGTTTTCTCAGAATATTGTTGACCCTGTCAATAAATCTCTTGATGCTCAGCATTCTCTTATACCGATCAGAGCTTGGTTTCTCTTGGCTATACTGGCAAGCACTGATGAGATATCAAAGCATAGATTAGGATGGCACCTCCAAGCTCGCCTCCACTTGCTCGACACCGCACTCGTCCGAACAGCTTCCTTTAACGGTAGCTGACATTATCCTGGACACAATGTCCTGGTGATCGATGCCGTTTAATCTGAACAAAGCGTCGTCAGAAACCAGTCCCTCAGCACATGATCAATAGAGTAGAGTTGATCTCGAAATTTGTCATATGTACCTCAGGAAGAGAATGAAAACTAAGTCGCTTTCTGCAATCTTGTTTCAATCTCCTTTTCTTGGTTACAGGAAAGTTGCTGTGCTCCATTATTTATGTGCCCTTTTGGCTGAAGCGCTGCTGCTAGCCCTGCAGTGGATCAGCAATATGCATTTGGTTCATCATGAGATACTTGTAAAAATAAAATAAAATCCGTGGGTCTTCGCTGCTGTGTTCTGGGCATTGTTGTTGCCCACTCAGAAATACAAGTTAATGATTTGTTTTAAAAAAACACATGCATAGAAGCTGCAAATATCATCACATCCTAATTCCTAGCTACTTTCCTATTAGTTTGGTTGCAGGCAAAAAAAATATGGGCCTGTTCTTTTCCTCCGAAGCCGGCGGCTTTTGGCTTTTGCTACAGTACTTAACTTTCAAATGGAGTATTTTCTCAAGACGGGGTCTACAGGTTAAACGATCTACACGTTAAAAGCCCAACATCTGCACTAGCAAAAATCGCAAGTGAGTATCTGTCTCTCCGTAATCTGTACCGTAAACAACCAAAATTCAAAAATTTCAGCCAAAAGCCATAAGCCGCAGCCGAAAAGAACAGGCCCTATATGAGAAAACCCCAATGCTAGTAGCCCATGTCACCTGATTGCTTTGAAGTCTCATAGAAATGAAACACTTAATTAATTCATTGGTATACAGAGATATATACACAATGATGACGTTAATATGAATACATGTAGCAATGATAATGTAAATACATACAACATCATTTTGAACCGGGGCATCACCATCAACCAAGGCATCACCGTCAACCGAGGCGTCATCTTAAATGCAGACGGCATGATGCATGGTAGGCTAACACCCTTAGCAGTTGGGACGGGAGCAGGTTGGATGTTCAAACTGGAACAGAATTCCTTGAATATCACCATCAAGAAAGGGGGTCGGCAAACCAGTGCTTACCAATGCCGGTGAAAATGGGAGCGAAGAAGAAAGGTCAACTACGATAGTCCCCGACATTGATAATCACGCTGACGACACAAGTAGAGGGAAGGGAGAGAGAGGTAGGGGGAGGAATGAGTAGAGTAGAACAGTGGTGGCTTTGGGGTGGAAGAAGAGGAGGAGGGGTAGCCTGAGGTAGGGACTCCGGTAGTGAGGAAACCATCGAGGGTGATGGATCTAGAGCAATAGCAGGCTGAGACCAAGAGAGAGAAAGAGCATGAGAGAGTGAGAAGAAGGGAGAAGGCGATGATGGCTGAGGAAGGTAGAGGAGGCTATCAGCGGTGGGATGGCCACCAGCGTTGGCAGATCTGAAGGCGATCCGGGCGGAGAAGGGTCGGCCCGAGCAGGGGAACAGTGGGATCCGACAGCCCGAGCAGGAGGCGGCAAGATCCGGTGGCCCAAGACCCACCGGAGCGGGCGACGGTGGTGTCGAGCGCGAGCGACGGCGCAGAGGCGTAGGCTCGGGCGAGTGTTGGCGTGTGCGACGGTGTGGGCACACGGTGGCAGGCGACGACAGTCGGACGAGCAGGTGGCCCAACGTAGCGCGACAATGCAGAGGAAGCCAGATCGGGCGCGGAGTCACTGGATCCGAGCGGGAGTCGGCTACAAGATGACGCGAAGACGGCGGAGGAGCCTGAATCCAAGGTGGCTCCCTAGGGCTTGGTGGCGGCGACGCCTGCTCTGGCGCCAGGGAGGCCAGAGACAGCCGGATCTGGCGCGGTGGTGCCGTTCATGCTAAATTGGTGAGGAGATGGTCACCCTCAAGAGTAGAGACGCTCCTCTCGGAGGCAGCGCAATGGAAGACGAGTGGCTGCGCTAGGATTTAGAAGCTAGAAAACCTAAAACTTTGATACCATGAAAACTCATAGAAATAAAGCACTTAACTGATTCATTGGTATACAGAAATAAATATACAATGATGATGTTAATGTGAATATGTATAGCTAATGTGAATATATGTAGTAATGGTAATATGAATACATGCAGCAGCATATTGAACCGAGGCGTCATCTTGAATGCAGACTGCATGGTACATGATAGGCTAACATACTTAATTAGCAACGTTGGCTGCTATTATGCAAGCAATCAAGGACCTCGATTTCATATTTGGATTGCTAATTTGCTAGGCGGGAGATGTAGAGAGAGAGAGAGAGAGAGAGAGAGGGCCTTGCAGTGCAGTACCACTTGATTTGGCGTGTAAGGCAGGCGGCCGGGCAGGCAGAGCAGCCACCGGCGCGGTGGACGATGGATTGTGCAACCAACTGCTCTTGGCGCATCGTCGCGTCGCGCGGTATAATAATGAGGAGATGGCTGTCGCATGCATGGATTTCCCTTATTTCAGTAACCAAGCAAGAGTCCATGTCAAAGAGTTGTCAAAGATCTGACTCTCGAATCGGTTGCCGTTTTTGTTTGTTTGTTTATTTGTGAAACCAGGCAAACTTCAGTATCGCCGTTTGTTTTTTAGATGATCTCCTATACGTTTCTGAAAATAGTGACTTTTCCTAGGTTTTTGTTGATGAATTAAGGGTAAATAAAATCGAAGCAAGTGCTGTTCTACATACATTATTACTCTAATTCAACGCTGCCAAGGGCGTATTTCCACCTCTAGAATGAATCTTCAGGAATACCATTTTATCTCCAACCTGCACATAGAAATAATAAAGGGAGCTTTGATGCAACTACCGGGATAAATACAAGATCAGAAATCACTGCGTTCCAAACAGGACCTTATTTTCCACATCTTCAAAGCAGATCTGTCCAACATCTTCAAGGCTGCCGGTCTTGTATTTATCCTGGTGACTGCATCAAAGAAGCAACCTCCCTTTGAACCAAAGGAGAAAAAATCTTTCATGAATGGAAAACTATATGTACAGCAACTGTCACTTCAATTCAGAACGATATGCTACAAAATTGCCTACACAATAGACCTCTACACATTGCACTTTTTCGCAAATTCAAGTGCCTAAGAGAACCTAGCTCCAAGGAGACCACGCAGGCCCTCATGAGCCCACCCAAAAAGAGGGAAGAAAAGATAAACCGTTTCTTGCTTGCAGCTTGCAAACCTATTGTATGGTGTAGATGCCACTACATTCATCCTCCAACATCAAGTCCTTCTTCAAAGACAAAACAGAAGCTATCATTCCACGGAGGAGACGGTATAAATTGTACACATGTCACCAGCGAACAAACAGTACAGACGCTAATCGGAATCTGAGTCGATAGTTAGTATCAATCTTGGTCGAACTGAACGTTGCTGCCGAGGTGGTGAGAAAGGACCACGATGTATCTCTCCAGTCAAGTCATCATCATTCCCACTCCTGAGAACTGAAGCTGCGCAAAAGGAATCAGATATTAAATCTTTCAATGAAAATGTAGAGGAATGATTATATAAGTCATTATATTAACATCAGACGAAAATATCAAAAGCCGCAATGGTTCCATACTAATGTGTTGATATTTGTAAAGGAAGCTATATCTTAAAAAATGGCGATAAACAAAGCAGCAATAAAATTGTAGCGGCGATATCGTCATTCCAGTCATCTAAGAGAGTATATCTAAAGACTTTTTATGAATGCTGCCATACCATCTAAAGCTGCTATTTCATCTCCAGAGTTCATCCTTTTCTGAGAAGCATTTTTTACACTAATTAAGCTTTCATCAGCACCACTAAGGCTAAGAGATGTCCAGTTGTCAGCATGGCCATCATGACATGTTTGAGTGTGGTCATTCATGCTTTCCTGACCCATGCCGCCATCTCTTCCACTTGATGTATAAGATTGCAACGCACCATCATGTCCATATTCCAGCAGGTTTGCTGCCGCTGCTACTACTCCCAAATTACACCCAGAAACTGGCTCATGCAGAGATTGATGGTTGTCAGGGTAGTTTTGCACTTCACCTAGATTATTGCCTGGATCATCTCGGGGACTCAAAGGATACTCCCAAAATGACAGTCCGAGATCATCAAAACCTTCATTAAGCACAAGAAATGAAGTTTCGTCTGAGCCTCCTACAGGTTGTTCCCCGCACATTCCCGAAGTTTCAGGTGGGTTGGGTGGAAATGTACCCCCAGTGTCATGTGCTGAGCCGCAATTCACAGCACTAGGAGATAACACAGTGACATTATCATCATCTGAGTCACTCAAAACTATTATGTCCTGCTCTCTTGGTGCTGAAGGTACATGTTCATCCACAGGAGAAGAATCAAGATCATGGACATTGCTCGTAGTGTAATCAAATTGCCCTTGTTCTAAATTAGAATTTCCATCTTCAGCATTATCATGATCAGTGTTGCTTGCAAGGGTGATGCAGTTTTCATTTTCAAAGTTTCCTGTCTGATCATTATCAGAAGATGGTATCGAGTTAACATCTCTCTTGTTAATTTCCCATGGGCCACTGTTGTTTTTTCCAATTCCCAACTTCAGACGACAACCCAGCTCTTCAGACAACGGTTCTTCTTTAATCTCGTGCTTTACAATACCCATGTTCAACTTGGATCCTATATCCATGGCCGTACAGAGAGTACCATCTGGTAAATGCCACTTCGTAAGATCCTTCAGTTCAGCTCCACCCTTGACTCTCCAGGAACCATCAGGCTTGACATCAATTTCAGATGCATCATCTCCACAGCTTTGGATCTAGATCACCAAAATGCAACAAATCAGCAATGATGCATGATGGACTAATGTAGATGAAAACAAGTATTTCAATTCCATTATAAAGTATAAACTCACCAACGAAGTGATGCGATTGAAATAAGGATCAATGATTATGTTGTCCAGAGAGTAATTCTTCAGGCAAATTGGGCATTGCCACTGAAGACAAGGAAACATACTTTGATTAGGCAAAGAAAAGAGAAAAAATAATTGATGTGAGAAAAATAATCAAACCTTCCGTGAACGTTGATTAAGTTCCACAAAAGCTTCTAAATCAAAACAACCCATGTGAACACAGGGTTTGAACCTACCAGCTATCTTAATCCTTGAACCAGTCATCTGCCAAGATAAATTATCTTTTACATAAGGAAGACACGTTTTACAGACCATAAAAAAAGAAAACATAATGGGTAACTTTTTGTGAATGAGTGCAAAACATACAATGAATCAAACATCTTATTGACAAAATGGGATTATAGAAAAGCATCTGGGTTAAAATCTATAATAAACATTGATGATGATTCTACAAAGAGTAAGTTTAAGCCTTGGGTGTCATGACTGCATCATGGAGAATAACATTACATGGCAAATGCTAATATTCCAATGGACATGAAGTCAGGTGTAATAGCCGTATCAGAGCAAGTAGCAGCAGATGAGCAATATCATTAAGGATCTAAGTATTCTCAGTAATGGCTAGAGTACTTAGTTACTTACAGGGCATCGGAGATTGACAAAGACAGAATCAGCCACAACTTCAATATCACTGTCACTGTCTGCATTATCTGCCTCAGTTCCACCACCAACACAGCGACGCACACGAGCAAGGGCATCATCAAACTTCTCACCATCTTGTTCCTTTGGCACCAAATTTAGGACCTGCCCACTATCAAACTTTAAAAGAAGACTTAAACAATAGAGCAGGGTTCCAAATCTCAGGCCTTGGATGGTTATCAGGTATCAGCTTGTTTGTGGTAACTGCAGAGAGAACCAAACCAGTTTCTGGCCTTCTCCTGGAGCTTGGGAAGAAAATGTTTTTCAGCTTAGTTCATTGTAAACCAGAAATCCTGGCCATGAACCAACTGGGATTTGGAATCCTGCTATAACATACATTACTAGTTTCATGTGCCATCTTTCATCACATAAAATAGCTATTCTCCTAAGGCCTTACAGTGGAGTTCACTTTTTTTGGGGGGGAATCTAGACAGGGTTAAGCATAAAAGGTAAAAAAAAAAAGATGAAAAAAACAAAACATCTTCAGCATTTGTGGTGGAAAAGTGAAGATTAACATGCTTCGAATACATGGAAAAGCACCAAACAAGCCCAATAACAATCTAAGATATCTTAAGTGTTTGCTAATCCAAATATCCTTGCTCTGCCAGATGTGTATTTCTGAAGAATACTGCGATTACCAATGGAAATGCCTTCCTATGACACAATATACAAAAAGCAGTTACCTCTTCCAGAGATCTCCTCTTGGCAATTCTGACACCCAAACAGAATGTGCGAGAGTCACTTATAGATAGAACAATCTTATTAGGTCCCTCTCTCAAATATGTTGTTAACTGTGTACAGAAAAATGAGTAGGATCAACAAATAAGAAATATTCAAACAGACAATGTAACGAATCAACCATAGGAATATAATGTATAAAATATTTGGGCAAATCATTGTGAATCTCTTTTTCAAAAAAATTACTTTGACGCTAGAAAGTAAGAGAATAGCATGCTCCATGGCAGCAAGATACTTACTACAGGACCATCATCTCTACCGTTGGCCCCTAACTGCTGTGTAGCTTGCCTGTTGAAAACCCTAACATGAACACCTGAGGGAAAACAAGGAATTGCCAACATGAACAGTTCATATCTAGGATGATTGAACTTACTATTCAGTATGAAAGGACAGTTGCCAGTTGCCACAGCATGTTTCATGTAACAAAATCTGAATGTCTAGATCATAGCTATCGCTAGAAGGATGCAAAATACTATTTTCCTAACTAGCCAATATAAAGGCATACGTAAGTGCATGAAGCCATGGATGCAGACAGACGTGCATGTGCATATCATCTATAATAAGGCAAAAAAAGGGTGAAAAATAACACTGGCAATGCAACAAAAGATAAGCTAAAGATGTCAACTGGTTTTCAGTGAAGCAACCAAGCACAACCAAGCAATACCACATAAAGCTTGAAACTAAAATGCCATGCAAAAACTTAAGCTCAAGCCATCCTAACAGCGAAAAATTGATTAGACAAGGGGATATGAAGTCCCCCAATCAGGTGCATGGCACAGAACACACTGTCCATGTGACCATGTCTTTGACAAGTTATAGCACATCAACTGATAATGAAGGAGTATATTCAAAGATGTTTCTTCCATGTACACATTGCACATTGTAAATAACATGCCTTACAATAAACCAAACCAGTGCATTGAACTTGAGGAAGTGTTTCTTTAACTGAATAAACAGTTTCCTATAAAACCCTGTGAGCGAATATGCCTCACTATATATAGTAAGCCAATGCATATACCATTAACTTGCATATCAGAATGCAAAGGCCAGTGCATCCTAAAAGGAACTTTGTCATTGAGAAGGATACACCAAACCTGCAAGAACATAAACAATGCAAAGGAAACTCAAGGTCAAAAATGGATAGACATAGTAGTCCAATATTCTCTAATATGGCATAAGATAAATAGGAATTGGGTGTAGTAGCCATAGCTTATACTTACAAACATATATTTTTAATTAAAATTTGACAATTTTTCATAATGTATGACCAAATAAATGATTGTTCAATGATGACCTTAACAAACTTAACAATACAAGGAAATGAAAAAGGGATCAAAATTAACCTGAAGGTCATATTCATCTTTTTGTAGCATTTCCCTATTAGCTCTTGATAGCAGAAAGGTTTTCTCGACATACTGTACAGTATATGACCTGGACATAAGCATGAATCACAAACAAAAAAACCATGCAAATTGCAGAAGTATAATGATACAGTTAACTTGTATAATGAAATGGATCAATTTCTGTTGTCATCTAGTTACTCAAGTCTCAAGGTAATAACATGGCCATCGGATGTAAAACCGTATCATGTTTACTTTGTACAGACAACGAAAGGAATCATCATGAGCGCACAAACCATGACGATTATAAAGCAACAAAAGACGCATAGCCAACTTTTCATTCATAATGTTAATGAATGAGATCGTGCATTTGAGTTCTACTTATTGATACAAGAGTGCTCAGTACCAAAAATAATATCATCACAGTACACAAAATGTAAAACAATTGACTAGCAGATGACATTCGACAATGAATCAACAAAGTTCCTGGATAAAATATATTGAATAATTTATAAAATTTGGCATCCCGACTAGAATATCCTTTTCTAATATTCCAAAAAATATGTTAAAATGGTAGCATAAATGCTGAGTCATGATATAATGATTCTTTTTCCATTTTCTGGGCCAAAACATTATAATATTTTTTAGGACTATCTACAAAAGGACAAGAGGCATTATAACAGTGATTAGCAAAAGTATTTTTACAAAATAAGCCAATTATTCTGCTTATTTATAAATTTTGCATCATTGTACAATTCAAGCCATCCATAAAGGTTTTGAAAGATATTTCAGAGCCATAAAACAGAAGTTTTTTATGACATCATTAGGATAAAAAGATTTGTGCAATAGTATCTGATCCATCGTAAAATGTGCCTATTGATAAACAAAAACAGTGATGAAGGAAAAGATGTGTAAAATGAAAAGTAAAAGAAGAAGAAAAAAGAAAAGTGGAGAAAGAATGCAAAGCCCACCTGGCTCCACCCCCATATCAATCGTTTTACTCTCCATTGCAATTCATCAACAATTTATGCTCAGTACATTAAATAAATGTGCTTTGGTGACAAACTAATGGATAACTCACCCATCTGCTGCTATGTTAGAGGGAGCTATTGACACTGGAAGTAATGGATGATTAATAGTGACCCAGAAACTGCAAGTTACGGAAGGAAACTATGTCAGAACAATAGGTCATGTACTATTAATAGTGAAACATAAAGAAACTGAGTAAATAATGTCCTCAGCCTAAAAATGTAGCAAAAGGAAGCACATAGAACAGGGAAAAAGAGAGACATAGAAGAGATGCAGAGAGATCAGTTTTTGTAATGCAACAGAACAACTCAAAGATCAGATGTTTGAACATGAGCCAACACAGAGAACTTGAAACATCACATGATTAATGGCACAACGCAAATTGAAAGCAATTAAGCAAGTGATCACAGAACAATTGGGTGGTTCAGTAAGGATGAGTTTGCAATTACATGAAAATTTAGAAAAACTTACGGGTCTGCCCTGCTGATTCGGCACATCTCACAATAAAAGTGGGAAGGTAATTCTGGAAGAACGCTGCCTGCAGGCTTCTCAGATATGATAACACAACCAGCATGTTGCCATACGTTGCACTGTGGACCATCACACTGAAAGTAGCAAACAAATTATAGAGAAAAACAGATGCAAGCAAACATGTCGAGAACAAAATTACGGAATGCTACAAATTTTCCAAATAATGGAATAGCGCGACACCCAAATGCTACATTTGACAAAACACTGACGTTCACAAAAAAATATAGTTCAGGACAAATCGATACATTATGGCTGCAACTAAGGCTCCAGGCTTCCTTTATAAAAGAGACAGTAATCCAAAACAATCAACTGCTTTCAAGTTTCAGAATATAAAAAAGAAGAACCACTTTGATGATTCAGCGTATGATCTGAGCAATCAACTGGATCAAGGAACAAATACTGGAGATTTTATTGGATTGACTGCAGATGATAAAAAAAAAAGTCAAACAAACAGATACATAGTCATACTTGTTATGCAAGATGTACCTTAATCATGGAATCATTGGCCATGGAGTTACCGCAAGGGCAACGGACCTTGACATCCAAGTGAGCAGAATCATCTGATTTCTTTTTTGGCTTTACATTGTGTCCTGACTCGATCTGGCTTTTAGAGGCTGCAGCAGTATTTGCAGGGTCTTGCATTTTTCTGGAAACAGTAAGCAAAATATGACAATTTACCAAAGCCTTGAAAGAGCCAATTGGATCATCTAAATACAGAACAATATGTGAAGAAATGTAAACTCACCTAAAAGTGTCCTCAACTATTTTCACCACTGTTTCCTTTCCATCCTTCTTTTTCTTTGCTAAGCTGTTCATTTTGGAGACTACAAGAACAAAATGAAAATGACTCCCCATGATCTTCCAGGAAAATACACTAGTAAAAAAGATTATTTTTAAAAAACAACAACATATGTACCTTGATCTTGTTCATCAGACAATAATGCTACAATTTTGTCCACTAGTTCCTGTAAACCATAGCAAAATCACAAAACCCAAATGGTTCAGAAGTAAACATTCCCAACACACACACACACACACTCACACACACGCACGCACACGCGCGCGCGCACACACACACACACGCACACACACACTTAAAAGCACAGAGAAGTTGACTAATTTCAAAAACATGTTTATGCTATTGATATGTTGAAGCCTTGAAAATCGAATCGAGCATGGGATGTAAAGTAAAGCAATAACTACAATTTGTTGTGTAAATAGTAGATATACAAACTAACAGTGAACAAACCTGCTTCTTTCCTTGCTTTGAAAGTCCAAGCTGATGCAGGACATCCTTGAGCTCTTTTATTCTGAAGTGATTCAACTTGTACTGCAACAAAGCATTTTGGTTATCGCCAACATAAAATGGATAAGTAAGCTACTTGGGTTTATCATTTTATGATGACCAATACATACAAGAAAAAGAAGGCCAGATAACAAAGTTACTTTCATCCCTCTGCTTTGTAAGAGGAACATGTTGACCGCAACACAAATTGATATTTAAAATGAATAAATTTCCATATACAGCGTTACAATTGATTCTGGGTAAAGGATAATGCAAACAAGAACCAAGTTTTATCAGATATTGTGAGGGTATAGAATTATTGATGTCGGTATCCTGTATGCATACTATACTTTGAGTAAGAGGATGCATATAGTCTAATATAGAGACAGTTCTTGAATGTAATTGAATGCTGGAGTCAAGTAAACGCATATTAGCTATTCAACTACACGATAGGAATATTAAGTAAAACTAAAATGAATTAAGGTGGCAGGCACAGCAATAACATTTGGGAATGACATCGGAATCTAGAAGTCAGTTATTAAATGCATTCCATCCAGCAATCTTCCTAGAACAAAGTTACTGAGCAATGCAAAGGTAATGTGCTATTCTTGGTACATAAAGAAGGCGTTGCAAGTCGGGAAATGGGGGCGAAATTAGGGTATTGGCACGATGAATTGACAGTTTTGCGGACCCTAATCGGCTACTGGTTACAAGAAGAAGCAGTAAACCTGTAAGAATAGGAGTCTAATCAGACGAGCTGATCTTAGGTTATGGGCACGAATCAAGCAGGGGCTTTAGAAGAAGACTTTCAGAGTCGGAGAGCGGTAAAAGCAAAACGATCCATCCACACCAGCGCAGAGCAGAGCAGCAAAGAAGACGTACACACACAGAAGGGAAGGGAAAGAAGTCAAAAAGGACAGACCTTGCAAGCGGCGAGCGCCGGATCGTCGGCGGGCTGCGGCGCCATGGTGGAATCCGATTGGCGGGGCAGACGAGTAGGAAGGAAAAGGAGGATAAGCTAAGACCCAGCGGAGGCGGGAGGAATGGCGTGGCGTTGGTTTGGGTTCCAGGAGAAGAAGTGCGGCGGCGCGGAGAGGGGAGGGAGGGGTGCCTCCCCTTTCAGCTCGATGATGTCCACGTGGTTGGGTCGGCCCTCACCTCGATGCTGCAGACATGGCACGAAAGCAGAAAGCTAGGCCGGCACAGCGTAAAGACGTGGGTCGCCATCTCGGCCTATCATGTCTACACGGCACGGCCTACACAGTAGTGTGCCGACCTGGCACAATATGGCACTGCCTACCTGGCACATCTGGCCCGTCAGCACGTTTAGCCTATTTAGCACGAAAATTAATGTTAGACACGTTTAGAGCATCTCCAGTAGGAGCCCTCAAAACAGAGCCCCTACTTTTGATTTGAGGGCTCCCCCTATTTTTGAGGGCCCTGTTTTTTGAGTTAAACTCCAGCAGAAGCCCTCAAATCAGGGCCCTCAAATTCATTCCAACTGAGAATGACATGTAGGGTCCACTCGTCATTCTCAAATTTCTCTACCCCTCGCTCTCCGCAGCCCGGGGAAGAAGCAGACGAGGGAGGAGGCCGGGGCCGGGGCAGAGAGGAGCCAGCGGAGGCCGGGGCCGAGGAGGCCGCGCACGTCCGCTCTCCGCCGCCGGATCCGGCGACCACGCACCAGATCCGGCCGCCTCCGCTCTCCGCAGCCCGGGGAAGAAGCAGACGAGGGAGGAGGCCGCGCCCGGGGAAGAAGGAGGCCCCGCAGGGGCCGGGGCCGAGGAGGCCGCGCGTCCATCCCGAGAGGAGCCAGAGGAGGCCGGGGCCGGGGCAGAGAGGAGCCAACGGAGGCAGGGGCCGAGGAGGCCGCGCGCGTCCGCTCTCCGCCGCTGGATCCGGCGACCACGCACCAGATCCGGCCGCCTCCGCTCTCCGCAGCCCGGGGAAGAAGCAGACGAGGGAGGAGGCCGCGCCCGGGGAAGAAGGAGGCCCCGCAGGGGCCGGGGCCGAGGAGGCCGCGCGTCCATCCCGAGAGGAGCCAGAGGAGGCCGGGGCCGGGGCAGAGAGGAGCCAGCTGAGGCAGGGGCCGAGGAGGCCGCGCGCGTCCGCTCTCCGCCGCCGGATCCGGCGACCACGCACTAGATCCGGCCGCCTCCGCTCTCCGCCGCCGGATCCGGCAACCCCGCACCAGATCCGGCCGCTTCCCGCCCGGATCCGTTCGCCGCTGCGCCTTCGCAGCTCGGATCCGGACGCGCGACGAAGAGGCGGGTGGGGGAAGAGGCGGGCGGAGGAGAGCGGGGAGGCGGGCGTCGGCGAGCGCAGGCGGGGAAAGAGGCGGGCGGGGAGGGGAAAGAAGCAGGCGGGGAAAATGGCAGCGCGCACGGGAGGGGAAAGAGCCGGTGGGGCGCGCAGAAAACTGCTCCAACTGTGATTTGGGGGCTTGGTCTAGAGCCCCCAGGAATGAGGGCTGAGGGGGGATTTGAGGGGCCCCTCAAATTTGAGGGCTCTAGTAGGGGCCCTGCTGGAGCTCTATTTTTGTCTCAAGCCCCTAAATTTGGTTTTGGGGGCTCAAGTAGGGGCCCTACTGGAGATGCTCTTAGACGGGCATGGCACGGTGGGCGCACCCTATTTGACCTATTTAGCATAAGTAACTGTCCAATTTTTTTTGAAAATTATAGCCGTTTTTGTGGCCGTTTGTAAGTTTAAAAATACAAAAAAAAAATCAAAAATCTCAAATTATTTCTATAAATAGGCAAGATACCCCTCATTTATCCACACCCAAAGTAGAAATCTCTTCTCCTCATTCTCTTATGAAAATTTTGGAATACTTTGTGATAATGTAGTAAAATTCGAAATAATTTCACCAAAAACCCGAAAATTCAAAATCCGGCGTACAGTCAAGGAAAGAGGTAACAATACTAATTTTCATGTACTTATATTGTTCTTATTTTTCTTTATTGTGATATAAAAATAGGTAATAGTTTAATTTTTTCTATTTGTATTTTGCAGTTTTCTGCATTTCTGAGCCGAGAGCCTAAAACATTGTCCTTAACTTTCTTATGGTTCCGGTACGTGGATCGTTAACTTCCAAGCGCTTCTATCTAAAGCTAATTCTTTACATACATTCTAATCACTCAAGTCTCTTTTAACTACTTTCTCCCACATCAGTTTTGGTCGATCTCTGCCTCTTCTTACGTTTGCAGTACGTCTACCCGTGCCTCAGGATGCCGTCATTGGAGATGTCCAAACCATCTCAAGCAATGTTGAACAAGTTTCTCTTCAATTGGTGCTACCTCCACCCTATCATGTATATCATCATTGCGGATGTGATCCCGCCTTGTGTGACCTCATATCCACCGCAGCATCCTCATCTCCGCTACACTCATTTTCTATATATGTTGTCTTTTAGTCGCCCAACATTCTGCTCTATATAGCATCGCGGTCTGATCGCCATTCTATAGAACTTATCCTTTAACTTTTGAGGGACTTTTTTGTCACACAGGACACTGGATGCTTGGTCATTTCACCCACCCAGCTCTTATCCTGTGGCTCACGTCTCCATCAATCTCACTGTCCCGCTGTAGTATTGATCCCAAATAACAAAAAGTATTCTTCTTAGGCACTACTTGTCCATCCAATCTAACATCTCCATCATCTACCCTAACACCACTGAAATCACACCTCATATACTCAGTTAGTCCTACTAAGTCTAAAGTCCTTCTAAGTCTAAAGTCCTTCAATTCTAAGGTTTTACTCCACAACTCGAGCTTCCTATCAACACCAATCCTACTCTTATCAACCAGCACCACATCATCAGCAAAAAGCATACACCAAGAGATGCCTCCTTGTATGTCCCATGTGACCTTGTCCATCACTAGCGCAAAAATGTATGAACTTAGCGTTGATCCTTATCCTATCTTAATAGGAAAGTCATTAGTAACACTAACGCATGTTCTGACATTAGTCGTAACATTTTCGTACATGTCCTTAATTAGGGTAATATATTTTGTTGGGACTCTTTTCTTTTGAAGCGCCCCACCACATAACCTTTTTTGGCACTTTATTATAGGTTTTCTCTAAGTCAATAAATATCATGTGAAAATCCTTCTTTTGCTCCCTATACCTCTCCATCAACTATCGTAGCAAGAAAATCGCCTCTATGGTCGACCTCGCAAGCATAAAATCAAATTGGTTTATCGTCACGCTAGTCACTTTTCTTAAACAGCGCCCAATCACTTGTTCCCAGAGCTTCATTGTGTGGCTCATGAGCTTAATTCCTCTATAATTAGTACAACTTTGAATGTCTCTTTTATTTTTGAAAATTGGTACTAATGTGTTCCTCCGCCACTCGTTTAGCATTTTGTTCAACCTAAAAATGATATCTAACCATGTCATCTAGGTTTTCCCAGAATTGCTTCTTAGCAGTCTCATCCAACCCTACTTGTGGAGCATATGCACTAACAACATTCAAAACCAAGTCACCAAAGATTAGCTTGACTAGGATAATCCTATCTCCTGTCTCCTCATGTCGACAACTCCACTTTTGAGGCGCTTATCGATTAAGATGCCCACTCCATTCCTGTTTCGTTCTGTTCCAATATACTACAGCTTGAAGCTAGTATGCTCTACCTTCTTTGTTTTCTGACTCACCCATTTAGTCTCTTGAACACACAAGATATCTATACGTCTTCTAATCGTTGTATCAACTATCTCTCTTAACTTACCTGTTAAGAACCCTACATTCCAACTACCCATACGAATCCTACTCTCCTCGACTAGTTTCCTTACCCCTCACACTCGTCGAGTAAAGTACGAAGACCCTTGCCCATTTTTCACTACATCCGGGCGCCGACGTAGCGTGTCACTAAGGGAGTGACGTCCCGGCCCTTGCTCATTTACTACCACACCCGGGTTCGGATATGGCACGTCGCTAAGAGGGTTATTCCCCAACGAAACTTTTAATTTGGGTTTCATTCCATGAAAAGATGGCATGATTTTTACGTTGGCTTGCAAAGCCTAACACAACTCTACTCATTTTTCCTAGCTTGGGACAGGCTACGTAGAAAACTATATAGGCGGAGTTCATGTATGTATATATGTATGTGAAAATGGTTATATACTCTAATAACGGTTATAAGATACTCCAAAGTACGTTCCATGAAAATTTTCATCAAATGCCACTTTTTATAACATAATTTATGTGTATACTCCTTTTACATATGGAAAAGGGTATAAATATATATGTATTTATATATACCAAGTGTAGTTACTCTCTATATCGTATCTCGCAAAGTAGGAAGTGTCTCGCACAACAGAGAGTATATGTGTGTAGTATATGAGTATATAAGACCATCTAGGTGCTATGCATACTTTTTTAAGGTGGTTGTATATTTTTCAAACATACTCCTTTTTACATACGAATATGAAGGTATTAGCAAAATATTTACTATAGGCGAGATCACTATGGGGTTGATGTCGTCCACACATCGCTCCACTCCGCATAGTTAAAAGGCAAGTGCATGATAGACAGTAGACAGTGAGAACACTTATGCTTATGTGAAAGTTGCCTTCCTGTTTTTGATATCTACGATGATAGGGGTGGATCTACAGTAATTCATGAGTATTCAGCTGAATGTCCAATTTTTTTCACAAAAAATCTACATATAATAGGTATAATACGCACACTAGTAATTAGGTTTAAATCATAATATTTTACTCTCCCGGGTGGCCGGGCCGACTCTCAGGGTGTGTTTGGTTGCTGGTATGGAGTGGGATGGGATGGGATGGGGATGGGATGAGATAGTTCCACAAAAAAAGTGGAACCACATGGTCCAGCATCTAAGAAGAATATTCTCTAAATTTGCACAGACTCATCCCACTTTGGACCATTCCATCCCACCTTATCCCTCAAACCAAACACATGGATGGACTTGGTCAAAGGAACCATCCCATTCCATTCCACCCCATCCTAGCAACCAAACACACCCTCAGCTGCTCAGATCTCTGTCTCGTCTCTCTCTCAAGTCTTCAGACCTCTGCGTCTCCGTGGCGGTGCACGACAGCTTCGTCTCCTCCTGATCTCCTCCCTGGTCTGGTCTCCCTCCGTCCCACCTATGACCGTCTGGGCCGTCTCCCCCAGGTCGGTGGCTCTTGCTCCGGTCCTCCCACAACCCACGATTGGGATGCATCGCCTTTTGTTTTCTAATCCATGATCTTTAATTTACATCTACAAATGATGGCTGTTATTCCTTGGGTTAAGCTCGGCAGAATATCAACAACTGCCGATTCTCGTAAAGTCGAAGTAAAGCAACAAAACTTCCGTGCTTCTCTATTCGTGGGAAACTTCTTTGCTGTTACTCCTATCTCTGCTTAGGGCAGTGCAACTCCTAATTGACGCCATGGAAGAAGTTGTTTACTGAGTTGAGTTAGTTGGTTAGAACCAAGATCTACAGATATATAATGCTGGAGCGCATGATTGTTGATAGTTATTTCAGTAAACATGGCGAGAATATTGGGGATTAGTTAGTCTGATAGTTGGGTTATTGTGGTTTGCTCGATTTATTTTGCTTTATTGCTCGTGAATATCCGTCTTCATGGTTCCTCAATTGTAAATTGCTTCTGCTATACTATGGTACAGGTATTTAGTTCCTGGATGCACTTCTGTGCTGTGCGTGTCTTTGTAGAGAGCATTCTTAGATAGATATGGTCTGCCACCATCATTCCTGGTAATTTCCCTTACTGTTCTATGATAGTCAATTTTATATCGTCATGTCTGATCTGTAGGTATCCCCTTTCTGTTGCATCAGTCTGCTGTTCTAGCAACAAAGAGTGAGATGAAAGTGAGGAGCATCTTAGAGGAGCTTTGTGGCAGTGCCCGTAGGTATTTCAACATTTGGGTTGCAGTCCATTGCACTGTTAGTCACATCTTGCTCCTGTTTTTCACTAATGCAACGTTTTAATTGCAGTATCTATTAGAAATTCGAAGACGATGTAGGCATTGCTGGCCTGGGAGGTGAAGCAGAGGCTTCACCATAAATTTTGTCTGTGCACAGTATGTTCCTTGCTATCTGCGGTCAGCCAATGTTTTCGAGTGATTATTACTTTTGAGTAATCCAAACCAGTGAATGGTTAGTGTATATTATTTGTGATACGCCAATTCTTTCCTGAATTTTTAGCACTTTTGGCATGTTTTCCACCCGTATTTATAAAAAAAGCCATATGCACACGAGAATGGCAAAAATGACACTTCTACTACCTGGTGACCGGGCGGCAGTGCGCTGCAGCTGACACCTGGGCCATCAAGCCCAACCACCGTGCGACAGGTGCTTGCCACCTGGCCACCGTGCGGCGCCCTCTCTGCCGCCCCGCCACTGGACGGCAGGTAATTAAGCCGCCTAATTAGCTAGGTTAATTACCTGCCTGAGTAAGTATTTTGTATATACTATTTTTTGAATTTTTAAATATAACAAATGAGCTCAAAAAATTACAAAATTTTATATGTAGCCTCCTGACACAACATGCTTCATTGTGTAATTTTTTGATAATTTTATCTTCTCTGAATGTTGCTAAAAAAATTCATATGATTATGATAATTTTAGGATTTATTACATATAGCAAATGAACTCCAAATATTACAAAATTTTATGTGCTGTTTCCTAACACAACTTGATTCATTTTTTAATTTTTTGACAATTTTATCCACTATGAATATTGCTAAAAAAATTTATATGGTTATTTCTTGTACAGGTCTATTCTGTTGATCTCACACAATTATTTATTTACATGGACTTGTGAAAGGTGTGGTGACTAACAGTTAACAGAGGTACGAATGATTGTACTTAATTTTTGGCTATTGTGGACCTTTATGTTTTCTATTGAATAATATTTTTATAACTTCGAATACTCATCCTGAAATTCCTAGATCTGCCATTGTACGATGACACTACGATAATCACTAAGTGACAGTCTCAGTTAAATGAAATTGGCATGTTATGGTAAGTAATGATAGTTACATGATGATTGGGGGGAATGATGATGGTATGTGATACAATTATTTGATAGATGGATAATCGTTAATAGTTAACAACACATGGTAATCGTATAAAAGAAACTGTTGCATTACGATGCATTCATATCATAGAAATAGATGTCCTTTATGGTATCTATGGTCTACTTTGTGTGGACTTCCCACGATAGTGGGAAAAAGTAAGAACTACTTCGGTAAACACTCCACGTGAGTGGAGATTGAGGTCCCCGTATAAAAAGGATGGGCCATTGCAGTCCCTGTATGAAAATGGATGGACTATTGAAGTCTCCAAGCGGGTGAGCTTAGGTGAGCATCGACGAGTGCTTACTCTGCTAAACAAGTGAGGTCTAGGGCCAACCCAGGAAGACATCTGTAACACTCCAGCCAAACAATGACCTGGAATGCTACCCAACTAGAAGTAAAGCAATGTTAACTAATTGCGTTATACAAAATTTCGGCAGAGTCTCCTTTGTTTATCTTTCAAGCAGTATCGATTATAATAGACAATCTTCAAGTAATAAGTTCAATGCTAAGCAAATAGATTAAAGATTACTAAACCATTCATGGATATAATACCTAGAGAAAGACCATGCGCATCATAAATATTCTAAACTCTTATTACAATTAAAATCCAAGGGTAATAATCAAATGGTACTTAAATAGTCCTTGCGTCTTATATTTAATTTTTCTTCCTTTATTTCCATTACGGGTGGAACGTGCAAGTGCAACAAAACTAATCCTTCATTTTCCCCATGCATGACGACCTCATAACGGTACCTAAAAACAACAACAACAACAACAACAACAACAACAAGAGTGAGTCCAACGACTCAGCAAATATAATAGATAGTAACAAGAACATTCATGAACATCACTTCACACATTCATCCATCAACCATATGAATAAGCCATGCTATGCAAGATGATTAAAAATCTCTTTTTCTCTTTCTCTTTTGTATTTTACTGGTAATGTAAAGTGTGCATCCGTCGATGCACACCCATACCTGTACCATCTGATACAGAGACCAATTGTCCATACTCCACAAGTATGGGGACCTTTAACCCATCATGTCATCAACATGACGGGGACCTCGACGCTTAGTCATCTTGTGACCAAGACTTCAATAGATCAACATGATGCATATGCGTGAATGTCTCAAATAAATAAATCTTGCATTCACATTATCCATGCACCAGAAATACTCATGAACACTGTAAATTGCAATCACCCAAAAACAGCACCAATACATCCTTACCGCAACCATGAACACATATATTCATATTATAGATCAAACATCGGCATTCCACACTATCAATTTTTAAACCATCACTATACTTGATTTAACCGCGAGAAAACGGGGGACGTGCAGAAGGTGCCGCCTCTGGGATCCGTCCTCCACCTGAATAATAATTATAATATTTGCTAAGATAACAGTAGCGGACCTTTGCCCAAATAAAAATAATCACGAACTAATAAATTCGTCTAACTTAGTTCCAATTCCCAAATCCTACAGGTCATCCCGCCTACCTCTGTGGACAGTCAACTTCAAAAATTCATATCTATTGGTACAGGAGTCCGAATAGGGTGTTCTTAGACTTGCTGGAAAGATAATTAAATTATCTAACTAAACCTGGTTGGTGAGCCTCCCTGATTCGGCCATCTTCCACCCGCACCATCCAATTTTCTAAAACATCAATTTCACGTCGGGTCCTCTGGACAGAGCACTAAAAATGCCATAACTTCCAGCCCGAGTGTTCGAATCATGATTTCTCGACCTTCCTGGAAATCTAAGACAATTATCTACAACTTTCATAATATGGAGATCCTCTGATTCTCCCGTTTTCTAATCGCCCAATCCAATCTATCATAATCTAACAGAAATCTCCCGATCTGCAGAACAGTCTTACAAGAAAAATCATAACTTCTGCTACAAAGGTCCGATCGATGCGTTCTAGCACTTCATGGAAAGATAAAGACGTCCTCTACAACTCTCTAGGAGAAGTCAAGATCTGATTTCCCACGAAACTACCCCAAAACAGTCGTCCAATGAAATCTTTCCTAGCAGTCCAGAATACCGACATTGAAACAACTAGTAAAAAATGCATCTAATTGGGGAACAACGGGGATTACCCTTGATGAACCGCTGTAGATTACGATGAACACCCTACGAACTCCTCCTCTTCTCCTTTTCCCTTTTTTCCCTTCCTCCGGATCCAATCGCCTCGCTGCGCTTGATCTCCCTTCTCCATTCGACCGGCAGCCAAAGGAAGATTTTTTCCACCGGTAGAAGAGCTTCAATGGGGGAGGCAGAGGGGGAGGAACTGCTGGAGGGGGCGCACAAGGGGCAGGGAGGGGCGGTGCAATGGGGGCAGGGAGGGGCGGCTAGGGTTGGAGGGGGGTGAGCGCCTCTCCCCCCTCTTTGGCTGGTTTCCCCCTGGGCCTTGGCCCAGGCCCAGATTGCCCGGAAAATTCAGAAAACCCCCCGAAACATTATTTTATTCTTTCCTTTAAGGTTCTCCCTCTCCAATTAAACAATTATTTCCCAAAAGACTTTTGGGATATTACAACATCTGCAGCCAACCCCAGACGGAGTCTAAAGTTAGCCACGAATCAACCCTGAAGTCCCGGACGCGACGGGACCTGCATGGGGCAAAGGACGTAGCTACCTCTTGAAGTAAGCTAAGCCCTAAGGGAAAACTTGTAACTTTACTCGCCTCCCTCTCCACCTCTATAAATAGGACCCCTTGTAATGAGAGAGAGGAGGTCACTTTGTAACTCTTGACACCCATATTGAACACACTTGGCATTCGTGTGCTTCTCTTTGAGTCTCTCGGCATTCTCAGCGGTCTCCGCATCCGATCAAGGATGCCCCTAAGTTTACTGTTCGGTGTCGTATCGAGGACAAGTTATTCATAAATGCTTATTGTTCTGTCATGTAGGTAATGTGAATGACATGGATGAGCGCATTGCGTTAATGGATAGAGTAGTGATGATAAGATATGTGGAAATGACATGGCTGTGTTTATACTTATGGTTTTGTTAATGTTTACCATTGAACTATGTTTTTGCTAAGTCTAAGACTCACGCTTGCTTTGTTGCTATTTTAGGGTGATCGATGAGGTGTCATGCATCAGGAACGAGAGTAGCACATCTGCACCACATCCAATAGTAATGATTTTAGAGCACCATCTCTGTTTTCTTTAAGATTGCCTTAGTAAAATAGTTTACTAATATGAACTTAATTAATAGAACTCTTGTAAACTGACGATGAACGTTAGGTAACTTATGAGAGTTTTTGTTGTGTAACCGGTGAGCCAAGCTTACATACATATACACAGAAAGATGATTATGTTGTCTACTTTTTTGTGTTGTTTTAGATACTTGCCATGCCCACTCCAGAGAGGGGTATGTGTGCATAAATCAAAGTGATAAAGACAGCATCAACATCACTAGCTATATGCATTAAATCTGAATCTTAGGTCTTTTAAGCAAGCACTTGTTTTTGTCAGCACAAGTAAAGTAGCCAGCTTAAGTAACTTCATAACTTGCACTGCTTGATCGGAGGGAGGGAGGGAAGCAAGCAATGAAGGGGATCATTGGGTTCTCTTCCATTCATCCGCAATCCCTCTCTTTTTTTTTATGCCTAAAATTAAGCCACTTGCAGATCTAGTAGCTTAGCTTTCTCCATCATCTGTAGTATGCTCCCCACTCACTGTTTTTCTCTCTTTCATTTTTTTTTCTGTATGTACGTAAAACCTGTCTACTATCTGTACGTCGGATCAGTAATCCAGTGAGCAGCAGAAGCATAATATATAGATACTGACCAATAATGCACATACATGCATGTTTGGTACCCAACAGCAACCAACAACAGAGTAACTGTTGTGCACCAACATATTATACATCATACATGCACAACATACTGCTCAAGTGCTCATCATTCATCAGTCAACTTCTACATTACAAGGCTACAAAGCGACTAGCTGCTAGTGGTAGTTTACATCTGGTTCCAAATTCCAATTTACTTTGTCATTTTAGCTCTAGCCGCCACTTAGAACAAACCTGGAACTAATACCCTTTTATTTTACATATTTACCTCTATTAATTTTATATACATCCCCTTTTTCAAAAAAAAAAGTATATTAACATCATTACCGGCAATAAGCAATTAATAGGGGTATTTCGTGAAAAATGTTTACTAGAAAATCCAAAAACATATCTATTTGCAAATAAAAAACACCATACTAAAATGGCATCTAATTAATAGGGGTATTCGGAACTAGAGGTGGTGGTGGTATTAGTAGTGTAGCTAGCAGAGCACTAATTAATTGCAGCCAAAAAAATTAGGCATGCTTCATAGATCAAAAGATGAGGCTCATCATGATCCAAATAAAAAGCCAGCCCAGCCCAGCCCAGCCCTGTTGATATATACAAGCTAGAAGCAATCCATCCGCTCGCTACTCCACTTGTTTGCCAGTAACGCTTGCTACCCGGCCAGCTGATGGAGCTGCCGGTCCCCTTCAGTGCCATTACAGCATTACTGTTGTTAGGATCGGATATGTCACCATATAAAATCGATAAGACAGCACGAAATCAATAAAGAACAATCAAGATTACGAGATAGAGGTTTAACGTGGAAAACACTTTTAGGTGAAAAATCACGGATGCACAATCGACAGAATCACCATACGAGAAGTTATAGATTGTTCTTGGCGTATATGTGATTATACTTCTTCATGCCTCTACCAGGCAGTTTATAGGGGGTATAAATAACCTTAGAACAAGAGTCCCAGACACGGTTAGAAACATAGTCCTAATCATCAATGAAATAAGGACGTATCGAAAACTAGAACAGTAACCTTCTCAGAGACAAAAACAGCACCCCACTCAGAGAGTTGCAGAGTTGTAGTCGGAAGCGCCTTAAGTAGTCATGTCTAACTCTAGTCGGCACGTGCACCTTGGAGTACCATATTAATGTGGGTTGGTGCAGAATCTATTACAGACTCGAAGATGATCATAATCATAACCTCCGATCAGTTCGCATTGCTTTCCTGATCGAACTCTTCAAGCGGTCAGAACATTCAGCGGTGTCGGGCTGGACTAAAAGTGGTTGGACCCGACTAGATTCGGATCACAAAATATAACCACTGTCATACATGTTAACGTCTAAAGGTTTGATTTGTTGTGTTTTGTCATATATAACACCATTAAATCTTCAGATTCTAGCTATAGTTCTTGACACCCTCCGTGCATCTCCCACAGAAGTTGTTGTACGTATGTATGGTAGTGGATTCATTAATTTGGATTTAGTTTCCTTCGTTGGATTCGCTTGTATTACTTCACTGAATCCATCTAGCTAGAGAAACAACAGACTGAATTGAACCCCCAAATTCCAGAAACCAGCCAAGATTAAGATAATTATATTAAGCACACATCAACTTGTTTTAAATAAGCAAGCATTAATATCTCATCACTGTTAAGACCGTCGTCACTTGATCTCTTGCATTTCTCAATGAGCTAGTGGTTGTTTGTTTGCATTTATTTTGTACTCGTTAATTCTGACCATGGCATCCATGAAAGACTTGCTATATTGTCCTTGTTCTGCATTGTTCCTTAGAATCGCCATCTCTATTACTTAGGATCAACATGGAAGATTTTGTGTCAGGGTGCATGCGTGTGGTTTATACGTCGTCTTCATAAATAGTATATATCTGTCAGCAGAAATGTTAATTTCAAGCCAAACGTATATACAAGATTCTTCAATCAGTGAATTGGAACTTCAACTCCAGATGCGTCTGTAGCAGATCTCTTATCACAATTGATATATTTCATCCTTCAGAGTATCAGATTAGATCTAAATGTCCATTCAAAAGACCGTATAGGCTGGTTATCTGAACACAAACGAGATCAAATTTTCACCTCAAGCCCATCTTTCTTCATGGTTTCTTCAATCATGTCTCTATTTCTTCAGTTTTGGCATTTGGCTTCAGTCTCGTATTTCCAGAAATACTACAGAGAAGAATACTTTTTGCCAATGTTCTTCCGAGGTGTAGTTGTGCATATGTCGTTTTGACTCTAGCCTTTTTCATCCATTGACGTAACCATATAGTATCTTTCTGTTTGGCAGCACATTACAATCTAGTAGAAATAAAATAAAAGAGAAATCTGAATGTAGGACCGGACAGGTAACAGAAAGGGGTAAGCAATGCCGTCAAATTCTCCCTAAGTATTCACTTAACTCTTTTCTCTGATAGCTATAGAGCTATGAAGATTAGGCTTGAAAACCAAAGCAACAGAGAGAACACAGTAGGAAAACACACCGTGGTTAGAAGTTGGCAACATGGTCGAAAACTGACAACGCGGTTATAAATTCAATAGCATGGTTGAAAGCTGACAATGTGGTCGTAAACTCAACTACGTGGTCGAAGCCTGACAACGTGGTTGTAAATTCAACAACGTAGTTGAGAGTTCACAACGTGGTCGTAAACTCGATTACGTGGTCGTAAATTTAACAACATGGTTGAAAATCGATTACATAATGGAAATCGCCGTACTCAATAACCATCAAGACTAAAACCAACGTGATCAAAAATGAGTGTAGTCGAAACCAACATGAGTGTAAACAACGTTGTCAAACACCGAGTGGTCGAACAACCAATATGGTCGAAAGCAGTCGGCAACCAAAATGATCAACATGGTCGTAAACCAATGAGGTGATCGTAAACAATATGGTCGAACGCCAACGAGTGGCCAAACAACCTACATGGTTGGAACCAATCAGTAACCAAAATGATCAACGTGGTCGTAAAGCCAATGAGTGGTCGAACAACCAACGTGGTCGGAACCAGACTGCAACCAAAATGATCAACGTGGTCGTAAACCAACAAGTGGTCGAACAACCAACGAGGTTGAAGGCCAATGAATGATCTGTGACCAGCGAGATCGATTCAGCTCAAAAACCAACTAGAGAAAACGAGGATCTGTGAGCAGTCGGAAATCCCATTCGGTAGAAAAAAGCGAAGCGGTCAGAAGAGTGAATGTGATCAAAACCGGTGCGATGTAGTCAGGAACTTGACCGTGGTCGAAACCAATATGGTCGTAAAGCTGATCAACGTTTCAGACAGAGACTGCACCGACTACCAACTGCTTCAATTCAGATTCAAAAGAACACCGCGAAATAATCGAAAGATCTGAACGTGGTCGAAAGCAACGCGGTGTAAGTGATCGAAAGATTGAGCGTGGTCGAAAGCAACGTGCCTCAGTCTGGAACTCGACCGTGGTTGAAACTAACGTGGTCGTAAAACCGATCGCATTCCAGACAGTGAACAACGCCAGCGTCGACTGTATCAGTTCATATTCAATTTGAAAAACCAAAGGATCTTTTCATCCATAGATTCAAATGATGTGAAACTTTGCAGAGATCCTCTCTAGGGTATTGTGAACTTATTCCAACAAACGATCATTAAAATCATGGCCAAAGATGATAACTATTTCAGTTTGTTGGAAGGTCACATCAAAACCAAATCGAAATCGAAATCGATGAATTGAACTAGCTTGTGGGTGGATGATGGCCAAGATAAGTCTAGAAGTATTCCCACATATCACAGCAAGTTAGAATACTAAAGAATTTGACTCAAAACCCTTGGATCAAGAAATCAAACTTTGAGACTAAATCAAGAACACATCAAGAACAAAATAACCAAATCAAGAAGGATCCATGGAGATAGCAAAGATTGATGTATTGCTCACTTGAGAAGATTGAGTCTACAGTCACTCCACCTTAGAGGGCAAAAAACACACCATGTGCTCCACTCTTAAACCCTAATCCTAAACAAGAAAACACACAAGAGAGAGGGGTGGGATGGTTGAGCAATCAGCCATCTACTCTCCAAATTGGATCCTATCCACTATTACAATGGGTGAAATTCGTTAACCTCACATACACTGGTTTTACTCACTCAAATCCACTTATGCACACTTTTCAAAGCTATAAGTGTACATCTGTTAAATCCTTAGCCTTGATCCGCCTGGATCAAACCAGATCCATCTTGGCCTAAACCACTCTCCAATGCATCGCCCATGCGCCGCGGTTTTGATCCAAGATTATTTCTGATATTTTTGTCAAAATACCGAAATGCCCCTTGTTGACCCAGTCATCACCTTTCTTTGAAAGCAAACACCATGCTTGCCACTTGTAGGTACACTATTAGCTTGCTACGTGCCGCCAAGTCTCTCCTGTCCCGGTTCCACTGAACCACAGTTCACTTGGCCCATATAAACCACCTGGCGTCATCCCGCTGTTCGAACTCATCTTCAACATTCCCGCTTTTCTTGTGCCATGCTTGAGCTCACTGTCTCACCCGGCATCCTTGATCTTCTGAGTCTCAACTCCTTCATGAGCCTAGCTTTGATCACCGTCGTTGACCACAGTTGACTGCAAGCGACTCTGCACATCCAATACAAAGAATTCGTTTCCAGAAACAAGTTTTTCACAACTTGACCTACATTAGCCAAACCATACATCATGCAACCTTAATGCAATGACTCAGGTCAACCTAATTAAATCAATGATTCAAATCCCAAATTCTCAATATCTGCACAAACCAATCCAGACATAGAGCTATCTTTGCAAAGTCAACTGACCACTCCACAAATATTACAATAGTTCATCACAACAATAATCAGGACCATCTTATGTAGTCCATCGCTAAAAGATGCAAAAATATATGTCAATAATGTGCTAGTTCCAAGCGAAAAGTCTTTTTTGTTTGCTCTTTTGAATGTCAGCAGAAGTCCCAAAGAGTCTTTACCATGACATGACGCTAGTGGAATGGGGCATCGCAACTTTGCACCAAAAGGTGTTTGTTATTGGAGGGAGGAGGAATTCCGCTCGATCGATGGCATCCTCCATCACCAACCATGCACACCATCATCTTCTTCACTTATCCCATACTCCCATGCATCATGCAACTACATCTCCTTCTCTGAATATTCTTGTTCGATCTCCTGCCTTTCCCTGCTGCATAATTGTGGCGGTCACTCATTATTCTTTCCACTGAAAGTTTTTTTTACAGTAAGCTAGCTTTTCACTCTGAATCTTGGGAAAGAAACTTGAGAGTGGTGGAATACAGTGCGTGGCTACCTGTGTGCTCTGTGCCGGCCGGAGACTTCGAAATAGGAGAGAGATGATTATGAGAGGGAGAGAATCGTCGAGATGCGCATGCACGTACATGTTGTCCATTGGGACTGCAAGTGACCATGGCAATTCAGTGGCCGATGCTCTTCTTATCAGCACGCAGCTGCCTGGAAAGGCCTACTTTATTTAGCCGATCGATCGAGGTGACACCAACCAATGCTATCGAAATGCCTGGTGCTCATTGGCCGTTCAACCTAGCTAGCTAGTGCATTGTTCATCATCAAGACCTGGACCAAATGTTTTCTAGTTGGTAAGTATATGTGCATGTATCCATCTCAGGGAAGGGGAAAAGCTAGTATCTAGACCGAAATGGCAACTGGTATGCACAGAACCTCTACCATGCTAGACAGTGGCGGACCCAGGATTTTTAGAATAGGTGTTCGGATTTCGGAGCTAAGTTGCTCGAATGCGTTGATATCACAGGGTACCATCCCTCAAACACCTATACAACGATACATGTATGTAGATATAATAAAAAATACATAAATTGCAGAAATTAATGATTTCTTATAAGGAAATGAGCGACATAAGGCGAACATAATTATATGAGTTAAATAACAAATTATAGAGATAAATGAAAGTTGTATATCTTATTGATCTTGTCTTTTTTTTTGCTATTCTCCATCAGTAAGAACTGTCCATCTAAGACGAAATTGTATGTTTCTTCCATGGAGTAAAACATACCAAAAAAGAAAATAAGTGGAGTGAGGTGGAGCACACCTAGATCTAAAAAGAGGACGATGACAATAAGTTGGAGGTGCTACTCACTTCCCAATGCCGCGCTCCCTCCCGGCTACCGCGCTGCTCCCTTCCTGTCGCCTGCTCCCTACCTCCGTGTTCGTTGTGCCACTGCCCGCTTGCTCGCGACACCTCTCTGCTCGCCCGCGCTGCCACACGCTCACCTTGCACCACGCGCCGCCTCACGCATGATTGTCGTCACATCATGACACCACGTCCACGTTCGCTGGTCGTCACTCGCCTCTAGCCTGCACCTCCACCCACTCGCCACTCGAAGGCCGAAGCCGCCTCCCACACAGACAGCCACAAAATGAGAAATAGAACAAATGTTAGGATTTTGTTTATATCATTACCTCTTTGGACGTCAGGAGGGGTGGAAAGAAAAATAGGTTTAATATATTACATGGGTTGCGCGCAGATACGAGGAGTGCGGGCTGAATTTATTTGCAGATATAAAATATAGTTTTAACACAACTAATAGTATATATATCTAATATACATATTATATACCTGATATTTTATAAAAAAATTTGGGTGTCATCAAAAGATAATGATGCAGATAGCTGCTACCTCCAATACATTTCCATGTCATCAAAAGATAATGATGCAGTCAACTCATACAATAAGCTGGCTATAAGTTGTCTCCACAAGAGCTCTCAATCATTTAATACATACATGGGTATTGATAATTTAATACATGCATGAGTATAGCAATTAGTTCTATGGGTACATGCATGAATAATGCCTCTTTTCCTGTGCTATAGCCTGACTCTTGCATGGGAGTCGGCTTGCCTCTCTCTCTCCTTTTCTCTCCCCTCCACATAGGACTATGCTGATATAGATTCCCTTAGAGCAAGTACAATAGTATAGCCAACTAGTGGCTATAACACTTGTCTATTTCATCTATAGCCTTCAAAAAAATAGTTCATACAATAAGGTAGCTATTACAATAACTATTTGGCCCCATGTGTAAGAGAGTGAAATGCATATTTTTTACGTGCTATAGCTAGCTGTAATTTAGTAGTCAGCTTCCTTCTCTCTCTTCCTTTCTCTCTCTGCCACGTAAGATTTGGTTGATATTATATTTGCTATAGCCTGCTGACTAAGCCTTATTGTACCTGCTCTTATAGCTAGCACAGTCAGCCTTATTAAACTTGCTCTTAGAGGTTGGACTATCTCTAAGCTGAGACCCATAGATAGTCTGTAAGTCTAGAATAATTCTCCCCTCCTATAACTTCTGTAACAAATTTTGGTAGAACAAATTCCTATCGGTTTTGCCGATTTTTCACTGGTTTTTTACTGGTTACTGGAACAGTTACCAGTTTCAAACCGTCTAAATTTAAATTTCGAATCACAAAATTCATCCGGGTCTTCTCGGGTTCCGGAAACGGATCGAATACGAATCGAATAGTCTCGAATACGAATACAAATATTCTCGAATAAAAATGCAAATACGAATATTCCCAAATATGGATATGAATATTCTTGAATACGGATTTTTCGGATATGAATATTAGATAAAATGGATTATCTATTACCGTTTCCCGCCCCTCCTCTCTCCCTACGCTTCCATGCCAAATAGTCCACTGTATCCCTGCTTCCCTATGATTTCCCCAAATTTTGGGTGTGCAGGTGCATACAGAGCACCCATGATCTCAAAGAATAGCTAGCCTGCATCTAAATGAAGTTAAGTTGCAAAGCAAGTGCAGAGGCATGTCATAAGCATGTATTGTGGGCAATTGACCCACTAAGTTCGAGTAATTTAGGTCAGGCTCAAACTGCGCGCCCCTAAATGTCATTTCATGACCGAAAATTAAATATGAAAATAGGAGTAATATACAGTGAGACAAAGCCCACTAGCTAGTTTGATGATGGAAGAACCCTAACATTAATTAACTCTAAGTAGTGTAGTTAGTAATAATTAAAAAGGTAATTAAAATTATTACAACACAATGATTACAAGAATGAATTACAACTTTTGGCCCTAGGCCTCAAAAATGAATTAAACACAATTATTACAACCTTTTTTCAATTACAAGAATTATGCATACATGAAAAACTAATTTCCAGATAAAATTGCATTAAGATAAAGACTGAATTAATTGTTGCATTGCATTTCTCGCCCTACCTCCGCGTGTCACCAACGTTAGCATCCCAAGTCGGCCACCTCTTTTTTTCTTTTGTAATCGGAGAGAAAATCAAATATCAATCTAAGGGAGAATAAAAAGAAAAAGAGAAAGAAAGCTACCATCAGTACCCTCTAGCCCCTAGAGCCAAATAGAGTTGCGTTCATCGATATTCCCAGAGCGTCCCAGGCCAGTCGACGCCTCTCACCATAAGTTGGCCTCATCATTCGGCTTTTTAGAATCCAATGCTCACATTTGCCAACACATTCGACCGTCACATTCGGCATTTTGCTAGGTAGCAGTCTGATCGGCTTTGTTCAAGCGGCCTGATCGGACATATTGACTTTTGGCTCTTGGACAATAAATACTTGTGTGGTAGTATCTTGAAATATCTTTGCACTAGGTATCACTTCATTCGGAGCTTTGAGCTATAACTATATAACAATTTACCGAATTTCTAAAGAGGGTCACTTTGGTGTTTTGCCCTGGCAGTCAGACCGGCTTGAGGGAAGCGGTCTAACCGTCTTGGCAGTCAAACCGGTCATGACCAAATCTCTGCTGAGTGGTTCTGGATGTTTTGAGAAATTGGTCATGTGTTGAGTTTTTGGATCTAGGTGATTGCATTCATGAAGTATGTTATACTAACGTGGGTCAAATTACGAAGAATTTGTATCTGAAAGTAGGAGTCAGCTATGAAGTTAATTTCTTAGAACGAGTTGTACAAGGAGATAAGATCAGATTAGGATTTTGTGCCAAGATAAAATAGAACATAGGGAAGAGGTAAGCCAAAAATCTGAAAAATTCGTGGCCTCGCGTCTCGCTAGCCGCCGACCGAGGTCATCCCGCATCGATCATGCCCGGTGGCCGCTGTTGCTCGCCCGGAGACACCTGCCCGCGAGTGCTCTCGCCAGTGCGTTTGTGTGAGAAAAAAAATTACACCGCAGAGTTTTTTCTGATAAAAAATTTTAAAAATCATTATATCATCACAGATATAAAAGAATAAGAGAAAATAAAAGCAAAAAAACCTAAATTAAAAGCCGATGTATTTCAAAAGATTTCTGACTTAAATAAGCTGAAATCCAAAATAACAAACATAAGCTGAAGCCGTTTAGAACGTGACCAAAAGGTAGAACGTGTGAATATGTGATGCAGCACTCATCTCTTACCTTTAGGCTAAAAACTGGCATGTACTAATTTAAATTACTTAAATTATTGAAATAAGTATTGAATTTACATAAATAAGTACTTAAATAATTGAAACAAGCACAAAGATAAAGATAACCATGACAAATAGTGTTGACATGTGCCATGGGGTACCCAATAAGGAAACTTATCAGGAGGCAAAGTAAACGAAAATGGGATAAATAGGGAAAATTGAAAAGGTAAGGGACTTATGAGGTGTTTTTTATTTTTTATTTCCAAATTAAAAATTGTGCAAGTGCTCAATTAAAGCAATAATTGATATGTCAATATGGTTGTCATTTTGCTGAAGGAGAGGATCAGGGTGTGGAAAAAAAATAAGGGTTTGGTTTGTTGTTTGCCAAGTGGATACGCAACAACAGATGCTTTTGAAGCGCACCTAATCGATCCATCGTATTGGTCTGGTCATCATGACAGGGAAAACCTTGGACTCTCAAAAGATAGAGAAAAATTAAAAATTATTATATCATCACAGACAATGTAAAAAAATTAAAAAACCAAAATTAATCAAAATTAAAAATTCATACGTTTTAAGTGGCTTCTAATTTAATTATTAAACTAAAAGTAAAAGAGCCAAAGCATGGCCTATTAGCTTTAGGTACAAATGTCCAAATTGTTCAAAGTAAGTTTGTCCTTGGTCATAGCACACGAACATATGCTCCACACATGCCCCCAATGACTCCATCTTTATCTATTTTAGACCAAAATCCTGCTCTCAAGACACTTGGTAGTGCATAAAAAGATGAAAAAGGAAAGGAGAGGAAAACGTTGCTGTGGGTGATGTCCCTGGGCTGCACAAATTGATCGTGGTGGGAACCACAAAGATTTAGTGTTACGCTAGATACGTATTATAGACATGAGTTTGATTATTCGGTTAGGAAAGGAGGAGGCAAGAGATGCTCATCCGTGAAAAGGGCCTTCGACAGGCTACAAAAATCAACGTTTTCTACTAATCTGTCCTCCTGTCTCAGGTGTGTTTGGTTGAGCTGTGGCTTCTGAACTGTTTACACATGTGGCCTCTAGGAACATTTCTTTTCGATTTTAGCTCTAGCATCTTTTTTTACAAAAATAAATTTCTATCCAAACTCGAAAGGTGTGACAGACGATATATATCATCTACACACACCCCTACCTCGGCAGGTCAGGTGGCGCGCGGCAAACGGCTCGAGCATGGCAGCAGGTGAGATAGCGCGACAGCCGACTCCCGCCAAGCCACCACAACGCGGCTACCTCCTGGCAAGCTGCCATGGCTCGATAGCACTATTTCACACTATACCTCCAACGCTACAATTGTTCATCCATTAATTAGGGCTAAGCATAATTAATTAGTACTAATCACAATCAATTAGTACTACTAATAATTAATTAGTGCTATATTAATAACATTTTATTTAGTGCTAATTGCATTTAATTAACGTTAATTGTGTACATGCATTTAATTAGCGTGCACGATAATTTACTACACTTGCAATTAATTAGTCTTATCGCATTTAATTAGTGCTAATTAAAACTAAAAGTCTTTCACGAAATAAATTTTAGGATTTACTTATCTTGCTACCGTTTCGCTTCAGAGATAAGGCTATCGGCCAAACTCTCGCTAACGCCTTAGTACTCACTGTTGTCGGATGAAAACAGGAACACAATGCAAGAACACGATGAACTCACACAGGATTTGGCGTTGCAGAACTTAGCAGCTTTTCAGATTTACTTCCTCCCTTTATATAGCAATTAAACAAGAGAAACTGACCTACTAATTACTTGAGAAACTGAACTACTAATTACCTAGCCTACCAAGCTAGAGGTGTGGCAGGTGACATATGTCTTCCGTCGTGTCTTTCGAACTTGAAAAGGTGCCCTTTTCATTTAAAAAATGCTAGGGCTAAAATTGAAAAAAAAACAAATTGGTACGTATGAACGGTTCTCTTTAACTTCACCCTTTAATCGCATTGGATGCATGCTCATCGAGAAATTTCGATATTTGACACTGAATACGTGCGCCTCTCAACTTTTAACTCCCAATTCGCACGCCTTTGGAAATTTAACCCTGTCACTGCGAATTCTTTTGATTCAAGGGATTCTCTTCATTTTCGCAGTGACAAGTGTTAAAATATAAAAGGAGAGAAAATGAGGAGAATCCCTTGAATCAAAAGAATTCGCAATGACAGGGTTAAAATTTCAAAGGCGTGCGAATTGGGGGTTAAAAGTTGAGAGGCGCACGTATTCAGTGTCAAATATCGAAATTTCTCATGCTCATCTGATCATGTGATAGTTATACTGTATACTAACCTCCAATTTGTCCTTTTCAAAAAAAACCTTCAATTTGTCTATGCATGTTGTTTAGTTATATACTCCCTTCGTCCCGCGGAATAAGCTTGACATGCATACTAGAAGGTATATTATGTAAGTAATATTTAATGTAATTAGATCATGCTTATTTCTAATAGTAAGTACAGTATTAGAGCAAGTTTAATAGAAGAGATGGCTGCCACCTCTAGGACTAGCCAAATAAGCAAAAAGAATACATATGGCTCATATGGAGGTAGCTAATACAATAAGTTGAGTAGATGTTACCTCTACTAAAGCACTTAAACATTTAATATTTCGCTAGAGGCGACCCTAACCCTTATTGTACTTGCTCTAAGAACTAGCATCGCCTCCAAGTCCTCGTATGATGTGCTAGAGGTCACCTCTTGCATGAGGGGCAGCTTGCCTCTCTCTCCTCTTGTCTCTCTCTTCCACATAGGATTGTGTTGACGTGGATTTCACTAGAGGCAACTTAGTCAGTATCATTGTACTTGCTCTTATGGCTATCTAATTGGAGCAACTATAACTCAATTCTATTAAATACCACTTAAATAATATGTTCATAGGTATGTGTGAAATATTTATATTGCAAGATGGAGAGCGTACTGATATTGTAAGGTGATATTTTTAGCACATGAGTCGTAGTTAATCTGCCACGCGTCAAGAAACAACATTTCAGCTGCCCACGGTGGGGTTATTATTATTATTATTATTATTATTGTTGCTGTTGCTGTTGTTGTTGTGTACTTGGAGTCGACAAGAGAAGAAAGAATTATACTATCGAGCGTTCATTCAACAAATTGCTTGCGAAAGTTGTGTCGACATGAGCACTTGAGCAGTGGCACACCGGCGCTGCATGCCGCAGAGGATCCGAGCTCTCTTATGCAGTCTCGAGTCACGTACGCACAGCAGAGCAGCAGCAGCAGCAAGCTCACCACTTGCCCCCCTGTCTCACTGGTTGGTGGGGCCGCAGCCCACCATACACAGACAGACAGTACCACCAAGTGGAGTGGACGATGAGCGATTCTCTCTCTTCTGGGCCGATCGGTTGGGCTTCAGCTTCTGACTTCCGGTTTATTTTTTACTATTTATAAATTTTGTTTTTTAACTTTTGGCCTTTTATTGAGCTTTTTTGCCGGTTTTTTTCCGTATGTGTTTGTATTATACGTAATGGGCTAACATATTTTTTATATTTTTTAATTTTTTTAAATTTAATTATGCTAAATAAGCATCTGTCATCTGCATTGTTTTTTCAGCCAGCTACAGTGTTTTCAGCCATAAGCCACCAAAAAAAGCCTAACTGATCACCACCCTGTGCTCATCATGCATCCCACTCACACATCACCAAAACTTCCACACCTAGGTACCATTCAATTAGAGAAGAAAGAATTATACTAGCGAGCGTTCATTCAACAAATTGCTTGCGAAAGTTGTGTCGACATGGGCCGTGGCACACCGGCGTTGCATGCCGCAGAGGATCCGAGCTCTCTTATGCAGTCGAGTCACGTACGCACAGCAGAGCAGCAAGCTCACCACTTGGGGTGCGGCTCAGGTGCTGGGGGCACAGCACCTAGCGCGTGCGGGGGTGCCCCCAGCACCCGCCACGTGTCCCACAAACCCCCAAAAAATTCAAAAAAAATACTTACAAAATCCGAAAAATTGTAAAAAGTACTTTTTTAAGTATAAAAAGTATTTTTGTAAGTATTTAATTTTTTTTGATTTATACTTTTATTAAAAAGTATTTTTAAGTACTTAAAAATACTTTTTTAATAAAAGTATTTTAAAAAAAGTACTTTTTACAATTTTTCAGATTTTGTAAGTATTTTTTTTTGAATTTTTCGGAATTTTTTGGGGGTTTGTGGGACACGTGGCGGGTGCTGGGGGCACCCCTGCACGCGCTAGGTGCTGTGCCCCCAGCACCTGAGCCGCACCCCACCACTTGCCCCCCTGTGTCACTGGTTGGTGGGGCCGCAGCCCACCATACACAGACAGACAGTACCACCAAGTGGAGTGGACGATGAGCGATTCTCTCTCTCCCTGCCATCTTCTGGGCCCGATCGGTTGGGCTTCAGTTTCTGGCTTTCGATTTTTTTTCACTATTTATAAATTTTATTTTTTTTCTGAATTTTTAGTTTTTTGTTGAGTTTTTTTGCCGGTTCTTTTTCCCGTATGTGTTTGTATTATACGTAATGGGCTAACATATTTTTTATATATTTTTTAATTATTTTAAATTTAATTATGCTAAATAAGTCTCTGTCATCTACAGTGTTTTTTCAGCCAGCTACAGTGTTTTCAGCCATAAGCCACCAAAAAAAGCCCAACTGATCACCACCCTGTGCTCATCATGCATCCCACTCGCACATCACCAAAACTTCCACACCTAAGTACCATTCAATTAGATTAAAATAAACTGATTTATGATTAAAATTATACTATAGTTGATTAAAATTATAATGTAGCTGATTGTGATTTATTTAGCGTAACAAAATTTACAAAAATTTAAAAATAAAAAAACATATTAGCCCATCACAGACAATATAAATGAATATGGAAAAAAGAACCGGCACAAAAACTCAAAAAGCAAAAAAAATAAAAAAAAGATGAAATTTAAAAATAAAAAAATAAACCAGAAGTTAGAAGCTCGAGTCGAAATAATTTGATGTGTGCATTACAACAGTTTGTAGGTATAAAAATATCTTGCGTGCCTTCCCAATAGCACAACACAAGTTGATAATAAAATGGTAAATGGATGTGACGGAAGTCCAAGAGTAAATAGTACCGCCGGTGTCTACATCTAGCTGAAGTTGATGGCTATTTTTCAAAGTGGCGGCACAGCTCAGAGACAACAGCTTTTGTTTATACGGGCTTCACATATAGGAAAAGGATGAGGTATATATATGAATGTAACATAAAATACGAAAATGATGTACAATTTATCCTCGGCAAGAGCTTACGGCATCTGTAGTGTATGAAAATAGAGGGTTTTAAGTCACCTTAAGGTTAACCTTATACATTATAGGGGTGATCTTAAGCAGGTTATAAGCAAAAAAAGGCTTAAGGCTAATCCTCAAGCTAAAGACCTGGCCACAAGCATTAAAATACAATTTTTCTTTATCTGCCGAGTGAGACTATCTTAAAACTCCTTGGGTTATATACATTAAAGTGTCGGCCTTAAGGTTTAGATAGGATCCACTTTAAAATTCTTTAAATTATATACACTATGAATGCCCTTAGATGCTATTACTGCCTAGGTCTGAAATATCACATTCCCTAGAGGAATGACATGTCTCACGGGTGAAGTGGATCTTTGGAAAAGAAGAGGGGCAGGTGGCAGTACACTAGAGTAGGATGGAGCAGCCAGAAGAAAAGAAGCTGCACTGTCTGCAATGCAACTGATTGGAGCAGGGCACCGAGGATTGAGGAGCAGAGCATAGGATTTATTCTTTTCAGCTTTTAAAAACTATAGTTTAGTTTTTCTTCAGTAACTAATTTTTAAATAGAGTATTTTTTTAAGATAGAATCTATTAGTTAATTGTAGTATATACTGTACCGACTTTGTTTATATCATCAAAAATCATACGTGAGTTTCTGTTACTCTAAAATCTCTTATATGAATAGCCTAAAAATCATAAATTGTAATCAAAAATCATAATTTTGAGGGAAAAAAAAAACAGACCCATAGCTTGCTTGGCCTTTTATGTACAATACATTTGCCGGTAGGTATTCCCAATTTTAGACTTTGGTCCCCGGCGTCTAGTAAAAAGTAAGCCCAACCGACCCCCCTCCACCTCCAGTCCCGATCCGCCATGCCGACGCCTGTGCCCGCCGCGAGGCAGTGCCTATCGCCCGCCACCGTCACCGCTCTCGACGCCGCCGTCGCCTCCGCACGCCGCCGCGCCCACGCGCAGACCACCTCCCTCCACCTCATCTCCTCCCTCCTCGCCCCGCCCGCCCCGTCGCCGCTCCTCCGCGACGCCCTCTTGCGCGCCCGCAGCGCCGCCTACTCCCCCCGCGTCCAGCTCAAGGCCCTCGAGCTCTGCTTCGCCGTCTCCCTTGACAGGCTCGCCTCCTCGTCTTCCTCCTCCTCCTCCTCAGGCACCGGAGACGAGCCCCCCGTGTCCAACTCGCTCATGGCGGCCATCAAGCGCTCGCAGGCCAACCAGCGCCGCAACCTGGACACCTTCCACTTCTACCACCAGGCCGCCACCTCGCAGCCCCCCGCTGCGGTCAAGGTCGAGCTCTCGCAGCTCCTGCTAGCCATCCTCGACGATCCCGTGGTCAGCCGGGTCTTCGAGGAGGCCGGCTTCCGCAGCGGCGACATCAAGCTCGCCATCCTCCGCCCCGCGCCGCCCATGCCTCTGCTCGGCCGCCCGCCGCCTCTCTTCCTATGCAGCTTTGCCGCCGCTGACGACGCCGACGTGCCCTCGCCCGCAGGGAACCTAGCCGGCGCCGGGGAAGAGAACTGCCGCCGCATCGGTGAGATCCTCTCCCGTGGCCGCAATCCCATGCTCGTCGGTGTCGGGGCCGCGTCCGCCGCCGCTGATTTCGCCGCCGCCTCGCCGTACCGTATCCTCCCCGTCGGACCCGCCTCCATCGAGCAAACAGAACTCGGCGTGGCGGCGGCAATGGCCAACGCCACCTCCAGCCTTATCATAAGCATTGGTGACCTCAAAGAACTGGTCCCCGACGACGCCGAGCTCCAGGAGAGGGGACGGCGCGTGGTGGCGGAGGTGACGCGAGTGCTCGAGACGCAAAAAGTGGGGCGCGTCTGGGTGATGGGGTGGTCGGCCACGTACGAGACCTACCTCACCTTCTTGTCCAAGTTCCCCTTGGTCGACAAGGACTGGAAGCTCCAGCTGCTGCCAATCACGGCGGTGCGTGCCGCCGCCGGCGGAGGCAACCCTGCTGGACTCATCCCTCCGGCAACCACGGCCGCGGCCTTCTCCAAGCCTGCAAGGTGAAGCCTTTTCGCTTTTGTATCTGATGGGGGGTGTGGTGGTGGTGTCGGCTTGGCTCGGGATGGTTTTGAGGGCTGGCAATGGTGACTGTGGGCAGCAGAGCGATAGCGTACGACGGTGGTGAGCTAAAGGCAGTGAAGCTAGGGGTTAGCTTCGTGGTGGTAGGGCGAAGCTATGGACATGACCAATTAGACTTGAATGAAGGCGGAGGTAAGAAATCGAAGTTGGGCTTACTAGTGGCGATTTGGGCGTTAGCCTCGGTGGCGCAACATGGTCGAAATTGGGGAAGAAGAGGTGGCGGTGGGTGTGAGGCAGTGCGGAAAGAGGGTGCGGGAGTCGTAGAGCTCAGCTAAGTAGGCGGCGAAGGCGGTGGCGCCAGTAGCGGCGCGAAAGCGCGCTTGGCTTGTGGACGACGGCGTAGATGGGCATGTGGTTTTCGTGCTGCAGCAGCGAAACTGGCAAGCGCGTTGGCGGCAGGAAAGGCGTTTTCTCTCACTGGCGTGAACGTGTGAGGTGGCACGGTGAGCAGCGGCGATTGCAAGGTGTTGAGTGGCTTGGGGCGCTAATTTGCCACGACGTGTATCGGTAGGGCGGCCCGGCGCAGGGTCAATGGCGGTGTTAAGGCTAGGTATGGGCGGTTGGCGATGTGCACGGGCGCGAGCGGCGTCACGGCACGTGGCAGCGGAAACAGGATGGTGGCAAAATGGCTTGAATGCACCTCCGCGCTTGGAAAGTGTATTTCTAAAAAGGGAAAGCGGTTTGGTCTTGGAAGCTTTCCGAATTTGGCAAAACTCCAAATTCAAGCAAATTTCAATTTTTTTGAAAATTTGTGGGTTTTTCAATTAGTTTTATTCTTGACTAACTAGGTATTCTGAGTGCAGATTTGTGTGTATGCCCATTGTAGCATGGATATTTTTCTGCCATGTCTGATTGACTCGAGTGTAATAATGTAATTAGTAGTAGCGCGGGAAGTTCAATAAGGTCTTTTAATATGTTGTATGGCTAGAACGTTTTTCTCCCACCTGTTGTTTTCTAATGGTTTTACTCGCTCCATGAAGTTCAGTTATTTTGTTGAAGGTTGATCCAGTAATACGCTTACTAAAGTAATTGACTTAGGCATGCCTGTTTTCTTGAGGTGTGTTGTTATGGCCTTTGAATAAGGTGGCACTGTTTAGAGGTTGTGTTGATGCTTGTTACGATTGTAGAATAAAGTACAGACTGAAGCTGTGTTATCTTGGTCGTTATGGTTTAGTTTTTCCTCTGCTTGTTTTCCTTCTTTTTATTTACTTGTCAATGATGGTGGAAAGGCCACCTGAAAGTTTTTAGTTATTTCAAAATGGGTGCATTTTCAATTCATATAATATAAAAAAGATATTTGGGGAGTACAAATTAGTGAATCAGAGTTCGTAGTTTTTTGCATCTACGATTGCTAGTGATAACTATATCCTTGATTACTTGTGTTAAAGATTCAGTGTGTTTCCACTCCATATTTGCTAGGTTCTTTTGGATACATTATCGATTCAATTTGATTATTACAAGAAGATTAGACATTGCCACTTTCTCTCAGTGGGTTACTAATCGCGAAGTCTGATCCTTTCAGGCCGTCTTCTTTTCAATGTTATCTTGATGGTTACTACCCATACTCTCTACTGATTCCTTAGCTTGTTATTTGTTCCTTTTGGAAATTTGAAATAATATTTCTTTGCTCATTTGTCAATTTGGAGTTCTCCTATTCATTTGATCTTTTGGATACATACATACATGCATGCATGCATACATACATAATGTATATATGTACGTACGTACTCATGTAGCCTTTTCCATGTTCCCGGGAGTATATACTCTCACCTTCTAATATACCACTTAAATGAACATGTTTTACAACTTTATCATTTTCGTTATACTTAAATATTAATTCTAAGATACTATAATATGACTTGGTTGAAAATTTTTCATAGGAGCACTTTTTTGTTATATACCCTTTTCATATATAAAAGGAGTATATATACAAATTATACTATAAAAAGTAGATTTTGATGAAATTTATCATGAAACTCACTTTGGAGTATCAGATAATCATTATTAGAGTATGCTTAAATATATAAAGAGGTATAACAATATTATTTAAGTGGTATTCAAGAAATAAGAGTATACTTAAATATATAAAGAGGTATAACAATATTATTTAAGTGGTATTCAAGAAATAAGAGTACATACCTCTAGGAGTATGGAATCATTTTCCGTACTCCCGGGAGTATATACTCCCATCTTTTAATATACCGCTTAAACGAACGTGTTATCTCTTTATCATTATCGTTATACTTAAATACTAATTCTAAGATACTCTAATACGAGTTAGTTAAAATTTTTCATCAGAGCACTTTATTTTTACTATATACCTTTTTTCATATATAAAAGAAGTATATATACAAATTATGCTATAAAAGTGGATTTTGATGTAATTTCTCATATAACTCACTTTGAAGTATCTTATAATTATTATTAGAGTATGTTCAAATACATAAAGAGGTATAATAGTATTATTTAAGTAGTATATAAAATTAGGAGTATGTACTTCTAGGAATATAGAATTATTTTCCATGAGGTATTTTTTGTACTCCCGAGCAGGGATCCAAATACCGGCGGTAACCGGTCTTACCGGTGCCGACCGGGAGAAAAAAAACCGCCGGTTTTTAATTTAATTCAAATTTAAACTTTTGAATGTAAAAATTAGTTTCTCTAATGATATTTACATTGTTTAACACTAATAGAATGTATTAAGAAGATGTATATATTTCCCGTGCTTGATTTCATACTTTTTGCCATAAATGTATTAGGAATTTTCAAATTTTGAATGTAAATGTTAGTTTCCCGAATGATATTTACATTGTTTAACACTAATATGATGTATTAGGAAAATTCATGCATCTCCCGTGCTTAACTTCATACTTTTTGCCATGAATATGTTAAGAATTTCCAATTTCAAATTTGAAAAACCGGTTTTTAGCGGTTTTTCTCCGGTTTTTTGGGCGGTTACCGGCCGGTTTTTCTGGTTACCGATTTCAAATTCAAATTTTGGCGCGTGAAATTCGACCGGGTTTTTCCCGGTTAACGGCCGGTAACCGGTACCGGCCGCCTGGCGGGATTTATCCTGGTAACGGTATTTGGAACCTTGCTCCCGAGAATACATGCATGGCCATAGTTGGGGTCATAAGTGTAGCAACGATATGTATTTTTGACATGTACCGGCTATAATTAAGTAGCTGCAGAGTCAGAATAGGTACATTGAGATAGGACTTGGCGTGGCTTCTATCATGTACTCCTTTTGCTTGAATCAACTGGACCTAACAGTTTCGAACTTTTAATTTTGCAGCTTGATGGAATCGTTCGTTCCTTTTGGAGGACATGTGTTGGATACCTGTGGAGCAAAAAGCCTCACAGCAAATTCTTGTCCTCAAGCCCTCCGGTGTCCACAGTGCAACGATAGATATGAGCAAGAAGTTGCAACTATCATTAGAGGAAGTGGCATTACAGCTGAAGACCATCACCAGGGAGGTTTACCTTCGCTGCTGCAGAATGGCAGCATGATGGGTCCTAACAATGGATTCGATGTATTCAAGGTGTGAAGCTACTTACCTCTTTCGGAAGTTTTAAGTTAAATAATGAATGCACATGCACAGTGTGTTGAATAATTTTTGGATATCATTGGTATGAAACAGTGGCGAAGCCAGAAAGAAAATAGAGGGTGGGCTCAAAGCATACTTGTGGTGAGAAAGATTAGCGAAGTCATACTTGGAAATATCGTAGTCTAAACGTGAAAAGCGGCCCAAACAAAATAAAATCAAATGAAATAAAAAAGTATAAAATAGGTACTTGGAAGTATAATATAAATGTAGATGAATTTAAAATTTTGAACCACTTGATTCAGAGTTTGGATGGCAGAGAATAGGTCATTGGGAGGTTTGCCCGAGGAGACAGTATAGAACAAGATGAAGGAGACAATGTGCAGTGGTACTGTTTTTGTGGGTGATGCCTATTGATATGGCTGGGCAGTACAATTTTTGAAACAAGTTTATTATGATTTTAATTTGGTTCTGACAAACTGGGAAGGAATCATGCCGTGGAAATCAGCAGTAACTTTTGCTCTCGAGCAACGAAAATGTTTAGAGCACAGAGAAAGGCAAGAAGTAAGCAAGTAGCAAGCAAAATGGCAAGCATTACTAAAAGTAGGTTGTTACCAATGGCAGAAGGCTTTTGATTGCTTTGCTTGTTGTTTTGCTTTACTTTGCTCAAGCAAAATGGCAAGCAGCAAAACAGCAAATAATATGAGGGCAACAAATAAATATATAAAATCACTTCTGCTTTACTTGTTGGTTGCCATTGGGGGGAGGTGAGGCTTAAGCCTCACCAAGCCCCCCTGCTGGCTACGCCCCTGGTATGAAAGATGCACAGCTTTTCTTCAGTGCAGGTTAGAGATGATCAGATGGTATTGAATTCAAAAATATTGAATCTACAGAAGAAATGGAACGAGTACTGCCTGCAGCTCCACCAAGGCTCCCAGAGGATCGACAGAGGCCCTTACCAGTTATTTCCACATTATATTGGTGTTCCAGCTGACAGGGAAAGCGCTGCAAATCAGAGCAAGGGTTCCGAGTCAGATGCACTTCAAAGGGAGGTTATTAAACCTTCTGCGGTCCCTGCTTCACATACCAACGCAACTACAAGGAGTATTTCATCCCCATCTATCTCCAACCAAAGGAATGAAGACCTTGTATTGAAACTTCAAGTCAGGCATTCAAAGAGTGATGAACACCTTCAAGATAGGGGTGTGCAATCCCACCATGAAAACCTGTCAAATTGTCATGATCATGAAGATCATGCCTCACCATTTTCTACTGCACCTGTGGCAACTGACTTGGTTTTGGGTACGCCTCGTGAAGCTTCTTCCAAGGGTACAAGTTCCGCCTGCTGGAAACATGTAGAGGATGCGGAGAGGTCTATCCACCTGATACCCAAGAAGGTGGAAGATTTTAATCTGAAGCCTCCACATCTCTTTGCGCAACCTTACTCTTGCTCCGGGAGTTCCACAAATGTGGGGCGAACATCACCTAGTGCTCTGCATTCAGCAGCCTCAGGAAGCATGTCTGCCTTTGGCCAATGGCAGAGACCTTCACTCCTCGCACCACAAGGTTCTGACTTGAGCAATTACAAGCTACTTGTGGAACGCCTGTTCAAGGTAGTTGGAAGGCAGGAGGAAGCCTTGAGTGCTATTTGTGAATCCATTGTGCGGTGCCGGTCAATGGAGAGGCGCCGTGGTGTAAACAGGAAGAATGACATCTGGTTTAGTTTCCATGGTTCTGACAGCATGGCCAAGCGGAGAGTTGCTGTGGCACTTGCAGAGCTCATGTACGGCAGCAAAGAGAACTTGATTTATCTGGACCTGAGCCTCCAGGATTGGGGTGACTCAAGTTTCAGAGGGAAGACTGGCACAGACTATATCGTTGAGGAGTTGAGCAAGAAGCGGCAATCTGTCATCTTCCTTGACAACATTGATAAAGCTGACTGCCTTGTTCAGGACAGTCTGTCTTATGCCATTGAGACTGGCAGGTTCCAAGACATGCGTGGCAAGGTGGTTGACATTAATGACTCAATTGTGGTGTTGTCAACAATAATGATCCGAGGGTGCAAAAGTGTTCCTGCTGGGGTGCAAGAGGGTCATACTTTCTCTGAAGAAAAGATCCTGGCAGCCAGGGGACATCAACTGAAGATATTGATAGAACCAGGTGCGGCGATCACCAGTGGAGGCCCTGGTGGTAAGGTGGTAGTTTCCCGAAGGCACTCCCTCACCAAAATTCAAGCATCTTTGTACTCTAATTCTGTTAGTAAGCGAAAGCTCGACATTTCTGATGGCCAAGAAAAGCTGCAAGAATCACCGAGCATTTCCAAGCGACTGCACAGAACATCAAGCGCGCCGTTGGACTTGAACCTCCCGGTCGATGAGGATGGAACCAACGACGCTGATGACGACAGCAGCAGCAACGACAACTTGTCCGGTGATCCAGGGAGATCCATCGACAGCATTTTGTGTTCAGTTGACGAGCCAGTCGATTTCAAGCCGTTTGACTTCGGCAGACTTGCTGATGGCATGCTGCAGGAGTTGAGCAATATAGCGAGCAACATTCTGGGCTCAGGCTGCATGTTGGAGATCGATGTTGGCGCAATGGAGCAAGTACTTGCGGCAGCATGGGCATCAGAGGAGAAGAGGCCTCTGCAGACGTGGCTGGAGCAGGTGTTTGCCAGGAGCCTTGACGAGTTGAAGCTCAAGTGCAAGCATGTGAGCAGCTCTGCCTCTACTCTTAGATTGGTGGCTTGTGAGGATGCAGTATCGGTGAAAGGAGAGGACGGTTTTGGAGTTTTGCTCCCCTCAAGTATCTGTATAGATTGATGATGGTATCTGTATAGGGATCATTGTAATTATTCCTAGTCCACACTAGTATAGCATTATATGTTGGGTTTTGTTAAACATCATTCATCTAAATTTGTAATCTTTAGATAATTAGGAAGAAAATATTCGGATGATGCCTAGACACTCTCTTGTATGTTTGATTGGTGCGTTGCCTCCTCGTGTGTAATTGACTTGGAGCGATGGAGCGCGTTGTTGTTGGGATCGCCTTCTTTCGTTCGTCGTTTGCTACCTGCTGTAAGAGTAGACTGACTTGACTTGCTGTCGCCCGGTGAGCGGCACCTGACGGCTGCGTATCTCCCGAGTCCCCTCTCGTCACCTCTGATGGGCAGGGACGATGCATGGACATATGTGTATGTGTATGCATAGCTGCATGTACGCGCGGCAAGGTGAATGTGAATATATATTTGCACCGAAGGCCGGCCTTCTTAATTTCGCCGGCCAGCCGGTGACCGGACGCTCATCCGGCTCGCTCCTGGACGTACGTACGGCTGGATATATCACGCTTTACTTATGCTATGCCTTAGATCAACAACATAGCTCTGTTCAGCTTCTAAAAGCTGTTTCTCGGCTTTTCCATAGTAACTAGCTTTTAAACGGAGTATTTTTTCAAGATAGTGTCTACTAGTTAATCGTAATATATACTTTACTGACTTCATTTATATCGGCAAAAATCGTACATGAGTTTCTGTTACTCTGTAATCTCTTGTACAAACAACCTAAAAACTACAAGCCGCAGCCACAAAGAACAGGACCATAATATTGCATGGTACCAATGAAACCCAGGACTACATTAACTCCTAGCTTAGCTAGCTAGCTTGTGGAGTAATTATCAACGTACCTTCTATGAGTGAACAAAAACCTAAGAATACCATTAACATACTAAATAATTCTTCACAAGCCTAGAAAACTATTAAAAAAACTACAAAATGAAGCATAGTGGTCGCTATTTCCACTATCCGTGAAACGTTATTACCGCTATAGTTGTCGTAGCTGTAATAGAAATCTTTTTTGGTAAATGTTATTTTGTCCTTTTGAATTCTATACAATTTTTGGATTTTTTTTCAATTTTTAAAAATTTTCACTCTGGGATGGGCTAAACGGGCCTATCTCGGCCTATGACCTCCTTGGGTCGTGCTTGGGCCCAAGGCTTAATCCATGGGTTAGTATGGTATAGTCTATTTAATTAGTCCGAAAGTGTCTAAATAGGTAGTGCCTAGCTAGTACCTGGGCCGCCTGTTGGCCAGGTATGCCCACGTGCATGGAATGGACCAATGGACTAGATTGGATGACCCACCTGAAGGTGAAGGTGGAGAGCAAGAGGAAAAAGGCACCCTATGGTGGCCTGGACGGCCCGCCCATTATTTACTTCTCTACTCTACTCCGTGCCTCTTCACTTGTTGTTCCTGGTTCCCTACACAGTCACACCGACTGGCAATGGCACCTTCTTAGAAAGATTTCATCACGTACCATCACCAGTATTAAAGGGGCTAGCTGTGGAAGAAGACATGGGACGGAGCAGTAGAGCATGTTGAGGAGCCTGTCCTATCGTAGAGACCTAAGCCGGTCGTCTGGTAGCATAGGACCTTGTAGCTGATGGTGATCCACCTTCCGCCCTCCATGGCACGTGCTGGAAAATGAAAGTTCACTAAGCGAGCGGTAATAAAGCAATCGCTGTCCATGCATGTTGATCCGCTGATGGTGATTCAACAACCGCATCAGATTGTAGTCATTCAACTCCATTAGAGATGGGTATGTTTTGTCCTTAACACAATCCTAGCTGTGCAATTCACGAAGCGTTAGTTCCTATCACGTTTCTTTTACGCGAAGCCTCGCTTCCATCTTGACTCCCGCGTTCCCTTCTCACGGAGCTTTGTTTCCTTCACTACTCTCTCTCTCAGTAAATGAATGGTGCAGCACGCTACGCTCGGAGGCCGCTAACTAGGCCAGGAGCGAGGCCGCAAGTTAGGCCACGCGAGCTACAAGCGAGCGTTCATGGTAGAGAGCATCCATGCCACTGATCCACAAGCGAGGCTTGTGTGGACGTCGTTGGTGGAGGCAGGCGGCCCTCTCCCTTCTCCTTCACCTTCGACACTGTCTTTGTCTTTCTCCTTCACCTCCGACTTCAGATCTGATGTGGATAGTAGGGGCGGTGCCGCTCGAGACATACATATCTGTTGGTGGTGCAACTTGGGATGGCTAGATCCGACGATCGTGTGGCTTGATGACGCCACACGGAGCTCGAGTCGAAGCCGAGGAAGGAAGAGAAAGGTAGAGGCTTGGCATGGAGCTCGAGCACAGATCTAGCAGAGGTGGCATCGATTAGCTCCGTGGCGGTGGTGATAGTCGTGCCGAAGCTAGAAAAGAGGGGGCGTCTGTTGCGTATAGTGTCGAATGGTTGTGTGGCGACGTGGTAGTGCCATCGTAACCAGGTGAGCTCATCGATACTCGTTGAAACTTCTTAAAGCTTATTAAACTAAAATCTAGAACTTGTTAAAACTTGAGTTCTAAAATTTGAAACTCAACTTTGGCTTAAAGCTTTCTTAGAATTTTCTAGAAATTTTTAGAAACACACGTAACTTATGGAAATATGAAACTTTTTGGACGGTTTCATAGAACTTTTTGAAATTGTGTTAGTCGCTTCCTTGCTTCGATGTCCGTAATGACACATGGCGCAATCTTTGAAGTACCTTTGGAGTTTTAGGCCTCGCTTTAAATGGTTTTAGTTTTTGATTTATTTTGGTTTTCGGTTTATTTAAGTCAGAAGTCACCTAGAACGTGTCAGCTTCTATGTTCAGCTTATTTTGACTTTTTTTCTTTTCGTTTTTGCTTATTTCTTTGTATTGTCTGTGACGATATAACGATTTTTTTCTATTTTTCTTAAAAAAAATAACAATCGTTATAATATAATTTTAGTTGTAAATAAAACACTATAGGTAGAAATTAAAGCCTTGAGTTTGTTGGAGTGGAGCCAGCCTTTAAGGCCCTTGTGCAATTTCCCCCCACCCCGTTGGAGTTGGAATCGGAGTTCATCGGAGAGAGACTGGCGGCGCCTCCTCAATGCCGTGCTGCCAGTCTGTTCTCTCCGCGGCGGCCTCCGCTGCTAGCAGCAGGAGCACGCCGTCATGGCTGCACCGCCTCCACGCCAAGGGGGGCCTCTCCTTCTCATCCCACCTCCACATCGACGACCTCCTCTACGGCCAGCCTCCTCCGCCGCGGCCGTCCTCTTCCTCCAATCAGCAGCACGCCGTCGCCCAGGAGCCGCCTCCCAAGGCTAAGCACCCTAAGCCCAAGCAGCCACCCCGCAGTAACAACTCCTCCCGACCAAACCCTACCAGTCCACAGCCACCGCTCTCCGCCGTCATCTCGGACCTCTTCGCAATCCCCTCCGATCTGCCACCCCCCTTGCCACTCAAGGCCTTCCGCAAGCAGTCTCGCCCTCGCCCTCGCCCCGACTCCTTTCCTCCCCACAAGGACAAGAAAGACAAGAAGGCTAAGGCCAAGGCCAGGAAGCGCGGCCGGGCCGAGCGGGCCGCCGATGCCGACGGCGAAAGGTCCACCAAGACCGAGGTCACCGTCATCGACACCAGCACCGACGGATGGAAGGCCGCTAAGCTGCTCGTCCGCAAGGGCGCCGTCTGGAAGGTCCGGGACAAGAAGGCCTTGGAGGTCTCTGAACCTGAGGATCTCAACAAGGGCAAGAGGAGGGCCGGCCTTGTCTCTAAGATGCAGAGGGACAGGGAGAAGGAGAAGGAGAAAAAGGCCTCCTTGCAGTTGCAGGTCACTACTCTTACATTCTACATGTGTTTGTGATACTATTGTCTTCATGCGCTGTACTGCTTAATCTGCTTGTCCTTGGACTGTGAAAGCTCAGATTTATCTATTTTATTGGTTCATCTGAACAAAGTTTTCATTTTTACCAAAATGTAGCATCTCTCTGCTGGAAATAATGATAAGAATGTAAGGGGTGTTTAGATCATATGTTTTGTTCAGGTTCACAGATTTGTTCCCACTTGCATTGAAATGTACATGTTCATTGACTTCTTGGACAAAGATGTAGTGCCCTGGGATGATTCAGGCAGGGCGAGTGGTGAATTTGGTCACTCCAAGATGTTGTTAGGTTTCTATTGCGTGTGTCCGTGTGCCACATGTGTTCCACATACGTTTGCTTGTGCACGTCTGTGTGCCCCGTTCACACAAAACTGTGCACATTTGAGCCTTCACACATACATTAAATTGTGCATGTAGAGAAATCAGCTGTTCCTCATAAAAATTTTATTGTTTTGCTATGTGCTTTAGGCAGAAAAATCATATCTTGTCTTGTGTGGTGTGGTAAATTACTAGCCTACTTCAAGGGCCATATCATCCTGTGCAACATGTTTTGATTGACCAGAGTACAGAATGGATAGTTCTAGTAATTAGTGTTGCTTTGCTCATCACTAGGTTGCTCATTGGTATTATAACTGCCTCATGAGCAAAATGCATTGAGTGCCAACGATCATTCTCACTGTAGAGTGATGGTTCTGGAACATAAGCTTTGTGGTTATTTACATGGTAAAATAGTAATAACATCAATGGAAGTGTATTAGCAGCCAAACAACAAAATCAAGTGGATGAAGTACAATCTCTTGATGATGCATAGCATTTTTCTGTAAGGCTTCTGTCTAATGCATGTTTACTCCAGGGAAACATTCATGCTAGTAGTGGAGATGTGATGGAAGAATCAGATGATCCCATTCAAACCCTAAAAAGGTAAACCTTATTAATTCATCCCTGATGATAAGGGTGCTCTGCGATGCAACCCAAAAGCCGATAATCGATGCCCATTCTGAATGCTAAAGAAAAATTTCTTTTATATGAACATTGCAGACCTAGATGTTCTGAACCAGTACCAGAAGGCCAAAGTGCAGGCGTTCTTCTTTTACAAACTACAAATAGAGGCAAGAAGAATGGGATAGCCAGCCCTAAAGGTGACTTAAAAGGGAAATGAAGCCAATAATCACATAGCAACAACATTGTCATTACTTTGAGATTAATAAATTCGGCATCCTCTTCATCTGTTGATGTCTTCATTAACCCCTATTAGATATTCTGATTCCTATTATTCGTGGTGCCTGAAGCTGGAAGAATGTCATGATTGAAGATGAGCTCTTGCAAAGTCATATAAATGCTTGTGTTAGCCATTGTTGCAGTAGATGGGGATTTGACTCGTTTCTTTTGTTTGACCTATCATGTGTTGCAACTTGGATGGGTGGTGTAAATGATGTTTATATTGGTAGCTCAATTGTACAAGTTCAGTTGCCACTGTTGGCAAACTGTTGCCTGTATGTTTTAAGAATTGACCGTATAACAAAAAGTTCTGTTTCTATGACTTTGTTTTGTGCAAATATGTGTTTTCCAATCTTGATGGAGTAGCTTGCATTGTCTAATCATCTTTTACTGTTCAAAAAGAATATTATCTCTTTTTAATTATCAATGTCCCTAAAATTTTATTTTATTGAAAGTTCGGTAAGTTTCTTTGGGAGAGAAGTAGCTTTTTTGTGGTGAATTGGGACATCTAAAATAAGAGGCCAAAGGGATCCCAAGTAATTATTATTCCTAGCTCTATTTGCAAGGCCTATTTTGTCAATTTTGCCATCCATCATTTGAGATGCTGATTCTAACCTCTTCTGATTATTGTAGTTCAATATTGCTATTTGCGAACTATAATTGCAAATGTTAATTGGTTAATCCTCTCAATTGAGTTAAGTTTAGCCGTTTAGTTAGATCACACAGTAAGCCGTGCAAACATTATTTTTTGCCGTAAAAGGCTTAGCACAGGTAAATATACAGTTTTGCATATCCAACTGACATCTCTGATTTCATATAAACAGCACAATATTACGTCTATCTTAATACACATATCTTCGCTCAAATATCTCCATCTCTGTGAAGCACATGTTCCTCTTCATAAAATAGATAAGGGAATTACACACGACTACGACTGGTACATGCTGCCCAACAAATCACATCGCTAAGAAAGCATTCCATGATCCTCACATTACTCGCTGACGAGAAAAGATACGTCTTATTTATCATCAGAAATGGCAAGCAGGACATAACACCACCATCAGCCCTCAATGGCAACAGCAGGCGGCACAACCTTGATCTTTCTCGGCTTCTTGCTAGCTCCGGCAGCAATGGGGGCTGGGAGATGCTTCTGCTCATAGGCCGAGAGATGGACTCCTAGCGCTGCTCTGCCTGAGGGGTCCAGATTCCCTGACCACTGAGCATCCCACTCTATCGCCTTCGCCGTGCTGCATGCCACGCTTGGCCCGCCCGGCACAGTCAAGATGGCCGAGTTCTAGTAATCAAGACCAGCAAGCATGTTCACATCAACCAAGCAGCTCCTTAAAGCTCCTATGTATTTCATGTTCACACTGTTTTGTGTACTCACCTGAGGGAAGCACCTCTCAAAGATCATCCTGTAGTAGTAGGCCTCTTTCGTTGTCGGTGTGTTGTGCGGGTAGATGAACTTTGCATTTGACATCATCTTTTCAGTCACCTGCATCGGTAATTTCATATAGCTTGCATCAAATCCTTCTATGAACACGGAGTTATTTTTTTTTACCAAAATTAACATGAGAAATAATTGTTTATTTACATTTGATTCTGCATGAGCCTTTAGGCCATCAATCCAGCTGTACCCAACACCATCACTGAACTGCTCCTTCTGCCTGTACAGAATATGCTGCAATCAACAGCGGCTGTTAACACCACCACTTCTTTAACATCTGAATGTAGGAATTTTACAGAGTTTCCATAGCAGCCACAGAACTAAAAACGTCACCTTTGGCAGGAATGGCTGCTCCTCATCGTCGAACGCTTTCCTCAGCACCCACTTCTCAATTCTTCCAAGATCAGGCCGGATCTGTAACGTCAGATGTGTTTATTGTTTGAGAGCAGGTATATAAAAACAAGACATGTCACTCTTCTCGAGTGCCTGTTTCTATCAAGTTTTTGAGCTTACCATCTTCCACTCAGGATCTATGCTCATTGCCCCATTGATAAACTCCTTGTCCAAGAACGGCACACGTGCTTCGAGTCCCCATGCAGATGTTGCCTTGTTGGCCCTCAAGCAATCGTACTGATGCAGAGCTTTGATCTGCAGAACAATTGATGCGTCAGGGTATCTGGATCATATGTAACCATCTTTCCGCTAGTACATTCTGAACATTTCTACTTCATTCACCTTCCGACAGGTTTCACGGTGGAATTCCTCCTTGTTGGGGGCCTTGTGGAAGTACAGGTACCCTCCGAAGATCTCGTCTGAACCCTCGCCAGAGATGACCATCTTGACCCCAAGTGACTTGATCTTGCGCGACATCAGGAACATTGGTGTGCTTGCCCTGATCGTCGTCACGTCATATGTTTCAGTGTGATATATCACATCTTCAATTGCATCAATGCCGTCCTGCAATACTTAGTGACTGCTATTTAGTACTAGTAGTCTAGCATGATCAGCAGATTCAGGCTATGGTTGTTGATGCTTGGTACCTGAACAGTGAAGTGGAACTCATGGTGCACGGTGCCCAGGTAATCGGCAACCTCCTTTGCAGCCTTGAGATCAGGTGATCCCTGCAAAACAAAGGTAACACATGTAAGTGCAATTTGTTTGGAACGTACAAGACTAGAAGCAGTGTGTTTCCTTTCAGTTTCAGACCTCAAGGCCAACACAAAAGGAGTGGAGCTTAGCGCCCCAGCGCGTTGCAGCCTTCGTCCCTGCCAAGTGACGAACTGTGACAGCCGCGACCAATGACGAGTCGAGGCCACCAGAGAGTAGAACACCGAATGGAACGTCTGTCATAAGCCTCTTGACGACAGCCTGAAAAAATAACACATAATTGGACCATGGTGAGGTCTGAAATTTGGCCAATTACTCTTCGATTTTGAGAGACAAGGTTCTGACATATCTTGTGACCTTTTCAAATGCCTTCCTGAGAGCGAGTGGATCATAGGGAACTGAGGGAATGGCCTCGGAGAACCAAGGAGGGTTGTACCATCTCTTGAAGCCACTCTCCTTGCTGGAGTAGAGATGGCCAGGAGGGAAGATCTCAAAGTGCTCGCAGTCATCGTTCAGCCCCTTCATCTCTGACGATATCCACACCGACCCTAATGACAAAGTTCCAGAGCGTGAAGTGGTATTCTGAGGACTGCATACTGCTGCACTAAGTAGTATTGGTAGTGCATATGACAGGATTAATCGTTTCGGGGCAAGTCTTGTGAAGAACAGTATATAGAAAGGTTCAAATACCATCGATTCCCCAACCGATGTAGAGGGGTGTGACGCCAACGGCGTCGCGGGCAGCAATGAAGGTGCGGTCACGTGTGTCGAGCAAGACGAAGGAGAAGACACCGTCCAGCATGTCGACGAAGCCCTCTCCGTGCTCCTCGTACTACATGTCGAAAGGTAATTGTTGTTCAGAGGAGGAGGAGGAGGATGATGATTTATTGCTAGGGTGGCTAGCTAGCTAGGTGAGTGATCTGACCAGGTGGGCGATGACGTCGCAGTCGCTGCCAGTCCTGAACCTGTGGGTGGAGGAGAGCTGCTCCCGGAGCTGTTCATGGTTGTAGATCTCCCCGTTCACCTGAAATTAACGAGCGCCGCATAACCTAAGCACTTCTGTGTATTTTTGTTATCATAGCATCTTACAGACGTTAACATCGTTTATCACTCCATACTTTCTAGGTCCGGGTTCGATTCACCACCACCAACAAAAACTCCCTGCTTTTTCATTCAACAATATAATGTGCCTGGAGTTTGTGGCGTTCGACCCGTTCTTTTAGCGTATCTGTGCGCGCGTCGTAGACGTAGACAGAGAGGTATGTAGTAGGATTGATTAAGGAGGTTACGTACAGTGACGACGATGGACCTGTCCTCGTTGTAGAGGGGCTGGTCGCCGGAGGCGGGGTCGATGATGGCGAGGCGCTGATGGGACAGGTAGCTGTCGCCCACCTGGTGCAGGCCGCTCCAGTCAGGCCCCCGGTGCTTCAGCCTGCCGGGTGGGTGCACTCACATTCATATACATATATACACACACGCAAGAGCAGAGCAGGCAACAATTTAATTTGCTCGATTATACATCTTTGCGTTTCAGTCAAAGTCAGTTTTAATTATCTGTTTAATTTTGGCGCACCGAAAGATTATCAATACAGATGGATGCATTGTTAGTAATGTGCTAGGACTAGTAATTAAGAGGAGAGGAGACGATGGAGGGAGAAGAAGCTGAGGCTATATATGCCTTCGCGAGAGCTCGAGGACGCGAACCCTCTTGGCCAGCGACTCGTCGGCGCACCCCAGCACGGCGAGGATGCCACACATATCTGCTCTGCCGCCTTAGTTCCTGCTTATATTACTGCTAACTAGCTAGTCTCTGCTCAACACCAATTCCCTCCCTAGCTTAATTGATGACAAGAGGAGGAGGAAGAACTGGATGGAGAGTGAGTGAGTGAGTGAGTGGAGCGCTGAGCTCGCAGTACCATTCAAGCTCCATTTATAGGGGAGGGGCATGGACTGGACGGCAGGCAAGTTGGGATCGATATCCATCGACACATCACTTACCAGCTTGCAGTTTAGCTTTTAGGATGAGAAACGCTTACGGTCCATAGGATAGGAGGGTACGTGTGTGCACGTGGCAGTTCAATAGCTGGCCGGCCACTGCTAAGACCAGACCAGACCAGATATATATATATATATATGTTCGACAATTTAATTTGCATCTTCATTAAAATACTGGTTACAATTTACCCCTGATCCATCTCCGTACATTAACTCCTCTTCGTCGCAAATCCGGGGAAAAAACAGCATTAAGGGCCTGTTCGGTTGGTGAGAAGGTACCTAACTTTTAAATGGAGTATTTTTTTTAAGATGAGATCTATAAGTTAAACGTAGTACACGTTAAAAGTCCAACATCTGTACCAGTCAAAATCGCAAGTGAGTATCGATCTCTCCGTAATCTGTACCGTAAACAGCCAAAATTCAAAAAATTCAGCCAAAAGCCATAAGTCGCAGCAAAAAAGAACAGGCCATAAGTCATCTTTCTTCTTCCTAGTCTTGCACGCATCTTACATATTTTTATTTCTTACGTACCTACCTGTATATATATAGAAAAAAGTCTACACAACATCATAAACTTTACTTGAAAGTCTGTTCTAAACTATAAAATCAGATATTTAACCTCTAAACTTTGCAATCCGGTTCAAATAACACCTTAACTCGGTTTTGCATAGTGGTACTACCCGCATGGCACGATGAATGAGCAGTTTTACTACATAGGATGATACACTGGTCAAATTTAGATAAATGCCCGGTGGGGCCATAAAGGCTTCTCCCCCAAAACCAGAGCAGAGAGGGAGGGAGCTTCAGAAAGCGGCAAACATGGAAGCATGCATGGCTGGGAGCTCGATGGGGGGAAGCCCCTGTGGCCCCACCTGCTATTGACTCAACTTGGTCAATGTGTCATACTACATGGCAAAACTATCCACTCATCGTCATACGGGCAATATCACTACGCGAAACCGGATTAGGATGTTATTTGAACTGGATTATAAAGTCCGAGAGATCAAATGTCTAGTTTCATAGCTCGGCATATTGGATGGATTTTCGAGATATGGGCAATACCACTCTGCGAAACCGAGTTAGGATGTTATTTAAATCGGATTACAAAATTCGAGAGGTCAAATGTCTAGTTTCATAGCTCGGTATATTGAATGGATTTTCGAGCAAAGTTCGAAGTACTATATGGATTTCTTTCTTTTATATTATGTTATAAAAATGGATTTTGATAAAATATTCATGGTATTCACTTTGGAGTATCTTATAATCATTATTAGAGCATGCTCTCATAGATAAAGAGGTATGAAATCATCGTTTAAGTGGTATATGAGAAGTAGAAGCACGTACTCTTATGAGTATGGAACCATTTTACTATGTATATAGGTACATATGTGTGTACATACATGTATGTATGTATATATGTATGTATTCTAGTAAAATCAAAGCAAGGACATCGGTCGATCGAGGTGTTGACACGGATACATGTACCAAGCTTATTCGTGGCACATGTCGATTGTTGGACCACGATTCGATCATGCAATTAGCATCTGGCCGGATCTCTGACTATATATGCTCGATCGCTTACGTATTCGATTCCCTCCCTCCAGCATTATTGGTGCCTCGGGCGGTCCATCGCCGTACGCAGTACTGCATGCTGCTACGGTGCAACCGCTGTCACAACCACATTCGGCGAATGCTGCTACTCTGACGATCTGAATCTCATCAGCCACAGCAATCCATCAATCAGTGCGTCCTCTCCTCTCCTGTCTGTCGCAGAGCTGCTGCATGCATGCTTTTGGCCTGCAGGTAGGTCGGTAGCCCTAGCTCGATCGCTGTTTCTCTCTTTCTTTCAGCAGGCTATGTATGGTGCTACGCTATCTATCTATCTATCTATCTATCAGGCCAGGCAGCAATCCATGCTTCTTCCTTAACTATCTATCTCATCGCTTGATGATGCAGTTACCGCCGTTCAAGCTGTGCTCAGTTTAATTTGGTAGTAGACAAAACATCTCCCACGTCCCTGATCACTTTGGAGAACGCCAGCCGATAATATCTGCCCAGTACTAGCCGATCGATAGTACCTGACCAGTTCTGGGCAGATATATCTATGATGTATGTATGTATATACATACATCATAGATATATGTATGTATGTATATCTTCATTTTGCCTAGGCATCACGGTGAGGTAGTGGACGCCAAAATGGGGCACCATGACTTTAAATGTGTAGATTCAATCCAAATTTGTGTGTATTTTTTTTTAAAAAATTCAGTTTTAAGGTATATATCCATCTACAAAATTTTAAATAAAATACATACCTTTGAAAAATATACTCGAATTCAAAGTTTTTCGATAATTATTTATCACATGTTTTGCTGATTTTTACATATAATCATCATATACATACAATCAAACTATTATAAAAAAAGCAATTCTAGTTTAAATTTTAGTTCAAACTTGTTCGAACTAGTTAGTAAACAAGTTAAATTCGATATCTAAAAATTTTAAAACTTTTCGTACGTGATATCTAGAGAAAACAAAGACCATGGTTCCGTTGTTTATTTAAACTATATATATGTCCATGTATCACCATGATGCATCGTGATCTGGATCGAAACGAAGGTAGAGCATGCATGTCCTCCATTAATTGATTGAGCTTGCGTAAAACTAGATGGAGCTAGACTGTTAATTAAGAGGGAAATCAACAAATCGATCGAAGGCTTGATCTATTTGGGGATTAAATTAAGGAGGAGGAGGAGGAGGAGGAAGCAAATTTGAATTTTGGTGCAAGACTATCTATTACCTCAGCTGAAAGCATGGATACTAGCTTTTGGTGCGGTTGCTCCAACGATCGACCGCGAGGATGCAGCAGCGTACATTGGACGTAGATTAAGCCGATTGGAGACGAGAAAGCAATTAACGAAGAGAGAGAAGACAGACCTCGCTGTCTTGGCCGTCGCTAACTATCCTCCAGCTCGATCGGTACTAATCTCTTGCGTCGTCTTCTTCATCTACCTCAATTATCCGCTTGATTATTATTTCTCTTGCATGCGTTCGCGTTTCCTCGCGTCCCCTCCCCCATGTGGGCGAAGCAGACGTGTGACGCCGGCCGGCATCACTGCCACCATCGCCATCTCCATATCTCTCTCTCTCTCTCTCTCTCTCTCTCCATGAGAGACCCGTGACTCCATGAGAGAGAGACTATGGTTTATCCTTTTTCTACTTATTTCAACTTATTTCATGTTATAGGGCCTGTTTGGGGAGCTGTAGATTCTGATTAGCTAGCTGGAGATTCTGAGTAGCTGGCTAGTCTAAGTAGCAGCTGGTTTGAGTAGCTAGCCTGTTTGGCATCATGGATTCTAGCTGTGCAGCTGGTATCCTGATAGATGTATTGACTGAAATGCCCTTAGGTGAGTTGATATCCTGATTATGTATTGATAGAAGAGAAATCCATGCTGTAAATTTGTAGTACTTAGTTCAAACATTGAAAAACTAATATTAAAATTTCATGACAATAAATTTGACTCCAAATCATAATTTTAAATATTAATATGGATAACTACCATGTTGTCCATCAAGTGTGAGGAACAATCCATGTGAATTGAGTTGTTGGCATTCACGAAAAAACGGCGTGGACGATCCACTGACAACTTGAGCCAATCGGTCAGTCATTGACAAAATTGCACAAGAAATTTCCAAGCAGCATGTAGTTTCAGATTTCTCGGTCCCAGTACAATTATGGCTTCTCCAGATTTTCAGATTCTCAGTAGCTGGCCCAAAAGCTAGACTGTTTAGGAGAGCTTTTGGCTACTAGAAGTAGCTAGCTTGCCTAGAATCCGAAACAAACAGGGTCATAGTTTATAACTTTATCTGAATAAATAATTGAAATGGTTTTTCTACTATCGTTTAAAACGGTTTACCATGATAGCATTTTAGAAATAGTTTGTCAGTTTTTAGTTCATTCACACCAACGATCATATTAGAACAAAAAATTACAAACATAGCAAAAAAAAAAAAACTATTGACTCCATGAGAGAGAGAGAGAGAGAGAGAGAGAGAGAGAGCCACGGGCACTGGACCACGTCCTACGTGCCGTCTGGGGGATAAATCGGGATAAGGCCGATGGAGATAAGAAAGCAAGCTACCATAGTCCTACGCGGCATGCATGCATGTCCGTTTGCTACTACAAGCTAGCAGCTAGTATCATGCACGGATAAGATGAAGGTTATTTGGCAGGTTGCACCTGACGACATATATAGTAGTACATATGTTAGTTGTCCGTAAACGTATATTACATAAGATTTAGGTGATAAAGAAAAAGAAAAATGATATCTACTATTTAACTAATGATTTTATATATAGATAACTTTTTACTGTCCATACTATTATATAGACAACTATATATATAAACAATACATTAATTGTATAAGACTATTACATATAACTATATAGACAATATATTATATGTATTGCCTTTAGTCCTATCTCTAGATGATGAAGAAGTGTATTATAGACTATCGCTACCTATATCTTCGTGCATGCTGTAATGCAAGTTAATTACTCTTATCCACTCCGCTCCCTGCTCTTGTCTGTCATCTAATCGAACCAATCACAACGACGACCGACGTGTACGATGGAGTACCATGCACTACCTAGAGCAAGTTTAATAAGGCTGACTGTGCTAGTTACAAGGGAATCCATGTCAGCATAGTCCTATGTGGAGGGGAGAGAAAAGGAGAGAGAGATCCAAGCCGGCTCCCATGCAAGAGTCAGGCTATAGCACAGGAAAAGAGGCGTTATCCATGCATGTACCAATAGAACTAACTGCTATACCCATGCATGTATTAAATTATCAATACACATGTATGTATTAAATGATTGAGAGCTCTTGTGGAGACAACTTATAGCCAGCTTATCTATACTATTAAACTTACTCCTATAGTTGATCCAAGAACTTCGATCGTTGAGAAAATATTACGAGGAATTAATATATATACCCGTGCTTCAACAACAAATGATGCACCGGCTTCCAAAATGAGACGGACCATATATATATATATATATATATATATATATATATATATATATATATATATATATATATATATATATATATATATATATATATATATATATATATATATATATATATATATATATATATATATATATATATATATATATATAGGAAAATTACATAAGGCACCATGGTGCCTAGGCACCAACATCCGATACACGTGTATGATTGATAATTTTTTTGGGTTTGGGTATGAAAATGTTTTATACCCTTGATATATTTATGGTAAGTAAGTTTTGAACTCAGTTCAAATTAGTTTGAACTACTTTTGAGTTCAATGCAACTACAGTGAGTATATACCATAAAAATAGTTCAAACTAATTAAACTGAAGTTGAATTTAAATTTTTTCGGAGTTTGACATCTCAAATGTACTTTTTTATGGGTATATGAAGATACCCACATCAAACGTTGCGAATCTCGAAGCAAATCAACGGGTATTGATATTGGTGCCTAGGCACCATGGTGCATGAAACACTCGTCCTATATATATATATATATATATATATATATATATATATATATATATGCACCACCTGTCACGATTCATATGTCAGTTCCAAAATGTCGGCCAGCAGGGGAAAGGGAAACAGAGAAGGAGAATGGAGAAAAAGAGTTTCTTTATTGATTGTTTACCGAGACTCCCTTTATATAGTGCTAAGTACTCAATCTATCTTCCTTGGAAGCTAATCTGATCTCTACGAAATAAGGTAGTCTATCTATTATTTAAAACAAGTAATAGAAATAAAGATAGCAAGCAATATAACTAAAGATAACTAGGGATAAATATTTCCTTTTGATGGACTCCTCTTGCTGAAGCTTGATGACCATCACGCTAGTTGCACCTGTTGGCCCGTCTTCTAGGATTTATGGCATTGATAAGGAATCCCCCACATGACAACTCTACTTCTTGAGCATACAACCATGAGTAGAAACCCATCCAACACGCCACAACAGAGATATAGCATATATCTAACCGCACAAACACTGAGACACACAAGCACCTAATCGCGCCAGAAACATAACACAACTACGCCAATTCACCAACGGAATCACACATTCACATGTTCCATCCCCAATCAAACCAAATCCTAGAGGAGCGGACATGGGGGGCAGCGGGCCGGTGGTGGAGCAACCGAGCAAGCTAGGCGCGGTCGCATGGGTGCCGACGACTGGACTGCCTCCACTTGGACGGGATGTGGTATGGCCGTGTGTGGGCTTCGTGGTCACCTGGTCAAGATGTTGTTGCCGGATTAGGGATTTGGGGATAGTCAACTGCGGTGTGGACTAGGGTTATGTCACTTATGTGAGGTGTGAGAGGAGCCATGCGCCTGTGCCAAGCCGTCGGGGTGGGCCGGGCAGGGTGGCCTATGCTGTATTGCTGTGTTTGCTAAGTCGGATGTTACTTGGATATCCGGATCCAAATCCACGCCAACCCATACTAGATTCGCATCTGCATATGGGGTTTTTGCCACTTCAGCATCCGCATTCGAATTCATTTTGCATTCGGATCTGAATAGTGGGTATCCAGATCCAACAAATCTGAATTCAGTAGCCAGATGATCCGACCGAATCCGTATTGGTTTTCACCCCTACATATGCTGGCCATATGGTCATGCATGTACTACCTTACCTTGCTACTATTCAAACTCAATGACTAGGGCTGGACAAAAAGCTTGAGGCTCGCGAGCCGCTCGGGCTCAAAATCGGCTCGGCTCAAGCTCGGCTAATACACAAGCCGAGCCGAGCCCGAGCAGGCTCGCGAGCCACTCGTTGGCTCGCTCATTTCATTTCTCCGCGAGACGCGAGTCATCCCCCACGGTCCCACCCACCACCAGACCAGACTCCCAAAAGCGCACGCCAGTCTCCCAAGCGCACGCATGCGTCCAGACTCTTCCCATCCCCAATTCACCGCACCGCGACTCCGCATCTCCAGATCTCCTCCTCCCCTTCCCCACCGTCCCACTGCTCCTACCCTGTCCACCGCGCCGCCCATCACGCCGTCGTGTGCTCCCCAGGCCCCGTGCTCCCTCCCCTTCCCCACCATGTGCTGCTCCCCCGGGCCCCGTGCTCCCCACCGCCACCGTTTGCTCCCTCGCCGCCATGTGCTGCTCCCCCGGGCCCCGTGCTCCCCGCCACCGTGTGCTCCTCTCGGTTCCCGTCGGTAGATCTCCCAGCCTGTCGCCAACAGATCTCTCCACCCACCCACCGATTGGCGATGATCTACGTGCACGAAGGCAGCTCGATGCTTGGCGGCGTGACTCCGACGAGTTGCATTTCGGCAGATGCAGGGGCGGACGGACCCACCGAGGGGTCAGGTGGGGCGGCGGCGGCACGGTGGTCGGGATGCGCAAGACGCTCGTCTTCTACCGAGGGAGAGCCCCAAACCCACTGTGTGTGTGAATCTGCTTCTGTGAATGTGTGTGTGAAATGTAAATCTGCTGCTGCTCTGTGTGTGAAATGTGAATCTGCTGCTGCTCTGTGTGTGAAATGTGAATCTGCTGCTGCTCTGTGCCTCTGCTATCTGCGAGTCAATTTGGCTCGTTCGGGCTCGCGAGCCGGCTCGAACCTCAATTCGAGCCAAGCCGAACCCCTCGCGTAGCTCGTTTCGAAAACGAGCCGAGCCGAGCCTACTGTTCACCCGAGCCAGACCGAGCTTGGCTCGAGCCGGCTCGGCTCGGCTCGTTTCCACCCCTATCAATGACTACTGGCTACTATTCTACAACACTTTTCTATAGATATTTTTTTGTTTATCTCTATAAATTTCTATATCAGATTGTGAAGGCACTTTTTTGCAGCACTTTAGAAGGTGCCTTAAATATAGAGACACTATTACAGACATTTTGGATGAAGAACATAGAATGTGGACAGTAGAGGCGTTTTATAAATTGTCAAAACAAAATTCATGTAGAGATATTTTTTGAGCCACTTCTTAAATCGACCTTATCTTGTAGAGGCGTTTTTATAAATTGTCAAAAATAAAATTATGCTGAGGATATGAGTACAAACAAATTGTGATGTAAGGTTGAATTAGTTAGTGGGCTACTTGTTTTTCTACAAGGTCTTAGTCGAGGATTGATTCCAATACTAGAGGGTGCTAGAGAATTTTTTTTTTGTTCTACTAGAGGGTGCTAGAGACTATAGAGACACAGTCTAGCGTCTTCACAAAAATGTAATGTAAAGATATTTCAGTGTCTTCTAGAAAAGGAGATAAACAGTGTAAAAAGTAAGGAAGAGATATCTGCGTGTGACAGGAGCAAAAGAAGTAACATGTATGATGCACCTATGATCTCCTGTCTTGTCCCTAAAATGAGATAGTAGCAAAAAGAGTAAAAAAGTTATTTTAAAAAATTAGATATTTATATTAATTTTTAACTTTTCTAAGTAGGATCTAGAATCTTAGACGTGCTTAGCTATGTTATAGGCCCCGAGACATCGACCATATACTTAGACTGCTTATGTACGTTATACGACACCGAGGCATCGACCATGTATTTAGACGTGCTTATGTATGTTATACAGCACTGGCAAGGTGGTACTACCCAGCGTACTAGATGACCGATCAACTCCAATAAAAGTTCGTTGAATCTAGACGTGTTCTTTTTGCAGGATCGCATGCAGCTGGGAAACCATCTGAGATGCATCACTTAACATATACAAAGTTCGTTGAATCTAGACGCGTTCTTTTTGCAGGATCGCACGCAGCTGGGAAACCATCTGAGATGCATCACTGACCATATAAGTGCCTGTCCACATGCAACTAGCTAGCTCTACTTACATAGGTCGTAGGACTGTACTAAACGCGGTATAAAACGCACGGCAAACAAATAAAACGATTAACTATATAAGATACAGATTTAACGTGAAAAACATAAATCGAAAAAAATGCCGGTAGAGGCAAAGAGCAACCATGAGTAGACTTACAATCTATAGGGTGTTACAGTGACTTTCATACAAAAGGGCTTCAAGCGATCGAATAAGAAAACATACCTGAACATAGACAGCTCGTGCCGCGAGAGGCTCCTCCTGTACTCCCAGTCCAAGGTAGATGGCTGTCTTCCTTTTGGTTTATAACTTATCCGTTCTCTTAAATAAACAAATAAAATAGTTCCTCCGATCAGTGGGAAAGTCAGGATGAAATCGGAGAGGAGGCTCAAAGAACTAAGCTATTTTTTAACTAAAAACTGAGAAGATCTAAGATAAATTGAGATAAACATAACAAACTGAACTTATACAATCCAAATTCATACATAAATAGAAGAGAAACAAATCCAAAACAAAAAAAACAAATACAATAAAGATATCTCATGGAGGGTAACCGGTACCAGCGGAGGGTGGGCTCGAACCCTACGAAGCCTCACTGCTGGCTACGCCCCTGTCTCCGCTGTCGTTTTGAAACGGCTTATCGGGACAGCTTTTTTGAATCAGTTTATCAACTCACGCTAAAATCAAAAACTATAAACCACAGCTATAAACCGCAGCCGAAAAAACCCACCCAATATATGGGATGGTTTGTGTCCACTCCAGATATGACAACCGTTCACTACCACAAACCGTTGAACCGCAGAAGATTAATATTACTAGATGTGGAAACGTGGCGCCACGCCGTACTAGCTACCATGTGAATATCGAAGTAAAATGTTACTGCAAAACAGAGGTCTATATGCTAAAAACCGAAAGCAAGGACCCGTACGTATTTACGGGGAAAAGGAAGTGTTTTTTTAAAAACAAGGACCTACATGTAAAAAAATAAGAACCTATACACAAGTAGATAGGGTAGCACACTACATTGCGCCGAACAAAAATATGTAGTTTGATAAGTTCGATCAAGCGAGAAATATTAGTCTCTGTAAATACCGACCATGGTCAAAGGGCTAGCCGTGGTCGAAGTACTGGCCGCGGTCGAAGGCAGACCGTGGTCGAAGTGCCAACCGTGGTCGAAGGAGAGTCACGGTTGAAGGGCCAACCATGGTCGAAGCATGTTTGAAGAAGGGCCGTGGTCAAAGTGGCGACCGTGGTTGAAGCGTGGTCGAAGGAGCACCATAGTCGAAGGGCAGGCCATGGTCGAAGGAGGGCATTGGTCGAAGGAGGTCCATGGTCAAAAGGTCGACCGTGGTTGAAGAGCCGGCCATAGTCGAGCGCGGGCCACAATCTACCGCACCTATTCCATAGCTCAATTTGCATTCCAGTGCGGGTACAGTAAGATTAGTCTTTTATCATGATATTCAGCATACATCCCTAAAATATCGCTAACTTGTTTGTCTATAGTAGGAAAAATTAAGGTGCAAATTTAACTATTAGCCGAGTAAAAATGACAAAGACCTTATCTTCCTTGGGCATGAACATGTTACTGCGGTCAAGAAAAACCAACATTAGTACCACGAGAGAAGATAAAAGGAGGAGGAGGAGAAGTTTCGCAAGATTGAAGAGAAGGCGCGTAGGTACGAGGAGACTAACGAGCAACCAAAAGACTTTACGGACGAGTATCGGGAGAAGCTCATTGCGAAGAAGGCTTGCACCGGTAGGGTAAGATGTGTGTTCACAAACCTGACTTTCTTTCTATTCCCCAAGGATTTTTTTATTCCAAAAGACGCATATGTATTTTAGCTGTAGTTCGGATTGATGGATTGTATATATTGCCATTTGTATAGCATGAAAAATGGATGCACCTCACCATGTCCTATGCGTCATGTAACTTCCATCATTACTGTCAAATTATATTGGGCTTAGATCTTACCTTCATTGCAACTGTCTACCTTGTGCACACAAATAGTTTTAATCGATCTATCTCGATGATTATACAACTTTTCTCCCTACGTACAACTTACTCGTTAAACTGACTATTTCATTCAAGTAGTTATTATTATTTTGTAGGTTTTGCTGAAACCTTCTAAATTAAATGTACATATGAATCGCAGTTGTTATATGCACACTAGTCGCAAATGATCAAGCTTCAAAATTATATGCCCGATAGTTCTACTCAAGCATGGAAGATTGATCACGTATAAATCGAACCGAGGTAACATCAATTACTACTAATTTTCTCTAACTTGTAAACGAAATGATCGTGGCTCAAACCGGTAGTCCTAGTCGGGCATCAAAAACATACTGGAACTGTATGAATATATTAATTGCGCATACTCTTCAATCACAAACTACATGTTACATGTAACATACTCCAACGTCTATACCCAAAAGCAAAAATAGCTCTAACTCGTACCGCAGAGGGATGGACGGGATAGGCATCAGGTCTACTTGCAATTTTTTTCACTAACTTGTTTCCTGCAGGAGGTTCTCTACTGCGCTAAGAAAGCTGGTGTCACACATTCAAAACTGGAGGAGCTCAGGAGGTTCTCTTCTGTTCCATTACGTAGTTTAGGGTCTGTTTGGTTGCCTGTATGAGCTGATGCAGGTTGCATAAGTGTGGTCAGGCTGAGGAGGGAAACTCCTCAGCCGCGTTCCTCCTCAGCCTGGCTCCAATTGTTTTTTTTTTTGCATCCGCTTGTGCAGGCTCTCTCCTCTCCACAGCCAACCAAACACCATCTCCTTGCATGCGCTGGTGCGAGCCACCTGCATGCAGGCAACCAAACAGGCGTGCTCTTAGTGCTGTTTACTTTCAGGCTATTTTCCGTGATACAGTAATTAGAAGACCACATGAATGCCATAGTTAAACTAGTGTTTTTGCTCTGTGCACTTAGTTTGTCACAACAGTTGTGTCATATTTGCATCATTTTTATATATCAACTTCATTACTGTCCGTGAAGGTTGAAAAAATATTTGGACCGGGTAACCAATATGTCACGGCTGCAAAAAGATTCTGGGCATGTTCTTTTCCTCCGAAGCTAGCGGCTTTTGGCTTTTGCTACAGTACCTAACTTTCAAAAGGAGTATTTTTTCAAGACGGGGTCTACAAGTTAAACAATGTACACGTTAAAAGCCCAACATCTGTACCAGCTAAAATCGCAAGTGAGTATCTCTCTCCGTAATTTGTACCGTAAACAGCCAAAATTCAAAAAAATTAGCCAAAAACCATAAGCCACAGCCGCAGCCAAACAGGCCCCAGGTAACCGGGTAGATGGACAAGAGGAAGATTATGAGGAGAAAGATGATGATTCTTGGGACATTTTGTTATATGTAAAATTTGATCATTGATCTTGCTCTCATTTGAGAATTGATCTTTATTTTGTTGTATGTCTCCATGATATTATCTTGGTGTGAGTAGAATGAGTAATCTCACTAAGGGTTACCCTAACACATCTCACTCACATTTGTTCACCCAACCAAACACAAATTAGCTCATCTCATCCATCCTCATCTTATCAATAAAACAATAACTTGTACCGTTCCATTCATCTAACTAAACAAACTGTTAAATCATCTTATCCTCTAAAATCATAGAACATAAATCATATCATCCCATCCAATCAAACACTCCCTAAATATATTGGTACCGTTGAACCACAGGAGATTTATTAATTGCTACAAATTGGGCTATGCGGGCGTCTGACACGTTACTCACCAGCTGTCTGCAGGGTAGCAATTTAGCCCTCCTGGGTGCAAATTTAAGTGGGCTAGCAAGGCCCAACTTCGGAGAATCTCTCTTTGGACAGTTCGGCCTACCTTGAACAACGATAGAGATGGTTTGTTGTTGTATTTTCCAAATGGTTTATCGAAACATTCTTTTCAAAATAATTTATTAACATTATTTTATTCGTACAAACACTCAGTTAGGACTAAAAGGCATCAGCCATGTTAAAAAGAAGCCACCAAAAAAGAAAAGATAAAGGTGGTACCCTTTGGGCTTAAAACCCCTGACTTATGGTTTAATTTGTATTGTAACGGCTCAAAATGCACTGTAGCTGCTGGTAGCTTTTTCAGCGTAATTAAATTTTAAAAAAATTATATCATCACGGATAATAATAATAAAAAAGAAAAAAGAAAATAAAAAAAGCTAAAAAAACCATATCACCCAAAAAAAGAAGCTAGAAGTCAGAGAAGCAGAAATTCTAATGGCAAAATCCCTTGAAAATAGACTTCATGGAAAGACCGATGGGATGGGTTAGATGCTCATCGATATTTTAGTGGGAAAAAAAGTCTTACGTTTACTGAACAAGTCAAACAAGTCGCTGATGGATCTATTTGTGATCTTCCCAAAACACTGATGAAGTCTGAAGGCAAATGTGTTCACCAACTGCGCCTTTTATTGAATAGTGGTTCGTGCTACAATCAGTGAAGACCGAGAACAAAAATTTGGAGAGACTAATGGAACAAAAACAATAAAACATAAATGAATCAAATACCAAATATGCATAATTAGAATATGAATATAGTAAAAAATATAAAATACAATGAAAATTGTACTTTAGCAATGCTTGGTTGGAGGGTGGCGTGGCGCCGGTGCGCCCCCTAGAGCCACCGGCGTCAGTGGAGGGACAGTGATTGGAGGAGGCGTGGAAGGGTAGCGGATGGAGGTGGGTGTTCTCGGCTTGGCCTTGCTAATGGGGGACTCATTTAGGCCAGGTCTAGTGTGAATGGCAACAGAACAAAAGTAACTGGTTAAAGTTCCAATCTTTCTGTTAGGAAACCTGGACTCTATCCAGAGTCCTGATCTAATTGGGCACCCCACCGTATACTATAAATAGGGACCTAGACCCCCCTCATTATGTACCCCGATGCAATCTAAAGCAATAAAGAAAGACCAGGAGTTCTCTCTACCTCTCTGTGTTCAATCTATTATTCTGTAATTCTGTGATTGATTCGTTCTTGTTCTAAGCAGAGGAATCGCTCGGACTGGTCTCCAGCGTCGGTTCCTCAACACGTTATCAGCACGACTTCGCTCCGGTGAACGAGGTAATCATCGAAGCACAGATTGAATTTTCTAGATCGCTTTTGAATCTGTATTTTCTTTTCGCGTTCTAGATTAAAATTCTACGGTGCAAATCCTCCCCAATCTACCGCGAGCAGACTTGAAGTCGCCGGCACAATGCCGATCGGTAGATTGTGAAACGGGGTAGATGTTGATTGCGCTGTAGAACGATGCAAATCCACCCTAAATCTACCGCGAGCAGATCTGAAATCGCCGGCACAATGTCGATCGGTAGATTACGAAAACAGAGTAGATGTTGATTGCATCATAGATTGGAAACAAATTTTGCATGGTGTTGGCTGATCCTGCACAAGATAATATATGCATTATTTCCTGCACAGACATTGCATGAAAGGGGAAAGGAAATTTGCATCTCTCTGTTCAGTTTCGCATCTACATGGCATAACATAAAATAAAAAAGGGGGAGGCACTGCCGCCGCATACGGCCGCCGGCTGTGGAGCCTGAACTACCGCCGGCCCCCGCACGGACCGCCACCTCCTGTACGAGGTGCCGCCACTAATGTCGCCGGCCGGCAACTCCGCCTTGCGCCCGCATGCACCGGCCGACTTGCCGTCCCGAGCTGCGCCCGAAGCGCCGTCTCGCCGGCTACCCACGTGCTGCCATGAGCACGCGCCGCCAACCCACGCCGCATCGACCCTCCACCTCGCCTGGCCGCCGCACCGGCCCTCCGCCACGCCCGGACCGCCGCATCGGTCCCTCCGCCTGGCCCGGCCGCCGCATCGGCCTCCCGCCTCGCCCGGTCTTCACCCGCGCCCGATTGGGCCGCACCCTCACGCGCAAGCCGCTAGCAGCCGGCCCGAGGCGGAGCCGGCCCAAGCCGTGTGCTCGCCGCCCAGCAAAGGCGCCGCACCGCCGGCTTTGCTCCTCCGCCCGCGCTATGCATGGCGCAGCCGCCGCTGCACGGCGCCCGGGCTTCCCCACTGCACAGCGCCGCCGGCCCTCCTGGCCCCTCCGTTGCGCCCCGTAAGGCGCTACTCCCACGCGCCGCTTTGCCTATGGTCGGCCGCCGCCCGCGCCCGCTGGGACCACCGCGCGCGGCCCCCTTGACCGGCCGCCACCCGCCTTCGCCTCGTTGCACCCGGAGCCGCCTGGTCCCGCCATCACACGGCCACCCGAACCGGTTCTCCAGGCCGCCGCCGCCACGGGTTAATGGGGTAGGGAAACCCTACCCCACCGTTTTGGTTCCAAGCCGGGCAGGCCGAATGGGCCGGAGAGAGGAAAATCGAGCCGCAAGGCCCAGCCGGGGGGTGGGTGGCATTTTTACAGAAAACACCCCCAGCTTTTGTAAATTAATAGAAGGCCCTTAAAATTTACATTCAAGTCCCGAAATTTTGCATAGAGGCTTCAATAATTCTGAAAATTACGAATAAGCCCTCAAATTTACGAGCGGGTCCGGAATTTTGCAGAAAACCCCTCTGTAAATCAAAAAATTGCGCGAATTTTTCTCTGAACTAAAATTTTGCGTAAAAACCCTCTAGAATTGCAGAATTTGCTGAAATTTTATATTTTAGCATAAAAGGGCCTCGGGAATTCGAATTTTGCATCAATTTTAGCATTTGAAGCATATTTATTTCTTCCATTATTACTTTCTGTATTTTCTGTATTTATTTACTGTTTTGGTTAATTGTAATTGTTTAAATTGCTTTTAATCACTGAAATTAGCAGTAAAATTATAGAAAATGCTGGAACATTACGAGAATCTTTGTACCATTTATTTACCCGCAGTGAATTATTCCGTGCATGTTTACCAGCAGTAGACTTATACACATTTAGATGACTAGCATCACGAACTGGGAGTTCGAGGAGCTGGCCCAGCATGGCCAAAACTACCTGATGTTGGCATCCGATGTCGAGACTGTGCTTGGAGCCAGGAAGCTCTGCGCTGCTATTGGGATTGGCGGACTGAATGACGCTCAACCCAAACCTGAGGAGAATGATCAGGCACTTCATTTTCTCAGGCACCACCTCTGCCTCACTCTCAAGAATGAGTATATGACGGAGAAGAGCGCGCTGGCACTCTGGACCGCACTCCAGAAGCGGTTTGAGAGGCTAAAGTACACCATTCTTCCTCAAGCAGAGCGAGAGTGGATCAGACTGAGGTTTTGCCGACTTTAAGACGGTCAAGGAATACAATTCTGCCTTGCACAGGATTTGTACCCCACTACAGAAAATTGAGAAAAACCATCCACCCCAATATAGCACAATCTGCACGCAACTATCGTCAAGATGGCTATGAGGAATACGCCGAATTGACTGATATGATGCAAGTTGCGGAGGCTCAGGACAAAGTTCTCCGTAAGAACTACGTCACTCAGCCACCTGGGAGCTCCGCTGGCCATGAAGCCAACGTCGGGAGCTACAAGGTGCGAAAAGCTCTTAATGAGAGAAGGGGAAGGAAGTGTAAGGCCGCAGCCCAGAAAGGCGAATCAGATGCTCCACGAGAGAATAAGGCCAGTAAGCCAAGGCGGGATGGTCAAGGGCAGTATGAAGCCCACTCTGCATCGGCTGAGGGGGAGAATTCTGAGTAGCTGCCTGCACCGATGGAAGTTGAAACCATCACGACAGCAGTAATCCCTCTCGACCTAGAAGTAGTTAACGCCATGATTTCTCTTGAAGAGAATGTCAACCCCGAGAAAATAGCAGAAGAAGTCTAGTGCACTGAATGCATTTCGACTTTAATTGTCATTTATTTTGTCTGGAAGAATATGTTAGAATTTGCATGGATGGTACTTAAGAATTGTTATTTTCTCATGATGGTTGGATGATATTTGATGAATTCATTCATTTATTCAGTTTATGATGGCATGATATGTTCTGATATTGGTGTATTTTATCTATGTGTTGATTGACTTCTCATGCATATTAATAAAATACCATATATTAGAACGCGTGTAGCGCCCTATGAAGGAAGTATGCTTAGCTAGCAGCGGCACAACGCATACCATCTTAAGAGAGATTATGTATTTTCAGTCGATTTGTAAGAGCACTGGCAGCTTTACGACAATCGCAAGAAGCGATGGATGTATAATTGGTTCAGGAAGAGCCATAATGGGCACAACTTTGGTTATTGAAGAAGCCTTATTGTACCCAGAATCGACTAGAACTCTCCTAAGTTTACGAATATCCGCGCAAATGGTTTCCACGTTGAGACTGCCGAAGAGTACGGTAAGGAATACCTGCTCATCACGAAGCGCGAAGAGAATGGCAAAAGAATATTAGAAAATCTTCCTTCACTTGAAACAGGGCTATATTATACCACAATTAAAGCGTCTGCAGCGTACACTGTTCTGAAAACAGTGTTTAGAAGCTCTGAACTCTTCTGTCTCTGGCATGATAGATTAGGCCACCCAAGTCTTAGGATGATGAGAAACATAATAAATAACTCACATGGGCATAATATTAATGTGAAGAATTTCCCGAATCATGAAGATTTTGTGTGCCCTGCATGTGCTACCGGGAAACTAATTATTAGACCCTCCACTCTGAAAGTGAAGGATGAAGTCCCTGCATTCCTGGAACGCATCCAGGGAGACATTTGCGGTCCCATTCAGCCCGTCTCAGGGCCGTTTAAGTATTTCGTAGTGCTCATTGACGCTTCTTTGAAGTGGTCATATGTGGGTTTGTTGTCCACAAGAAACCACGCCTTTGCAAAATTGATCTCGCAGATCATTCGCATCAGAAATGTGTTTCCAGATCATCATATCAAGTCCATTCGAATGGACAACGCCGGAGAATTTACTTCAAAGGCATTTGATGATCATTGCATGACAATGGGAATCGCAGTTGAGCATTCGGTACCGCATGTCCATACCCAGAATGGTCTGGTAGAGACTTTAATTAAAACAATTAAATTTATTGCCCGACCCCTTTTGTATAATTGAAATCTAGCAGCTACATGTTGGGGACACGCAGTCCTGCATGCAGCGAATCTCATCAACCTTAGACCTTCGGCCTACAACATCCATTCACCTATGCAACTAGCACAATGGTCAGCACCAAAGATTTCCCAACATTAGGGGGAGGAAATCAACCCCTTGATGAAGAATGTCGGGAAATTATGTGGCAAGCCTGGGGAATCCATGTAGATGACCCACGCACTAGAGAAGTACAGAAGACATTACATGGCAAGCCACGGGAATTCATGCAGATGACCCGCGCATTAGTGAAGCAAATAGAGAAGTCCAAAAGACAATAGAAGTCCAGAAGACAAGAGAATTCTAGAAGACAATAGATTTGCAAACATTAGCAAATCAACTGCCTGATCACTTTAGTGATTTAAAGAGCGTGACTAAGTCGCATGTGCCTGCACGCACTGCACCGGAGAGGGTTGAAATACCAAAGAAAGCAGAAGGTATCCCTAATCTCGTCCAGAGGCCTCAAAAAAATAAAAAAGAGGACGAGAACTCCGGATTCTCGAATTCTTAGTAACCGGAGACGCCTGGTGAAAAAGGATAAGAGGGATTTATCACAGCCGATCATTGAAGTCCCCCAGAATGAGAAGGGGAGCCAGTTGAGATCTGACACAAGTATGATACCTTCAGAAAAAGGGCATACCGGATCTGAACATCCCCATCGGCATGGATGTGTGCGCACACATCGGAGCCGAAAAACTAAAGGGACTTGCCACCGCAATTGAAAGAAGCGATGCGCAAGGTAAAGCTCTAGCAGAAGCAATCGCTCCAGAAGAAGCAACTCATGAAGAAATAGCTATAAATTATGTGCACACGGGAGAGTCCCTGAATAGGACAACAGCTAATATCGATATCTACTTCGCAAAAAAAATTGTCACCATCATCGATCTTGATCCCGAGCCTGCATCGCTCGCTGAATGTAAGAAAAGATCAGATTGGGAAGATTGGAAGAAGGCAATAGCAACTGAATTGCTATCTCTGAATAAAAGAGAGGTGTTGGGCCCATATGCCGCACACCTCCCCACATACACCCCGTTGGGCACAAGTGGGTATTTGTTCGAAAGAGAAATGAAAGAAATGAAGTAGTGAGATACAAAGCAAGGTTGGTAGCCCAAAGTTTCATTCAACGTCCTGGAGTTGATTACGAAGAAACCTACTCCCCAGTCATGAGTGGAATTACCTTTAGATACTTGATCTCAATGGCAGTGAACTTGAACTTGGAAATGAAATTGATGGATGTTGTGACTGCATACCTTTATGGTAACTTGGAATCGGAGATTTATATGAGAGTCCCTGAAGAAATCCCTCTCCCGAACCAAGACAGAGCAAATAGAAATCTATACAGTGTGAAACTCAGAAAGTCACTGTATGGACTGAAACAATCTGGAAGAATGTGGTATAATCGCTTGAGCGACTTTCTCTGCAAGAAAGGCTACACGAACAATGAAGACTGTCCTTGTGTATTTATACGGCGATCCCAGAATGGATTATGTATAATCTCTGTGTATGTAGATGATCTGAATATCATCGGGACAGCCGAAGACATAAAAGAAGCAAGCTCCTACTTGGAGTCAGAATTTGAAATGAAAGATTTGGGCAAGACCAAGTTTTTCTTAGGCTTGCAGCTTGAGCATGTCCCTGAAGGAGTCTTGGTACATCAGTCGACCTACACCTAGAAGGTGCTCGAAAGGTTTGGCTTTGAGAAGGCATTTCCCTCGAAAGTACCGATGATCGGTAGGTCTTTACAGCAAGAAAAAGATCCTTTCCGACCAAGGGAAGAGGGGGAGGAAGTCCTGGGACAGGAATTCCCATACTTGAGTACAGTGGGAGCACTCATGTATTTAGCAAACTGCACTAGACCGGACATTGCATTTGCCGTGAACCTGTTAGTAAGGTACAGTGCAGAGCCCACCAAAAGGCATTGGCAGGGCATAAAGGACATTTTCCGATACCTCCAAGGTAGCAAGGACCTCGGATTGTTTTACAGAAAGAATCAAGATCTGAACTTGATTGGCTATGCAGATGCTGGGTATCTGTCAGACCCGCATACCGCTAAGTCACAAACAGGCTATGTATTCCTGTGTGATGGAACTGTAATTTCATGGAAATCGTCTAAGCAAAGCCTGGTAGCTACTTCGACGAACCACTCAGAAATTATAGCACTGTATGAAGCCGCACGAGAGTGCGCTTGGCTCCGCCGAATGATTCACCACATCCAGCAGTCATGTGGGATGAACATTGTGCAAACCCCCACAATTATCTATGAAGATAATGCAGCTTGCGTTGCACAAGTGCAAACGGGTTATGTGAAGAGTCATCTTACAAAGCATATCAACCCCAAGTTCTTCTATGCACATGAATTGCAAAAGATGGACGAGATTAAAGTACTGCATACTAAGTCATGTGAAAATCTCGCAGACTTATTCACTAAGTCACTCCCCGCATCTAGCTTTGAAAGGTGTGTGCGTGGAATTAGAATGATGAGACTTAGAGAAGTGCAGAATTCAGGGAGAGAATTCTCACAAGCCCGCTAATAAATCTTGATCATGAAGATTAAGTACCCAAAAATAAAGTCTTGCAGACCAAATGAATTTGGGTGAATTGTACTCTTTTTCCCTTGACGAGTTTTCCATGAAGTTTCTCGACCAAGGTTTTTAACGAGGCAATTCGTGCATCGCAGCATCACATGTATCATGTACTCTTTCTCCAAATTTTTTCCACTGGGTTTTTATGGAGTTTTGACGAGACATGAGCATGTTGGGTGAGTGCCCAAGGGGGAGTGTTAGGAAACCTGGACTCTATCCAGAGTCCTGATCTAATTGGGCACCCCACCGTAGACTATAAATAGGGACCTAGACCCCCCTCATTATGTACCCCGATGCAATCTAAAGCAATAAAGAAAGACCAGGAGTTCTCTCTACCTCTCTGTGTTCAATCTATTATTCTGTAATTTTGTGATTGATTCGTTCTTGTTCTAAGCAGAGGAATCGCTCGGACTGGTCTCCAGCGTCGGTTCCTCAACACTTTCTTCTTGTAAGATACGAGTGAGCAAAAAAATAGAAATCAGGCCATATTTGCCCACCGACTCCTCGAAAATATCGAGAATGGCTGCCGTGCACACGGAAGTCGGAATTTGGCCCCTGGCTGCACAACCCCCCCCCACACACCACGCCTGCTCTCCTGCGCGCAAGCTCCTTGGCACGGTTGGGTGGCAATGATTTGTAAGTACAAAGATAAGTGATATTGTGATGTAACAAGGAATTCATACACGGAGAACTTTGGACAAAATGGTGTAATGATAACAACACGATAGTTGATCCGATAGGGGATTAAATGGCACGCAGGCTAACGAACCAACGATGGTACACACAAGCCTTTAGGGAATTAGAAATACATGTGACATATGAACGAAGAGAGTGGAACTACTGTGTTGACCGCGGCCATTTACCCTTCCTCCTGAGGTCGGCTTTGCAGTAGATAGCGAAATGCAACTTTCTTCGCTGAATCGATTCTCCCCATGAACACTATGTTGTGACGTATATAGATACATTGTGGAACCGAATCTTAGAGTTTGAGGCACGGATTGACAATCTCAATTAGCAGAACGATGACATCTGCCAACAGATGCAGCGCGAGAGGGGTAACGAGGAGGTCGTTAATATAGGAAGCTCCTATGATCCCACATACTGCTGCGCGAACCTTCCTTCATATGTGTGTGTCACTACAATGATGGTCAGCCACATTCGAGGTGCCCTCTACAACACTCCATGTGGGTAGCGCCAGGTACCTTCTACCAGTAGCCACGCCCGAAGAAGCTTATACGATGGTACTCTCCCCTGTTGTATGCGATTTTGTTCAATTTCATAAAGCATGTAACTAAATGGTGTATGCGCTGTTGCCTTTTATTGAGTGAACTGTTCCAGTGCTACGTTGCATGCATTAAAGTAGAGGCGTCGATATACATTGACCAAACGTACATCATAGAAACATACATCACATCGCTACACAAAGCTACCCTATTTGATCTTGTAGTGCGTAAGGCTGTCTCGTTTAGTCTTGTCGGTGTGTAAGGTTGCTACGAACTTCAACACTCATATTGATCGTTAGCTATCTTCGATTAGGGATGCGAAAATACCATTTTGCCCTCACACTTGAGAGGCTACAAACGGGAGCTTCACGTCTTGAAGTACTTCTCTCCATATTCTATCCACCACCAGCACCATCTACATCAACGGACATTTTGGTCTTTTTAGAAAATTCTCTTTATTAAATGCTGTAAATTTCTGAAAAATCACAAAAGGCCATAAATGGTTATTTCAATATTACTTACATTTCTTTGGATGTCTCCTTCATAACCTCCTGTAAAATATTATTTGATAGATGAAGATGAATTTGAGATAAGGCCTTACGATCTTTACATTTCTTTTCATCAGCGGAGAATGTGGCTGGTATCTTGTCGATCCCCAAAAGTGCATCATCCAAATCAAGCTGTGATAAAAATAGCTCGCATCTTGACTTGCCCTAGAAAAAACCTTGTGTTATGATCTAATAGTGGAAGATCATACTTCAATCGTCGTGCGGAAAAAAACCAAATTTTGCTGGTACGAATTTGGATATACTTACCAAAATGTTGCACTGTCTTCACGTGCTGCTAGCTCGATGATGTGCGCTCCTTGCTTCTTCTCTCTTCTGCAGCACTGGAACCGAGGAGTTCGAGACGACACACCGTGGCCGAAGAAAAGAAACATGCTTACTCTGATTTTTGTTCACCGCTGCTTTTGTGTCATGCACGGAATGAGACGCGCCCTGCTATATTGTCGCTTCGTATGGCTTTTTGGCGGCTCCTTGCTTCTTCCGCCTCAGATAAAACTCCTAGCACCGCACAGATTTGGCGGCTTGCGACAAAGGATGACGGCTCGGATGCAACGCAGATCAAGCGAACGCGCAAGATGAACGAACGCTGATTTGACGGATTTTTTCTCCTCTCAAGCCCTAATCTTCTGTGCTCTGATCCCGCTTATTGCAAATAACGCACAAAAAAATAAAGATAAGAGATACAAATTTTTACGTGGAAAACCCATGTGGAAAGAACCACGGACGCTCAAAGACAAATCACTATAATGAAGATAGATTACAATAGAGCGCTTGCTCTTCCTATAGGCTACTGGGGTACATATATAGGGCCTGTTTGGGACTGCTCTGCTCCAGTTTTTCCAGCTCTGCTCCACCAACTCCACCTTGGAGCAGCTCCACTGTGGAGTTTCTGGAGCAGGTGGTCCTGTTTGGCACGCAGTTAGCTCCAGCTCCAGGAATGTGAGGTTTCCCTGAGAAAGGTCCAATGTGCCCCTGAATGATGTTTGGTGTATGTTTTGATGTCTGCGGAGCATATGTAACTGAATTTTTTTTGTTGCCAATTGAAATATGATGTAAAATATTATAATCGCAATTAATTTATTCGAGAAAACCAAAAAACAAATATTTTGGTCAAATAATTCCATCCTTTTGTCCACAGTACGATCATTGCCAAAAGATGATTAGCTGTTCAATTGCCAAAAAGAGACAAGGAGGCAGAGTTTCAAACTCGCCCAAAAGATATGTACATTACATAAGCCCTATAAATTCTTTCTAGCTCAAACTCAAAGAAAAGCATTTAAGAGACGTAGACTAGCATTAGGGAAAAGTTGAGATAGATCTGAACCAGCACTGGATCAAGAGATTTGCACTCACCGGATAGTTCCTAGCAAAGTATAGTATATTCTCCAAAGAGATAAAGCCACCGCCCCGGCCCGCCTCGCCCCTCTCTCTCTCTCTCTCTCTCTCTCTCTGCCTGCCTACGCGTCGCGATCCGCGCGGGAACCCATGACTGTCTGGGGGTGTGGGGAGGCCGCGGCTTCCAATCCTGGTGGGCGCGAGATCCCACGGGTGGATCCCCGTGGTGTCCCGCCTCGACGCCCTCGACGTGGAGTCCCTCCGCGTGAAGACCGGCGAGGCCCTGGCCATCAGTTCCAGCCTCCAGCTGCACTGCCTCCTGGCCTCCGACGACGAATCTCCCGTGGCCGCCGCCGGCGGTGACAAGGACAAGCGGAGCCCGAGCTGTCCCCGTCGACGACCCGCGCAGACGCGTTCTTGGGCGCGCTGTGGGGGCTTTCGCCGAAGATGATGGTGGTGACGGAGCAGGAGGCGAGCCACAACGCGCGCGCTCGTGGAGCGGTGGCTGCTCGGAGAAGGAAGGTCGGACAGAAAAGACATCGAATCGGTATGGAGGAGACGAATTGTGTAATGGCAGTGGTGGGTAATTTCTCACCAACTCTACGAGGAGGTATATAAGCCTTGTTTCTGGAGTACCCCTTGAGGAGCTCCATAAAAAACGTGGAGTTGGCCTCTAACTCCACCTTTTTTTTGGAGCAGAGTTTTTGGAGTTAGACCTGTTTGGTTAGCGAAGTTGGGAGCGGAGCTGAAAAACTTGGAGCGGAGCAGTCCCAAACAGGCCCATAGTATGCGGGAAAAGAGTCCCACACGGAGAGGAAACCAAGTCGGTTACTACAGATTGACACCACGTCTGATACGACCTATGCATGCATCTGCCATGCCACGTCTGACATGAGGCAATGAAGTCTCCTACACGAACACGGTACGAACTCGGATCAACTTTTAACACACACTACATGCCACGGGCTACAATTACAAAAGGACAATAACATGAGCAAAGTGTTCGTTTTTTATTTCTTCCCAGCACAGTTTTGCATTTGCGGATGCATGACGGGATCTCTTCTGGAAAGAGCTGGCCTAATGAAGCTTCGTGCACCCAATTATATCAGTTGCAAGTAAAACATACATGCATGGGCTAGAAAAAAGAAAAGGAGTGCATGATTGCCCGACCGAGCGGTGGTGAGAAATCAGACAGCGAGATCTCAACTAGAAAAAAGAAAAAAAAACAAGTTGAAATTTGCACACACAAATTCATCAGTTCGTAGGCTAGCTTACATAAGTTGCAAGCAACCTGCTCCCCCGGCCGGCCTGTTCTCTCGACAGATCAGTATCAGTAGTAGTTATGCTCCCTCCTGCTTAGCTCCTTACACAGAGGAAGCGTCTCTTTCACATCACCTGCCGGCTGCCATGCCAGTACCGTCCTAATCGCCTACTGAATTTACCAATTGATGATACATTTTTTTTTTGCCATAAACACGATACAAGATCTAACACAGCCCCGCTCAATTCAGCCTGTGTTTCTGGATTCTAGCTTATTTTTTACTATTTCTAAATTTCATCTTTTTCTGGCTTTTTTTAGTTTTTTACCGGTTTTTTCGTATTCGTTTACATTGACCATGGTGGGTTACCCTGTTTTTTTCTATTTTTTAACTTTTTTAATTTTAGTTATGCTAAATAAACTACTATTAATTACAGTGTAATTTCAGTCATAAACCAACTTATTTCAACTCAACCGAGCGACATCTGAAAGTCGTTGTCCTCTGCAAAACATAAAATCGGACACAACAAATAAATAGCCACACACGCTACCCAGGTACCGTACGATCGATGGACGCAGAGTAATTTGGGACGAGGAAAAACATTTGATCAATATTGGTGGTGATCGGTTCGGCTGAAAAGCTCATGGCTTATGGCTGAAAACACTGTAGCTGGCTGAAAAAGCACTGTAGCTGACAGAGGCTTATTTAGCATAATTAAATTTAAAAATATAAAAAATATGTTAGCCCATTACGTATAATACAAACAAATACGGGAAAAAAAGAACCGACAAAAAAGCTCAACAAAAAGCCAAAAGTTCAGAAAAAGACGAAACTTATAAATAGTGAAAAATAAGCCAGAAGCCAGAAGCCGAAGCCGAATTGATCAGGGGGTCAAATTAATGTGTTTGTTTCCTACAAATGACTTCGATCAAAATTAAAGGACTTGTCATATCCATACTAGTATTATTATTACTTGGAAGCACTTTTTCAGATATCAAAATGCATCATACAAGGATTAAAGGATCTTTTGAGAATTGAACCTGCAGTCACCAGAAAGTTGGTAGTTCATGACATTACGTCAACAGCGTAAAACACGTGATGATCCCATGATCGATGATTATCTAATTTAGTGGAGCTGCTGGAAGCACTCGATCACAGAATAACAGGAGACTAACAGATGGCCCCAGGATCCCATGTTTATGCAAAAACGTCTCTTAATTCATGCAGGTTAATTGCAACCGCCAGGAAGCTTTGATTACTTACCAAACAATTCTAGTAGTGGGAGTAGTAGTATCTCTCTCAATCCTTTACCATACTCCCTGCTTCAGACCGTTGCTATAGTAATTTTAGAAATAAATAGTGTTTTTAGCTCAATTTTAAATTTAAAAATTGATGAAATTTTTGATCCGTAAATCTAAATGAGATGAGATTTTATAGGGCCTTCTCTAGGATATCATAAACCTATTCCAATAGACAATCATGGAAATTATGGTCAAAATTGAGACCTTTTTCAGTTTGTTGGAAGGTTGCACTAAAACTGAGCTAAAATCAAAATCGGAGAATACAACTTGCTCATGAGTGAGTGATGACCAAGATAGGGTCTAGATATGTTCCTACATGTTCCAGCAAGCAAGAACACTGAAGAAATCACCCCAAAAATCCTCAGATCAAGAAACAACTTGGAAGGTCAAGAATGTGCGAAAACCGAGTTTCTTGATGAACTTGCTACCAACATGCCTAGATGGGTGGAGAATGATTCCCAGAGGATCTCTCTATCTTTTATACATCTTTGGCATAACAAGATCAAGAAAAGGGTGAGGAGAGAAGAAAAACCAACCAAAACAAAAGCAAATCAATCAAATAGAGAGATAGCCATAGAGAATATCAACGATTGATTCTATTGCTGCCTGAGAATGAAAATTTTACAGTCAATCCCTCAGAATAGCAAAGGTCTAAGCCTAGAGCACATGCACACTCTCTAACCTATCTCCCATGGGAGAGAGGAACAGTTAGCCACCAAAGAGCTTAGCCAACCTTCTCAAATCCTAGCTCTTGCCTCCACTCCCCTTTTATAGGCTCACAACCCGAACCAAAATCTAATGGATCCACCCACTAGGCCAACTCGGGTATAACCCGTTAACCCCATCTAACATCGGGTTTTACTCTCTCACGTACGCTTCTCAAAGTGGCTTACAACTATTAACCCATTAGCGAATCAATACTTGATCCATTTCATATTTTCAGTACATATAAAACCTAAACCACTTAGGCAACGCTACGGTTTCACACACCGCCACTTTTTCGGTATTGAGTAATTTACCAAAATGCCCCTCTACCATTTTCCACGAAGCATCCCGCTTCTTTTTCCACAAAGCATCACCCATACTTTGCCATCTTTCACGTGGCCCCAATGACTTGTCGTCAAGCCTCTCACGCATCCGGATCCCACCGAACGCTCCTCGCTTGCTAACGACCCAAGTCACTTGATGCACCACATGCCTCTCCTCACGCATAACGGTACCCCGCTTTCTTGACTGTCTAGATCTCAATTCCTCCCTAAGCCTAGTCCCATCACCTTGATGTTACCCATCATGTCCGCCACCGATAGATCTCGCTCCAGTTCCTTGTCGTCTCAGCTTGCAACCACCCCGCAAGTCTCAGTCATCTTTAGCATCTCGCAGACCTCTGGACCTCAGCACCACCATATGCCTAGTCCCGGTCCTTCTACGTCTCACCATGACCTACCTCCAAAGTCCTGCGACCAACACCAACAAGCAAACCGTCACATAGCACCGCATAACACGCAAAGTCTCCAATTGGCACAGTTCATCCATACAAAAAAAGTATGCACCCAAATTACTTATCCTAATCCTAAGACCAAAAAATAAACACATATGCACACAAACAATAACACTTAGGTCAAACCATGACCTAAATTCCAAGAATTCTATAGAACAACCTCAGACCACCAAAAGAAGCTAGTTTGACCGCCAAGCACAGGCCGGTTAGACTGCTGGCTAGTCTGACACGAGTACTCGAGGTCTATGACAGCCGTTCACAATGCCTACCACTACGACTATCGACTATCGACCATCCATGGTCGGTCAAGCATTGTAGCTTTCGACCATCGACTATCGGTCGCAAAGCCTACAACTATCAAACACACAGTTTACAACTACCAATCGCAAAGTCTACGACCATCGACCGCAAAGTCTATGACTATAAATCGCAAAGCCTACGACTACCAATTGCAAAGTCTACGATTATCGAACGCAAAATCTATGACTATCGACCATCCATGGTCGATCTGCCGATTGGACTATCCAACACACAGTTGTTCGGACTGTCTATCATAGGGCCGATTGGACTATCAACTGCCCAGGGCTGATCGGACTGCCCGACTATAAAGTCGAGGACCACGCCTCTGACTACTATTAGCGGTTGAAGTCTGTCGTTCAGACCGCCAAAACAAAATAGTCAGACCGCTTAACTTGAAGATTCCAGCAGACTGCTCAACCAGAATACAGTCTCTTGCAAAACCCTCAAAAACCAAACTCAACCTCCGCAGATACTCTAATCCAAAGATCAATTACTCATCGTAACCATGGGGTGACCTCCACATAGTCTCACATTATCACTTTCGATATACTTAAATACTAATTCTAAGATACTCCATTGTAATATGGTTGAAAAAATTTCATCGGAGCTCTTTATTTTTGCTATATACCCTTTTCTATATGTAAAAAAAGTTTATAAATAAATTATACTATAAAAGTGGACTTTTATAAAATTTATCATGAAATTCACGTTAAAGTATCTAATAATCGCCATTAGAGTATCTATTCTTTTTTGTTTCAGCTTATGGCTTTTGTCTGAAGCTTATAGATTTTGGGCTGTTCATGAGAGACAGAGTATGTAATAACATAAACTTACGTGCTGTTTTGAATGATATAAATAAAATCATTACAGTGTGTACTACGATCAATTGTAGACCCCGCGTTGAAATGATACTCCATTTAGAAGATAGGCATAGTAGAAAAGCCGAAAAGCAGCTTTTAGAAAGTTGAAAAAAGAGGCATTTAGCTTGATTCGTTTCGGCTTCTAAAAGCTACTTTTCTACAATACCTAGCTTTCAAGTGAAGTGTCTTTTTAAAGCAGGGTCTATTAGTTGATTATGGTACACACTATAGTGACTTCATTTATATTGGCTAAAATCACACACAAGTATCTATCTCTATAAACTGATACTATTTATAAATCAAAACCAAAAGCCAATATAAACTTGGCCTTAAATAGAAGCAGAAGAAGCTTCTTAAGCTTTTTGTTTTTCTGCTTTTCCATTGGAATGTGATGTGCAAACTGCTCCGTTGACAATTTCGCATGGAATTTCTCCTGTCCTGCCCTGCCCTGTGTTGATGATGCAAACACGGCAATACCAGATCCCTAGTCCGTGCATGAACTTCGCTGGAATTTAGGATGGCGCACCCCCACCAAAGCAGTAATCTGTAAAGTGTTCCTCCATTCATGCTGTCAGACGGGCACACCTTGCCAAACATGCATTCAGTGATGCAAGCACGTGTCTGCTACGTTACCCAAACCGATCTTGATCTCGCGTTCTTGATACAACGTCTTCGGGCTAGGATCTCCATTGTTCACTTGTGGCCGGTACCAAGCTAGGCTAACATCGGTACCAGGTAGTTTGGAACATTGTTGGTGTGGGAGGTACCAAGCTAAGCTAAGCTAAGCTAGCACCGATCGATGTTAGCTGGGCAGGCTCACGGTGCCAAGGGAACCTTCGCTAGCATGGACCCGTTATACCACTCCAATTTCTTGTTCATTTAAATTTTGCCATTTTCTTTTCTTTTCTCCTATTTTCCATCAATTCCTCATCTAAACTTTCCTTTTTGCCCCTCTTGCGCTGCCCCTGATGAATGGCGCCACCTCCCTCGTGCTCCCCGCCGGCCACCACATCCCAGCCCTGCTCCTCGTTCCTTCCTCCAGCAAGCCACCGCATCCCCCCAATTGGCCGCCCCCTCCCCGAGCACCCCGTCGGCGCCACCTTCTGTGAGCATCCCGTCGACGCCGCCTTCCCCGAGCACCCTGCTGGTCCCGCCTCCTGTCGGCCGCTGCATTCCAACCGCTCTGGTCGTTCCACGCTGACTGGGGGATGTGGCGGCCTACTGGGGAGGAATGAGGAGCAAGGCAGGGATGCGACGGTCGGCGAGGAGGGGTAGGGGAGGCGGCACCGTTTACTAGGGCAGCGCGGTAGGGGCAAAAGGCGAAGTTGAGATGGAGAATTGATGGAAAATAGGAGAAGAAAAGAAGATGGCAAATTTTAAATGAACAAGGAACTGTAGTGGCATACTTTTTCATAGACATACATTAAATTTTGCCTTTTTGAGAGGTCAGATCTGAATATGGCCCGGCCCTGATGTCGTATGAATGAATGTGTTCAGCAACCAACACCGGCCGGACGCGGGCAGCCGCACCTCCCGACTAATCAGCCCCGTTTCTTCTTCTTCTTCACTCGATTCTCTCCACCTTACTACCGGCAGTAGCAGCGACAATCCGCCACCCCTGCGCGGTTTCCCGGCGGCCATGCCCAGGCCACAGCCACCCCCGTCCACCTCACCCGACACTCCCTCCACCGCCGCCCCCTCTCCCGGCAGTGAGGCGCGCAAGCCGCCCCACCCCCTGGGCCTCGAATCCCTCGCCTCCTCCGCGCGCTCCCTCCTCGCCGCGGGCCGCCGCTCCCCCGTCACCACGCTCGTCGCCGCCTTCTTCCTCCTCGCCCTCTTCATGTACGGCGAGGACGTCCGCACCATCGCTGAGCTCTCCATCGACGACTACCTCTACCCCGACGCCGAATTCTACGACGTCTCCGGCCTGCCCCCCGTCGCCCTCCCCCCGCCCACCTGCGACCTCTTCCAAGGCTACTGGGTCTTCGACAACACCTCCCTCCCCATGTACAGAGAGAAAGAGTGCACCTTCCTCACCGCGCAGGTCACCTGCCTCGCCAACGGCCGCAACGACGACAAATGGCAGTACTGGCGATGGCAGCCCGGCAACTGCTCCCTGCCCACGTACGTAGCTAGATCTGCAAGAAATTGTTAAATTTTGCATCTTTATGGGCTGATTTAGCCATTTCAATGGATCGAATCGGATTGAAGGTTCGATGCGCGGCGGTTCATGGAGAGGATGCGGGGGAAGCGGCTCATGTTCGTCGGTGACTCGCTGAACCGGAACCAGTGGGAGTCGCTGGTGTGCCTGGTGCAGGCCATCCTGTCCAAGGGCAGGAAGAAGATCGTGAAGAGAGGCTCCCTCACCATCTTCCACGCCAAAGAGTATCGCGCCACGCTCGAGTTCTACTGGGCGCCCTTCCTTGTCGAGTCCAACTCCGACAACCCCAAGATCCACAGCATCGAGCACCGGATCATCCGCCCCGAGAGGATCGAGGGCCACGCAAAGTACTGGAGGGACGTCGACTACCTCATCTTCAACACCTACATCTGGTGGATGAACACCGCCGAGATGAAAGTCCGGTCAGTGCCCGCTGCATTGGCATTACCCCAGCTTATTAGCTATTGCAATTGTATGCTAAACTGTGGGTCCTTTTTCTTTTGTTCCAGGAGGCCAGATTCAAGGTATTGGTCGGAGCACGACGAGGTGGTGAGGATTGAGGCGTATGGCCGGGTGCTCAAGACGTGGTCCAACTGGTTGAATGACAACATCGATCCGGCACGGACGTCAGTGTTCTTCATGACAATTTCTCCTCTTCACATCAGGTGATTAAAAGTTGCATTTGTGATTTTCCTCCAATGGCGGTTCCTTATGGACTTCAATTGGTACCTAGGAGCAATTTTGCTTCAATGCAATCTTGAATGTTGTGGACCACTGTCGGTCCAATATGACACCCTGCCTAGGCTTGATTGAGTGGTTTGTTAAGTCCAAATCGCTTTCCAGAGAAGCAATCTTCCTCTGGTTCTGGTCTGCAGGGCACAACGCCATTGCCCACCACCAGATGTGGTCAATGGAACTCAGCTGTTAGGTTTGCTCATGATCCACTAGGAACAAATCTCGCCTAATTTCTGGGTCTTATAGAGCATGGCAAGTCAGTTTCCCACCAGTAGATCATACATATATATATTTGAAATATCTCCGGTGTGTGCAATCAGAAGGTATGGTACTATACACTTGGTACCATAACATCCTCATGGCACCTAACCTTGAGAACTTGCAAATCCTAAAGAGTAACGAACCAAATGAATTTTTTAAAAAAGTTCATTTTGGAATCTTCCACCATGTTTCTGGTGTGTTGTTGTATGATTCACATGCCATTCTAAATGATTACTTAGAAGCAAGGAAACATGAAGCAAATAAGATCCCAATAAATTCCTAGGTGGACCCGGCTAACAAATAGTAAGAGAAAAGCAACATTTTGGTACAACAATAAAAGGAGGACTGTTTCACATGTGAGGGGGGTGACTGATTGGTGTGGCATCTTGTGCATCACAAGCAACATGCATACTAGGTTTTGACTTGTCAACACCCTCCAGAAAAGAAAAAAAGAGCCCCCACTGTATCCGAATTGGCACCTCATTGTTTTTTCTTGTCCTCACATATACATATAGACTGGAGTACCCAGGCGATGTGTTTGGTGAGTTTTCACTGTTAAAAGATATTAATGTGAGTTTTTAGCAGAAAGAAAACCCCCCACTATAAGGTTCAATTCTGCAGAAGCATGGCATATATGAATCTAACTGCAAAACCCAATGTAATGTGAAAAATGGTCTTACTCCACTTCTGAAGAAAGAAGGTCTTTTCTGGTATAACTATAGGGTATTTTATCATGCCATTGTGAAAAGTTGAACTTGTGATGTTGTGTTTTTTAAGTTAGGCTGATGCGCCGGGGGGGGGGGGGGTTGTACCTGGAGGAAGGAGGTCCATCCATGTTCAACAAAACCCTGATACTTTACTAGGAGTATTTACAATATCTATGATATATCTATTTCAACCAAACTATGATTTTAGTCGCTAAGCTCTTAAAATATAGGGATCATGTGAGTATCGAGTGCCTTATGTCCTGTGCAAAGTTAGTGTTGGACTGTTGGTGTCAACAATACTAATGCTATATAAATTTGACTCCACATCCTTTCACATGGGTATGTCCCAGAGAGCATGAGAGAAAGCAGGCACCATTTGCTGCATGTTGGACGTTGAAATTATTCCACACCCCTTGAACAAATATAGATTTGCAAATCATCCGACTGTAATTGCTTATAAATCTTGTTGCTTTCTTGAAATGCTGGGAGATTTTATTTTGATGTACTCATGTACCAGTTGAAATTAAAAAATTAAAGCAATTGCAGTTAGATGATGTCAGCATGAAACCAGCTTCAATTTGTCTTTCTGTTGAACTAATCATACCTGCCTTTGAATCACAAATTAGCATGACAGTGCACACATTTCATTACACGTCGCTAAAACATTATTTCTGTTGTGATGCCCTCTTGAAAACAGCCCAGATAAATGGGGAAACCCCAACGGGATCAAATGTGCAAAGGAGACACTTCCGGTGCTCAACTACACCGAACCCCTCGACCTCGGCCATGACATGAGGATATACGACCTGGTAGCAAACGTGGCGAAATCCATGAAGAAAGTTCCGGTCACACTGGTCGACATCACGAGGATGTCAGATTACAGGAAGGATGCCCACACATCCGTCTATTCCATCCGGCAGGGTAAGTTGCTGACGCCAAAGCAGAAGGCCGATCCGGACAAGTTCGCGGACTGCATCCATTGGTGTCTTCCTGGCGTCCCAGACGTCTGGAACCAGATACTCTATACAAGGATCCTCTCGAAATCGCCCCCTCCTCCCTCCCTCCCTCCCCAATGAGAAGCAGGGGTTCCGTTTTTTACCCCACCAAAGGAGATGTATCATTATTTTTTGAGTAGTTTGGTAATAGTTAGAGAAAAAGAAATTGAGTGGGGTGTTTACTATTGGCATGTAAAATCGTTCAATTGAATTGTAAATTAGTTTTGAGCTAGCCAATTGAGCAGACAGCAGCACTGAAGTCGACAGTTGCACTCTGAACTAAGTCTGAGTAGTCGCGAGGCATTAACCTGGATCGCGAAGACAACATGGGGAAAGAAACCTGAAGATTAACTGCATATGCAAGGCGTGTGTGAGATCTTTGTTTGCTTCTTCTTTTCTGTACACATGAGGCTCGGAGAATCATGTAAGTTGTCTGAAAAGTAATGGTTGTTGAGGAATCTAACGTGAGATTAAACTTGCAAGAGGGCAAAGAAGCATATTTCTGTGCTGGCGGCTCATTCCCAAGATGCAAATGCAGTAAGCTTCTCCATATGTATGCTGCTGCTGCTGCTGCTTCCTCCTCTCGCATCGCCAAGACGAGCAAGGCGATAAACAGCAAGAACCTACGTTGCTACGATGCCGCCTCCCTGGCACTGCATGTGCTTGGCCCGTTGTTTATTCGCTCGTAGTCTGCTTCTACTTGCACTCGTGCAGGCAGGCCGGGTCCGGCCGAACCGGTTTAGCCTTATTTGGCAATCAGTCACTTGATGCTCAATGACTTCAAGCGTTGAGTTCCACCTAGCTTGGGTGGCAATGGACTCTTGTTGATTTCTCTCCATGGACTCTATGCGAGAATCAACTCTAGTAAGCACTGTGGTGATGTGGCCAAAACTCTACCGAACTTCATCCATAAAAGCATTATCAAAGAATTGTTGATCATACTGCCTGTGCTATTGTCCCTCATGCTCATGAGGTTGCTCAAACTGCCTAGCATGAGGTTGTGGAGGCACTGGAGTAAGATGAGCATCTCTAGAGTAATATTCCTTATACTCTACTCCCTCCAGTTCCCTAAAGCATGTCGCTGGAGGGTGGGAGTTGGAATGGCTCAAAGCAAGTCGTTTTGCTTTTTTTTATCAGTGCTAGACTACAGTGCCCCTGCATGTGCTTCGTCTCCCACGCATGCATGCAGCAATAACTAATCCACCGCATCGGTTCAGCTCCTGGCTGGCCTCCTCGTCGCGCCGCGCACGCTGCCGCCTCCATTTAATCCACCGAATCATGCGCAGCTTCCACTTTGCTTGCTCGCCGGCGCAGCTTCCACACTTTGCTCCTCGCCGCGCCGTTCAACTCCTTACTGCTTGGTCCTCGGCACCATGGAGCAGAAGGCACTGCGTGGCGACGTCGAGCTCGACTTCCTTGTAACCAGTGGCGTCGTGGAGAAGGAGCAGCCCGACGACGTCGAGCTCGAAGGCCAGGTGACCGGCGGCGCCGTGGAGTCGAAGAAGCAGCACGGCGACGTCGTCCAGGACGAGGTAACTAAGAAATGTGTTCGCTGCTGCAAAGTCCACAGTGTGAAGGTTCCATGCTTGTGCAACAGACCATGCCCTCGCTGTGGTCTTATTCACTGCGAGTACACGATCTCGGCTTGGATTTACGGGCTCGACTACTTCGACTGCAACTTACTCATTCCCGATCTGAATGAACACAAGATGGACGGCAATACCATCTTCCTATTTGAGCATGTCATCAAATTTCTTGACGACTTGGCCAAGAGCAAGCATGAAGGCGCCGAGGTTGACGACTCCGACGATGTTTTGTTCGCCGCGGACTCCATGGCCGGCGACACGGAGGTGCCCGATTCGCAAGAGGAAAATGAGCAAGAGTAAAATGAACAAAACTCAAAAGGTTGTTCTAAACATTTTTACATGTTCCATGCAGCAAGCTTGGCACTAGCTTCAGTAACTAATTCAGCCTCACAAGCGATCTGAACAGGAAGGCGACCTTGTCTCTCTAGGTTTTGTTTCTTCATATGAGGAATTTTGTACTTGTTTGAGCCTTGCACTTTCATCGCTTCTTTCCACACTAGTTGTAGTGTGAGATAAATTCGATTCGCCTTGCGTGGAGAGTATTCTTGAAAGGCCTGTTTATGAAATCAAATTCAGTTATAATGATATTGATTTGAGTAGAAATAAGTAAAGTAGAAACAAAATTGTACTAGTACAGAGTGCACCTGTTGGACGATTGGAACAAGGTCCTGAACGGTTTTTGCAACTTTCTTATATTGAATAGCTTGGATAGCACGAAAAAAGCCCAGATCTAAGATATTAAAATCCGGTGAATTTGGTGGTTGACAAATGACCCTAATGTCAAAACCATCTTGCTTAGCATGTTCAAGGAATTGTGGATCATCCAGTTCTATATGAGAAGGTGCATTATCTTGTTGAATGTAGATAGGCTTGTTAACATCTTCACGTGGCCATTTAGCTCGAATAGCAGGAAGAACCTTATCGATCATGAATTCTCTAATTACATCTCTTGTAATTGATGCTATCGGCTTCACTTCCATTGTCCCAGCTGGCCGGTTAACACTACTCCTCTTAGCACGCTCAAAAGTAACTAGAGGAAAGCATCCAATATTTCCATCAAAAATACATACTCCATTCTCATCAAATCTTGGCCGAGCAGTCACACATAAGAACATAATTTTAGGAATGTTGTTCTTACTCCTACATGTTCTTAAGGGCTCATCCTCATCTGCAAGCAAGTAGTATCTCTCGGATTTTCTAGTAAGATAGAACCATTTCTCATCAATGAATGTAACGTCAAACAACACCTTAAACTTTGGATCATTCGGCATGCTATCTTGATCAAGCATATCCAAACACCATTGTAGTCTTGCTTTCTTATTTTCATCCGTTAAGTGTGGCTTTATACTACTTGAGTGACGTTTAACGAGACCTTGATGCATGTATGCGAGCAGCTTCTTTTTGCTAATATGCAAAATAGCACAAACATCTTCTAATGTGGTTCTATCCTTAAGAGCAACATTTCGTAATGGTTCCAAATCCAATGGAATTGTCTTTCGGCCAACTCTACCACGTTTTCTACTAGAAACATCCACCGGAATGCCTTGATCTAGAGATGATTTACCTTGATACCATATACGCTGAACCGTGCGAATATGTACTCCAAATTGCTCGGCAACTTCCTTGGTCACATGTTTCTTCAGTTTGCCGTTTGTGCTTCTTGCCAACAAAGTTTGGTAGATCCTTCTTCTATCTACATCTAATAGATCTTTCCTACCTACAGAAACGTCAAGAAGGTCATTAGTTATTGGTGGCGACAATGGCAATGGAACACAATTGAAAAAGAAAGGAAAATTATCACTTACGAGCTACAGCCACAGGTGATTCCATGTTCAAGTCGATCCCACCTTGATCAGCAACGTGATTCTCATCTTCTAGTGGCAAGTTCAAATCCAAACCATCATGGGGTGCCTCTAAGTTCAAATCAAAGCCTAGTACAAAAATATGTACACATGCAAAAGCTTGAGAATCTGGACGTGTAAATGCAAACGAACAAAGAAGAAAACGATAGCAACAAGGAGGACACTACACTTACCAATGTTATGATCTAACAGTGGCTCCATGTTCAGATCAATGTTCAGGTCCATCTTGACGAGCTAGTACTGGTTGGGTGTGTTTGCAACAGCTAGCCATTCGGAGATTAAATAGAGGGATTAAACACAGCACAAGGGCACTTAGAGGATGAGGCTAACAGTAGGCACCCCATGATGAGGCTAGCAGTAGCGCCAAAGCAAATTTACGCAGCGCCAAAAGACCAGCCAGGGCGCGGCAAAAAACAGTAGCGGCAAAAAAACAGCAGCGCCAAAAGACCAGCCAGGGCGCGGCAAAAAACAGCAGCGGCAAAAAACAGCGCCATGCAAAAAATATTGAGGGCGCCAGGACTTGAACTCTGATCGCACAGCTCCAATCAACACGTTTTAACCAATCAGGCAGAGAGATAGTATTGATGAGGGGTGCCCCTTGAGGCTATTTGATATGGGCAAAGTAGGAAATATACACCCTAATTAATCACTCCTTGATATCTGAAATCATGTCCAAAACGACTTGCTTTAGGGAACCGGAGGGAGTACATGACAATCAGCATCAAAATCAGTCTTATCTATTATGAGCTTCATGACGTAGGGAGCATAATATATGTTTTTACTCTTGTCTCCCTTTAAAAAGGCAATTTCTCGAATCATCAAGTCTAGAACGTCAAAGGGAGTACCCTCCATGATGTACTTGATAATGTTTGAGGCTCTTTCGTAAATCTCATCATTATTGTCATTCCTTAGAAAGAATGTGGCTCTCATGATTCGGTTGATGGTACTTGAAAGAGGAAGGAGTCCCGACACTCGTCCACACACAAATCTTTGAGCATGATCATAGAACTCATCTATGTAAGGGAGAGGCAAAGGAGATTTGAGATGCACTTCGATTCCACGGGAGGCTCTCATGCCCAAAGAAATCTCAAACTCTTCTCTAGTGGTTGAACCCGCTGTGTCCCCGTCATCCAAGAGAGAAAGTTAAAATCCGAGGATACATAAACAGTGGCGTAGAATTGCTTGAGAGCTTTAGCATGATAGCCACACTTCAATGTAACAAACTCCTCTAAGTGAACTTACCGAAAAAGACAGTATAATCCATTAGAAAGAGGATTCTTGCTTAGAAAGTTCTATGTGACATATCTATGATTTGCAAATTTCTTGTCAGTATAAATTTAATGATAGACTTCTTGCTGAAACAAGGTGTGGAAGAGATGTTGAGTTGTAGAAGGAAGAAACTGGAATTGATCGGCATGTCTGAGCATTGCATAATCCCCATGGCTCATTTTGGAGAAATCAGGCTGAGTTGGTTCTTCCTCATTTTCTTCTTTTATCAACATATGCATTTTCTTCCTCAACATCTTCATTTTCTTCTTCGTCATCAATTTCCATTTCATATTCTTGAGCAGCCTCTTTGCCCTCACGGCACCTCAAATTATAGTCGCGAACCTTAGTTGCATGATCACTATGTTCTGGAGATTGAGACTGAGATGGTTGTTGGCGAGAGGAGTAACTTCCTGAAGATTGATGATGATGAGCTCTAAAGAAGGAAGGAATTGCATTCTTGCAACATGATTCCTTGGTTCTTGGCATGTTTGCTATCAAAAGTTGACTATCATAGATCGTTATAAGTTAAACACCTTCTGTGATATATATTTTCTATTCCTAAATCTATTTCTTTTTGTTGGCTAGTCTCAGGAAATGCTAAGTATGCTATCTGAAATAAGTAGATCAAAAAGGTATATATTCAATTTATATTCATTCATTTTAGAAACAAGAATATCCATTTCACAAATTAGTTAACTATATGTAGCATATAACAATTTAGGATTAAATGTTGAATTAATTAATTAGTATACTAGATGTATATGATCTAAAGTAGCTATATGTAGCAAGAATAATTAATTAAATTAAATTTAGTAGAAATAGACTACGAATTGACTAAACCCTAAATCATGCTAAATGTAAATAATCTTCTCTCTATATCAAGCTAGTTAGATCTAAACCATCTTCAATTATTCTTTCACCAAAATCTAGCTAGATCTAAATTATAGTGCAATTAGAAACAAATTACTAACCATAGATAGTCAAAACTTAAATGGATCTACGATCACTCTTGCCAAATAGTCTTCTTTCACCAAATGGCATCAAAGCCCCACCTCCGGTTCAAAGCAGCAACCTAGATTTGGAATTTAAGACAAAGAGTTGACGGGTCTATGCGCAATTAATATAGTGAAATTATCATAGACGTTTTTAATACAAACTATCTGTGATGACTTAATTATCATAGATGGTTCAAATAAAAAATTGTCTGTGATATTTGATAATATCACAGACAGTTCTTGTTAATAACTATATATAATACTTCATAGACGGTTTTCACTATAAACTGTTTGTGATATTACCTCTTCGCAGATAGTTTTTAGCGCTCGCAGCAACACAGATGATCTCTAAACTAAATCTGTCTGTGATTATATTTAGTACTGATGGTTTTGGGTAAATGTTTGTGATATTGTATCTAATATTAGGCTTTTTGTAGTAGTGTTTCAAGATGCTGCTAATAGTCAACATGGGAGGAAGTCTTACTTTTGTTCTAAATTATTATGTATATTCTAGGTCTACCACATATAGAATTTTGTTATCTAGGGAAAGTTTTTCATGTTTCCTTGCATTGCTTTTTCTAGTGTTGCCAACCAGGAAACTCATGAATCTTGTATTTTATGATTTTGTATATTTTTGAGCTTTAAAAAATAAAGAAGTAGTCTACAGATCTGAGGTTACATGTACTCTATCCAATTGAGGATAATACCATTACAATATGTGTGTAGAAGCAGTATGCTGCCCTCATATGGACTTCTCACTCACTAACGGATGATGACCTGCATAATATTTCTCTTATGAGCCCATGAGGGATATGGTATGCCAGATTTGCTAGCCACTAAGAAGTAAGAATCGGTAGTGCTGATTGATGATGTTCTTTGATTGCTTTGTTGGATAAGTTACTAAGTTAGGTTTTAATATGGACAGTGTTTCACCAGATCACTGAATGCCCCATCTTTGTTTCTTAACTTGGGTGCAACTTATTCTAGTCTTTTCTAATGGTTTTGTAGCTTTGTGGAAGTTGAAGAGAATATCACACACACACATATTAGAGAAGGTATGCAACTGTCATTAATCTCTATAGTTTGTTGTTTAATTCATGATATTATGCTCGCCTTATGTCACCAATTTCCTTGTAAGAAATCACTAATTTCTATATATTTTTTGTATTTTTATTATATCTATATACATTTATCATTGTATATGTGTTTTGGAGAAATGGTGTGTCGCGGTATCGGCGTATCAGTATCGATGTATCCGAGCAACATAACATTGAAATCCGAACACCTTTCCCAAAAATCTTGAGTCTGCCACTAGCTCCAAAGAAGCACTTGCTTTGTTCATGTGGACCTGTGGCGCAACACAGCCTAATAGACAGGCTGTCGAACACGTGGCAGGAACTATCAGCAGAAATTTCATACACATGCTCAAGTGTGTGAACAGATTGGTGGGTGCCAACATTGCACCACGTGACCCCACTTTTAAGACCATGTATCCCAGGTGCTACAGCGGAGCTTCCATTCTCACTTTCGTAATTGCGTCGGGGCAATTGATGGGACCCATGTGCAAGTTATGGTCCCATTTACCAAGCATGCTAGGCATTTCAATATGCATGGGTACACCAGTTAGTACGTGCTACTTGCTGTTTCTTTCTTTCTAGCTCATTTATAGTCGCATTTTATGCACAGCTGTGTGTGATACCACCACCATCACACACCTGCCGATCTGCCCATTAAGGCTTCATTCATTTTGGCTTGAGATTTTGGTTTATTTTTCACTATTCCTAAATTTCGTCTTTTTCTGGACTTTTTGAGCTTTTTGCCCGTTTTTTCGGTATTCGTTTATATTGTCCGTGATGGGCTAATACATTTTTTATTTTTAAAAAATTTTAATTTTAATTACGCAAAATAAGCTACCATCAGTTACAGTGCAATTTCAGCTAGTTATAGTGTAATTTCAGTCATAAACCACCTTTTTAGCCCAACTGAGCGGGCCGTAAAAATGCCAAGTAGCTACCTCATACCCAGTGCTAATAAGTGACTAACCAAGTCGATAGCAGCCCTCCCTCTCATCTTGTTGTATCATCCAACTACAGCCATGTTTTATTGCAAATAGTTTTTCGAAGGAATACCCTCTAATTTAGGAGAAATTTGGCTATATACCATCTAAATATATATGTCCACTTTTGAGATCTACCATAATAAAATTTAGGTATACTTTAATACCACCGAAATACAGAGAACTTCAGCTATCCAGTAAAATACAGTCTGGCTGAACCACATTTGGGGGCAATTAAGTAAATTGAACGCTTGAAGTAGTGTAGGGGAGACAGAGTGGTATATTGTTGGGAACATGGATTTTTTGGCGGTGTTAAAAAGTGTAGTATCCGGATTATACGCGAAAATTGCAATTATAGGACAGCAAACAATGCGCTTCGCAATTATGGGACTCCAAACACCGACTTCGTTAAAATGACCCTTGAAACGTTGGCTTCTTGTTTTTCATGACATTTGGTGTATTAAGTCTCTTTTCTCATCTAAATACATGTATTTGTTACCCAAAGTGACCCTTTTGCCCTTGTGAGATTAAAAGGACGTCGGGCAGATGAATCGATGGATCAACGATACGTAATGGCTGAAGGGCAAAAGGGTCACTTTGGGTAACAAATACATGTATTTAGATGAGAAAATAGATTTAATACACCAAATGTCATGAAAAACAAGAAGCCAACGTTTCAAGGGTCATTTTAACGAAGTCGATGTTTGGAGTCCTATAATTGCGAAGCGCATTGTTTGTTGTCCTATAATTGCAATTTTCTCGGATTATACTACGGTAAATACCAAAAGCGAACATATTTAAATGACATATATAACTAAGTTTCTCTTAATTTATGCAGTTACCCCCCAAACCGTGCTCTCTTAATTAGATCTTCCTTCCTTCTCACTTCTCAGATCCCATCTCCCCTTCCTTCCTCCTCCTCGTCTCTCTCGCGAGCCGAGCCGCGGCGCCACCTCCGCCCCTCGCGATGGCGGCGGCCAACGCCCCCATCGCCATGCGCGAGGCCCTCACGGTAACACACGCACACACAGTCTCCCTCCCCTCCCCGACAAGATCTCTCGGATCAGGTCAGATATCCTAGGGCTTCTTCTCCCTGATTTGGCCTGTGATTCCTTGCAGCTGACGAGCCTGGGGATCGCGCCGCAGTTCGTCACCTTCACCCATGTCACCATGGAGTCCGACAAGTACATCTGCGTCCGCGAGACATCTCCGCAGAACAGCGTCGTCATCGTCGACATGGCCATGCCCATGCAGCCCCTCCGCAGGCCCATCACCGCCGACTCCGCTCTCATGAACCCCAACACCAGGATCCTCGCCCTCAAAGGTTGCTACCCACCCTCCTACCTACCGCACAACCTAGATCTACTACTCCTCCTACTTCGCCTCGCGGGATCTGATGATGCCCTTGCTGCGCAAATGCGCTGCCATCCTGGTCCGCTCGCCCCGTCGTGTCGTCTGTCAGAATTGGGCAGCGATCTCGCTTCCAGTTCCTTAGTTTACCGTACACATGGCCCGGGGCCTGTTTTCTTCTTCTTTTGTGACGCCTACCATAAATGATAACACAGTGTTTTAGTAACGCCTTTGCCTTTTGCTTGATCTTGTTCAAGTCGTGAGCCACAGGAGGAATGATGGTTTATAAGCAGCATTTTGCAAATATTGATAATTCCATTCTGATAATATGCTGAGGACAGAAAGGTTGCTTGGTGATCTAATATCTGAACATTGATGATGAATTTACACGAATACTTGCATTTTAGAATTTCAAGAATACATGCTCTGATGTGAGATCACACTGTTGAGATTCTGCTGATGTTTATTGATATCATACTGTTTAAAAGTGTAGGATTTTTGCTTATTGCTTTATTAGGTTGCTCAGTGAGATCAGAATTTCCATTTGCTTACAAGTGACTAGTATTCTAGCGTGGCATCTTTTTTTTTTTTTGGTTGATGCTGTTACCATGACCACGGCTTAGACTCCCTTTAGTTGAGCTTTGTTTGGACCTGTGATAGGGGACCATGAGAATTAATATATGAACTTTTTTTATGCTGTTGTTCTCATTGAATTGATGACTTATCCACAAACTGGTTCTGCAGGGGTTGTTTACATTCTATTTTTGTCAAAGAAAATGTTCCCTTATTACTTTTCTGTTTGTTTTGATTAGCTAGTTGTGATGGGGTGGAACCTGACTTTAGAATTGAAGTTATTTGTTCTGGAATGTAGTGTTTTGTACCTATGTCATGATTCGTTTATGGTGCTTTTGGACGTAACACACTTGCTTCCTTCAGATGGTTTAACAATATTAATAATTTTAGGCCGTTGTCTCATTATCAGTCATATTCTGACTCTAATCATTTAAGTTGGAATGGCTCGTTGATTCATTCCCAGCTTACTGTCTGGCAAGCTAAATAGCTGCTTGCAAAAACAAATATACAAAAACTGATATATTCAAACTCAAACTTTACCAGCTGTTTACTCCAATCTATATATTCAGGAGTTTGCAAATAGCCATAAGAAATTTTTGCTGAATTTTGCAGCCCAAATACCTGGAACAACGCAGGATCACCTGCAAATATTCAATATTGAAGCTAAAACTAAAATAAAGTCTCATCAGATGCCTGAGCAGGTACAAGTTTCCGAGTCTTTCCAAGTATTCTTGACCCTTTTTTAAATGATAATCTATAATCTTGCTTGATATATGATCTTACATATGTTCTCTTTTTACAATCGCAGGTTGTGTTTTGGAAATGGATCACCCCAAAGTTGTTGGGTTTGGTAACACAAACATCAGTTTATCACTGGTCAATTGAAGGTTACTCCTCTGACAAATCACAAGTATTTTCTGTCTAAGTTCAATTTCCTGCTTTGCATGATTTGGCTGCTATGTATACAAACCAATATAATTATTGCTTGCCTTTGTTGGAATACAGGAGATTCTGAACCCATCAAGGTGTTCGATAGGACAGCTAATTTGGCCAATAATCAGATTATCAACTATCGGTGTGATCCGTCGGAGAAGTGGCTCGTGCTTATTGGAATTGCACCTGGTGCTCCGGAGGTAGAACATTCTTAATAAGTGTCATCATAACATGATGCATTGTTGTCTTTGCAATTGAACATGATATATAGATCAGAATTCCTTTTGTGCCCCTTTCTGCTATTGTTTGTTCTATTCCTTTGATGATTTTTACCGCTCTTTGTGTGTGAAACTATAAAATATAGTTTTGCAAAACTGTACGCAATCTACTATGGTGAGATACCAGAGCAGTTGTTATAGGCACTATTATATTATGCCTTGTTATAACTTATATGTGCTTCTCATATTGGTGTGCTTTTCTTTTCATCTATCAGAGGCCGCAATTGGTGAAGGGAAATATGCAACTTTTTTCTGTGGATCAGCAGCGTAGCCAGGCACTTGAAGCCCATGCAGCATCTTTTGCATCATTTAAGGTACTGTTCGGTTATCTCGTGCTCTTCTTTCACTTCCAGTATTTTTATCAACTGTGCTTGGTTTTCCTTGTCCAGGTTGTTGGCAATGAGAACCCATCAACCCTCATCTGTTTCACCTCGAAGACAACTAACGCCGGACAGATTACTTCTAAGTTGCATGTTATTGAATTGGGTGCCCAGCCAGGTTTGCATTTAGAACCCGCAATGTTTATTTTTGATTATTTTTACTTTTACATTCAAATTTCTAGCAGAGCAAACTTAAAACAACTACCATTTTATAAACGTGGTAGAATGACTTTTAGCCAACATACATTTGTCATTCAATGTAACCATTGAAAATTTTGCAACTACTTATATATTTTACCCCATATGTTTCCTTGTAGACCTCTGGTTTTTCAGTGTCTTTTACTGTTGTTTAAAAAGGAATTTATATTTACAATCCATTCACCTGTTCTCACTTTTGTTCTCGTCAAATCATCTATTTCAGGGAAACCTGGCTTTTCCAAGAAACAATCTGATCTCTTCTTCCCACCAGATTTCCAGGATGATTTTCCTGTCGCCATGCAGGTGAATATTTTAGGTCCCAAAGGAATTATGCGCTGTTAGATATCACATAATGGATCTAATTTGTTTGTATCTTCTTCTGATTACAGATCTCACAGAAGTATGGCCTTATCTATGTAATTACAAAGCTTGGCCTTTTGTTTGTATATGACTTGGAAACTGCCACAGCAGTTTATAGAAATAGAATCAGTCCAGATCCTATATTCTTGACAGCAGAGTCTTCTACAACTGGTGGATTTTATGCCATCAATAGGAGAGGGCAGGTTTTAAATGCCACCGTTAATGATGCAACCATTGTGCCTTTTGTCAGCAGTCAAGTATGATATCATGCACTTGTCAATTCCTTGGCTGATGCAAGTGCCAGATAATTCTTTAACACATTTTGTTGCATGCAGTTAAACAACCTTGAGCTAGCTGTAAATCTCGCCAAAAGAGCTAATCTTCCTGGGGCAGAGAACTTGGTAAGCTCCGTTACTTCTATGCTTTTGTGGATGATATTGGTGATCTGCGGAACTTGCTCGCCTGTTATCTATGTTTCTTTTTGCATAAATCTTTTGTGCGAGTTTTGGTAGCGAGTAGTGTTTAGTAACCTATCATGTAAACTACTTGTTCCTTCCTGATTGTTGAATTATGTGCTGTAAATTTCTGTGTTCCATAAGATTAGTGTAGCCAACATGTTTACGAATTTTTCTGAATGAGCACTTCTATCTTGTAAAACTCATAACCTAATCACCTCTTAGCATACCTCTAGTTTTGTAGTTAAAAATGTCGTGTTTTACTCATTAGGTCATGTGGCAGTTGGTACTAATTATTTTTGTCTGTATCTAGTTCTAGTAACATTTTTTTGGGGTTTAAGTTAGTGTCTCTGAAGTGCTTATTGCTTGTGCTGTGGGTATTTTAGTGGTTCACAAATGCCACATGCACCATTACCCTTGCAGTCATGCAAATGTTAATGCTCTATACTGGCCATAAAAGTTAAAAGATTTTGTTTTTTATTTACCTTTTCCTATCTCAGTTTAACGTGTGGAGACTAAGAGTTATTTTTAATGTTCCGAATTGCAGGTTGTGCAAAGATTTCAGGAACTGTTCGCTCAAACAAAATACAAGGAAGCAGCTGAGCTGGCTGCAGAATCTCCTCAGGGTCTTCTGCGAACTCCTGAGACTGTTGCAAAATTTCAGGTGCATTTATGGTCTTGTTGCCTATGAAGCTGTTAATGTTTATTTACCTCCTTTTCACAGTTTGGTTGCCAGCCATTTTTTATAGACCCAATTGTGTAAATTATGAAGCATGCTTCCTAGAGATGAATCTGACTCTTGCCATATAAATTTCAGCATAGTGACCACATAAGAACACTCTTGGTAGTTACTTGTCATTCCTTACTTGAAAGTATTGTTGGATAAGAGATACAATTACTAAGAAATTATTATCTTTATTTATTTTGCACATATACAATTAATCTGCTTGGTGTAGGTTCTTCTGCTTGACTGACTTGTTGTTTGTGTGCTTCAAATGCAGAGTGTTCCTGTTCAAGCTGGGCAAACACCTCCACTCTTGCAGTACTTTGGCACATTGCTAACTCGAGGGAAGCTCAATGCTTACGAGTCTCTTGAGTTATCTCGACTTGTTGTCAATCAGAACAAAAAGAACCTTTTGGAAAATTGGTTGGCGGAAGACAAGTTGGAGTGCAGTGAAGAACTAGGAGATCTTGTCAAGGTAAGATGGGTGTTGTGCTGTGTTTGTTGATCACTCAGATTTCGTTGTTCTTTCGCAATTACCGTTCCCTGTGCTGTGTCTGGTAATCGGTGCTTGCTATACTTTCTTGTAGACGGTGGACAATGATCTTGCACTGAAAATATACATAAAGGCTAGGGCAACCCCTAAAGTTGTTGCTGCTTTTGCTGAAAGGAGGGAGTTTGACAAGATCCTTATATATTCGAAGCAGGTATATTGCCTCGGTACTGTTGAATTCTTGTTTTCAGTTGTTAGACCTGAGTTCAGCTTTGACATGTACTGTTGACGTAAAACGTTTGCTGTTCCAGGTTGGATACACTCCCGATTACCTGTTCCTCCTCCAGACCATCTTACGTACAGATCCACAGGTAATAGGTTGTTTAAGCAAAACTGGGCCATCGTCAAACATTTGGTACTTGGTTGTGGGGTTCTTTGATTTTTGAAAATCCTTGCCTAACTGTATATCGTATGTCTTCTTGACCAGGGAGCTGTCAACTTTGCTCTAATGATGTCACAGATGGAGGGGGGTTGTCCAGTGGATTATAATACTATAACTGATCTCTTCCTTCAGGTATTCTTTCTATTCGTACCAATGCTTTGTTGGTTTGTAATATTCTTTTTGCCCTTTTTACTATGAAATTCGGTTGAATGCCTTGCTTCTTTTGCTAACAGAGAAACTTGATACGAGAGGCAACAGCTTTTCTGCTGGATGTTCTGAAACCAAACTTGCCAGAGCATGCTTTTCTTCAAACCAAGGTTAGCATTTTATTTTTCTTTGAATGTGAAGGGTTATCCTAGACCTTCACATGTTTCGTCACTCAGTAGCTTCTGAACTCATTGTAGGTTTTGGAGATCAACTTGGTGACTTACCCAAATGTTGCTGATGCCATCCTTGCTAATGGTATGTTCAGTCATTATGATCGCCCTCGTATTGCTCAGCTGTGTGAAAAGGCTGGCTTGTATTTGCGAGCCCTCCAGGTCAGTATCTTTGCATGGTTTCAGTTAATCTATTCTCTTTGGCTCTCAGTTTAATCAATCTTATATTGTGATGCAGCATTACACAGAGTTACCTGATATCAAGCGTGTCATTGTGAATACTCATGCCATTGAGCCACAGGTTTGTTCTGTTCAGTTATATTTGACTATCAGTCTATTATTGTTTGGTTCATTAACAACTTTCTTGCACAGGCACTCGTTGAGTTCTTTGGCACCCTTTCAAGAGAATGGGCATTAGAGTGCATGAAGGACCTTCTACTGGTCAATCTGAGAGGAAATCTACAAATTGTTGTGCAGGTAATCCTGCTCAGTTTCCTTTCAACCTTTCTTTTCTTGTCACTTCTTTCTTGTTGGTTCTAATTATTACAAAACCTGTGACATCTGCAGGCTGCAAAAGAATACTTCGAGCAGCTAGGGGTCGACGCTTGCATAAAACTATTTGAGCAATTCAAATCTTACGAGGGCCTCTACTTTTTCTTGGGATCCTATTTGAGCTCCAGGTAGTTACTCCTTATGTTGATATGTTTCAAATGCTCTTTTCTTATTGTGATACACCTTAATATTATATTTCTTTACATGCAACAGTGAGGATCCAGATATCCATTTCAAATACATAGAAGCAGCTGCAAGGACTGGACAGATTAAAGAAGTTGAACGTGTAACGAGAGAGTCTAATTTCTATGATGCTGAGAAGACAAAGAACTTTTTGATGGAAGCAAAACTACCTGACGCCCGCCCACTAATTAATGTTTGCGACCGCTTTGGTTTTGTTCCAGACCTGACTCACTATCTGTACACAAATAATATGCTCCGGTATATTGAAGGCTATGTACAGAAAGTACGTAACTCTTCGAATTCAGTGTTTTTTGAGTATCATTCTTTTAATATGTGAGTATATGAATGAACATTTCACTTTGTCTGCTTTGTAGGTGAACCCTGGTAATGCTCCGTTGGTAGTGGGGCAGCTACTTGATGATGAGTGCCCTGAAGATTTCATTAAGGGTTTGATTCTATCTGTTCGTTCTCTCCTTCCTGTTGAGCCACTAGTTGATGAATGCGAGAAGAGGTTTGATTCTAGCTCTTATCCTGCACTCCCCCTGCCCACACATCCACCACTTCTTCTGTTGATCTAATTTGTTTGATATTTTAATCAGGAACCGCCTACGGCTGCTGACACAATTCTTGGAGCACTTAGTGAGCGAGGGTAGCCAAGATGTGCATGTCCACAATGCTCTTGGGAAAATTATCATCGACAGCAATAACAATCCAGAGCATTTCCTTACTACCAACCCATTTTATGACTCTCGTGTGGTGGGTAAATACTGTGAAAAGCGGGATCCTACACTTGCTGTTGTTGCCTACAGACGTGGACAGTGTGATGATGAACTTATTAATGTTACGAACAAAAACTCACTGTTCAAGCTGCAAGCTAGGTATGTAGTTTTTGTTCTTCTGATGCCATGTAGTTGTTCTGAATCTTCGCATCTATTGAGTGACTGCTTACATGTTCAAATCATATGATTTAAATTGTCAGGTATGTGGTTGAGAGAATGGACGGTGATCTGTGGGATAAAGTTCTACAACCTGAAAATGAATATAGAAGGCAGCTCATTGACCAAGTGGTTTCTACTGCATTGCCTGAAAGCAAGAGCCCTGAGCAAGTGTCTGCTGCTGTTAAGGCTTTCATGACAGCTGACCTGCCTCATGAACTGATCGAACTTCTAGAAAAGATTGTCCTTCAAAATTCTGCGTTCAGTGGAAACTTCAATCTTCAGAACCTGCTCATTTTGACAGCCATCAAGGCGGATCCATCCAGGGTCATGGACTACGTTAACAGACTGGACAATTTTGATGGGCCTGCCGTTGGAGAAGTAGCTGTTGAAGCACAACTGTATGAGGAAGCTTTTGCCATATTCAAGAAGTTCAACCTAAATGTGCAGGCTGTCAATGTTCTGTTGGATAACATCCAAAGCATAGAAAGAGCTGAGGAGTTTGCATTCCGTGTTGAAGAAGATGCTGTTTGGAGCCAGGTTGCTAAGGCCCAGTTGCGTGAAGGTTTAGTCAGTGAAGCAATTGAATCCTTCATTCGCGCAGATGATGCAACACATTTCCTTGATGTCATCCGTGCTGCTGAGGAAGCCAATGTATACCATGATTTAGTCAAGTACTTGCTGATGGTAAGGCAAAAGGCTAGGGAGCCCAAAGTTGATGGAGAACTCATCTTTGCATATGCTAAGATTGATAGGCTCAGTGACATTGAAGAGTTTATTCTTATGCCAAATGTTGCCAATCTCCAAAATGTTGGTGACCGGCTTTATGATGAAGAGCTTTATGAAGCTGCAAAGATCATCTATGCCTTCATCTCAAACTGGGCTAAGCTGGCTGTCACCCTGGTTAAATTGAAGCAGTTCCAAGGCGCTGTAGATGCTGCTCGCAAGGCTAACAGTGCTAAAACATGGAAGGAGGTCTGCTTTGCTTGTGTTGACGCTGAGGAGTTCCGTCTAGCACAAATATGTGGTCTCAATATCATCATTCAGGTATCTAAGTAGGAGCTTCCTGTTGAAGCTAAAAATATGCTCAGTACATTATAGTTTATGACGAGCCTTTTTTTATCTAGCCCTTTCTGACACGTCTTCTTTTGTTTAGGTTGATGACTTGGAAGAAGTCAGTGAATACTACCAAAACAGAGGATGCTTCAATGAACTTATTTCTCTCATGGAGAGTGGTCTTGGACTCGAACGTGCGCACATGGGTATCTTTACAGAATTGGGAGTCCTCTATGCTAGATATCGTCCGGAGAAGCTCATGGAACACATCAAACTTTTCTCCACCCGTCTCAACATTCCTAAGCTTATCCGTGCTTGTGATGAACAACAACACTGGAAGGAGCTTACTTACCTATACATACAATATGATGAATTTGACAATGCTGCCACCACTATTATGAACCATTCTCCAGATGCATGGGATCATATGCAATTTAAGGATGTTGCTGTTAAAGTTGCCAACGTTGAGCTATATTACAAGGCAGTGCACTTCTATTTGCAAGAGCACCCTGATCTCATCAACGATCTTCTCAACGTGCTTGCGCTTCGTTTGGATCATACAAGAGTCGTAGACATTATGCGCAAGGTTTGTGTCTAAATGGTGGCTTTTAGGCATATATGGAAAGGGCCTTCTTCTGTTGTCCCAGTTTTTATGCCATTCTGAAATTTTGAGCTGTTTCCTTTTCTTTATACAGGCTGGTCAGTTGCATCTTGTGAAACCATACATGGTTGCAGTTCAGAGTAACAATGTATCTGCTGTCAATGAAGCTTTGAATGAGCTTTATGTTGAAGAGGAGGACTACGAGAGGCTCCGTGAATCAGTTGACATGCATGATAACTTCGATCAGATAGGTCTTGCCCAAAAGGTAAAAAAAAGAAGAATGCACAATGCTTGTTGATGCTCTTGCTGTTTTTATAACCAGTTCCTGCATTCTTGATTAGCTTGAGAAGCACGAATTGCTTGAGATGAGGAGGATTGCTGCCTACATTTACAAGAAGGCTGGCAGATGGAAGCAATCTATTGCCCTATCGAAGAAAGACAACATGTACAAGGATTGCATGGAGACATGCTCGCAGTCTGGTGATCGTGAGCTGTCAGAGGAGTTGCTTGTCTATTTTATCGAGCAGGTTTGTTTATAACCTATTCTGCTTAAATTTCTATGTGAATTGAGTAAGGAGTATGTAGAGTGTACTAATAGTATTGCCTTGCAAGCCATGTTTTTCTTATTTCTGGTTCTAGTGTCACGAAATTTCTATTCTAAGTTTCCGCACTTCAGTGTTGTGTGGCATGAAATCTGCAACTGGTATTTGTAGGCAGCATACTAACTAAGAATAGATAAGGAATATGCCAATTCAGCAACCGGTATTTGTAGGCAGCATACTAACTAAGAATAGATAAGGAATATGCCATTTCAGCAAATACGGAATAACTCATCTGATTTGTATTGTTTAGGCAGCAGTAGTTGTCTGTGCAGTATTGCATTTCTGATCACTAAATCTGGTTGTGTATTGCAGGGAAAGAAAGAATGTTTTGCTTCTTGCCTCTTCATTTGTTATGACTTGATTCGTGCGGATGTTGCTCTCGAGCTTGCATGGATGAACAACATGGTGGACTTTGCTTTCCCCTATCTGTTACAGGTATGTTATTTCTGTCTGTATGTTTGGTGCAAACGTATTCATTTATGCAGAGTTTGCTATAATAACATTCATGCACCGTGCGCAGTTCATCCGTGAGTACACAAGCAAGGTTGATGAGTTGGTGAAGGACAGGATTGAATCACAGAACGAAGTAAAAGCTAAAGAGAAGGAAGAAAAGGACCTTGTTGCTCAGCAGGTAATCAAAGTTCTGTTCTTTCGGGTTCAACAACCTATTATTCATGATTAAGCAGCCAGCATGACAAGTTGCATTCTGTTGTGCAGAACATGTACGCTCAGTTGCTTCCTCTTGCCTTGCCTGCTCCGCCGGTACCCGGTATGGGTGGTCCTCCACCTCCAATGGGCGGAATGGGCATGCCTCCAATGGGTGGGATGGGTATGCCTCCGATGGGTCCTGGTCCGATGCCTGCATACGGGATGCCTCCAATGGGAAGCTACTAAGTTATCCTCAGGGGTTGGCTTTTGAAGAGTTTAGATGTCAAATATTTCAGTTTACGCAGAGGTGAAACTTAGGATCCTGAGGCGTCTTTGAAGCTGTAGATTTGGGTTATTGGTTGTTTCGATGGAATATTCTTTTGGTATCAGGACAATTTTGGCGAGTAAAATCTCTAGCCGAGTTTGAGTTAATTACTGGTTCCTCTATGTTGTTACGATCCGATAGGATGTGGATGATTAGGTTCGGTTCAGTGGGAGCTGAAAGACTGGTACCATTTGTATAGGGTCTGATAAAAAGCATGTAGACGTTTTGCATGCCGTCACCTCGTGTTGGTGTTGTCAGCCATAAACACTGCCTGTATCTGTATGTCACATACTACGCTCTCATGTCCAGTGTGTGTGGTTTTTGTACCTGGAATGCTTTGGTCGAACAACACGGAGGATTTGAATTATTTTGCTCGTATCAGTGACTTGTATTGTTATGTATGGTCTGCACCTTCCGTGTCATTTGCTACTGGCGGTGTACGAATTACTCCAGGATATATCTTGGATTCTCGAGCAGGTGGATGGTTGCTGAGTTTGTTCTGTCCATGATTCCCCGTAGAAAAACAAGATCCGTGTTTGTGACTTGCAGGCTGTTTGAGAAAGTGACGAACGATGCTCGCTTCGTTGAAGTTACTCGTGTCCTTCTCGTTCTTTTGCGTGTGAAGATATCTCTAGTGCTGGTTGACAAGGGTAGCTTAAATAAATGCACTAGTATTACGTAGCTAGGCTCGTGATCCATGACACATTCCATTCCATTCTAGAACGGAAATTTCTCCAGTCTAAAGAACAAGTTGCAGTTGAGAAGGGCGGCTACATCAAGTGGAGGGGCCGGAAGGAGACTAGCTATCCTTTCTAGAGATGGGAGTGGGTCGGTCAATGAAGGCTTCTACGTTCTTGCTCATCATTCATCAACAAGGTACTTGGTTATTTGTAAACCGGTCTCTGTCGCACCTCTGCACAATATGCAGTTGCATTGCAGTTACAGGGCCTCGAAAGAACGATAGAAATACCAGGTACACCGTAAAACTTTGCCCTGCTCGTTTCGGCTTTAGTTTCTGATTTCTGACTTATTTTTCACTATTCATAAATTTCGTCTTTTTCTGAACTTTTAGCGTTTTTGAGCTTTTTTGCCGGTTCTTTTTTCCCGTATTCGTTTGCGTTGTCCGTGATGAGCTAGCATATTTTTTCTATTTTTAATTTTTTAAATTTAATTACATCAAATAAGCCACCTTCAGCTACAGTGCAATTTCAGTTATAAGCCATAGTTTTTCAGCCCAACCGGCAGGGGATTTTCTCTGAAATTAAACTATTTCGCGTGAAATTCCTGCCTTGAGACGAACACTGATGGTACGCGTGCCCACCCTGAACTGACACACAAGACATGGCCTTGCTCAAAAGAGCTTTTTTTGAATAGTTTATGGCTGAAAACTATAGCTGACTGAAAAAACATTGTAGTTGACAGATGCTTATTTAGCATAATTAAATTTTTTTAAAAAAATTAAAAATAAAAAACCATATTAGCCCATCACGTATAATATAAATAAATACGAGAAAAAAGAATCGGCAAAAAAGCTTAAAAAGTCAAAAATATAGAAAAAGATAAAATTTACGAATAGTGTAAAATAAGCTATAAGCTCAAGCCGAAACGAACGGGCATGACAGTCTAGTTTTGCGATATTACGACGAAACGACCCAAAGTCTGATTTTGCTGCTGCGATCTGACCGGCACACGGGCTTAGTTTCTCAAACAACAAATGAAAAGGTACGGTTTTGCGACGATACACAGTACTGTAACAAATGAATGAATATCGATCATTATGAACAAATGGAACCAATGCATCAATCCTTGCTTAATTTACAACAAGAGCTAACGAACGAGCGAGTACACGGATAGTTTCTGCTCAATGCACGGTGTCAGACCATCATCATGACCCTGAACTCGTCGAAGGAGAGCACGCCGTCGCCGTTGAGGTCGAACCTGCAGATCATGGCCCTGCACTCGTCCATGCCCAGGTGGTGCGACCCCAGCCTGCTCAGCATCCGCCTCAGGCTCGCCGGCGTGATCATGTCCTCGCCCTCCGTCGCGTACATCCCGAACGCCTCCCTCAGGCACCTGTGCCTGTCGTTGTCCTCCGCCTCCGCCGCTTCATGGGCTAGCCTCGAGAACTCTTCTTGGTCCAGCAGCCCGTCCCCGTCGGCGTCCACCGCTGCGAGGATCGCCGCGGCCTCCTCCTCGGACACCTCCTCCCCCAGCGCCGCCGCCATGCAGCCGCGCAGCTCGGACGCGGACACCTTGCCGTCGCCGTCCTTGTCGAAGGCCGCGAACACCGACGATGCCATGGCCACCATTTCTATGTAGCTGGTTAAGGCAAGAATTCAAGATCGAAGAAATATAAGATCGGAGATCTTCAGATATGGTTGTGGATCGGAGTAGATCAACTATATATATATACGGCACACGGTCGGACATGGACATGCAAGCATAGAAACGGCTGGAAATGGAGGCAGTTGCATTGGTAGGTAGGTGGAGGACGCAGGGGACGAGACCGAAGCTTCCGTCCTGTTCAATGTCTGCGCCATTGACTCTTGTGCAACATCTAAAATTCTACATGTTGCTGCCACCGCCTCATTGATTCATGCCACCCTAATCAATCGATTGGTCAAGTCAAATACTCGTGAAATGAAATTAGTAGCTAAGATGTTAATGCCAGGTCGATCCGGACCGCCGGACGATGGCAACATAGCAGAAACGAGTCAGCGCTGGCTGCTGCGCGCCTCTTTGTCACGTCTGATCTGACACGATGCTGATCATCTAGAATCTAGTTGATGTCAATCCGTCAGCCGGCACCGCCGCGGTATTACCGTTGACGCCGACACGTACGTCAGTGAGCAAAATGAAGTCCTGAACTGAAATATGAGATGAGAAGCTGGTGTAAAAAAAATGTATGTTGACTTAGCCAAGTGTTTGACAAGAGAATTACTAAATTTGGTTATTACCTCCCAGAAATTTTCGCTCTTCGATCTACTGCTACTGCATATATTGCCGCTGTGACGTGTTAATTGCATTGCATCATCGCATGTTTGTGTTTTGCGAGCCCCTATTTTCTCTGTATCGCTACTACTTAAAGAAAAACTTGGTGGTTAAAAGCCCTCCTCTCCTCCTCCTCTCAAGAAAGCTGTGTGCCGACATATGGACCCAAACAAATCGAGTGGAAAACCCGGCCATGGCTGCTGCGCTCCCATTGCATTCGCATCCATCAACATCATGACACTCCGCTTAGCTTCCCAGGGAAGAACAGCGCGCATGTAGGAAGAATAGAGCGGCTCTGGTAGACGTCAGCGCCGGTAGGGGAAGGCACAGGCAGCTCAGTTGAATAGCAAAATGGGTTGAGGCGTCCTCAGGGCAAAGGCACCTGGAGCAATGGGCAGTGTGGTGGCACGACGACGGTGAAGCTCCGGCAATGGCTGGCAATAGCGATCGTGAGCACAGCCTTGGCCTTAGCCCAAGGAACATGCTGGTGGAGTTGGCTTGGCCGAGGAATGGCCGGAACTGGCTCGTAATGGTAACCGCCATAGCAAATAGGGTGACACCAGTGACGGCTCTCCTCGGCGATGCATTGGGCAATTGATGCATGGCACATGAAGGGGAGATGGTGGTGATAGTGTAGGAGTGAGGAATTGAATTTTGTCTCATCGGAGGCAACGAATCGATGATAGGAGGCGATTTCGGCCAGTTTCAGGAAAAGCTCAATTCACGGCGATTCCCTAGACAAAAATTAAATTAATTTGACATGAGAGTTTATGAGACTCGGAAACATAATATGACACAAATGGATTTTGAAAAACTTCACCGGAGTGGTCGAAACGCGAATCGGGGTGACGGCCGATTTCGGGAACGATGGGCTCATGGCAACGACGGTGTTTGGAAGCTCTGAAAAGTTTGAGGATGGTGTGAAGGGAGGCAACGCAGTTATGTGAACCCAATTTGAAGGCTTGGTGGAGTTGGAAATTGATGCGGATTCATGGTTGTCGCCAACTAAGTAGCGGTTAGATCGCCTCCTAAATGTTAAACCACCTCTTAGTTGGATGTCAAACTAACCAGACACATAAAAACCTTGTTTGGCTTGAATTTTTTTAGAGATTTCTTAGCTCTGATATTCATATCTTGACATATCTTTTAATGGGTGCATAGGGCTTACTATTGATAACTTTCCTTAGCTATTAGAATCTACGTAGGTGAAGTAATTTGATCTTTTTAACTTTAATAGCCTTTAGAGTGAAAGATTAATAATACCTAGAAAAAAAATTTAGAAACATTCATGCCCCCCCTCCTCCCGATTGCCTGCATCGGTCCTACAAAAAGCACGCTGATCAGCATTGAAAACTGAAGCTCTCTATCTCTTTTATTTTCCTTTCGGTTTGAGAAGTGACAACATTAAATCCATAAGCCAGGACAAGAATTCATCACCTACAGTTTGTGAAACAATCTTTTTTTAGAGAGACAAAGAGATGCTTGGTAGACAAGTTCTTGAAAAAAAAACGAATGAGAACTGGGGGTCACAGTTGAGAGAAAAATACAACTATTCATCTTGATGAGAAGTTGTCGCAAAAGAAATTAGGGCGAAGAGAAGTTAAACTGTATGCCTGTCTTCCCCATGTCATGATCAAACTGTTTTAGGATGTGGCAGTAATTCATCTGGACAAGAGGAAAAACACTTGTTCAGTAAAACAAAAAAAATAATTTTTATATTTCATATTTTTGAAAAAGTAATGTAATTTCATTAGTTCGGTGGAGCAGCTGAGGGATGTCAAGGACAAACCTCTATGCGAAACAATCTGGTTGGCACAACTACACCAAATCCTGCAGAACTCCTGAATGTTTGTAGGAACTCAGTAAGGGAAAACCTCCGAAGATCACGATCTGTTAGTTTAGCAAGATTCCCAGCTGAGACAAATGCATGGCCATGAATTCCCAACTCCCTGAGCGGCTTCAGAGGTAGATCAAATGACAGATCAGCAAAGGCTGTGAGCGCTACATCACCTCCCGGTGCATCTAGCTCAGGAGAAGTGGAAGAACCATTTTCAGAATTGCTAGGGCCACAGGCTCGCAAGTCTGTCGGCCCCAGCCGTCTTGCTTTGAAGCCCAATAGTGCTGCTGGTCCACCCAAGCGGCACACAAGAGACCTATTGCCACCTAAGTAGAACCTTTCTGGAAGTGATGAGATAGAGCCCGTTGATACCCTTGCCAATGGATGGATGACCCCTGCAGCCAGTCCGGCATTCAGAGCACCATTCAACACACCCAGCGGTAAAGCCACTCGAAGATCAAATTCCTGATACAAGATGAATAAAAATGAAAGATGCTAATGAGAAATGAATAAATACGTTTTCTGGTAGCTATAGTTTGAATCGGTTCAGTTGTTTAATAAAAAAATTCTGATGTGTAGCACATTAGATTCTGGAAAATAGAAATGGAGAAAATCATTTCATTTAAAGACAAAATTTCTGGTTTTCTGAAGTAGAACCAGAGATTGAAAAGAAAGAATAATGCCATCAGAATGCTTGAACAAAGCATAGAACTCTCAAAAGTTTTTAGGACACTACGATATAATTCCTATCACACTAGAAAAATAAACTACATTTAAAAGGAGAAAATGTGGAGCATAGTCTGCAATCCCACAAGTATTAATCATGTGGTTTCAAATGAAACCAAAGTATGGAGTACAAAGGTAAAGATTTTCGATATACCTGTCTAACAAAACGCACATTTTTGCTCCCTGGTGCAAGACCTCCAACTTGAGAAGACAACAAAAAAGCATATCCACGTGTAGGTCTTATGCTTGAATCTCTCTGGTCAACCTTGTATGTGTACTTAATCGAGGATAGAAGGCTATGCCCCAACTGCTCCCTTATGGAATTGGATGGCATCCGTGCTGGATCGGTTATAGTTCGCCATGAAAGATTGTAAGTGAGGTTATGGTTCATGGTGGAGAGCAAGCCAACAGAAACACCCATCAGGTGTTCTTTGAGTGAGGACTTTAACCAGTCCTCGGAGAGAAACGACATTCGAGCCATCAATGGAGTTGGTATTGCTCCAATTCTCGGTATTGCCACTCCAGCACTTAGCTCCATTGTCTGATCTAATCCAAGAGCACCTGATGCATCCCAGGTCTCACAGTATCCGAATAGGTTCTTCAACTTCAGTGACCCTTCAACTGAACATGATCTAGCCTGCAACAGATTTAAAGTAAATAAATGAAAGACACGAATGAATTTGAGAACCCATTGGAATAATATAGCAGATGTTAACCATCACGGAATCCTACTCCTACCAGAATAGGTTATGAAGCTTCATTGATCATTACATTTCAAGTCCACTTAACAGCATGCACAGATTCAAAACTAAGTGTGCATTTAAAGTATTGTATAATGCATGAGAAATATCCTTGCATATTTTTCAACGGAACTATGCTTTAGAGCACGGATGTACTAACACAAACATGACTTCAGCAAAAAGGGGTAGAACAAGAAATAACAAAAATCCTATAACTCACTGGAGTGAACTGATACAATATGAAACTGAGCAATGTTATCAAAACTCAATAGAAAACCACAAAATGCAGGCAACAAGTTGGTTTTGCACCAAAGCCACAAAGGAACCAAAGCAGTATAAGTCAAGCAACTACAACCACATATGCACTTTGCACAATGCTTCTGAAGAGAGCTGTCTCATTTCCACCTAAATGCAAGAATTACATGCTCCATCTTTTGAAACAAATCACATTTAGACATACAACTCAAATTGTCCTGCTCCTATCCATCATCCAAGAATTGCATAAGTACTAACATAACACCTGCTGAAATCAATATTGTGTACAAAGGGGAGGACGTTCACTAATCGTTGTTAAATCAAACAACTCAATAAAATTTACTTAATTTATTGAGCAGCAGTCCATAAGACTGCACATTCCAATGAAAGCACACTCCTTTTAGCTGCAATTGGCTAGATTAGACTCATCTCTAAAGTGAAGCAGGATCGTTTGGTCTGATCTCAATAAGTGAAGCAAAGCAAGTAAATAGAATCCACTTTACTCCTCTTATTACAACAATGGATCATACCAGGCAGCTCAATTCTATAAAAAGAACATCTTTTTGGTTCGGTGTGCACCTCTTTGTTGGCGAAGACCCCGAGATCGCCGGCAATACGGCCGCGGGCCTCGGCGACGTCAACGAGGACGACTACGGCGCCGCCGCCGTTGGCAGGGAGCCCTGGAGGCGCTACGTCGAGGGTGATGGAAACAGCGTCGAACGCACCGAGGCGACGGAGCCGCTCACCGGCCGAGGCGGCAGCGCGCACGAGCTCTCGCACTGTGGCGGCGCGAGCGAGGTCCGGTCCCACCGCTGCCTCCACCGCGACGCGGCCCGTCCGGCCGCAGCCCCGGATCTCCACCTGGTGCACTCGGATCCGCACCTCCTCCGCCGTGAGCCGCCGGAGGACGGCCTCGTGGCCGGCGGAGGGGGACGGGGAGGGTTCGTCGTCATCGTATTGCTCTACCTCGCCTTCGTCATCGAGGTCGTCTTCATAGAGCTCCTCTTCATCCTCATCGTCGTAGTCTTGGGCGAGGCCATGGGCGTTGTTGGATGTGGTGGCCATTGGAGGAAGGAAGGACGAGGGGGAGCACTAGTACTCTTTTTTTTTTTTTTTGAACTCGGGGGAGCACTAGTACTTGTCAACAAGTGAAGCGTGGTGCTTCTAAGTTCTGATGACCTTCGCAGCGCGCTGCCGGCGTTCGTGTGCCCGGGGAAGAGCCGCTCGACGCCGGCGAGCACGGAGGAGGGAGGGGGCAGGTCTAGTTTACAGATAAGACTGCGTGCCAGAGTAGGTAGCGGAGACTGATAGGTGGGGCCGGGAAAAGGTTAACGTATGCGGAACGCAGAATCGATTCACGGCTGTTTTGGGCCGCGGCCCATTACAAGTACCGACTGAACTCTTTTCAATTTATAGCTTATAATTTCTCTTAAATAAATATAATATCTTTTTCGTTATCATTTTAAAGTAACTTATCGTGATAACTTTTTCGAAGTGACTTATCAATTTATCCACATTCGGTTCGTTTGTACAAACGCTCACGCTATAGCTGAAAGCCATCTGTCACAATCATAAGCCATCAGGTGCAACCGCAAGCCATAAACTGTAGCCGAAAAGAACGCACCCATAATGTTTTTTTTCAGTTAGAGCGTTTGATTTTTTGCTGATTATAATGATTTAAGGATCACGTTGAGTTGCATTTCTCCATTTTGTATGTGGCCACGTATGGTCGGAATTGAAATGTATAACCAGATACTCTAGAGGCCTGAATTGAAATGTATAACCAAATACTCTAGAGATTGTCTTACGTATTGCGATAATCTTGACAGAATATGTGCACCATCAGAACTAAGGTATGCTTCATCACTTATATATTCTCCAGCCAACATTGGATTGTCATCGTCCATATCTTGGGACCTAATATCTATTAAGAAGTTGTGCAAGGCCATTGTTACTGCGATAATCTTGCTTTGTACCTCCTGTTTGTATCCTGGTATGTTTTGTAGTATACACCACTTCATCTTTCAAAGGATGAACGCATGCTCAATAACGTTGTGAAGGGACGAATGGTGATAATTGAACATCTCCTTACACCCTCGCGGTCACCTGCCACTAGCAAACTCCATTTCGTGGTAGCACTTGTTCCTGTACGATGCAAATAACCGGTCCTGTTCGAATACCCAGAGTCCATGAGGTAGTACTTGCCTGTCATACAAATTACGTAAGCAAAAGTCAAAGCAAAATACCGCAAGTAATATCGAGACAATGTTGTAATGCTAAAACGTTTCACCTTCGAGAGGATGCGGGAACACGTGTGCAAAACTAACCAAAGTATCCAGTAGAATGCGTGTGTCGTGTGCTAACCCGAGCCAACATGCGCACACAAAGGTGAACCACATGTTGAAATCGCACACCGACAGCACATTCTGACTCATATACCCGAGCTGATTCATTTGTGTAAGTCTATCCTCCTGTGTTTCCGTGTCGTAACTGGAATGGGTGTCCCATCGATGGCCCCAATGCATCCGTTGAAATGTGGATAAAAATATTTCCTTCATAAGCCTTGGATTTACAATACTGAAACCAGGATTCTATGTTTGACATTGTCCTCCGACATACGGCACACGCAATTGTGTACTTCATGAAACTTTGCGCTCACAATCGGACTGCTCCCCATGCGGAACATGTCATAGCACAACTTAGACAAGGCCAGCTACTCGTCGACCCATTTCGATCCTGTCATTAGAGGTTCTCTGTGAGGCCTCTTGGAAGACGATACGGACCAATCACACAAATATGTTAGCACCGCCACCTTCAAAAAAGGAGAAGGCATGTCACCCACGTCATGCCTATCATTGCCATGGCCAGCATGCGACATTGGTTCTCTATGCATGTGAAGGCGAAGCAAGAAGGCAGTACGTTTCCACGTATCATGCAATAACTAAGTTGCACAAGATATTAAGACATTAAATCTGGCAACAACAAATGACATGCATCCATTCTCCATAGAATGAGAACAATATTTAATATAGGACCAATGATAAACAAATAATAAAGGTTTCAACATTATGACCAAATGGAACACAAATTACTGCAAAGCAAGCAACAATACAAATGAATCGCGAATACGAGCTTGACCAACCAAACCAAGTAGTAAAGTAACTAAACCACTATGACAGGACATAAACACGACAAGTAAATAAATCACTACGACAGGAACACACTCAGAATCACCCCTATGTGTGTGTGTGTGCACAAACCCTGCAAAGCCATCTAATGCAGCCCTTTCGTGTAAACAGCGTGATGAACACATCCCTGTACTCCTTTTTCATGAACAAGATATAGGCGTAGAAATGCTTGTCACTACACTCGTCACAGTCGTCCGCCTTGACCAAGTCAAGTAGTCTGAGCTTTATCGGGATGGGCAGTACAAGGGATCATGATTGATAGATGGCTTGCCTACAATCTTTCGTATAGATCGATGAGACACTCAATTGCGTTGTCTGCCTGGTTGCACTTTGATTTCATTCCATCTGGCATGTCAAGCAGACATGCGTGGTTCCTCTCCTTAGAAAGCTTCTTATGTGACATGCTAGCTGAGCTAATGTCCTGCTCGGTAGTGTCGTTGTCCAAGCTCACATCAATGTTGCGCCAGCTGGCTCTAGGAACGAATGCTTGTTCGTTCGTGCACATTGTGTCACCAAAGATGAAGTCCAAGAGCTCCTCGTCAAGCAGGGGAGCATTCTTGAACTTGCAGCAACCGCGTATTGCCTGCAATGAAAGCACAAGCAAACCTTTAGTACAAACAATAGGCATAGACACATTTTGCAAATAAACAATGCGAATGTCTGCTTATGTGTTTCTCCTGCTCCCACCAATCATTACTTGGAGCTATCAACCCTGAGTTATGATTTAATTCCTAAACCAGAGGCATTTAGTTTCAAAGTTTTCTATTGCCTGTAGTCGTGTTTCAGTGCATCCCAACGGTTCATACACTGTTTTTTGATGTACTCTCTACCGGTGTGTTCTTTGAACTTTCTAATGAGATTATGGTACCCTCTCCTATTGAGGTAACCTATTGGTCAGTTGTTCACTGCCAAATCCTCACGATAAATCTTTAGCATGGCTAAGTGCGCAACATCATCCAAAACGGCTAAGGACGACTTTGATTTGTCCATCTAAATGTAGGGACAACAATACAAAAAAAGATTCATACATTATAGAGAAAAATAATGGCATAGATTAGCCATGACGTTGTGGCAAAAATCATCAAATGCAACTCCAAGTGTATCATGAAATTGGTTGCTACATATTGAAATTGAGTTCGAACGGGAGGTAGAGGACGTACCGCAAAGACGCATAGTAAAGGCTCGGTCTCGGAGGGGGAGGCATTGCGCAGGACAGCCTCAATGACAACAGGGGAGATGACATGCACGATAACCTCACACACGACGAGGGAGGTGGCGCGCAACTGGGGCTCACACATGGAGGAGGCGGTGTCTGACGGTGGGGGAAGGTTGGATGCACAGTTTGACACAGGGATGGAGGCAGCGGTTGAGGATGATGCGGAGCTAAAGGCCATGGCCGATGTGGATCGAGCGAAGGAGGAAGCACACTCGGATGAGCACCTAGAGATGGCTAGATGTGCTAGCTTGAAGCACACGCCAGACGATGCACAAAGCTTGCTGGATGTGAAGGAAGGGGACCAACAAGAGTGCTCGGCTGGCTAGCGAGCGGGAGCCAGATCAGGGTGAATCTGCCAAGGAGGAGGGCCTGAAGGAGAGGTGGTGGTCAGATCTGGCTGGGAGTCGACTCTCCAAGGCGCGACGACGACGGGATAAGAAATCCTATAGCTAGCGGGTGCAAATGAGCGGATAGGAGCAAGACTGAGGCGATGTCGGGGATGGGGATAAAAGCCAGGCAAAGAAGTCGCTTCCAAAAGCCAGTGAAAATGCCGATACGTTTGATCCGACGAAAAGCCAAATGCCAAAACCGCCCAAAAAACTGGATCGAACAGCCCCACTTTCTCGATGGGCTTAACCATCTGTTTAAGGATGGATGGCCCAGAAGGATGCAAAAAAGTTGGATGTGAAATACGAACGTTCGTTAGAAGATGGATGCCCGAGATGACAAGATCAGGAAAATATGCACTCAAGTAGGGATCATTCTGCAATTATGCCAACTTCATCACCGCCGCCAACTAGGGCTGTAAACGAGCCAAGCTCGATCGAGCCTAGCCTTCTAGGCTTGAGCTCGGTAGAAACTCGAGTCGAACTCAAGTTGAGGTCTGAGTCTGGATGTGGGCTCAAGTTCGGCTTGGTCTAAGCTCGTTGAAGCTCGAGCTCGGCTCGTTGAAGCTCGATAACAATTAAAATAATTTATTATGCACTAATTTTTAACAATAAGAAAATTTTGAGTTCGAACTCGGTTTAAGTAAGCTCGATAATAGTCAAAATATGTAGGACCGAAATGGCGACAAAGGGGGGGTGAATGTCGTTCTCTTTTAAAATCGCCCCCGAGAATTTGTACACCGATTTTTCAAACAGATGCAGAACAACGCAACTCACAGAAAATTAATTGTACTGAAAACTGGAACGCATGCGATACTGAAAAATTCAGCATAAATCATAGATTATCTAGAAAAAATTTTAGCTGAAAATAACGCTGTTTGATCTGCATGCAAAATGGAGGAAAATCAGCAAAAAGAAAAAAAAAGGAAAAGGCACTAAAAGGAGTGGTCATGCTTGCTACAGACAAGGAAATGAGACACCACCGAATGGTAAACTTGAAGAATAAAACTGCAGTGGGAGGAATGATCGGCAAACAAAAGGAATACAGAGAGGAGCCTAAAATCGGCCGAATACACAAAATAGGAGAGGAAAGGCCCTGCAGAATCGAAACTCTGGAAGGGAGATTTTGGCTGCTGAAAACAATATTTTTCAGATAAAAACTGCAGGCTGCACACTGCATTCCCAGACCGAAAAATGAGACATCCAAGAAGTCTCAACAGGGAATCCGCACAATACTTCTTTCGGAAGGATTGGACTGCTGGAAATGAGCTTTAATTGCTGAGGAATAAGAGAATGGACAGCTTTAGCAAATGGACTGCAGAAAACCGAAAATGGGAACTGACTGACTGAAGAACCGAAAAACAAGAGCTACAGGAGAACTCAATCCATTGACTGCAGAAAACATTTGAAATTGAGAATTTCTTCTTTTCTATTCAAGCTAAAAGATCAAACCCATTTTCTAAATAGCATAGAGACCTTAAACCACAAGAGCAATCAACAACAACTCCTTAATTTCAGAATTGAACCAAGAACTGAAACGTACAGTGACAATACTAAAAATTAAATTACTCCCCTATCTTTGATCTTTTGGCCATGAAACTTTGAGGATATATTAGCAATAGCCATAGTACACTCCAGACCAAATTTCATGCTATCTCTCCAAAGGAATCAAGAATTCCACCAAACCCTAGAAACTCAAAAGCAAGAACAGAGGAACTCAAATGAGGAAATCCGTGATTAAACTTGGTTTGCTCTTTGGATCAACTAGCCAAATGGCTTTTGAGCATCTCCCATGTCATAGCAACCCATTTTGGTACTCCTCAGCAAGCAAGAACTCCAAACACAAAAACTCAAAAATCACACATAAGAGCCATAGAAGCAAGAACAGAATGAACAGAAAAAACTTCATATTTTCATTCATTGAATCAAAAAGAGTACAGAGGAGTCACCATACGCATGGACATTAGAACAAGAGGAATGATTACATGGATTCACCTCTACCTATCCCTCTTCAACTCAAGAACACACCTCAAGAACACATGAGGGAGGAGACACTCAGAAAGACATCGAAGGAGACACAGAGGGAACACAACTCTGCCTCCACCAACAACTCTCAACCACTAAATCCTAAAGCCAAAGCAAACCCTAAAGCTCATTTTGACCAAAGGAAACCCTAAAAATTCTTGGAGTGCTTAAGTGGGCATGCAGCCCCTCCAACCTATTTATAGCCCTTGGCTAACGGGTCTCCGCCCCGTTACGCCCGCTAAATCCAACGGGGCCCGCTCCCGCTTGTGCAGCCTCGCGAATTCCCGTTTCGCCCCTCCTGCACCTTCCGGGAAGCTTCCGCGCTCCTTGTCTCGCACGCCTCGCAACCACCTCGAGTCCACGTCGTCTTCGACACATCCCGACCGTTCTGACCTCAGCGCTACCTATGCCTAGTTCGGTCCACCGTGTCTCGCCACACAGACAAGAAACACATCAAATAGCACCGCTCGATACATGAAAGTGTAAACAACATAAACACATCATGCTTACCCATGATGAAGTCCAAACCTGTCGAATCATTAGAATATACATCCTAAGCCTATACGACAAAGTTTGACCAGACCGACCGAGCCCGTTGCACCACGCAACGACATGGTCCAAACCATCCAAACCAAACTCACTCTAACCAAACCACGTGTCAATTACTCATCACCAACACGGGATTTAGACCACATGGTCTCTCAAAATAATTCAAACATATACTAATTTTTAACAAAAAAGTTTAAGTTTAAGTTCGGCTCAAGTAAACTCGATAAGAGTTAATATGTATCACTATTTAAGCTCGAATAGAGAGTCGTAAACTATTCGAGCTCGGCTCAATGAAGCTCACGAGCTCTAGATCAAATTTGAGTTTAACTCATTTAAAGTTCAAACCGATGTCAAATCGAACATAAAACGAGCCTCCACCACTTCTAGGTCCAGCAGCGCATTGCGATTCTCCGTATCGCCGTGCTTACACCATATGGGTACGTAAATCGGCAAACTAATTGAGTTCTCTGCTACCTAATCCTTCTGTGATTGATTGTTCTTGTTCGTATCTTGGGATTTCTTGGCGGCATGTGATGCATTCTCGGGGAGAAATCAGTTTATGGCCCTTCAAATACAAGATTACAGGTTACTAACGACAACAATTTTCTTTTCTCTCTCCACTTTTACAAACTTGCAGACCCACACTGATCCGGCAGGGGAGGCATAAATAGCAGTATATCATACAAGAAAACAAGTGAAGAAGAAAATAAAGGAAAAAATCAGTGGTTATCCTTTCTCCTCAATTTGGATCTGAATTACAGCCGGTTTCCGCCGAGATAATCCCAAGCTCGGCCCACCACAGCGGGTTATCCCTCGGGGTCGCTTGCTCCGGCGAGAATGCGGCGATAGCCTTCATCAGCCTCGCAACCTCGGCCATGGTTGGTCTCTTCTCCGCGTCGCGGTTTATGCACAATCTCACAACATCACACAATGCTGCTACATCTTCGTCAGGCACAGACGACGACTTGAGCGTTGGGTCGGCAATTCCCCTGAGCGGCCTCTTGCCGTTCAGGTAGCTGGAAGCCCACAGGACAAGAAGGCCGTGGTCTTCGGAGAATGGCAACCGGCCGGAGATCACCTCTAGCAGCAGTATGCCAAACCTGTAGACGATGCTCTCTTGGCCCGTATTTTGCATTGATGCTGCATCCTTGTCATCCTTCCAGAATTCGATGTCGGAGATCTTGGCGGCGTAGTCGTCGGTCAGGTAGATGGATGAGGAGCTCAGGGTGGGTGGGATAACCGGAGGGTCCAGTTGGTTCATGTGCTCTAAGCAGTACGTTACACCCATGATGATGCGTAGCCGTGTAGGCCAATCTAAATGTTCTGCTTCTCTAACTGCACGAGAAAAGCATAGATTCTGTCAGCAATCATTAATTCGACGGCACTCATATACTGATGCAGAGCTAGGATACTCACTGTGCAAATGTTCAAAGAGAGAACCGCATGGAGCGTACTCAAACACCATCATCCTGGTGAATGGCTCGTCGCATGCACAGTAACCGAGTAGGTTCATGAAGTTCTTATGGTTCACTTTGGACAACACTGCGATCTGAAACAGTAGCACTGTGTCGGTTGACTTGACAAAACATGTAGCTTTCAAGTTTAGCGCATGCATATTACCTTGTTCCTAAATTGTTCCTCGGACCGATCCGACCATTCTTCAACAGAGTTAACTGAAGCCGAGACAACAGCTATTTCAACTCCACTTGACAGAGTTCCCTTATATAATGCACAGTCAGATACAGTGCCAATCACATTGCTGAAATCCTCACAAGCCGTCTCAAGTTCGGCCCATCCTAAAGAAGGAACACCTGCCGACAAGGTACAACATACTCAACATCTACAGGTTCCGTCACAACCTTTTTCAGGAGAGTAAATTGCAAAAAATAATGTAGTTTGATGCTTGACATTTGTTACACCAAAACTTAATTTTCCTTGCTTTAAGTAACTGCTATGGTGCAAAGTGCAAACTCAAATCATATGCAATATTCCCTTTTACTCACATGCTTCAGATAGTCTTAAAAAAACCCATATGCTTCAGATGATAAGAAGCTGACCTGTCACGAAGGCTTTCAAGAGTTGTCCGCTCAGTCCGGTAGCCCATGGCATGACAGTTTTATCCTTCTTTCTACGGGACAAGAGTAGATACATGGAAGTAGCTACAACCACAAAGCAAACTGCTCCGCCGATGGCCAATGTGTAGATTGCCCAATGAGGTAGTGAAAAAGACTTTGTAGTTGAAGATTCAAGATCAGTAGGCTTGGATGAAGGACCAAAATGTGGTTTTTCTCCTGATGTATGGTTAGAAGATGCTGGGACTTGCTGGTCCCTCTGATGTAAAAGTCGCCTCTGGGTGGTGGTTCTGTATAACAAATGAACATATCGAAAAAAAAGAGAGAGAACATAATTGAGGGAATGTGCTTGGTGAAGTACTTTAAGTTGTAGTGTACAATTAGCTTACACCCTGGGTATCCTGATATGTTACCAATTGTAACCAAGGTACAGGTTCTCTTGACTTCATCATATCAAACCTTATGGCTTATGTAATTCGAAGGAGGGCATATACCTTTAGTACAAGGGTTGTTGTGTCTGTAACCTATTCTGAATGAAAGATTGTTATGTCTGTAACATATTTTAAATGAAAATGTGCATGTGATTTTAAGGGGGCAATTTATGGCTCTGATTAGTCAAGGTGTTTAGTTATCAACTGTTTGTGTTGTTGTCAGACACTCGGAATTACTTTAGAACTCAAGCTCGGCTTATTTCAAATGATAGGAAAGAAAACTGCATATAATAAAAAAATAATACTAACTTTTTTAAGCATTTTCTGCATGATTGTGGCACTCTGTAAGCTAGAGCCTCTGAAATCCTGATAAGCTCTTGCAGCTCAGTTGGCATTTCACCAGATAGTTTATTACCTTTGAGTAAGCTGCAAAGATCATCACGCTACTTTATATTATGTATCAAACACTGCACAAAGATTAGGCTGTATGCAATTTTACTCACAGTATTTTTAATGACAGTATTTTTCCTAGATCTGAAGGAATTGTTCCATGGAGGTTGTTATGACTTAATTCCATCACCTCCAGCTTTCGCAAGTTTCCCAGTTCTCCAGGGATGAGTCCATAAAAGGAATTGTTGCTAAAATCCCTACATGGAAGAATGTGAATAAGATATAGCTGAAATCACTGAAAGGTAATAACCATCTGTCTTCAATGGTGCACCAATATCAGCTAGTAATTCAAACGTTGAACTACTTAGCTGAGTTGACGCTATATAAAAGTAAAAGAAACACAGTTTTCATAGGAAATTTCATTGATGCTCCTGTCAACTAGGTCACACCGAGAAAACAGGAAAAGGAAAAGGAAAAGGTCTGAATTGGTAAACAAAGATTGCATCACAAATTTAGACATAGTGAGGTGTCTGCCACGTACAAATTTAAGAAGTTGATACTGAAATTGAGTCAGGTACTTACAAAATCTGAATGTTGACAAGCCTCCCTAGTTCAGATGAGAGCATGCCCCTTAGACCGAGATCCTTCAAGATCCTACGACCACAGTGCTTCACGTTTTTAGAAAAAAAAATGTCACATAACTTACAGCTTACATAATTTTTTATTTGAATTGCTAAATGCAAAAGAGAGAGAGAGAGAGAGAGAGAGAGAGACCGAGAAATGCTTGAACGTCAAAATCTTCTTTCATATGCATAACCCGTATTATTGTAGACTAAATCATAGCTTTCTCTAGATGTCTTTGATTCGAAACCCCATAAATTACAAGCTAAAAAGACAACAGCGGGCGATAGCGAATACCCACTGAACTCAATCAAATAAGCACCTGTTCCATGAGTAACTTTCATGGTTAACAATAATACACGCTAGATGCTACTTAAATAAATAAACAATTAACAATTAAGAGATAGTTTGTATTATTTTTCCCCTTGCAAAAGGATCTATGTACCATGGGCAGCAACTATTTACCATCAACTCCAATCCTACCTAGGACTGAGATTAGCAGAAGAGGACTGAAGATTGGATAAAAGCGTTACTTACAAGGCCACCACTCTGCCATCGTCTGAGCACTGGACTCCAAACCAAGAGCAATGACCAAAAACCTCTGCTGCTGCTCCCCAGTTCGACAAAGATCCACTTGGGTCATCTTCTATGCTCTCTCTAAATCTCAAAAGAGCTCTCCCTGAAGCACAGATCGGCAGATGTTCAGGCACAAATCCGTTTCAAGCAACCATCCTATGATCTCTTTTTTAATCATTACCCATCAAAAGTTACTCTCACCTTGTTCAATGAGGGAAGCACAAGAACCAAATCTCTCGGACACAAGGAAGGCGAGCAGTAAGGAGTAGGCCACTCTGGTGCTCCGTATCTCCATTTCTGTTCCAAGTCCAAGAAAAGAGCTAAAAACTCGTGTTTCTTCCACTGGATGTTATAGGAAAGAAGAGAGTAGAAACGAAACGGCAACCATGAAACACGGTAAACGAGGCAAAGATTCTGTCAAGTGTGGTGATGGGACTAGATGTCACGCAGCTCAAAAGTGAAACCATGCAGCATTCCATACCACCCCAAGAAAAGAATCCCCCTTTGTTTCTCCCCTGCTAGCTAAAAAGCTCTAAGAAAATGAAGAAACGCCGAGGAATGTCAAACAGCCGAAAGAACAGAGAAAAGTAGGATTTTGGAGAGTGTCTGAGTAAAGAAACCGACTCTGATTAATCTGTATTTCAAGAACCAAAAGCATAAATAAAGAAAATCTAGGATCTCTCATTATTAAACCTGTAAAGAGAGAGAGGAATCCACTCTACAGCTTCCACCCTGCCATTTCTCCACTCCTACTAGTTACAGAGCAAGGCTGAGACACAAGCCTTCTGCTTCAAGAGCCACGCAGGCATTTGATGTGTTGATTTCCATGCTCCTGCCGTCGTCTGCCTCCTCCCTCTCTTCTGTAGTCAGCAATCCTGGAGCTGGAGCGGCTAAATTTGGCGTTAGTTGTGTCCTGTGTGTTCTCCTGCCTCTTGTTTTTCTTTTACACCGGCATATTTTTTTGGAAACGATAGCTATTTGTTTACAAAGCCATTCGACCAAGATGTGAGTTCCAAGATTTCGAGTTTTCAGAACATGTCAGAGAAACTAATCTGTGTGTTTTGTGGACCTGTTCATGCGGCTAAGCATGACTGTCACCATCAGGGCGCTCTATTCATACCGCCTAACCTACTATCGTGCGTGTTGGTTGGGCTGGTTTAATTATCCGGCGCTTAGGGTATTTATAGTGTATATAACCCAAGGGGCCTTAAGGTGAATCCCATCTAAACCTTAAGGTCGATGCTTTAATGTATATAACCCAAGGGGTTTTAAGATGGTCTAACTCGGCAGATAAAGAAAAATTGTATTTTAATGTTTGTGGCCAGGTCTTTAGCTTGAGGATCATCTTTAAGTCTTTTTTTGCTTATAGCCTGCTTAAGATCACCTCTGTAATGTATAAGGTTGACCTTAAGGTGGCTTAAGACCCTCTATTTTCATACACTACAGATGCCCTTAGGCCCCGTTTGGCACAACTCTAGCTCCGAGATCTATGCTGGATCTGTAGTTTGTTGACTAAATTAAAGTGATTTAAATATTTTTATTTAATATATAATATAAATGAAATGAGTCATGTAAATGCACTTACATGCATGCAACTCTAGATCTAGGATTTCCTAAAGCTACAGATGACCAGCTCTAGGAAATCTATAGATTTTATAGAGCTAGAGCTCTGCCAAACAGGACCTAGTAGCTAGTAATTTACTCATTTGGCACCTTATTGGTGTCCTAGTATATGATATGATATGACTAGACCATATGGCACTGACCCTACTCCAAACTGCTACAGATGTACATGAACGAAAGTGCTTGGAAATTGCTACCATTGTACTTACGCTGTCGATTGGTTGATGTTGTTGGCTAGGTAGGAGAGAGGATCAGTTTTCCCTTCGAAAAGCGAGAGAGAGAGAGAGAGAGAGAGAGCCCGGGGTCATAGTGCATGGACGAAGCATTACGAATATCAGCAACAAGAGTTTGCGGAAGCTTACGTGCTTTGAACATTTCCCAACAATTATATATGGGTTTTTGTTAAATATTATCTGGATATTTTTTTAACTATTATCTAAATTTATGACTGTTGAATTAGAGATCTAATAGCCATGAATTCTCCCCTCTCTTCCTTGAATTCTACCTCCTCCCTCTTGAAAAAAAATCTTCCCCTTCGAAAACAAGAGACTCATTGATCTCTAATCCAAGAGTCACAAATTTAAATAATAGTTAGGAAGAAAACATTCGATTAACGTCTAGACACTCGCTTTTATATTGCACAAGATGTGCTGTAGGTGAAGCCGAGGAGCCAGTCGTTATTTGCATAAAAAGAATTTCACGATGGCCAATGAGCTGTGCTTGGAGTTGGTCAATAGCATACTTGTAGACAAAAATTAACACAAATAAAGTTGAACATGTGGTTTGAGAGTTCATATCTGCCCAGCCTTCCCTTTCATATTTAGGCTCGCTCCAAAGAATTTAAGTTTTGTGTTGATACGCGTGTCACTACCTGCGTTTTATTTTCTTGGCGTGTGTGTCATCACCGAGAACAAGTCTATTCGTTCAAGAAAACAAACAGAAAAAAACGTTAACAAGCTTTCACAAGTCATCAAGACAGTGACCAGTGACCACTTCAAGAGATGCAATGCAAAACCCTCATCAGCTCCTAATCCTTATTAAGAATGCGGTCCTTTTGACACTGAAGTTAATTTGCCTTTCCATCAACAATTTAACATGTACCACACCATAATACAGGATTCAAGTTGTAGCGACCCGGATTTGGCAATCTGAATTTTCTGTGTATTCTAAGCTAGTCCTTGGATCAATAACTAGCTCACACAATATAACAATGACGAATATCATATCCATATATACGCATAAATAAAAATGCATAGTAGTAAATACGCGTAAATGAACTAGATGGACAAGATCTTACATCATAGGCCGGGGAGGCTAAATACGAATGAAATCTTGCAATGAAAAAGACACATAGCAGTGGAGTCGCTTAGGATATGCCCCAGGCAATCGACTAAGGTGTCGACCTAGTATTCAGCGCCGTCTTCAATCTTCGATGAATGGTGATAAGTGTTCACCGGTAGATCATTCTTTGAGCACTAAATTCATATTGTTGAGCAATAATGAGTACATAAGCACTTAGCAAGTCATTATACCATAATGCAAGTGTATATGTATATATCTACATGCAAGGCTTCATCAAGGGAATGTCTTATGTTTCTTTTAGTATAAAACCAGTTTGTCAAATGTCACACTATAGCTAGTTTTTAAATCTATGACTTAGACATTTTTAACTTAAACCAAAATTTTTAGTTTCAATTAAATTCGTGAGAGTGAACTCTCTTCACAATTGTCCATCATGTCCAATCCATAAACACTATTCCATACCCATTTCTATACCAAGATACCATGTCCATTCCATGATCACCTAATGAATTCTACTTTCATACCAAGATATTATATCCATTTTCCTCATATCGTCATCCATAACCACCATAAACCAAAAACCATTATTTTATGAAAATTATGCAAGTGTGGTATTTTTACACTTTGCCTATTACTGGGGGCACGGTTATTTGAATATATTTTTAAACTTTACATAGACTGTATAACTTTCCCCACAAGATATGATCATCTCATAATGTAGGTCACTACACGTTTTCATATACATGCGACTGAGAAAATAATAACAGAGCTTTTACAATTCTTAGTCCCGATGCTTCATCCCACTCCGGAGGTGAGACCTCTCAACACTATTACGGGCAATATTTTCAACGAGGGATCACCTTTGTTAGGGAGTCTATGACTCTTCACGTTTAAAGAAATCTGCATAAGGGCAGTGACCAGTGTGGGTCACTCTCAAAATAATCACAGTAGAAATCCAGAAATCCACCTACCAATTTACTGCGTAGGAGTTTACACCAAAACTAACCAAATTAATTAGCCAGATCAATCCCATACTTGACTTGTGGTAGCACGATTCGGGTATAGAAAAGAGCGGCTTAAGATTCAGTCACTTATTGACTCAGGCGAGACAATCAACAAACCTAGATCTCATACATCACGGCATCGGTCTCATCCCAACCACTCGCCCGAGTCTCCTCAAGAAAAATACAAATGGTTATTTTTATTTTTTAAACTTTTAAAAAAGCACTAAAAACCAGGATGTTACAGTGGCCACAGTCGAGCGCCTTGGCGGGCTTGCCGACGATGAGGAAGGGGTGGAGGAGCTTGGGCAACCAGCAAAATGGAACGATGAGTCTTTGCAAAGCCAACAAAGGTGGTGGAATTCAGACTAGGGCATGGAGGCAGCGATGCTACGAAAATGAGCGACACAGGAGCCTCAGTTGGGCCATAGCTTTGGTGAAGGAGTAAAGGAAAGAACCAGCTACTAGGAGAGGTAAAGGGAGTCATGGCAATGCTACTAGAATGGGCACGGAGACCTATGGTCACCGGAGTTGGGCCGTCGGCGAAGAAACGTGGTGGCGTTAGCACTGCTACAGTGGAGACTACACTAGCGAAAGCAACACCCAAACTAAACCAGTTGAAAAAGGTTCCTAGGAACACAAGGAGCTCACCAGAGAGGTTGGCACCGTAGGGGAGGTACATGAATGGCACGGTAGTGGTTGTTAGCGACGGTGGTGGGCAGGGCGGTGGTCGTCAACGATAGTGGCGACAACACTCCTTGGTAACGGACAACTGAAGTAGAGGTGCATTTCAACATCAAGGAAGCACAGAGAAGGCAAAACTGAGGTCAAAGAGGACGGGGGCTCACCGTGGTGGTAGCTACGTCATGGGTGGTGGTGGCGGCCGGACTTGGTGAAGAAGGAGTGGACCTAGCACTACACTACAGTGGGCACCAAATTAGCTTAGGGGTTTTGATGTTTGGGCATGGCGGCGCAATGCAACACGGTTGGCGAGGTGAATACACACTGAGTTGGTTGGAACATGAAGTGGAGGTGGCAGCTAGCATGGGCACACGTGCCTTCGAGCTTGATTCGGGCTCAAGGTGAAAGAAGGCAGTTTTGGGGTATTGTGGAAGGCAAGAGGGAGCAAGGGGAAACCTAAGGCACGACTTAAATAGAGAAGAGGAGGGAGGAGACAGGGACAAGGGGAGAGTTCAGTGCGAGATACCGCGAGCGGGAGCGCGAGTAGGGAAGGCATGGCTGGTGCGACGACATGACAAGGTCGCGATGACGGGAGAGAAGGCACAAGGCTCGAGGTTGTAGAGGCTAGCATAGAGGTCTGCGTCTGAGCCGAATGACGAATGTTTGTACAAGACTACAAGCGGAGGCAAGAGAGAGCAAGCCATGTTGAGGAAGAGAAACCATGCTAGCGCTCTCTCTCGCTTGTTCGACCTTACAAGTGGGGCTAGGGGCCCATTCGTTAGCCAGCGCAAGAGAGGGGAGAACTAGGCTATGACAAACGACTGGGAGCCTGGGACACGCATGAACAGGCTTGTTTTGCTGGACTACGGTGAGGGAGAAAAGAGGGGAGAGAAAGCGGGGGTGCGGTCGGCTGGGCCATGGAGAGAATAGAGAGAGAGGAAAGGGAAGCGGGCCGACGGCTGGGTTTCGGCCCAAGGACGGAGAAAAGGATTTAAGTTCCATTTGAGGTTTAATTTTTATTTGAATTTAGATCTGAACCTTTTGAGGGATTCTTCTCCCCAGGACTTTAGGAAATTTTGGTTAGCACTAAGCTAAATCTTAGAATTTTGCAAATCCAAATTTGATTTGGGTTTGAATTTAAATTTTGGAAAGGGGTTGTAGCACACAAAAAGGATTCAAAATATTTGTTAGAAACTCACAATTGATTTTAATATTTTACAAAATTTGATTTTGAGCCAAGGAATTTGTTTTAAATTTTAAATTCAAGGCAAAGCTTTCGAAAAATTTGAAATACAACAAAAGTTTTTGAAATTCATGAAATTTTAAATTTGACTCAAATTTGGGCTGTTACACAAGTATAACACCCAATATTAAAAAAAAGTACCGGCAAAATATACACCGAATAGCAGAGAAGAGAAGATGCTATGGCGTAACCTACTGGAGTATGAACTACTTGTGCCAGAATTCCAGAAGTTTCAGACAGATTAGCCGGTCTGCCATCCCATTCATTGCAGCTCGGCTAAAAGAAGAAGAAGAGATATATAATAGGATGATCCCAAATGGCCAATCAAACTCAGACGATGGATGAAGACAGGGTTGGCATGGCTCGGCTTGCATGTGTGTGGGCATCATATTCATATCAAAGGCCTCAAGGCAACCGTTCAGCGTGCGTATCAATCCGGGTGTTAAACTAGTGGTATGATTCTCGCAACACCCCTCGACTCGTTTGCTATTTACATTCAGGTCCTCATCTCCTGTAAAGAAAGAGATATACTAGTATTTTCACTTTAAGCATCAGTTGGTACAGGTGGGCAACCAGGGATCGATTCGATGGTCACCTTGACAAGCTAGCAAGCGCAGAAAAGGTCATGGAGACCATGGAGCAGGTCCATATGACGATCAGAGGCAGACAAGGTCACGTTCATCATCGGTTCATGGGTCCAAGCATCCGGAATTCCGGCAAGGCGACCGTGCACCGCATGTTACCCCCACCTTATCCATAATGTCTTGGCATGCATGTGGACATCAACAACAATTCTTGCCAGTCATATACCACCGGAAAGAATCACATCCAAAAATGCACGAGATGCTACCAACCAGATTCGCAAAAACTGCATCTAATCGTTCACAACATGCTTATCATAAAAGGAAGATGATCAAACCTCGCAACAAACAGGCGACCAATGCAAACTGCTCAGACGAGTCTATTTAGTGATACGGTATCATGCATCCATTAATGGTAGCAAAGTTGCACAATGGTAACACCAAGTTTCCCGATGATATCAACGGCCTCTGCCCAGATGGTAGCAAGGAAAAACAGTAAGCGGTTCAAAGCCCACTCAGCTTAACAGTCGCTGGTGTAAGTTATACACTGTCGTTCTGACAGGATCATGTAAATTGGGCGGGTGCGCTTCTTCACCGGAAGTAAATGGATACAAGCGGGATGTCAACGTCGTTGTCATCATCGTCCTCACAGGCCACCACGACATCGAGATGGTGCCGGTATGAGGGCACCTCCACCTTGGCCACCTCCCTGGCCACATCAACCACCTTCTTGTCCAGCCGGTCCTTGTGCCTGGGGAACATGGAGTTGTACAGCAGCGAGGTGCCGCACGATATGCTGTACGCGTTCAAGCCCTTCTCCTTGAGCCATTCCAGGAGCTCCCTTAGCGTGATGTTGCCGGTTATGGTCCACCGGTCCCAGACCGTCCACGTCATGTCCTGGTGCTTGATGGTCTTGGGCGGGACCGGCTCAGCCATAGAGAAGAGGGGGATTGCAAGGTTTGCAAATGTGTTCCTGTAGTCTTCAACCTTGTGCCCACCAGCAAGGACTTTGTAAAGTTCCAGGCAGACAAGGCCGGTGGCCATTGCGGTGGTGGTGGCGATGGCTGGGATGATCCTGCCGGCTATAAACTTTGCCTTCAGCTTGTCCACTTCAGGGATGCTGTAGTTCCTTGCCCGCATGTTAGCAAAACCAGCTATCACGTCCATATGGAAATTGGTGTCATCGTCCTGCACATACAACAGAGCAGCTCAGCAATCCTCACTCAATTTATGAAACTTCTGGATGCATGAGAGTGTTCATTCTAGAGATACATGGCTAGTTGGCTACCCATGGAAAAGCTGGAAGAAATTAGGCATTTAGCATAAAAGCTACAGCATGTAAGTGCAGGGAAACACTTCAGAGTAAATCATTGAAGTTTTAGAAAAGATTAATAAGATATGCTGACCTTCTCAAACTGTATCGGGTTCATGTGGAACCCTGGTGGCAGTGTTTTGGAAATTTCTTCTAACTTTGCAACAAGCTCTTCAATGACAGCAGCATCATCAATAGATGCAGAGGATAGACTAGTAGCCTTCTCGTCTGTAACTATCTTAACCCCCTGTTTTGGTTGGAAATCAGGAACAATCACCTTGTCGACAGCTTCAGCCAGCTTCTTTGGGTTTTTGGCCCAGTCAGGTATGGGTATTCCAAATGTCTCTGCCCTTAATATTGAAGCAGCCAATATAAAGTTAAGCTGACTTGGATCAGTGGACAAGAACTCTAGAGGCCGTGGGAACCGCTTTGGAGCAGACCAGAAGGGAGCACCAGAGCTGGTCATTGAATCTTCTGGGAAAGTGAATGTCAGCTGCTTCACACGGTTGGAGAAATAATCCTCAAACCTAAGAGGCAACATCAATAAAAACAGTAGGGTGAAGAACATTAGATCTAAGATTCAGAGTCCTGTGAAGTAGACAGCATGGTCAAAAGGCAAATGCATCGGCCATATTTAAATTTCATAACTTCCTTGCCCTATGCCACATTAAGCTACAACGTGTTGAGACACACACACACGGAGGGAGGTGTAAAACTTACTTAAGCCGGGCCCAGGTAATACAATCTTGGAATGTCTCGCACTTCTCTCTATCAAGGCATTCAATAACACGCTCAAGCTGATCCCTAGCCTGTGCATCACCAGCAGTTCTTGCTGCAGTTGCATATCCACTAGGATTTGATAGGAAATTATTTACTTCAGTGGGGGTCTTCTCAAGTAAACCCTCAAACTCAGACCTAGCCCAGGTTAGGCAGTGGTCAATATTATGAGGAAATGAATGTACAGTGCACATAGGGGCCTGCTTTTCAGGTGGATCTCTGGACGCCCCATAGTTCTCTGTTAGGTGAGGTATGACCATCTGTGTATTGCATTTAGCACCCAGAGTCCCAGATTCCAGAAGTGGCTTCTGGAAATATACACATCTGGAGTCTATGTACATTCTTGCAGTCACATTATCAAGGGCATTGATAACAGCATCAAGGCTCTCCCAAAAGGCATCATTAAATACATTTTCGGTCTCAGGACTTGCTCTGTTCTGAAGGGCCTCGACATGAAGCTTAGGATTAATTGCCATAGCAGCAGTAGCAGCAACTGTGGACTTGGGCTGCCCAATGTTCCAGTCACGGAAAAGAAACTGGCGACTGAGATTGCTCTTTTCAATAACATCATCATCTGTCACAGTCAGCTTTCCATTTTGATTGCATGAAATGCCCATTAGCGCCAGGTTCTTCAAGAATTCACATCCAAGCGCCCCAGAACCGACCATAAAGATTTTCGCCTGCTCCAGTTTCTTTTGAAGCTTAGATCCAAATACACTGATTTGTGCATCATATCTACTGTTCTCTGGCTTCAAATCGCCAGGCTCCAAGGGCTCAACAGGGAGAGATTCAACAGAATCAAAATAGAAGAACTGCAAAATCAAGACATACATTAACATTACAAATTTATGCAAACAAATTGAATTATATAATTAAGAAAAGAGGAAACAGATTCTAACCTGATAAACCGGATGGAATTTCCCCGAGCATGCTTTCACAACCTCCTGACCTACAATACCACCAAACATTGCAGCCATAGGATTCAGAACAGCCCTGGAACCAGTTGCAAAATGATGCAGGAGTTTTTTGTCAATTTCTTCGACTTTTTTATCACCCTGAGTTTCATTAATGCTAATAGCAAAATCTATCAGCCTTTGCACATCATCAACAGACCCAGCAATAGGGAATCGCCTCAATTCATTCCTAAACTTATCCAAAGCTTGGAAAGCCAAATGCAAGAGAGGTGGGCGCTCTAACTTGGAGAAGTCACTCATGAGAAATTCTCCTGGTTCCTTCATGGCCTCTTTCAAGGGTTTGAATTTAAGAACCTTTGGTGGCTTGACCTGTGTGACAATACCACCTCTAATGTATGTGCCAAATGAGGAAGTGTCTTCTTCTAGAGTAAAAGAGTAAGGCCTTGCATTCTTAATCTTTCTTGGTTTTCCATCATTCAGCTCAGCCATTCCCTGGACTTCAGAGAACACAACTAGATCACCATCCTGGAACTCCAGACGCTCATCATCAACACAAGAGACAAGTGCTGGGTTGTCATTACTGATCGATGCCACAATTCCTGTATGTGGTTCCTCTCCATCAACATCCAAAACAGTAAACTCAGGACCAAAATCACAAAAGACACTCCCAAAAAGACCACGAACATCAGACTTAATGAAAGCAATGGGTGGCTGATGGCTGTGGCAGTAATCGTCAAACTGAACTGCTTTCTCTAAGCTGATATCAGTAAAGACCACAGCCTGTAAGTTCATAAGGAAATGGTTATTCTCAGAATAAGAAATTACCAAATTTTTACCAGTGTAAATCAAGAAGCATATATGTTAACAAATTTCATACCAAATTCATGATAAATCATCTATTTCCCCTCAAAAGCCAAAATTTTGCAAGGCAACGTGCAATGCAAAAAAAAACGTTGTCCTTGCTCAAAGCAGGAACATGCTTTAAAATTTCAATTACCTTGGTCAAGCTAAAGACCTTTGCGGGTCATGCTGCATAAAGGAGCGTATGTCAACAAATTTAAAGCAAACAGATAATGTGTCTCCATTAATGGAGCCATATGGCTTTGATGAGGAGTATTTGATGCTGAGAAAATCGTTCTGCAGTTTTCTACTTATTTTTTTTCCTCAGCAGTTGGCACAATTTAATGGAGCCTTATGGCTTTGGTGAGGATAGTACTAACTACTAAGGCCATCATTCGCTTAGTTTATACAATACACATTGCCAAATACAAAAGTTGCAGTTCAACAATGAATAGAGAAAGTGTTTTATCCAGACCAAAATCAGGCAATTAAAGGAGCAAGGCAATAGATATAGAAACCTGATGGTCTATGAATGTGACTAACTTTTAAGTTATTCCAAATAGTCTGGCAGATCAGGCATTTTTAGAAGCTAGTAGCAATCGATACACATGGTCCATCCTATACTTCATGCATGTTGATGGTATGCACATTTGTACATACCTTGATTATGTCCTGATCAAAGATTTATAGTTCTTGAGTTTATTATTTTATTTATTCAAGGAGGTCTTTTGTAAATGCTAAAGTTGTAGCATGTCACTTCTTTTGAAATTCCAGTCTTTTACAAAAAGCTGGCGCAAAATTTCTAAACTAAAACAAAATAACAAGGTGGAAAGCCTGTTGTCACACAGCTCACATGGACAGAAAGTTCAAGCATAATACCAACTTTAAATGAAGACACCCAGAAGTAGAAAAAATAAAAAGCAAGGAATGGGATCACAGATCAATTTCATGCTCACATACCTGGAAATTAGAAAGGTGCTCCTTGGTCAATTCACCAGTTAAAGTAGAGATGATAACAGCATTGTTAAGCTCCTGTAGCTTCTGAACACAAGCTTGAGCACGGTTTTGTCCAACATCCTTCTCTGAGAGGAAGAAGTTGCTTGATAAGTCCCATAGCTCCACATTACTGTTATCATGCAAGGTTACAGACTTGACACCCGCGAGGACAAGGTTCTTTGCTGCAGGAATACATGGGGGTTAATTAAATCAACTGTAAGCCAAAAGCTTTAACCATCCAACAATTTAAATTCCTCAAAACATCTTCAAGTTTCACAAGTTAATCATAATATACTGAATGTGAAGAATATAAAAAAGCTCATAATTTGTATTTATGCCCGAGACTCCCAGTGTGTGATAATGAGTTAATGACATCTCAGCATACATCCAATAATCGAATTGACCAGCATCTCCAGCACATCTTTAAGATGTTAACTTGGTATTGTAGGCCAAAACTAAGGGTGGCCTTATTGCAAAAATATCAGTAAGTATCCATGTGCAATGCGTTCATCACAACAGAAGCAGAGGCTAGCAGTTTGTAAGTAAGGGGCACTGCAAATTTGGTGGCTATGCTTGTCATGGTGTACCGTGAACCCCGAACCGTGAACCCAGCGAACCACAAATCTGGTAAGTACGGTTTTCTTTGAACACAATAATAAGAGCACATATAACCATCTAGGAGAGTTGTAGAATGAAATCAAACCCCTAGACCACCTAATGGACATCACTGTGTTTGATCAATCTAGCAACACCACCAGCAGAGCTGAACCAAGAACTCAGCACATGACATCCTAGCACATCGGCATATCTGTTTGCGACACCAACAGAGGATTAACTTCTGCACGACTAACATAACAGACATTGCTAATTCCCTACCCTGCATCAGATCGAGCTAGGAATAATTATGAAAAGCCGCATCTTGCTTATAGCTTACGATTATATAAGCTAAAATTTTATGGAAAGAATTTAAACAAACTAGAAACATCTCGATTAGAGGAGCGCTTGGAAGGAACGTACCTATCTCGGCGCCGAGGCCCTGGAGTCCAGAGACGAGGACGTTGGAGCCGAAGAGGCGCTTCATGGTTTCGCGGCCATAGACGGCGAGCTGGCGGCTGTGGAGGTCCTCGTCGATCTCCGGCGCCCTCCAGGCCATGGCGTCGTCGGCCTTGTTGAGCTCCTCCTCGGCGCGGGTCTTCTTCTGCAAGTCCTCGACCTCGCCGGCGACGACCTCCCGCTTCCGGGGAAGCATATAGCGTAGGGCGCCGCCGAGGAGCCCGACAACGGCGGCCGCCGCGAAGAGCAGGTAGAAGGCAGCGGGCGAGAGCCGACGCGTCAGATCCAGCACGTGCTGAGGCCGAAACCACATCAATCGTGTCGTCGTGAGGCGGGGAGCGCAGGAAGGAGATCGGAGAGGGGGGGGGGGGGGGGGGGAGCTCACCTTGGATTCGTCGAGTGGAGGAGCAGAGCAGCCGCCCTACTCTTCTATCTGGTCTAGGGTTTTCCTTGTGAGGGTAGCAGGCTTGGGCTGCTCTTCTTGCCTTCGCGGAAGAGGAGAGAGAATCTTGGGGCACGGAGCTTTGCGGGACCCACTTGCCAGTGCCTATGCGTGTTCTCGCGGGCCGGGAAAAGGGAGAGGGAACCTGGTTCTCCCTCCCTCCTATTCCTGTCGTTGAGTAAAGAGGAGGCTGCAAGTGGGCCCAATTTTTCTTGGTGGTCCGGATTAGCTAAAGTATAATCTCTGCTACTTAAAAAGAGGACTTGGTGTTAGGTATGTTATTCTTCCGCTCTTCTCACTTCTAAAAACCATCCGCGCAACTCATCTTACCTATTGGATGAGTCTCGCAAAAACCAGCTCACTCACACGCGCGTGTCCTCCTTCCCTCCCCACCCACACCGTCGTCGCCTCCTCCTCACCCCACCTGCACCACACTGCCTCCCCCTCCCTTCCCATTCTCGCCTTCTTCCCCCTCTCCCCCGCCTGCTCTTCATCGCCCCCCACTGATGTTGATATCGCCAACTCTTCCCATTTTTGTGCTATATCTGCATTAACCATCATACCATTCGTTCAGATATGGTAACAGCAAGTTTTTGCATTTTTGGGAAGCATAAACTAAGTTATTCCAAAATAGAAGGAGAGCGTGCTCCTGGAGCTACGGGTGTGGGGGGTCTGCGTGGCGCCAGCAAAGAGAGAGGGGAAGGAGGGCCAGCTAGGCCGGGCCAGGGAGAGGCAAGGGTGGGCTGGGCCAAGCCCAGGAGGAGATTTCGAATTTTGAAAATCCAAGCAAAATTTAAGAAGCACACTTTGAATATAATCCCGCTGATGCTTCCATGGAAGGCGATCGTCGTTCGTGTCAGGATGGATCGGCGGACTCCGCAGAACCCCCAGCAGCGATTCAAAACAGCCTCATCAAACCTCCACAGTACTTGATTTTGCCCAAGCGTATTTGTGATTGTCAATGAGCTTCTTCACGTTGCCTAAATAAAAAAAGGCGTTTTAGCTTTAGGCATGCGAATTAAGGAGCGAAAGAAAATGATTGCTCATTCCCACACCTTAGTGAGATAGATCTGGGCCCGTTCATTTCGGATTGAGTTTCTGACTTTTGAATTATTTTTCACTATTTCCAAATTTCATTTTTTTCTAGTTTTTTGGTTTTTTTTGAGTTTTTTTGCCGGTTCTTTTTTTCCCTGTATTTGTTTGTATTGTTCAAAGGTATGATGGGAAGAAGTAAGACAAATGTACCTTAAGCTGTAGATTAATTTATGTTTAAAGAAAAGTTTATATGGCTAAAAATAACTTCTATAAATCGACAGTCAGCACTTAGCAGTGGCAACGATCATGTCATCAGTATTCGCAGTAAGACGTTGGCAGGCTTCAAGCTAGCAGTAGTCCATTAACGCAACACAGTGGAACGAACAGGAGTATACGACTAGTAAATTTCAGACCGGAATATAACATCAGATGTTCTGCTTTCGGCTGCGCATGTTCCTGACCACGGGGGAGGACGACGACAAGTGATTTAGGCCTGTTTGTTTTCACTTAAGATTATTATAATCTAGCTTATAAATCATAAGTGAAAACAAACAGTCCAGATTATAAGGTAACTTATTATAATCTAATAGTCCAGATTATTGTAATCTAATAAACTCAAAAAGGAGCTTATTTCAGCTTATAGATCCACTTTTATCTTAATGACCATAAAACTTTAGAAATATTACCCACCTTTACCATTCATCCAACTCCCAACTCCCATGCCTCTCTCTCCCAGGGCATTGTAGTCTTTAAACATTCGAATACAACAATCCATAACTCTGATAATCCAGGCTACCAAATACCTGACAGCTTATTTCCCACCAGCTTGTTATAAACTAGCTTATATAATCCCCACCTATAAGCTAGATTATAATAATCTTAAGTGGAAACAAACAGGGCCTGAGACACACTTTACTACCCTAAACAGAATGAGAAATCCCCCAAAAGCCACGACCAAATGCTTTGCTTGCTTGATCAACTTCACTACTCCGCACTTCTCTCTACTTCAGACCTATTTCCTTCAGCAGCATCCCGTCCGATGGAACCCCTACTTCACCGGCTCCAGTCTCCTCCTTTCAAGCCGCCTCTTCCTCGAGCAGCTTCTGATCAAAGTGCCACACACCTGCAACCAAATTACACAAACAGTAAAACTGGGTGAACCACAGACGAACATACAGCAGGTGAGGTGTTTTTCGGCGAAACACTTAACCATGCCCCTTGCCCACTCTTCTGAGCTGCGCGACGTACTCAGAGATCTTCTTGATGGCTTCAACCTTTCACAACAAAAAAATGAGATATCTTTCAGCCAAGAAGTATTTTAACAGAGTACCCAAAAAAAAAACTGGAGCATGGTGCTGAATGCAGAGCCCATTCGATATTGAATTCGTTTAGTTGTTCTACCTGCTCCTCAAGGAATTCACTCTCAATAAAGTCGATCAGCTGAGGATCATTGCACCTTGATGCCACCTGTTAATTTTGGGTGAACACTTTTTAGAATTTCTGGTGTAGCACTACATTTACTGCTGGTTTTAAAGTAGCATCGACAAATTATTCAATGTACTTGTAACACATTGTAAGTCCATTTTCTGCATTAGTGCATAAAAGAGCAGCTTACACCGTGCAGGTTATGCAACTTCTCATTTACCAGCTTTTCAAGAGCCAAAGCTAACTCCATAGCTGAAATCACAAGTGACGCCCAAGTTAAAACTTAAAATAAAATATGGGATGCATGAAATTGCTACAGATAAAATGGATACACAAATCAAATCTTCTACATCAGTAAAGTTCCATCAATCAGCAACTTGACAGTTTCGATAGAAAATACTAAAGATTACTAAAAAACAGAAAATCAGAGAAATTAAAGGAATTCGGAAGGAAAACAAAAGCATGCTTTGTTTTAGGATTTCATTTTCCCTTTTGGTGTTGAGGATTTTTTTTTTGTGTGTGTGTAGTTTAAACAATGTTCACAACCAAAACAAGCTCTCTTTGTAGCAATCAGTGGAGACCAGCCACATAACTGACACAGACACACAGTGGCACCCAACAAAACTTTTATTGAAAAAGGACAGGTTTTCCCCCCAAAGAAGCCATGTGCAATCACTAACCAATCAGCTTTGCATTCATCTACTTTAGCTATCTGCTGAGAGCCCAAACTCATACAACTGAAGTGGCTGCAGGACGAGTTCGCTTGCACGTGAAAATTCAACAGGGAACTTTCGCTAATCTCCGGCAACATGCAGCCTCTTCCCAACCACTTAATTTCCACATGCATAACCAGAGAGACTTAGAATCACACAACAAGCACGAGCACATGCACCTCTCATGTAATGTAGCGCACTGCGAACACAGCCAGAACCAGAAGGCTACTCACCATACAAAGCGTCGCCTTTCTCGGGGTGGTCGAACTCTGTTAAGGGTGCGACAATGGACCGGAGCCTCACCCTGCCTCCACGCTTGTTCTGACAACACAAGAACACGGCAGTGTCAGTGTTCGGCACATGGCAACAGTACATGGCTTTGGCAATTGAGGGGACAACCGAGGTAATACCTGGTACTTGATGAGCTTCTCGGCGTGCTCCCTCTCCTCGTCGCTCGATTCCTTGAAGAGCCTTAACATACGGCGAAATAGTGAGGATGATTTTGCTACGATCAGATCAGATGTATTCAGTGATGGCTAAGTGAGCGACGACTTACTTGGCAAAGCCCTTGAGAGCAACGTTGTCGCGGTCAAAGTAGGCGAAGAGGGAGTGGTACGCGTACGAGGCGTTGTACTCCACACTGCAAATGACAAATTTTGGGGTTGAAATCCGATTCCATAGAATGGTTGACTAACTAATACCACAATTAGCTGATTCTTTTTCCCCCCATTTTTGCATCTATCCGTCCGTAGTGCACAGCCAAGTTCGCGAAACTGTGCACAACTTAGCAGGGAAAGAGAAGAAGCGAGTTCGTTCCCCAAAGCCAAATCTGAAGAAAATTCACCGAAAGGCGTAGAACTCGAGAAATGAAAGCACCGAAATCATGAGGCGGATCAACCGCAGAGCAGAGCAGGGCAGAGCACTCACTTGATCTGGTCGTTGATGGCGGCCTCGCAGTCGTCGAGGTACTTGTGCCTCGCCAGCGACCGGTCCTTGCCCTGCGGCACGAGCGAGAGCTCCCCCTTCAACTCCTCGAATGGCTGGAAGACCACCCCGCTGAGCACCTCCCCCTTCCCCTTCCCCGCCGCAGTGCACACGGATGGCATGCCGCGCGGCAGGGCCAGCCTGACAGAAGCGCCTGCTCCAGCGAGCCGGTGAGCCGCTGGGGCGGCGGCCGGCGGCGGCGAAGCCCTGAGAAGCATGCCGAAGGTGGTGGATGCGCGGCGTGCGCGTGACTGCGGTGCGGTGCGGTGCGGTGGAAGGGGAGGCGCCGCGCTAGCCTTATAGGGACAGATATAGGGCATGTTTGGCAACGGTTGCGCTTTATGATTTTTAGCTAAAATTTTTGAATTTTGGCTGTTTACGGTACAGATTACGGAGAGAGATACCCACTTACGATTTTGGCTAGTACAGATGCTGGGCTTTTAACGTGTATGTCGTTTAACTTGTAGACCCTGTCTTGAAAAAATATTCCATTTGAAAGTTAGGTACTGTAGCAAACACCAAAAGCCGTCAGCTTCGGAGGAAAAGAACAGATATAGGCGCGTGTGCTTCGTGGGTGCATGACACGTGGACGGCACGGATGGAATGTAAGCGGCGGTGCGCGTGGCCGGCAAGTGCACCGACCACGACGGCCCTGGTTTTTTTTTCAGCTTCTAGTTTCTGCTTTTGACTTTTTTTACAGTAATTAGTTTTTAGACGAAGTGTCCTTTTAAGATAGGTTCTACTAGTGTTAATTGTAGTATATATTGTACCGACTTCATTTATATCGGCAAAAATCGTACATGAGTTTCTGTTACGCTGTAATCTCTCGCATGAACAACTCAAAAACTACAAACCGTGGTCAAAAGTTATAAGTCTCAGCCAAAAAGAGTAGACTCAACGAGGAGGGTATTTGTTTTTCAGGCTATGGTGTGGTGGTGGATCCCGCTCGCGGCACACCCAGCCTTGGTCGTCGACTAGGAGCTCTTTCTATTGGTTTTGCCTTTTGATTTATGTTTAGAGAATTTAAAACTAATATAAACATCTAAATTTCTATAAACCGGTATTACTATTTATCAAATACAGCTAAAAATTATCAATAAAAGCCAGTACAACGGAGACACGTGGGAACAAGAAGAGCCTCGAGGGATTTTGCTAATCTTTGTTTTTCATCTTTGCCTGCGAAATTCATGTTCCTCGAACCTTGCTTCAACTTTTAATTCCCATCCAATTACACAGAAGCAAAGAACGCAAGGAAGAGATCAAGAAGAGGACGGTAGGTAGTAGGTAGAGACAGATATGCAGGCACGACAGGACAGAGCTAGGCAGCTCGTCCTGGACGGATCTTCTCCTCTCCTGCCGGCCGCCGCTGCGTGTGGAGGCCTCGCGCGCGCTCTGGACCAGATCAGCCCCCACCGTCTGTCTCCACGCCACCACACCACACGTACGAATCACCATCCTCCTTATCATGAACGAATCCACCACGTCTTCGTTCTTCCTCGTCGTCTTGCCCACGCCTCTCCTTCCTCGCCATGCAATCATGCCGTGCGTGCTAACTCCATTGGTCTTCTCCGACGAGCTGAGCTCCGGTCAATTATTTGATTTGCTCAGATTAGTGATGCCCGTCACTCGAGAACCCGTGCTCGCTCGCCAGGTTCCATGCATCCCCCGTTAGTTTAGTTCAGTTTACTGTCTCTGTCTGAAAGCAAAGATCCATCCCCCCGTTCTTCTCGATCAGCTGGTACTTACATAGCGAAATCATGGTAAAAGCATCTACAGGAAAATGTCTATTTTACAACACTGAACTATGATTTGAGTCTGAATTTCAAACTAGTGATCTGTAAACTACAAAACCGTTTGCTTTTCACCATTGAACTCTTAAAACCAGTGCAACACACCCAGCAAGGGCAGGAAGGTGGCGATTAGCGGTGAGCTGAACCCAGGCTCGGGCTTTTGAGAGGGGAGGATGAGGATATGGGTATGACATGTGGGACAAACTAGTTCGTCAATTTTTGTGCCAACTAAGCTTCGCGTACTCAGCTATTTTTGTTCACGTGGATGTCGGGTCAAAGAAATTTCAAATTGAGCTTCACTGACGTGGCTATACCATACATGCATGTTCTCTTGATACTATCCTGTCTCGTTTTGTTTGCATATAGCAGCACTCAGCGTTTTGTTCAGTAATTCTACAACCGAGCGTCTTGCGTGTTCTTCTCTGCTGGTACACTAATCCTGTGTGTGTGATCTGCTAGAGCTGCCTTGCTATGAGATACGAAGCGCTGGTTCTGCGACAGGCCAAATACTCCGATGACCTTCATCTCCATGTTGGCATATTTGCCAAATACTCATGATTTGTTGCCTGCATGAGGCCAAATACTGCGAGAGGTAATTAGATTCATTCATCAGTTCTAGTGTCCCTTCCCTTCTCTTTTCTTATGATTTGTGTCTGAAGACAACTTCAGATCTTGGCATGTTGCCTGCATGTCGTATCTGCGGCTCTTCCTTATATGGCCAGTTGGCCACAGTCCCAACTAACACGACTTCACACCACTGTAGTTAGCTTCAATAGTGTGAAGAACACAATTCAGTGGTAATTTGAATGTTTGAAGCAGTGGACATCTTGGAACGTCTGAATCATACAGTAAACTGTGAAACCCGATCACCGAAGGGCTAGCAAATGCATCTCTGCCTTCTTCTCTTTTTTTTTCGAACACGCAGGAGAGCTGCGTATCATTATATTAAGAAGAAGAAAAGGAGTCAAAAGAGACTCATACAAAGGGTAGGAATACAAAAGGCGACCAAAAGAACACCCACACAACTAAGCTAAGGCCAAATGCGCCTGAGGCCTTTGGCCCCTGCCACACACCACAATTTTGCCTCATCTCTAATCTCTTGCACTAAAACGCTACAGTTAGGGGAGGCCCCCTCAAAAACACATCTATTCCTATACTTCCAAATCCACCAAGCCACCAACAGAACTAAAGAATTAAAACCCTTTTGGTATTGTTGATGCAGTTGCAGCAGAACTTGGCGCCACCAACCAAATAAGTTAGAATCAGTGGGCCCAGGTGCATGGTGCTGCATGCCAACAATGGATAAAATCGTGAACCACACTGTTCTTGAGAATACACATGTAGTGAGCAGATGTTGGATATCTTTGTAGCACCCAGAAATTAAATATAATAACAATAATAATAAAAAAACCAAAAACCCACCAAACCATAATCTCATCTTAACCTCAATATATATAGAGGAATCATTTTTTTCCTCCCTGTGCGCCGTCTTCCCTCCAGGAACTCTCTCTCTCCTCTCTACCTCTCTCTTCCTCTCTCCATCTCTCTCTCTCGCACGGGCCTGCATGGGAGCTGCATGGGCACCGGCGGAGGCGGCCTCGGGGGCGGCGGCGCCGGCAGTGGTGGCGGCGGCGGCCGGCCGGCCGGCGGCGGCAGCAGCCGTGGCTCTCTCGGCTGCTTGGTGGTCCAGCCATGGCGGCCATGGTGGCTCGGCGGCCGCGGTGACCCGACCGTCAGGCGGCGGCGGTCCTGCAGGCGGATGGCGGCGGCTTGGTCGGCAGGCGGCGGTGGCCCGGTCGGCGGCGGTAGCGGCCCGTGGCGCTTACGGCTGCGCGGAGCTCCTGCCATGGCGGCTCGGCGGTGGCCCAGCCGGCAGGCGGCGGCAGCTTGGCCGGCGGGGAGTGACGGCGGCGGCGGCAGCCACGGCTGGTTTTGCACGCTGAGCGTGTACGCGCGCGGCCGGCTCGGCAACGGCGGCAGCCCGGCTGGCTGGTGGCAACGGCCCGGCCAGGGAGTGGCGGCGCAAGGCGACAGCGGCGACGTCGGTACGCACGGCAGTGCCACACTCGCCTGGGGCCACCCGCAACCAGTCCACGCACGTACACGCCGCGCGCACGGCACGGCCGAATGCATTTCCTGCGGCCGACCGTCGTTTCCGTGGTCGAACGCCGTTCGCTCGATCGAATGTCTATTTTCTTCCAGTCATTTATCACCTGTCGTTCTTGATTAAATTCATCATCGGTTATCCTCTGAATCGCCTGTAGGTTCTCGCGCAGCTGTCGAGGGAGCAACCGAGCAGTTGCGGTTCTCGGATCCATCGAGCAGCGTGTCCGTCGAGCGTGCTCAAGGCAAGTACCTCGCGGCCGTAACCCCTGCATTTCGCATTTTACATCTCCCATGATTGCTTGCTACCGTTGCTATTGAGTACTATTACCATATCGCTAAAGCTGGTCTGTCTATAATCATATCACCCAACGCTCACCTATCTACTATCCTGTCACTAAAGCGTACCTGTTTACGATCATATCACCAAAACTTACCAGGCTTTTATCATATCACTAATGTTACCTGATTAATACCATACCCTGAAAGTTACCTGCTTGTTATCAGATTACTAACGCTTGCCCGATTGTTGTCACATGCTAATGCCTGCTAGTTATGTACTTTTATACTGTATTCATATCATGAGGTTCTAGGTTATCTTATTGTCCATGCTTTATATTAATTAATACCTTAGACACTTAGATGTATTAAACTGCTATGGTTAATGTCTAAGTTGCATGCTTTAATTATTAATTATAATTGTTGTTTAAATTGTGGTTGGGGTAGTATAGGAGTGACTTCAACTTAAGGTTAACCACTAGTAATCTTTGGCTTCGGAATGATATATTTAATTACCAGTTCCCTGATTCATTACTTTATGTTATTGCTTGATTGGTTTCGATGGAATTATGTATGATATTGTTAACCTGACTAATATCAACTTATCACGTAATAAAATCTAGTTATTTGACAACCCCTTGGTGTGAGTTAAGTTGTAATGCTGGGTGAGAATCATTTATGGATACCTACCACCATCATATTATCCTTCTTAATCTCCTATCTGATTTTATCTCCTGTCCTCAACCTCAGCAATCCTTTTCACTCCTTGTAATCGTGCATGAACTTATCTCCAATCATTTTAATTTCACATCTTTCATGATTACTTGTTACCATTATAAATGAGTACAATTATCATATCAATGAATTACCTGGTTCTTATCATATCACTGAATTTACCTGGCTAATATCCTGTCACCAAGTTACTCGGTTATTATCATCTCTCTAGTACTTGCTTGGTTGTTATAATAGTATTCATGCTTTCCTAGTTATGATCATATTGTTAATGCTTGTCTAGTTTTATCAAATTGTTAATGCTTGCTTGATTATTATTAATGCTTGCTGGTTATATACCCTTAATATTGTATTCCTGTCATGATGTTCTGGATTACCTTATTTCACATGCCTTTAGATTTACCATAATACTCTGTTAATAATGTTATAAGATTCATACTTTTAATTAATGTGTAGAGTTCATGCTTAAACCGTTAATGGGTGTAGCGAATGATCATGTTGTAGATTTAGGTTAAATCACTAGCAGTCCTTTAAGTATCACGCTTCTGTGTTTAATCCTCTCGATATCATGATGTATTGCCGGTACAGTTCCTTTATGTGAGTCATGATCGTTATACCTTAATAAATGTTAATTTGACTAATAATCACTTATCACCTAATAAAACTTGATTGGTTGATAACTTGTGTGAGCTACATTATAATACCTCTTTAGGTGGATTACTACATCACTATCATCTTATCATTATTCCACATCGCCCTATTATCAGAAACTATGTCTTTCCATTTTCAACACTAGCACATCTTTTCACTTCTCACTACTTTATTACAGCCGTATCCTCGCCATCTCTTAGTTACCCTAATTTTGTTCTATTTAATCTGTCCATGGTGTATCGGTTACTTTATCACCTAGTTTCACCAATCATGTCTCTTCGGTCGCATTGGATTAAATCATTACTCTCATAACTTTACCTTAATTCAATCACAACTCTCTAATTATATCATGGATAACTCGCTAAATAACAAACTAAGGGTTATCACGCCGGGGCTGCCCACATATAGGGGTCATTTCCACCCAACCTGGTAACGTACGGGGGGCCGTACATTCTCGTTACACAGGATATTACACCCCGTCTGCGGTTATACAGTCGAGGACAAGGTTATGCCTGGCTATTCTCGTATAACCGGGTATGTGGGATAAGGTCGCCGACACCCTTGCTATAACTTGCTATAACTTGTCACATAACAAATATCTTTAATACACAGTTCTCATAATATCCGTCTCCTAATCATGACAGTATCTCCGATATCAGTTGCTCGTTGGTTGCCTTTTGTCCATTGCTTACTTGTCATGCTTGCCTTTATTTCATATGGTTGCATTGCCTGTCTTACTTTTGTGTTGCGACCGTAGTTGGGTACTTGCTGAGATTTCCAAATCTCACGCTTGCTCTTTTCAGTCTCAGGTAAAAGACCAGTGGAGTGATAGCATCATGCATGGGTGGGAGCACTCGAGTTTTCAGCACCGTGGTTTGCCATCGTTTTGTTGATTCGTTCGTTCTTTATTTGATTAGAAGTGGACCGGTCCCATGTTTTAAATATTTATTCCAGCTTCCGTTGGTTCTCTATTAAAGTGTTAATAAAGTTTTAAACTCTTTGTGATTTCTTTTGTTGTTCTTATTTTATGTTTCACTTTGGCGATGACGTTCCATAGTAACATCCCATATGGTTACGTGGGGTGTTACAGTTGGTATCAGAGCTCAGGCTGTAGTTTCTGGAAAAAAAAAAGTTTTGCACGTACACGGGGCTTCGGGTTGATTCATTCATGCATGCATATCCAGTCACTGGCATATTACCATGAATTCTCATCTAATTACTGTCTCTTTTATTCTATTACTATCCTCTGACATTGTTTCAATCCTATGATTCCCTGAATTCTGATTCCATTCCCTATTGATATCCATCTTATCACTTATCTTTCCTTTATCCTTTGACCTTTAGGGTATTGTTATCTTGGATTGACGCTTTACCTCTCCATTCTTACCCATCTTACCCTTTACTTCTCCTTGCTCCCTGACCTTTTAGATTTGGTCATCTTGAGTTTACGCCCTGCTCTTGCATTGTTGACTCGGGAGCTAGTTCTTTCCTTTCGCATCTCGCTTCTTTTAGCAACATTCTGTATCAGCCAGTAACTTGGTGATCCCGGTGGTGGTGACCACCACAAATGGATCTCTCGCTAGCAATCTTACTTGTCTCAATGTGTCTGGAGGTTAAAGGCTTCATCTGGTGCAGTACTTCAGAGTGGGCTGCTCCAATTAACTTTGTGGAAAGGAAGGATAAGAGTACGCATTTGTGCATCGACTATCGTGCTCTCAACGTAGTGACCCCCAAGAACCGCTATCCTTGCCTAATATTGTTGATCTCTTCGTTCAATTCAAGGGTGCCAAGTCCTTCTCCAAGTTAGATCTGAGGTCTGGCGATCACCAAGTTTGAATCAAGACTTCTGATAATTAGAAGACAGCCTTTCGCACTTGTTATGGCCTTTTCAAGTTCCTGGTTGTGCCATTTGGGCTGACCAATGCTTCGATAGTGTTAATGGATTTGATGCATCGGGTGTTCCATGAGTACCTGGATCAGGTTGTCATCATTTTTATCGATGACATTCTGATGTATTCCAGTGCTGCGGAGGAGCATGAGCAACACCTTCGCCTTGTACTTGATCTTCTTCGGAGTCGTCAACTCTTCGCTAAACTAAAGAAGTGCGCTTTTTGGCTTTCTTCTATCAGCTTCCTAGGGCATGTCATTAGTGATTAGGGGCTTCCCATGGATCCTTCTAAGATTGCTACAGTGGTAGACTGACCGAGACCTTGCAATGTTGTAGAGATCCACAGTTTCCTTTGGTTTGGCCAGGTTGTACCGCCATTTTGTTCAAGGATTTCCCCTCTATTTCAAAGCCTTTGACCAAGTTGACTCAGAAGGGTGAGCAATTCCTTTGGGCAGAGGACTGTGAGTTCAGCTTTTAGGCCTTGAAGGAGCATCTTGTTTCCGCTCCCATTCTTGCTTTGCCGAGGGCGTGGTTTGTTTTGGGGCAAAAAGGAAAGTTGAACCCTCTTTTTGTTGGGCCCTTTCCCCTATCATTGAGCAGATTGGGAAGCGTGCCTATTGTTCGGAGTTACCTTCTTCCTGGTCCGGTGTCCATAACTTATCCATGTCTCTGTTGAGGAAGTTCTAAACGATCCTGATCAGATTCTAGAGTTACCCACCTTTGGGGTTTCAGAGGATATGACCATCGTGGCACGACCAGTTCGTATCCTGGAGCGTTCCGAGTGTCAATTGCGACACTGAATCATTTCTTATGTCAAAGTATTGTGGTCCAAGCAGACTGAGTGCAAAGCTACTTGAGAGTTGGAGTCCCAAATGCGCGCAAAGTATCCCGATCTCTTTTCTCCAGGTCTGTTCCCTGTTCTCCTTCTTCTGTTACTCTCAGTTCTTCAAATTAGTTTCTAGAGTAGTCGATTCGAGGCCGAATCATTCCTAAGGGGGGGAGAGCTGTAGCACCCAGAAATTAAACATAATAACAATAATAATAAAAAAACCAAAAACCCACCAAACCCTAATCTCATCTTAACCTCAATATATATAGAGGAATCATTTTTTTCCTCCCTGTGCGCCGTCTTCCCTCCAGGAACTCTCTCTCTCCTCTCTACCTCTCTCTTCCTCTCTCCATCTCTCTCTCTCGCACGGGCCTGCATGGGAGCTGCATGGGCACCGGCGGAGGCGGCCTCGGGGGCGGCGGCGCCGGCAGTGGTGGTGGCGGCGGCCGGCCGGCGGCGGCAGCAGCCGTGGCTCTCTCGGCTGCTTGGTGGTCCAGCCATGGCGGCCATGGTGGCTCGGCGGCCGCGGTGACCCGACCGTCAGGCGGCGGCGGTCCTGCAGGCGGATGGCGGCGGCTTGGTCGGCAGGCGGCGGTGGCCCGGTCGGCGGCGGTAGCGGCCCGTGGCGCTTACAGCTGCGCGGAGCTCCTGCCATGGCGGCTCGGCGGTGGCCCAGCCGGCAGGCGGCGGCAGCTTGGCCGGCGGGGAGTGACGGCGGCGGCGGCAGCCACGGCTGGTTTTGCACGCTGAGCGTGTACGCGCGCGGCCGGCTCGGCAACGGCGGCAGCCCGGCTGGCTGGTGGCAACGGCCCGGCCAGGGAGTGGCGGCGCAAGGCGACAGCGGCGACGTCGGTACGCACGGCAGTGCCACACTCGCCTGGGGCCACCCGCAACTAGTCCACGCACGTACACGCCGCGCGCACGGCACGGCCGAATGCATTTCCTGCGGCCGACCGTCGTTTCCGTGGTCGAACGCCGTTCGCTCGATCGAATGTCTATTTTCTTCCAGTCATTTATCACCTGTCGTTCTTGATTAAATTCATCATCGGTTATCCTCTGAATCGCCTGTAGGTTCTCGCGCAGCTGTCGAGGGAGCAACCGAGCAGTTGCGGTTCTCGGATCCATCGAGCAGCGTGTCCGTCGAGCGTGCTCAAGGCAAGTACCTCGCGGTCGTAACCCCTGCATTTCGCATTTTACATCTCCCATGATTGCTTGCTACCGTTGCTATTGAGTACTATTACCATATCGCTAAAGCTGGTCTGTCTATAATCATATCACCCAACGCTCACCTATCTACTATCCTGTCACTAAAGCGTACCTGTTTATGATCATATCACCAAAACTTACCAGGCTTTTATCATATCACTAATGTTACCTGATTAATACCATACCCTGAAAGTTACCTGCTTGTTATCAGATTACTAACGCTTGCCCGATTGTTGTCACATGCTAATGCCTGCTAGTTATGTACTTTTATACTGTATTCATATCATGAGGTTCTAGGTTATCTTATTGTCCATGCTTTATATTAATTAATACCTTAGACACTTAGATGTATTAAACTGCTATGGTTAATGTCTAAGTTGCATGCTTTAATTATTAATTATAATTGTTGTTTAAATTGTGGTTGGGGTAGTATAGGAGTGACTTCAACTTAAGGTTAACCACTAGTAATCTTTGGCTTCGGAATGATATATTTAATTACCAGTTCCCTGATTCATTACTTTATGTTATTGCTTGATTGGTTTCGATGGAATTATGTATGATATTGTTAACCTGACTAATATCAACTTATCACGTAATAAAATCTAGTTATTTGACAACCCCTTGGTGTGAGTTAAGTTGTAATGCTGGGTGAGAATCATTTATGGATACCTACCACCATCATATTATCCTTCTTAATCTCCCATCTGATTTTATCTCCTGTCCTCAACCTCAGCAATCCTTTTCACTCCTTGTAATCGTGCATGAACTTATCTCCAATCATTTTAATTTCACATTTCACATCTTTCATGATTACTTGTTACCATTATAAATGAGTACAATTATCATATCAATGAATTACCTGGTTCTTATCATATCACTGAATTTACCTGGCTAATATCCTGTCACCAAGTTACTCGGTTATTATCATCTCTCTAGTACTTGCTTGGTTGTTATAATAGTATTCATGCTTTCCTAGTTATGATCATATTGTTAATGCTTGTCTAGTTTTATCAAATTGTTAATGCTTGCTTGATTATTATTAATGCTTGCTGGTTATATACCCTTAATATTGTATTCCTGTCATGATGTTCTGGATTACCTTATTTCACATGCCTTTAGATTTACCATAATACTCTGTTAATAATGTTATAAGATTCATACTTTTAATTAATGTGTAGAGTTCATGCTTAAACCGTTAATGGGTGTAGCGAATGATCATGTTGTAGATTTAGGTTAAATCACTAGCAGTCCTTTAAGTATCACGCTTCTGTGTTTAATCCTCTCGATATCATGATGTATTGCCGGTACAGTTCCTTTATGTGAGTCATGATCGTTATACCTTAATAAATGTTAATTTGACTAATAATCACTTATCACCTAATAAAACTTGATTGGTTGATAACTTGTGTGAGCTACATTATAATACCTCTTTAGGTGGATTACTACATCACTATCATCTTATCATTATTCCACATCGCCCTATTATCAGAAACTATGTCTTTCCATTTTCAACACTAGCACATCTTTTCACTTCTCACTACTTTATTACAGCTGTATCCTCGCCATCTCTTAGTTACCCTAATTTTGTTCTATTTAATCTGTCCATGGTGTATCGGTTACTTTATCACCTAGTTTCACCAATCATGTCTCTTCGGTCGCATTGGATTAAATCATTACTCTCATAACTTTACCTTAATTCAATCACAACTCTCTAATTATATCATGGATAACTCGCTAAATAACAAACTAAGGGTTATCACGCCGGGGCTGCCCACATATAGGGGTCATTTCCACCCAACCTGGTAACGTACGGGGGGCCGTACATTCTCGTTACACAGGATATTACACCCCGTCTGCGGTTATACAGTCGAGGACAAGGTTATGCCTGGCTATTCTCGTATAACCGGGTATGTGGGATAAGGTCGCCGACACCCTTGCTATAACTTGCTATAACTTGTCACATAACAAATATCTTTAATACAAAGTTCTCATAATATCCGTCTCCTAATCATGACAGTATCTCCGATATCAGTTGCTCGTTGGTTGCCTTTTGTCCATTGCTTACTTGTCATGCTTGCCTTTATTTCATATGGTTGCATCGCCTGTCTTACTTTTGTGTTGCGACCGTAGTTGGGTACTTGCTGAGATTTCCAAATCTCACGCTTGCTCTTTTCAGTCTCAGGTAAAAGACCAGTGGAGTGATAGCATCATGCATGGGTGGGAGCACTCGAGTTTTCAGCACCGTGGTTTGCCATCGTTTTGTTGATTCGTTCGTTCTTTATTTGATTAGAAGTGGACCGGTCCCATGTTTTAAATATTTATTCCAGCTTCCGTTGGTTCTCTATTAAAGTGTTAATAAAGTTTTAAACTCTTTGTGATTTCTTTTGTTGTTCTTATTTTATGTTTCACTTTGGCGATGACGTTCCATAGTAACATCCCATATGGTTACGTGGGGTGTTACAATCTTCCTCCTCTTGATCACAAAGTGGGCATTTTTCGGGATGGTCCAGACTGTTAGAGATATATGTATAACTTGTTATTCCCCATTGTTATGAGGGGTTCTTTGCATATTTACCACCTGTACTTTGTGTATATATACCGGCCCATTGGCCTCATATTGAATACAAGCGCTATTCATAACATGGTATCAGAGCGTACCTAGGGTTTCCCGTCGCTTCGCTTGTCGCCTCGCCGTCGCCTCTTAGATCCAATCTGGAGGTCGCCGTCTCGTCGTCATCCTTGACGTTGTCGTCGCTGCCGTCGCTCGGAGCGGCTCCATCCGCTGCCATCTGCTGCCGGCGCCTGACTCGTCGCCCGCTGGTCGCTGCCTCGTTGGCTCCGCCCGAGGCCGCCCGCTCGAGCCCGCCGTCGTCGGCCCCGCCCGACTCCGCCCGCTCGCGTCCGCCGCCGACTCCCCCGTCGCCGCCGCCGCCGAATCCCCCGTCGCCGGCTCCGCCCGCTCGAGCCCGCCGTCATCGGCCCCGCCCGACTCCGCCCGCTCGCGTCCGCCGCCGACTCCCCCGTCGTCGCCGCCGCCGACTCCCCCGTCGCCGCCGCCCCTGCGCCCGAGTCCGACTGCGGCTCGGTCGGCTTGGTCTGTCTTGTAGACCGACCGAAAAAAAAAACGTCGTTCTAACCGCCGCGCCGTCCAGCGCCGCCTGTTAGACTTCGTTGCCTTGGTCGCCGCGCCATCCAGCGCCGCCTACCAATGGGCACCGTTTCCCTCCCTCGCTGCCCGGTGATCTTTGATGGTGTTAATTACACCGACTTCGTGTCTCACATGCGCATCCACATGCGTGGTCTTCGTCTCTGGGGCGTCCTCTCTGGCGATGTCACCTGCCCGCCTTGCCCTATTCCTCCGACGAAGCCTATGCCTGTTGCATTGCCCCCGACAGCCGATAAGGCTGCTGCTGAGGCCGCTCGCCTTGCTGATGATGAAGCTGCCTCTGCCTACCAGGAGGCTCTGGATTCCTACAAGGATCGTCTGACCGCCTACACTCAGTGGTACGATGACGACGCTCGGGCTGCTGCTGTCTTCATCGCCAGTGTCCAGCCTCAGTTCTCTTCTGAGGTTGTGGGACTCCCTTCGGCTTTTCAGATGTGGACTCATCTTCGTCAGCGCTACGAGCCCTCTGGTGATGCCCTGTACCTGTCCGTGGTCCGCCAGGAGCACTCTCTTCAGCAGGGTGATGCTACTGTTGACGCTTTTTACGCCCAGAGCTCTGCTGTCTGGCGTCAGTTGGACTCTCTCCGCACTGCTGGCTACCGTTCCTGTCCGTGCTGCCTGGATATACGTGCTGACCTGGAGTTTCAGCGGGTCTACGAGTTTCTTACTCGCCTTCGTCCTGAGTTCGAGCAACGGCGTGCCCAGCTACTTGCACGCCACCCTCGTGTCACTCTCCTGGAGGCTCTTACCGAGATACGTGCGGAGGAGACTCGCCTGAGTGGTGATGGTCTGATGCCACTCCCCTCTGTGCTCGCCGCTCGTCTACCTGCTACACTGCCTCCTCCAGAGGCTGCCACAGGTGGTGGTGGCCACCCTCCGTCTGGAGGTGTCCGTCCTCACTGTCCCTACTGCGACAAGGTCGGCCACATTGAGTCCCAGTGATATAAGAAGAAGCGGCATCTTTCACGCCGTTCTTCTGCTGGCACTAGTGCTTCTACATCGACTTCTTCAGCAGGTTCTCTCACCGAGCAGGAGATAGCCAGACTTCGACGCCTGCTTGCCGCTTCCGGTTCTCCCTCGACAGGTTCTGCTACTAACTCTTCGGGCACTGAGAAACCACCCCCTACACAGTCAGGTACCTCCCCGTGGATTCTTGATTCTGGAGCATCTTTTCACATGACTCCTGATCCTTCCACTCTGTCTTTTATTACACCTCTTGATTCTCCTGTCAGTGTTCTTACTGCTGATGGTACATCTCTTTCTTTCTCTGGTCGAGGATCTCTTAGCAACTCATCCTTTCATGTTTCCTCTGTTGCTCATGTTCCTCGCCTTACCATGCAGCTTCTTTCTGCTGGGCAGATTACTGACCTTGGTTATCGGGTCATTCTCGACTCTGACTCTTGTTGTGTTCAGGACCGCCACACGGGAGCTCTGGTTGGTTCTGGCCCTCGGCGCCGTGACTCACAACGTCTCTGGGAGCTTGACTGGCTTCACCTTCCTTCCGCTGCCACCATCGCCGCCAGTTTCTCCGCTTCTGCCACTTCGTCTACCGGCTCTTTCCAGCAGTGGCATCACCGTCTTGGTCATCTGTGTGGATCTCGTCTGTCGTCCTTAGTTCGTCGTGGTCTTCTGGGGTCTATCTCAGGAGACGTGTCTTTAGATTGTCAGGGCTGTAAGTTAGGTAAACAGATTCAGCTTCCTTATCCTCATAGTGAGTCTGTATCTCAACGCCCTTTTGATCTTGTTCATTCAGATGTTTGGGGTCCGGCTCCCTTCGTTTCGAAAGGGGGTCATCGATATTATATCATATTTATAGATGATTTCTCTCGCCACACTTGGATATATTTCATGTCTTCTCGTAGTGAGGTCTTGTCTATCTATAAACAATTTTCCACTATGATTCACACACAGTTCTCCACTCCTATTCGTGTCTTTCATGCTGATTCTGCTGGCGAGTACCTCTCTCGTTACCTGCGCAGCTTCCTTGCTGAGCAGGGCACTCTCGCTCAGTTCTCTTGTCCTGGTGCTCATGCTCAGAATGGTGTCGCTGAGCGCAAGCATCGTCACCTCCTTGAGACGGCTCGTGCTCTGATGATCGCCGCCTCTATTCCACCTCACTTTTGGGCCGAGGCTGTTTTCACTGCCACCTATCTCGTCAACATCCAGCCCTCTTCTGCTCTTCAGGGAGCGATCCCTGTTGAGCGTCTCTGTGGTCTTCTTCCTGACTACTCTACCCTTCATCTGTTTGGCTGCGTTTGCTACGTTCTCCTCGCCCCTCGAGAACGCACCAAACTGACCGCTCAGTCTATTGAGTGTCTTTCTGGGATACAGTGCCGAGCACAAAGGCTATCGGTGCTGGGATCCTGTTGGTCGTCGGATGCGGGTTTCTCGGGATGTGACTTTCGACGAGTCTCGTCCATTCTACCCACGTCCTGCCTCTCCTTCGGCTTCCTCTGTGGAGTCTGTGTCTTTCTTGACCTTTCCAGATACACCTATATCTGTTTTGCCCTCGTCCACCTGTCCCACTGAGTCTCCACATATTCCCCCTGTGGCCTCTCCGCCGTTGTCGCCGCCTGTGTCGTCTCCTACGACTCCCCAGGCTCCTCCCACTACAGTACCTTTTCCCCTTATCTTCTACACTCGTCGACCTCGTATTGAGGATCTTCCAGATGAGCCATCTTCTCCTGATGTTCCATCTTCTTCTGATGCTCCATCTTCCCCTGATGGGTCATCTTCTCCACGCTACGCTCTCTGCGATCGCCAGTCGATTCGGCTTCCTGCCCGTTTTGCCTTTGCTGGCGCAGCTACTTGTGAGCCTGTCTCCTACCGGGGTGCTGTTACTCATCCTGAGTGGCAGCTTGCCATGGCCGAGGAGATTGCTGCCCTCGAGCGTACTGGTACTTGGGATCTTGTTCCTTTTCCATCTCATTCTCATCCCATCACGTGTAAGTGGGTCTATAAGATTAAAACTCGCTCTGATGGCTCTCTTGAGCGCTATAAGGCGCGTCTTGTTGCTCGTGGCTTCCAGCAGGAGCATGGTGTTGACTACGACGAGACTTTTGCTCCTGTGGCCCACATGACCACTGTTCGCACTCTTCTTTCGGTGGCGTCTGTTCGCCACTGGTCTGTTTCTCAGCTTGATGTCAAGAATGCCTTTCTTAATGGCGAGTTGCGTGAGGAGGTCTACATGCATCCGCCACCCGGGTATTCTGTTCCTGAGGGCATGGTCTGTCGCCTTCGTCGCTCTCTCTATGGCCTTAAGCAAGCCCCTCGTGCTTGATTTGAGCGCTTCTCCTCTGTGGTCACTGCTGCTGGCTTTTCAGCTAGTGATCATGATCCTGCGCTCTTTGTCCACACTTCATCTCGTGGTCGGACTCTTCTTCTTCTGTATGTTGATGATATGATCATTACGGGAGATGATTCTGAGTACATTGTCTTTGTCAAGGCTCGTCTGAGTGAGCAGTTCCTTATGTCGGATCTTGGTCCTCTTCGTTACTTCCTTGGGATTGAGGTTACTTCCACTCCAGATGGTTTCTTTATGTCCCAAGAGAAATATATTCAGGATCTTCTTGATCGCGCCTCTCTCACTGATCAACGTACTGTTGAGACTCCCATAGAGCTCAATGTTCATCTCCGACTCTCTGATGGCGAGCCTCTTTCTGATCCGACTCGCTATCGTCATCTTGTTGGGAGTCTTTTCTACCTTGTTGTTACTCGTCCGGATATCACTTATCCAGTTCATATTCTGAGTCAGTTTGTTTCAGCTCCCACTCAGGTCCACTACAGCCACCTTCTTCGAGTTCTGCGATACCTTCGCGGGACTATCTCTCGCCGTCTCTTCTTTCCTCGTTCCAGCTCGTTACAGCTTCAGGCCTATTCGGATGCTACTTGGGCCAGCGATCCCTCTGATCGCCGGTCTATCTCTGCTTACTGTGTTTTCTTGGGGGTTCTCTTATTGCCTGGAAGACGAAGAAACAGACTGCAGTGTCCCGTTCGAGTGCAGAGGCTGAGTTGCGAGCTATGGCTCTCTTGACAGCAGAGATTACTTGGCTAAGGTGGTTACTTGAGGATTTTGGTATTTCTGTCACTACACCGACCCCTCTCTTGTCAGACAGTACAGGTGCTATCAGTATTGCTCGTGATCCTGTGAAGCATGAGCTCACCAAGCATATTGGTGTTGATGCTTCTTTCATGAGGTCTTGTGTGCATGATCAGGTGATTACTCTTCAGTATGTGCCTTCGGAGCTTCAAATAGCGGATTTCTTCACAAAGGCCCAGACTCGAGCACAGCACAGCTTCTACCTCTCCAAACTCAGTGTTGTTGATCCACCATGAGTTTGAGGGGGGGTGTTAGAGATATATATATAGTTTGTTATTCCCCATTGTTATGAGGGGTTCTTTGCATATTTACCACCTGTACTTTGTGTATATATACCGGCCCATTGGCCTCATATTGAATACAAGCGCTATTCATAACACAGACCACGACGAGCCAAACGGTCAGCAGTCCAACATCGATTAAGAGAAGCCAACCACATGAAAAATTTGCAGCGAGGGGGTGCCCAAGATTTTCATATCTCTCTCCAAGGCTCAAACTCAACAGCCCCCATAAAGAAACGCCTATAGGCTGATCAGGTGGAGAACTCCCCTGACGGTGAAGGAACCCATAGGTGCCGATCCTCCACTCCCGGAGCAAGGGTCACATCAGCTAACAAAACCCATAGCTGAAAATACTCCAAAAGTGCCTCTGTAGACAGACTACCACCAATATCACGGACCCAAATAGTATCAGTTAAAGCCTCTTGCACGGTTCTGCAGTTTGCAATTTTTCGCTTCACATGCTTACACAAGGATGGCGCAAGGTCAGACAAGGATTTTCCATGTAACCATTTGTCAAGCCAAAACAGTGTTCTGCGACCATCACCTATAATTGAGATGACTGAGGTGGTGAACAAAGCAACCGAAATGGGGTGCACGTGGATATCAAGACCGGCCCAAGGACGATCAGGTTGTGTCTTCCTTAGCCATAACCATCTCATCCGCAAAGCCCACCCCAAGCACTTCTAGATCAAGAATTCCCAGTCCACCAAGCTCAATTGGCCTCTTTACACGTCCCCAAGCAACAAGGCAATGTCCACCATTTACTTCCTTGCGACCTTTCCAAAGAAAAGCTCTTCGAATCTTGTCGATGGTTTTAATAGCCCATTTGGGAAATTCCAATGCAAGGAGTTGAAAAATAGGTATGGTCGTGAGTACTGCGCAAACAAGAGTGGCTCTCCCAGCCGGATGCATCATGGCTGCTTTCCACCCAGGTAGCTTATTTGCTATCTTATCGATGATTGCATAATAATCTGCCTTGGAAAGCTTTTTAATGGACAAAGGAAGCCCCAGATACCTACATGGGAAGTCTTGAACCTTGCAAGGAAAGGGTGTTTGTACTGCCTCGATGTCTTGCACTCGGCATTGGATTGGGCTTACCGAGCATTTGCTGATATTGGTGACCAACCCCAAAGCCTCACCAAAGACTCGGAGAATTTCTTTAATCATTTGCATATCCTCCACACAAGGCCGCAAGAACAGTACTACGTCATCAGCATAGAGAGATACCCGCTGGCTTGAACCTCGCAATAGAAGGGGCTGAAGAAGGCCATCATCGCCCGCCTTGTTGATTAGAGCATTAAGCACATCCATGACAATAATGAATAGCATTGGTAATAGGGGATCGCCTTGCCTTCTTCTCTTACCTGCTTCACATGTCTATGTGCCTTTAAAGTAGACTGACTGTAGCTGATTTGGTTTATTCGAAAACTGATGCTCCTTTTTCGACTTAATAAAACTGATAATATGATAGAATTTGCATATCACAAAAAATGATGGCTTAATTCTGTCAGAAATAATGGCTGAAATAGTTCTCCCAGGAAATAGTAATTCCATGCTGCGGTGCTCACGGGATGTGTTCTGACTTCGTAGTGGCGGGAGCTTGGGAGTATCCAAACATGTTACTCACAGAGAATAGTTGCAAACCTTAAGTTGAAACCGATTGATTTATTGTAAAGGAAGAACATCACCTCCATCACATGCTTTGAATGAAGTAATGAAAGGTGTTTGATGACTGTATGCTATTTATGCTGGTAGTATGTAGTATTGTTTGCACAACCAAACACAAATAAATATAGAGCTTTCTGTAGAATGACTCTGATCTGCATTCTTTAGTCTGCATCCTTTAGCAGTTAACACAAAATACTGTCTCATCTGGCCAATTTGCTTCAGGCTTTGTTATGATTATAACATGCCAATCCAATCAACTGTCTGTAGTTAATTTTGCTGGTGTGTTGTACTGCTTGAACTTTAACTTTTGTCATTTATAAACCCTTGATTCTAACAGTAATCCCATTTGTTAATGTTTCTTACTACCTTATGTACTTTTAGGCTTTTGCAAATTCTCTTGTGCTCATTCACCCCAACCACCCGGGATACTTGGACTCTACTAATTCCATTCTGAAGAAGGACAGGATCAATGATATAAGAGGACTCCAAAACTTGGCCGAGTCATTATCTGCACTGCGTTCTGGTGAGTTTTGTAATGCCATGAACAGTGTAAATGACATGAGAAACTTTGGGAACCCAACCCTCCCTTTCGATAGCAATCGCATGTGCAACAACTAAACTAGTTGGTAGTGCCTTTCTCCTGCAGTGAGAAAAGTGATCCATAGGAGAGGAGTCTGAACGTCTTGTCAGAAGATTAATTGTCATGCGTGCTTTTCCCATGCAAGATGTTGCAGTACACATGAAAGGAAATGCTGGCATCTTCGTTTGGTTTCGGTTTAAGATTTTTTTTGATTCGGTTTATAATTTTTAGGTTGGTTGTTTGAAAAAACAGAGTAACAGATCTAAATCCACGTGTGATTCGGTTTATAATGTGTAGGTTGGTTGTTTGTCTATTAAAGATACGCTTCTATACACAACAAATCCCTAATCTTCTTGTTGCTGTGGCCTTACGGGGAGCCACTAAGACAAACAAAGCATTCTGTGTCAGGCTTGTCAATGAGTATGGGGTAAACAAATAACTTGAAGCATCTGTCATCGTGTCTTGCTTGTCTTTTAGTTAGTGAGTATTCGATGCTACTATATCGAGGATTGAAGCTAACATAAGGAGACAAGGAGGTGACCACGTCGATCGAGCTCCCCATTGGCCCATTCCATCTGACTCTGCATTTGTAATCTCTGTCTCACCTCAATGGTCTCCAAACCTATCGCTCCTTTACATGCTACGTCCGTATAATATTGCTACTGTTGCTTAATTAGTAGTAGCACTAGGCTCGTCCATCAAACAACCCAGCTTTTAATTTAGGTTTGAATTGCTTTGAAGCCTGATTTCTTTTGAACCCCAATCCATTTGCACCTCTCCTCCTTTGCTGTATTGCCCTCCCAGATACTTGTTTCACACCACGGTTAGCCAGAACTATACTAATAGTTTCACACCACAGCATATATGTGATGCGATGGATAGTGATGTGCACATGGGAAGACATGGCTACCAGGTGGGCGGCTCTAGTCCTGACTGTGGTGGCCTTGCTGGGCGCTTTAGCCGCGGCGGCGCAGGCTTTTATGCAGCGGCAACGACCAGCATTCCAACCGGCCAGTGGGGGTGGTTTGCCGTCGTCGCAGGGTCCAACATGAAAAGCTACTTCCCAGGCGACCCTTGAGGCAAATATTAAAGTTATGGCAGAGCAGATTAAAGAACTTGAAGCAAAAATTAAAGATTTGGAGGTTCGGATACTGGATTTGGCTTGTGATCTCAAAATTAATAACAAGTGTTGTAACAAGGTTCTTGTGGAGAATGATAATGTTCTTGTTGACGAGTTGGTGGAAGTTGTGTTCACTGATGAGGATGGTGATTTGCTAAGTGTGGAGGGAGATGGAGCAGCGGCATCTAATGATGTTGGGGTGCTCCAAGCACCGATGGAGGAGCGGGTACTTCATGGGCTGACGCCGGCAGGTGCTGGCCAACGGCTGGCTGCGCCGGAAGGCGCTCGTCAGCTGCCTGATGCAGCAAGGTTGCAGTACCCGGCCTTGGCACAGGAGGCGCCCAAAATGGCGCCACTACCTCCTGCGTTGAATAATTTGGATCAGGTTGAAGGTAACAAGCAAGATCTGTCCTTCGCATCTTTTTCAGATGTTGTTGTTGCTTCCAAACTCTTCAACCTAGGCCTAGATGTTGGCAAAAATGAGAAAGAAGTTTTAGGTTCTGTTCGGGTGCTTAAAACTGTAGAACGCAGTAGACTGTCGGCTTTTTTTCCTAGAATTGTTGAAGAACATGACAATAATGCTGTTTTTTTAGAAAGTGATGAAGATGATGACGTTAATAACCTCACTCTTGGTCACTTATGTGGTGATTTGATGGAGGATGTTATGGATGACGACAGTGATCACCTAAGTTGTGAATTCGAAACTGTCTTCAAGAAGAATAAATCTATGTCATCTTTTAACAAGAAGAATAAGAAAATTGGAATAGTTAGGAAAAAAAGAAAATCAAATCGATCAAAATGAAAGGAATCTTTTGGAATAGCAGAGGTCTTAGGGACTTGGCTAAATATAGGTTCCTTTCAGAATTATCTAGAGAGCATAAGCTAGACTTTATTACTCTTATGGAGACCGGGAAGAAAGATTTTCCAAAAGCGGCGTTGAACAATATTTGTGGTGGTCGACATTTTTTGTGGCACTGGTCAAAACCTCATGGTAGGTCCGGTGGCATCCTTCTTGGGGTGAATCTAGAAATTTTTGACCCTGGTAGTTTTGATGAGGGAGACTTTTATGTTAAGTTCCACTTGAGAATGAGAGATGATGGTTTCCAATGGGTTCTTATAGCAGTTTATGGGGCTGCCCAACCTGAACTTAAGGAGGCCTTCATTGCAGAGTTGGTACAAACATGTGCCAAGGAAACACATCCGGTTCTTGTCGGAGGTGATTTCAATATTATTAGGAATCCACAGGAAAAGAACAATGATAGGTTTGATGTTAGGTGGCCTTTTTTATTTAATGCCGTCATCGATGGTTTAGATTTAAGGGAGCTTGAATTATCTAACCGGAAATTTACGTGGGCTAATTCTAGGGATACACCAACATATGAGAGACTGGATCGGATCCTGGTTAGTACAGAGTGGGAAACAAAATTTCCGCTATCAACGGTTCAGGCGTTGACTAGGGAAATTTCAGATCACACTCCTCTGTTACTAGATACTGGAAACGGTACTCGTTGCAAAAATCAACCTCTGTTCAGATTTGAGCTCGGTTGGCTGCTACGTGATGGCTTCTCAGAGTTGGTGGCGGAAGTGTGGAACAAAGAAAAAAGGGGAAAACATCGTTGCAAAGATGGCAATTTAAAATTCAGAGACTTAGACAATTCCTACGGGGTTGGGCTAAGAATGTTAGCAGTTCATACAAAAAAGAAAAGGAAGAATTGATTCGGAAGGCGAATGAATTAGATAAGAAAGCTGAGACTCAGCTTCTCAGTGCTATGGAAAATGATTTAAAGCATTATTATAAAGAGCAGTTAGTTCATTTGTTGCGAGAGGAGGAGATAAAATGGTACCAAAGAGCCAAAACAACTAAGTTGTTATTTGGCGACTGTAATACTAAGTATTTTCAGTTGGTAGCCAATGGAAAACATAGGAAGACTAGGATCTTCCGCCTCGAGCAGGAAGAGGGGATTATAGAGGGTGATGAGAACCTTAAGAAATACATCACCAATTATTATAAAGGTCTCTTTGGGGCATCAGAGAGGAATAATTTCTCAATGATGGAATCCTTTAGGGATGATATACCACAGGTATCAGAAACTGAGAATAAGATTTTAGCATCCGCTTTCACAGAAGAAGAGGTTAAAAAGGCTATATTCCAAATGGAACACAACAAAGCCCCGGGGTCTGATGGTTTCCCAGCTGAGTTTTACCAAGCTTTTTGGGGTCTCGTCAAATGAGATCTCATGGCTCTTTTCACTGATTTTCACAAAGGAAACCTCCCACTTTTTAGCCTCAATTTTGGTATAATTACATTATTACCGAAGCAAAATGAGGCTACTCAAATCCAACAGTTCAGACCCATTTGCCTACTTAATGTTAGCTTTGAGGTCTTTACTAAGGTAATGTCTAACCGTATAGCACTAGTGGCTCAGAAGGTTATACAACCATCTCAAACAGCTTTTATGGCAGGGAGGAATATCATGGAAGGGGTTATTATCCTTCATGAAACCATACATGAAATGCATAGGAAGAAGCTTGATGGAGTGATTCTAAAGCTGGACTTCGAAAAAGCATATGATAAGGTGAAATGGTCTTTTCTTCAACAAACATTGAGGATGAAAGGTTTTTCACCACTTTGGTGCAAGTGGATAGATCAAATTGTTAGGGGTGGTAGTGTGGGCATTAAAGTTAACGACATTTTAGGGCATTATTTTCAGCCAAAAAAGGGACTTAGGCGAGGTGATCCCTTGTCACCAATCCTCTTTAATTTAGTGGCAGATATGTTGGCAACGTTAATTGGTAGAGCTAAGTCTGATGGGAGGTTTCAAGGAGTTGTTCCACATCTTGTAGATGATGGCCTTTCGATCCTCCAGTATGCAGATGATACTATTCTCTTCATGGATCATGATCTACTCCAAGCCAAAGACCTTAAACTAGTGTTAAGTACCTTTGAGCAACTTTCCGGGTTGAAAATTAATTTCCATAAGAGTGAGCTCTTCTGTTATGGTAGTGCTAAGGATTGCGAGCATGAGTATGCACAACTTTTTGGTTGCAAAACCGGTGGCTTACCTTTTAAATATCTTGGTATTCCTTTGCATCAGCGTAAACTCTCTAACAAAGATTGGGCCATCATTGAGGAGAGATTCCAAAAGAAGCTCAGCAGTTGGAAAGGAAAGCTTCTTTCCGTTGGAGGAAGGCTAGTTTTGATCAATTCGGTCTTAAATGGTTTAGCTATGTATATGCTTTCCTTTTTTGAAGTCCCTAAGGGTGTTTTACAAAAACTTGATTTTTACCGTTCAAGGTTCTTTTGGCAAAGTGATAGTCATAAAAAAAATATAGGCTTACTAAGTGGAGTGTACTTTGTAGACCAAAGGACTGTGGCGGGTTGGGTATCCAAAATCTTGGGATTCAAAACAAATGTCTCTTGAGTAAATGGTTGTTTAAACTTATTAATGAGGATGGTGTTTGGCAAAATCTTCTAAGAAGGAAATGTTTGACCAATAAAGCCATAACTCAAGTTTATAAACGACCGGGTGACTCCCACTTTTGGTCGGGGCTAATGAAGGTCAAGGATGATTTCTTGGCTCGTGGTTATTTCCGAATTCAAAAGGGAACACAAGTTAGATTTTGGGAGGACATTTGGTTAGGAAATAAACCCTTAAGGGATGTCTATCCATCACTCTATAGGATTGTGAGGAAAAAGAATGATACTGTGGCTAAGGTTTTAGCTTCTACGCCACTGGATGTGTCATTTAGAAGAGGTTTGGTGGAAGGTAATTTGACAGCGTGGTACGACTTAGTCTCTAAAGTTGTGACAGTTAACCTTACAAATGAGAAGGATGTGTTTGTTTGGAACCTACATAGGAGTGGATCTTTCACGGTTCGCTCTATGTATTTGAATTTGATTCAAGAGGGAGTCTTACCTACGAAAAATCCGCTATGGAAAATAAGAGTGCCTTTGAAAATTAAAATTTTCCTTTGGAATCTCCAAAAAGGGGTCACTCTTACAAAAGATAATTTAGCAAAAAGGAATTGGTAAGGGAGTGTCAAGTGTTGTTTTTGTAACTCTTTGGAGACGATACAACATCTTTTCATTGATTGTCACTTTGCTAAATTTATTTGGAACACAGTGCACATCACCTTTGGAATTCATCCTCCATCTAGTATATCGGATATGTTTGGCTCTTGGCTTCATGGCATCGGGGCAAAACTCAAAAATCAGATTTTACTAGGTGCTGCGGCTCTCTGTTGGGCAATGTGGTTGAATAGAAATGACGTGGTGTTCAATAATGCTAAAACCAACACCTTTCTGCAAGTCATTTTCAGGGCAACATATTGGATCCGGCATTGGTCCTTGTTAAGTAAAGAAGAAGAAAAACGAATCTTCAAGAATGGTTGCCAGAATTTGGAGACGGTCATCATGAAGGTCTTTGCAAAATTTGGATGGAAGTTCCGGAATAGGATTGAGGCGTAGTGTCTGTTTTTTTCCTGTATCTTGTGTCTTTTGCTTTGTGTTAGTTCTTGTGCTTGAGTGCTCTTGCTTGTAACCTTTAAGCTGCGTACGATCTTCGGATTGTAGAGGCTGGGACCTTTTTCATTCACTTAATGAAGTTTTCCCTTTATCTAAAAAATATAAGGGCATTTGGGTAGCGGAATCGAGAGGTCGCGACATTTCAGTTTGAAAGTTTGAATAGAAGGGGCGGCAAAATATTACAGACAATTTTTAATACAAACCATTTGTGATGAGGTAATATCACAGACGGTTTTTAATATAAACCGTCTTTGAAATATCACAGACTACTTAAATAAAAAACCGCATGTGATATTTCATAGACGGTTTTCACCATGAACCGTCTGTGATATTTCTCTTCACAGATGGTTTGTATTAAAACAGTTTATGATTGTACTTAATACTTACAGATTTGGTTAACCATCTGTGATAAGACGTCTAGTATAACTTGTTTTTGTAGCCGTGCTCATGCATGCATCCTTAAAACTGGGCCGATCGTGTATGCATGCATGTAGCCCAGCAACATCTCTCTCTCTTGTTGGGTTCATATACTGTTAGTGCTAGCAGCCAGCCCATCACAATTGGGACCTAGGACAGGAGTTGTCAATGCAGGTTCTGTATGTATTGATTCTGTTTGTGCCTTCCATAGTTTCAACTTTGGATTGCAGAGCTGCCTTCCAAGGAAGAATATGATTAATAGTTAATAATGTGGGAGGTTTTTATTTTGCTTATCTTTGAGCTCCAGAAATTAAGGTTCAATATTAATTGTGTGCCGACTCCTCCTCCTCAACTTCGAAATTTGTGGATTTGTGTGCACTGCAGGAACACTACCTGAAAATACAGAAGTTTCAAACTTTGAACACAACATTAATCAGTAAGTAGCACACTGGATTGGATACTGAGAAGAAAAGTACATCAATGACTACACAATGGTAGCTTGAAATGAAATGGGCATTGTTAGCAGCGGCATATGTAGAAGCATATATATATTTGCCCTCCCAAATAGTGAATGCATGCTTAAAATTAAAAGTTTCTCTCGCAATAGTTGCATATGTAGGGAACGAATTCGCATAAGTGTGCCGTTTCTGAGAAACTGGAGTTGGAATTTGCTCAATCAGAACTTTTCTTCGAGACTCTGATGGATGGCTCACACTTGCCTATCCTTAACCCCATGTCTACACATGTCTTTCCTTGCTTGCATTGCAGAAGAGAAATTGAGATTAGCTAGGATAGCACTAATTAATACCAGTTTGTTTCAAGCGTTGCCCACATGTCGTCGGTGGGATTAAGAAGGTTCACTGCTAAATAATGTGTCACTGTACATGTTCTGGCAAAACGATGATAGTATTAGGATAATTGCTACCACTTAGTACGACTGGACTTTGAAGCCATGCAATCTAGGGCAATTAATACCTGGTGGTTGTGGATTGGTACCCATGGCCGCCATCCCTTTCACTCGAATTGGCCTGTATGGAAAAACCCACGATTCAGAGATTCTGGGCGAGAGAGAGATCTGCATCATTGCGTGCTCCTGTGCTAGATGGTTTGGTGAGGTGGTTGAAACAGGGTAGGCCGGCCATATCGTACCTTCTTTCCTTGTCCTTATAGATAGACGTCCTTTATGGTCTTCACTCATGGGACCTGATCGAGAGCATCAATCAGCTTCAATTCGTTGGGTGTTACTGTGTTCTGCACCAGGTTTACTGTAGGTAGATGCCGCTCTTCCAGCTATCAATCGGACTAGATATTTTTCTACACCCAGTCTGAACTTACCCTGTCCGGGGTGTGGCTCTGCCCTGCACCTCCACTCGTGCAGTCGTGCTATGCTACCCCTGGAAAATGTCTTCTTTATGCCAAGCAAATTACTATACTAAATGCTGAACAAGCTGGATCCGAGTATAGGTTAATTACGTGTTCCCCATTTTGTTCTGTATCATCGTTCACCCACCATCGTTTGCATGGGCATCTAGGTATATCATGGAAGACCAACATACTAGCGTTTATAGTAGAAAAGCTCTGTCGGCAACAACTCTAGCTAGCTATAATCTTTCCTAGCAGTAGGTTACTCACTTTGGTAGAGCTTCAGAATCGAATTTAATCTCTGTTCAAGTATCAGAATCAAATTCAGTGCATTTGTCAGCACCACTAATTAGTGGGTTGAATAACACAAAGTTGAATGCGTGCCGTCGCAGCTAGGGCAGGAATACATACGACTACACATCGATCCTTACATGGCTCCTTACTCGGGACAAAAACACATACCTAGATAGGGACGCCCAAACGTTGGCTGTAGTACTGCCTCTTATTGGATTTGTGCAGGAAGCAAGTCTGATAATATACTTGTGGGAGTCATGCATGGCATGTGGACCAGCATAGGTATCCCATGTTGCCAAGTGCAGATCTTACTAGCCTTCTAAGGCTCACTCAGCCGAAGTACAAAGCGGTAATAATTGTACCATTCTCCAGGTCTTGCAAGCAGATGTAGCCTCAATTTTGCTGAATATTGTTGCTGATCATTCGTGGTTTTCATAGCTAACACATGTCAGGATGAATTTATCAGAAAATGTGTAAATGTGTAGGACCACAATAGAGGGCGAATGATGCTTTTAATTTTTTCGCTAAGTATTCACCAATTTTTCACTTCAATAGCTATTAAAAGTTATGAAGATTAAGACCTAAAATTTCGAAAAATGTTGGTGGTACAATAATTTCATCCCGTGAAAGTAAAAAATAGAACAATTTCAAATCCAAAAGGTAAGTTCTTTTGGGCTGCGTCTTGTAGCTTTTTGACCCTAGTGCAGGTGCTCGTGTGAACAAATATGATTTGCTCGTGGGTGGGCAATAGCCAAGATAGCTCTAGATATGTTCTCACATATCAGAGCAAATAAGAATACTAAACAAATTGAGCCACAAACACTCAGATTAAGAAATCACTCGTGAGGGTCAAATCCAAGCAAAACCTAGTTTCTTCATGAACTTACCATCCAAGTGTCTATGAGTAGAGATTGATTTCCGAAAATTATCTTCATCTCTTACATGACTTTGGCATAACAAGATCAAGAAGGGAAGAGAGAAGAGCAAAAACCAATCAAGTCAAGAGCAAGTCAATCAACACAAGAGGGATCCATGGAGATAAATAAAGATTGATGTATTACTACTTGAGAATAATGATTTTACAGCCACTCTACTTGGAGGATAAGAAAGCACACAACAACACTCAACTTCTCTCAAATCCTAACCCTAGAATACTTGGTTACAATGAGAGGATGGTTGGATAGATAACTTCAAATTTTCGTCCCAACACGTTACATAGATGGCCCAGCTAACCCCATCGAACCCTTAGTAGATGCTATCTACTTAGTACATATGGATGAAACTCGATAACACCACACACGGGTTTTAACTCACACACACATACACTATATTTTTGCACATTTTTCAAAACACATAAGGTTGATTCCGCTAAGTCATTAATCTTGATTCAACTTAATCTTTTCAGCTTCTTCTTGACCTAAACCGATCTTCCAAGCGTTGTGGTTTTCCTCCAAGGTAGTTTCTGTAGAGACCCGAATATACAAATCCGGACTCTCCTGTGTATTCTGCACTAGTCCAGGATCACGCTAGTGCACACAGTATAAACAAAGATGAAATATCAAACATATCATGATTTACTAAGAAAAGACTCAAATATTATTAATAATCATCAGAGTACGACCTTATGGTCAAGCTTACAATAGACTAGCCCGAAGGGCTTAACAAAAACTAGCAGCGGAAATCCAAAAGAAAGCGCAGCAGCCAATCGACACGCCCACAGGCTATCGAGTGGAGAACGAAGCCTAATCCGCGAAGACGTCGAAGTACCCTCCTTCTGGAACCTCCTGCTGGCGATACTCCTCCTCCTCAACTGAGCAACAGGGGCATAAAGCCGTGAGTACATAGAGCACTCAGCAAGTCGTTTGTAACAAAGAATGCAATATAGTATGCAAGGCTTACCAATGGATGGCTGAAAGGTTAATTTTGCATAAAGCAACAATTTAAGGTAAATACAATAAGTAGATTGAAAAGCAATTTTAACAAAAGACATTAAATAAATAATCAAAGGAATTGAATATAACCACAAGTGAACTGACCATTCACCCAAGGAATCCACCATGAACCAAGATCCATGAAATGAACACCCAGGAACTAACCATTCACTTCCCAACTTAACCCAACCAGGCTTTTATGAAAACTCTACCCCTCGTGTGAAATCACCGAGCATTGTCCATGACCGAGGACACGGCTATTCGAATAATTTTACACTCTGCAGAGGTTGTACAACTTTACCCACAAGACATGATCATCCCGGATTGCCACGCGAGTTACACACTTCCTTAGGTGTGCGGCGAGGAGATCATGACAAGGCCTTTACAATGTTCAATTTCAACCCAGTCCCGCCTCGCTGAGGTTTCGCCCCCAAACCTGGTAATTGCCCCCTCTTACGCCCCGTGGAATGTATACGACACCCACTAACATCCCAATGGCGGAACCAGAATTGAAACATCATAAATTAGTCAGCCAGGTCCATCCCATACTGGACATGTGGTTGCACGGTAGGGCTCAGATCAATGGCACACAAAGTAAAGTCCTTAATTGTACCCAGGCAAAACATCCACATCCCGTGTGCAACTTGCACCCCCTTTACTGCACGATCATTCGCCCGAGTGAGAACCAATTTTGTATAACCACTGCCAATGACGCACCAACGTCACGGCACAAATTTTATAACAGTGGTACCAACCACGATTCAATATCTCATTAAGTCAAATTAATTAATCACATGTGATGATGAACCCTTTCGCAAAAATAAGCAAGGCTAAGCATTCTAATCGTACCAACCCAATGTGACAAATAACATAGCATCACTAATTAGTTTCCCAACCTAAGGTGACAATGGCATCAAGGTATTCCAAACATCAAGGAGGGAAATAACCAATTGGGACGATAACTACCAATACAAGGGTTTGAATAAAAATAGCGATGCAAGATAATTTAAAACAAAATAATTAAATAATAGATTGCAAACTGGGTTCAACATGATCAAAGGACACGACTTGCCTTGGCCTTGCTCAGCTAGGAATTCTTGATCTTCAAATCCAACTTCCGCTCCCTCGAACACGTGATCTAACGAGAGAGAAAACGCATCGAAAAGACAAAAAAAATCAAATAAAATTCAAATAAACTCCAAAAACTGCAAAACCAGAACCAAAAGAAAGAGCTCAATTTTAGATGAATTTAGGAAGAAGAATCGGGTCAATCGGAGTTCGGACGAAGGAGAACGAGCGATCTAAAGTTTGCTGGGGCGAGAAAATGCTGGAAATTCACAGATGTTACTGTTCACCCGAGAACAATTTTTGGAAAGGAGCCTAGCGCTGGCGAGAGGAGGCATGGAAGATGAATCTAACTAGCAAAATGGGTTGTTAGGGACCTAAGGCACACATAGGAAGCGACGGCACGCCAAACGGAGTACGGTGACGGCACGGGCGGCTACAACGACATGGGTAGGAGAGAGGAATAAAATCCGGGCATACGACATGGAGGGGTAGGGTGAGCACGGGCTAGAACGCGGCTTGGCGAAGCTAGAAAAATTATCGGCTCGGCCAGAAACCCATCGGAGACGGCGCAAACGACGTTTGAACGACGTCGGGAAGCTCAAAGAAAAAACTTAATATCTTGGTGCTCGATGAACGAAATCTAAAACCACTTGGAGGGTAGCTACCTGGGATGGTTTGGCACAAAGTGACGCGAACGGATTGGTGAAAACATCACCGGGCAGATGGGGGACATGGGATGCCATTGGCGGCCATGGCGAGGTTCGGAGGCAAAAATTTGTGGAGGCTTTTCGGGGAAACAAAAGTGAGCACGGCGTAGAACGTGGTGAGGCAAGTCTAAGAAAAATTACGGCAAGGGCTAAAGCTTACCGGAGGCGACGAATCGACGTCGGGGAGCGCTCTTGACCTAGATTGGGGAAAACTCGATTCCAGGAGATTGGCTGCACCAAAACCAAATTAACTTGGCAAGAAGGTAGATGGGACATGATGGCACAATGTGACGCGAAAGGATCACGAAGGAACTCACCGAATAGCTCGAGACACGACGAGCAAATTCGGGACCGGAGGGGCTCGGTGCCGACGGCGTCCTGGGCTTTGAGGGGACTTGGAACGGCTTGGGATGGGTTTAGGGGAGCCAAGGGGTCCTATTTATAGGCTTGGAAGAGGTAGAAACCGACTCCAATCCGCGGATTTCGGTTTAGAGTCCGTTTCAGAAAATTAGAGATAAAAGGCAAACGGATGAACGAAACGGAAAGAGGCCAGTTGGGATGGATTCCTTGCGTGATTTGGCACAACTTTTCTTTTGGGAAGACATTGAGATAAGATCCGAATTGGAAGTTATGAAGAGAGAGGGAAAAGGAAGGAAACGAACAGAACTGGAACGGGATCGATCGAAGCTGGAAGGTTGAAGATGAACTCTGCGTTGACACGTGTCAAGCACTGTTCATACTCTCTCCTCTTTCTTTTTTTTTTTGGAAATTTCAAATTGAGCTCAAACAAACTCTGAAAAATCCCAGAAAAAATACAGAAAAATTCCTTGTGACACAAGGAACACAAATAAAATATTTTTGGCAAATATTAATGTTTAATTTAATCATATTAAATCTTTTTGATTAATGAAAATTCCAATTAAGCTTTAATTAATTCCAGAAAAATCCAAATGGTGAATTTTATTTTAAAAGCTTCAAAAAGGCTCTGAAAATCAGGATGTTACAAACCTCCCCCCTTAAACGGAATCTCGACCCCGAGATTCAGGCTGACTAAAAGAATAGGTTACCGGTGCGACTTCGGAGACGACGTTGTTGAGGCTCCCCCTTGCAACGCTTTGAGGTATTTGGCTTCCTTAACTTGACGATGTTCCACGGCTTGCTCCTGGAGTCTTGGCAGGGGTTCTTCCAAGGTTGAATGGAATTGGCGTGATTGCTTGATGCTTCTGCGGACACTTGCAAGCGAAATGACCTGGCTCTTGGCACTTGAAACATCTAAATGGAGTTGCATAGCTTCTTTCTCCCGGAGGCTGATTGCTGGCGTTGATAGGGCGTGGTCCTGAGTTATCATGAGGAAGCATTGGAGCTGGAGTACTGAAATCTGACGGTTGCGGAACACGGGCTGACTGGTATGTGTTGAATCTGACTCTTTGTGACTGTTGCAACTGAACTCCTTGGTGAATCATCTTCCACTTCCGAGACTCTTTCCATCTCATGATGAATCTTCTTCAAGGCTCAATAGGTAAGAGGGAACAGCAAAGGTAAACGGTAAACTCGTCTAAGGGGATATTCTAATGGCAAACCTAAACTAAACAAACACTTAGCCGAAAAGGCTAACAAAAGAAGCAATAAACTCCACAAAAAGACTTTTGACATGACTGCATCATAATGCTGGAAGCAAAACTGCAGCTCACATCACACCCAACGGCAAATAAGAAGTAAGACGATCTACACGATGCTAAAAACTATAACAAGGTTCAAATCTAATGGCTCCTAATCTTCACGGAAATCTTCAATTTTGTCTTGACATATTGGGTGCTCCCTTGATCCAAACTTCACAGTACAGCTTGAAGAATTCCATGTCAACTTTCACTTTGATTGAGGGACACTCGAGACATCTATAGACTTTATAGGGATAAGAAGTCAAATTGAATTTCGAAACCAAGTTCTCAGAGGAGACAAGGAGCAAGAATCCTAAGAATGAGGTAAGAATCAAGAATTACTAGACAATCATTTGGTTGATTTGATTTAGAAAATAAATTTTGAAAACTTGACTAATTCGACCATTCTAACTAGGGCTTCGTCCTACAGTCGATATAGCTCTGATACCATCTCTGTAGAGACCCGGATATACAAATCCGGACTCTCCTGTGTATTCTGCACTAGTCCAGGATCACGCTAGTGCACACAGTATAAACAAAGATGAAATATCAAACATATCATGATTTACTAAGAAAAGACTCAAATATTATTAATAATCATCAGAGTACGACCTTATGGTCAAGCTTACAATAGACTAGCCCGAAGGGCTTAACAAAAACTAGCAGCGGAAATCCAAAAGAAAGCGCAGCAGCCAATCGACACGCCCACAGGCTATCGAGTGGAGAACGAAGCCTAATCCGCGAAGACGTCGAAGTACCCTCCTTCTGGAACCTCCTGCTGGCGATACTCCTCCTCCTCAACTGAGCAACAGGGGCATAAAGCCGTGAGTACATAGAGCACTCAGCAAGTCGTTTGTAACAAAGAATGCAATATAGTATGCAAGGCTTACCAATGGATGGCTGAAAGGTTAATTTTGCATAAAGCAACAATTTAAGGTAAATACAATAAGTAGATTGAAAAGCAATTTTAACAAAAGACATTAAATAAATAATCAAAGGAATTGAATATAACCACAAGTGAACTGACCATTCACCCAAGGAATCCACCATGAACCAAGATCCATGAAATGAACACCCAGGAACTAACCATTCACTTCCCAACTTAACCCAACCAGGCTTTTATGAAAACTCTACCCCTCGTGTGAAATCACCGAGCATTGTCCATGACCGAGGACACGGCTATTCGAATAATTTTACACTCTGCAGAGGTTGTACAACTTTACCCACAAGACATGATCATCCCGGATTGCCACGCGAGTTACACACTTCCTTAGGTGTGCGGCGAGGAGATCATGACAAGGCCTTTACAATGTTCAATTTCAACCCAGTCCCGCCTCGCTGAGGTTTCGCCCCCAAACCTGGTAATTGCCCCCTCTTACGCCCCGTGGAATGTATACGACACCCACTAACATCCCAATGGCGGAACCAGAATTGAAACATCATAAATTAGTCAGCCAGGTCCATCCCATACTGGACATGTGGTTGCACGGTAGGGCTCAGATCAATGGCACACAAAGTAAAGTCCTTAATTGTACCCAGGCAAAACATCCACATCCCGTGTGCAACTTGCACCCCCTTTACTGCACGATCATTCGCCCGAGTGAGAACCAATTTTGTATAACCACTGCCAATGACGCACCAACGTCACGGCACAAATTTTATAACAGTGGTACCAACCACGATTCAATATCTCATTAAGTCAAATTAATTAATCACATGTGATGATGAACCCTTTCGCAAAAATAAGCAAGGCTAAGCATTCTAATCGTACCAACCCAATGTGACAAATAACATAGCATCACTAATTAGTTTCCCAACCTAAGGTGACAATGGCATCAAGGTATTCCAAACATCAAGGAGGGAAATAACCAATTGGGACGATAACTACCAATACAAGGGTTTGAATAAAAATAGCGATGCAAGATAATTTAAAACAAAATAATTAAATAATAGATTGCAAACTGGGTTCAACATGATCAAAGGACACGACTTGCCTTGGCCTTGCTCAGCTAGGAATTCTTGATCTTCAAATCCAACTTCCGCTCCCTCGAACACGTGATCTAACGAGAGAGAAAACGCATCGAAAAGACAAAAAAAATCAAATAAAATTCAAATAAACTCCAAAAACTGCAAAACCAGAACCAAAAGAAAGAGCTCAATTTTAGATGAATTTAGGAAGAAGAATCGGGTCAATCGGAGTTCGGACGAAGGAGAACGAGCGATCTAAAGTTTGCTGGGGCGAGAAAATGCTGGAAATTCACAGATGTTACTGTTCACCCGAGAACAATTTTTGGAAAGGAGCCTAGCGCTGGCGAGAGGAGGCATGGAAGATGAATCTAACTAGCAAAATGGGTTGTTAGGGACCTAAGGCACACATAGGAAGCGACGGCACGCCAAACGGAGTACGGTGACGGCACGGGCGGCTACAACGACATGGGTAGGAGAGAGGAATAAAATCCGGGCATACGACATGGAGGGGTAGGGTGAGCACGGGCTAGAACGCGGCTTGGCGAAGCTAGAAAAATTATCGGCTCGGCCAGAAACCCATCGGAGACGGCGCAAACGACGTTTGAACGACGTCGGGAAGCTCAAAGAAAAAACTTAATATCTTGGTGCTCGATGAACGAAATCTAAAACCACTTGGAGGGTAGCTACCTGGGATGGTTTGGCACAAAGTGACGCGAACGGATTGGTGAAAACATCACCGGGCAGATGGGGGACATGGGATGCCATTGGCGGCCATGGCGAGGTTCGGAGGCAAAAATTTGTGGAGGCTTTTCGGGGAAACAAAAGTGAGCACGGCGTAGAACGTGGCGAGGCAAGTCTAAGAAAAATTACGGCAAGGGCTAAAGCTTACCGGAGGCGACGAATCGACGTCGGGGAGCGCTCTTGACCTAGATTGGGGAAAACTCGATTCCAGGAGATTGGCTGCACCAAAACCAAATTAACTTGGCAAGAAGGTAGATGGGACATGATGGCACAATGTGACGCGAAAGGATCACGAAGGAACTCACCGAATAGCTCGAGATACGACGAGCAAATTCGGGACCGGAGGGGCTCGGTGCCGACGGCGTCCTGGGCTTTGAGGGGACTTGGAACGGCTTGGGATGGGTTTAGGGGAGCCAAGGGGTCCTATTTATAGGCTTGGAAGAGGTAGAAACCGACTCCAATCCGCGGATTTCGGTTTAGAGTCCGTTTCAGAAAATTAGAGATAAAAGGCAAACGGATGAACGAAACGGAAAGAGGCCAGTTGGGATGGATTCCTTGCGTGATTTGGCACAACTTTTCTTTTGGGAAGACATTGAGATAAGATCTGAATTGGAAGTTATGAAGAGAGAGGGAAAAGGAAGGAAACGAACAGAACTGGAACGGGATCGATCGAAGCTGGAAGGTTGAAGATGAACTCTGCGTTGACACGTGTCAAGCACTGTTCATACTCTCTCCTCTTTCTTTTTTTTTGGAAATTTCAAATTGAGCTCAAACAAACTCTGAAAAATCCCAGAAAAAATACAGAAAAATTCCTTGTGACACAAGGAACACAAATAAAATATTTTTGGCAAATATTAATGTTTAATTTAATCATATTAAATCTTTTTTATTAATGAAAATTCCAATTAAGCTTTAATTAATTCTAGAAAAATCCAAATGGTGAATTTTATTTTAAAAGCTTCAAAAAGGCTCTGAAAATCAGGATGTTACAGTTTCCAATATTTTGGTCAACTAACCAAAATACTCTTTCTTGACTAGATTTTCATCTTTCATTGCAAGCAATTACTATGCTTGCCATGTGTAGATGTACCACTGATAGCCACGCGTCGACAAGTCTCTTCTGTTTTAGTTCCACTGGACAACATGGTATAACCCGTTGCTCAAACTTCCCTTCAACATTTCCCACCTTCTTTGTGTCATACTTGGCTCAGCCATCTCACACGACATTCTTAATCGTTCTAGACTTTGGCTCCTCTATAAGCATAGCTCTGATTCTCACCGTTGAACATGGTTGACATTAAACGACCCTGTATATGCAGTACATAAGCACTGACTTAGGTCAAACCAAATCATCTCATGACTCAAATTTACCAAAATCATCTATTTCTACAATCTGTCCAGAAAAATTTGTAAACCTACAAATTTTAAATTTTCACTTCTCTAAAATAACAATGATTCATTACGATAAAATTCTAGATCTTTCCATATAATCTTTCAAGATGGCCAAAGCAAATCAGGTCGACACCATATTTATGCAGATCTGAAGTTGTCAACAGCCAAGCATTCTTGTTAAACCTATTAGAGTATTAGACCCCACTGGTGTGGACAGGACACCAAACAAAGCAAATGTCGCCCACCCAACCCTTTATCCGGTCTCTGGGGGCACTCATTCTGTTCTATGCTGAAACAAGAGAAGGCCAAGAGGCTATTATTTAGCACCGAGTAGGATCATTGGAAGATTAGAGAATGTGTTTAATTGTGATGTGCCATTTACCTCTAGGTACCTGCATCAGATTAAATAATCATAACGAATCGCATTATTGATCTGGCCGTACCTTTGTCAGTAAAAAAAGATGGAAAGGAAGGCGAATGAAAGGCGACAGACAATAATTGATAGTCCGATCCAGGGGCTGATGGTATAACGGATCTTGTCGTGCTTGCCAGTCACCAATTTATGACCAAGTTGGAAAGAGACGCCGACATGAGTCATTCAGAAAGATTGGACCTTTGGTTTTTGATGCATGCACACACGTTGATGCCAGAAACATACCACTCAGATGTCCTGAATTGGCTAACAGTACACCGTTTTTATTTATTTATTTTAGCGAGGAGTTGTTAGACCATGTGGATGATTGTAGATTAATATATGATGAATAATTGATATTTGATTTGCTTTGGATTTTGCGTTTGTGAAAGACTTGGTCGTTTGCTGTTGATGTCCATGTTTTCGAGTGTTTTTGCTCAGTTACGAGTGATTACAGTCTTCAGACACTCTTACGACCATGACATTAGAATACAGACAATCTTACGACCACGGCTTGAACACAGCTACGACCACGGCATACTACGACCACGTTTAGTTTATAATCACGGCATGCTACGACCACATCTGGCTTCGTTTAGTTTACAGTCTTCTATTCTGCCTGCGGTAGTCGGACACAGCTACGTTTAGTTTACAGTCTTCTATTCTGCCTGCGGTAGTCGGAGGCTTAGTGATTAGTTGCCGTAGGCTTCTCGGTCAGTACTCGTAAACCTTCATGGTCAATACGAGTGCTTCACTCATGTGATTGTCGAGTATGTCGAGTACTCGGGTTGGGCCAGTGGTTGCCTAGTCGGTGAGTGGTGGTCGTTGCTTGAGGTACTCGTAGTTGGAGGACTCGATACTCGGTAAAAGTGGTTTCATGACCACGGCAAGTGGTCGGGTGTTGGAATGTTGTCTGTACTCGTAGGTTTCGAGTACATGCTGCGGCTGGCGATACTTAGTAGTCGGCACTCAATAGTTGTCAGTACCAGTGCGAGTGGTCTGAGGGTCTGTTCCAGATAGCGATAAACTCTGTGCGGTTGTAAACGTGCTGGGTGATGGTCGTAGAGGGCGTGGTTCTTGTCTGGAGATAGACAATGATGTGTTTTGCTAATGTGTATGATTACAGTCAAGTTAGAGAGAACTTGTACTGGGAGATGGTTTCTTTGGTTTTTGCATGTGCAGGTGGGCATGGAAACGGTCATGGTCGGTGACGAGGAGGATCGAGACTAGGAGGGGATAATCTGAGGTCTAGACGGTCGGAATGTCACGCGAAGTGGTCAAGCTCATGCTGGAAGCACATGGAGATCAAAGGTGGATGCAAGCAGCTATAGTCGTTGTTTCAACATAGCTTCTTCAACCACGTACTGGCAAGCAGCTGCGGTCGATACTTCCACTCGGTAGCACGCTGCTGCGGTCAGTACTTCTGTTCGTGATCTAGATTGCTTTGTTTCTGTTTCTCTGCGTTGTGCTTTGGTTTTAGGTAATAAAAAATGGAGACAATCATTCATCCCTCTCTGATTGTGCCATACGATCCTACAGGAGTACACAGCTAAATTAACTCTGATTGACGCATCGATAGACAGATTTGGCCATATCAACTCAAGAATTTTTTTTTACTAGAGTACAACCAGTGATAGAGGATTATGATTGCCATTTTGAACTCGAACATTAGTGGGCTTTGCATTCAGGAGATCAATTGCTTTAGATTAGCTTAATGCTAGATGTTAGTAAGGAACAGTGCACAAGATTTCTTTGCTGGCCATCACCTTTTTGTTGCTTAAGTTGCAATTTTCATATTTTGAAAGTGAGACACAATATTTTAGTTCCTTTGGACTCGTCTCTATAATGTTTGGTGTGATACTGTCGTGGACTGACAAAAGTGTCGGTACCAGAAATCAGCACTTCTACCTTCTCTAATCTTTTTCTCCCTTTTTTTTTGTTTGCTGTTGCTAAACAAACTAGCGATAGGTAAATGATTTCGCATATTCAGAGGACAGTAGAACAAACACACAACTATTTTTGCAAGTTTATTTCAGTTTCAGATTTTCAGTACTAAAAAGGCCGACCTGCTCATTCCAGTTACGAGATGTCGCAGATGATGATGGGCGTTTCAGTTTCACCACCACATTCCACACAGAGAAACACTGCCATCACCTCACTTTCTCAGGTTAGCCCAAGGGTCAGTCTTCACGTTGCTTCAGTAGTACTAGAATTGGGCCACTCAGGCATGTGGAGTGCTCCCATTTCAGGGAGGTGCACAATAAAGGAGGGGAGGGGAGCTAAGCACCACTGTTTCTCAAGAACAGATGAAGTCAGAAGCCACTCACAAGGCTGCAGCAAGCAGCAGGATGGCGGTCCTGCAATCTCCGGTTGGATTGAGGAGCATCTTGGGCTCCATCGTAGCCTTCTTCATCGTCGTCAGCTCCGTCTCCCTCTTGCTCGACCGAGGCCAGGAACCGCAGGTGCAACTGGCGGTTGAGCACGAGCACCAGGAAATCCAGGTGAAAGTGGCAGCAGGTGAGCACCAGGAAATCCAGGTGGAAGTGGCAGGTGAGCACCAAGAGCAGACGAGGGGCCAGGAAGCACAGGTGCAGTGGACAGCTGAGATCCTAGACTCGGCGAGGTACTCCGGCGGCGGTGAGGAGTGCGACTGGTCCTCAGGACGGTGGGTCTACGACAACGTCTCCCGGCCATTGTACTCCGGGCTCAAGTGCTCCTTCATCTTCGACGAGGTGGCCTGCGACAAATATGGCCGGAATGATACCATGTACCAGCATTGGAGATGGCAGCCCCATGGATGCGACCTTCCAAGGTATGATTACATGTTTCCCTAGAATAGTCAGCGTGATTTCTAGCAAAATTAAGTCTAGCTCAAACAAAACATTCCAGATCTGAAATTGCAGTACTAGTTAGTAGTAACGCAAGTTTACTCAGTGTGGCAGACTACTGAACCTGAGCTGTTGAAGGGTAAGAAACATTTTAGTTTTTTCGACAACCACAAAAAAATTTAAAATGTTTGTTACCTTTCAATAATTCAAGTTTAGTATTCGGCAGTACTGACTCAACTTGCTTAAAAGAATCAACAGAGCTCCTGCCTTCTTTTTCAAAAATAATATTTTAGTTTTCTTGAAGCAGAGAATCGTTCAGATGATGTATAAAGAAACCAGGACAACTGGACAAGTAGTTTTCTAGTAAAAGAACGAATTATTGCTTGTTAGGATTGCAAAACTAAGCTGATTGCTCTGGTTAGCCAGAGGACAAATGGAAATCAAACATAGAGAGAAATCAGTGGGCAGTGAAAGACCAAAAGTGAGATAAATTTGCATGTTGTGCTTATTTTTGTTATCCATTCCATAAGCCTACAAAACATATCATATTTGGCATAATTTCAGCAAACCCTAGTGTGCATGGTATTTATGACATGATGTCGCATTTTTTACATGTTGAAACAGATTCAACGCCACGAAGCTGCTTGAAAAGCTCAGGAACAAGAGATTGGTCTTTGTGGGCGATTCACTCAACAGGAACCAATGGGTTTCTCTGGTGTGCATGGTGGAGGCCTCTATACCTGACGGGCTCAAGACGCGCGTTTACAACGGCTCACTTATTTCCTTCAAGGCATTGGTATGTCTGAAAAACTTGCTCACGTTGAGCTTCCTACCGGCTACAGAAACTAGGAGGCATCTCACTTTCTGTTAGCTGATTTGAACACGTTATTTCAGGAATACAATGCGACAATAGACTTCTATTGGTCGCCGCTGCTGCTGGAGTCAAACAGCGACAACCCCATAATTCATCGAGTGGAGTATCGGATCATAAGGGCAGAAAAAATTGAAAAGCATGCCCGTGTCTGGAACGATGCTGACATTATCGTTTTCAATTCTTACCTGTGGTGGAGGAAGCAGAAGGCTGATATGAGGATGAAGGTCATGTAAGTGCATTTCTTTCCTTGTTCATACTAAGTATGTATCTGAACTGATGCAATTGCAATTTATCTGAACCTGTGCAATTACATGTTAGCTGATGTCAACCAAAGGCACGAGTTATCTGAACTGATGCAGCAACAAGTTACTAGTAAAGTTTGCAATGCGATGAACTGGGATTTGGTAAGTATTAATAACATGACATCTTTTCCATGGTCAGGTATGGTTCATTTGAGGATGGTGATGCAAGGTTAGATGAAGTGGAAATGGAAGATGGTTTCGAGATAGCTCTGAAGAAATTAACCGAGTGGCTGGGGACAAATATTGACAAGAGCAAGACTAGAATCTTTTTCGCAGGCTCGTCACCTACCCATACCTGGTGAGAGAACTACAACTGTTGCATGATTTGTCGACAAACTTAGCCTAACAATTGCAATTCTAGTTTCATGCTCAGATACTGAAAATGGTAATTAATCAAGTGTAAACATGAAAACAATACCAAATTTTTTTTTGTCAGGGCTAGCGACTGGGGTGGAGACGACAGCAACAAGTGCCTCAACGAAACGCTACCGATCCAAAAAGACGGATACAAAGGTGCAACAACAGATTACAGTATGATGGACAAGGCTAAGCAGATCTTCGGAACATTGGAGCAGAAAGGTATACATGTCGAGATACTGAACATCACCCAGCTGTCTGACTATCGCAAGGACGCCCATCCTACGGTGTTCAGGAGACAGTTTGTTCCTCTAACAAAAGAACAGATTGCAAACCCGAGCATCTACGCGGATTGCACGCACTGGTGCCTCCCAGGTGTTGCTGATGTGTGGAATGAGTTTCTGTATGCGTATCTCCTGCACAAATGATGTAGATACATGTAATGTGTTCTTTGGCCATTTTTTTTGGAACTTGTGGGTGTCTAGGTTGGGCTGCTTATGCGTACATAGGACATGGCCCCCATCAAAATTTACATTCAAGTGTAAAGAAGAAAAGAGGAAGAACATGAGTGACGAAATGATGGATGAACCTTGTTTAGCTCTGAGATGCTATGTATAGTGGTCACATGAGAAGGCTGAAGCTCAAGGTTAGTTAGGACCTGAAATGTCGAAGGCCTCGGTGTCCTGATGCATTGGGGTCTGGGTGGCCTAGCTAGCTAGCTTCACCCCCCAAAATAGTCCAAGACGAAGACGACGAACAAGTGGAGTGATCCATGGCTTGAGCCTCGCAGGGAAGATGCTCGGATGGATGATCCAATTCAAGCTGTTTCTACGTTTGGGCCCCCGTCAACAAGCGGAACGATGCTGTCGTACATAGTACCAAAAGGTTCCAAAATCTGGAACCGAAAGAAATCCCGGCGGGTGATCGGTAACGATAACTAGCCTTACCGGAAAAACCAGTAAAAAAACCGGTCTCAATTTGAAAATCAAAACTTGAATTTTGGGATATTTTGAAACCGATAACCGAAAAAACCCGCTAGTAACAGAAAAAACCGATCAAAATTCAAAAATCAAAAATTGATATCGGTCGGTTTTTTGGTTACCGGTCTCCACCGATAGAAACAGTAATCAACAGTTACCAACTAATAACCACCGAAATTTTGAACCCAGTACCAACCATCCATCTCTTGCTTTTAGTCAGCTATACACTCCCTTGTAATTCACGTAGGCGTGTGGCTGTTGGTTAATTCGTCTACTCCTATGCCATGCATGCACATCTACTAGCCTGTCCGTCAGGTTAATTAGCCAACGAGATCAAATATTTTTCAGTCAGCGATCGATCGGCGGATCCATCTAGCCGGCGGTGCACGCGATCTATTCGTTCGTCCGTGGCCACGCCCTGCTGGGGTCCCAGGTCCATTTTCAGTAGCTGTTCCGTTTTATTCACATCTGTCCTCTTTGAAACGAAAGCAGAGGCCAAGATTGCAAGTTGTGTATACATCGACCCAGGGAGTTACTCACTATGCACATGCCAGTCCCAACAACTATCATCGTCACTGTATCAATCATGCTTTGACTAGCAGATGAGCCAGCTGCCACTCTCCTACACCAAAAATTCTGCTTAAAAAAGAAGCATCACACTGCATTCATTTCAGTTTTCTTGTTGATTGGTAGCTGCAAATTTCTCTGTTATACATGCACTGCAGAGGCATAGGCCCCACGTTTGTTCTTTAAATAACTAAAAACAGCCTTACAAAAGGCACAGGGGTTACAGCCTTGTGAAAAGAGCACCGAAACAGAAACGGTGCCTTTTCTCCTGTAAAACGACAGCAGAAGAAAGCTACTATATCAGCCAGATATCTCAGGATCACCGCAACATCAGACACGCTTGTTGCATTGCATCCTCAGAACAGCATCATCCTTCAGTAGATCCTTCAACAGCAGCACGAAAAATAACATCCTGAGATACACACCAATATGATCACAAAATTTTTACTCAAAACACCACGCCGTTACAGTGTCTCCACAAAGCCCAAGCAACGGATGGAATGTCTACTTCCCTGCAACCAACCATTTTGTCCCGGAGCCAAGTGTTCCTAAGCCATTTCTGTCCTTAATTCATGATGCAACATGTTTGACTACTCAGTTATAGTTCTTGCGAAACTAATGTCCCCTTCCACACACATTTTGAACCAACAAATCAGGATTTATCACTTTGTTGTACAAATGCATTGCATGTTAGACCAGCATTCCCAGAAAATAATTGTGCATTCTTGCATAGATAACTTACATTAAATTTATGGATTGATCATTGGTACACAACTTCCCTGGGCAGGCAACTGTTTGTGTACGCTTTCCTTGTAAATATGAAAACAGAGATGCATGAACAACTGATCTTAAGTTGTGAAGATGCTGCTATATGGAATCAGTGAACTGAATTAATCGGCTGATTGGGTAATTCTGATTCATGCGCTGCCTTGAAGGTGTTCTTCGTCTGCCTGATAGCAGGGTGCAGCATCTGCTGGTTCAACACAGTCTGCTTTGTGCTCTGCATCGCAGCTTCTCTGCAAGCAGTCGCCCCCCTGGCCCTCTCCCTCCCCATTAGCTTCAATGGGCTGAGCGCTGCCTTCTGCACCCTCTTTGCCAACGCCCTCTCCCCTTATTCCCCATCTGTCTACCTCCTCCTCAATGCCATCCTCCCTCTCGCCGTCTCTATTATTGCGCTCCCAGCGATCCTCCTCTGCCACCCACAGGATGGCCACCTTCACAGCGTGCCCAAGCATGACAGACGTGTCTTCCTCGCCCTCTACATCCTCGCATTCATCACGGGCATATATTTAGTCATCTTCGGCTCTTTCACCACAACCAGCTCCACTGCACGAGTGCGATGGTCCTCCTCGCCCTTCCACTCATCATCACTGCCTCCTCCAGATGCTCTCATGTGGACATCCATGGTCCTGATCCTGCATGGCCACTCAATCATGATGACCCACAAGAGCCGTTCTTACTCAATAATGATCACCAGAGGGAGTCCAATATGCTGAAACCGGGGGAATACCAGCTGCAGGGCTGTTGCTGTGGGACAATACTGGTGACGAGTCGCGTGTTGGTTCTTGGTGAGGAGCATAGTGCAAAGAAGCTCATTCAGTGTGTTGATTTCTGGCTCTACTACACAGCCTACTTCTGTGGTGCCACTGTTGGGCAGGTGTACAGCAATAACTTGGGGCAGATTGCACAGTCAAACCAACAATCACAGCTCACCATGCTTCTTGCTGTCTACTCCTCCTGCTCCTCCTTTGGCCGCCTTCTCTCTGTACTCTCTGACGTCCCTCACAGGTCCCTCTGACTTACTCTATATACATGCATATATCTTAATCCTTGTCGATTGGCCTCCTAACTAACTATATATGCAATTCACATGCAGCAAGGTGTCATTTGCTTGAACAGGATGGCTTGCGGCTGTGTTGGTGCCCATGCCAATGGCCTTCTCCCTGATGTGGAAAATGCACGATGAAAACACTCTGGTAGCAGGAACAGCGCTAATTGGCCTAAGCTCAGGGTACATCTTCGCTGCGGCAGTGTCAGTGACCTCTGAGCTCTTTGGGCCAAATAGGATTGGCGTGAAGCATAACATCCTCATCACCAATATCCCTCTTGGCTCACTCCTCTACGGCCAGGTTGCTGCCCTGGTATACGAGGCAAATGGCCTAAGGATGACAGTACTGGACAACCGCACTGGCACAGTTGACACCATGGTGATATGCATGGGGGCAAAGTGCTACTCGATAACGTTATTCATGTGGGGTTCATCACATTGCTGGGGTTGGCATCAAGCATAGCCCTATTCTTGAGAACAAGACCAGCTTATGCTACTGTTGCTGGTCAGTCTAGTTGTAAGCACCTTAGCCAAGTTTCTAATTGACAGAGGAACTCCTTGATCTCTCCCTTACTGCTCTGAAATCATGGCTAGCTTCTACGAGTTTTGGTTGAGTTCTAGCTGAACTGGGTTAGAGGCAATACATGTAATGAACACCATCATGATTCATGAGATTCATCAATACGGCAGCAAATTATCAGCTTAGCAGCTGGCATGTAAAGGGTAGAACCAGTATTCTGTTTACAGGGCATCGATGTTAACATGTAGGCCCAAGATTGCAAGAAATTGGTTCTGACTGTTTTTTTTTTTTTTTTTTTTTGCTGATCGAATGGAGTCATGCATGAATGCATCAATGGAGGACATTCCTCCATGTTTACTTTTGGTATGTACTACTTTACATAGGATCTGCCTAGAAATCAGAACTACAAAACTACCTTCTTTCAATAGTCTTCTAAGTCATAAAGCAAATAAGAGAAAGAAATTGAGTTTTCCAGATAGCACAAAATGACACAAAACTTGTAGTTTTGGAAGAATGGCCTAGCTGGGCTCTTCCAGAGAGTTGTAATCACAAAAAACCATACTTGAGTAGCAGCAAACCCTAGAGCAGAGAGTAATCATGAAAACAATAGACCAGGTTCACCTCTCCAGGCCTAATAATTTTGTCGTTTTATTGTTAGAACATGACATACAGCCAGTGACATCCAATCTGGATATATATGTGTGTGTGTTGAAGCCCAAAAGGAGATGTTTTTGTTGTTATGAAAAAAGGGCATACAGTTATTTAAACTTCCCTGGAAGCTACCATCCAGAAATTTCATAGAATTATGGCAAATATTGCACAAACTGCAAAAATGTGACATCCATATTACCTCAAACTACGGGCTACAACTGAAGGACGGGAATACAAATGACTTGATAGGACCCATGAGTCTATGACTTTTTTCTCACATCATTCTTCCCCCATGGATTCAAGGCTTCCCTCATAGCTTGACCCTCTGGACTGCTTTCCCAAGCTCTTTTTTCTGACTCCAAAACAGTTACCTTCTCATCTGTAGTACATAACCAAACAGAAAATATAACTGACATTATTCTGCAACAATGAACAGAAATTGACAAGATGGATGGCACGAGATAATATAAAAATTAAAAACAGAAGTTCGGACTGTTATTGATGGAAGGTATCCTGACCAACCAAATCTAATGACTTGAGGTGAGGAAACTTTGGTTGGGATCTTTGGCAAATGATTTCTAGAAGTATCCGTAGCTACTGGTTGGAAACTCAGATCAATCGGAGAAAGCGCTTAACAGAAAACAAAGAAACTGGACAAGGGGTTGGATGATGAGCAGGAGCGGGCGCAGAGACGCACAGAAGCCGGTGTGGATCATGAAGAGCTCCATGGATGCGCCTATGGCCGCGCCGCCGGCGGCGATCTTGAGGTACCACCCCAGGAACCTACTCATATGTCCTTCCTTTACCTTTGGCTGCGATGCGATGCGATGCGATCTTACTATCTCGCACTGAATTATTCTACCAATTAGCGAGCGCTCCCTAAATCTGCAAGCTGCCACGAAGGCTAATCAGTCAAATGAACGAATCGGACATCAAGCATAAGTATGCCAGAGAGAGGGAGAGACTGTACCTTGCAGCTTTCAAAGGCAGAGACGGCCGGAGACGGGCAGGATGGGCGGCGGCGGCGGCGTGTTTCAGGCAGGGGAAAGACTAGCATGGGCAGACCTGTCTCGGACCCTGACATGGGCCGAGAAAATCATGGATCGTGCCGTACTAGCCTGGGGGCACTCTAAGCCTGACGGCCCGTTGAGAACGTTAAGCATGTGTTTGGTTTGGAGACTTGGTGGGATGGGATAGCTCTATCCCAGATATGTAGGATGGGATAATCCCACTTTTTGTTTGGTTGCAAGGATAGGTTAGTCCCTGTTTTTTGTTTGGATGGAGGGATAGAATGGGATCTAGTCAACACATCACAATATATCAAAACATCACAATATATCACAACATGCCAAATCACACATCACAAGTATCAGCGGAGAGGAGGCCGACGGCAGCGGAGAGCTCGGCGGAGAGGAAACCGGCCGTGGAGAGGAGGCCGATGGCAGCGGAGAGGAGGACGTGCTGGAGCTCGGCGGAAGTGGGCCGGAGACGACGGCGGAGAGGAGGCCGGCAGTGGAGATGACGGCGGGAAGGACGCACCGGGGCGGAGATCCAGCCGGCAGTGGAGAGGACGGCGACGACCGTAGCACGGCGACCGGACCTCCGACGGCGTGAGGAGCGGCAGGGAGGCGCGCACACACCCGGCCGGGGCGGCGCCCACGCGTGGAGGGAGATGGGGGCCGGGGGGAGATGCGCGGGCGGCGGGGGAGATGGGGGCCGAGGGCGCGGGCGGCGGGGGAGATGGGGAAGGGGGCGCGGGCGGCGGGGAGATGGGCGCCGGGGGGAGACGCGCGGGCGGCGGGGGAGATGGGCGCGGGAGGCGGGGGAGATGGGCGCGCAGGAGAAGTGGGTTGGCACGGTTCGCTCGTTTTGGGCGGATCGTCCCAACCCACTTTTCAGGAGAATCTTTTCTTTTGGGTCCAACCCACCCCACTAAATCCTACAACCAAACACTACAAAAAAAGGGTTGACCCCCTCCCATCCTGGGATATTCCCTGAACCAAACACTACCTAAGGGCCCCCACCCTTCAAGTCCCCCACAGCTCCATTAGTCCACTCCAATTGTCGAGAAATTGCAGTTTAACCCTTTTGCTTTCACGTTAAGGGCCCTGGTGCGGCGGTGCTACCGCATGGCAGTCTGACTGGTGAGCGGTAGTGTTGGTCTTTTATTAACGGTAGCTATTTTTTAGAGAAGGGCTTTCAGAGTTTTTGAGCTAAGGCCTGGTGTGGTAGCGCTGGCATTGAAAATACGGTATGACCGAAGGCGGTCTGACCGGCTTGATGGCCACAGTTGGTGTGGCCTCTTTGGAATTTTGGCTGAGTTGAGTTTGTTTTGGATTTGTGAGTCATGGGATTTTCGTACAAGTATCAGTAATGAGGTTTTCATGCAAGTGTGAGTAATGGTGTGTCCATGAATGTGTTTTACTGATGAGCTTCAAGTGCATGTCATTTGTGTTTGGATTAATTTATTGTCCTTTGGCGTGCAGGTACTTTGATAATTGTTGCAACTAACGGCAAGACCGATGCTTGGTGGCTGTGGCGTATCACATAAGTACGGGTGGAGTATCATCTCAAAACCATGAAGCACGGGGGAAAGACAAGTGTCGTGAAGAGGCAATGCATATATGTGGTGTGCCAATTAGATATTTGCATTTTAAGTGGTGACGTTTCTCAGAACAGGTATACGATCTTAGCGGCAGATAATTGGGCGTCATGAATTATGGTGTACTGTTGTGTATTACAGGACTTGAACGTTTCAAGTGGTGACGTTTCTTAGAGCAGACATACGATCTTGGTGACGAGGCTTTGGATATCGCATATTCGCGAGGACCGGTAGGTGGCAATTGAGAAAATTATCCAATACCGGGTGGTTTGGCATTTTACAAAACGACGGCATTGGCATAAATGATTTATTTCACGTCTTTGAGGATAGAGTATCTTATTGGGCTTGTGGAGCCTTGTAAGTCACGCTTTGAAAAAGTGTACAAGGGTGTGATCCACTAATGAGTGACTAGTTGTTTAGGGTACCCGACGATGCCCGCGGTGGTTGGACCCGACCTATAGTAGGCCTCATCCATACAAGAGTAGTACTCCTCGTACTCCATCTGCTGCTATAGATTCTTTACTCGTAGCGGTGACTGATCACCTCCTCAGTAAACTCGCTGATCTGGAGTAGTTCGAGTAACTCTCCTTTGACTAGAGTTGTGGTTAGGATATCATCTCGACCTTTCATCATGTCGAATCCCACGAGGTGAGTTTTATGAACGACTAGATGCAGTTGTACCTATTTGACTCTCGAAGTTATATCTCCAAGGCTGCTCAAATCTAGCTATGATGCTGTGGAGTCTTCACACGATCCCCTCAACGAAGTGGTCGTAGCTTGGCGCTCGAGCAAGCTCTTGTGTTGGGTTCTCGAGCATGTCGTTGATATGTTGAAGCTCTCAAGCCTCTTCAGATTGGTATTGGGCACGCTTAGGCAAAGACCTCTAGGCAGCTAGTCGTCTCCTTCAGGTGGTCTCGGGATCCTCAATCTCTGAGGTTGGTTGTGACTGCCTTAATGGAGAGTGATTATTTCTAGGATTTCTCCCACACTCATCCGAGAATTGACCTGGTTCATCATTGGAGGTCTCCTTGCCATCCTCTCGAGGGGTGGAAGGGTGTGACTGGCGGGGAGGATCCTCAGGTCTTTCTTTCAAGAGAGTGATCAGAATCTGTGGGGAGGCAAAGACCTCCTATCTAGAATCTCCACTTCTGACGGAGGGCCCTTCACTTGAAGAATCATCTAGCGAGAGCGCATCGTGGCTTGGAGTAAACCCCGCCAAGTAGGGGAATTCCGAGTTATAACCGTCTCTGGTGGGAGTTGAACCATACGAGAGTACGGATGGACTCATAGGGAGCCTACCCACGCTCACCATTTGGTGACTCTAGAATGACAGACTCTAGGGCTCGCTGAAACTACTCGAGCGGTCGCTGGGGGGCTCGAACATTTGGGGATGGGACCCTCGTCATGTTGTGAGTCTTGTTCATGGTCAAATTGACTCTTACCATCCGGGGAAACTAGTTCCTCCAACTGGCGTACTATTGTGGGGGATATGGATCCCTCCTCATCCTTTTACGTGGCGTGGTCTCTGAGCATTGTTTGCTCATAGTCGTAGCAGGTATCCATGTCAAGATCTGCGTAGTTAGCCAGGTCGAACTAGTTCTCCTCATTCCATTCTCCTGCTATGAGGACATCAGAAGAAAGAGAACTTGTCGACAAGGAAATTACTGGAGTCTTGGAAGAATTGATCCCCACAAACGGCTCCAACTATCGGTGTTTCAATACTGATCTTACGTATGATTTGTTTGGATTCAGGGAATCTTACTTATGACTACCTTATGTAATCTCTCCCTTATCGATAAAGGGTATACTCGAAGAATATAATAACGTAATAATTAGATGATTATTATATCCTCGTCACTATCCAATCAAAATTTTTATACCATATTTGCGAAAAGGCTCTTGTATTTTTGTGAGGAAATTTAACAATAGGTTGGGTTGGACCCTTCAATACGTATGCCCTCTTAACTAGGTCTTGAATTTTGGGAGCATACTTATCAATTTATTTCCTAAGAGCAGGACCTATTACGATTTGATCCAGATTGAACTCCCGAACAACATTACACATATTTGGTTGTGGTTTTGGATCTTAACCTTGTGCTTGTGAAGCTTGCGGTTGTGCTAAACTTGTGCTTTCATGAATACCAGCATTTGCAATGCTTGTCGTATCAACCCAAAACCTACTCATTTGTGAAATCTGACAATTCAAATATTCGATAATTTTTTTTTAAAAAAAAGGATCCATGAAGTAGAACTAACTAGGATTCGTGCTAGTAACCCCGTTGATTTTCCTATTTTACTGTTAGCTTGAACTGAATATATGACAAGAGGTTGCTCAGGAGCTAGCTTTAACACTGTTGGTAGCAGTTAAAATCTCCGACAAGAAGGAACTCAACAGATTTACAGAAGTTTTCGATTTCGGTTGAGTAGATTCGAACGGAGTGTCCCTTTGTGCTACAGCTAGTCGGCTACAGGAACGAAACTGTGAGAGCCATAAACACATGCCCCCCTAAAACTAGTGTTCTATTTCAGTTAAAAAAAAAACCCCCTAAAACTGAACTGAGAAACACCTGAGCACCGGTGCGGTCGGGGCCGGGCCCACAGTCCAGAGACAAAGCCCGCCCGTCTGGAGTCGGCTGACAGAGTAGCCGTTGGGAATCCAAAGAAGTAGCCGTTGCCGCGGCTGGCTGACTGACTCGTCTTCCCTCCCTCCGGCAGTTGGTTTCAGGTCAGCTCATCCTCCGCCCCTACGAATCCATCGACATGCCGCCGCTTCCTCTCCTTCTTGCCGCCGTCTCCTCCTCCTCTCCTTCTTGTCCAATACCGCCCCCCCGTGGATCGCTCCTCCTCTTCCTCCTACCCTGCTGCTTCATTCTAGCCCTCCTTCCGCCGCCCGCTGCCGCCTTCGACGGCGTCGTCATCAGCCAGGCCGACTACCAGGGCCTCCAGGCCATCAAGCACGACCTCACCGACCCCTACGGCTTCCTCCGCTCCTGGAACGACACCGGCCTCGGCGCATGCTCCGGCGCCTGGGCCGGCATCAAGTGCGTCCGGGGCAAGGTCGTCGCCATCACCCTCCCCTGGCGCGGCCTCGCCGGCCGCCTCTCCGAGCGCATCGGCCAGCTCACCCAGCTCCGCCGCCTCAGCCTCCACGACAACGCCGTCGCGGGCCCCATCCCCACCTCCCTCGGCTTCCTCCCCGACCTCCGCGGCGTCTACCTCTTCAACAACCGCTTCTCCGGCGCCGTCCCGGCCTCCATTGGCACCTGCCTCGCCCTCCAGTCCTTCGACGCAAGCAGCAACCTCCTCACCGGCGTCATCCCGCCCTCCATTGCCAACTCCACCAAGCTCATCCGCCTCAACCTCAGCCGCAACTCCATCTCCGGCGAGATCCCGACGGAGGTCACCGACTCCCCATCCCTCGTCTTCCTCGACCTGTCCTACAACAAGCTCTCCGGCCACATCCCCGACGCGTTCGCCGGCTCCAAGGCGCCGTCGTCGTCCAAACTGAAGGAAGCCATCACAGGGAGCTATCAGCTCGTCTTCCTCAGCCTCGCGCACAACTCGCTCGACGGGCCCATACCGGAGTCACTCACCCGCCTCAAGAAGCTGCAGGAGGTGGATCTCGCCCGCAACAAGCTCAACGGCACCATTCCCGACCAGCTCGGGTCGCTGGCCGAGCTCAAGACACTCGACCTCTCGGGCAATGCGCTCGCCGGAAAGATCCCGGCGAGCCTCGCCAACCTCACCACTCTCCACTCCTTCAACGTCTCGTACAACAACCTCTCCGGCGCAGTGCCGGCCACGCTCGCAGAGAAGTTTGGGCCCGCCTCCTTCGCCGGAAACATACTGCTCTGCGGCTACTCTGCTTCGGCTCCCTGCCCGGTGTCGCCGTCCGCGGCACCATCTGCGCCGACATCACCAGCGCAAGAGTCCACCGGGCGCCGCCGCAAGTTCAGCACCAAGGAGCTCATACTGATCGTGGCGGGGATAGTGATCGGCGTCCTAATCTTGCTAGCCCTCTGCTGCCTCCTGCTCTGTTTCTTGGCAAGGAAGAGGACTAGTGCAAGTGGAGCGAGGAGCGGGAAACAGTCGGCTAAGGAAGCTGGTGCCGGTGCCGCAGCGGCTGGGCGAGGTGAGAAGCCAGGATCGGGTGCGGCGGAGGTGGAGTCCGGCGGCGATGTGGGCGGCAAGCTGGTGCACTTCGATGGGCCGATGGCGTTCACTGCCGACGACCTGCTCTGCGCGACGGCGGAGATCATGGGGAAGAGCACGTACGGGACGGTGTACAAGGCGACGCTGGAGGACGGCAGCTTGGTGGCCGTCAAGAGGCTGAGGGAGAAGATCACCAAGGGCCAGAAGGAGTTCGAGGCCGAGGCGGCGGTGCTCGGCAAGATCCGGCATCCCAGTCTGCTGGCATTGAGGGCATTCTACTTGGGGCCAAAGGGGGAGAAACTGCTCGTCTTCGATTTCATGCCCAAGGGGAGCCTCTCTGCATTCCTGCATGGTGAGATTCCCACTTTGCTCTATATGTGTTGTTTGGGATTCTTAAGAAATGTTTCTGCTAAGTAGTTGATTAATGTGTCCTAGGCAATTCTAGCTCAGAATTTTACTTGGCTGTTTCAGCTTGTGAACTATGTGCATCTTAGGGTTGCACTTTTGTTAAGGTAGTTTTATCTAAAATTTCTAGTTACTGCTAAGCGATTGGTCTGAGAGAATGTTTAGAATCCATACATCTTCAGCTAGTTTCTGCTTACATGAAAGACTTGTTAACTGCTATGTCTCAGCAAATGCGAAGTCTGAACCTCTGTCGATTCTGAAGATGCTCAGATCGATATAGCTGTACTTCTTTCTGTCAGCCAGCAGATTTGAGAACTGCTGAAAATTTTGAGTTGCAATGCTTTTGATTCAACTAGGAGAACGAACCCCTAGTGTCAGTTTAGATCATAACATCTGAAAAATCTTACGTTTGTTCAGAGCATCTCATCTCCATGGTCAACGCACAAAGTTCAGTAATCATGAGCTTAAAATGTGAAGAGTTAGATATATGTAGCTGAATCAAAGGCTAAGCTGTTCTTTTAACAGTTTGCTCCCAGCTCAACATTCATTTGCTTTTATCCTTGTGAACTTGAACTCGGCACTTCCAACACTTGTTCTAACTCAATATTAACTGCAGTTCTTCTGACACTTGATGTTTCCTGATGGCATTCAGCTCGCGCCCCCAACACGCCGATCGACTGGCCGACGCGGATGACAATCGCCAAGGGCACAGCCCGTGGCCTGGCCTACCTCCACGATGACATGAGCATCGTCCACGGCAACCTCACCTCCAGCAACGTCCTCCTCGACGACCAAGGCGATCCCAAGATCGCTGACTTCGGCCTGTCCCGCCTCATGACGGCTGCTGCAAACTCCAACGTGCTCGCCGCCGCGGGCGCCCTTGGCTACCGCGCGCCAGAGCTGTCCAAGCTCAAGAAGGCGAGCGCCAAGACCGACGTCTACAGCCTCGGCGTCATCATTCTCGAGCTGCTCACTGGCAAGTCACCGGCGGACACAACCAACGGAATGGACCTGCCGCAGTGGGTGGCGTCCATTGTCAAGGAGGAGTGGACGAGCGAGGTGTTCGACCTTGAGCTGATGCGGGACGCGGCCGCCGGGCCCGCAGGAGACGAGCTCATGGACACGCTGAAGCTGGCGCTGCATTGCGTTGACCCGTCGCCGTCGGTCCGGCCTGAGGCCCGGGAGGTGCTCCGGCAGCTCGCGTTGATCCGGCCGGGACCGGACGGCGGCGCCGGACCGAGCGAGGAAGGTGGCGCAGGGCATCTGGCGGCTTCTGCAAGCAACGAGTAGCAACTGGCCAGAATTAGGAGAAGAAAGGAAACGAACTTTTTAGCTAGAGGCTAGAGAGATATATTTATGAATTCTTTGATTTATTTGAAAGCTTAGTGTAGTAAACAGCAGTATTACCATCCATCGATGTTTGTTCTGGACAAGTTTGTATAGGCAAATCTTAATTTGCGCTAGAATTCGCCGCCCTATCCTATTTGTACTGTGTGCTCCCATCCTGATGACTTTCTGAATTTGTTTAGAGTCTTGTTCGTGTCACGAAGTGCATCAGAACTACACAGCAGTTCCAGACACTTTCGAGGAATGCATAAACAGTAAAAGATGATTAATCGAGAGTAACATGTACATGCAAAGGATGAGTGAGTGTTCGTCAACAGTAACAGCTACCAACAGAGTGCCTACCTACTAGTTGACTCAGCTGTCATATCACCAAAAATGCATGCAAGGATAACACCCTTTTTTAACTAACCATGAGTAGGTTACCAATAAAGTGGCTTTGGAACTTCCATGCGACGATTGACTGGCCATGAATCGCTGCTGAAAAGCTCATGTCCAATCAGATAAGACCTAATATGAACAACTGAACTACTAGCCCTGCCCAACCTGGCTTGTAAGCCAGGGCTTCTGCCCTTTTTTCCCTTCAGTAACTGAAAGTACACTATAACAGCTGTTAAATTTTGTAAGTAATTAAATTTAAAATGAAAATACTATATTATTAAGAGCAATGCAAAGAAATAAGAAGAAAAAAACTTAAAAAACCAAAAAACTAAAAAAAAGAGCAAAATTAAAAAGTTAGAAGCTGAAGTCATTTGGAACGGAGCCTAAAAACCTACACGATCACTGAAGAATTGACAGTGTTCATAGCCGAGGTTCTTGTGCTGATGAGCAAAATTTGAACTTGTCAAAACGATTAACATATTGATGCATACGGTGGGGATTCAGCCATCTCCTTTTCTCATTATGATGCAAAAATGCAGGGTTGCCGAATTGCTTAGTCGTAGAAGTCCTGCATGTCTGTTATGGCAAACACCATAGAGGACACATCTCTCGTTGTGCTTGCATCGATGCAATCCAGGACGAACATACTCTGATACCAGTTGCTCCTATTCTTTTTTTTTTCCCCAAAAAACAAGTAGCGCAGATACACAGGATTTATTGTTCAGCATTCCGCAATTTCGGTCTGGGTGATTAGAAGTCGCTTTATTTTTGCTATCAAAAGCCGTGGTTCTAGGTGATACTGCAGCAGTTGGGCGACTGTTTTAAAGGAGGGGGAAAAGAGAGAAAAGGGATTACAAAAGCATAGGATATTACGCCGCCTCTGTTGTCGCTGTTTAATTAGTAGCCTGCTTATCTCCGGAAGCACGCAAACGGGAAAGAGAGACATGTTCTCTGTTCAGAAAGGAGGAGGAAAAGGCGTAGCAAAGCTTTAGCTTTCTGACGGTGCCGTATTCAGGCTGGAACATGACAGTCTGCATCAGTTTGTCAAAACGCACAGCTTCGGTTGTTAGAGCTGTCGCACACACGCCAGTCAACTCAAGCAACCTTTTTTAGCAACGCATGCATGCAGATTATTCTGTTGACAGTGCAGACACGGAAGCATTTTCTGCAGGTAGTTTTCTTTTACGAGGTGTTCAGATTTATCAATTAGTGAGGAAGTCTGAAGAGTGAAGACTTACAGTTGCGTGCTAATATATGTTGCAAATGTCAACGTGTGATGCTTTCTTTACACCAGGATGTGGCATATGTACACCATATAACTTCATCAGCAGTACCAACTCAATTTAACTAACTGTGCTGCATATGTCAGGATTGAAATTGTTGCCTCAAGAGAAAAGCATGACCATGCATGTTTGCATAAAACAACTCACCTAATTAAACACCCTTCTTTCATTCAACACGATCAGGAAAAGAAGAAGAAAAAAATCTCGGAAGAAAAAAAATCTTGAAGAGTTTAGTTGGTTGCCTGTTCGATAGCTGTCGTCGTGACTTCGAGTTGAAATTTCTCAAAAGAGACGGATGCTGGTAGACGGTGTGTTTTCCCTTGCAAGTTATCATATTCCTCACCTTCCCCTACTGACCCCCACCTACTACTGCTGCATTTTGCCAATGAAAGTTGCTCGCAGCTCCGAAAGCTGCATACCGATCAAATCAAAAGATTTGCATTACGCGTTTCAGAGCTCCATGTTAATTACCGTTTACTATTACTCGCAGAAAAGGATTATGTTGGGCAATCCATGGCAACGCAATTAGTTGGGAGCAGCTAGCAGCTACGTTGAGCTTTGCTGATGGAATGTCGATCCCTTGATCCTTTCTTGCTCTCGGATCCCGCTCGACTGCGCTCGGCCGTCCGTTGCTGTTCTTCTCCGGTGGGTCCTGCTGATCCTTGCTTCTGACGAGACCAACAGCAGCCCTCGATCGCCTGGCTGCTGGACGTGATGGACCTGGTTTCACGTGATCAGCTGCTGTGGCGTGGTGCTTTGCCTTTGACCGACGATGGGACGTCTTCCTGCGCTCTGCACGCGAAGGACGAAGAAGGAGCAGCAACTATACTGATCTCCTGGACGTGACGCGCCTCCTGTTTCTCCGTGATGCTGATGCGCCCCTATTCCTGCTTGGAGAAAAACACCGCACTGCCCCGCTCGGTTCGTCAGAGCTGAAAAACTGTGACTTATGGCTGAAATTGCATTGTAGTGGTTGAAATTTTACTGTAACTCAAGGTGACTTATTTAGCGTAATTAAATTTAACAAAAAATTAAAAATAGAAAAAAAATGTTAACTTATTACGGACAACGCGAACGAATACGGGAAAAAAGAACCGGCAAAAAAGCTCAAAGAAAGCCAAAAGTTCAAAAAAAGACGAAATTTATGAACAGTGAAAAATAAGCCAGAAGTCAGAAGTTGAAGCTGAAATGAGCGGAGCCTAACACAATAGATCGATATTCTTCCTAGAGCACAAAGCACTTCCGCTTTTCTTTTTTTTCTTTATTTCTTCTCTCTCACAAAAACTGATTACACGAGTGCCCTTTTATTCATAGCAAACAACTAATCGTATTCGACTAAGACTCTACGTATCCGGAAGGAAAAACAAACTAACTCCAGTATCCATAACTAATATTTCCTAAATAGGAGACAAACTCTCTAAAATAAACCAAAATTAATTCCATCATTTGCAATGCCAATGCAATTACTTTGTAATGTCATGACTACTACTTCATTGCTATCAAAGTTTTAGCAAAAAGATTCCAGTAAGTTCTAGCTTAAATGCCATGAGGTCTAGCTAACTGAAAGGCAAATGATGACACTGACAACCATATGCAACTCTGTGAACCAATGCTAGCATTCCAATGCAAGTTTCGCTGATAGATGCCATGAAAACTCGCCAGCTGATCACAAAAGTAGTGATCATTATACCTAACTTTGTGCAACAAATCTGACAATCTGTTATCTGAATTCTGCTTGATGGTGCTTTTGCTTCAATTATTTCCATTCAAGAAGGTTAAGGTGCCTTTTAATTTGGCCGATTAATCAGTGCTCCTAATGCTTAAAAATTAAAATAATAGGGATGGTGGCCAATTGGTGCTTGCCACTCAGTCACCGTCTGCTTGTTGGTTGCAGAACTGCACATTCTCTTTGGCTCCCAACACCATGCTAACGATGTGCTGCATCATATTTTTGCATTCAGGTGTTTGAACTGACCACTATCGCACCAATTCAATCAATCATTTATACTACCTAATTCAATCTCTGTTGTCTGAGATCTTCTTCACATGTTTTACCCTCACAATGTCGTCTACTGTTCAGATTCAGAATATGCCTGATCAGTCCAGTAGTGTAAGTTATGACATAGATTTACTGAGAAGTATAATTTGAAGAAAATTGTGGGGCATGCAATGCATACACCAACATGTGAAGCATCCTTTCAATGTTGAAGGACAAGTAGTGGAGCATCAGGGTTGTTAAATGCCTCCAAATTAGCATCAAGCTACATCTCAGACTCAGCCTAAAATACTTTCCAAATCTTGTCCAACCAAGCAAACCTTTTATGCCGATAGCATGTTCCTTCTTTGTCAAGATTGTTGCTGTTGTTGACATTTAGACTTTAGATTGCCTTGAATTGTAAGAAACCATCTGAAGCTAAAAGGGGTTGGGTGTTTGCCTACTGAAGCTATGAACAGTTCTTGCATTTGCATATGTGGTAGTTAGCACTTAGCACGCTTCTTGTTGTACTTTTGTCAATCAGAGATGCTTGTTGTACTTTTTGCCAATCAGAGCTCGTGGAAATGAATCATTTGATGGAACAGGGATCTGACCATTTTACATATTCAAAATGAGTTTGAAGAAATACAGTTAACCTATAATTAACGATTTTTTTTTTGCTGAAGACGAAAATCTTTGACCGTTCTTCTTCGATAGGCTGAACTACGCATGATTTAGTTGCCCGTAAGTCTAGGATCATAGTGAGAATTCCTTTATAAATTATGTAATATTTAGGTATAATCCATGGAACCAAATTCACAATTCATAATACATTTGATCTCTATGCCACATAACCGAATTAACCTGTGTTAGACACTTACTGTTAGTGTATACATCACATCTATGTTCCTTGGGCCAGTGGTACAAGCAACAAAAAGGAGACCATCTAGATGGACATTCGATCTCTGGGAAATAGAAATGGTGTGGTCAAACAGCGAGTTTACACCATGCAAAAGCTTGCAACAAAAGTCCAACAACTCCTACCAAAGCAAAGACTAAGCAGTAAGTACCCACAGTTAGTTATGCTGGAAAATCATGGATGCAAAGAGAGAGATTCATGGTTTGACACTTTGATTTAATAGTAAAAAAGGAGAGTTGTTAACCATGCAATTCTTTGTTGACATGGGGCCTTAGATTTGGAAAGGTTTCATGTTAACAGAGTTCTTTGTTGTCATGGGGCCTTAGGTTTGGAAAGATTTCATTCTTTGTTGTCATGGGGCCTCAGTATTCGGTTTGTTCCAAGCAACTTCAGCTTTTGACTTTTTCTTTGCCTTTGGCTTATTTAAGCCAGAAGTCATTTGGAATACGTCGACTTCTCATTTCAGTTTATTTGGACTTTTTTGGCTTTTTCAACTTTTTTGCCTTTTCATTTTCCCTTATTCCTTTGTATTGTCTATAACGATATAATTATTTTTTATTTTCTTTTAATTGAATGACTCAGAAAATGCTAACAGTCATTATAGTGCAATTTCAGTAAAAACCAATAGCTAGAAGTTTGAGCTCTTTGGAGCGGGTCCGAAGTCTTTGGTTCTAAACAAAATGAAACAAAAGCTAAGGATCCTTTGTGGCAAAGTGGTGATGTTGTGGTGGTGGCCTAGCCCCCTATGGCTGGACCTTGCAACAAGCCTAATAATATAGGGATATGTGTATAAAGGAATATACCAATATACCATCACCTTTTGTAATTATTAAGGGGTCGGATGAAAATTTCCCATCATATACCATTCATGTATATAAATCCCCAAGAGGGGTATAAGATGGCCAGATCCGCTCATTTTATACTAGCTCTCTCTCTATCGGTCGGCTCTAGCTCTCTTAGTGACATCCCCAAGGGAAAATAGGGTACCATGTACCCATAGTTGTGCTCATACCATAATAATTGGCGTTGTCTGTGGAGGGCGTGCAAGAAGCCGAGCGAAGAAGAGTCATTCCCATGAGTGAGATCTATTGGATTTCGACTGGCTAGAAGGAAAGCGTCACAAATGTAAGAAAGTAGAGAAACTTCGAACTGGTAGTGTAGTATGTATACATGATATTTGGTACTTGCTGGCTTTACCATTCTTGTCAGGCCGCTATTCGATCTGATTTGTGCTTAAATTGCACGACAACCTCATGCCCCGGTGAACTCTATAGAGTATAAATAAATCACACGGTGCCCTTGCGCCCCGGCATACTCTGCGGAGTATAAAGCACTGGGAACTTAGCCATCCCGGACAACTCTACGGAGTATAAATAAATCATATGGCGGCCTCGCACCTTGGCGTACTTTGCAGAGCATAAAGCACCGGGAACTTAGCCGCCCCGAGCAACTCTACAGAGTATAAATACCTGCACGGAGTTCACGGCCTCTGCGCAAGCTCTATGGAGTGTAAATTAATCGCAAAATGCGGGCACCAAGGAGTCCGACGCTTCACGTGTCCAACAAGGGAGTTCACCTCGTTAATGGCATCGAAAGAAAGTTCTGCCCTAGAGCGAGAACTGTGTCCGACCACCACGTGGTCGTTACTTCGTTGACAATTCGTCGACACTCATCTAACTACCTCAAGGTCGTAACTTTCGACCACCTCGTGGTCCGACCTTTGTCGATAGGGGTGCAAACGGGTTGGGTTAATCCCGACCGATCCGGCACCGAATCCGATTGGTACCGAATCCGGAGAAAAAATATGGGTTAGGATATGGTAACAGCAATATCCGTCCGAATCCGATACGTCTTCAAGTTTGATTTCAGGTTAGTGCTACTATTTGACGTTTCATTTTCTTTTGCAATGGTAAAATAAAATCTTCCACATCAGCTATTAAGTAGTAACATAAGTTCTTGACAGTACGTCCTCCTACTCCATTTGCTGTACTGCATGCATTCCTTACAAATGGGTTAATCCCGATCGATCCGGCACCGAATCCGATTGGTACCGAATCCGGAGAAAAAATATGGGTTAGGATATGGTAACAACAATATCCGTCCGAATCTGATCTGTTTGCATCCCTATTTGTCGATGCTCGACCGACCGCCTCAGGGTCGGGACTTCGTCAACGTCCGTCCGACCACCTCATGGTCATTACTTCGTCGACGGCCACAACCACATCATGACCGATGCAGTCATGAGGCACTCTATGACTACCTCATAGTCTGAACTTCATTGACGCTCGACCGACTGCCTCAGGGTCGAGAATTCATCAACGCTCATTCGACCACTTCATGATCGTTGCTTTGTCGATGTTTCATCGGTACTCATCCGACCACCTCGTGGTCGTAACTTCCGACTGCCTCGCGGTCCGAATTTCGTTGATGCTCGACCGACCACCAAGGGGCCAGGACTTCATTGACGCCCATCCACCATCTCGTGTCATGACTTCATCGACACGGACAGAGCACGTGTTTCAGGTCTTTGTCTTGTCGCCAACTTCATCAACGCCAATCCAAAGGGTGTGGGATGGACCGTGCATTTCAAGTCTTCATCCTGCTGCTGACTTCGTTAATACCCACGACGTCTTCTGACTGCCTCGGGGTCAGGACTTCATTGATGCTTCGTTGACACTCGGTCGTGACTTCCGACTGCCTCACAGTCCAAACTTCATCAACGCTCGATCGATTACTTCGAAGTCGGGTCTTCGTCGATGCCCATCCGACCACCTCGTGGTCATGACTTCATCGACACTAACGGAGAGCACATTTCAGGTATTCATCCCACTGCTGACTTCGTCGACGCCAGTCCGAAGGGTGAGGGATGGATTGTGTACTTCAAGTCTTCGTCCTGCCATTGACTTCGTCGACACCCACGACCACGTGACTGACCGCGTCGGGGTCGAAACTTCATCAATGCTTTGTCAACACTCATCTGACCACCTTGTGGTCATGACTTCTGACTGCCTTGTGGTCCGGACTTCATCGACGCCCACGACCACAACATGGCTGACGTAGTCGTCAAGCATCCTACAACCACCTCGTGGTCACGACTTCATCGACGTGGATGGAGCACACATTTTAGGTCTTCATCCCACTGCCGACTTCATCGACACCAGTCCAAAGGGTGGAGGATGAACCATGCGCTTCAAGTCTTCGTCCCGCCGCCGACTTCGTCGATGCCAACAACCACGTGATAGACCACCTTAGGGTCGGGACTTCGTTGATGCTTCATCGACAGTCGTTCGACCGCCTCGCAGTCATGACTTTTGATCACCTTGTGGTCTGGACTTCGTCGATGCTCGACCGACCAACTCAGGGTCAGGACTTCGTCGACGCCTGTCTGACCACCTCATGGTCGTGACTTCATCGACGCCCTCAACCACGTCATGAGCAACGTAGTTGTGAGGCATTCTCCAACCACCTAGTGGTCACGACTTCATTGGCGCTTAATCGACACCCACCCGACCAACTCGTGGTCACGACTTCATCGACATCCATCCGATTGCCTTCGGGTCATGACTTTTTCAACTCTTGTCCGACTGCCTTAGGGTCGAGACTTCGTTGATGCCCTTCCGTGAGATAGGACGACGGAGCGCGCGTGCTTCACGGCTTCGGTGTGGGACTTCGTCGCCCACATCTACATGTTGCCCACATTCGAGGCATGACCCCACCGTAGTGGTTTTAGCTGCGTTAGGGGGACTTCGTCGGCCACATCTACGCATCGCTCGTGTTCAAGGCACGACCCCATCACGGTGACTCTGGCTATGTCAGGGGGCTTCATCGACCTCCTTGTAGGCGTCACCTCAGAGGGACGACCTCGCTCGTGGCTCCGCCTCCGTGCGTCTGGCAGGGGACTTCACGACCACACCATGATCGGTGAAAGAAGAACCTTATTCCAGGAGGTTTAGAGCATCCAGACCCCTGGGGGCTGGAGCTAGCAGTTGCATCAGCTCGCACCTCGGGACCTTCATGCTTGCTATCGGGGGACGGGGGGCTAGGTGTAAGATCGAGGAGGCCGACTAGAGGGGGGGTGAATAGGAGGTTTTAAAATTTTTGTCTAATTCTAATTAGCAATTTTAAACTTGATGGATTGATAGAGCAAGATAACACTAACACTAGCACAAGTAATCGACTAAGAGCAATAACAAATGGTAGAGAACAACAATTGCTACTCTAACTAAGCAAGCAATCAAATGATATAAATGAAGAGAGTTGCTTGAATGAAAATGATCACAAGAGAGCAAACCACAATTGACACGATTACTTTTTACCGTGGTGATCGGAGACTTGCCGGTCTCCCCTAGTCCACGTTGAGGTAAGCCCGAACGAATCGGACCGGCTCCACGAATGAGCCTAAGGACCTCGATCACTATTGGATGCCCTTTCCCTCTCCGGGTAGGCGAGCTCCAAGCCTTCACAATCTTCCGGGCCTTCTCACAATCTTCTTGAGAAGATCACCAAAACTCCGCCAAGCCGTCTAGGTGCCGGCAAGCACCAAGAGAATAGACCACTGCGGCTTGATCTCACCCAAGTGCTCAATGGATCAACTAGAATGCAATGCACTTGAATTTTGGGTCAACTACCTCAAGTGAATGCACAAGTGAGTAAATGAGGTGTGAGAGGTTGCACTAGGCTCAAATGTATTCAATGGATGTTCAACAACATGTCCAAGTTCTGGTGGGGGTGTATTTATACCCTCACCAACCTCAAATAGCCGTTACAATAAACAATTCTGAAAATTCAGGAAATCCGGTACTACCGCAGGCAAAACCGCGGTACTACCGGACTCTAGCTGACCGGTCAGAACGGCTATGTCAGAGAGTCAGAAGTAACCGTTGATCAATGAGTGCGGTACTACCGCCGTTAAAAACGCGGTACTTCCGGACGTCCGGAAGTTCCACTCCAAGACTCGGTACTTCCGATCTCAACGAGTCTAAGTCTTATTCTCGGCGCTCTCTGGAAATAACATTCCGCACTGGTATCCGGAACTTCCGCACATGCGGTAGTTCCGCAGGTAAAACCGCGGTACTTCCGTTTTCAGAGAGGCTAAGTTAAAGTCCGGGCGCTCTCTGGAATTAAAGTTCCGCTCGGGTGCCCGGTACTACCGGCCATCCGGTAGTTCCGCAGGTCAACCCGCGGTACTTCCGTTTTCCGAGAGGCTAAGTCTGAGTCCGGGCGCTCTCTGGAAAAAAACGTTCCGCCTGGGCGCCCGGTACTACCGGACCTGCGGTAGTTCCGCCGAATACACACTAGAACTACCGGATTTTCTGACAATGCACAGATTTGGATTAATTTCAATTTCTAAGTGCATGCATGATCCTAAATTGATCCATAGGGCACATTTGAACATGATCAAGCAATCACCATGATCCCTCTTAATAGTACGGCGTCTATCCTATAATCCGGTCTTCCAACCTAACTCTAAGACCGGTAAAACAAAATAGATACCTAAACTATTTACCTTGTCGCCCTAGAGATCTTGAGTCTTCATGGGAAATTTTGTGAGCCTCTTTCTTTGCCATTTGAACTTATCCTTTCAAACACTTAATGCACACATTAGTCCCATATTCACATAAATTCATTAATTACCAAAACTAACATTTTTAGGGGCCTAGATGCTTTCACTAGGGCAATTGGTCATGTCAGCTCGCCCCTTGGGACCTCCACACTTGCTATCGAGGGAATACTGTTGTGGGGGTCGCCCAGCCCCCATGACTAGGCCTTGCAACACGCTGAATAGTATAATGATATGTGTATGAAGGAATGTACCAATGTACTCTCACCTTTTGTAATTATTAAGGGGTAGGATGGAAATTTTCCATCAAGCAATCACCATGATCCCTCTTAATAGTACGGCGTCTATCCTATAATCCGGTCTTCCAACCTAACTCCAAGACCGGTAAAACAAAATAGATACCTAAACTATTTACCTTGTCGCCCTAGAGATCTTGAGTCTTCATGGGAAATTTTGTGAGCCTCTTTCTTTGCCATTTGAACTTATCCTTTCAAACACTTAATGCACACATTAGTCCCATATTCACATAAATTCATTAATTACCAAAACTAACATTTTTAGGGGCCTAGATGCTTTCAATCTCCCCCTTTTTGGTAATTGATGACAACAAGAGCAATTTATGAGAAGAATTTAAGATTTGGATATACTCCTAGTTGGCAAGGTGTATATCACAAAGTCTTTGAAATTTTGGCAATTTTAGAACATGGGGAATTTATGCATTTTAGAAACTAATAAGAAAGAGCTCCCCCTAAACATGTGCATCAAATTTTGCAGGAATTTATTTGGCATGATTACATTATAGTGTTTCAGCACATTTACCAAAAAATTCAAGGATACGCAATAGACAAGTAAACAAGCATTGCATTAGGGACATGACATAGTTCATTACAATGCAACAGAAATTAAAATACTAACCATCCACAGAGTTTAAACCACACAATAAGCATTACATGGTTCATTTCACCATACTTTCTTACAACGATAGATAAGACTTAAAAACTTCTCCTACAATTTCTCCCCCTTTGGCATCGAAATACCAAAAAGAGGAGCTAGTCCTGAGCTGCACTGGGAGAAGGAGGACCACGGCGACGAGTGCGACGAGCATAGCAAACTGGAGAAGGCGGATGAACTGCACTCTCCAAGGCTGATACGCGATCACCAAGGGAAGACACAGTGGAGATCAAGACATCCTGGCGCTCCTCCAGCCTAAGTATGGCAGAGTAAATCTGGGAAAGCGACATGTCGCCCTCGCCCTGGGAAGGAGGATCAGCAGCTGCCTGATGCTGAGGCTGAGGCTGAGCCTGAGCACGGGTACGAACAGGAGCAGGAACAGGAGGCTCTGCACGCGGCTTGTATGGCTTGTGCGGGGTGCAGAGTGCTCCTCGGTATCCAGTCTTCCTAATGATCACAGCCATGATGAATGGAGCAAAGTTGATCCTTTTCTGTTTGTCATTCTTATTGGCGTCGATCCCCCTGATGATAAGATCCACCACATCAAACTTTTGTCCGCGCATAATGTAATCAATTACATTCCACGCATGGCCACGAATAGCATCATAATTCCCACTCTTGGGAAGAATGGTGTGGTTGATGATCCTGTTGACAAGGCTGGGAATAGGAAGTAAGCCATTTGTCGTCCCTAGTGTCCGTTCAGCAGCTTGGTCATAGTACTCTGAATATGCAGCAATAGGAAGAGCTCGCTTGCTGAACACCTTCTCATATGCACTGGTTTCCGTCCCAAGTGCTAGCTCAAACTCGTGCCTGGTGCACTCAATGAACTGGGTCCCTGTCATCCAACTCAGATGCTCAAAGTTGGGAGAGATGTGCAGGGTAGCATAAAACTGCCTGATCATGTTGTCCATATAGTTGCATTTGAATGCAACAAGTTGATGGATATCAGCTCGCTGAAAGAGCTGATAAGCACCACTGAACTTGTCGATCTGCGACAAGTGATCCCAGTCCACATACTTATGTGCAGCAAATTTGCGAGCTGGACCATACATCTCCTGGTACACCTTCTCTTGAAACTTGGAATGAAATTGGGGGTTCATCGAGTTTCGAGGGCGTACATACTGATTGCGACGACGAAGAATAGCATAATCCTCATTTGTGATCTTGTCGAGGTCCACTTCTTCGTCTGCAGTTACCTCAGACATCTCCTCATCTGAGATCGCATAATCCTCGCTTTCATGCGAGGCCTCAGATCCGCTCTCATGCGAATCCTCTGAGTCATTCTCAGGGTCGGAGGCGGGACCCTTGCCCTTGTGCTCCGCCGTCTGAGATGCAGGAATTGAGGAGGAGGATTGACCTGCCGAGCCCCCATAAGACTTGTGCGAGACGTTCTTCATCCTCGGCATCTTCAATGACATAGTAGGATAATCAAGGAATGAGGTAGAATAAGCAAAAGTAGGTTTGAAATTGAAAGCAATGAATTTTTGCTGTTCCAGGAAAAACGGAAGTACCGGCGGCAAAACTGCGGAACTTCCGGGAAATCCGGTAGTTCCGGCATTAAACATGCGGTACTTCCGGGACCCCGGTAGTTCCGGCCGCTCGTATGGTAGTTCCGGTTTTTCTGGACATTTCTAGGGCATGATAAAAATTGAATATTTTTGGGGTATTTCTTGGATTGAATCCAGTGCATGCATGTATAAACATTCTAATACCCCAAACAAACTACTTTGCCCAAGAATATTTCAGCAAAAATCATCACATTTCAAATTTAACCTAAACTCCACCTAGGGTTCCAAGAACAAGATAAAAAGTGGGTTTTGATCCGATTTACCTTGTGAAGTCGGAGGAGGAGAACCCTGGGAGTGCAAGGAATCACCCAAAAATGAAGAACTCCCCTCGGATTCAAAGATCGGGAGAGGAGAGAGGTTCTTGGGAGAGAGAGGGTGGAGGAGAGAAAGAAGAGAGTAGGCGGCTGCGGTCTGGGAGGAGTGAAGATGAGAGAGAAGAGAGATAAAGAAAAAAAGAGTTACGGTTGGAGGAGTTGGCGGTTTTGGAAACCGCATTGAATCTCGCAGAAGGCGGTAGTACCGCGCGTAACACGCCGGTAGTACCGTGTTCGCAGAAATTCCGGAAGTTCCGTGGATTGCATTGCGGTAGTTCCGGTTTTTCTGTCAGGCGCGGAAGTATTGCACAATGGACTGCGGTAGTTCCGGATTTTCTGGAACTTTTCAGGATTTGACTTTTAGATCTGGAAATTTTGCAAATGATCCCTAGTTTTGTATCCAACTAAAGTCATTTAGGATCATTATGCATCAATTGAGCTAATGCTATATTTTGAAACTAATTTTTTATGAATTTAAACAAATTTTTGACCAAAATAGGGGAAAAACCAACAAAAATCCATATGAGCACAACAAATGAGCAGAAATGGATGAAATGAGATTTCAAGCTACATTTGAGTAGTCTATGACATTTAATTCATTCCTCAACTTGCAAAAGCGGCTTTCATCTAATGGTTTGGTGAAAATGTCCGCTAGTTGATTTTCGGTTCGGATGTGGCTAATCTCAATATCTCCCTTGCTCACATGATCTCTCAAGAAATGGTGGCGTATATCTATATGCTTGGTTCTTGAGTGTTGAACGGGATTATTGGATATTTTGATAGCACTATCATTATCACACAAAAGAGGCATTTTATCAAAATTGATCCCATAATCCAACAATGTTTGCCTCATCCAAAGCAATTGAGCACAACAACTTCCCGCTGAAATATATTCGGCTTCGGCGGTTGAAAGTGCTACGGAATTTTGTTTCTTGGATGACCAACATACTAGAGATCTTCCTAGAAAATGGCAACTACCCGAGGTGTTTTTTCTATCCACTTTGCATCCCGCATAATCAGAATCCGAATATCCAATTAATTCAAATTTTGCACCTTTGGGATACCAAAGCCCTATGCTTGAGGAATGCTTTAAATATCTTAGAATCCTCTTTACGGCCACTAAGTGGCACTCTTTTGGAGAAGCTTGAAAACGTGCACACATGCATACACTAAACATAATGTCGGGCCTAGATGCGGTAAGATAAAACAAACTACCAATCATGGATCTATAAAGCTTTAAATCTACTGACTTACCTTCTTCGTTGAGGTCTAGATGCCCGTTTGTTGCCATGGGTGTTTTGATGGGTTTGGCTTCTTCCATTCCGAATCTTTTGAGTAGATCCTTCACATACTTTGTTTGGCTTATAAACGTTCCATCTTTAAGTTGTTTGATTTGAAGTCCAAGGAAGTAACTTAGCTCACCAATCATCGACATCTCGAATTCCCTAGACATCATCTCACCAAATTCTTTGCAAAAGTCTTGATTAGTAGAACCAAATATAATATCATCAACATATATTTGACATACAAAGAAATCATCTCCAATAATTTTTGTGAATAGAGTTGTATCCACTTTACCAATTTTAAAGCCTTTTGATACTAGAAAGTTACGAAGGCGCTCATACCAAGCTCTAGGAGCTTGCTTTAAACCATATAGTGCCTTTGACAATTTATACACATGATTAGAGTATTTAGCATCTTCAAATCCCGGGGGTTGTTCCACATATACTAATTCGGAAATTGTACCATTAAGAAATGCACTTTTGACATCCATTTGAAATAATTTAATGTCAAAGCATGATGCAAAAGCAAGCAAGATTCTAATTGATTCAAGTCTAGCAACGGGCGCAAAAGTCTCATCATAATCTAAGCCCTCGACTTGGGTATAACCTTGAGCTACTAACCTTGCTTTATTTCTTACCACAATTCCATTCTCATCTTGTTTGTTCCGGAAGACCCATTTTGTGCCAATGACATTGTGCTCCTTGGGTCTCTCCACCAAGGTCCAAACATCGTTTTGAGCAAAGTTATTCATCTCTTCATGCATAGCATTTATCCAATCCGGGTCATCTAATGCTTCTTCTACACGCTTAGGTTCAAGTCAAGATACAAAAGAATAGTGTTCACAAAATGAAGCTACTCTAGAGCGAGTTTGAACACCCTTACTTACGTCACCCAATATTTGGTCAATTGGATGATCCTTGGCTATTGCATTGTGAATCTTGAACATATTTTGCGGTTGATCCTTTTCTTCATCTTCAATAACTTGAACATCGTTTGTTGTGGAAGAAGAGGGTGGTTCCACTTGTCTAGATGAGCTTGGTGATGTTGGATCCTCTTTTGGCTTGATGTCTCCGATTTGCATGTTCTCCATTGCCTTGCGAAGACTTTCATCTCCTACATCATCCAAGTTCTCATGCTCTTCTTGAGAGCCGTTAGTTTCATCAAATTGAACATCACATGATTCTTCCACTAAACCCGAATTTTTATTAAAGACCCTATAGGCTTTACTATTTGAGGAGTACCCTAAAAGGAAGCCTTCATCACATCGACTTTGAAATTTTGAGAGCCGAACACCTTTTCTTAGAATATAGCATTTGCAACCAAATACTCTAAAATAAGAGATGTTCGGTCTCCTTCCAACAAGAAGCTCATAGGAAGTCTTTTTCAAGAGTCGATGTAAATAGATGCGATTTATGGCATGACATGCGGTGTTAATAGCTTCCGCCCAAAACTTGTCGGAAGTATCATATTCATCAAGCATTGTCCTAGTCATTTCAATTAATGTTCGATTTTTCCTCTCTACAACTCCATTTTGCTCCGGAGTGTAGGTTGTGGAAAGCTCGTGCTTTATTCCAAGTTCATCACAAAAGTCTTCAACCTTTGTATTTTTGAACTCGGAACCATTGTCACTCCTAATTTTCTTTAATTTAAAATCAAATTCATTTTGAGCCCTTTTTGAAAAACTTTTGAAAATCCCGGAGGTTTCACTTTTGTCATTTAGGAAGAAGACCCATGTATATCTAGAGTAATCATCCACAATGACTAAACAATAGCTATTACCTCCAATGCTCTTATAGGTTGTTGGCCCGAACAAATCCATATGTAAGAGCGCTAATGGCCTAGAGGTTGACATGATACTTTTGGAAGGATGAGAATTAGCGACTTGTTTTCCGGCTTAACAATCACTACAAAGTCGATTTTTCTTAAACTTTACATCCTTCAAGCTAACCACTAAGTCATGCTTAAAAAGCTTTTTAAGTTGAATCATTCCCACATGACCTAGCCTTCTATGCCACAACCAACCCAAAGAAGTTTTTGCAATTAAACAAGTTTTCAAACAAGACTCATTTGAAGAAAAATCTACCAAATAGAGATTCCCAAATCTAAAGCCTTTGAAGACTAGTTCATTATTATTATCTTTTGAGATTATAACATTTTCTTTTGAGAATGAGCATGTTAAGCCTAGATCACATATTTGAGCGACGGATAGCAAGTTGAAATTTAATGATTCAACTAAAGATACATTAGAAATTGAAAGGTCGTTTGAGATAGCGATTTTACCCAATCCTAATACCTTTCCTTTGCTATTGTCTCCAAATGTGATTTTGTCATTACTTCCATTCTCAAATGTGGTGAACATCTTCCGGTCTCCGGTCATATGTTGGGTGCAACCGCTATCCAACACCCAATGCCTTCCACCGGTTTTGTAGTTCACCTACAAAAGAAGATCAAGTTCTTTTAGGTACCCAAATTTGTTTGGGTCCTTGGAGGTTAGTGACCAAGGTCTTGGGTACCCAAATGGATTTCTTTTTAGCACCCAAAATCGAGGTGCCAATGAAATGAGCAATGACATTTCCATTTGTAGATTTTCTAAGCATATAACAAGAATCATATAAACCAATGGAATGCATGTTATTCTTAGAACAATCATTTTGCATATGTCCAATACACCGGTATTTTGTGCAATACTTACCATTTTCCTTTAGAAACCTTGGAGGATTGTATACCGGCTTCTTACCCTTTTGGGGGACATATCCAAGTCCCTCTTTGTTAAAACTTATCAAGGGTTTCCTTTCCCTTGTAAGTCCTCTCTAAACTTTTGTTTAATTTTAGTACTTGTTCTTTTAAATTTTTGTTTTCATTAGCAATGATATCATCATGAACAAGATTTAGAGCATTTCTAGAATCTACACTTGATGAACAAGGTATGGCAAGTAAATCATCACAACAAGTAGATATGCTAGATTTTGAAATTTCTATACTAGACTTTTCATTCAAGATATTGCAAGTGACTCCAATGCTAGTACTAGATTTGTGATTTTCTTGGAGAAGCAAATCATGAGCTTCCTTTAGCTCCTCATAAGAGTCTTTGAGAGAGGTGTGTTCTCTCTTTAAGACCTTAAACTTTGATTTTTCTTTTCCAAGAAATTCATTCAATTCAACTAGCATATTCATCAAGTCATCATATGAAGGCTCATCATCATCAAGCAAGTTTACCTTTTCTCCTTTAGCCATAAGGCATGTAGGAGTGGAGAATAGTGATGGAGCCTCCTTGATTGCAATGCCCACAAGCCCTTTCTTCTTGGGAGATTCGTCCTCGCTTGAGTCGGAGTCCGAATACTCCTCTTCGGAGTTCCACTCACCAATATGGGCTTCATTCTTGCCATCCTTGTGAAGCTTCTTGAAAAGCTTCTTCTTGCCGTTGTAGTTCTTCTTCTTTGATGACTTCTCCTTGTCATCCTTCTTTGTTGGACATTGAGAGGCAATGTGCCCCTTCTCATCACATTCATAGCAACGAATGTTGCTAAACTTCTTGTTGGAGGAAGAATGCCATTTCTTGGTCTTCTCATGGCTTGTACTCCGAAATGGGCGTCTTCTCATGAACTTCTTCATTCTTCTTACTAGAAGCGCAAATTCTTCTTCGGAGTCCTCCTCATCATCTTCTTCGGATTCTTCACTCATTACCGCTTTAGCCTTGAAAGCGGTGATCTTCTTATTTTTGGAAGAAGATTGCTCCAAGAGTTCTTCCTTGTCTTTCTTGTAGAGCTCGTTGGTGATGAGGTTGCCCAACAATTGCGTTGGTGTCATTCTTGCCAACTCCGGTGAGTTGAGGAAGAGAGTCACCAACACTTCATATTTCTCCGGCAAGGCCCTAAGCATCTTTCGAACAATATCAAGATCGGAAAGGTTAGTTCCAAGGCCCTTAAGCTCATTCACAATGTTGTTGAGTCTTGAGTACATCTCATTGATGTCTTCATGGGGCAACATTGTGAATGTCTCATATTTGATCCTAAGCCGATGCAATTTGGCCTCCTTGACCGTGGATGTCCCTTCGTGTATTTCCGAAAGGGTAGTCCAAATAGCATGAGCCGTCTCAAGATTGCTCACCCTATTGAACTCATCCGCGTTCAAGGCTCCAAATAGAGCATTCATAGCTTGGGCGTCTAAATGAGCATTACGCCCGTCTTGATCCGTTGGGTGATCCGGATCAAGAGCCATAACGTAACCCTCATTTACGACTTTCCAAATTTGAGAACTCATGGCCTTTAAATAAATAGACATTCTAATTTTCCAATAAGCATAATTTGAGCCATCAAATAGAGGTGCCTTTCCTATTGTTATACCCTCACTAGCCATCCTTTTCTCTCTAGACGGTTAAGTCCAAATTTGAGAGACCGGGCTCTGATACCACTTGTAAGATCGAGGAGGCCGACTAGAGGGGGGGGTGAATAGGAGGTTTTAAAATTTTCGTCTAATTCTAATTAGCAATTTTAAACTTGATGGATTGATAGAGCAAGATAACACTAACACTAGCACAAGTAATCGACTAAGAGCAATAACGAATGGTAGAGAACAACAATTGCTACTCTAACTAAGCAAGCAATCAAATGATATAAATGAAGAGAGTTGCTTGAATGAAAATGATCACAAGAGAGCAAACCACAATTGACACGATTACTTTTTACCGTGGTGATCGGAGACTTGCCGGTCTCCCCTAGTCCACGTTGAGGTAAGCCCGAACGAATCGGACCGGCTCCACGAATGAGCCTAAGGATCTCGATCACTATTGGATGCCCTTTCCCTCTCCGGGTAGGCGAGCTCCAAGCCTTCACAATCTTCCGGGCCTTCTCACAATCTTCTTGAGAAGATCACCGAAACTCCGCCAAGCCGTCTAGGTGCCGGCAAGCACCAAGAGAATAGACCACTGCGGCTTGATCTCACCCAAGTGCTCAATAGATCAACTAGAATGCAATGCACTTGAATTTTGGGTCAACTACCTCAAGTGAATGCACAAGTGAGTAAATGAGGTGTGAGAGGTTGCACTAGGCTCAAATGTATTCAATGGATGTTCAACAACATGTCCAAGTTCTGGTGGGGGTGTATTTATACCCTCACCAACCTCAAATAGCCGTTACAATAAACAATCCTGAAAATTCAGGAAATCCGGTACTACCGCAGGCAAAACCGCGGTACTACCGGACTCTAGCTGACCGGTCAGAACGGCTATGTCAGAGAGTCAGAAGTAACCGTTGATCAATGAGTGCGGTACTACCGCCGTTAAAAACGCGGTACTTCCGGACGTCCGGAAGTTCCGCTCCAAGACTCGGTACTTCCGATCTCAACGAGTCTAAGTCTTATTCTCGGCGCTCTCTGGAAATAACATTCCGCACTGGTATCCGGAACTTCCGCACATGCGGTAGTTCCGCAGGTAAAACCGCGGTACTTCCGTTTTCAGAGAGGCTAAGTTAAAGTCCGGGCGCTCTCTGGAATTAAAGTTCCGCTCGGGTGCCCGGTACTACCGGCCATCCGGTGGTTCCGCAGGTCAACCCGCGGTACTTCCGTTTTCCGAGAGGCTAAGTCTGAGTCCGGGCGCTCTCTGGAAAAAAACGTTCCGCCTGGGCGCCCGGTACTACCGGACCTGCGGTAGTTCCGCCGAATACACACCAGAACTACCGGATTTTCTGACAATGCACAGATTTGGATTAATTTCAATTTCTAAGTGCATGCATGATCCTAAATTGATCCATAGGGCACATTTGAACATGATCAAGCAATCACCATGATCCCTCTTAATAGTACGGCGTCTATCCTATAATCCGGTCTTCCAACCTAACTCCAAGACCGGTAAAACAAAATAGATACCTAAACTATTTACCTTGTCGCCCTAGAGATCTTGAGTCTTCATGGGAAATTTTGTGAGCCTCTTTCTTTGCCATTTGAACTTATCATTTCAAACACTTAATGCACACATTAGTCCCATATTCACATAAATTCATTAATTACCAAAACTAACATTTTTAGGGGCCTAGATGCTTTCACTAGGGCAATTGGTCATGTCAGCTCGCCCCTTGGGACCTCCACACTTGCTATCGAGGGAATACTGTTGTGGGGGTCGCCCAGCCCCCATGACTAGGCCTTGCAACACGCTGAATAGTATAATGATATGTGTATGAAGGAATGTACCAATGTACTCTCACCTTTTGTAATTATTAAGGGGTAGGATGGAAATTTTCCATCATATCCCATTCCATTCATGTATATAAACCCCAAGAGGGATATGAGATGATCAGATCTACTCATTTTACACAAGCTCTCTTTCTGTTAGTCGGCTCTAGCTCTCTTAGTGACATAACCCACAAGAGGAAAAGGGTACCCTGTACCTACGATTGTGCTCATACCACAATAGGTGACATATGTGGGACTAGTGGCACCACTGGCAATTATTCATTAATTCATTCCTAATGATTCTCCTAATGGAAAACGCTCAACATAATTTTAGATGAATAATTATTAATTAGATGCAAGGGGTTCATCGAAAGAAAAATGCTAAAATGCTGGTTAGGCACATCGATCTCTATGATACTTGGGACATATACTTTTTATGCGGCATTGAAATACTGAAAGCATACCATTAAGCACCATTTTTAGAACTTTGCTTAATAGTTTTAGCTATGTTGTTTGTTTCAGACTTCATACACTTTTGGTTTCTCTATTTCTGAAACCAAAATTTAAATACCTTTCCTATTTCATTTTACTATCAGAGATGAAGATAACGTCGATTTGACAGGACAAAATTTCTGATATGTTGTAGTTGGTGAAGTTGATGCGTGTTGGTTCATTGATTCAGCTAGTTAGGAGAGGAGAGAACCAACCGCATCGAACATGACAAGTCCGTGCAGGCATCCAGGTACAGAAATACTGTCATATTTAGTAGTAATATGCAGTGCAAATTAAGACTTGCATATATGCATACAGTGAACAACGGCATGATGGAACATAAGATCACATGTCTTTCGTTTATCTTTAGGAAAAGACCTCCCGGCCAACGCCACATTTATTGGTACTGGAAGGCTCTTGTGATGATGATGTCCCGTCGTCCTTGGGGAGCTTCATCCATTTATGCATGAGGAAGGATTAGCTCGTCACAACCAGAAAACGAACCATCCCTCACGGTTCAAAACCGTCAGGAAAAAACCAAAAACCGTCAGGTTATATTTTTCTGACGGGACCCCGTCAGGCAAAAGCCCTCAGGGCTGGCTGGAAAGGAAAATTGAATTTGTATATCAGCCACTATACAATTGTTTCAATGTATCAATTATCAATGGTCGATGGACAGATATGTGTATATGAATATACCTTAGAGAGGGTGTATGCTGCCAGGAGGGTGCACGTCACAATCTTGTCGTGCTTGCCTGTGTCAGATCAGCAGAACAGCAGCTGCAACGCCGGCAGGAACAGCAGCAGCAGCATGCATTTCTTTGAGGTGGACTTCATGTAGTTTGATGCATGCATGTACATACCTAGCTAGAGGAGGCTGAGAGAGAAAAATATTAGAGTGACGGAAAAAGGCCTAGTTCGAATTCATTATCATGAGATGCATGAAGTGAAAGAAAGGAACAAGCTGCTTGCACTAGGCTGGAGCTGGACTGCTGGAGTAGCTAGCAGCCTTTACTATTTGATTTTTCTTTCTGGGTGTGTGTTTGTTTTCTTCTTAATGTGTACTTAATTCCCTGTACTGTACTGGTCTCATCCAAACAGTACATAGCTACCAGCTAAATTTCCCACATATTATTTTCTAGTAGCAGCATTTCTAATATGGTAAGACCAAAACCTGTGCAGCTAGGAAGTAGTTCTTTCTAATTCATGACAAGCATGCAGCAAAATAGGAAAACCGCAATATAAAGTCGTAAACTGGAAATAGAAAATGGCAATGTTCCTTACCAGAGAAAGGTTGAGTGCTGTAAGGACATAGTTGTGGACCGTCCTTCAAAGTGACCTATAAGGCAATCAAACAGATCAAAGTTCACCTTAATTACTACATATCTATGCAATAGTACAAAAATCACATAATTCTGCTTATGCTTACTTCACTATCTGCAAGCTTTTTCCACAGTTGGGACACTGCCAACAAAAGAGACATCCTTGAGAATAGAACAAGAATGTGAGAGTATTCAAAAAATTGTGCACACAGACAACAAAGTTTTGCTTTTAATTTTCGTAGGAATAAGATATTGTAGTAGCACCAACAGACATCTACCCTCATCATCTATCCTACAGTGACTTTAAGAAACAAATTTTCTGAAGTAGAAAGTGACTGAATACTACGTTTATGGGGGGAACTTACATTGCTCTGAAGTATATCTTGCCCTGCAAAGAAGAAAAATGCACCCCACACCCAAAATAGGCAGCAGTATTGTGAGGAGCTGTGGTCAAGTCATAAGAAATGTAGAAAGCTATAGTTAGATTCTCAATTGAATTAATGTAAAATTTTGAATAAGAGAAAAGACATGAAGATTGAATAGCTATTCCTAAAATTTAAAAACAGTATACATTCTCCATATACAATAGCCCAGACTAAGAAAGCATATGATGCATGAGGTTGCTGCCATTATTACTGTAATGCAGGCACCAACATAGCTCATTAATCTCCTGCAGATATCAAAATGCTAACTTTCACCAACATGTTTCATGAAGCAATGACCAATGTCAATACTTTTTAACATGAACAAACAGTGAGCAATGAGCAGAACAACACTTCACCTTTTTAGTGAGTGGCTTCTTTTGACGCTGAAGCTAAATCCAAATTAGAGGATAAGGGAGGGGGGAAGGGAACAGGCAGACGAGAGGGGATGGGGAGGAGGAGAGCAGATCGAAGGGGGCGCGCAGCGGCGGAGCTGGGGCATCGGAGAGGACCTGGGGAGGTGGGGGGCGTGAGGGTTTGGGGCGGAGGAGGCGGGGCGTCGAGACGGGGAGCAGGCGGCGGGGGCGCGAGGGCTTGGGGCGGAGGAGGCGGGGCGTCGGAGAGGACCTGCAGGCGGCGGGGGCGTGAGGGTTTGGGGCGGAGGAGGCCGGGCGTCGGGACGGGGAGCAGGCGGCGGGGACGCGAGGGCTTGGGGCGGAGGAGAGGACCTGCAGGCGGCGGGGGCGTGAGGGTTTGGGGCGGAGGAGGCGGGGCGTCGGGACGGGGAGCAGGCGGCGGGGGCGCGAGGGTTTGGGGCGGAGGAGGCGGGGCGTCGGGACGGGGAGCCGGCGGCGGGGGCGCGACGATTTGGGGCGGAGGAGGCGGGGCGTCGGGACGGGGAGCAGGCGGCAGGGGCACGAAGGTTTGGGGCGGAGGAGGCGAGCGAGGGGATGGGGAGCAGGAGGCGGGCGAGGGGATGGGGAGGAGGCGGCGGGCGCGCGAAATTTTGGGGCGGAGGCGGCGGGCGCAAGGGGATGGGGAGGAGGCGGTGCCTGCGAAATTTTGGGGCGGAGGTGGGCGAGCGGATGGGCAGGAGGCGCGGCTGCGAAAATGTCTAGGGTTTCCAGTGGCGTGCTGCACGAATAGCGGCCGGGCTGATCAGAAACCTCACGGGCTTGTTCCAATTATCCTCACGGTTCATGTAATACCGTTAGAAAAATAATATATTTCCTTGGTGGCTTAAGAAGCCCGACAGAAAAATAAATTTTTGTGACGGTTCTACGTGGGCCCGTCACAAAAAAAGAAATCCCTCACGTTCCATGCGGGCCCGTCAGGAAAACTAAAGCCCGTGAGGGATGATTCGTTTTCTAGTAGTGCGTGATGGAAACACGAACGATCACAGGAATTCGAGGCCAGATATTCGCTCACATTACTAGCTAACAAAAAAGGCTCCGCAGATCGAGTTTGCCAAAATCAATTACCGGTTATCATTCAGAGACGAAATTAACCGAAGGGCAGTAACAATGAGCATGCATGGATCAAGTGGGACTTGAAAAATGTAAATATCTTGCAAATTAAGAAAGCAAATGTAAGTGGGAAATGTGCATTCTATTCAGAAGCAGAATCAATCCAAGACCTAATCTTTCCATCCACACAACAACCGGCCGGTTTCTTCTACCTGCGCAGCCCTTTCGCTTCGCACAAGTTACTGTCTGGCTGTCTCTCGATCATCTCATGTCGACCACTATATAAAGCTAGGGAGCTCCATCAACTCCAACATATGCATTGTTGCGCACAAGCTAAGGTCTTGCAAAGCTATATGCCCAGTTAATTAGCTCGCTACAGGCGCTGCGATCGATCGAGCTGCATCTACAGATATCACAAATGCAAGCATTCTCCATGGCAACCTCAAGCGGCGTTGTGTTGCACTGCTCCCTGCTCTTGGGGCTTGCTCTCTTCAGCTCCCTGACCTTTGCAAAGGATCAATACCACGAGTTCGTGGTGAGTCCCTAGCCTTTGTGTTGATAGCTATGGTGGTTAATTTTCATTGGCTCTGATCAAATGCATGTGTTGGACGAGCTGGCCTGTGTGTGCAGATCCGGGAGGCGCCGGTGAAGAGGCTGTGCAAGGCTCACAACATCGTCACGGTGAACGGGCAGTTCCCGGGGCCGACGGTGGAGATGAACGAGGGCGACTCCCTCATCGTCAGCGTCATCAACCGCGCGAGGTACAACATCACGCTGCACTGGCACGGCGTCCGGCAGATGAGGACGGGCTGGTCGGACGGGCCGGAGTACGTGACGCAGTGCCCCATCCGGCCGGGGCAGAGCTACAGGTACCGCTTCACCGTGCGGGGGCAGGAGGGCACCCTCTGGTGGCACGCCCACAGCTCGTGGCTCAGGGCCACCGTCTATGGCGCCCTCGTCATCCGCCCCCGCGACGGCCTCCCCTACCCCTTCGTCGTCGACGCCGGCAGCAGCAAGCCCTCACAGGAGATACCGCTCATGCTCGGTACGTGCGTACTAGGTTAATTACTAGCTCATGGCGATCACCTGAAATGAGACGTACTTTCCAATTCAATCCCTCGACGCGGTGATCAATATAATGCACGGCAAATAGTTTTGTCGTCTACATGCACGCAACGTACCCTAACATTCTTAATTTTCCCCTTGCATGCCCGGATTTGGTAAAAGGACGTGTGCATATACACACACACTATATATATATATTTCGTACCCGTGTGTTGTAACGGATCTCATTGAATGTATAAAGAATCATGCTATAGAAGAGAGTAGCTCTGATCGGTTGGAAAGTAAAGAACGGTAAGAAGTTGAGGGAATAGAGCGATTGAAGGAGAATAGATGTGCAACCACCAACTTATTCTTTTATAATAGTAATTATATATATATACACACACATATATATATATATATATAGGGTGTGTATATGTATCACCCGGATGTTTTCTTCCCAACAATAATCCAAATTTCGGACCGTTGGATTAGAGATCCAACGGTCTCTTTTTTGGAGGGGGTGGGGAGAATTTGTGGCCCTTGGATCTCTAATCCAACGGTCACAAATCTGGATGATAGTTAGAAAGAAAACATCCGGATGATGTTTATCAATACCCTTATATATATATGTATGTATATATGAGCTGTAAAATTATAAAATCACCATTCCAACAGTACCAGAAGTATATGGCCGAGAGAAAAAAAAATAGCATCTTCTCCTTTTACTGCTTGATCAGTAGCAACGAACTAATGATAGATATAATTAATGTGCCGGGATAACAGAACACGATTGGTCGAATTTCCAAGGTGTGGGCCAAACCAATTTAGGTGCATGCTTTTCCCGCGTGTTGACTATTATCATTGTCATGCTTTTCCAGCCAGCCCTTGGTTGTTGGTACCAGCTGCTTTAGCTTAGCTGAGAGTCAACCATGACGGGTTGTTACCAAGTAAGCATGCATGCACGATCCATATATAGCAAGAAAAAGCTAGCTGACTAATCATATATGATCGATGCATCTATGTCAGATCCTTCTTTACTCGTTACTTTGACGTGTGGGACCAACAGCTCACATGCACAAGTATGCTAGCTATGCCCGTGATGATGTAGAAGACATGCTTATTTGTCACCTCTCTTAGAAGCACATATATAGATACTTGTACTTGAGCCTTAAGAACTAAGAAAGCACCTTTTCTCAACACAAAAATCAATATCTTTAGCATGTCAAAAGTACATAAACTGTCCGGCCAGTTCTCTCTAGCTTAAGCATTCCATAAGGAAAACAAGAATCAATAAATAAATCTCCAAAGAGGGAGAGAAGACTAGTTTCAACATGTTCTATTGTTTGAGAAATTAAGTATCTTCAGCACTCCATCGAAGAAATTCTCCTCAAAGTATGACTTTGGAATTGCACCATCGAAATCGCATCATTTGGCCGTTTATTGAGGCACCGCTCATTGTGGCCGACATGCCAGAACAGGCCTAACATGCACACTTGCTAGCTTTTCCCTTTTGCATCTTTAGGTGTTGAATTTATGTGTGGACTAGTGTCCTCCTCCAATGAGTGCAAAAGACATTGCCATGCTTCTTTCTTTTGCACTTGTTTTTTTGATAAGAAAAAAACAGAAGGTAGTTACAGTGAGTGGTCATTTAGGAGGCAAGCAACTACATAAAGCTTACATCAAAAATGCAGAGCAAGGTTTCAGAGCAATGCATTACACATATGACAATGAGCAAACTGAATCTAAGGTTGATACATTACACCTTTGACAAAGAACTCCATGCATGTTGGTATGTTACAAATAGCAGACATAAATATTTGAGTTTATTTTCTAAAAAGAAATCGATCAACAGATCATATGAAATGCACAACACTTGGATCTTCAGTCAGCTAGTTGCGATGAAACTAGAGCAGTTTCCTTGTAAATTAATGACAAGTGTGCGTACCTAACTAAACTACTAACTTGTTGGAAGTGCAGGGGAGTGGTGGGACATGAACCCCATCGACGTCGTGCGCGCCGCCACGCGCACCGGCGCAGCTCCCAACATCTCCGACGCCTTCACCGTCAACGGCCAGCCCGGCGACCTCTACAACTGCTCCTCCAAAGGTAGTACAACCGTCACAGCAACCACGTCCATTGACATTGCAGTGTTCAGTATTATTCTTCACTGCGATGCATTGTTACCTATACTGTTGGATGCATGAAACGAAATGCTGGACAGACACGACCGTATTTCCGGTGAAGTCCGGCGAGACGAACCTGCTGCGGTTCATCAATGCGGCGCTCAACACGGAGCTCTTCGTCTCCCTCGCCGGCCACAAGATGACCGTCGTCGGCGCCGACGCCTCCTACACCAAGCCATACATCACCTCCGTCCTCATGCTCGGCCCCGGCCAGACCACCGACGTCCTCGTCAACTTCGACCAGCCCCCCGGCCGCTACTACCTCGCCGCCCGCGCCTACGCCAGCGCGCAGGGCGTGCCCTTCGACAACACCACCACCACCGCCATCTTCGACTACGGCGCCGGCTCTAGCTCTAGCCCGGCAATGCCGACCCTCCCGGCTTACAACGACACCGCCACGGCGACCACGTTCGCGACTAGCCTGCGCAACCTCCGCAAGGTGGAGCTCCCCTCGCGCGTCGACGAGAACCTCTTCTTCACCGTCGGCCTGGGCCTCCACAACTGCTCCAAGAGCCAGAACTGCGGCGGCCCCAACGGGACGCGGTTCGCGGCGAGCATCAACAACGTCTCCTTCGTGCTCCCCTCCAGCTTCTCCATCCTCCAGGCGCACTACCAGGGCGCGCCCGGCGTCTACACTGCCGACTTCCCGGCCAACCCGCCGGTGCAGTTCGACTACACGGCGCAGAACGTCAGCCGCGCGCTCTGGCAGCCTGTGCCGGGCACCAAGGTCTACAAGCTCAAGTACGGCTCCGTGGTGCAGATCGTGCTCCAGGGCACCAACATCTTCGCGGGGGAGAACCATCCCATCCACATCCATGGCTACGACTTCTACATCCTCGCCGAGGGCTTCGGCAACTTCAACGCCACCACGGACACCGCCAAGTTCAACCTCGACGACCCGCCGCTGCGTAACACGGTCGGCGTGCCCGTGAACGGGTGGGCTGTCATCCGGTTCGTCGCCGACAACCCGGGGGTGTGGCTGATGCACTGCCATCTGGACGTGCACATCACCTGGGGCCTCGCCATGGCCTTCCTGGTGGAGGATGGAGTTGGAGAGCTGCAGTCCCTGGAGGCACCTCCACCAGACCTGCCAATTTGCTGAAGAGATCCAAGTGTTGGGACATTTTGCTTACCTTATGCTTATTGTTTGGGGCATGTATCATTCTCATCGTCTACATTTGATTCATTAAGAAACATTTCAACGTCATTCAGATATCGGAACAAGAGAGATACTTGCAGTAACATTTCCTGCATTCTCAGATTAGCAGAGGAGATTGAGTAGTACACTGAAATCTTACGAAGTGCTGAACGAAGTACAATTACCATTTACGTACCACTGCATTGCATTTTGAGTATCCAACAACTAGTCAGGTCATACGTAACATTTCTAAAGGAAAAATGGTCTCTTTCTGAAACAGATGTAACTGGCTACTTGGTTGGCTAAAGCTGCAGCAATTTGTTCAAGCATTGGTTTTCTTACCTCCTACACAATATGTACAACAAGCATCTCCCTTTGATCAAAGCACAGATCATTAGGCGCCGCGGTTACATGTAGCATAACTCTGACAGATTTGTAGATGAACAGAACCGTGTCCCACACCTGACGCATGTGTAGTTTGCAGAAGTCCCGCAAGCTGAGCAGTAATGGCGCCGGGATGAAGTTCAGGAGAGACATGAGGACATGAGGAGGCAGAGACTCCAGATTTGCCTGTTACAGTTCAGGAGAGAGAATGTTTTAAGCACCCTACCTATGAAAGGAAACATGGCAAGAAAGGAATTTACAGCACAACATATGAGTTATCATCAAACCCTTCTGCTTACCTCTTGTAACACATCCAAGAATGATCTTGCCGCCCTCTTCTCCAAAGCTTTTCCTTGCCTTGTCTTGCGTTTCATGTTCTTTGCCTGCTTCTTTTGCATCAGGACTACAGAAAGGCAGGTAGAATACAAAAGAATATTACCACTAGACCACTACATCAGAGTTCTCTGGACATGGAGCGCCGCTGCGCCGCCGCGCGAGGTGGGCGCCGCGCCGCCGCCGGGGGAGAGGGGCTGGTGGGAGATGGGGCGTCGGGGGAGTCGCGCGCGGCTGGGGAGGATCGCCGCTGCGCCGCCGCGCGGGGTGGGCGCCGCGCTGCCGCCGGGGGAGAGGGGGAGTCGCGCGCGGGGTGGGGATGATCGCCGCCGCCCTGGTGGGAGATGGGGCGTCGGGGGAGTCGCACGCGGGTGGGGAGGACGCCGCCGTGCCCTGGGGCTCCTGCATGCGGCAGAGGAGAGGAGGAGATGGGGGCGTGGGAGATGGTGGTGGGAGATGGGGGCGTCGGGGGGAGTTGCGCCTCGCGCGGGGTGCATGACGAGGTATGATTCAAACAATCTGAGCCATTGGATTTGAGTGAGTAAGAGAAAGGAGAGGCTACAGTGGATATCGTCCTTTCGTTTCAAAGGTTCGCTGGTTCTGGGAACAGTTAGTTTGGTGCATCTAGGAGAGGTCTTGACTGCGGGGGACATTTGTTGGGGTAGCTATAGAAAAGTTTACAACTGGTGGTTTTTTAGTGGTAGAGATTTCTTGCATTCAACATTGCATTGTACAGTAGCATTTGTTCAAGGAGAGGACAGCACATGGTTCATCAGAGGTGGATGCTTCTCCTCAATTAGCGATGATTGTTTCACTGTTTCTAATGGCTCTTGCCGTTTCTCAACTCAAGAAAATCATCTTGTCATGTATTTTGCGCAAATTAAGGGAAGTTCATTACAATCGTGTCCGTGTTGTTGAACCAGGACATGTGATTGTCATTATGCTGTTCCAGCCCAGCCCAATTTTGGTGTGACTGCAGCATGCAAAGGTTGGTTAACTAGGTAGTACTGGTAAACATGTGCGTGCATAAAATTGGGTCGTACTGAGTTAAAATTAGGTTCCTCTCCTTTCAGCTTCAGCTTCTGACTTATTTTTCACTATTCATAAATTTCATCTTTTTCTAAACTTTTAGTTTTTTTAGCTTTTTTGCTGGTTTTGTCCTGTATTAGTTTGCGTTATCCGTGATGAGCTAACATATTTTTTTCCTGTTTTTAATTTTTTTAAAATTTAATTACACCAAATAAGCCACCTTCAGCTACAGTAAAATTTCAGCCGCTACAGTGCAATTTCAGTCATAAGCCACATCTTTTCAGCCCAACCGAGCGGGCCCTAATGCGGTAATGCGGGAGAGATCAGCAGAGCAGAGGTCCTCCAGCAAACAGAAAAAAAAACTTAATCTTGTTTAACAGTAGTAATTAGATACTCCAGTCCAAATAAAAAAGCAGGAAAAAGAAAACCTCCCAAATAAATAGTACTAGTACTTAGAGCGGTGTACACAGAACTGGTACACGGTTTTGCTCACTTGCCTGGAATGGAAACTGTGTGTGTATCAGATGAGTGTGGTGTGGTGTGGTGTGGGTATAAAGGCTTTGCCGTTTTGGGACTTGGGAGGAGTAAAAAGGATTCACCCACCCAACACCACCACTCCACAACCTTGTCCTTGTTCAATTCACCGTTCTGCTTCCCTTCCCACAATCCCACCCCTTCTATGCAAAGCTCCTGAGGAATCCAAACAAGAACCAACTCCTCTTGATTTCTCATCTTGAGTTCGTCTCTGCGCTGTAGTTGCCTTGTTTTGGGGGCTCTCTTCACTGATCACTACTAGGTCTTGCCAATTTCTAAGGTAACAATGGCTAGAATCCCAACTGCACTCCCCCCTTTCTTTCGTTCTTGGTTCTTGCGCTTATCAACAGCTGTAAGCTAGCTACTTTCATCTCAAAACAAAATCTTTTCGTCTTGTGCGATCGAGCTACTTCCTTCTTGGCATGGATTTTTCTTTCTTCTTGGTTGGTTCATGCGCGGTAACGATGGGGGAGGGAGGGATTGTTCTTTCCCTTGCAAATAATGCAATGTAGGATGCAAGCGAACAAAATAGCTAGGGCTTGCTTGGTTCTTGAATTAACATCAAGTGGTCCGCTAGATTGTTTTGGTGGTATCAGGGGGTTCCATTCAATTCACAAGTATAGCAGGGTGTGAATTGCAAAAGCCACCCTGCTTCTCTTACTGTTCTTGCCCTGTTATTACTGGCTTCCTCTTCTTGTACTTGTTTGGTTCCATCATTAATTTTGGCAAATCATGTGGGAGGACTGGGGCCTGTAGCAATTGTGTATGTACTGAGAGATATTGAACGGCAGCGCATATTTTGGTATTTATGAGTTCATTCATTACATTTACTGCTCAATTTCTTTTCTTGCTTTAGATTTGTGTTCTACGTTTGGGCCCTCAGAAAATAGGCACAATTGCGTTTGTTGGAATTCTTGCTTGTCCTGATCATGCAATGTACTTGCAGTTTCTCATGATGGAACTGTTAATTCTAATTTTTCTCATAAAACGGTTAATAGAAAATCGCGGTGTTTGTACTGAGTCTGAATTGGAGTACTGTGCTTTGATCTTTACAAAACAGTGTTGATGATACAGTACCTAAGCAACTTTTTTTTATTACTTCATATCGATGCACAGGTGTGGCGCATCAAGTGTTCAAATATATGCATCCCTGTAAAAAAAGTATTCAAATGTATGCATGTACATCAGTGCAACATTGCTATCTGTTTAATTCTTTCCTTTTGCTTCTCAGCTTGGTAGCATAAATATAATGGTGAAGAACAAATCTTCGTGGAGCCAGATTGCAAAGAATGGCAGGCCAACAAACCTTTCTGTTGCCGCAAGAAATCTCCAACCGCAGGATCTTGGCGCTGTAATATTCGGCTGCACAAACAATACTATCGCAGAGTGCCACTCACGGCAACTTTTTGGTATGTTCAGATTTTTCTTAATCAGATTTTTTTTATAAGCCCTTTCTTTCATACAAAGAATGACCCATCCATTTGATGCATCTATTTATTCCTGTGCTATTTTTTTTTGGCGATTCTGTGCTAAAAAGAAATGGCTTATTTTTTAGAAAATGGAATAGCAATATTCCGGCCTTGATCATTCCATGCGAATGACTACAGCCGTAAGAAATGGCTTATATATTTGATGCATCTATTTATCCCTGCTGTAAAACTGTATCTAATGCTTTTCAAGTAATAATATTCGGGTGTCTCCAATCAATTTGTCGGGTAACCCACTAACTTATGTAATTATTTGTGTCGCATGCTAGGCTTGCCAAGAGCACATTTCTCATATGTACAAAACATCAAGGAAGGACTACCTCTGTTCCTGTTCAATTATGATGACCGCAGGTTGCATGGTATTTATGAAGCTGCAAGCAATGGCAAATTCTGTCCTGAGTCAAATGCATGGTCATACGATGGCAAGGGAAAGACAAGCTATCCTGCTCAGGTACCATCCTTGGTTTCTGTATCTTCTGCATGCCACCTTGTTGCTCAACCTCCATGAAGTGACTCAAATGCACATTTTTATTTATCTAGGTTGCAATGCGGGTAAGGATGTGGTGTCTCCCGCTAGAAGAGAGTAAGTTCAGGAATGTTATTCTAGCCAATTACTACCAGAAGATGCCCGGTGCCCCTGGCCAGAAGCTTCACTTCTTCCGGTTTGAATTGGATCATGCACAAACACGTGCTTTGATGGGTATGTTTAGTCCTTCTCCCATCAACTTCTGGATGCCTCCTGTTGCAGCTCCAGGTGGTGAGCATGTGAGAGAATCGATATCATCTCCTGTGTGGGCACCAAAAGCTGAGGGGAACAATGAGCACAAATCAGAAAAGGTTTTAGTGTCACATGCAGATACGGTAAATGGGAACAAGTTTGAGGCAGTTGGAATGGGAGATGTGGACGATGAGAATGCTAGCTCGAGTAAAGAATCTTTTAATGGTTTCGATGATCTGGATTGTAACGAGACACCACCAGAGTGGGAGGATCATGCATTGTCCAGTGAGGAGGTTGAAGTGCAACAACCAAAACAATCTGGTCAGCAGGATAAAGAGCTTAGCTTCAAATTGGTATTAGAAAAGCTCAAGGCTTTATCTTCCCATCAGCTGAGTTATGATTCGTATGCCAATGGAACTGGAACTGAAGGCATTGATGCATATAGCTTTAAGGACATGCAAGAGGCCAAAGGTGTAATTCTGGAGGGGCACTCTAGATTGCCAGAAAACTTGGATACTGAAGTCGATCAGCTTACCTGGGGTCATTCTAATTTGCTACTGCAAGGATTGGACTCTGAATCCTATTCAGAAGCTAAGGTTATAACTTTGCACATAGCTACATGCCTTACTACCATCCTTCTTGTTTGTCTGCCTAATCCAAATGTCTGTCTTGCTAACATGCTTACTTCTTGCCTATCTATTTCAAACGTCTCACATTTATTTTTTTCTGCAGTTGATAGATGTAGTTAAAGAGCTATCTGGACGTATAGAGGCTATGGAGAAGAAGCAGGTCTATCTCGAAATGCCGAAATATATTCACATGCCTTATATGTGTTATACCGAATGTTTGAATCTTAAAGTTTCTGAATCTATAATATTCTTGTGCCTTTTAATTCATGGCCACTTGCGTACTAGAAACCAAAGAACTAACTTTACTATCTTCTGGTGTGGAGGATCATACATTTTTAACTAAAGTTAAAAAAAATATTTCTTTGGTGTTTTGTTCCTAATTTTTTGACATGTTCAAATGCAGGCTTGGTCCAACAAAGAGGTCAAATACCTACAAGGAGTGAATGACAGGTTACTGAAAAGAGTTGTTGAGCTAAAGGGGACAGTGAAGAAATTGAATTCAAAAATAGATCCTTTATCCCTAGATGATTCACTAAACCAGTTTGTTGAACAATGTTTGGGTTCTGAAGATGTCATTTATCTTATTGGTGGTTTTGATGGCACCTCATTTTTGTCATCATTAGACTCCTTTTCACCCTCCTTGGACATACTAACACCTCTCAAACCAATGACTGTTGGGAAGTCCTATACCTCCACTGTTGCATTAGACGGCAAGATATTTGTTCTTGGTGGTGGTGATGGTGCTTGCTGGTTTGATACAGGTGCTCATTGTTTTCTGTGTTTAGTTTCCCATGAGCTCTCTGATTGCCATTCCTGTCCAAATATCTTCACGTATTCTTTCTCGTGTAGTTGACTGTTATGACCGAAGGCGTGATGATTGGACCCCATGTCCAGCATTAGCTCGTGACAAGGGGAGCCTCGCTGCAGTTAGCTTCAATGGGAAAATTTATGCATTTGGTGGTGGAGATGGAAATGAATGTTTCTCTGACGTTGAGGTGTTTGATCCTGCTCATGGAAAGTGGATAAAGAATCAGCCTATGATGGAAAAGGTGCAGCTACATACATTCTCAGCTTATCATGAATGATTCAACTTACCTTTATTCTACAGACTAATTTAATTTAGTGTCGTGTTTGTTGTATATGCTGCAGAGCAGGAAAATTACTAGTGATTTGACAGTATTCCACCCAACAGAAAAAAAATGTATGGGGTTTCAAGAAAAACGAGTTATTTATGAGTATGGGTAAATGTTTAGTGATTAATTACTTTGTTAATTACTCATTTTTCAATCCAAAGACGAGATAAAACCAACTTCTATCTCCTTTCATACCAGTTCCAAACATCAGAATTCAAAACCCCAATCAATTACAGATAAAGACCAGTCAGCCATGTCGTGGTTCAAGGTTGTTACTCCACGTGTGATACAACGTGATTCCCCCACCATTAATCTCGATAACAATGCCTTGACATACTCTAATCTCTATGGTTCCTTCTCTTGTGAGGATTAGCAGAAACACGTTTGGGTTAAAGGGGCTATGGCTGGATCATTTTTTTTGTCCTCTTAAATAATCAACATAAGTAACTGTTAGGTATTAACCTCCCCGTTTATTTGCTTTAAATTTTGCAAACTTTTCTTGTCGTGGACTAGTGAAGCACTTACTGTCTTTTTACTTTGTAAAATGTACCTAAAGCTTGCCTAGGATGAGAAGTTGAGAACAGTTTTAGGAAAGATAATTATCTGCTCATGGAAAAGTGCGTACTTCTGTAGTAGTCCGACAATTTTTTCTTGTTTGTCTATTTGGGGTTTCTTATTCAGTTTCCTACAATGCTGTTTTGGGATAAGATTTGCCTCCAACTCATTAATCTCCGTATTATGTGATGATAGCTTTTGTTTGAGCAACTTCTGTCACTTGGTTTTTCAGCGCTTTGCTCTAGCTGGCGTGGAACTTAACGGTGCGATTTATGCAGTTGGTGGCTTCAACAGTATTCAATATCTGAGGTGCTGTCCTTTTGCTGCTTGTACCTAGTGCTCAACAAGTTTCAGTTTTGAATTAGTGGAGATAGAGCAAAAGTAACGAGTGAAGGTACAAAAATCTTAAAACACATATGGTGACTAATGGCTTAGTGCAAATCACTCTGTCAACCCCCCTTTTAAGGAAGCGTAGGACTAGTCTGAAAAAGTACATTGAAGCGCTAGTGTAAATCTGTAATCAATCGAACCATTTCACAAGTTTATTAGACTATTCTCTATGGCGCTCATGGCCAGTTGGCGATGAAATTATTGTTTCTTCAAAGTGAGAAGCACAACAACAATAACAAAATCTTTTGTCCCAAACAAATTGAGATAGGCTAAGAATAAAATCTTCTTAAGGTCAAAGAGATGAGAGGCTTGAAATAAAATCTACAAAGCTAAAACCCTAAACCATACATCTTATTATTTGAGCCGAGAGCCTAAAACACTATCTTTAACTTTCTTATAGTTCCAGTGCATAGATCGTTAAGTTCTATGCGCTCCTATCTAAAGCTAATTCTTTATATACATTCAAATCTCTCAAGTCTCTTTTAACTATTTCCTCCCATGTTAATCTTTGTCGACCTTTGTATTTATTACATTTTCAGTACGTCTTAAAATTCCATTATATACCAGTGCTTTAGGAGGCCTCTCCGTTGGAGATGTTAGAGATATATGTATAGTTTGTTATTCCCCATTGTTATGAGGGGTTCTTTGCATATTTGCCACCTGTACTTTGTGTATATATATCGGCCCATTGGCCTCATATTGAATACAAGCGCTATTCATAACATGGTATCAGAGCCAAAACTAGGGTTTTGGCTTACCTAGGGTTCCCCGCGCCGCCGCCGGCCTCCCGGTCGTCGCCGGCCTCCCCGCGCCGCCGCCGGCCTCCCGGTCGTCGCCGGCCTCCCCGCGCCGCCGGCCTCCCGGCCGTCGCCGGCCTCCCCGCGCCTCCACTCGCCTGCCGCCGCCTCCCGCGTCGCTTGCGCCTTCGCCCGAGGCGCCCGCTGCCGTCCGGCCGACTCCGCCCGCTCGCGCTCGCGCTCGCGCCGTCCGGCGCCCGCCAGCCCGGCCCCGGCCGCCTCTCGCCCGGAGCCCGCTCGCCCGGCTCCGGCCGTCTCCCGCCCGGCGCCCGCTCGCCCGGCCCTGGCCGCCTCCTGCCCGCTCGTCGCCAGCCCGGCCCCGGCCGCCTCTCGCCCGGAGCCCGCCCGCCCGGCTCCGGCCGTCTCCCGCCCGGCCCCGGCCGCCTCCTGCCCGCTCGTCGCCGCCTGTGTCGCCAGGCCGCCGCCGCCCCCGATCTAGGGTTGGCTCGGTGCGGCTCGGTGCAGACGGCTCGGTCGGTCGGTTTGTAAACCGACCGAAAAGAAAAGCAAAAAAAAAAAAAAAAACGTTGTTCTAACCGCCGCGCCGTCCAGCGCCGCCTGTTAGACTTCGTTGTCTTGGTCGCCGCGCCGTCCAGCGCCGCCTACCAATGGGCACCGTTTCCCTTCCTCGCTGCCCGGTGATTTTTGATGGTGTTAATTACACCGACTTCGTGTCTCACATGCGCATCCACATGCGTGGTCTTCGTCTCTGGGGCGTTCTCTCTGGCGATGTCACCTGCCCGCCTTGCCCTATTCCTCCGACGGAGCCTACGCCTGTTGCATTGCCTTCGACAGCCGATAAGGCTGCTACTGAGGCCGCTCGTCTTGCTGCTGATGACGCTGCCTCTACCTACCAGGAGGATCTGGATTCCTACAAGGATCGTCTGACCGTCTACACTCAGTGGTACGATGACGACGCTCGGGCTGCTGCTGTCTTCATCGCCAGTGTCCAGCCTCAGTTTTCTTCTGAGGTTGTGGGACTCCCTTCGGCTTTTCAGATGTGGACTCATCTTCGTCAGCGCTACGAGCCCTCTGGTGATGCCCTGTACCTGTCCGTGGTCCGCCAGGAGCACTCTCTTCAGCAGGGTGATGCTACTGTTGACGCCTTTTACGCTCAGAGTTCTGCTGTCTGGCGTCAGTTGGACTCACTTCGCACTGCTGGCTGTCGTACCTGTCCGTGCTGCCTAGAGGTACGTGCTGATCTGCAGTTTCAGCGGGTTTACGAGTTCCTTACTCGCCTTCGTCCTGAGTTCGAGCAAAGGCGTGCCCAGCTTCTTGCACGCCACCCTCGTGTCACTCTCCTGGAGGCTCTTACCGAGATACGCGCAGAGGAGACTCGTTTGAGTGGTGCTGGTCTGATGCCACTCCCCTCTGTGCTCGCCGCTCGTCCGCCTGCTACACTGCCTCCTCCAGCGGCTACCACAGGTGGTGGTGGCCGTCCTCAGTCTGGAGGTGGCCGTCCTCACTGTTCCTACTGCGACAAGGATGGCCACACTGAGTCCCAGTGCTACAAGAAGAAGCGGCATCTTTCACGCCGTTCTTCTACTGGCACTAGTGCTTCTACGACGACGTCTGCCTCGACTTCTTCAGCAGCTTCTCTCACCGAGCAGGAGATAGCCAGACTTCGACGCCTACTTGCTGCTTCAGGTTCTCCCTCGACAGGTTCTGCAGGTTCTGCTACTGACTCTTCAGGCACTGAGAGACCACCTCCTACACAGTCAGGTACCTCCCCGTGGATTCTTGATTCTGGAGCATCTTTTCACATGACTCCTGATTCTTCCACTCTGTCTTCTATTACACCTCTTGATTCTCCTGTCAGTGTTCTTACTGCTGATGGTACATCCCTTTCTGTCTCTGGTCGAGGATCTCTTAGCAACTCATCTTTTTATATTCCTTCTGTTGCTCATGTTCATCGCCTTACCTTGCAGCTTCTTTCTGCTGGGCAGATTACTGACCTTGGTTATCGAGTTATTCTCGACTCTGACTCTTGTTGTGTTCAGGACTGCCACACGGGAGCTCTGGTTGGTTCTGGCCCTCGGCGCCGTGACTCACAGCGTCTCTGGGAGCTTGACTGGCTTCATCTTCCTTCCGCTGCCACCACCGCCGCCAGTCTCTCCGCTTCTGCCGCTTCGTCTACCGGCTCTTTCCAGCAGTGGCATCACCGTCTTGGCCATCTGTGTGGATCTCGCCTGTCGTCCTTAGTTCGTCGTGGTCTTCTGGGGTCTGTCTCAGGAGACGTATCTTTAGATTGTCAGGGCTGTAAGTTAGGTAAACAGATTCAGCTTCCTTATCCTCATAGTGAGACTGTGTCTCAGCGTCCTTTTGATCTTGTTCATTCAGATGTTTGGGGTCCGGCTCCCTTCGTTTCGAAAGGGGGTCATCGTTATTATATTATTTTTATAGATGATTTCTCTCGCCATACTTGGATATATTTCATGTCTTCTCGTAGTGAGGCCTTGCCTATCTATAAACAATTTGCCACTATGATACACACACAGTTCTCCACTCCTATTCGTGTCTTTCGTGCTGATTCTGCTGGCGAGTACCTCTCTCGTCACCTGCGCAGCTTCCTTGCTGAGCAGGGCACTCTCGCTCAGTTTTCTTGTCCTGGTGCTCATGCTCAGAATGGTGTCGCTGAGCGCAAGCATCGTCACCTCCTTGAGACGGCTCGTGCTCTGATGATCGCCGCCTCTATTCCACCTCACTTGATGATCCATCTTCTTCTGATGCTCCATCTTCCCCTGATGGGTCATCTTCTCCTCGCTACGCTCTCCGCGATCGCCAGTCGATTCGGCCTCCTGTCCGTTTTGCCTTTGCTGGCGCAGCTACTCGTGAGCCTGTCTCCTACCGGGATGCTGTTACTCACCCTGAGTGGCAGCTTGCCATGGCCGAGGAGATTGCTGCCCTCGAGCGTACTGGTACTTGGGATCTTGTTCCTTTTCCATCCCATTCTCATCCCATCACATGTAAGTGGGTCTATAAGATTAAGACTCGCTCTGATGGCTCTCTTGAGCGCTATAAGGCGCGTCTTGTTGCTCGTGGTTTTCAGCAGGAGCATGGTGTTGACTACGACGAGACTTTTGCTCCTGTGGCTCACATGACCACTGTTCGCACTCTTCTTTCGGTGGCGTCTGTTCGCCACTGGTCTGTTTCTCAGCTTGATGTCAAGAATGCCTTTCTTAATGGCGAGTTGCGCGAGGAGGTCTACATGCATCCGCCACCTGGGTATTCTGTTCCTGAGGGCATGGTCTGTCGCCTTCGTCGCTCTCTCTATGGCCTTAAGCAAGCCCCTCGTGCTTGGTTTGAGCGCTTCTCCTCTGTGGTCACTGCTGCTGGCTTTTCAGCTAGTGATCATGATCCTGCGCTCTTTGTCCACACTTCGTCTCGTGGTCGGACTCTTCTTCTCCTGTATGTTGATGATATGATCATTACGGGGGATGATTCTGAGTACATTGCCTTTGTCAAGGCTCGTCTTAGTGAGCAGTTTCTTATGTCGGATCTTGGTCCTCTTAGTTACTTCCTTGGGATAGAGGTTACTTCCACTCCAGATGGTTTCTTTATGTCCCAAGAGAAATATATTCAGGATCTTCTTGATCGCGCCTCTCTCACTGATCAGCGTACTGTTGAGACTCCCATGGAGCTCAATATTCGCCTCCGACTCTCTGATGGCGAGCCTCTTTCTGATCCGACTCGCTATCGTCATCTTGTTGGGAGTCTTGTCTATCTTGCTGTTACTCGTCCGGATATCACTTATCCAGTTCATATTCTGAGTCAGTTTGTTTCAGCTCCCACTCAGGTCCACTACAGCCACCTTCTTCGAGTTCTGCGATACCTTCGTGGGACTATCTCTCGCCGTCTCTTCTTTCCACGTTCCAGTTCGTTACAGCTTCAGGCCTATTCGGATGCTACTTGGGCTAGCGATCCCTCTGATCGCCGGTCTATCTCTGCTTACTGTGTTTTTCTTGGTGGTTCTCTTATTGCCTGGAAGACGAAGAAACAGACTGCAGTGTCCCGTTCGAGTGCAGAGGCTGAGTTGCGAGCTATGGCCCTTTTGACAGCAGAGATTACTTGGCTACGGTGGTTACTTGAGGATTTTGGTGTTTCTGTCACTACACCGACCCCTCTCTTGTCAGACAGTACAGGTGCTATCAGTATTGCTCGTGATCCTGTGAAGCATGAGCTAACCAAGCATATTGGTGTTGATGCTTCTTTCATGAGGTCTTGCGTGCATGATCAGGTGATTACTCTTCAGTATGTGCCTTCAGAGCTTCAGATAGCGGATTTCTTCACGAAGGCCCAGACTCGAGCACAGCATAGCTTCTACCTCTCCAAACTCAGTGTTGTTGATCCACCATGAGTTTGAGGGGGGGTGTTAGAGATATATGTATAGTTTGTTATTCCCCATTGTTATGAGGGGTTCTTTGCATATTTGCCACCTGTACTTTGTGTATATATATCGGCCCATTGGCCTCATATTGAATACAAGCGCTATTCATAACAGGAGATATCTAAACCATTTCAAATGATGTTGGATAAGTTTCTTTTCAATTGATGCTACCCCTACTCTATCACGTATATTATCATTGCGGATGCGATTCCGCCTTGTGTGACTACAAATTCACCGCAACATCCTCATCTCCGCTACACTCATTTTCTATATGTGATGTCTTTTCGTCGCCCAACATTCTACTCCAAATAGCATCGCGGGTCTGATCGTCGTCCTATAGAACTTATCCTTTAACTTTTGAGGGATTTTCTTGTCACACAGGACACTAGATGCTTGGCGTCATTTCACTCACCCCGCTCTTATCCTATGGCTCACATTTTCATCAATCTTACCGTTTCACTGTAGTATCAATCCAAAATAACGAAACGTGTCCTTCTTAGGCACTCCTTGTCCATCCAGTCTAACATTTCCATCATCTGCCCTGACCGCTGAAATCACACCTCATATACTCAGTTTCAAAGTGAGAAGCACGTTTGAAAATTTTTATGCTAACAATGTGATGCTTGTTACCAGTTCTGCTGAGAGACTTGATCCTAGGGAGCCTAATTGGAAACGACTCCCAATGATGAGTACAGGAAGAGGTTGCCATACACTGGCAGTGCTTGATGAGAAGATGTAAGTATACAGCTCTTTTTTTCTAAATCAAGATGATCAACTGAAAATGCGTAGAATGCCGGCCCATCTGATCTAAGTCTCTTCAAAACTGACTCTTGTTTCTACTCAAAACAGCATCGATGCGCATCATGGTGTATAATAACGTCTTCTCTTGCAGTTAACCTGTCTTCTCTTTTCTTTCAGATACTCAATTGGTGGTTATGATGCTCAGACTAGAGCAATGGTGGCTAGCGTTGAGTTGTACGAGCCAAGGATGCCGTCATGGGTGATGGTTGAATCAATGAACTACACCAGAGGGTACCATTCTTCGGCTGTTCTTGGTGGCTCGATATTCACGTTTGGTGGGGTCAAAGGTGAAGCTGATACAATCTTGGATGTGGTAGGTAGCTACAATCCAAGTCACAGCCTATGTTGCATCACTAATTCAAATCATATTTAGTTGCCACTGTTCTAGAGGGTGGGTTAGTAGGTGTGGGGGTTCCATGTCGTATTGTTTGTTACCTGTACTACCAGTGAGTGAACCTGTCTCGCAAGCATGTCAGTGTTGCAACCTAGATTACCGCCATTTTTGGTCCTTGTACCACCTGATTTTAGCGTTGTTGTTTTGTACAGCTCTCAAAGCTGTATCATGGCTAACAGTTAAAACATTTACATTGGATGAATTGTCAGGTGGAACGCTACAAGGAGGGCTGTGGTTGGGTGAATACCGGGTTGAAGTCAATTGGCAGGAGATGCTACTGTTCTGCCATTGTTCTCTGACTGACTTTCTACGTTGACATTGCGAACTTACTTTGTCAGCTGCTGACGAGTGACCAGCAAACAAATTGTTAAACTTGGAAGGCTCTTCTTTTGTCTGAATTGAGAAACTCTTCTTTCCTGAATCGAGGAATTGTTAACTGTTCAGTTCTTGATTTTTTTTTGCCTGGATTTGATGATGCAGCAACATCTGATGGAAAACTGAATTCTGTTGAGGAAAATGCTGAGAACTTGATGGGTTGAAGTTTCGTGTTCTTATGATCATCTACCTTTCGAGACTTGCTTTTTGTGCTGTTTATTGAAGCAACTTTGGGTCACCAATCAAAACAAGAGATTATGTTTTTTTTTGACATGAGTTACTGTTGCCTTTCAATTTGTTTTACATTTTATATTACACACTAGAAGAGTAGAACAGCTGAAGTAAATCAACAGGGAAGAAGCAGTTGAGCAGTAGAGCACCTTGTTCCACATCAACCCACCACCGATGGCCGTCGGCGACAACGTCAACGCCCCTCCGGCGGCCGCGACGGCCTCCTCTTCGGCCGCGCCTCCCGCCTCTCCACCCCGAACCCCTCCCTCTCCGACTACGACCACACCCAGGCCCCGTCGCCCCCCGCCCTCTCCATCTCCGTCTCCGGCAACTCCTCCCTCTCCCACCCCTCACTCAGCGTCGTCAACGTCGGCCCCGGGTTCCGGGACCAGTACCACTCCTCCGCCGCGGAGTCGCCCATGGCGTGGCTGCCGACTCGCCGGCGGGTGGTTACAGCATTGGCCAGCAGAAGGCGGTGGAGAAGATGGTGGACGGGTTTGGGCTGGGGAGGCTGGAAGGGCTCTGCGGGAGGGCAGGCGGCGCAGATGTATGCAGGGATGCTCAGGAGGCTGGACAAGCTCGCCATGGAGGTAGAGAAGAGCAGCAATCTCTGCGGGCTCGACCAGGTTGCCTTTGCATCCTGCACTTTCTGTCTACGAATGTCAACTCATGTACTGATTCTGTGCCCGCTGTATGCTGGGCTACATGAAATAACAAGCCAAGTTCTAACAATAAATTGAATATATCTCCAACTGAGATCATATGTTATATATTCACCTTCTTAAATTTTTGGGCAGAATTTTACGAGGAAGAGAAGAAAGAGACCTTAGTGGCCGGCGCTAATATGCTACAGAGTAAAGCCCTTAGGATACAAAACTGAAGAGGACGTCTGAGAAGAGGAAGCTAAAGACACTCCCAAGCGCAACATGATAGATTCAGGCTTCTATCGAAAAAAAGGAAAAGAAGAACTAGCCTTTTGTATCTAGCTTGGCTATTAGTTTTCTTCTTTTGCTTTCTGTCGAACTGCAACTGTCTTGGTTGTGGTTTCCTCGATCAGGCCCCTGGCTGTGCTTGGTGCACTTTGATAGGGCGCAGCGGGGAAAATAGTAAACCTACAATAGCAGTAGTTATTTGGTTTGGGAAACAATTCCTATACACCCAATTCAAATTCCCACGATGCAGCAGAGAGCCATCGTTGGGCTTCAGTCTGGAGGCCAACAGATAGTGCTGTGGCCGTCTTAGGTGGGGTGGCAGCATAAAACGTGTTGGCTAGGTGGTGCCGATTGGAGTTCTGGCGAGACAACTCTGGTGGGGTTGCAAACCAGCAGCTGTTCTTGTTTAAGGGAAGAAAAGGTGGAGATGGTGAGTTGGGGAATGAGAGACCGGGAAATTGATGTTGGGCCTAGTTATTTGGTTTGTTATCAGGTTTAGAGGGTAAATGTGGTCATATAAACCTGACTTGACCACGTTGTCTATGGTCGGTTAGAACCATGTTGTGTGTGGTCGATTACGACCACATTGTGTTTGGTTATTACGATCAGGTCACATGGTCGTTATGACCAGTCTGTGTGTAGTCATTACGACCAGTGTGGTCATAAATGATTAGTCTGTGTAGTCGTAGACGACCAGGTTGTGTGTGGTTGTTTCGACCAGTGTAGTCATAAATGACTAGTCTGTGTAGTCGTAGATGATCAGGTTGTACGTGGTCGTTACAACTAGTGTGGTCGTAGACAACCAACTTGTGTGTAGTCGGCTACGACCAACTTTTGTAATAGTCGGTGGCCACTGTAGCAGTCGTCAGCGCCGGAGTGGAGCATGGGCAGAGCGGAGGAGTAGTTGAAGCCAAGTCATCGTGAGTCAGAGTCGAGTCTGTATAAAAGTTGTATTGTAACTCGAAAGAGAGAGAGAGAAAGAGTGAAAACAAGAAAAGAAGCATTCCCATTGTGCAAGAACGCTCTCCCACTTGTACTCGGAAGACTCTGTTCTTCTTGTTGTCTGTTTTTACCGTAGTCATAGGGAACTGCGGAGTGGTCATTTGGGTTTGGGTGTGCAGATCCGGTGCCAGTTTCCCAACAACTCCTGTCGACGGGCTTGTTCATGGTGGTGGTGATCGCGATGCTTCTGTCGGCGCTGGTGACGGACGTGATCGGGTTCAAGTACATGATTGGGCCGATGATGCTGGGGCTGGCGCTCCCCAACAGCATGCCGATCAGTGCGACGATGATGGAGTGGGTGGACTCGTTCTTCATCATGTTGTTCCTGCCGGTGTACATGGCGTTGGCTGGGTACCGCACCGACTTCGCCGAGCTGGGCGGCTGCTCGGAGAAGTTTTGCACATTGGAGCTCTTTGTCACGCTCTGCATCATTGGCAAGATGGTGGGTTGCGTCGCTGTCGTGCTCTTCTTCGCCATGCCGTTCCAAGAGGCCACCATGCTTGCGCTCAGGCTCAACATCCGTGGCATCGTCTAGGTCGCGGCCATAAACAACTAGGGAGACACCATGGTAGGAGACATGGATTGATTGATGCGTACGTGCATGCAGCAATTTGCGATCGTCTCTCTCACCAGGTATGCATTGATTGATGCATTGCAGAAGGCAACTGTTGAGCACTACTTGGTCCTAACGTTGTCGATGGTCGTGATCACGACCATCGCGACGTTGATGATCAAGCTCCTCTATGACCCGTCAGGGCGGTTCACAAGGGCCAAGCGGCGGACGCTGGAGGGCGCGCACCAAAGCAGAGCTCTACATGCTCTTCTGCCTCTACAGCGAGGACCACATCGCACCGTTGCTTGACCTCCTTGAGGCATCCAGCTCCTCGCGTGACTCCTCCATCTCCCTCACCGTGCTCCACCACACCAAACTCGTCGGCTGTGCTGCCTCCGTGCTCAAGTCCCACAAGAAATCCAGGAGTAGCTCGTCCAACCCGACGCTGTCCGACCGCATCGTCAACGCCTTCTGCTACTTCAAGCAATAGGCCACCCCCGGTGCGGTCACTGTGAGCCTATACTTCGCCACCTCACCGTACAGTTTGATGCACCACGACGTGTGCTCGCTGGCGCACAGCCGCAAGGCCAACCTCATCCTGCTGCCCTTCCACAAGTCATCAGAAGGCGCACGCAACATGGCCAACAACGCTACAAGTAAAGTTTCACAACTTTTAGATTATCGGATTCAAAGATACGTGGATTTTTGGATTTACATCGGTGTTGATTTACTATTCGGGTCGAAAACACTGTAGTAATGGTCTGACCGGCTGCTGTTCACCTGTCTGACCAGAATTCACTGTAACAGTTAGCTCACTTGGCAAATTAAAGGGTGTTTTGATCAGTTTTTTATTTGGATTTTTATGTGCTGATTGGTCTTTGATCTTCATAGCTTTTCATAGATATTGGAGCGAATATCGGCAAACACTTGAGGGAAAAATTCGAAAGCACCATTCATCCTCTCTCCATTATTATACCGGTCCTACAATATGCTGGATAGCATGACATAGTTCCCAGGGTTCCAGCCGGATGAGCGGCTTCAACGCATATTCAGAGAGATCTGCATCTCGGCGGATCGTGCAGCCACCAACGAGTGCAACCCCACACGACGGCACTTGCCTGCATCGGCATGTCGTCAATAAGCTGATGTTATGAAGATGAGAGGACAGGACGGCCCCGCCGTCAAGCTGTCCGGGCGCATCTCGTCCAACACCCTCAGCAAGGTGCAAAAGGCCGCATTTTGCGTAGAGGCTGAGGGGGGAGGTGAGGACTAATCTGCAGGAATGGAATGGATTGCCACTGACGTAGAAGCTTAGACAGACGTCCAATAAGATGAAGATTGCTCTTGAATATTCACCAATCATCCAATATTGCCATGCCTGCCGTTAGGATGCTGACTACATTCAGTTCACGGATCATAACTGCCTGCATCTGCACGCACTCTGTCTGCCGTACAAGAATAGGTCAACTATGATGCACGGACACAGATACGTCGACACGACACGACACCGACACGGGAATTCGCCGTTTTCCTAAAAATACCGATACGTCGACACGGCTATATATATTTAAATAATAAATAAATAAATGATGTCATCGGCGGCGAGATGCGGGAGCCGGCGGCAGCGCGAGCGGTTGATGCGAATGATGCGCTCAAGAATCGACGCTTATGGTTAGGGTTAGGGATGGGCCGGCCTAGGCCAGCTGTGTCCTGGGCCAGCTATGTCTAGGCTGTGTCCGACTCGTATATTTATTGTGTCCGACACGTGTCGAGAATTTTAATAATTAAAATTAATTCCGAAATCGGCCGATACGTCGCCGACACGTGTCCGAGACGTGTCCGTGTTGTATCCATGTCCGATACGTGTCGGACACGGATACGACGGTTTTGACACGTGTCCGTGCTACAGAGTAGGTCACCTGTTGGTGTGCTCTGCTCCGGCCAACAATTTGTAATTTGAGCCACACAGGACTTCCTTGCTTCACCCAAATAGTTAGGGTGGATGATATGACTACAGAAATCCACTCGGTTCACAAATTAGTTTGACACCTCACCATACTTGTGCTGTACCTTGACAAGGGATATATAATTGCTTAGAACAGGAGTGCTTGGAAGAACATTTTTGGGGAAAAAAAATCAATTCAACATGCGAAGATGAACCAGCAGATCAAATGTGCATTCTGTCCTTTCGCCTTAATCTGTAATGCATCAGAGAATGAGAGAAAACGGTCCCATAAGTTCTCAAACATCCAGAGAGGGCAAATCTGCATCGGATGTACTGATATTTCTGCATAGAAAACTCAACTTGACACTGGTTTTTGTTTAATTTTCTGAATAGGTGCAGCAGGAAATTTAGTTAGGGTGACACTCTGGCTACAAAACAACTAGAATTCTCTTTCAGGTTACCTGAAGTTCATATAGTCTGACAACTGTACGGTCCACTCTTGTGACTTCAATATTGTCAGTGTACAGATGGTCCGTAGTATAATGTTTCGTATTCTTTCCCTGTTGGTACTTAAGAACATCATATGAACAGTTGACATATTTAGTTCAGAAGACAGTTCATATGCTTGTTGATCATAGCGCTACTGCAAAATTTGTTTTTCAAACACAGGATACACTGGGTAAACTCAAACAGACAGATATGGTGGTATTAGAGCTTTACTATTTCCAAACTGCAATTGCAGCCGCAAATTAGAAATGCACAATTCCTTCGGGATCTTGTGCACCTTCATGTCAGTATGTATATCTGTGTATACACCGAACTCCAAAGAATCGACTCCCTCTTGGATCCAACAGAAATGGAGAAAGGGGAATGAACTAGGCTCAACATTGAGAAAGGGGAATGACCAAGGTGAGCACATTGAGCAGTTTCTTCACCTTCTTCACCCTCCAACTTCCATCAGACAAATCTGTCCATGAACTAGGCTCAACATCATCGACCAATGCTCGATTCGACTCCAACAAAGATTCATCTTCCACCCTCACCGAATTCGGAATAGGCGAATCGATCATCTCATGACGAACAGCACTGCATTCTTCAGATTTATCGCCTTCCGCTTGCACCACCACAACCTGAACAACTGGTGGAACCGTTACTTCATCACGAACAACAACCAGATGATCGTTTGATCTTGATCCCGGTGACACCGCAATCGTGTCAGGTGCACGGAATTCAGCATCATGATGGTGTGACGCTAACAATGGCTGCCTCTCCTTGTCGTCGTCGACAACCTTCCGGTAGAAGCTCTCGCCGTCGATGTCGTAGAAGCTCGCGGTGCGCACCTCCTGAGCCAGCGCGCAGGGCCAGCAGAAGAGCCACCGTGCGTAGTCCGTCAGCGACTTGGAGCCGCAGCAAGCCCTGCTCCCCGGGAGCCCGAACTTCTTCCTCATCTGAATCCTCCAGTACCCGCCGTAGAGCAGCCCGCACACGCAGAGCAGCACCCCGGCGCCGCCGACCATGTCGCCGATGACTATGTCGTGGATGTGGAGCGCCGAGACGCCGAACACCCAGAGTGGAGCGAAGCACAGCAGCACGAACGTGACAGTGTGCAGGTACATGTTGCCGAACCCGAGCCTCTCCATGTTCCACCCGAAGACGCAGAAGGTGCAGAAGACGGAGAGCCACCCCGCCACCGCGTCGCCGCCGCAGTCGAACATGCCGCCGGCCCACTCCGGCTCGATCACGACGTGCCCCGTGGTGAGGCGTTCGGTCACCGTGCCCGCGTCTGAGCACGCGAGGTCGCACTGCAGGCCTTTTCCTAACGGGCTGCACACGGTGTACACGACGGCGATGACCGGCGCGGCCACGCCGAGCATGAAGAAGCCGTTCTCGACGAGCTCCGGGCGCGTTTTCTTGGTGTAGCCCCAGTACAGCCCGCAGAGCACGTACTGGCAGGCGACGGTGAGGTGGAGCAGCGCCAGCACGACGGCCATGTGGGCGCGCGTGGCGGGGAGCGGGCCGGCGGCGTCCTTGCAGTAGGCGGAGCGGAGCTCGGTGGCGTCGGCCGGGCGCCAGCGGCAGAGCAGGAAGAGATGGTGGCAGAGGGCGGGGTGTTGGTACAGGCTCATGAGAGTGAAGAGCGCGTTGAGCACCTGGTTGTTGATCTCGATCCAGTGGTTCCTCGATGCCGCCGTGGGGAACGCCTGATCGAGCAGGCCGAGGAGCAGCAGCACAAGCATCGCGCCGGAGACGCCGACGCAGAGGAGCCAGAGCAGCAGCGCGATGTTCATGGGGTTCTTGATCCATTCCTTGCACGTCGAACGCACATAGCTCCAATCGATGGTGACGGTGAAACTTCCGGCGGACGGGTCGTCGGCTTCGCCGGTTTTTCGGCGCCAGAAGGGGAGCTCCCTGAGCCAGTGCGCGCGCCGCGGCTTGCGGAGGAGGTGCTCGGCGAGCGGCGGTGCCTGGAGTCGGTAGCTGCTGAGCCACGGGCTGTGCACGCCGGCGTCATGGTTTTCGGTGGTTTGTGCATCGCCGCCACAGCCAAGGACCATTACTGCAAAGGCTCCTGCAGGAGAGAGGATTTGGGAGAACCAAGAATGAGATGCACGAATCTGAAAAAAATGATTTCGCTGTCCAAAGAAGATTACAGCTGCTAGTATTATGATTAGATTTTGATTATGGCGATGAATTGTGAGGAATTGCAATTTGCAGACCAATTAGTTGAGTTATGAATAGAACAATTTGGGCACGAAATTCTGCAAGAAAAGAAGCAGACAGTAGCTAAGCCTCATACAAAAATCATAAATTTCGGCGCCCTATGTCATGTATTTATGAACTATCGAGTAATTGGCTCCAGGAATGAATGAAAAATGGTGCAAAGCAGCATCAAGATCAACTCAAGGAAACTAGAAGACTAAGAACATGCGCGACAAGAGAAATCAAAGGCTTGCCTTGAAGAAGAAATCGAGCCTTGATGCAAGAATACAGACTAGTTAGTCCCCGAGCTGCAAGAGGAAGAGGAAGGAACTCCAGTTGATTCTTTCCATGGAGGAATAAGAATTAAGAAGCTGAGGAGAGAGAGGTTCCAAAGCAAGGTCTTAGGAACAACCCTCCTCAGATGATCACACTCTTTCATAGCTTTCTGTTTAAAGTTGAAACTACTACTGTTTAATTCGCAACGGATCAACTAGATTTCTTTCCCACTTGGAGTAGCTTCAATGCTCTCCTTTATACCTTTTTTTCCTTGTAAAGAACATAGCAACTGATCCCTTTGGTTATTGCTTGCATTTGATGAAAAAAACAAAAGTCCTTTTGGCCGCAACTATAGGGCCTGTTCTTTTTGGCTGAAGTTTATGGCTTTTGGGCGCGACTTTTAGCTTTTGGGCTGTTCGTGCGAGAGACTAGAGAGTAACAAAAATTCACGTGCGGTTTTTGCCGATATAAATAAAGTCGGTACAGTATGTACTACAATTAACAAGAAGATCCTATCTTGAAAAGATATTCCATTTAAAAGCTAGTTATTGTAGAAAAGTCAAAAAACAACTTTTAGAAGCTGAAAAGAACAGACCCATAATATACTCCCCTCCAAATAAAAGTAAGTTCCATGTTAGAATGCATGCAGTCAAACTATTGTAAATTTAACTAACAATATCTTTACGAATGGTTAAATGGACTACATAAAAATGATATGAGTAGATTTGTCTCGAAGAATACTTTCACAATATTACAGTTTTGTTAGTTTTACTAATAGATTACAAAAGAATGCACAGCACGTGTTTGTGACCTGAGGAATATTTACAAAGGCCAAAAGGGAAAAAAAAAGAAAAGAAAGAAAGTTAGCTGGAGTAGAGGGGTTTGATTGGCAAAAGTGAACAATACAATACATAGAGGGCCTCATGAGCTATAACATACTGGATCCTGCAAAAAAAAAAATTGTACTGAGTCGATCTTGGAGAAAAATTGGCGTCTTTGTGACTTTGGAATCCATCAAATTGGGTTGGCTTGAGATGGTTAGACTTGGGTGCTGGTACTAGCTAGTACTCTTCTCCAGTCAATTTGGAAGGCAGCAAAGTCAATTTTGAGCTTCAGAATCCTACACGAATTATTCTATTCTCCGAGTCAATAAAAAAGCCAGAGCTCCACTTAATTTGGGAGAAACACGAATTTGGGAATTCCCATGTTTTCAGCTGCCATTCTCGACTTGGGTGACAGTTTTGCATGTCTTGACACTGAAAGTCTGGTCCGTCTATTGTCATGAGGAAAATAACGGGAAAGTGTAACTTTCCTCCATTTTCTTTTTCACATATTCGCTTTATTTCTGTTGGTGGCAATGACATGGTGCGTATATCATCAGGCTAATCGCTAGCCACTAATTTAGGCCCTGCTCGGTTGGGCTGAAAAGGTATAGCTTATGGCTGAAATTGCACTGTAGCGGCTAAAATTTCACTGTAGCTGAAGGTGATTTATTTGATGTAATTAAATTTAAAAAATTAAAAATAGAAAAATATGCTAGCTCATCACGAACAACGCAAACGAATACGGGAAAAAAGAACCGGCAAAAAAACTCAAAAAAAACTAAAAATTTAAAAAAAAGATAAAATTTATGAATAATGAAAAATAAGTTGGAAGCAGAGCAGGGATGGACATGGGTTCCATCAAGCTACAGTGTTTTTGGTACAAGCAAGCAGTAGAGCCAGCCTGCCCTATTCATGACCAACAGTATTATTGGGTGTCCCTAGCTAGGGCAAGTGCAGGATCTGACCTGAGACAGGGTTTGTCCTATGATTCAGGCTAAATGATGAGCATGTATCCTCTCATATGGTCCGTTTGGAACGCAGAACTTTTACAGGAATTAGGAAAAAAATTCTTCTGTTTCGAAGAGGCCTTATTCGTCTGTCCTATTTGGTGAACGACAGTTGCTCCTCTGTTTCGGCACCTCATTTGTCGGGTGACAAGAACAGCACTGAATTTTCCTATCCTTCAAAATTTGAGCTCCCAAATGCTTTTACTAGGAGCCATTGCAAATATATAATCTCTCTTTTTTCTGTCAGGAAATATGAGGTGGGTTCTTTTAGGCTATAACTTTTGACTTAAAATTTTGAATTTTACCTATTCGTAAGAGAGAGTATGGAGAGAGATACTCGTATGTGATTTTGGCTGATATAGATGAATTTAGTACAATATCTACTATAATCGATTTGTAGACCCCGCATTAAAAAAATATTATGTTTAAAAGCTATTTACTATAGCATAAACTAAAAGCCACAAGAAACAAGCCCAAAAGAACCCAGCCATGGATAACCTCTTGTCTAATCAAAAACCAAAAGCTCCTCACAGTTGAATTGTAACATGATCCACTTTTTTGTTTCTCAAACTACTCCCTCCAATCACAACATTTTGGATATTGACTCCGCCAAAGTATAACTTTGACCATGTCTATTTCTATTGTAATATATTTGTAAATGAAATTAAAATATTATAAAAAATATATATTTCTAGACAAATTTACACATATTATTTTCATAAGACCAAGCTCAATATTTGTAAAGATATTGAGGGAAGAACCATATGAAGGGGTCTTGAATTATTGTTGTGATAAACTATTGTCAATCTGAGGTTTGGAGAGTCCATTTGTTAACTAAGGCATGTATGGACTGTTGGCAGACTATTGTGAGTGATCAGTAGGTTAATCAAACATTCAAACACCTTGCTTTGAGTACTGTGGACGACATCACTCTATTTGCCATGCATGAAGTGGTTTCGGCCATGCAGTAGTTCATCAATTTATCTGATTGCTGTGGAGCATGTATTGCCAAGCATGCCTTGTGAGTTGATACAGAATATGCGTGCACAGAATTAGTTTATTAGTCAATTGCCATGCATTGACTAATGCCATGCATTAGGTTGGATTTGACATGAGCTAGCATATTTTTCTATTTTTAAATTTTTTAAATTTAATTATGCCAAAATAAGCTACCTTTAGTTACAGTGAAATTTCAGCTACTACAGTGCAATTTCAGCCATAAGCCACAGCTTTTTAGCCCAACCGAGCGGGGCCGCGCATTGACATGCATTGACATGAGCAGACGTTACATGCATGCAAGTGGTTGCCTACTTGCCTTGCCATTGGATTTTTCACTAGTACATGCAGTAGGCATTCATTTTTTGTTAGTACATGCGGTAGGCATCAATGGCTCATCTTGCTTGCTCGCCTAAGTATTCTCACAGCAGAGCTTCGGTTCAACCGATATGACCAGCTGGTCAAACCGATTTAGGGTTCCGGTCTGACCGGATTTGGCACCCGGTCAGACCGGCTGGGCAACATTTTTTCGGCCAGCCTTTTATCCTGTGGCTTTTGAGTTGTGGAATAGGTGTTGGTTATTTTTTTAGTGGTTTTATATTGTATAAGCTATGTTACAGCTAATGTGGATTAAGTTGTGAAGAAATTGTATCCGTGAACAATTTCTTTATCTTTAAATGTGCAGAGTCGCTTGGAGTCAACCGTGGCCAACGGCGAGGATCGGGGCTATGCTTATGGAGGAGCTGAGGCCCAGAACGATCGAGAATGACGGATGAGACGGTGAGCTCAAACATGGCACAGAAAAGGCAGGAATGTTGAAGGTAAGTTCAAACGGTGAGATTGCACCATGTGGCTTGGACAGACCAAGTGAGCCGTGATTCAGTGGAATCGAAATAGAAGAGACTTAGCAACGTGTGACAAGCTAGTGATGCACCTGCACGTGACAAGTATGACGTTTGCTTGCAATGGATGGTGATGACAGGGTCAACGAGGGTATTTTGGTAGTTTGGCCAAAATACCCAAAACCACCTTGGATCAAAAACACGGCGCATGAGTGGTGATTGGGAGAGCGGTTTAGATTAAGGTAAAGCTGATTTGATCAAGATAGATCAAGGATAAGGATTTAATAAATTCGGGCTTATATGCTTTGAAAATCGTGCATATTCACTTATGTGTAAGTTAAAATCTGTGTATGTGAGGTTAACGAGTTTTCTCTATTGTGCTAAGTGGATATTATCTACTAAAGGATGGATGTGGCTAGCTAGTCCATGCGCTCAGGTGCGTAGGGTGCGCAGCCCATTTAAGACCTGGGGACCAGGGAGTGAACCTAGTTGGACTTGACGGGGTGCCAAGGTCCGGAACTGACAAGTGGTATCAGAATCCAGGCACCTAACATCTTCCAGGAGTGTGGTGTGCACAATCCATGTGTGAGGAGGAGATTGTTAGGAAATAGTCCCACATGAATTGTTGGAAAGCAAAAGTCACAACTTATAAGTATAAGGGAGCCGGCACCCATTGGACTAGTCTTTTCGGGGGAGAAGAGTCAATACCACTTATAAGGTTGTTACTTGAGAGGCTTGCTTGCGGGCAGCCCATGGGCTTAGGTGCATAGGGTGCGTAGCCCATTTAAGACCTGAGGACCAAGGAGTAAACCTGGTTGGACCTGGTGGGGTGCCAAGGTCCGGAACTGACAGAATGTATAGCTGCCTCACTTGTCACACAAACACAAAAAAATGCACAAATAAAAATATGTATGCTTCAAGCATGCCATGGTTAAGTAAAAGAAAAAGCACAAAAAATGCTTGATCAAAAAGAAGTATGCTTCAAGCATACCACCATTTAAAAAATTGCTACAAAGATGGTATTATGAAAAAGATATATACTTCAAGCATGCCACATGCTTAAAAGATTTGAGTGTGGAGCAATAGGTTGCTTTGTGAGACTGCTACTTCGCCTAGATTTAAAATGTTGATTCACTCTTAGGCATACGCTTTTCGATGTGATATCCCTCTGTGCTCTTTGTAGATCGGTTTGGTCATGGTCGTGATGCCTGTCATTAATCTAACTGGCTTAATCATGCTAAAGACTTGTTTTGACTTGCTATATGGTATATGACTTTATAGGATCTAGGGAGCTCTACTCGAAAAGATGGCTTAGATGGATAATCCTCATAGCTTTTAAATGTTTACTCTCCTTGCTTCTTTTTAGAATTATTCCTTTTTTTGGAGCCCTTGATGATTTCACTGCCAAAGGGTGAGAAATTAGAAGAAAGGGGGAGAATTTGGAGAATTTTCTGAGAGTTTGGAAAATTTAGAAAAACTTAGTTCTTGGGTATTAAGGGGGAGTTTTCTGAGCTTTCTGTGAGTTTTCTGTGGTCTGCGGCTTTTGGTTTCTTTTCCTTCGCAAATTCTCTTAGACGCATTTGCGGTGTTGTCAATGTATTCATCAAGGGGAAGACTGTTAGACCATGTGGTGGTCGTGCATTTGAGTGATAATGAACAATTGACATTTGGGTTTCATTGGAATTTGCGTTTGAGAAAGTTTTAGCCGATGTGCTTCTGTGCTTGAGTTTTTAGGATGGCAATTCGACCACGTCCGATCGGCCTTGTGAAGGCTGGTTCGATCAGCCCTGATGGATGGTCTGATCGGTAGGTTCAAACGTCTCTTTGACCATGGCAAATCGATCACATCTGATTTCGACCACGACCGGCTTCGACTATGGTATTTCGACCATAGCAGAACAACCATGATAGGTAATTGTAGATTTCGACCTCAAACATTTAACCAGTAGTAGCTACAGTACCAGTCGGTAGTCATAGACTTTACTGGTCGATACTCGATAGTCGATGACTTTTGTGATCGATAGTTGTAGACTTTATTGGTCGGTACTCTTAGACTTTGTGATCAATAGTTGTAGACTTTACTATTCAGTAGTCGTAGATTTTACTGGTCAGTAGTTGTAGACCCTTCTAGTCGGTGGTCTTAGACTTTGGGATCGGTATTCGTAGATTTTATGGTCTGCTGTCGTTATTTTAGACTTTGATCGGTTGTAATAGACCTCGCAATCTGTAGTCAAAGACTCTTACGATTTGTTACTATAGGCTTCATGATTGGTACTTGTAAACTTCTTGGTTGGTATGAGCGATCCCATTCTAGCTATCTTCGAGTACGTCGAGTACTCGTACTAGGCCAGCGGTATGATGGCTGGTGTATGGCGGTCGGTGATTGGTGAATGTGGTCAGTACTCGGTAGTCGGAAGGACTTGATATTTGGTAGACAGAAGGACTTGGTACTTGATAGTCATGATTTTCGCGATAGGTGTTGTGATTGGTTGTTAGAGACTTGTCGTATATGATTGGTTCTCAATAGTCAGTACTCGATAGGTCTGTGGTCCATAGCGATGGTATTACTGAGTATTCTGAGCGATGGTATTTCCCGAGTACTTATGGTTTTCGAATACTCGTTGAGTTAGCGGTCGTAATGTGTTGTCTCAAACTGAGTTTTGGATAGCGATGAAAATTGTGGTCATGGATGACCTGGTTGGTGTTGGTGGTTGATTGAGGTTGTGATTATATGTGTTGTGTGTGTGTGCTTATGACGGTCAAGTTGGAAGAACTTGTATTAGGAAAATATTTCTTTGGTCTTTGCATGTGCAGGTGAGCGTGGAGACGATTATGGTCTGTGACGAGGAGGACCGGGACTAGGATGGAAAGATCTGAGGTCCAGACAGTTGAGGATGTCACGTTAGGTGGTCGGGCTAATGCTGGAGCACATGAAGATCAAAGGTGGTGATACGTGGAGAAGCTACGGGCAGTGTGGTCCTAGAGACTTTGACACGGAAGTTGATGAGGCTACGGAAGATGTCTCTTGGAGGTTTCGTCATGTGGTGAGTTGGTAATTGTGGATAAAGTACATAACTGAGAAGGTTGAGTGTTTGAATAAAGCCCGTGTTAGAAAGGGTTTCGGGTCCTTTGATTTGAGGTAGAGATAAGATTCTGTGTTCGTGTTTAAGTCGAACGCGGTTAAGGCTCTAGTATATAAAAGCAGAGATAGGCTAAGGATTTTAGCCGAAGCTTTGAGGAGGCTTTTTGTGCTAGGGTTTTAGGGGTGCTGTGAGGACGCTTTGTAGCCACAAACATAATACAGAAATAGTAGATCAGATCTATTCCAAGAAAAGTTAGTTGACGTCGGCGACGTGTTTTCTTTGCATCGTTTTTCTATATCTTTGTTGGTGCTCGATTCAAGTGGTCGAAGCATTCAAGCGGTCGTAGTGTTCGAGCGGAGGAAGATTTTGACTACGTGCAAAGGCAGTCAAGCGAGCGATCAAACAACGTGTGGTCGAAATCTACATCAGGTAGTTTAGATTGTTTTTCTGGTTTGAGTTTTTGTTTCAAGTTCCAAAAAATGGAGGCTATTATTCACCACCCCTCTGATTGCGGCATGCAATCCTACAAATATTGATACCATTCTCCTTGATTGTGCCGTATGATTCTACAGATATTGATGTATTTTTAGCAACAAATGGAGATAGAACTTCTGCTAGGAATGAATACCGAAGAACTTCTGCTAAGAATGAATACAGGCTTCCATTAATAACAACACAGTGCCCAGATCAGGCGATTCGAGGAGACATGATCAGAAACCTCAAATTCATTTCTATTCGGATGTAGTGCTCGCTAAATTGGTAGGCAAAACCAGATCATATTAATGCACTATCATGCATACAATTGGCTAATAACTACTACTCGGTCCGCATACTTCCATCTGTTTTCCAACTTCTCTCTAAACTGCAAGCCAATACACTATAAACATTGGAAAACCATTACATATTTATTCAACCACCACGATTTGTTCTTCGCTCATAGCGGTAGAGGAAGGATCTGAACCCATTCCTGGCATATTTCCAACGGACTTATTTGTCTCCAGAGATGCAAGTACTGAAATTTGGTTCTTGTTTTCATACACAGATTCGCTGTTCTCAACTATAGGTTCGTTGTTTGGTTGCAGCAATGAAGCATTGCTTGGTGGCTCCTGGTTTTCAGTTCTAGCTTCGTTGTTACGTCGCATTATAGCGGAGTTACTTGGTGGATCCTTCTTCATGCTCGCAGCTTCCCCATTAGGTTGCACCGTCGTTGCAAACTCGCTCGGTGACTCCGGTTCTACTCTTCTAGCTTCCCCGTTGGGTTGTGGCATTGCAGTGTCACTGAGTGGCTCCTGCTTTACACTTCTAGCTTCCTCATTAGGTTGTACCGTTGCAGTATCTCTGGGTGGCTCCAGTTCTACTCTACTAGCTTCCTCATCAGGTTGCACCATTGCAGTATCTCTAAGTAGCTCCTGTTCTAGTCTTCTAGATTCCTCATCAGGTTGCAGAAGTATAATGTCGCTGGATGGCACTTGTGTTATTGTTGTTGGCTGCATTGGAACATCAGAATCATAAACATCTACAACCATTCTAGTTTCATCCTTTTCCACATCAACTGCTTGGCCATTCTTCTTCATGAATTTCCTCTTGTTCCATTTCTTCTTGAAACCAACTTTCTTAACTTTAAGTGGTTTTGGGGTTTCAATTGGTCTTTTCAATGTCTCCTTACCTTGCCTTTTGCCAGGAACTACAATATATTTTGTGGCACCATTTGCACAACCCTCTGATTGACCTGCACCAAATAATGCGCATGCATGATCCAATGTCCAACCCAATACCCAAAAGGAGGAAAGCAATATAATTTCAACAGTGAATACCCTGGATTGAATAATAAGAAAAATACCCTCTCAAAAAAAGAAAGAAAAATACCTTGGATTGCAAGAAGAGCAGTCCGGGCAGCTTTTATCTCTGCCTCTTTCTTTGTTCTGGCAGCAGCACCAATGTACTGTATCCCACCAATCTCTACAGTGCATATGAAAGGAGCTACGCCTGAAGCTTGTTTGGTGGAAATATAAGATGGAATGGCATAATTCATCTTCTGAGCATACTCCTGAAGAAGATTCTTGCACAGGCCAGTTTCTTGCTGGAAAGCATAGTAAGATGCGTTAAAAAAAACAGGAAGACAGGAAAGATACTAGAATGCTATGCTAATTTAGTCATTCTAATTCCGAAGAACTAAAGAATATTTTAATTCCCCAAAACATGCTTGGACATGATAACAAAACTTAATACTTGTACTGTGAGGTATGCATCACTCATACTGTGTGGTATGCATCTCATGGTTCACAGCTTGGACATCACGAGTATGCAAGCATCTTCATTATTAATTCCGTACTACATTCAGGGAAGAACTTAGTAGAAGCAGGAGTTAAAATAAATACAAACAAATAATGCTAGTAAACAACAATAATACCAAACTTGGCAAAAAGTCATGAAACCGAAAACAAGCTTTCCTAAGCATCTTTATATACTACATGTTAGATGTGTGTTGACAAGAATATAACAATTCTCAAATTATTATTTATCTGTAAATGATATTATTACGTTATTATACATCTTGAATATACTCATTATCTTTAAGGAAGAGATTTCATAAGGTAGTCGTAATTTTTTCTACGACCACTCCTTAGTTGTAATCTCTTCTAAGACCACTTCGTGATAGTAAATTCCCCTACGACCATGACATAGTCGTAAGTTATCCTGCGACCACCTTAAGGTCATAGATCCTCCTACGATTAAACCAAACTTCGACTGACCTGTCTACGACAACCCATTACATTGTGGGTCTGTCTGATGAGGCGGTTAGCACATGCATTCATTCTCTGGAATAAATGTACATAACTTCTCTCTGATAGTAAACGCCGCATGACGAGTTGTTATAGACGTGGGCCTTGGGCCAGTCGGGTATTATTAGGAATTAGAGATTGGTTTCTATTTGAGTTAGAGATTGGTTTCCTTGTATTAGAGATATAATTAGAGATATGATACGAGTTTCCATATTATTAGAGATAGGATTGGGATTAGATTCCATCTGTTAGGGGGGGAGTCATCTATATAAGAAGGCTACCGCATGCTATTGTAATCAAGCAGAGTAATAACAAAGTCTTCCTAGTCTATAGTCTCTCCTCTCTCCCTACGCCGACGCCATCCGGCCATCTTCTTGGTGGTGTTTACCCGTTATGAACTAAGGTTCATAACAACTTGGTATCAGAGCAGTCGATCCCTTCCCACGACTTCTGCTACCATGGTTTCCGACAAGGAGGCCAGTTCCGTGAGAGCAATGTTTAAAGCAATCCAGGAGCAGATGGCTGAGATGAACTCCCAGATTGCAGATTTGACGCGGCAGAGCATCACAAATAACGCCAGAATTGCAGCACTTAAATCCGGGGGGAGTCTAGGCGCCGGCTACGCCCCACCGGCCGCATCAGCTCCAAACCAGGGGGATTCCACCGTCGCAGCATCTTCTCCACCCCCCATCACCCCAGACCCAGCACTGTTGCCCTGCACGTCCGAATCCAAGTCCTCAAAAGCCGTCGAAGCCGTCTACTCGGTGAAGTCGTCGAAGCCGACCGTCGACCTGCATGGGCCACCTCGCCAGATCTGCCGTCGCCCGGGTCATGGTCGCCCAAGCCGTCGCCCGAGCCGTCGTCTGACCTGGCCAGATCGGCACCGATTCGTCGTCGCCGCCGGGCTGCTGCTCCGCCGGCCGTCGCCGGTCGCCATCGCCGCACGGATCCGAGCCTCCGACGTTGGATCCACAGCCGTCGCTGCCGGCGTCGCCGTCCCCGGTCGCCATCGCCGTCGGATCCGTGCAAGTCGTCACCGCCACCGCTCGGGTCGCCGTTGCCCGAGCCGCTGCAGCCGCCGCCGGGCCCGCCTTCGCCCGAGCCCCCGCCGTCGCCGCTTCCCGCGCCACCGTTTCTGTGGCCGCGCTTCGAGTCGACGAGATCGGGATCTGCCCGGGCCGCTCCGTCCGCTCGGCCCGCCGCCTCCCGGGCCGCCGTCGCCCGGGCCACCTCCGCCGCAGTCGGCCGCTCCGCCGGCCGCCCGATCCGCCTCTGCTTCCGCCGCCTGGATCGGTTCTGCACCGGCCGCCGCTCAGCCGCGCCGCTCCGCCTCTGCTTCCACCGCCCGGATCTGGTCCGCACGGGTCGCCGCTCTTCTCCGTCGCCGACCTGCCGCCATCGGATCCGTCGTCGGAGATTCATCCGCTGCCGGAACCGCCGTCGCCGTCCCCCGAACCATCTCCGGCCGAGCCGCACCCGCCCGATTCACCTCCGCCTGATCTGCCTCCGCCCGGGCCGCCTCCGCTAGATCCGGCCGCCGCTTGATCTGCCGCAGGGCCGCCGCTCCGCCGGCCGCTTTCCGCCGCCGCCGCTCTCGACCGTGGGTCCCCACTGACCGGTCTTTGGCGTTGTGGTGCGTCGTGGGTGTCGGTCGGGTTATAAAACCGACCGATTAGTTCAGGCAAGGCAAAAAAAAAAGGAAATCTGACCGGAGTAAAAAAAATAAAAAAATCCAAAAAATCCAAAAAAAAATCAGAAAAAAGAGTTTATTTTGCAGGCATTATGTACCGAAGGCACTACACTTCGTCTAGCCTTATTTCCGCTTGGATCTGGCCGGTCGTTTTCATCCGTTACGGGACCCCGCCATCGTCGTCTTCTACACCGGCATCGGAGATCTTCCAATGGCGTCATGATCGCCGCCTAGCAGCTCGAGGACGAGCTGCATGTCCGGGAGGGGTGTAGTGTTATAGACGTGGGCCTTGGGCCAGTCGGGTATTATTAGGAATTAGAGATTGGTTTCTATTTGAGTTAGAGATTGGTTTCCTTGTATTAGAGATATAATTAGAGATATGATATGAGTTTCCATATTATTAGAGATAGGATTGGGATTAGATTCCATCTGTTAGGGGGGAGCCATCTATATAAGAAGGCTACCGCATGCTATTGTAATCAAGCAGAGTAATAACAAAGTCTTCCTAGTCTATAGTCTCTCCTCTCTCCCTACGCCGACGCCATCCGGCCATCTTCTTGGTGGTGTTTACCCGTTATGAACTAAGGTTCATAACACGAGTGAGATACCATATCTATCTGACAATAACTCTCGTTGGATGGTCATCATCCGAAACGTTAAGGCACAAGCCATATAAGGGTGGATGTCAGAGAGAAATGGGATGGACCCGAGGGAGAATATAAGTAGAGCAAGACATTCTGCAATGCTTTCTTAGTTGTAACCAGTTCATTAAGCAATAATCACATAGGAGTAGGGTTGTTATTCTCCTAAGAGAAGGCTCGAACCTGTATAAAATCTCTTTGTCCTCTCTGTGCGATTGTAGCTAGGTCTTTGAGAGTTCCCCCAAATCCAAATAATCATAAGATCGATGCTAAAACATCAACATGTATTATTACCTGTATATTTTCCCTATTGTATAACGGGTTACCTGCATATATGTCATACCTGTACTTGTATATATATTGGCTCATTGGCTTCATGATGAATATGAGCACTATTCATCACATGGTATCAAAGCAAACCTAGGGGTTGTTTTTGTTAAGCCACCGTTGGTTCATCTTCCAGCCCTCGCCTGGATTTGCCATCTTCACCATGCTTGCCGCTCTTCGCCCACCTGTTGTCGCTACCTGCCACTTGCCACCCAAACCCGCGCGCCGTTGCGCCGCGTGGATCCTCGCCATCGCCAAGCCATTGTCGGGAGTCGCACTGTTGTGCGCCCCAATCGCCGCCTGGAGCTACGCCGTCACCAACGACCGCGCCGCCCAGAGCCATGCACCGTTGACCCGCTTGGATCCCCGCTGTCGGTCGTTGTTGCAGTGCCGACCAACCGACTGCCAGAGTTGTTGCCGCCCAGCCGTAGGTCGCCCAATGCCGTTGCGTCTGCCTCCTGATTCAGCCTGCTGACCCGCCGCCATCGCCAGCTGCCGATAGCCATCGTTGCCGCCGGCTGACGACTGCCGCCACCTGCGTCGCCAGAAGTCACGCGTTATCTCTGATACGGTTGGAAACTGTATCATATAAAAGAGTTTTAGGTAAAAAGAAAAAGAAAAATGTCATCTTTGGGCACCATTTCTATTCCTCACTATCCAGTGATTTTTTATGGTCTCAATTATCGGTACTGATTTCAGCACATGCGCCTCCACATGCATGGTTAGCGTCTTTGGGAGTTTCTCACCGGCGAGCTGCCTTGTCCGCCTCGCCCTGCTCCACTTGTTGAGCCCGTGTTCCCGAAGAATGCTTTCGAAGACGCACGTAAGGAAACATCTGATGATTTTGAGGATGCCATGAAGACTTTTTTAGACTCAGTATGCTGCCTACAAGACATAGACTAATGATGATGCATGTGCCTCTACTATTATGGTTGCTAGCATGGAGATGCATCTTATTGAAGATGTGGTTGGTTTGGCTTCAGCACAGGTGATGTGGGCACATCTGCGCAACCGCTATGAGCCATCTGGTGATTCCTTGCATCTTTCTATTGTGCATCAGGAGCAGTCGTTGCGTAGGGAGATGCTACTATGGGCGAGTTCTATGCCCAACTGTCCGCGGTGTGGCGTCAGATTAACTCTTTGGGACTGGATGTTTGCCACACTTGTCAGTGTTGTCAGTGTCAGCAGTCTCACTGAGAACTTTGTCTCACTACGACTTCTTGACACGTCTTCGGGCTGAGTATGAATAGACTCGTGTTCAGTTGCTGGCTCGCCACCCTTGTGTGACTGCTGAAGGCTCTTGCAGTAGTTTGTACTGAGATTCGCCTTCGTGGTGCAGGTCTGCTACTGTCACCATCGTTTCCTTCAGTTTTGGTAGCTCCTCCAGCTTCTACACCCACTATGCCTCTAGCTACTCCTTCACCAGTGGCATCTTCACCAGTAACAACTGATGTTGGTAGGGGACTCCACTGTACCTATTGCAACAAGGATAGACATGTGGAACAGTTATGCTATAGAAAGAAGGATGTGCGTTGAGGTGGTCATGCTCCAAAGGGCATTGGAGGTTCCTTCTCTCAAAGGAACTCCGGTGCTTCTAATATTCAGGAGTCTGGCTCCTTTCATCCTTTTGATCTTGTTCGTTCTGATGTATGGAGTCTGGCTCCTTTCGTTTTGAAATGTCATTGATATTATATATTTTTATTGATGATTTTTCTCGGCACACATGGATATATTTTATGTCATCTCGTAGTGAGGTTCTATCCATCTACAAGAATTTTATCACCATGATCTGTACTCAGTTTGACTCCCCTATTCATGTCTTTCGTGTTGATTCCGCTGGGAGTACTTGTTGGGAGTCATTCGTGGTTTTCTTGCTGAGCAGAGCACTCTGCCTCAATTTTCTTGTCCTGGTGCTCATGCCCAGAATAGTGTGGCTGAACAAAAGTATCGTCATCTTCTTGAGACAATTCGTGCTCTTATGCTTACTTCTGTTGTTCCACTACACTTCTGGGCTGAGACTGTTTCTACTACCGCTTTCCTGATTAATATTCAACCTTCTTCAGCTCTTCAGGGTGGGATCCCAGCTGAGCATCTCTATAGCAAGACTCCTGATTATTTTAGTTTTCGCCTCTTTGGATGTGTATGCTATGTTCTTCTTGCACCTCGTGAGCATACCAAACTGACCGCTCAGTTCGTGAAGTGCGTTTTTCCAGGCTATAGTGCTGAGCATAAGGGATATCGTTGTTGAGATCCTATTGGCCGATGGATGCGGATTCCTTAGGACGTCACTTTTGATGAGTCTTGTCCTTCTACAACTCTAGCATCCCTTGTCGAGCCACTTTCTTTCCTGACTGCCACCCCCATAGTCACCACTCCACCACTACCTTTGGTTACTCCAGTGCCTCCATCGTCGGCGTCTCCTTCGCTACTAGCACCCTCTCCAGAGTTTTCTCCTGGTCTTATTCCTTCTTATCCTCTCACTACACTCGTCGTCTATGAATTGAGGATTCTTTTGATGCACCATCTTCTGATGGGACATCTTCTTTGGCCTCTCCTTGATATGCTCTTCGTGATCGGCCTTCTGAGCGCTTTGGTTTTGCTGCTACTACTCTTGCTGAACTGACTTCTTATCGTGATGCTGTTGTTCATCAGGAGTGGCAACATGCGACGGTAGAGGAGATTGTTGCCCTTGAGCGTACTGGCACGTGGGATCTTGTCCCTCTTTCTGCACGTGTTACTCCTATCACATGTAAATGGGTCTATAAGGTTAAGATCCACTCTGATAGTTCTCTTGAGGGCTACAAGGCTCATCTCGTGGCACGTAGTTTTTAGTAGGAGCATGATCGTGATTATTATGAGACTTTTGCTCATGTGACTCACATGATCACTGTCCGCACTCTTGTTGTGGCGTCCGTTCAGGTATGGTCCATCTCTCAGCTTGATGTCAAGAATGTCATTCTCAATGGTGAGCTGCATAAGGTTTATATGTAGCCACCACTAGGGTGTTCTGTCCCTGAGGGTATGATTTACAACCTTCGCCGATCTCTTACGGCCTCAAGCAAGTTCCTCGTGCCTCATTTGATAGTTTCTCTTATGTTGTTATTACAACTGATTTCTTTGGCAGTGCTTATGATCCTGCTCTTTTTATTCACACTTCGCCTCGTGGTTGGGCGTTTCTCCTTTCATATGTTGATGATATGATCATTACTGGAGATAATTCTCAGTACATCACTTCTGTCAAGGACATCTTAGTGAGCAGTTTCTCATGTCTTATCTAGGTCCTCTTCGCTACTTTATTGGGATTGAGGTTATTTCTGCGCCTGAGGGCTTCTATCTGCCCTAAGAAAAATATATCCATGATCTTCTTGATCGTACTTGTTCAACATCGCTTGAGATAGTTTGGACATTTCCAACGGAGACCTCCTGAGGCACCGATATGTAGTGGAATTTTAAAACGTACTAAAAACGTAAGAAGAGGTAGAAGTCGATCAAGATTGACGTGGGAGGAAACAATTAAAAGAGACTTGAGAGATTGGAATGTATTTAAAGAATTAGCTTTGGATAGGAGTGTATGGAAGTTAGTGATCCATATACCGAAACCATAAGAAAGTTAGAGCCAGTGTTTTAGGCTCTCGGTTCAGATAACATGATGTACGTTTTAGAGTTTTAGCATTGTAGGTTTTATTTCAAGACTCTTATCTCATTGACCTTAAGAAGGTTTCATTTCTAGCCTATCCCAACTTGTTTGGGACAAAAGGCTTTGTTGTTGTTAATTGTGCTTCTCTTACTGATCATCGCACAACTGAGACTCTAGTGGAGCTTAATGTTCATCTTCGGCCCACTAATGGTGATCCTTTTACTGATCCTAGTCGCTATCGTCACCTTATTGGGAGTCTTGTTTACCTTGGTGTCACTCGACCTGATATTTCGTACCATGTGCATATCCTGAGTCGGTTTCTATATTTCTATTTAGCTCTACTATAGTCATCTTCGTGTTCTACGATATCTTTATAGAACCATCACTCGCTGTTTCTTTTTCCCTCGCTCCAGCTCTTTACAGCTTAAGGCATATTCTGAAGCCACCTAAGCTAGTGATCACTCTGATCGCTGGTCTCTCTCTATCTATTGTATTTTTCTTGGTGGTTTTCTCGTTGCTTAGAAGACTAAGAAGCAGACAACAGTTTCTCGTTCGAGTGCTGAGGTTGAGTTACGAACTATAGTTTTGTTGACTACGGAGGTTACTTGGCTACGGTAGTTACTTGAGGATTTTGGTGTTTCTGTTTCTGCACCGACTTCTATTTTGTCTGACAGTACAGGTGCTATTAGCATTGCTAAAAATCCAGTAAAGAATGAGTTTATAAAGCATATTGGTATTGATGCTTCTTACATGAGGACATAGGTGTAGGACCAAGTTGTTACTCTTCAATATGTGTCTTCAGAGTTTCAGTTGACAGATTTCTTCGTGAAGGCACAGACCAGAGCCCAACAAAACTTCTATCTCTCCAAACTTCATGTTGTTAATCCACCATAAGTTTAAGGGGGGTGTTAGATGTGTATTATTACCTAATTTTCCCTGTTATATAAGGGTTACCTGCATATATACCATACCTATACTTGTATATATATTGGTCCATTGGCCTTATGATAAATACGAGCGTTATTCATAACACTACAGTCAAAATAGCATGCATTACTCAAAGGTTCACAACAGCAAGGAACGCAGAAACTATTAGTGTTCATCTAATACATATTATGGAGGCTTCAGCATGCCAGGATTATGAAGCGGAGTTCTGATATTTTTCACATTATTAGAAATAAAGTGCACAGAAAGCACATTTCGTGGGGCTCAACTTATGTAATTTAATGAAGCATGTAAATGTTCTAGGCACTACATAATTTAGGTGGTTAGCCGCAAGCACTGAGGAGAAAGATGTAGAGCATCACACATTCACGCACTCGCTTTTTTTCTTTTTTACAAACAGAAGGCTCACACCCTAGTTCCACGTACTGACAGTTATATACACTTAACATCTTTACTAACCATATTCGCAGAAGCACAAGCAGAGTGATCAAGGAAAGACTTTAAAAGAGTAACTTACAACTGCTGGGATGCTCGCATTGGTTGGGATGGACTTGAAAATTTCCATAAGCGCAACTTCAGCAGCTGACTGTTCTGCAGCCTTTCGGTTGAAAAATCCAGGCAGCGAGTCATACTTGGTGTTGTTAATTACCACTGTGGACTTGAAGATGGGCTCATGGGAAGGCCCCTCCTTGAAGGTTTGATACTCTGGGGTTGGGAGACCAGCTTTCTGCGCATACTCTTGCAGCCGGCTCTTGAAGACGTAACAATTCTCAATCCCTGGGCCAAATCAAGCGCACCACAACTCAGAAAAACAACACTATTGCAATGTTGGAAGCAACAATCAGGAAACGTTTTTGGGGAACAAGTTTTGGGAACAAATGTAGTGGTAGCAACTTTGGGTGCCCAACGAGCAGCTAATGGCGGGTCGTATTTCGGTACGATCCTTCAAGCTATGGTCCGGAACTAGAAAAGGTTAATATCTTGAGCTAGGAACTATCGAAAAGTTACTCGAAGAACTAGCTGAGGATCCAACCTGTGCAAGAAAAAGCAAGAACACTCGTAAGAGGGGAGAAAGAGAGAGAGAGAGTCTTGGGCAAACTTACTGATTCCGGCGGCGGCGGCGTGGGGCGCAGGCGATATGTAGGTGGCCTCCAGCGCAGTCGGCGGCGGGGCCATGCCGCCGCCGTCCATGCCCAGCGAGCGCCGCCTTGGAAAATCAGGGAGCGAGCGGGGAGGGAGGGTTTTGTGGGCTTCGGTGCTTCCCTTGTCGTACCCGACAATAAAGCTGTAAAAATAGTTAAAACCTTACGAACTATTTAATTTCGAATCATTTTAGATTGGAAGATTGGATCGTATACTCTCCCTTTAGTTGGGAAATTGAGGATTTACCCTCCACATCTCAATGACACGTGGAGTCATCATAAGTCACTGACACGTGGACCAGGAGAGTAAATCCTCAATTTCCATCTAAATGAAGGGTATATGATCAATTACCTGTTTTAGATTTGATTTAAACTCGATTCGAACTTTAAATGAATCGGACTCGAGCTTGATCTCGAGCTCGCGAACTTTCCCGAGCCAAACTCGAATAGTTCACGAGTCTCGATTCGAACTTAAATAGTGATATATATTAACTCTTACCGAGTTTACTCGAGCCGAACTCGAGCTTTTCTTATTATTGAAAATTAGTGTATGTTTAAATTATTTTGACTGTTATCAAGCTTACTAGAGCCGAGCTCAAACTCAAAATTTTCTTATTATTGAAAATAGTACATAATAAATTATTTTAATTGTTGCTGAGTTTCAACGAGCCGAGCTCGAGCCTACTCGAGGCTAGGCCGAGCCGAACTCGACTCTAAATCCAGTCTTAGACCCCAACTCGAGTTCGGCCCGAGTTTCTACCGAGCTCGAGCATGGAAGGCCAAGCTCGCCTCGTTTACAGCCCTACCCGACAACAGGACCCGCTTGGCAGTGGCTCATTCGGGGCATAAGGAAAGCACGATGGAGAGGAGAGGTCCGTGGGAAGCGGCAGCCATGCGCAGGCAGCAAATGAAGCTCCGGCGCGCGCGCTGCACGGACAGTATTCACAACATCGACCACCTCTCAAGCCGGAATCGGCCCCGGCCGCGTCAGGGAAGCCGTCTCGTTCACCAGTCCGGCAGCCAGAGGCTCCGGGCACAACCCTTGCTTGCACAATGCTCCTCTCAGGTGTTCGAACGCTAACGCGTCCAACCGAGCGCACCCGTCGTGCAGCAGGCATATCTCCAACAACAGCGGATGAGCCCGCGCCACGACATGGCCGCCGCCCGCGTGGAGCGAGCCTATCAGCTCCGGTGAATCCCACCGGAGACCCCGACTTGTCGCCTCCAGCGCGACCTCCCTCACCGCGTCCGCGTCCCCGGCAGACACGCACCCCGCGACGACAATGCCGAACGTCCTGACGTCCGGCGGGCAGCCGGCGCGCTCCATGTACTCCACCATCCGGCGAGCACCAGCCAGCTCGCCCTTCCTGCACAGCGCCCCGACGTACACGTTGTAAACGGCCACGAGCAGCACGAGCCCTCTCAGGAGCATTTCGTCGAACACCTCCTCGACAGAGTCGAACTGTCCGCTCTCGCTGAACGCTCGCAGTATCAGTTCGAATTCGGCCAGTCCAGGGGCCACTCCATCCGCATCCATTGACCCCGTGTGCCTCCGCCACCAATTAGTGGGCGCAATAGCGGGCTGCAAGATGATGAGTTTCCTTGATACATACTCCGGATACCACTAGATACGCATGGCAAAGGAGGACAAAACGAAGACAAGCTTCATTACCCCTGGTAGGACATACTGCTTTATTAGGATGCTCTTTGGGTTAAAGAACACTGGGGCTACCTTCACTAGGCTCATCGCACCCGTTCTGGCATCATAACTGGACTGGAACATCGAGGCCTATGTTGATGATGTGGTCGTCTAGAGCAGGCGAGCAACATCCCTGATGTGGACCTCCAGAAAACCTTTGACAACCTCCGATAGGCCAAAATTAAACTCAACCCAAAAAAAATGTGTCTTTGGGGTCCAATGGGCAAGCTGCTCAGCTTCCTAATGTTCGAAAGGGCAATCAAAGCTAACCTTGATAAGATTAATGTTATACTATCCATGGAGGCTCCGAAGACCATCAGGAAGGTCTAGAGGCTCACGGACCACCTGGCTGCCCTCAGTCGTTTCCTATCAAGGGCGACGGATCAAGCGCTACCCTTCTTCAAAACACTTCATGGCTTAGGCAACTTTCAATGAACCGATAAGTGTGCACATGCCTTCAGAGACATTAAGAAATACCTCGCCAAGCTTCTCAGGCTCACATGTCCAACACTAAAGGCTCCACTACTGTTGTACCTTGTAGCAACTATTGTTGCGGTCAGCGCAGTGCTCGTGCTGGAGGAAGGCTCCACACATCAGCCAGTCTACTATGTCTTTGAAGCCCTACAAGGAGCGAAGACGCATTACGTTGAGCTGGAGAAGCTAGCTTACGCATTTTTCATGGCTTTGCACAAGCTACAGCGTTACTTCCTGGTGCACAACATCATAGTGCCCTCATCCTTTTCCCTATGGGAGATGCTACAAAACAAAGAATCCATGTGCCGCATTAGCAAGTGAGTGATTGAGCTAGCCCCCTTTTCCATCACCTATGTCGTGTGAACAACAATAAAGTAAAAATACTAGCAGACTTCATCGCCGAATGGACCCCCATGAGCTAGCAAGCCAACCAACAACCTCCGAAGCCAGTGTGGACCTTGCACACGGGCGAAGCATACTACGCAGCGGGCGCAAGAGTGGGGGGCCATCGTAACAACACCTGAAGGGCAAACTCTATTGTATGTAGCACGCCTTGACTTACGTGCAACCAACAACACAGCGGAGTACGAGGTGCTGTTGTTCAGCCTCCACAACGCAAAGGCGCTCGAAGTGCGGAGGATTCTCGAGTGCACTGATTCCCATCTCGCAGGGCACATTAACAAATCCTATCAGGTTGAGGACCCTCACCTCACCAAGTACCTCGCCATGGTTAGGGCAAAAGAGCGCCACTTCCTAGGGATCACCATCAAGCCCATGCCACGGTTCAATGCAATGGCCTTTCGGGCATTCTATGAGTGCATGGACATCAAGGTGTGCTACGCCTCTGTAAGCCACCCACAGTCCAATAGGGCAGTCAAACGTGCAAATGGCACCATCTCCGATGGCATCAAAAAGTGCTTAGTCAGCTTCCCTAAGGGAAAGTGGCCGGGGGAGTTGCCAAAGGTGCTCTTATTCATGCGTACCACCACCTAGTGTCCTATAGGCTTCAGTCCATTCAAGCTGCCCTTTGGGGATGAAACTATGACGCCGGAGGAGCTCAAGGCGAAGTCCCATCGAGTATTGGCCTCCGCTTTGCTAAATGAGCATAGTGTTTCGCTCGATCTTGTTGACAGAGAGAGGGTTCAGGCCACACACAGTATCACCAAGTATCTCCGAATGACCATAGCTTCCTACAACAAAAAGGTCAAGCCATGGTGATTGGCAACAGAAGACCTCATCCTGAAGAAAGTCCTCTATGCCGCCACGGCAAGCAAGCTGGAGTCCAACTAGGAGAGGCCCTACATAATCGCAGCCTTCTTAAGGGCTGGCTTGTATCATCTCTCAACTTTAGATGGAGTGGATCTCAAACACACATGGAATGGTGACCGCCTTCATCGTTACTACACATGATCGTCACGAGGCAACTGGGCCCGCACGCGGCACATGTATAGATTTTGTAAAATTGTACCCGTGCAAAAGTGGTCTAATAAAGCTCCTTTTTTTAACCCAGATACACCGAGTATGCCTCAACCAAAAATAGAGCGTGGAGCCCCTAAGCACCACACCACTATACGGAGTATAAAAAGAGTGCAGAGCCCCTGGGCTCTACGCCACTCTACGGAATATAAATAGGAGCGCGGAGCTCACAAGTTACACGCTACTCTATAGAGTATAAATAGGAGCCCGGAGCCGATAGGCTCAGTGCCATTGTACGGAGTATAAATAGGAGTGCGGAGCTAACAAGCTCTGTACCACTCTACGGAGTATAAATAAGAGCGCGGAGCTGACAGGCTTCGCGTTGACACTACAAAGTATAAATAGGAGCACGGTGTCGACGGCTCCACGCCCATTATACGGAGAATAAATCAGAGCCAGGACCCTCGCACGTCCCGGCTAACTCAACGGAGTATAAATAGGAGCGTGGAATCAACCAGCTCCGTGCCACTCTATGGAGTATAAATAAGAGCGCGAAGCTGACAGGCTCCACGTTGACACTACAAAGTATAAATAGGAGCGCGGAGTCGATAGGCTATGCACCCACTATACGGAGAATAAATCAAAGTCGGGACCCTCGCGTGTTCTGACTAGCTCGACGGAGTATTAATAAGAGCGCAAAGTCGACCAGCTCCGTGCCACTTTACGAAGTATAAATAAGAGCCGGGACACTTGTACGTCCTGACCCACTCTATAGAGTATAAAGCAGAGCTGGAACCCTCGTACATCTTAATCGACTTTACGGAGTATAAATAAAAGCGCGAAATCAACAACTCTATGACAACTCTACGAAGCATAAATAACATACAAGATCCTCACATGTCTCGGCCAACTCTACAAAGTATAAATAAAAACGCATGATCGATAGGCTCCGGTATCACCTCTACGAAGTATAAATAATCCATTCCAACACATTTGATGGCTGCCAGAAAGATGGCGCAATGAGGCAGAAAGAGGAGATAGAGGCAGAGACAGGACAGGGATCTTACCGGTGATGAAGACATAACCCAGAACAAATGAATGCTGACTATGCTCTCAGGCTCAGCGTACGAGTTTTCAGGCACTGCCATTACGCATTGTACCAGATTTCCCGATGCTTCTTCCATTCCATGTAATGAAATCTCAATAAGATGTCATTCCAGCACATCCACCAAAACATCACCAGCTTTCAGGGAGGCAGACGCCTCCGAGATTTGAAGAAAAGTTCAGCACATCCGAACACCAGCAGCTTGGTTGGCGTTCAAGCTCATGTTACATAATTCATACCATCAGACACAAACCATGCACAATGCCAATGGTAGGTAATCACTCACAGATGCAAATCACCCCTTCCATTCACCTCCTGAGATCATGAAAATATTTACAGACAACATTTCTGAGATGCCAGATACACCCAAGGACAACATTCTTGCACTCATTACATCTGAGATAACAGAGTTAACAACTGTACAAATGCAACTCATATATACAAATGGACTATGAAGCCCTACTGTGACGCACTGGATGACCGCCCAATGCTTACCATGAAAGACTTGGACATTGATTCATGCAAGCCCATAGTAACCCATCTAATGCTATATTAGCTTTGACAAATGCATCTATCTATTGAAGAACATCTGTGAGGAAACGTGCATGCATTCTCCCTGGGCCCATATAAACAACCACTTGCTCAGGCAGGCCCCACCAAACCTGATTTATGATATGAAGCGTCTGCAAACCTTTTTACAGTTGGTAAAGGAAGGAAACTGACTAAGGAGAACACAATCCAAATGGGGATGGCTATTTACATTTTTGTTAACCTAGGTATGATTATTTGGGAAGCCTCCGAGTTCAATGACAGGACCAGAACAGGGTTTCGCTTTCACAATCTTCTGCAAGGGAGGCTAATGAATCTTGTTTTGTATCTTACAAGTTGCATATGCAGGTCAGATATGTAGATGCCCAACAAGCAATATGCACCAAAAGCCAACACACTTCCACCACCACCATATCGCCGACCGGGCTTCATATCATCTTCTATCTTGTATCTGGACCATGGTGCGGGTCCATCAGTTGGCCAAACACAAGGCCTACTGATTGCATCATCATGGCGTGTCACAAGATGTAAACCTCATCTTACTTGATAATTGTCCTCCGCATAGATAGAGACAAGAGCATTATCACCAGCACCAGCGGCCAGGATTGATTTGTATGGATGGAAAGAAAGGCAGTTCGCACTGCCTATTCTTTGACCCATAAAAGATGGCCGGTAGCGAATGATCGTTAATTGTTCTCCTTCAAGACTGAACACTTTAATCATCTGCTTAGCTGAGCCGCTTGCAATGACTGGGGCATGCCGATGAACAGCTAATGCCGTTAATGAACCCCTGTGAGCTTCGATAGTGAGGTAGGGTTCAGCTGCCCTTCTAGCATCAAGAAATTGAATGTCTCCAGCTTGAGATGCGCTTACAATCTGTGATCGCATAGATGACAAAATATGGTTTTGTAAAGCTCAAACAAACCCACATATTTTTTTTAAAAAAAATACTAGCCTGAACAATTAAAAATATAGGGCATAAAGCACATAGCAATTCAAAGAGGTGTTAAGATTTACCCTGTATGGATCAAACCCAGGCTGAAATCCTATACCTACAACCTTTTCAGTTCTTGGAGCATGTGGTCTTGCCATATAGACTAGCCTACAGCATTGAAAAAATGAACACTCAAGAGGAAGAAAGATAATTGGAAAAAAAAAGGCAACAGGAAACTAAATCTGCCACATGGAAGATGTGGATAATATCTGATCAAACAACATGAAGGCCGAAGGATGGAGCCCATTTTACATACCTATCAGGAGTACGAACATCAAATATCCTGACAGATGCGTCGATAAAACCAGCAGCAAACTGACCACATCGAACCTCAGATGCAGACTGAAACAGAAGCAACAAGCAAAGGTCATGTGCACGAACACAAGATGCACACCTGATTAAAACAGAACTTGGCACAATAGCTATAATCATATAAACAAAGCAATCAAACAGCTCATTTGATCGCTATGGAACTAAAATGCAATGTATTCTTAATAAACAAACCTCCAAAATATTATTTCGTTAGATGCATTCCTTACATCACGAAGAAAAGGACAATAATAGGACAAGTTGGCAAAACTAACTGCAATGCACTGCTTACTTTTTGGCTGAGTAAAAATTTTGGAATATGACACAACAGTAGCAAATCCTTTGGCAAATATTTTATTTACCTCTAGCTGACATTGCTGAACCTACTAAGACAAGTTACAAGTTGTTCCTACAGAAAGCAACACCAAAACCTAAGCCATTTAAATTGCACACTCGTGATAAGTGGATGCATATGCACCATCAAATTTCTTCATTAAGGAATATTATGATTCCATTTTCTTTCTATAGCAATGCAATATCTCAGTTCCTTTCTGCCACGTTTAGTTGAGTTTTGAACCCACTGAACTAGTGAATATGAAACTTGGATTTCATGCAGCCTAAGGACTTGCAGTGAAACAAGAATATACGTTGGTTACCACTTGAGGCATTGTGTAGCAATGGGAATGGTAAAGTAGGTTACCACTGGAAACAGGAACATGTTTTATAAATTGATGGAGACTCGGGCGAATGGTTGGCATGAGACCAGTGCAGGGGATGCACAAGATCTGGGTTTGTTGATTTATCTCGCCTGAGTCAATTAAGGATTCTGCTGCTCTTTTCTACCCTAACAGCGGTGGTCCCTCAGCGCTAAGGGGTTACACCTCCAAAGTGGGGGAAAGAATCGGAACTAATCATTATAAAAGTTTTGTTATGATTTTCTCAGTCACACGCCTACGGAAGCGTGTAGTGGCCGACATTATGAGTTATATCTTGTGAGTAAAATTGTACAATCTCTGTGGAGTATTAAAAATCTATTCGAATAGCTGTGCCCCTGGTCATGGGCTAAGTGTAGAAATGACACACTTGCACAGTTTCCATTACAAGTTAATGGTGATTATGGATGAAAGTATGGGAAATACATGTGGTATCTTGGTATAGAAATGGACATGGCATCTTAGAATGGAAATGGACATAGTATCTTGGTATGGAAATGGATATGGTATCTTAATATGAAAACAGATATTGAAGGGTGCTTATGGAATGAATATTGTGGACAACTGTAAGGAGAGTTCGTTTTCTTAACGAGTTAACGTAACTAAGCTGGATATTTTGGTTTTAGTTAAAAATAGCTAAGTCATAAGTTTGAAAATTAGCTATAGTATGCTATTTGGCAAACTAGCTTTATGCTAAAAAGAAACACAAGACCTTCCATTAGTTAAGCCTCACAATTATACACACACACACACTCGCATTTCGGTACAAAAACTTGCTGTGCACTTTTGTACTTATGGTTGTTTAATATGTGGATTTATATGAGGGAAGCGATGACCTGGTGTATGGATACTTCAATGCCTCCGGCTACAGCACTGAAGACGATGGCTAGGACTAGGTTTAGCCCTAGTAGATTGTCTGTGACAAATCATGGAGGCTCCTTTTGGTTTATTTATTTTTCACTGCTTTATGTAAACAAACTAATTTGGCCCGTCGGCCCGTTCTATAAATTTTGATCGTAAGATCTATTTATGTCTGTATGTAATATTAAGTACTCTTTTTATTTATATGCATGTATGGATGTGATATTCGTCATTGTTATATTGTGTAAGTTAGCTACTGATTCATAGACTAGCTCAGAATACATAGAAGATTCGGATTGCCAAATCCAGTCACTACATTAAAGAATAAAAGGCCTGTTCTTTTTAGCTGCGGCTTGTGGCTTTTGGGCTGTTTGTACAAGAGATTACAGGGTAACAGAAACTCACGTGCGGTTTTTGCCAATATAAATGACGTCAGTAAAGTATGTACTACAATTAACTAGTAGACCTATCTTGAAAAAATACTCCGTTTAAAAGCTAGTTACTGTAGAAAAGCCGAAAAGCGGCTTTTAGAAGCTTAAAAGAACAAGGCCAAAGATAAGTTCCTCATATCATCAAGCTTATAAGGCGTCAAGCATCGCCTAAGCGGTAAGGCACCCCCGGTCGGCAAGGCGTCCGCCTCGGTACCAAGGCGTCACTGAGGCGACGATTAGACGGCGTATGGCGTCGGGAAGGCTCAAGGCAATGCCTTATGCATGGAGGTGACGGCCGCGACCAGATAAAGAAGTGAACCCGAGCGACTCAGTAGGTGCTGGGCCGGTGGCTAAACTAGAGAAGAGAAAGAAGATATCTCGAGAAAGAACCCTAGGCAGCGAAGTACCTGGAACCTTAGGCGGCGGCTGGCGGCACCTCCGTCTGGCCGCTTCGGTCTCTCGGCGGCGCCTCCATCTCACAGATCCCGTCTCGGCAGCGCCTCCCTCCCCGTCGCCCAGCAAGGTACTCCCCCTCCTCCAATCGCCCAGCAGCAGCACCGGCAACAGAAAGACACGGATCTGGTCCGCGTCTCTCCGGCGCTGGCGCTGCTGCTGGGCGATGAGACAAATCCGTGTCTCTCCGACACCGGTGCTGCTGCTGGGGTCATCGCTGCCGCTGCTTGGTTGGGAGAGGAGAGAAGGGAAGGGTCGCCGACGCCGCTGCTTGGTTGGGAGGGGAGAGGGGAGGGTCGCCGACGCCGCTGGGGATGAAGCCGCCGCTGCATATGCTCGGAGGGAGGGGGAGCCGAGGTCGCGTCGGAGGCTTGGAGCGAGCGAGGCTGCGCGAGCGCATGGCTGAGCGCTGAGTGTGTGGCTGAGATGTTGATTTTTATTTGGTGCTGCTTGCTGCTCGCTATCACTGGCTCACTCTGCTATTGTGCTGCTCGCTGGCTCGCTCTGCTGCTGCTGTGCTCAGTTAGCTGTCATCTAATACAGAAAAAATGGCAAATACAAATGCGCAAGTACAAGCAATTGGAATGAGGGAATGGGTGTAACATGGGCTCAAGAATTGACAACAAGGTACATATGTGCTGCTAAAATGCTCATTTTATTTGTTACCCCTTAGCGCCTTAGGATGTGTAAGGCGTCACCTCGCCTCGCACCTACCACTTAAAAGGTGTGAGAGGGTTGGTTGCCTCACCTCGCCTTACCGTCTTAATAACCTTGCGTATCATTATCTTGATTACTCAAATGTCACATGGTAACAAAAACTCACCAGAGACGAAATGCCGCTATCAGCAGATGACTGAATGGTGTTGAGAAGTTGTTCCTTATCAAGATCCCATACAAGGATGGAGGACATGTCACCAGATGCATACTATTTTGCAACAAAAAGAGTAAGTTCTTGCATTAGAACAACCTTAAATGCATAGAAATTTACAAAACTATTGAAAAGAGACATCAGAATATCACCAGATAGCCAGATTGCTGCTGCCAGTCAATCACAATACTGCGACCAGCAGATCGATGACCCTGAACTGATGAGAAAGCAGTTACAAGTTTCTGCCCTCCCTTTTGAGTATAGTTTCTCCATATACAGACATTTCCATCACCTGCAACATGAAAACCAGATATCACAATGGTACAAGATAAGTACAAAAAGAAAATAATAAAGAGCAGAGGCGTACTTGAGCCAACTAATACCAAACTCTCGTCAAGCTCATTGATAAGCAAAAGCTTGGATAGCCCTCTGTCAGACAACTTATGGTTTTCAAAAGTATTCACTGGAAGTGCATCGTCATAGTTCCACACTCTGACATGATACAAAACTTTAGCACAGCTGCAGTAGCACATTTGAAGCACTAGAATTTTCAATTATCATGAGTGATTCTAATAATCAATTTTTACCTTATTTGCTCATTTTCATCAGCTGCAACAACGATTGGAGAAAAAGGCAACAATAAAGCTGCTTTTGTACCCAACTCAAACCTTGTATCCCAACTAGCAATTTGGCTGGTCATCTTGCATGCTGCTATTCCCACAACCACAAAAAATGCAAAAAGGAAAAGGGGAACATCACAAAAGACAGACAAATAAGTAGAGAATAACAGTAGCAATACTTTAATGCAGAATAATGGTGTCTATCAACGTACAGGAACGCTGGCATTTAGCAATGCAATCCAGTGCAATTTGTTCTCTCTCTTCTCTTCTAGCACTTACTTCCTCATTATCATCAGAACCAGTTAGAAGCGGCCTAGAAAAGTGACCACAACTCCAGTTGTAAATTGTTGACCGGGGAAGTACATTAAGCTCACTGTTATTGGGGGCTGCAGCAGAGCTTAAAAGCGGATCAGCTAAGCCATCAGGTGAATTCAAAAGATGTGGTCTGAATTCCATAGAACACACTCGGCGCAACCCTGTAAGGTAATCGTGCTGAGGAGGGCTAACAGGAGGAGTCCTAAATGCCATCGAGAAACTTCCTGCAAAATATTGAAAGGGATCAATTTAAAAGTTATTTTCTCCCCACTAATAACCTAGGGCACAGAAAAAGCCAAAAAGGTGAGGTACTCCATGCACATAGCAAGGAAAGAGATTATAACCTACCAGAATTCATCTCAAACCAGGAAGAAGAACGCGCCATTCCAAAGTTTAATGAAGGAGGAGCAGATGTCTCTCTTGGGTGTACACCCCCACTGCTAAATCTAGTGTTTCTCATGACCACTTGCTCGACACCTATGAGGGACAGTGCTCTCCGGCCAATACTTGCAACTCTTGGGTAAGCATCTTTAGCAACAGAGCACATAGTTGATATAAATTGGGAATAAATTCCACCGTCAGTAGGCTTTGATCTGGTGTAGCTGAGACCACCATTACTTGCATTCTCTTTCAGCAATATGCCTGAATCAGAGTGCTGGGAAGAATAATCAGACTGGGGAGAACCATGCATGATGCCTGTAGTCGCAATAGGGCTGCTTGTTGAAATTCTTCCATCACGACCAGTGGCACTGCTGTCACTGCCGACCCTTAACACAGGACCAATATGAGAGGCAAGGCCACTGCTGCCTTGTAGAATGTTGTTGGGACTGTAAACATTGCTTGGATTATTAATATTAGCCAAAGGTGGTAGTGACTTCAGCAGTGAATTGGTTTGAGGTTTCCAGTACTCCGCAGCAACAGATTTGAGATGTTTGTTGTGGCCCAATGCAAAGCGGGTAAGTGCTGGAAGACATCAGCTCAACTCAAAATGATTGCCACAAAGCTAAAATGAATCTACTATGTTCAACACATTAGTAAAAGGAGTGTCTAGAAAGTACAACATATTTTTCAAATCAACGTACCTACAGCAACCTCAGATCTAACAAGAGGGCTACCATCTGAAGAGACCTTCAGAAGGCTTCCAACAACATTTATTTCAGCTTTAACCTTTTCATCATCATCAGAATAGTCATAACCTCCATTCAGTGACGGAGATCCAATATCCAAGATATTTCCAAGAGCAAAAACAGCAGAAGCTCTGACCTGCAAGACCAAATATTTAATGCTTATGTTGTGAAGCAGGCACAAGGAAGAATTGACACAACATGAAGGCTGCCATACCTCAGGTTGAGGCTCCGACAATAAACATATAACAATTTCTGGTGCATTTGATTGTAGACCAAGTAATTGAGCCTCAGGAAAATCTTCCCAGAGTTTGCCAAGGCATAAACAAAGCCATTGCAAAAGCAAAGGCTCTGTCTGTGCATCATGAGGATTCTCAGGTTGCAGATGTCTCAGGCAAACATCTATAAGACCTGCATTAATACAAGCCTCTTGACCCCTCCTATGTCCATCCACAATAACTGCTAAAATGAAAGCGGCCATTGCACGCTGCTCCGGGTAAGCATCCAAACTGTCAAGAAACCTGATAAAATATGCATGCCCTCCATCTTTCACCAAGTCAACCTGGCATGACTGTCATTTGAAAAAAAAAAGAGCAACTAAGTAAACACCTGAAACTTGAAAGACAAAAGGAACAACTGCGGACAATTTCAAAGTAGAGTGCATACCTTATCAAGAGAAAGAATTTTTGTCCATATGAACACAAGAATTTGACGCAACTCCATTGCACTTGTTTGAAGCAGTTTGAGTACGTAAGGGAAGATACCAACAGACAAGGCCTAAACCAATGAAGTGTCAGACTTTAAAGTCTCAGTAACAGAATAAATAGCCGGCACTTTGTACCAACAAAAAGAAGGCAAGCAGAAGAGGTCAACTCCATACCAAATCAACTGCCCAAGGTCCCATGTCAAGAAATCTTCCGAGCAGAACAAGTGCTCTAAATCTGTGTGATTGACTAAGCAGGACCTGCACAAAACACAAGATGTATCAAGAGCAAAGAAAAACAAGAAAATAAGATAACTAAAGGGAATCCATGAAACTCATTTGGGGGTGCAATTTTCCTTTCTCTAAATGGTGACCGTTCATGTTACACATTAGCAAAGAAAAACAAGAAAAGAAGATAATTAAAGGGAATCCATGAAACGCATTTGGGGGTGCAATTTTCCTTTCTCTAGATGGTGAATGTTCATGTTGCAATGTGTAACACAATGATATAAATAGAACCAGGATGGTACAAGTGGTTGACAAAAAGGCTCTTGGCTATCCACACAAATACACAATGCCTCTTGCCACTATTTGGAGAGCCGGTTACCATCTCAAAAAACGAAAATATTACTAACCTCAAGAATAATTGGTCAGATAATATGTCTTACCTGAAGAACAATGGGTAACTGTTCAGGAGGTTTCTTATCCTCGGAGCCATGATCAAGCCATACTTCAAATGCTGTCAATTGTTCCGTGAAAAATGGACTCGGCTGGTTTGAGTAAGGAGACAAATAAAGTGATGGTAAAAAGTGTTGATATTTTTTAAAGTGCTAAATTATTCAAATAACAAAAACAAGTAGCAACACCTGAAACTCTGCATTAGGATCAGCAATTAATTGAGGAAGCTTGGAAAGGCAGATCTCTGCAGCCATGTCCCATGCATCCCTAACATTTAGCGAATTAAGGAAAATGCAGAAAGAAGCTAATATAGAATCAGAACAACTAGTGTGATTAATTACCACATATGGTGTTGATGCGTGGGTGGTAACAATGGGTATGAAATTGGAGAACAATTTGCCGATCGCATGATTCTCTCAGCAAGTAAGAAGTTGCGAAAGAGACTAGCAACCAAAAGATCCTGCCTGAAAAGTCTTAGGAATAGATCTGCACAGTGAAATTTGCATCATGAAAGGACTACCCCACTGACATTAATTTTTAACTCAAATGACCTTTTGTACCATGAGGAAGAACATTCCATGCAATAGTATCTGTAATAGCAGTGAAAATCCAGTTCAACTCGCCCAGAAGAGTTTTACGGTCATTTTGCCTTCCAGGAAGGCGGTCAATAAGAGAGGGCTCCAGAGAACCACGGAGTAACGATCGCTTGCAAAACCTGCATAGTTTATAGACATGTCTACAGGTCAAGAAAAAATGTCAGCTTAAATCAAAAAGGAAATTCTACGAGATCAGTAGCATACAGATACAGCAGGAGAAATTCTATGCTCTATAAACAACCACACAAAACATACGAGAGAGAGAGAGAGAGAAAGAACCAGTGCAATGCCATTTTGATGGGTGTGGTGAGGCAAGTTGTAAACACATCAGCAGGAAATTCTGCACTCTGTGGAAGAGTTTGATGTGCCTCGCAGGCGGCAAGGAGAATGCAATCCTTCAATGAAGATGCAGAAGAGCTAGAACTCCAGTCTAGGCGCTAAAGTAAACACGAGGAGCTATAATGAATATTAAGTAGTCCAATAATAGAAACATACAGAAAATGCACAAATTATGTTAATCTTCAACTTAGAAGGAACAATAGCATACCTCTAGAAAAGATTTTACAATCATTCCAGCCGCTGAGCAATCAAAAACATAAATAGAAGGTGTTTTCAGCCATGAATCAAGATCAGTAATAGGAAGCGGAATATACTGTGTGTAACTCTGCACCAAAATACAAAAGGCCACTTTATTAAAGACATCTACAGATAAATAATGCAGCAACCTATGCAGTGTCTAAATAACATTCACCTTATTAAACACCCAAATCTCTCCATTAGCTGTAGGCTTTGGCACACCGTGACCATTGTAATGAAAAAGGACTCTCTCAGATCTGGCATATTTGCGGCAAGTATTACAAAGCTTCTTAACTTCCTCCACTGTTGGATCCAACTGAAGCTTGTAACGAGCCTGCAAGCATCATTAGGACATGAAGATGTAAGTAACGATTATCACAATATCGGATGAGTTAAACAGGAAAATAAGCGGCTCACCTTAGGCTGCCATCGCTCATATTGTGAGTGTAATGTTTTTCCAATAGTTTCAAGGGCTCTTGGAGGTGCCATAGAAAATGGATCTTCTCAAAATGAAGCAATGAAAGAGCTATGAGCATATCTCAAGGCAATTGTGCCAAGTGCAATAAGAGTTCAAAAATACTATGCTTCTCTAAATCTGGTATGCTTTCACACTTAAAAAAATCAACAAACAATCGTCACAAATATTAATAAATCAAGTTCATATCCTCCACGACCTAGAAATATAGTATCTTATGGTGTATCCTAGGAACTTTAAATCCTCCGCAACCAAACATCAATTGCTAACTTCAAAATCACAGATCAAAAGTTTGATGCACAGAATCAGCTAAAAATTATAGTTCAACATTAACTCTCATTAGGGTAAATGGGAACGGAAAATCAATGGTAGTTTTTTAAAATAGTAGGCATCAGCCAGTTTCCTTGTTGCAATCACCTCTGATTAACAATATAACTGTGTTTGGCATTCAGAAATGCAAAAGTAAGAAACAACTTTTTAAAATAATCACTGAAATGGTGAAAAAGATTTAACAAAAAAATAACAGTTTACATGTGTTCTAACTTCTATGACATGTACTGAAAGAAAATACAACAATTATGGAGCTGCATCCCACAAACATGAAACAGAATTATCAACTGCAGGCAGTTATATTTTTGCTCAGCTGATTAGAAATTTCTATAAGCATATACAGTTATACATATGACTGAATGTTTACCTATCCAGCACTCCATTCTTGCGCAAGGGGAAATTTTAATTACATCTGGTGGATCAACACTAATGTTTAAACATAATACAAGTGCAACACATCCAGTCTTCATCTGCACTACCAAAATCATTATTAGTAAATAGCATATGAAAAATATGAACAGCTCATAAAAAAAAGGAATTCCATCCAATGGTTAGACAAAAAAAATAAAAAATAGCTAAGACAACAAAAAGAAGCAATAAGAAAGGTATGATAGATACCCAATTAAAATAGTAAAGCTATTTATTGATTAGCTACTTCTAGTGAAAATAAACAAACAACAACTGTAGCCCAAGTTATACAATACACAGGTCCTCAGTCAATTTGTAATAGCTTAGCATACATCTTTTTCACAAAGCTCATGGCACACACTGGGTTACTAAAGTTTGACACGATGCACTAGTTCAGACAAATAAACATAATCTACAAACCTTTTAGGGGCTTAAGTTGTTGAAGGGGAAGGGGTAGCTTACTCTACATGAATTTCTATTGAAACAAGTGCTTCTACTGTTGATCCAAGTGCTTCTACTGTTGATCCAAGTGCTTCTACTGTTGAACCAAGTGCTTATACAGAATTCCAAACAAAATCTAGGAAAATGGAACATCTGCCTTATACATAATTAGTATTTTGCTTTGCCCAAAAGCAATAAGAAAATCACAACTCCTAAAATTAATCCAGAGGAGATTTCAAGGCTCATAATGTTCAATTGTTTTCCAGTCCATGTATGGAAAGGTCATCTTTATCATCAAAACCTCCCCCTTACCATCCATCATGTATCTCCATTGTCATGCATTGAAACACCATATACTTCTTATTTGCTAACTCATGCCATTGCAATACGCACAATGTGACATGCCCAAACCATTGCATGCTCATATGCAAGATTCGTAACAGTGGAGTCTCTTAAGCCTAAAGTGACACCAATACCTTGGGTAGCCAACTTTGCCTGACAACCTACTACCTTGATCCAGGTTTCTGTCCATTGCCCCACTACTCATATTCACTTATAGCTTCATCACCAGCAACCCACTGGCACTAAGTATCTCTTTTAGCAACATGATGACAATCAGCCACTAACAAGTATTGTCGCTTTGATGGGGATGTGGGCATCCGATTCAAATGCAATCGGGGGTACTGGATTCAGCAAACCCTATAAAAGATTTAGGGACAGGCCTAAAAAAACTCAATGCATAGTTGCTGCTTAAGACACCATACTCAGAGCCACAACACTTTCTATTTGTAGGTGCCTAAAAGCCACCATAATAATCACTATAATGATAGGCTCTGTTAGGAAAGGCCAGAATAATATTGTTTACTTGCTTATTTGAATTTTCATCCAAAAATATACTGATAGGCAAGTTGGTGATCACCATGCCACATTTAATTAGCCAACAATATAACGAAAAAGCATTAGTACACTAACATAACAACGCCATTAACAATACTGTTTCCCGTTTGTATTAATTAATAAAGCAATGAGCAGCATGATACAATAAATGACATGTTATTCAAGCCCTGCTCATCAACCCCTCAAAACTTCTCCAAACACTTAGGAAACAAAAGGCATCAATTTGAAGCAAACAATAAACTCTATTGCACTCTCGCGGACATCAATTTCACAGCATCAATTTCACAGCTTGCACGACTAGAGATCATAACGTTTCATAACTTCAGAGACCCCATTACATCTGAAAGTGCCGTAATCAAATCGTAATTCATAAACAAAAAATGATAAAGATACTACTAAGTTTGCCCCTATTTTCCTTATCTTTTTTTTTTTTGCTCAGTCAACCAAGCGTACTGCTAATTACAAGCCTACGAATCCTCCAGAGGCCCAAATGCACCGACTCTAGCGAACGATTGAACAACAGGGGGATAAGGAGCAGCAGTAGCAAGAGCAGCTACAGGTGCTACATCAATTACCCGGTCCTTGGGACGCCATTTGGAGACCAGCCCGCTCGTCGAGGGCCCAGCCGCCGCGGCCGCACCCTCGTCGAACCCCTCGTGGCGTTGCTCGCAGAGCACCACCACCTGGGGTAGGTACGGCGCTGGGGCTGCCTTCTCCTCCCTCCTCGGCTCCGGTCCATTTGCAACAGGGAGTTCATCAACGTGGTTGGGGCGGTGATTGGGCACGGACGCCGACGACGAGGACGACGAGTGCACGAGCCTGGACGCCATGAGATCTCCCAATGCCATCTACGCTTGGTCTCTCCTCGTCGTCGTCGTCACCCCGCAGCCATCACAAGGTGGGGCAGCAAGCTTCTCCACCTACATCGATCGAATCAGCCGAGCGTGACGAATCCGAAGGAGGAAGTCAGGTCGCGGGGGATGAGACGCAGGCAGGGATTGGGCGGTGGTGGTTGGGTAGGGGTTTAGGGTTAGGGCTTTGGGGGTGGGAGCGAGGGGAGAGACTGGAGGGAGGGAGGAAGAGGGAGAAAGCTGCAAGGCCAAGGGGAGGAGAGAAGAAGGCTGGCTAGGCTTTTGGGCCCGGGCTGGGCCGGGCATATGGATGGGCCGGGCATATAGATGGGCCAGGCCGGGCCGGGCCGTTTGTCCTTTGCTTTCCCTTCCCTAGCATTCTTGGTAGCACGTGCAAGTAGGCAACCATCAAGTCAAGTGCTACGTAGCAACTCGTAAACGAAAAACGAAGAATTTAAAATCCCTTTGTTTCGCAATATATACAAACGCAGGAGTGGATTCTTATATTCCATCCATCTCTTGTCTACATTCCTCCAAGCTCAGGGCTTGTTTAACAACAGCTGCGGTTTATGATTTCTGACTGAAATTTTTGAATTTTGGTTGTTTACGGTACAGATTACGGAGAGATACTCACTTGTGATTTTGGCTGATACAGATATTGAGCTTTTAACGTGTACATCGTTTAACTTGAGAAAATACTCCGTTTAAAAATTAGATACTATAGTAAAAATCAAAAATCACCAACTTTGAAGAAAAAGAACAAATCCTCAGATAAACAAACCAAGTGAACAAACCACCAAAATATGATGAAAGTGGAGTATGGCAGTAGTGCACCCATCGTGTCACTTGTCATGCTATAATAATGCAGCTTGCAGGTATAGAATGTTGACTTGCGAATGACTCATGAGTAGATCGTCTCTGGTCGATATCTATCAAAAAAGTATAGATGCATGATCTACCACTGTAACACGTGAACATTCTTTTTGCCAGTTATTCCAAGGACATGAGCTCTCTAAACATGCCACATAGACCGCCATGAACTTAGGCAGGCGTCATGATTCATGACAGGATACCTGGGAGCTACGCATCTCCGTTTTGCTGCACTTTTGGACACTGCCAACCAATGTCAGCTTGACACCCACTCACTTCCCTTTACTCAACTGAACATCATAGTTTCCAAATGATTTGATAAGCGGTTTGGGGTGGATGGAGATGGAGCTGACCTTGTGCCAAAGGATCAAAAATTCAGCAATTGCTTGGATCAACATGGCACCCTGAAATCCATGGACCCAAGAGTTGAGCAATAGCCCAAGGAAACCATGGTGGTTTTCTTGGTTTTGCTGTGAACAAGTTTGCAAATGGTTAGAGCTGTGTCTTCAGGTGATTGGCCTTCAATCCAGTTGTCAGGTCAAAACAAGGTTCGGCTGCCATTTCCCAGACACACTTCAGTGGCTGCTTTGAACATAGCAAGAATGGCCAGCTCATGTGAAGCTTGTAGATTGGCCCACGCACGTGATTGGTCAATTTTTTGCCCCGATAACCAGCGTAGATGCAGTGTGTAGCTCATTATCTTAAGATCGAGGATTCCCAGGCCTCCAAGAGCCATTGGTCTGCAAACAATTTTCCATGCCACCAAGCAGTTTCCTCCCATGACAGCCTCTAAACCCTTCCAAAGGAAAGTGCAATGTCTTTTGTCGATAGCATTTATTGCCCAAGAAGAGAGGTCTAGCGATAGAAGGTGGTAGATGGGTGCCATAGAGAGGACTTGTTTGACCACGACAAGACGATCTCCTGATGATAACAGACTTCCTTTCCATGTCGCGAACTTCCTGATGAACCGATCAACCAGAAGCTGAAAATGAGGTTTAGTCAATCTGGATAACGCGAGTGGCAAACCCAAGTAATTCGTCGGGAAGGAAGCAAGCTGACAAGGTAGCTCTTACAATGCCAAGTCAATCTCTTCCTATGAGCAGCATATAGAAGCAACCAAACTCTTCTGCAGGTTGGCACAAAGACCCGATGCTTATCCAAAGTTAGAAAGGATCTCCTTGACTGCATGGATGTCATGACATCTTGGAGCAATGAAGCAATTTATTTAGCTAAGTACTCACCCCCAACATTTACAAACAAAATTCAGATTACCAAAGTTTGACCAAATGGTTTGTTGCCAACATTTTGGTAAGACTCTTCGCATTGGCATTCTAGCTCAATTTCTTGCCAAAACTTAAGCCAATTTATAGGCGACAAAAGATCGATGCCCAAATTTTGCACAAATAGGTATGGTATTAATTGGGCAAGGACCAAACAAGCCTTAACTCTGCATCAACCTTAAGAATGATGTTGTACCCTCAAAGTACAGTATTTCAGCCCAAAAAACTTGTCTAAGCTTGTCTTGTTTGTATATTGCTGCAAGTGCAGCTGTCCCATAGAAAGAGTAGTATCAGGTTTTCATTTAAGAAAATTGCTTTTTTAGAACATGCAAAAGATTTTTCATTGTATTAAGTGGGTAGAAAAGTACACACACTAGGAAGCCTAGTATTTAGAGGTACAAAGAAGTATCCACAACAACCCAAGAGGGCATTGTGAATAGGAGGGAGGGAAAACAAGACAAGCTGAGAAAGCCCGAGCTTGGGACAATGTAGCGAGGCTAAGAAAGAAAGGGATTAAGAGCTTCTTATCATCGGAACTAGTTGCGAGTTTGTGCCCAACCTTCGCAAACAAGTTAGTTATTGCTTTAAATTGTCCAAGAGTACTTAGATGTTCGTCTTGCTATTGTTGAAAATCCGAGCATTGCGTTCTCGCCAAATGGTCCATAGGAAGATAATGACATTCGAGTCGATGTCTCTCCTCAGAGCCTTGGACACTTGTTTGCGCATTGATAACCATTAGTCTAGTAGTCTTTGGCTAGTTGTTGGTTGTCACGGTCTGCCAAAAGAGTGCGAGAAAAGGACCCATACTTGCCGAACCCAAGGGCAAAGGACGAGAAGGTGATCAATTATTTCTGGTTGCTGCTCGTAAAGGGGGCAAAGTGTGTGCGTCACAGTTCCGCGTTGCCCTAGACGGTCAGCTGTCCAACATCGATCATGGATAGCTACCGAAGCAAAAAAAAATTGCATTTCATAGGAGCTTTACATTTTCGGATTAGCTTGTGGGCTGCAAAGCGTGTTCCGCCGATGAAGAAAGCGTTGCAAGCTGATTCAGTGGAGTACCCTTCGGAGGGGTTTAGTTTCCAAATGATTTGATCAGCGGTTTGGGGTTGGATGGAGACGGAGCTGACCTTGTGCCAAAGGATCAAAAATTCAACAATTGCTAGGACCGACCTCCCCGGGGCTCCACCCTGGGCTCAGACCCCTGAGCTCTCTCGGACCTCATGCGATCCGCACCACTCAAGAGCTTCGTCCTGGCCTTCAGTCTTTCTTCAAGATTCTCTTTGTCCTTAGCTCGCTACCGAACTTGGCACTTTTTTAGCTAACCTGGCATAAAGATGGAACCTACTGCCCACCCAACCACCCCTTCAAATAGCACTCTAACCCAATTTTAGATGGTGATATTGCCCATGTGACACGATGAGTAAGCGATTTTACCATGTAGAATCGTTGATCAAGTTTAGGTGAATAACAGGGAGTTCTCATGGTCTTCTCTCCCAAATTGAAACAGAGATGGAGGGAATACAAGGGGTGGTGACCATGAAAGCATGGCTGGGAGCTCGGGAGGAAGCTCTTATTGGCCTTACATATTATTGATCTAACTTGACCAGCGTATCATCCTATGTGGCAAAATCATACACTCATCGTGCCACGTGGGCAATACAACCATGCGAAATTAGATCATGGTGTTATTTGAACTAGATTGTAAAGTTCATGAAGTTAAATGCCTAGTTTCGCAGTTCGGAGTACTGGACGGATTTTTAATCAAAGTTTATGGTGTTTTATGAACTTATGCCTTTCAATTTTCAAGGGTGATAATATGATGAAATACTGTTGCTTCATTTATACGAATAGAACTTGTGCAAAGGCCAATGTGAAGTGATTGCGACCAATCAAACGCTTTGTCAATTACCTACCTCTATGTTGTACTAATGTTGTTTGCATATTGCTCCGACATCAAAATGATCACACCCTTAGAAGCCGTAAAGACTAAAGAACAGATCCGACATCTGCCACTTCTACATTAGCATAGCCTGCTCTGCCCTGCTTGTGTAGTTGTATGTGGATTCGTTTAACTTGGAATAGTCTTCTTCTCTCGAGTTCTCCTTGGTCCCTGTTTTTTATATTTTTTTCAGGAAAGCTTCTTTCTTTCTTATCCTGATAATATGGATGCCTGGAATCCAGCGTATGAGTAAATCCAAGACAACTGAATCGATAATTAAAGTGACCAAGGAAGATCCTAGTGTGCCTCACCAGTCACCTCGTGTGACAGACGATAAATCAATAATGTTCAGAAGATTACAAGAATGCAAAGATCCCTCCAACTTGGAAAACTCAGACGACTCACTTGTTATTCTTGCTTCAGACATGGAGAACATAGTGATGAAAGCATCCTAGAATCTACTACCACCAGATAATGAGATAAACACAATGCTGCTCTTTGCCTGATCAGATCCATCACAAAACAAGGGCCGGCGCCACCGGATGAATTAGGACGAATTAAGCCGCCACGTCATTGATCATCATCATCATCTTTTCCCCTCTTAATCTAGCTACCAGCTCCACCTCTCGTTCTCCTGGCCGTCGGCGGAGGTGGCCGCCGGCAGCTGCGAGTAGAACTCGTAGTCCAACCTACTCTCCTTGTCCTTCTTGCTGCTGTAGTAGTTCATCAGCGCCGCTCCTCCAAGGACGGCGACCGTGAGGGCCTGTGCGTGTATCCTGGCGTGGATCAGCCGCAGGCCTGTCGTCGTCTGCGGCGTCCTCCTCCGGCTGTACGCCACCGACGCACCCACCGCCGTTGCCCACAGGGCTCCTAAAGTCATACATGTTAGTCTCAATTGACAAGCGGCATGAATCTGCTGATAACTAGCTTGCACTGATCAAAAGAACAAATCAAGAGAAAAAGGGGATCGATCGATTGCTTTCGCTTGCAAGTAAAAAAAAATACTAGTCGAACTGTTGCTGACCCACCGATGCTGGTGAGCTTGTGCTCTTGCACCCAAGACTGCACCGACGAGCTCATCTTCTCCATCTTTCTACAACAAGAAGAAGAAACAATCGGGCTTCGCGATGCAAGAAAAAAGGCTAGCTAGCTCGCCCCTCTTTTGGATTCCTTCGATGATTTTCTTCAGGGATCTTTGGAATGGATGGGATGGGTTCAGCAGGTCAGTTTGAGAGCGCATTTTATAGCAGTCGAGCGTGCCCAGCCAGCCCACTGGTTTGGCTTCTTGTTGCATCAGCAGAAATGGAACCAGTGGCTCAGCCATCCATCCGTTTTTGTCCTGGTTTCCTGCTTCTTGTGGGCTTTAATTCCTCTTTCCCCAGTCTTCTCACTATCTGGAGGCACCCAAAGTTTCATCTCAGGTCCTTATCCGTTTGCTGCTAAGATAGTATATGATACTGACACGTGGATCATAAACAATGTGCCGGGACCCATGCCAGGCTAACAGTCTTGCCCGTTGATTCTTGTTGCTTACTCAAATAGATTATAAGTTAAATTTATAGTTTATTTTATACTGTAATTGTTGTTGGCTTATTCTATATAATTAAATATAAAAATAAAAAAGTTATTTTAGCACAGATAATATAAAAGAATATATAAAAAAGTTAAAAAAACTAAAAAGACAAAAACCATAAGTTATAAATTAGATGCCGGAGTGTAAGTCGTAATTTTAGAGCACTTCCTAGTCTCATGGGATTAGGGCTGTAAAAATAGCTCGAGGCTCACAAACTACTAAAGCTCGACTCGGTGTAGGCTCGATTCGAGCTTGGCTCGAGCTTTAGATGAGTCATTCTCGAGCCTTATCTGAAGCTCGCGAGCCTATTCAAACCTAGCTCGAATAGTTCGGTGAAGCACGTTCATGCTGAGACAAGTCCCCCAGCTCCGTCTCTTCTCTCTCTTTCTCTCTCTCCTTATCTCTTCTTTTCTTCTTCCATTTCCTTCCCCCACCAGCAAGCGACAGCATTTCTTTTCCCCATTTTCCTTGCTTCTCCGCTTCACCAGCAGGCAGACGGCAGCCAAATCCCCTCTTCTTGCTAGCGTCGGCCCCTCACCTCCTCGGCGCCCCCGCACAGCTCCATCTTGGCCGCTATCCAACTCCTCCGGCTGCCTCTCCTCTGCGTCGCCCTTACGCCGCCTCCAGCTCCAGGCCTCCAGGTCGCCCACCGCACTTCTGAGCCTCTGACGAGCCTCCCTAGTTCAGCCGTGACGCCCTTAACTCAGCCTCCCCTCCGACTCCCCTTACCCAGATCCGACAAGATCCATGGCCAGCGCGCCCCCTGCAGCTCGGCCACGGCTCCTCCGGCTACTACTTCCTTGTGCCACCCTTCAGCCCAACCCCTGGCTGTCACGGTGTCACCCCTCCAACCTGGCTTCAGTCTACTCACGACCCAATCCCCTTCTGACATCCTTCGTCCCTACCCGGCCGCCCTCGACTTAGCACGGCCTCCCCCGACCCGACACGGTGACCCCAAACCCCCCTGTCCAGCATTTCCTGACCCCACCAGCCCGACCAAAGCGACGATGCGAGCAGCGAAGCCAGGTGTGCTGCGACGCAGCCAACGCCGCCCTCCTCCTCCGCGGCTCCGCCGCCAAGCACCGACGTCCTGCTCCTCCACCGCCGACGCCCTTCTCCGATCTTCCCTGCCGACGCCAATGCCTTTCTCCTCTGATCTTCCCTGCTGAGCTCAAGCTCACCTATAAACTCGATTGCCGACTCAAGCTCGCTCAAGTTCAGCTCGAACTTTTATCGAACTTGAGCCTACCAGTATAGACTCACTCAAACTTGACTCATTTACAACCCTACATGAATACATACATGCATTCTTTACAAATCCGTTAGAGACGTCTACGTGGCTAGTGACAGTATGTAGCTAAGGGCATGTGCCTTTTTTATTCCTTTTCTTTTCCACCTTTTTGCTTTGTGAAAAACCCCAAAAATTCAAACCAGAAAATTTCTGTGCTTTTTGCTGGATTTTTGAGTGAAATTCGAAAACTTTCCCTTTCGGGAAAGTTCTCCCCGGAATCCGCCTTCCTCTTTCGGCCTTTCCGTTTTCTCCTTTGCTTGGCGCATTTGCTCTTTCCCGCCTCCCTCTTTCTCCCGCGCCCCAGCGCCTTCCCCTCCTTTTTCCCCCCGCTGGCGCCCTCCCTCCGCTCCTTCCTTCTTCCGCAGCGCCTCCCCGCTCGCTCCTCCCGCTAGCGCCCGCGGCCGCACCGCCTCTCCGCGCCCTCGGATTCCTCCGCGCCCGCGCCCCCGATAGCCCCGGTCCGGAGCCGACCGCACCCCTGTGCACGCGTCACCTCGCTCCTGCCCTGGTCCCGCCTGCCAGTCGCCGCCCCTCCCCTCCGCCGCGCGCGGACGCTCCCTCGCCCGTGCCCGCCCTCACCTGCTCCTGTCTCGTCGCCTTTAAGTGCTACAGGGCCGGCGTCACCCCAGTCACCTCCATCCCGCAAAGAGATATCCTACGACTGAACTTGGTGATCACAGAGCAAGGCAGTATGACAACGTTGGAGCTTCAACCGTTGTTAACAGATCAGATTAAGGCAGCACAAAATGAAGATGAAGAGATTCAAAAACTGAAAAAGGAAGTTCAAAAAGAAGATTCATCAGAGAATACGATAGACGAACATGGAATCCTCACCTTCCGTGGTCGCTATTGCATACCCGACAAGAAGGAATTAAGAGAATTAATCCTATCCGAAGCTCATTCCTCACGAATTTTCAATTCATCCAGAAGGCACCAAAATGTACCAAGATTTGAAGAAGAGATATTGGTGGAACCAGATGAAGAAAGAAGTGGCAGAGTATGTAGCTAAATGTGATGTCTACCAGCAGATCAAGATAGACCACCAAAAACCATCGGGATTGTTGCAGCCTTCGCCAATACCCGAATGGAAGTGGGATAACATTGGAATGGATTTCATTACTGGACTCCCTAAGACTCGTGAGGGAGATGATGCTATTTGGGTCATTGTTGATAGATTGACTAAGGTGGCTCATTTCCTTCCGATCAAGCAAACCTATGGGAAGGATAAGCTTGCCGAGTTGTATTTAACAAGAATTGTGACACTGCATAGAGTTCCGAAGAAGATTGTGTCAGTCAGAGGAGCACAGTTTACATCCAAGTTCTGGGAGAAATTACATGAAGCTATGGACACTGACTTGAACTTCTGTTCAGTGTGCCACCCTCAAACAGATGGACAGACAGAAAGAACAAACCAGATTTCAGAAGGCATGATGAGAGCTTGTGTAGTTGCGTATAGAACAACATGGAGTACTTGTTTATCATTTGCTTAGTTCTCGTATAATAATAGATATCAAGCCAGTATCCAAATGGTCCCATGTGAAGCTTTGTATGGCAGAAAATGCAGGACACCTCTGAACTGGTCAGAAACTGGAGAGCGTCAGCTCATTGGTCCCCAAATTGCTCAGGATGCAGAAGCACATGTCAGGATTATTAGAGACAAATTCAAGGTTGCACAAGACCGACAGAAGAGCTATACAGATAACCACAGAAATGACCTGAGCTTTGAAGTCGGAGGTTTTGTTTACACCATTCGGGATAGTCAAGAGATTTCGAGTCAAAGGCAAACTAACACCAAAATATGTGGGATCATTTCAAATAATCAGAAGAGTTGGAGAGGTAGCTTATCAAGTACAGCTACTGCCCAACTTGTCACGAATACACAATATGCTCCATGTATCTCCGCTTCGAAAGTGTCTACAACAGCCAACAAATGAAGTACCTTTATCAGATATGGAATTACAGAATGATTACACATATGCTGAAGAACCACTACAAATACTCGAAGCTTCAGAAAGGCAGCTCAGAAACAAGAACGTCAGGTTTTGCAGAGTGCAGTGGAGGAATCACACAGCGGATGAGTCCACCTGGGAACGAGAGTCAGATTTGCAGCGAGATTTTCCCAACTTACTCCCTGGACCAAGTTAATCTCGGGGTCGAGATTCTTTTAAGGGGGGTAGGTTGAAAAACCCCAAAAATTCAAACCAGAAAATTTCTGTGCTTTTTGCTGGATTTTTGAGTGAAATTCAAAAACTTTCCCTTTCGGGAAAGTTTTCCCCGGAATCCGCCTTCCTCTTTCGGCCTTTCCGTTTTCTCCTTTGCTTGGCGCATTTGCTCTTTCCCGCCTCCCTCTTTCTCCCGCGCCCCAGCGCCTTCCCCTCCTTTTTCCCCCCGCTGGCGCCCTCCCTCCGCTCCTTCCTTCTTCCGCAGCGCCTCCCCGCTCGCTCCTCCCGCTAGCGCCCGCGGCCGCACCGCCTCTCCGCGCCCGCGCCCCCGACAGCCCCGGTCCGGAGCCGACCGCACCCCTGTGCACGCGTCACCTCGCTCCTGCCCTGGTCCCGCCTGCCAGTCGCCGCCCCTCCCCTCCGCCGCGCGCGGACGCTCCCTCGCCCGTGCCCGCCCTCACCTGCTCCTGTCTCGTCGCCTTTAAGTGCTACAGGGTCGGCGTCACCCCAGTCACCTCCATCCCGCAGAAGAGACTCCCCAACCACTCCGGTTGACCCCGGCGCGCGCTCGTTGCCTTCTCCCCGAAGGTTGCGCCCCTCCCGCTCGGGTATAAAGCCCCTCACCTCGGCTCCACATTCTTCTTCTCCTTCCCGAGCTCCCCCACTGCCCGCAAACACCTCCCACCACTCCCCAGTACCTCCTCGCGCAACCGATTGAAGTGCCATTGCCCAGAGTGCCGCCGCCATCTCCCCCTGCGCCGGCGACCCACTGGAGTCAATCTCCCGCCCCCACCCTCCATCTCTCAATTACTTTCGCTCAGAGCATCACCTCGGTGTGCTAATTACATTAGTGAACTCCATTTGGCAGGTGATCGCCCGTGGAGTTCCGGCACCGCAGCCCCTTCTCCGGCCGCCGCCCTCTCCCGTGGCCAGCTCGTTTGGGAGCTCCCCAGCTGACGCCACCACGGCCACTGTAAATCTCTAGCTCCCCTCACCGTGAAACCGCCCCCGATTCGGCCCCTAACGGCTCCGGTGACCCCTTCCCCGCCGGAGAGCCGAAACCACCCCCATCTCCCTCCCGCTCTCTCCTCTGACTCCCTCACCTTCCAACCACCCAGAATGAGTCCCCCTCTCGAAGACACGCCCGCCGGTGCCCTTGGTTGCCGCCGACGAGCCTCCCTGCGCCCAGACCACTCTCGCCGCCGTGGCCAGTCCCGCGGGCGCCTCAGCGGCTGGAGGTAGAAGACGGGGAGACGTGGCCCCATCTCGTCCGCCTGTTCCTCCCGTCGCCTTATAACGTCGGCCACCCGATGGCGACACCCCTCGACCGTCGGATCTTCGTAAACTCCTCCCCTCCTGTTCGTTCGATCAAACCGTACCGATTCGGCCGCCCTCGTCGTATCGCTGCCGTCCGATCGCCCTACCCCGCATCACGTCCGCCCGCTCCCTCGCCATCCCGCCCGTCCAGCTTCGCCACGCGTCGCCCATCCGTCGGGACGGGGCGCGCGCACGGGCCTCCGGCCGAGCGCGTGTGTGGGCCGCTTCTCCCCGGCCTGCTTCGTCCCCGCGCGCGCGCGTTTAAACTCTGGGCCGGGCTGCACTGTAGCAAGCGGCCGGGCCGGTTACTGTTCATCCGATTTTTCCCGGGATTAATCATTTCCAAAATCCAGAAAAATCCAAATAAATCCTAGAAAATCACAGAAAATCCCAAAAATTCCCAAATTTCACCACTTTGCTCCAAATAATATCCTTGACCCATTTGTAACCTCCATTTCTCCAAATTCATCCCAGATAAATTCCTAAAATTCCATTTGGAGATTTATGCATTTTACTCCTTTTTGATTAGTTTATTTTTCCCTCGCTTGATTAGTCTCAAGCTGGACTTATTTATTTTCTGTGTTTGCGCTAGTGTCGGAGATCCCGGAAGCTCAAGTGCAGTCGCAGGATCCAGGAGCTTCTACGTTCGAGCTAGCTGAGATCATCCAGATTGACGGCAAGTCACAAGTCCTTGATCATATTGCAACCCATGTTGTCTAATTATGTTATTATGCTATTTGCATTATACTAATTGTGAAATGTTAGTTCGAAAATAAAATAAAGTGTTTAGAATGACATGTTATGTAGTTAAACCTACCACTGTTAAATGCCATGTTAAACTTGTAGCCATGCCTTTGTAACCCTAGAAATAATTAGTTGTTAATCTAGAAAATTGTAGGATATTATCATCATGCAAAAGTCTTACACTAATAAGGTCGTGGCTGTGGAGCCAATAGAATTTGGAAAACCCGACTCTAAGGTAGGGTGGTATGGGACACCGTATCTTAGAGCGGAGAGTGCCGGCGTGCAAGGTAGGGTAAGGGGGAGTGGAAACCGCAAGACGGTCCTCGCCAATCTTTTACCCTAGGTTTGGAGAAGGGTAAGGGTGAGTGGGAAACCGCGGGACGGTCTACGCCCACCGCTTACCTCAGTATGGGTCGCGGGCCTGGCGAGGCTGCGGACCATGTGAAAATATAAGGACTGAAACCCTTACGCTGAGCAAATGTCACAGTGATCGCTCAACCACAGGAGTTGACTTGTCAACACTTGTCTAGTAGCTGCTCAACTCGATTGAAACTCTATAGGAGGTTTAGCAGTGAGGTTAGGTGAGCCGCGTTATGGGTGCCTAACAACGGTAGAGTTCACTCGAAGCGGACACTGTTTTCTCTTGTGTGGGTGTGTGTGTGTGTGTGTGGGATCCAGACCCGAGTGAATTCTACCGGGTAGAGCCTATATAAAGAGTTGAGCAGTGAAACGACCTGGCTTCCTTAACTCAGTCATGAGGGTTAAGGGATCGTGTGGGTAAAGCTGAGCAAACTCTGCAGAGTCAAATAAATGGTATTCGAATACGCCGTGCTCCCGGTTATTGGAGCTGTGTCACTTGGGTGATTCCAGCCGCGAAGCTTAAGTAGTTTTGTACATGCTTTAACTTGGTTAAGTTGGTTAATGAACTCTTCGTGAAAACCCCTGAGTTCTTGAGGAGTAGTTTTGGGCCGTTTTATCAAAATGTTTGCAAATAAAACTGCACCCACTCAAAAGTAATAAACCAAGTATACTCCCTTCCCTTGTCGATCCATGCAAGTAGTAAGTTAGGGTTTCCCTTGTGATTTGCTGAGTACGGGGTCGGAGTACTCAGGCTTGCTAAATGCCACAGATACCAGAAGGAAAAGAAGGCAATTCAAGATTTCGTGTTGGAAAGGTCTCCCCGTCGAGGACGTCCCGGAGGGTCTCTTCTTCGACGAGGACCCGAGGCTTTAGGTCTTGGCCGCGCTCAAGCGGATTCTGGAGTTTTTGTAATGTAAGTATACTTTGGGCTTGCACGCCCCGCTGTAGAAAAATGGATGTTAATCCTTATGTAAAATATATGCTGGTCTTTCGTTGAAAGCATGCAATGGTATACTCTTGCGCGACGTTCCATAACTGTTCATGCGTGAATAGTTGCGGAATGCCGTGTCCGTACGCGCCCCTGGAAACGGGGGTGTTACACTTTGCTACTCCTTTTTGCTTTTTTCGCACTTCCCTTTGTACGATGTGTGAGAGAGGCCATGTATTCACGGTGGATCACGACTTTTATTTGACACTATGGGCGGGCTCGTTTTCACTTAAAGTCAGTTTATATTCACATTATCTATAATAACTAGTATTTAAATAATATATTTTTAAAAGGTATAATAACACTTTTATTTTTAAAAGTCAAGAACCAAAATTCCACACTTTGATGTTAAGGCCCTGTTTAGTTGGGCTGAAAAGCTATGGCTTATGGCTGAAAATACACTGTAGCTGGCTGAAATTTCATTATAGCTGAAGGTGGCTTATTTGACGTAATTAAATTTAAAAAAATAAAAATAGAAAAATATGTTAGCTCGTCTTGGACAACGTAAACGAATATGGGAAAAAAGAACCAGCAAAAAAGCTAAAAAAGGCGAAAAAATCAGAAAAAGACGAAATTTATGAATAGTGAAAAATAAACCAGAAGATGAAACTGAAACGAGCGGGGCCTAAAAACTAAGAACTACGATCTCACCAATGCTTGCAAGTTTGTGCTCCTTCGCCCATGCATTCAAAGGAGCCATTTTTACGAAAGAAAATTGATGGGTTTTGATGCTTCTTCAAGAATGATTTGTGACGACTTCAATGAAATTAAATGGCGAAGTACTATTGTTGGAATATTTATAGGGGGATTGTTTGATGGTTTAATTTAAAACCAGTGGATGGCATCCTGTATGGACTAGCAAATTCTTGTGTCCAGCACCTAGTATTTGCTAACGGTAAAATAAAAGTAGTGATCCACGGTATAACATATAATAATATGGCCTCACGCATTGTATGGAAAAGTGCAAGACAAAGAAAAAGGGTGAGTACTAAAGTGACAAAGTGAAAAAAAGCACCTTTCCTTAAACTCTTTCTCTGGTAATCCCTCCGGTTCAAAAAACATGTTTTGGATATTGACAGATCTACAAAATATAACTTTAACCACTCCTTACTATTCTAATATATTTATAAAACCAATAAAATTATAATACTATGAAAGTACTTTTCATGTATCTAATTTAAATATTTAAAAGATATAGATAGCCAAAGTTTTAAAAGTTTGACTGCACCCTAAAATGATATGCTTTTTGAACTGGAGGGAGTGTGTGATAATTGCCACACACCTCACATTATCAGTAGCAAATACTTTTCCTTAAGTTTGAAGCCAAAATATGCAAGAATGAGTACATTCGTACTCAACAAGTCACGATGGTAAAATTTCATAATGCACTTGAAGATTTCAAGGAAAATGTTTCTCAAGGAAGATTTGCTTTGGACCTATAATCACTAATACACGTTTGGTTTTATTTGTAAACAGTTGATTTAAATCAAAATAAGTTTATAAAGAGAGTTTGTTAAGGGAGGGGTTGTCCATTAGCAAGTTCTCACTTTCAAGGTGCCATAATTTGAAGGGATTTTTGGCTCCTCGCCATTACAATTTTCCAACTTTTGAAAAACGCCATTACAATTCAGCTTATTGGAAATCTGCCATTACAATTCTCATTCCCCCGCGCCCATGCCCTGTTCTACGTCTGGCGCGCAGCTGGGCCCACTTGCAGTCGCCGTATTCCCGTATCTTCCCGTATTGCCCCTTGTTCGGTCGGACCAGACAGCGGCTGTCCTCCCCATTCCTCTCCCTGCGACGAACCCTAACCTAAGCTCTGTCCGCGGCGATTGGAGGCGGCGGCGGCGATTGGAGGCGTCGGCGGCTGATGAGTGGTAGCCAGCTTAGGGGAGCAGCGGTGGCCGGCTCCAGCTCGACGGACGAGGGGATCCAGAGCCCGCCGTTGAACCCACTCGTGGACTGCCCGGATTGCCGCGTGCAGTTGGTACGAATCAGAAGCAAACAACGGGGTACTTATGGCCAGACCTTCGTCAAGTGCCCGAACAACATCAAAGTAAGTCAATTTCTGTTCAATTTTGAGTTGTTGGATGGTTTTGATGCGGCTAGGGTTTCGTGGGATGCAGGGTGACCCAACAACATGTGGCATCATCATGTCCGAGGATCAGTACGATGCATTCTTACGCAACCCAGAGCAGCACAAAATTGGATCGAAGAAGGTGATCCATTTCAGTTCAGGAGAAGGTGGACATGGGTCTGTGGACCCTATTTTGGACCTGAAGCAAGAACTGGATGAAATGAAGCAGAAATTTGACAGTGCTGTGAATGATCTTTGGGAGGTGAAGGTCCAAGTACAGAAGATGAAGATGGATTATGTTCTCATAGCAGCAGTCTGTGTAGGTGTAGCTATTGGTTGTCTTATGAGCAAACTTTGGAAGTAGTGAATTGTGTGCAATGTAGAAAGATTTTGTTGGTCTTAGCTGTTGTAAACTTTCATTATCTGTTGAATGTACCTGTGACTGAAGTTGATGAATGGAATCTGAAATTTAATCAAAAAATTTGTCTGAAATTTCAGATTCTTGAATAGCATACAGACTGCATTTCTGCTTGTCAACAGAATTCTGCTTGTTCAAGTTGTCAGCAAAAGACAGTTAAGAGATTAATATTGTTCATTGCAAGTGTAGCTGTATCCAGAATTGTATGGATCTCATACTCCATAACAAAACTACAATAGAACCTAACAGCCAGAAATTAGTGAGTTGGAAACTTTCATTACAAAAGCATCTGGATTACCAACAGATGGGAGTTTCAGCTACAATAGATGTATGGATCCATGCATCTGAATATTACAAGGTCAGCTTCAGCTACAGATCAGTACACTAGTCTAACTTCAGCTATGGAGTGCCATGACAGGCACCCACTAACTCTACATCCATTGCATTACAAAAGAAGTTGACAGAGGCTATCACAGCCATTACATTACAAAAGAATGTCACAGAATAGATTGACAACCACCATCCAGTTCACTGAGCATCAGAAAATAGGTCCTTGAGGCTTCTGACAACCTTTGCTGGAGGAGCAGCTGCATCCTTCTTGTATTTCTTTTTCATGGGTGTTTTTTCTTCTTGGGGGTTTTCTTTGGTGCCTTCTTTGTCTTCCCCTTGGATGGTCCAGCCGTGTCAGGAGCTTCTGTTCTCTTCCTGTATTAACATGTTCCAGTTAAACACAAATTGACATCAAAAGGCATATAACAGTAAAGAGTTCGAAGTCAATTATAACCTTTTCTTCCTGGTGGCAGTCTCACCATCTTCTCCTACCATCTCAAATTTGCATGTCTTGGAGAAGTGCCCAAAACCTCCACACCGTTTGCATCTCACTTTCTTCTTCTTGGCATTTTTCTCTAGACAACCTCTTTGCCTTTGCACTTTTGGCCTACCTGGTGCTCTTCCCAGCAAAGGTGGGTAAACCTTGAACCCAAGATTGACTTCTGGCCACTGGGACCTGTCTGTCATTGGTTCAACTCTGCCTGCATAGGCAGCTCTGAACCTCCCAACTGAGTAATACTCATGCACAAAGTCAGCTATCTGCATACCTCTGTTGGACAGTATCCATGCCAAGGCATGCTTGCATGGCTTTCCAGTTATCTGCCATTCCCTGCATGAACACTTCTGATTTTTCAGATCCACTGTGTGCCTCCTCTGCTTATTCCAATCATCAAGCAGTGTCACCTCTGCAAAGTCCTCATCACTGACTGTAACCTTGACAACCTTTAGATTGTTGCTTATAAGATTCAGTTCCTTCATAACACTTGGTAGGATTCCATCTTGCCATTGCTGTCCAATCTTCTTTCTAATGTACCTCTTCTCCATTATCAGCTCCCTTATCCTGTCAACTAACTCATGCAGATGAAGACCTTTCAACTGCTTGATCTGAGCATTGAAACTCTCAGAAACATTATTAGTTAAATAGTCACATTTGCTTTCCTCAGTGAAGCCACATCTGTACCATATCCTACCATGATGCTCTTGAAGGTAGTCAATTGCAGGTGTAGCAAACTCAAAAATTTTCTTCATGTGCCACTTAAACATGTATTCAGTGTAGCTCCTAGCTGCAGGGTACAGATGGTCAGTGAAAACATCCCCTGAGTAGTGTTTCATGAAGTTGCTATACATGTGCCTCATGCACTCCCTATTTTCAGCTTGTGGGAAAACAGCCCCTATAGCTTTCTCTAATCCTTTGCAAGCATCTGAACATAAGACTAGTCCTGGTGGGTCTCCTATGACTTTGTGCAAATTCTCAAGGAACCACTTCCAGTTATCCTCAGTCTCAGAGTCAAAAACAGCATATACTATGTGGTAAAGCCAGTTATGGCCATCAACACCTGTTGCTGAAGCCAACTGGCCAGTGTATTTTCCATGCAAAAAAGATGCATCTACTCCTATGAAGGGTCTACAACCAGCTAGGAATCCATCAATGCATGGCTTCAAAGCAACAAAAACCCTCTTGAACCTATTCTTCTTACCAATCTTCTCTAACTCTATTGCTACATGACTTCCAGGTGAACTTTGTTCTAGTTGAGCAGCCCAATTGAAAATAAGTTGGAAGCTTTCCTCGTACTTACCATGAATTTGATCCAAGGCTACCTTCAAACCAGACCAAGCTTCTGAGTACTTCAGCTTTATACCAAAGTCACCCTCCAATTTCTCTTTGGCATCCTTTGCTCCCTTTGTTAGGTTCTTCTTAACCCAATCTCCAAGCCTATCTGCACACCAGCCCTGAGTAGCCATTTTCCCTTCTCTAAGCTTGGTGGTAGGACAATTGTGCTCAGCTGGAAGTACCTTGATCTGCACAAAGACAAAGACAAAGATAAAAACACATGTCATGCATTTCCAAATATGTACATGCTGAAATTATTGAATAGAACAAAGGGAAAATGTACCTGTACTGTTTTCTTATCAAAAATGGTGGAAGCATGTATTCTCCAAGGGCATCCCTCAGCAGCACACCTTGCTATGAATCTTGTCTTGTCTGTTTTGTAACCAACAGCAAACTCAAACCCAGTCTTCACTGCATAGTGTCTTATTGCTTTCCTGAATGCAATGATATCAGGAAATAACTCCCCCTTGACTATTTTTGGGTTCTCAGGATCATGAAGTACATGGACCTCCAAAGAGTCAGCATCATCCACCTCTGCCTCGACATTGACAAATTCATCAGGTGGCTCAGCAGTAGAATAATTGTTAGCATTGTCAGTTGGCTGTGCAAACTCAGGAGCAGGTGGCACTGTATCATACATGCCCTCATCATCAACTCCCACATACTCTTCGGCATTATCAAACATATCAGGCTCCCTATCTGGCTCTAACTCATCAGCTGCCTCTGGATTCTCAGGAGCAGCACTAGTGGGTTGTGCAGACATGTTATCAGCTGCCTCTGGATTCTCAGGAGCAGCACTAGTGGGTTGTGCAGACATGTTATGAGCTGCCTCTGGATTCTCAGGAGCAGCACTACTGGGTTCTGTACACATGTTAACAGCTGCCTGTGCCTCTCTACCAGGCTCTACATGTGCCTCTAACCCATCAGTTGCATCATCAGGAGGAACCACACAGATAGGCTCCAGTTCATCAAACACAGGTTGCACACAAATTGACATATCAAATACACCTACTACAACCTGGCACCTCATCTCCTCCTTATACATTTCAAACAAATCAGAGACAAATCAACCCTAATCGCCAGCTATGATGACCACACAGAGACAAATCAGAAGCTTTAGGTACCTGGTAGCGCCGTCCTCCATCGTCGCCGCACCAGTGCGACGACGAGCCGCGAACGAAGGCGACGTCGCCATCAGGGCACCTCCATCACCTTCAGTGCACGCGCACCAGTGGTTAGGGTTCCTCTCCGTCGTCTCCAATCGCCGCCGACGCCTCCAATCGCCGCCGCCGCCTCCAATCGCCGCGGACAGAGCTTAGGTTAGGGTTCATCGCAGGGAGAGGAATGGGGAGGACAGCCGCTGCCTGGTCCGACCGAACAAGGGGCAATACGGGGAGATACGGGAATACGGCGACTGCAAGTGGGCCCAGCTGCGCGCCAGACGTAGAACAGGGCATGGGCGCGGGGGAATGAGAATTGTAATGGCAGATTTCCAATAAGCTGAATTGTAATGGCGTTTTTCAAAAGTTGGAAAATTGTAATGGCGAGGAGCCAAATATCCCTAATTTTAACTAATAATGTCTTATACCCTGATTTAGGTATAAACCCTTTCAACACAACTCCATTAACCGAAAGCACAACACATTCAAATGATTTGGTTTAATCTTTGCAGAGAATGCCTAACTTTACCCACACAATATCCACGACTTGTATAGAGCAAGAATAACATGATTCATTACTGATTCATAACACTAGTACTATCCCGTACACATAAGTTATCTCTTAACATCGAGTCCCTTATCAAGCCTAGGTACAGGTGATTCCTCCACTGCTTCCAGGGGTCATATTGTGGCATAGGCTAGTTTGTAGTCTACGCCAACACTGAATCTACCCGTGGCAATACCAACGAAACTAATATAGTAACTGAATCAAGTTCGAGTAATCAATCCTGTGGATGGGGGGTAATCATGTCTTTTCTCATAGCACAAGTTAGTTTCTTATATGCTTTGGACAGAACTACCTTTCTAGTAAGACCTATGCACACAATCACCGGGTAACATATGCACGTAGCCACCTCCAAAGTACACATCCATATCTACCCTCAGCTAACATTATCTACTATGTTACTTTGGGCGAGTGATCCAACACTTTTTATTTAACCACAATGGTCATAGATTTCGGCGTGTTAACTCGTGATGACATACCACATTACCTATTTTTGTGATGAGATGATGACTTCCCTCACAACGGTAGGTTCATTATTGAAAATATAACCCCAAGAAGGGAGCATTCGAGGGGTGAAACATAGTTGTCACGTCCCAGCGTTGATGGGTTTTAACCCATCAGGTGAGAAAAGTAAGGTATGTGAAAAGCCTTATTATAATCATCTTAGTCGCATACCTAAGAAAGCATGTCAGTGGGCGACAAAATGAGTTAGTCATATCTTATAGGTATAACTATATAACCTATGTAGAGTGTATAATCTATTTGAATTGTACCCTCGGTTATGGGCATTTCGAAGAAAGCCACACTTGGTTGGTTTTATAAAATCCTGGTGTGAAGTGCGTAATGATGCATGTGGAGGGATTCCACTAGTGTAGGTGGAATGATTCTCCTATGGAGGAGGGATTCCATTCTCATGTTGATTTTAGCTAGATTTGGTTAATAACTATATTAATTAAAATAGTGCTTGTTTTTTGCTAAAATAACCTTGAGACCTTCTGTTGGTCAGCCTAGCATCTATATGCTTGCATTTAGTATAAGGGCTTGCTAAGTACCTCCGTACTCATTGTTGCGCAAATATATGGATTCACATTGAGGATGGAGATTCGGTGTATAGATACGTCTATGCATCTAGATTTGGAGATGAAGACAACAATGATTACTAGGTCGTAGTCCTACTCGAATACTCGATTGCCTGTGGTATATCATAGAGGCCCCTTTTGATTTATTAACATTCCGCTATATTTACTTTTGGACTTACTCGAAGGGACATTCCGTGGTGTAAGAACTTGACCATAAGGCCTAATTATGACTACTATGTAAAGTGAATTACTCTTTGATTTTATGGACATGTATGGATATGATATTCATATTGTACTGTGTGAGCTAGCTATTAGTCATACAAATAGCTCAATATACAAAGAGAGTATGGATGCACATCCAGGTCCCGACAAGAAACAACGGGCAAGATTGTGTTAATTTCATCTCAATGTTCCCAACAGAATGTTTCAACCAGTTCATGCGTATAATATAAATATGGACAACCTCAAGGCCGCATGAGGAACATATCAAACTTTTGTTTCTAATATGTTATTATCTAGAACTAAGTGGACAACCAAAAAAACATATTAGAAACATATTAGATATGTTATTATCTAGAACTAAGTGGACAACCAAAAAAACATATTAGAAAATTACCATGACTCCTTAATAAAAAAAATGCAGCATGTAGCGAGAAGCAAGCAAGCCTACAAGAAACAGCACCACTAGTCTCCCGCACGGATAGATAGCACAGACGATCCCACCTCCAAATCCAATCCGATCCCCATGCGGATGTGATGGAACCCACCACCACCCCACAGGCGGCGGCGGCCGCGGCGGCGGAACCGGGGAGCCCTAAGGCCAGCGGCAACAAGCTGCGGCGGAAGGCGGCGCTGCCTTTGGGCGACGTGACGAACCTCCTCCCCAGTACCCCAAGAAACCCTAGCACTAGACGGCCACTTCCGCTGCCCTCCGACACCTCCGCCTCCACCACACGCTCCTCCGCTTCCGCATCTGCGTCGGCCACGCCCGTATCCAATGGTTCTTTCGCCGCCGGTGAGCCCACTACCTCATTTCTGTTCATGCGTATCCAAGGGTTGCATGGCATTGTACCTGCTTCTCCTTTTCTGCAGCTTCTGTTTCGAAATTTCCGCGGTAGCAAACTAGCAATTGGGATTCCTAATCCTGCTACTTTTAGCAGTTGTTGAGGAGCAGCATAGCTTGGTTAAATCGACTATCTCCACGGTTTATACGAGGCGCAAGACCACTGAGAGGAGGAGCAATCCCACCACCAACAACAAGGCACCCTTTCCTGCTGGAACAACAAGTTGCCCCCCTCTTGGAAAAGCTACCAGGACCAACAGGTGAGCGAGTTTATCTACGGCTAGTACAATATCGCTTGCATTTGATAACTTTGGTTCAGCCCCTGCATCGCTAGCAGTTTTTTTTGTTTTTTGTTTTTTGCAATTGCTTGTGTGATCTAAATACCGTGAGCTTCTAGTACATGGGAGTGCCATTGCATCAATCAGTGTATCTAGTTTGTCTGGAAACTAGATAAAGTACAATGGAGTTGGAAGCAATGCAGGTTGATAACTATCTCTGATAATAAATTGTTATAAAAAAGGTAGAATAAAAACATACCAACCTATGATGACCATTACAGTCCGTCAGGTTTAGCATGATGCTGTTTTCCGTATGCCATCAAATATGCATTTTGCATAGCTTGCAGCATAGTCTCAATTGACCTTTGTGTGAATTATTCAGTTCAAAGGATAATATAAGTAATGAGAGTTAAACTCTTAAATATTCCAGACTGATCTAAAATCTACCCAATTTCGATTATTTTCAGCTGATGGCGCCAATGTGATAGTCTGTATGTTAACCGCTTGCATTCTTTTTTGTAAAGTGGCATATAGATTAGAAGAACTTGTGCGAAGTCTTTTGGATTTTCAAGAGGATAAAGATACCAAATCATATACTGCGTCATAAATATAGGGATAACTGGATAAACAAATGTTCCCACTCAGACATCTCCAAATTTTGCAGAGCAACTTCTAGACTTTGGTGTTCTGTAGTTTAGTTATTTCATTCATAGCTAATGGTTGCAGTCTGACTGCATTTTATTAACTGAAATACTGAATTGCACCTTTCTTTCAGTCATTCAACTAGGAAAGCCTCAGTGACTCAGGATTCTCGGCCCATTTCATCTTCGGTTCCTTGTCATGAAGCAAAAAAGGTAAGTAGCACCACGATGTGAGTGCATTTCCTAAAAACCCTGCTACGCCCTGTATTAGTAAGTCTCATATCTTGTGCTCTCTTTAAGTGATCTACATGATGCAATGTTTTGTTACCCTTGCCATTTGTAGTTCATGGTTTTGCCCAAAATTTGTCATGTGTTAATATGTAGCCAGTGACTGTAATATTGTCACGCGACAAACTACTGTTCACCCGGGTGAACAGTGTCCACGTACTGTAGCAGAGACACGGATACTGTAGCAGGCGCGCATGGCGGGATCAGATTAGTTAGGGTAGAAATAAAAATAGTTAGTTTCTTTATTAAATGTGTTTACTACCTTATAAATATATTCTATTTTATTAGAGATAGATTTTCTTAGAGATGGAGATTATTTCTTGGAGGTCAAGTTGAGCTATCCCTATAAAAGGGCTAACATGTATCTATTATCAATGAAGCAAAGAAGATGAATTAGCTTAGTCTCTCCTCCCAAGGTTCTTCCTCATCTATAATCAGCCCCTCATCCCACCAAGCCGACGCCGCTCAGCCTTCCTCCCGGCGGTGTTTATCCCGATGAACTAAGGTTCATCATATTTGGTATCAGAGCAGTCGGTCATTTTCCACGACTTTTTCTGATTTGCGGTCTTCTCCAAGGTGGCATGCAGAAGATGACCACAATCTTCTTGTCGATGTCGGTCATCTTGATAGAGTTAGCATTTATCATGGTCAACGACTTGGTAATAGGAGTCATGGTAGCAGAAGTCGTGGGAAAGGATTGACTGCTCTGATACCAAATGTGATAAACCTTAGTTCATTGGAGTAAACATCGCCAGGAGGAAGGCTGAGCGGCGTCGGCTTGGTGGGATGAGAGATTTGACTATAGACTGGGATCATAGAACTTGAGGAAGAGATTAGATTAATTCATATTCATTGCTTCATTGATAATAGATACATGCTAGCTCTTTTATAAAAGTTTATACCATCTTACCAATCTCAAGCCCTTCTTGAAATGTACTCAATGAAGCTCACTGAAGATTGAATGATGTTTCATGAGAGCTTGTCTTGTATTTACATTCAAAGATATACATGAGCAACAAACCAGAAGTATGGCCAAAGAACAAAATTTGTGATAGAGTCACCACTCACTAAGTCTTGTATCACCAAGTCACTAGTCATGCAGCGTCGGCAGCAGCGAGTAGTCGAGTTGACCACGGCGGTGGTAGTGGCAGCAAGCACTTCTGTGGCAGCGGGAGAAGGGAGGGGGCGACGGGTGGAGAAGGGAGTGGGGGGCGTCTGGTGAAGGGAGGGATCTAGGGGGAGACGGCGACCGGAGAATGGAGAAGGTAGGGGGAGGCGGCAGCCGGAGAAGGGAGAAGCCAAGGGGAGGCGGCGGGCCGGTGGCTGAAGGGACGAGACGGCGGGACCACGGGAGATGTGAGGGGGGAGGAGGCGATGACCGGCGCGAGGTGGAAGAGGAGGTACAGCAGCTGGTAGAAACGGTATTGAAGATGATGGTGGTGGCGAGAGGCGAGCAGGGAGAGGGGCGGCTACCAGTGAGAATAGGTTTTTGATGGGGTTAGAATTGGGCTGGTCTTGTGGCAGGCTTTTGTTTGAGTGATTTTGGACCAACAAGTATCGGAGAAGTATTGGGAAGTATCGATGGAGTATCATGATTAATTTTATTTATTTTGGAAATTATATTCTACCGATACTTTCCGATACCATATCGGAGCCGTATACGCGTACGCCGCCTCGCGCGGAGTATCGGAGTATCGCAGGTTGGAACAGTGGCTATGATGTTTCACCTTTCTGATTGCTTGCAATTTTGAACAGAAGCGGCGCACAAAGATGGAAAATTTGCTTTCAGGCCAACCAAAATTACTGGAAGATTTTATCAAGAAGCAGAGAGCATACTTTGAGGAGGTTGATGCCTTTGAGCTGCCAGAGGAGACCTCAGAAACTGACCTGGAGTGAAAACTCAAGTTAACCCATCCATCCTGTATGATACTACTCTGGGATGTATGACCTTTTCTGTACAGAAATGTACACGCGCTGCTTTTACTGTGTAACTGCGAGCTGTGGAATACCAATATACTCATCTTGTAACATAAGCCGTGTACCTTTCTGATGTTCATTTTCACCTGCTAGTGGTTGTAGTACAGCAGATACTGAGATCTCGAGATGAGGCCAGTGCTTTCGACTGTTTGAGCTGACATATGGCTACTCGATCATTAGCTTGTCTAAACGTAACTAATCTGAACTATCATTTGTTTCGTTTTCAATCCTGTGCTTCTTCTGTTGTTAATGTTGGCCTGCACATGTATGATGTATCGCACACGACGCTACTACAGATCGAATGCATGTCCTTGCATGTTGTGCTAGGAGAAACTCCCAGCTGAATCATGCTCCCAAGTCCCAGCCAAAAGTCACAACATGTTGGCACTGAACTGGACTTTTGCGGCATGCACTACGGAGTATGGGGTGTACACCTCTGACTCTGAGCGATCAAACAAAACCAAACATTTCTTTCTTGTTTCTTTCTAAGATTCCAACTTAGCAGTAATACCGGCTGTGATGCTGCAACTTGCCTTGGAACGGAACAGGGCACTGGTGATTGTTCGTATCAGAATTCGTTTTCTGCTTGGACTGACCAACTGATGGATGGCTCTGAAGATTCTTAAAAGGAGCTGCCCTTTGCTTTGCTTTGCTATCCTTTTTCTGCTTGGACTCAGCACTAAGTGTCAACTGCTCCAACTCCACTCTATGCAGTGCAGTCAAGTCCACCAACATGTATTGCATGGCGATGGGAGCCGCACGTCTAGTAATTGGCTGCTCCTCTTGACTAGAGGTGTCAAATTGATCTTTTTTTTGAAGTTAGTGTCTGGCCTTACGACCATTTCATTTCACCCATCTATGCGAGGGACTATTTTTTTTCGGTTTTTCAGTGTCTTTAGTTTCGATTACTATTTATTAGACTAATAAGCCGTAACCAAAAGTCGCAGTCCAAATGAACAGACCCTAGCTAAATGCTCTAACCAACTTGGAAGCCAAGCCCGTGTACAAGCTAGTCTTAGCAAAAATGAAAAATGCTTCAACTCAGAAGCCGAGTCATCCAAGTTGTAGGGTCTGTTCTTTTTTGCTGTGGTTTGTGACTTTTGAACTGTTTGTACAAGATATTACAAAGTAACAGAAACTCACGTGTGATTTTTGCCGATATAAATGAAGTCAGTAAAATATGTACTATAATTAACTAGTAGACTTTATATTGAAAAAATACTCTGTTTAAAAACAACTGAAAAGTAGTTTTTAGAAGCTGAAAAAGAACAGGACCGTAGAATGCATGCTGGATGGAGCTTAATGGTCGGTCGCTATCGCGCATCACTGGCATGCAACGATTGAACACGATCGCTTTCGCAATGCATGGTATATTGGTATGTCATGCCATGGCCTCTTTCTTCTCTCTATTGAGTCTCTGGATGCGGCTTGTGATAGATAGGAATGGCAACGGGTTGGATATCTCCGGGTTCTGCTCTTTCCCCCCCGAATCCGAAACCCGAAAGTACTATCCAAACCCGAACCCGAAATAACTTTCGGGGCAAATAGGAGCCCCGAACCCGAAACCCGCGGATACCCGATATCCAATGGATATCCAAAAAACTGGACAAAATTCAATACCGGCGGCGCGGGGGGATCTGCGCGGGCGGCGGTGGCGCGGGGGGACGGCGCGGGCGGCGGCGGCGCGGGGGGATCTGCGCGGGCGGCGGCGGCGCGGGGGGACGGCGCGGGCGGCGGCGGCGCGGGGGGACGGCGCGGGGGGCGGGGCGCAGGGGGATGGGCGTCGACGCGTCGTGGGTCAGGTGGCGGCTGGGGAGTGGGGACTGGGGTGGGTGGGATTAGGTGGGTAGGGTTAGGGTTTCACTCATTTTTACTTATATACTAGGTGAAAGGGCCCACATGTCATACACACTTCGGGTATCCATGGATATCCATGGGTAGAGTTTGCCCTCCAAATCCAACCCGAACTCTTATCGGGTACCCGCCCCGAACTATCCATGGATAGAAAATGCCATCCAAACCCACTATTTTCGGGTTGGATACCCGCGGATACTCGGCTCCACGGATAATTTTGCCATCCCTAGTGATAGATACGGCCATTTTCTGAGCTGGGGTATTTGGAAAAGAAGACAAATGAAGGGAAGTATTACTACTTTCACAGGTTGTATAATACTAGCAGCATAGGCGCGGCGACACGCCGCGCCAGCCACCATGTGCACCGAAGTAAAAGAGGCGATAATTTGTGAGGAGTTTTTAAAAAAAATCGAGGGCACATGCGTATTTTCGAAAAAGGTAAAGGGCTTTTTCGCAAAAATTGAGGACCCGTATGTAATGAAATGAGGACTCGTACGCAATTTAGAAAACCGCGGGGCGCCATCCTGCAAACTGGAGGGGGTTTTTCAGAAAAATCCGCCGTAAAAAAACCCGCCAGGGACCTCTTCGCGAGAAAAAAGGACCTCTTTACGAGGAAAATAGACTTGTACGTAATTTCCGGAAAACAGGAGGAAAATCCCTCCCCTGACCGTACAGAAATCCCCCGCCACGCGGCGGCCAACGCGCGCGGGCGGGGGACGTGGCCGAGCGGGGGGTCGCGCATCCCCCCGGCTATAAGGAGGTTAGTATAACTTCGATGCAGTAGCATTTTTTAAACACCTTTTACTTGCATATAAGAAGCCCCCAAATTAACAAACAGATGGCAAAAATACGAAGGTCAAACAAAACAATGAAAATCAATAGAAACTTCCAAAGTTTGGGGGATTTGCATACACGAAACATGGGATTAGCAGGCTATTAGTTTTCTTAATAACTTATTAACTTCCTCATTTTTCTAAGAAAAGAAAGGGGCACATATTGCTAAGAGGGACAAACTGCGCCCAATTTGTTGACAAAGCAAGATTCGGCCATCGAAATGGTTCACACCTGAGGTTACGACCAAACTATATATATGTGCCTCAATACAACCACTCCAATTTGGAGACTATTATATTCATTCGCCGCAATTGTAGTTCGACTTTTCGATGATATATCATTTGCCAAATTGTTCTTAATGGTTTCCTACCTGGAGTCTAATCTAGGCCAAGCCGTCTTCTACAACTCCCAACTCAGCAGTGCGTAAGTACAGCAGTAAATGGCTCAATGCCAGTGTTGTACTACGTGACTCAAGCTTAACAGTTAACAATGATCCCAGGTTGCTAAATGAATATTAATTAGACGTTATAACCATCCTGTATAAGGTAATAGCAGTGTTATGCAAGTTCATAGTTGATACTCGAGTGCCCATTCGTGATAAACCAATAGTCTCAACAAAGCTTCAGCTTAAGTTCTAAAAGAAAAGCTTCAATTTAATAATTATCATGCATAAACACATGCTTACATGCATGCTAAAATGTGCTGCTGGTATTATTTTTCTTTGTTCCGTTCTAAGAATATTTTATACATGTTTAAATGTGCGTTACAAAATTTAGGCCGTTTATTTATTTATTTATTTATTTGTGCAGCACTTTTGCTTCAAGTGATTATTTTAATTAATCATGATTCATGACCTTTACAAACCATCCATGTATTTCCAAAGCACTGAAAAAGAGCTCTGATGATTGCAATCCCACTTTATTTCCTTCTAATGTTTCATTATGTTTGTCATAATTTATTTTAGAGAAAAGTCTATCTAATTACCTTGGAGATTCAATTTCATCCATGCCATCTTCCACTCATATACCCTCCAAAACAATGTGAACTCCCCAAACATCAGTTTGTCATAGTATATATAAAAGAATCACAACATGCACCAAAATATGCCATATTGTAGAAGGCTTCCCACTTCCAAAGAAAGCGTAAAAACAAAGAAATACGGCATTATACTTTAGATGTAGTGCAAGACTTCATATGACTTATCAGGGGGAAAACACACAGCTGGTTGATAACAGAAATATATAGCTAGTGTCAACTTTTCGAAAGTAGCTAAAGCCATAACAGTTTTTTGGCTGTTTTTTTGGTGATCCATGCCATCATTACCTTAGATAATGACACTAGTATGTGGATTAGTACTTGACAGTTCTACTATGAAGTATGAACTACTAGAGCCACATTGTAGGACAATCCATCAATATCATGTTTCAGTCAGTAAAAGAATACTCCACCAGGAATTCAAATTTGCCACCATAAAACACCTCAAATTTAAAATTTCAAACATAAAACACCTATATTATAAGAATATTACCTTATTTCTTTTTCCTCCAATCAAAATAGGACTAAGTTGATATACTGATGTCCACCAAGAGGTACATAACTATAACCATGTCCTGTTCATATTGAAATGGGAGCAAATATTTACATCTGTGGATATCATTGACCTTAAGAGGCATGAGTATACTTTCTGAGAAATTCTTGTCGACCATGACAGGTCAGTGGATTGTATCAAAAGAGTAAACCACAAAGTATATGATCCAATGTAGGCATGCGCTGTCTGATCCTCTCTGTTAAGTGCACTTTCTGACTGTAGACCACTCCATTACTTAGCCAGTCAGTCTGATACCAAAAGAAAAGGGAAATAAGAGAATGCAAAGAATATTCAAAGCCTCTAGCATGTAGAAATGAGCAATTGAGCATGCGCACAACATTCTGCCTATAAATATTCATGCACATTTGACCAACTGCCAACACACTGCACTCAAGCCTTAACCAAATGGCTTCCCGTAAACCCCTCACTTGCAGTGCCATGGCCTTGTTCTTTGCTGCAAGCTTGGTTTCAGCACAGCTTAGTGCAAATTTCTATGACAAGTCGTGCCCTAATGCACTGTCCACCATCCAAACAGCCGTGAGATCTGCCATCGCGAAGGAGAACCGCATGGGCGCATCATTGCTCCGCCTCCACTTCCACGACTGCTTTGTCAATGCAAGTATTCTGAGACCCACACATGCATATACCTCATATGTACTTTACATTTTTCTCATTACTAAGCACTGACCATGGGAATCCTGACAATGCAGGGTTGTGATGGCTCGGTGCTACTAGATGACACCCCAACCTTCACTGGAGAGAAGACTGCTGTTCCAAACAACAACTCCCTGCGTGGATTTGACGTTATTGACAACATCAAGGCGCAGGTTGAAGGCATCTGCCCGCAGGTGGTGTCATGCGCTGACATCCTCGCTGTGGCAGCACGCGATTCTGTTGTTGCGGTAAGGAAAAAATACAAAAAGGATTTCAAGTTAGAGTTACCAATTTGACTGCAAAAAGCTTTCAGCAAGTTGTTACACTAGCAACTTAGCAACTGAAATGAAGAAAAAAACTGCATGTAAACAGTTTATGAAAATTATATACTTAAACATGCCTCAGGAAGTATTACAAATAGAGTCAACTCGAATACTCAAACTGTTATGAATCTTAGTTCATAAGGGGGTAAACACCGCCGAGAAGATGGCCGGACGGCGTCGGCGTAGAGAGGATGGAGGAGACTATAGATGAGAATGATTTTGTTAGTTCTTACTTGGTTTCAATAGCATGCAACAACTCTTTTATATAGATGGGCTCCCTTCTAACAGATAGAAAATATAATCTTAATCATATCTCTAACAAATATAGAAACTAATATCATATCCCTAATCATATCTCTAATAAATAGGAACTAATCTCTAACTCAAATAGAAACTAATATCTATTTCTTAATAATGAACCGGCTGAGTTGGGCCCATGGACGTTCCTACGCCCATGACATTTGACACAAACACTGTACACAGACTGATTGACATATATAAAAGTTTAGAAGTCACCAAATATCTTCCATGCATTCCAATACAAAGAACACAATCCTAAAAACTGAAAATTTATTTTTCAGCTTGGAGGGCCTACTTGGGTTGTCCAACTGGGGCGGCGAGACTCAACCACAGCAAGCCTAGATGCTGCAAACAATGACATTCCCGCTCCGACCCTTGACCTTGGTGATCTCACAAAGTCCTTCTCAAACAAAGGACTGAGTGCAACTGACATGGTTGCGCTCTCAGGTACTGTACACATTGCAGTTCTTGCTATTAAAAGCATGTGTAAGATAGTGCTTTTGGTGTATATATATATTATATCATCTGAAATAAATCCAAAACGTAAAAATATTCAAAAACTAATCCTCGCTGTAGCTTGATTGTAAAAATGATAATTTCATTACTGACATCAAGGGAAAAAAAACGCCAGGGGCTCACACTATTGGGCAGGCCAGATGCATCAACTTCAGAACCCGCATATACAGCGAAACCAACATCGACACATCCCTTGCAACGTCCCTGAAGTCCAATTGTCCGAACACAACCGGTGACAATAACATCTACCCCCTCGATGCGTCGACGCCCTATGTTTTCGACAATTTCTACTACAAGAACTTGCAGAGCAAGAAGGGTGTCCTGCATTCTGACCAGCAACTGTTCAATGGCGGCTCAGCAGACTCCCAGACTACCACCCAGTGGCGAAGCCAGAAAGAAAATAGAGGGTGGGCTCAAAGCATACTGGTGGTGAGAAAGATTAGCGAAGTCATACTCGGAAATATCGTAGTCTAAACGTGAAAAGCGGCCCAAACAAAATAAAATCAAATGAATTAAAAATGTATAAAATAGGTACTTGGAAGTATAATATAAATGTAGATGAATTTAAAATTTTGAACCACTTGATTTAGAGTTTGGATGGCAGAAAATAGGTCATTGGAAGGTTTGCCCGAGGAGGCAGTATAGAACAAGATGAAGGAGACAATGTTCATTGGTGCTGTTTTTGTGGGTGATGCCTATTGATATGGCTGGGCAGTACAATTTTTGAAACAAGTTTATTATGATTTTAATTTGGTTATGATAAACTGGGAAGGAATCGTGCCGTGGAAATCAGCAGTAACTTTTGCTCTCGAGCAACGAAAATGTTTAGAGCGCAGAGAAAGGCAAGAAGTAAGCAAGTAGTAAGCAAAATGGCAAGCATTACTAAAAGTAGGTTGTTGGTTGTTACCAATGGCAGAAGGCTTTTGATTGCTTGTTTTGCTTTACTTTGCTCAAGCAAAATGGCAAGCAGCAAAGCAGCAAATAATATAAAGGCAACAAGTAAATATATAAAATCACTTCTACTTTGCTTGTTGGTTGCCATCGGGGGGAGGTGAGGCTCAAGCCTCACCAAGCCCCCCTGCTGGCTACGCCCCTGCTACCACCTACTCTTCAAACATGGCAACGTTCTTCACCGATTTCAGCACAGCAATGGTGAAGTTGGGTAACATCAGCCCTCTCACTGGATCCAGTGGACAGCTCAGGAAGAACTGCAGGAAGGTAAACTAGGTCTTACACTGTTGCAGTCTCCGTGGGTGTGTGGTTTAGTGTAATCTCCAGAGAAGGGAGAAGTGTCCCTTTCCTGATGCTGTAATCCTCTTGAGCATGTGTGTACTGCCATTACAAAACAGAGATGTGAAAGGAATAAAATGACATCACTAAAGCTTTTGTTGTAACAATTGATATTGTCTTTCAGATTTTCAGCCACCAATCTTTCATTTGAAAGGTCATGGATAAAATAATGGCACATGAATTTCACTACTACAAAAACTTGTTTATATATTGTCAATACTCAAGAAACTGATGTTCAGAATGACTTATTAGGTTGACATGGCTCACAATGTCAATACTCAATAACTTAGTTCATTGACCATCTCTTTAAATGCTTCAACTCATAATCATAGGATATTATACCCAAGACAATATTCCATTCATGTCACATTTTAAACCAGAAATGTGCATGACTAACAATACCCATCAACACCCCATGTTTCAGCAAGAAACAGAGATTCCTCATCAGAAGCCTGCCTGTGGTGTTCTTTTGTATTGTATTGTATCTAAGGTCTGCTCGCACCGCTGTAATACTCGGCTGTTAAGCCTTTATATTGTAATAAAGTTGGCTTTTGTTTTTAAGCATGTGTTGGCAATGATGTACACTCGGTTGATGTAACTCGTAGCTGAACAGTCCTGGATAGTTACGAGTGATTCACGGCGCCCTCAGAAATGGGGGCATTACACGTGCATCCACCATTCTGCCTATCATGCAGACTAACAAACCCCTCTAAGTAAAACCTGCATTCACTTCAAACTCTATACGGTTTCTTTTAGTCAAGAGGTAGAAGAAGCATTTGCCTTTCACACACCTAGCTTGCGCAGCTCTTTCCACGTGTGAATGCACACCTCTAAATAATCGCATTAGGTTGGTGTATTGGAAAGTCCCCATGGTGGTCTTCGTGATCTGCATGCCTAAGACAACGTGTGGAATAACAAGTTGAACATCTCATATTTATGAGTGATATACATGATTACGTGCTAATCATACCTTGATAAGTGCTGTTTATGATTAAATGCCAACATTGAAAGTATATTGCATTACACTCATATATAGATAACAAGGCCTACTTCGGTAGGAACTCCATGGGAGTGGAGGTTGAGACCCTGTATAAATGAGGACGGGACAATTGAGTGGTTCATCGACGGTGAATACTCTGCTATACCAGTATAAGCTACAGTTACTGACGCATCGCATTGCATTGCATGAAAGTGATAGAAACCGGAATACTCTTCCATCTTGCATCAACATATAACCTAGTCCTCGTTTTGATGCATCACAATAGATTTGAAAATCCTCCCCACCGCCGCAAACCCGACCAGTAGGCAGTAGCCCATGGCTCCCACCACCTCCGCAACACCCCGCACCTCTCCTCCTGGCCCTCTTCAGCGGCGGTCCTGCAGCTCAAGGTTTACAATGGGGGTTCTTCCAGGCCGGTGCACAGCGCTCAGCTTGGCAAGGCGGTGGCTCGTGAGACCAATCCTGCGGCAACTGCGGGGCAAACAAGGCTTGCAGTCCACCGGTCTGAATGGCGAGTGCTTCTCCGATCATCGAGTTGCAGCATGCCCAAGCTTGCACGGCGACTGGGTTTCTCTGCATCCCATGGTTGGAACGGCACCTTCTTCTCGCCCTTGTTTGTTTGGCAAGTGCTTCGTTTGCCTTGCCACTAATCATCAGGTGGTAGCCTGTCGAAATCCTCCCCGATGCCTTACGTTGTGCCCTCTTCGTCTGCCTCTGGTTTCTTCTCCTCCTTTTGGGCCTCAAGGACTCCAAGAAGCACAAGATTCGCAGAACTCATTGGTGATTAGTCATGTCGACTAAAAGTGTACAAGGAGTACTCTTCCCTTTGCAAGTTTAATTAACTATTCGAATGCAGCAAAGCGCTGCCTGCATGCGATGGCAGCTGGTACGTACAAGTCCTACTCATGCACATCTGACCAACATTGCATCGAAAACTCGAGTATTAGGCCTGCTCAAAAGGGTTTATTTTGAGTCGGTTATGATTGAAAATCACTGTAGCTGGCTAAAAAAACATTGTAGCTGACTGTTGCTTATTTGGCGTAATTAAATTTAAAAAAATTAAATATAGAAAAAACAGATTAGCCCGTCACGAACAGTACAAACGAATACGGAAAAACCGACAAAAAAAGCTAAAAAAAGCCAAAATAATAATAATAAACGAAATTGTTGAATAGTGAAAAATAAGCCAGAAACCAGAAGTTCAAGCTGAAATAAGCAGGGCCTTAAGCCCTTAGCCATTACTACAAGCCAACGGCTTCCAAAAATACCTTCACTTAGGGAAAACATTTTTGGTTTAAAAGAAATTTCAGACCCCTCTTGAATTTTTTTGAAAAAAATTCGGTCGAAATATTCAAAAATACCATTTGAGTTCAAAAATTCAAACCATTTTGGTCAAAATTAGCGGCGTCGCCTTCCCGTCCCTCCTGCAACTGGCGTCGCCTCCCCCTCCCACATAAAACGCTGCCCGCATCCGTGCCTCCCTCAGCTGGTGCCGCCTCCCCTCCCACGATCGGCATCGTCTCTCCCTCCCATGATCGGCATCGTCTCTCCCTCCCATGATCGGCATCGTCTCTCCCTCCCAATCGCTGCCTCCCCTGCAAGGAGCCTCCCTTCGGTTTAGATGGGGAAGGAGAGAGAGGGGTGCTAGGGAAAGGAGAATATGGGCTGACGTCAACGAGAGGATGAGCCGGTTGGAAAATTACAAAACGGGCCAAAATTTTGGACCGAATTGGGTTTTTTCGGAGTGACCCAAGAAAACCTAATTTTACCAAAATTCAGTCAATTCGGCTCGAAAATGTTTTTCCTGAATTCACTTGCAACATTAGTACCTTGTTCTGCAGGGCTGCAAGCTTGGCTTCAGCTCAGCTGAGAGCAAATTTCTATGGTAAGTCATGCCCCGGTTCACCATCCAATGCGCCGCACGGCTGCATCATTGCTTCGCCTCCATTTCCATGACTGCTTTGTTAATCCACACGTATGCTACTTTTAAAATGTTCAGACCACGCCGAATATTCTTCTTTGTAAAAGTAGTATAATATCTTTGTTTTTTTAACACAAGAAATAAGTCCATTTTGATCTCCTCAGCTTTGTAACAAGTCGATCTAACATCTATACTGCAAAATCGGATATTTAACCTTCCTCCCCAAACTTATAAAGCTGGATCAATTTACACCCTAAAGCAGTTTTAGAAACCAATTTTGACTATTTGAATCCTACTTAACGTGGTTTTTACCATAGTAACAGCTACATCATCAACCTTTACTAATAAAGATCCAATTCATAGATGTTACCATTGTCAACCTCTTTCTCACTCCTATATCTATCTACATTCTCTTTCTTCTTGTAAGCACGTCTGTTTCTAAGAAGAATTAAAGAGACAGAAGTGCGCTGAATTGGCGTGGACTAGGGAGTGAAAGACAAGTGATGAATTGATGATTTGGTGCAGCACTTTGGACTAGCTAGTTGCACCCTTAATTTCCTTTCCATGAAGAGAGAGTTCGATCAGGTTGGAACTTCTAGAATTCAGTGCCCGCATTACTGACTGACTGTTACATCCATCGTGCATCAGTCGTTACAGTGCTGCTCGCAGGCCAGCGATGACTTGATTGCCAGCCAAAGTTTGGCAGATCCGTTTATGTTATGTATTGGAAGCAGTATCTATCTAAGTGAAGTGTTCCATCAAAAGACACGATTTTTCCTCCGTCTTCCACTAACAACACAAAGCTAGGGATCGGCTGGCTAGCCTCGGTCAGTTAAACGCCCCAACTTTTTTGAAAATTGTATATATGTACCCTTGCTAGCTATAGGGTCTAATTTGATAATACTTGAGAGAATTAGATGCAAATTGTATTTTATGCCACCTGTTCTGATTTTATAGACAGTCACATATCTTTTTCCCTCTACCTATATGGTAGTATGTAAATGATACAAAAGTACTTATTTTACTTAGGTCTTAGAAAATTCTTTAGTTTCTAACTAAAAATATGAAGTGTTGATCTAATTCTCTATTTGTTTGCATCGTTGCGATCATCACGATGAGTACAATGATCCAAAGCTAACATTGAGTATCTTATATAAGATATTTTATGTGAGACCATGTGGAGGTCACTTCATGGTTGTGATGAGTAATTGACATTTTGTAAAGAGGTTTTGCAGAGTTTGAGTTTGGCTTTTAAGAGTTTGCAATTTTTCAGCTACTTTATGTTGTCAATAGTCTGACTAGCCTAGAGCTGGTGGTCAAACTGGCTGTGGGAGGCGGCAATCAGACCGGCTTTTGGTTGGCGATCTGATCGGTCGAGAAGTTATTTGAATGTGCATTTGTTTGAATCGAGTGGTTGGAGTGTGGTCTTGGTGTTGTTGCTTGTGTGCACATGAGTTTATTGTTTGGTTCTAGACTTAGGATGGTTTCGTTGCATACATTTTGCATGGTGTATTGTATGGATTAATTGCGCCAATTGATGATCTTGTGTATTGTGCAGTGCTACATGACAATTTGCTTGTTGGTGTTGGTTGCAGGACTTTGGAGCTAGGTCGTGGTGAGGCGTAAGAGGACCGGGACTAGGCGCAAGGTGATGCTGAGATCCAAAACGATTGGGAGACATCGAAGATGACCGAGGCTTACGGGGTGGTTGCAAGCCGAGACGACGAGGAAAAGGAGCGTGAACTATCGGTGGTGGACATGACGAGCAACGGTAAGGTGGAGTGGGACTAGGCTCAGAGAGGAGCCGAGGTCATATACGGTCAAGGAAGCCTGGTGCCATCATTGCGAGAAGAAGCATGTGGTGCCCCAAGTGACTTGGGTCATTTGCAAACGAGGACAGTTTGGTCGGATCCAGATGCGTGAAAGGCTTGACGACAATTTATCAGGGCCATATGGAAGATGGTAAAGTATGGGCGATGTTTCGTGGAAAAGGAACGAGGGAGCTTCATGGAAACCAGTAGAGGGGCATTTTGGTAAATTTTTCAATACCGAAAAAGTAGTGATGTGTGAAACCGTAGCGTTGACCTAAGTGGTTTAGGTCGTATATGTGTTGAAATGTGAAGTAGATCGGGTGTTGATTCACTAATAGGTTAATGGTTGTAAACTGCTTTGAGAAGCGTGCGTAAGAGAGTAAAACCCAGTGTTAAGTAGGATTAACGAGTTATCCCCGGTTTGGCCTAATGGGTAGATCCATTAGGTTTTGATTTAGGTTGTGAGCCTATATAAAGGGAGGAAAGACAAGAGCTAGAGTTTGAGGATTTTGGTTAAGTTTTTGTGGTGGGTACCCCTTTCTCCCTCCCATAGGTGATAGGTTTGAGACATTAGAGTTAGGGTTTTGAGTGCGTGGTGTGCTCTCTACCTTCCAAGGTGGAGTGACTGTAAAACTTACCTCCTCAACTAAACAATACCTCAAATCTTTGATCAGTTCCTTGTTTATCTCATGTTTTGATTGATTTGCACTTGATTTTGTTGGCTTTGATCTCCCCTCTTCTCTTTTCTTGATCGTGTTGTGCCAAGAACATGTAAGATATGGAGATAACCTTTGAGAATCTATCTCTACCCATCTAGACACTTTGATAGCAAGTTTATCAAGAAAACCCGATTTTACTTAATTTGTCCTCAAAGTGTGATTTCTTGTTGTGAGGGTTTTTGTTGTGATTTATTTTGTGTTCTTACTTGCTGGAACATGTGAAAATTCATCTATATCCATCTTGGTCATCGTCTATCCACGAGCAAGTTGTTTTCTCATATTTTGGTTTTGGCTCGGTTTTGGTGCAGCCTTCCAACAAACTAAATAAGGTCTCAATCAATTTTGGCCATGATTTTCATGATTTTTTATTGGAATAGGTTTGTAATATCCTAGAGAAGATCCCTGCAAAATTTTATATCATTTGGATTTACGGATCAAAAGTTGTATCGATTTTGGTTTTTAAAATCGGACTAAAAATATTATTCATTGCCCTGATTTTACCATAGCAAGCGGTCAGACCACCATTGGAGGAGACGCTAGACCGCCCGGTCAGTCAGACTGCCATTTGTAAGCTGGTTAGACCGCCGGAAAGTTTTGGCTTCAAGCTTTTGTGTTCTTGAGTTATTTGCCTTGAGTTTTTGGTTGAAAATTCCATTTTCTACAACTCTGTAGTTGTGTGATAATAGAATCTTGAATACTTGAAAAAAAATTTGAATTGTCATCATTCACACCACTCTATTGCCATCTAGTCCAACATTTTACTTACAAATTTTAAAGCCATATGTGACATAAATAGACGCCAATACTAGCCTACTAAGTATAGATGTACTAGAAACCGTACGTGTTTCTTGGAGGTAGGATACGTGAACTAACATGAGAGGCCTGACGTACTAATAAAAAATAGTGAAATGGGTATATATTTGTAATAACATGTTCACACATATTTAAAATATTTTATCAATATTATTATAAGTTGGTTTCACAAATAAATGTGTAAAATCGCCAATTAATTAGAAAGAAAGCACGACTACTTATATAGGAATATTAAGTATGCATGGTTTAACCAATGCTACCATGCGATCAACCGATAATCGCTTAACAACTATCTTTTATTCTATCTTTAAAGCACTAATGGTGCACACCTAACAAAAATTACCAATGGTGCATACCTAACAAAAATTTTCTAGCACCGCCACTGGTTAAACAATTGGCCTGGCCCTGACAAGTAATACTTTGGAAACTCAGTTCCATCTACCTCTATCTGAGCAAGCTTATCATGAGTATCAGAGTCTACAAGATTATTTGCAAACAATTCAGATTCAGCAAGATGACAAAGACATTTGGCAGTACATCTGGGGAAACAATACATACAGTTCTTCTAAGTTCTATAACCTTCCCTACAGACACATACAACCTCCTAAGCCATTCATTTGGATCTGGGACTCCAAATGTTGTAATAAACTCAGAGTCTTCACTTGGTTACTCTTAATGGATAGGCTGAACACAAGAAACATCCTCAAGAGAAAGAAGCAGAAATTGGAAAGGAATAACTATGACTGTGTGCTCTGTGATAGAAATTTAGAAGAAACGGCCTTTCATCTATTCTTTGGTTGTCCGTTCAGTCAAAGCTGTTGGCAGCATCTTGGCATATATTGGAATCTTGATGCAGATTTCTTTCAGATGATAATCCAAGCTAAGCAGCAGTCTCCAAGAATTTTCTTCATGGAAATCTTCATCATTGGAGCCTGGCAGATTTGGAAGCAAAGAAACGAATTCATCTTTAACCGGGGGCGTCCCTCTCTTGACTCGTGGAAGCAAAATTTTTCTGAAGAAGCCAAATTACAAGCTCATAGACTTTGTGTCCCTAAAAGGGAGGCTTTTCTCTTTTTTTTAGGCCTCTAAGTTTTTTCTTTTCTCCTGTGGCCTTTTTTCTCCTCTCTTTCCTGGGTTTTGTTTCGTTGTTTACATGTTTGTTTTCTCCTCTTCTTCTAGTTTGTACAGCCTTTTTCTTTTTATTATAAAGCTCTACAGTGGGGGCTTCCCCTGCTGTATTTATGGTTCAAAAAAAAAACAATTGGCCTGGCCGTTTATAAATCACGACCGAGCATAAACATAATTCAAATTATGGATATAACTCGATAGAAATCGATCGAGGTTTTCCTGCTTCTACACCAAATAAATTACTAAACATGAATGAATTCATTCATGTAAACCACAGCTATGAACATTCAGACTTAATTCAGGTCCTTCCATGCAAGTTTTCTGCCTGGCATCTTGGAGCCGGCCGGTATGTTGTGCCTAACTAGGTCATGAAAAATGTTCAACACAAACTTTCGATTGAGTAAAGCAAGAGAAAGCTCCAAATAAGTTTGGGAGATCTCCAAACATGTGCGATGAGATTTGCTAGCTAGCTATACATCCTTGTTCCTTTAGCTCCCTAATACACCATCAACTTTGTTAACAGAAGGCTAAAAAGTGCCTGGTTTGTTGACAAAGCAAGCAAAATATTTGGGATGCATCGATCGAATTCACACCTCTGATTATGCATGCATGACGTCACATTCACATAAACTCTCGAATACAATCATATCAGTTCAAACAAGGTTATCTCAGTGGGAGAATATATAGAAATCGGTAGCACAACTGAACAGCCCAATTAATATGACTTCATCATGTTCCAGCGTTCAAGTTAAACCAAGTTCTAACTTGCTAAGCATAATCAAGCATAAAGCAACACTACTATCCAAGTTCATATGTCAGTCTCCATTCATGTCACATTTTGTACCTGCAGAAATGAGTCTTGACTAGTTACTCCACAATGCAATGGCACAAATAGCTACCCTAGAATTGCAATTCCTGGCTGCAAGTACCGAAGACAACATTGCATGATGATGGTGATAGGGGCGTGAATTAGGAGCAACCCATCAGCGCCCATGTTTCGGCCAGCACAACAGAGATTCCTCCATCAGAAGCTAGCTCAACAAGCTGCAGCCTGCAACCGTGTAAACATTCATTGCAAGAGCCATCTTGTGTGTATGTCTTGCTTCAGGACTAACCTGACAAACTGTTACATACAAGTCCTGTTAGTACTTAAAAGAGAGTAAATATTAGCTAAGTTGCAGATAAAAGTTGCATAAGAAGAATAATATGCATACTTTCCAATGCAATTTTCCTGTAGATGATGGTGGGTGGATTAGATCAAAGACCAAACCACAAACCAAAAAGTATGTTGCACAGGCACAGGCATGCTCTGATCCCCTCCTTTTTGCACATTTTCCAAAATGTAGACCACTCCATTACTAAACGGAACGCACAAGGATAGATAAAAATTTATGCAAGAATATGCAGGGCAGTAGCATGCATTAGTGGGTAATTGAGCGTGCATCAACCATTCTGCCTATAAATACTCATACACATGCGACCAACATTGCAGTCGAAAACTCGAGTATTAAGCACTCAACCATTCCTACAAGCCATGAATACCTTCACTTGCAACATTATTACCTTGTTCTTGGCTGCAAGCTTGGCTTCAGCCCAGCTGAGGCCAGATTTCTATGCTAAGTCATGCCCCAGTGCACTATACACCATCGAATGCGCCGTGCGCAGTGCAGTTGCAAGGGAGAACCGCATGGCTGCATCATTGCTTCGCCTCCATTTCCACGACTGCTTTGTTAATGCAAGTGCTGCATAACCTACACATACACTCGGCACTTCATTTTTTTTTTTGGCAACCTCAGTTTTCTAAATGAAGTGCACGTTATACTGTTTTGCTCCTTTTCATTAGTCATATCCGCATATGTCATGTCCATGTGTTACAGCAGGGGAAACATATACAGTTTAGCGAATCTGAAAATTGTCGCGATCCATTTTACGAAACATGTCTATTGCTGTTTCCAGCTATGTTACAACAATCTTATATACTGCAGTTAGTCATTGTAGTAATTTGTTGTGAACACTATAATTTAGAGTTCAGGCAATGTATGGATACTCTTCTTTGTAGAAGTGCTATAAGATCCCTGCGCCCTCTTTTCCACAATATTATAATGTGCTCAATAACTGACGATTGACCAAAATTTTGATGGTCAGGGTTGTGATGGATCAATACTGCTAGATGACACAGCCACCCTCATCGGCGAGAAGACTGCTAAGCCGAATAACAACTCCGTACGTGGATTTGAGGTGATTGACAGCATCAAGGCGCAGGTCGAGGCGCAGTGCCCTCAGGTGGTTTCATGTGCTGACATCCTTGCTGTTGCAGCACGTGATTCTGTTGTTCAGGTAAGATAAAAGAAAGATGCTTTCATCAATAGTGATTTGCACACATTTTAAAGCATGATGAATGATGGATAGATGTTACTTACATCTTTATTTGCTTTGAGATTAGTGCTGCACTCGTTAGAGAGGAAAGTATAGAAGCACTGCTCGGAAAGAAAAATCATGGAGAAACATGAGTAAACTGTAAACCTTGTACTCTCAAAAGTTTCTACAATAACTAATATCACAGCAAGAAGTCCAGAGGTAGGATCCTACAAGCAATCTCACCGCAGTAATAATAATAGCAATAAGATGTGTGTCTACATTTATACGCATTAGAGACCTAGATATGCAGGACAGTGTTGAAAAATTCGTCATGTTTGAACCATCAAGACCCCAGAGTAATTTAGTTGATCCATTGAAGATTTGAGCAATCACTATAGGTCTTCCACACATGAAATTGAATTGACTATGATTTATGAACAATGCAAAAGGCTGATAACGAATCTTCAGCTAGGAGGGCCTACCTGGGATGTGCAATTGGGGCGGCGGGACTCGATGACAGCAAGCTTTGATGCAGCAAACAGTGACATCCCTAAACCGACCTTCGATCTCGCTGATCTGACTACGTCCTTCTCAAACACAGGGCTGAGTGCAACTGACATGGTCGCTCTCTCAGGTACACACCACAAACTTTGTCATATGAGTGTTTAGACTTTAGAGTAACAATTGCGGTACAAAATTGGCACCCGACATAATGAATCAGAAAAAGTTTAGGAGCATCAGCATGTATTAAGTATTAACCACCGCAACTTAATTATAAAAATGACCGCTAAGAACAAACACAGAGTAATTGGCATTACAGATAACTGGATAAGCCAGTGATTTCATAATACGGTCAACCACAATGTTAACTAATAGGTAGTACAAGCTGGATGTGTGGTTTGAATATCTACGGTACTTGTGCTAAATATTTTACCCCACAAATCATTTGCCAGGGGCTCACACAATAGGTCAAGCCAGATGCGTCAATTTCCGCAAACGTGTTTACAGTGAGACCAACATTGATGCATCCCTTCTGACATCCCTGAAATCTAGTTGTCCAAATGCAACCGGTGACAATAACCTCTCCCCCCTCGACACGTCAACACCCTATGCTTTCGATAACTTCTACTACAGGAACCTGCTGAACAAGAAAGGTCTCCTGCATTCTGACCAGGAGCTGTTCAATGGTGGCTCAGCTGACACCCAAACAACCACCTACTCATCAAACCCAACAGCATTCTTCACTGACTTCAGTGCGGCAATGGTGAAGATGGGCAACATTAGCCCCCTCACTGGATCCAGTGGACAGATCAGGACAAACTGCAGGAAGGTGAACTAAACTTTTGCAATACTATACTGTGTCGTATTATGGTATGGACGTCTGGTGTTAATTGTAATCTTCAGAGAAGGGAGAAGTGTCCCTTTCCTGATATTGTAATCTTCTTGACACTGTCGGTCCTGCTACAACAAAGTAGATGTACGGAAGAAATAAAATGACATCAAGAATTGTCTAGTCATATGATAACACCTGATCTTTTCGCCTTTCAGTCATCAATCCAGCACTTGCAACTTGCAAGGTCATGAATCAAGATAGTTAGAGCTTACAATAATAACACATAAATTTCAGTACTAGGAAAGCATGCAATTATTGCATGTTACCAATCCCAATATGTTAGTTTGTAGTACTAGGATTTTTAGCTTCTAGTTGTGCACAAGCAGAAAAACAGATCACATAAGAAAAATAAAAATACATAGTTCTAAATTCAAGAAGAGCAATAGAGGGAAAACATGTTTCTTTTCGGTCATGTATCAGTATATCAACATTTCGAAACTGAAGGAAACTGAGATGGCATTCCCAGTACAAAAGCTTGACAAGGATTAGTTTGTACAGCAAACCAGGTAAACAGTTCTAAACAAGAGAGTTGAAAACTAAAAAGATTCCAAATGAGCAGAGCGGAATGAATACTTTGTAACGTCAGAGTTGCAGGCAGAGTCATGACTGATGAATGTTACGGATGGCTGCATTGATACTTTTACAGTCAAAATCCATGATCTTCATCCAGTTCTCAAAATCTCCAATTTCCTGTAACATAATGGATGGTTCAGCAACAACAAATGCCACATCATTAGCTAATGAACCTGAGAAAGGAAGAATGTGCTCTTACTCTTAGATTTATCATGTTACCTCGAGTATAGTGTCATGCATTGAAAGTTTGAAACTTTAGGGTGAACATCAAATTAAACCAAAAGAATGGCGAGTTGATTAATAACACCACACTTTTCTAGATTTACTGATCACAGAACATACATAGATTCATGCTATAATCTGTACTGCCTTTTGATAGTTGACCTGTGTTTGATCAATGTTATGAGTTCCACTATTAAAATTTGTGAATTCAGTGGAATAATACCTAAAAGCAGTGAGACCCTACGCTTATATAGACTACTATCGCTACAAAAGAATCAACTTTGTACTCCAGCTAAAACCATAATTAAAAAAAGGTCGAGTTCAAGACTGAGTTGATTGCGTTGGAAACAGCAAGCCACTGGTTAGTCTGCTTCCTGTAGCGCGCGATTGTAGCAAGCAGCGCACGGGCTTCAAGCCTTCAAGCTCTATGCGCTGCTCGTTGACGAAGAGCTCCTGCACCCCGGCCGCCATCAACCGTGCCCACGAGAAGATCCGCAACCCGCACGGCGCTTCTCAAAGCGTTCTTCTTTACCCTCTTCTTCACCTATTAGTTAGTGTGTGGAAGGGGAAGGAAGTGCCAATCATCCGCTTGAGCAAGATTCACAGTAGGCACCAATGAACGAACAAGAAAAAGGTTGGATCACCAGTTTGTTGGCGTTCGCGGAGGGATTGGTGGTGGTGCTTTTGCACGATCTGGAGCAACGCCGCTTGCAGCTGCCCGGCCGGCGTCTCCGCCGCCGCCTTGGCCGTCGCCCCCTCCATCCGCTGAGCTCCCTCGATTCCTTCTCATCAATCGCCGGTCGCCGTAGGAATTCTTTTTCTTTCTTTTTGAGGGAAGGAATTATTTCATTTTTCCTCTCCCTTTTCCTATCTTTATCAGTTTTTTAACAGTTACAGGCCCGCGGCCCACGAAACGACAGAGCGTCAACGCCCATGACCCAACCCATGCACGCATCTCAGTGCATTAACAACCGTGGAAGATTCCTCTTCAACCAAAACAAACAAACGTTGATAAATCCAAATGGTTTTAGTTTCTTATCTTTTAAATTTTAGTTTTTAGCTATTTACTCTTTTAAATTTTTTTCTTCTTATTCATTTGCATTGTTCCAAAAGATAACAGCCACATAGTAGTTTTTTAAATTTAGATTTAATGGTGTTTTCTAGTTTTTCTGAACTTTTTATTATTTTTTGACTCACAAAAAACTAATAGCCGCGGTAGTATTTTTTGCAGCCACAGTACATATTTAAAAAAAAGCATGAGATCTCAGTGCACGCAGATATATACTCTAGTGCTCAAGTCTTAACTTCATTTCTCCAACACTAGCTGCCGGCCGGTCGATCTGTCTCCCTTGGCAGGGCCAAACCCTACCAAACTTTGCACTCACTCGGAGCAACTAATCAACTCTTATCTATCTAGCTATCTAGCTGCATATATATAATTAAGTCAAAAGAATCTAGATGCATTGTCGCGACTTTTCCACACATGCATATATATACTACTGTAACACCCCACCCATCCTCTGGGCCAGAGTGCTACCACCATTGCATTCTAATACCACTTTTAGACATCTATTAAACAATTCAAGCAAACTCTACCTTGTTCATGAAGCAACAACCATTTACACCATACCATTTTCAAACATCTATGCTAGCTTACTGGTGGAATTAAATATACTACCAAAAGCTAGATATGTGAAGTTATTCATGTGCTACACCCGCCCGTGCAAGACGTCCTCAACAGTTACCTACAAACAAAACAACAAGGCAAGGGTGAGTCCAAAGACTCAACAAGTACACCATAGAACGATAAACACTACCGAAACATGTAAGCAAATCAACCAACCATAATATACTCCACATGCCTTATCATGCTCATATCATCATTCTCATGCTTCCACATTAATCACAATATGCTCCACATGCATTGTTATGCTCATATCATCAGTGCCATGCAATGCAATGCACCTCCGTATGCAGCTTATACCGGTATAGTGGAGTGTTTCACCCGTCGATGAAACCCCTCTGCCTTATCGAAGGGAGCTCCTCGAAGAAGCTATAGTTCACCCTTTCGATAGGACTTTCTGTACATGCCTTGCCAAAGGGAGCTCCTTGTAGAAGCTATAGTTCACCCTTTCGGTAGGACTTTCTGTGGTTGCCTTGCCGAAGGGAGCTCCTCGTAGAAGCTATAGTTCACCCTTTCGATAGGACTTTCATCATGCTCATGGTGTAATGCAAATGCATACCCATTGGTATAACCATGTTCATCATTAACATCATTAGCAGGTAAGCATCATGGCCCACCGTACCCCATCATCATCACCATCATTTACCATGCAACTTTATGTCATGTAAACATCACATTTCCACATAGATATCATGTAATCATCGCATTTCCACATAAACATTATCACATCAAGTAAACATTGCATAATCATAAACTCTGGTCTACCGCTCTACCATGTACTTGCCTGTTAACCAAGCGGAGCGGAACGACGTGCGGACGGCGTCGACTCAGGGCCTCCACCTGGGCAAGCAATAAATCCACCTTAACGGCAAAACAGAAACCAAAGCTTCAACGGAGAACAACATCCCTAAGCTCGTATCCCGACCTCGGGTGTAATCGCACGAGTTTAAAGGGACCTGTCGCGCAGGTGCTGAACCCCCCTTTTTTTCTCTCTCTCTCTTTTTTTCCTTCTCTTTCCCTATTTTTCTTTTCTTCTTTCTTTCCTTTTCCTTCCTTTCCTTTTCTTATTTCTTTCTTCCCTTTTTTTTCCCAACCGGTTCGGCCGACTGGCCTAACCTCCTTCTCCCACGGTCTCTCTCTCTTCCCCCATCCTTTCGGCCGAACCGGCCTCAACAGGGGCGGCGCGGCGGCGCGCAAGGCCGGCCGGCGACCCCCTCACCGCCGGCGGCCCCTCCCGCCGCCTCCCCCTCTACCTTCCTCTCCTCCCCCACTCCCTCTCTCTTCCTCGCGTGCGGGCAACCTCCGACGGCGCGGATGCGCACGGCCGCGCGGGGGCCTGCCGGCGCCGCCGCTCCCGGCCACGGCTTCCCCCCCGGCCACAGCTCCCTCCGCCGGCCTACTACTCCGCCTCCTCGGCTCCCCCTTCCTCGCGCGCATAGCCGACCGGCCGGGCCCCCTGGGCGACGCGGCGGCGCGTGGGTGCGCCGGCCGCCGGGCTGCCGGGCCGCCGCCGGCTCCTCCTCTACACCGCCTCCTCTCCTACCTTCTCCTTCTCTCTCCCCGTCCCCTCTCTCTAGCGCGCAGCCGACCGCACCCGGCTTCTCCCCGAGCGGCGCGACGGCGCACGGCGGGCTCGACACGCCGGCCTCGAGCTCGTCGCCTCCCTCCTGCGCGCGTGGTGATGGAGCGTTGGGCCCCACCGCCCGGCCGGCACGGCCAACGGCCGCCGGCCGCCTCCTCCGCCACTCCCCTACAACGCCACTGCTACTACTCGTCGATTTGCTCTACCCTCTACGCATTTTACCTTTCACATGCTGTGTGCTATGGCGAGCTTACTTGATTGCCGAGCTAGAAGGAAAAGGAATGGCGTGGATGGGGTCGTGGTTCAGGTGGTTCCGCCTCCTGCCGTCACGGCCGACCGCCCCTTTGCTCCTCCTCCTTCGGCTCCATCTTCTCCTCCTTGCCTTCTCCCTGTTGTGGTGCGGTTTGCTTGTGGTTTGGGGCTTTCGGCCTTGGCAGTGGAGGGGTGTGCTTCGGTTGGCTTTGTTCTTGAGCCTGTGGCAGAAAAGTGGAGTGGTGCAGTGGCTGTGTGTTGTCTTGTCCACTTAAGAGGCATGGCTATCACACTCAATGTGAAATGTCGCTTCTACCCCTCCCCTTTTTGCCTAGGCTGGCTATGGCCCTAAGGGCTTTTTGGTCTAGGGGTCTCTACTGCAGCGGTAAGTCGGTAAAAGGTAAGGTTAGACTTTGCCGGATGATGAATACCCACGTCGCGAGACGGTGCCGACTATTCCTAGCCTCCTAGGCGGTCCGGGAACCTCTGAGAGCGCTAATTATACGGCTCTCTAGACGGTGCCGACCATCCTGGGATGGTCTGGGAACCTCTGCGCGCGATACTAAATCGACGCTCCAAACAGGTCGATGGGTCTGACGGCAAACTACGCTCTTAAATGCTATTATTCTCCATTATGCAAAATTTGGGGTATTACAACTACAAAGTAGATGTATGAAGATAATTTCCATGTGGTAGTATAGTTCACTGGTAGTCTGCAGAATATATGCCAGCTAGCTGGTCTCTTACAAAACCCTAACCTATAAACTCGTTCGGCAGAGCTCTAGCTCTAGGAAATCTATAGATTTCCTAGAGCTGGTCATCTGTAGCTCTAGAAAATCTTAGATCTAGAGTTGCAGGCATGTTAAGTGCATTTACATGACTCATTTCATTTATATTATATATTAAATAAAAATATTTAAATCACTTTAATTTAGTCAACAAACTATAGATCTAGCATAGATCTCGGAGTTAGAGCTGTGTCAAACGGGGTCTATATATGTGACGCTAGATCGATCTTCGTAATTAATTAGGATGATTGCTACATATATATTATTTATTTTCCTTCTTCGGCGCTATTAGTACATAACGACGATTGCTGGCTGCATCTATGGTTCAGCGGTCAGATAGCGCATTATATATTATTGTTATTATGTAACGGGAGAACATGTAGGCCTGATTGCTACGTGCATGATATGATTCACATATATAGATATATACCACTTGTTCAAAGTATGGTTATTACTTAATTATTACTTAGCTGAAACGTTGAAAAGGTACTATATATTTGCATGTACTGCACATCTAACGCTAGGAGCCCAATCTTTTCAATTGTATCTTTTTTTTTAGAAAATGGAAAAATTCCGGCCTCTGCAACCGCACACAGCCAAGCCTTACAATGTTATCAACTTATTGCTTACAAAATAAAGAAAATAATACTTTGCCAGAAGCAAAAGTAAATTCAAAAGCAAATTCTAATATTACTTTGCCATCCATTCTTAGCAAATACATCTAAAGCAACAACCTCCAAAGCTTTGCTTGCCAATCGCAACGTCTCCCTTTTGTCTTCACGCTGCAGCAGCGCCCAGAATCGCAACCAATATGCTCCTCTGAAAATAACCTGCATAAAAGAAACATTTTGTTTGTTCTCAAAAACAATGTCATTACGAGTACACCAAATTGCCCAAATAATTGCAGCAGCCCCCACAAAAATCTGATTTTTATCCTCTCGCCCAATGCCCGTGAGCCAGCCTCCAAGCATGTGAGTAAAAGATCTAGGTGGAGTTATCCCAATAGCAATATGAACAATATTCCAAATAGTTTTAGCCTGGCAGCAATTAAAAAAAAAGGTGCTTTATCGTTTCATTACGATCACAGAAACAACACTTTTGGCTACCAGACCAGTTCCTCTTATATTGACAGAACAGTTTATCGTTTCAATTGTATCTATCTTGACAAGAATGATTATATTGGACCTGGTCTTATTATACCCTCTCGATCGACTACTGGTTAATCTGAATATCTATTTGATCTCAATGTCAATTAATTCTGGGTCTGTCTCCAAGCAAATCCAACTAAAGTCAGAAAAATCGACTTACACCTTTGTTCGGTCTTCAGTGATATTTAGCTCTTTACCTTTTGTTGGTGTTGGTCAGAAACAAAGACTAACTCCAAAGAACTGGCCAGATACTGTTTTTAATTTTCTTTCTTGATGACGAGTTGAGGTCAGAGAAGTTCAGCTGCAGCAATTTGATACTATATATTGATATATACTAGTAACATAATCTTTGGTCGAAGAGTTGCTATGTGCTCTTATCTGGTTGCTATTGGATGGGCGTTGGAATATATATTATTGTTGCCAAAGCTAGTCATCCACCGCATGCATGAATGCGGTCATTGTCGTCGCTGCACATGAATATATATCCGGCAACGGCAACTCGGCAAGATGCACAATATTGTAGACTGAATTGACCTATACGCTGCTATAAATAATATAAATGGGTGTTGCTTGTTCAGTCAGAGGTAACAGCTATACTACTAGCGGTATGAGGATGCACTGCTTTTCGTTGGCATGCATGTGTAGCATTTTACGCCCCGCTTATTTCGGCTGAAGCTTCTGGTTTCTGACTTATTTTTCACTATGTATAAATTTTGTCTTTTTTTGAACTTTCGGTTTTTAAAGCTTTTTTACCGGTTCTTTTTTCTGTATTCATTTGCGTTGTCCATAATGAACTAATATATTTATCTATTTTAATTTTTTTTAAATTTAATTACGTTAAATAAGTCATCTTTAACTACAGTGTAATTTTATCTAACTATAGTATAATTTCAGCTATAAACTACTATCTTTCAGCTTAACCGAGCGAGGCCTTGGTCTGCCAAACAAACCTCCAGTAATTCAGAGCGGTAGGAAACGTCGTTGCATTCGGCAGCCAGCATTGAATTGCTTTGACTAAATTCTAACAACTCTACTCACGGACTCGATGAGTTGGAAGGTTGTGTGTGAGGATTGAGATCATAGCTAGGTGTTAGCTATCTGAGGCTTGGTGACCTAGAAAGCGTCTGGATCTCTGGATTATATGACCAAAGCGAGTTATAGATGGCCCAACTTTTACATATTGCACGCTGACATATAAAGAATAAGCTCTTTCACAGTATCTTAAAATAAATTAAATATGAGTTGTTCAATTTTTACTATCCAATTGTTTAGATTAGTTAGTATTTAGTTATACTACCACACATACTACTAACAATAGAATCTGCAAAATGATAAAATTGTAAACACGCGGTATCTAGATCAAGAGGTTGAAGTAGCAGCTGCTCGCCCTCAAGAAGCTGGCTACTGCAGGAGACAAGGAAGTCTAACATAGCAGCAAAGCCATCGAACAACGAAGCCAGTGGGAGCAATGGCGCCAGGTAGCACTCGAGGAGCTACCAGACGATGATCAATATCCTTCTGGAGCAAGCACGTCTGGCGGCACCGATCCCTCGAGGACAAGATTGATGACCTCTGCACATGAATGGTACTACGCACCAATGTCAATGCATATCTCTCTTGCTGTGTTTCTGCATTCTTGGATCATCTGTTTGTGACAAGAGCAAAGCCATTGATCTTTGCTCATTGACATTTGTATAATTGTGTCTGTGTTCGATGCAGGAGGAGAGCAAGAGGAGGGATGGACGGGAGCGGCAGAGCGCGAGGAGCAGGGAGCAGCAAAGCGCGGCACTGGGGCAGTTCCTGGAAGAGACGTTCCAGCTGTAGCGCTACATGGTGGGCATAGGACATAAGCTGCAGGAGATGCAGTCCAGGATTGCGCCGAGCCTTGCACGCGGCGGCACCGGCGGCGGTGGTGAGGCCGATGGCGTGGACATGGAGAGGTTCATGGACGTCGGCGGGCCGCTGCTAAGGGACGTGGAGTGGACTCGAGATGTGTATCGCGTGGATCATCGGGGACCTGGAGCAGACGCTCACCTTCCATAGAGCTCTTTTACGGTATTTTAAAATAAAAATCTAAAATACATTTATAAATCAACGATCAGATTTTATTTTTGCTATTATTTTTCTGCTCCCGGTATAATTTACTTTTTAAAAAAATCCTAAAGAATATGACGCAAGGGTCTCGAAGCAAAGAAGACGACACGCGCGAAATACCGTGCAAGCTTTTTGGGTAAGATGTTCAGAAAATAAAAGTGACAAGTGAAGTCAGAACTAATGGACGAAGGATGGAACCAGCTAGGTAAGCTAGCAAAGTCATGCAGCCGACAGTAAGTTCCGATCGAGAGAGTTAAGACTGCAATATCTGCAAGAGACGCTTTCGATTGGCCCATGCACGTAGCTAGCCAATGTTATGTAGTAGGAGCTGTATTGCTTTCAGCCGGCATGATTTGACAAATCAACAGCCTGATGGATCACTGACCACTACTTCTCCATCATGCGAAATAAGTTCCACCTGCGTATGTAGGGAGCATATTATTTAAATAATATTTTAAAATTTTGTTCATAATTACTCCTATTAAAAATGTATAATACTACTTTTTATTAGAGATAAATGTGATATAATTTTATTAAATATTATTCCTATGTATATGCATCGGACTTATATTGCGAGATGGAGAGTATATGTTATATTAATTGCATGATCGTCATGAAATTAATATGCTATTAGTATATAGCTACTAGCCAAATGCCCATACATCGCTATGGATTAAGAAATTATATTACTCTTGGCCTCTGGCAGACTGGCACATCGAACTATCATCATCGGTCTTGTGCGCTTGTGTTGCATTCGGTGGTAGACTTCGTGTCCTTTGAGCTGTGATATTTGATTTGTTCAAGCGAGGTTCTCCAACTTGTTACTCTTGGAGGTTACTGACTCCTAGACGGTTTTGAAGGCGTGGTAGTCCGGTGATCTTCCCAAGAAGCTTATGAGAAGGCCTGGATTATTATGAGTGGTGTGATGCTCACCAATTTTGGAGTGAAGGAAGAGTAATCTTAGTGGATTGAGCTAGTTAGGCTTAATTCGTGGAGCTGATCTAATTTGTTTGGGCTTACCTTAACGTAGATTAGGGAAAACGGATAAATTTTCGAACACCACAGTAAAACATCATGCGTTAAATTGTGGTTTGTTCTCTTATACTCAATCTATATTCAAGCAACTTATATTTATATAATTAAATTGATTACTTGTTACATTAGGATTGCAAACATTAAATATAGACTTAGATTGCTGGTGCACCTAATGAGACCATTTAATTTAGGACTTAATTTAGAAAAACCAAATTGTTTATGTTTCCGTATTGTTAAATTTAGTTGTAGCCTAAATGAATTTTCAAAACCACTTATTCACCCCCTCTAGTCGGTCTCCTTAATCTTATAACATATTAACACATAGCTTTCTTGTGAGGAGGAGAGGAGAGATGAATCACCATTAACAACTCTTTTTTTAGTAGTAGAGATATACTACTAGCTATACTGCCCCTGGTACGGTCGATAGGTCTACATCCATCCGTTGAATCCGTTACGGAACTAGCTGGGCGATTGCAATGCACTTCCCTTTCTCACCACCAGAAACCATGGCATTCCTAACGGGATTAATAAATCCTGACGGGTGCGAGCCACATGTCAGGAAAAAGACCTCAATCCTAACAGTTTTATTACGCTGTCAGGAGGATGCCTGAAACCGTCAGGAAATCTTGCATTTTTCCCGACCCTCAAGTGCTGACGGGGGTGCCCGTCCGGAAAGGTCTGTTCTGACGTTTTGGGGTTTTCTGACAGCAATTCGCCGTCAGGAATGCCAAGGATCCTAGTAGGGTCTTTTCATTACTTTTCTTCAAATATGTACTACAGTTATACTTACAACGTCCGTATTGATATCTAGGATCAGCCCTGGTATGATATGAACAACATATTTAACATTGAAAACCCTAATACCGAGAAGAAAAAACATAGGGCCAGGGCACAAAGACGATCTTTGAAGAGAGTTACGAGCAGGGGAGTTTACAACGATGCGTCAAATAATTCCCTGCAGCTAAAAATGGTACATATAAGTGTATAAAACAACTCCAAGTCAGAAAAGTAAACAGATCCGTCGGCCCTACGAATCATCCTTCCATCATAATTCGGATCACAAATCAACAAGCTCTACGCCTACCGTAGCATCTCTATTGTCGGATGCAAACTTCTTTCTGACAATAGATGATGAGTAAATTAACTGGTCACATTGTGCAGTGACATGTGTCCCCTGATGGCTATGGACGAACTAATAGATCAACACCAAACCCCGCAAATTAGTGACATTTCATCAACTTCGATTTGGCTCTGGGAAAAGGAGAGCACATCGATCAATTGCTACCTACCTAGCTTATCGTGAAATCAGAGGAAACAAGGAAGAATGTTTTCACTGCATCACTTTAATTGTTGGTTCAGTTTCGTATCAGACAGCTTACTACTTTGAAAGCTTCTCAGTCTTAAAGAAGACAGAAAGAAAGCTTGTCCATCCCTTTCGAAAACTGTACCTCAAATGGATTAATTGTTCTAGATCATGTGCAGGCAAACAAAGCAAATGACCATTTTGGCCCCAAAAAAGCTACTTCTTCCGTCCAAATTTATAGAGCGCATTTTTTTAAATAGTCTTGTCTATAAATATATATCGTATTTTATATTCTAATGTAAAATTAGTGTGATGTTCTCTTTATACCCCTAATAAATATACAACTTTATTAGCTATTCTCTATATACATGTATCAAATATAGTACTTTGAGATAAAAATTAGGGGTAATTTAGCCATTTTCATAATCTCTTTGGTCTATGGGCTAAGAAAAAAAATGTCTTATAAACTTGGATAGGGAGAGTAGTAACTTGTTTGATACTTTATTGGATATTGAAAATTACTAAGCAAGCATGCATAATTAGTGTACTTTCTCTGTCCACAAATGTAGGTCACACGTGGGTTCTATGTGGTCAAGTTTTTCAAGTTTTGACCATTAATATATGTTAAAGTATATAGATTGACTATATGAAAATAATATCATTGGATTTGTCTTGCAAAATTCTTTTGTTATATATATAATTTTTACTAATATATTAATATAATAAATCATAGTCAAAGTTTTGCATTGGAGACTACAAAAAATAAAAAATAACCTAAATTTATGGACGAAGGGAATATATTTTAGACTGTGCATGATCACTTAAAAGATGAGGCGGCATTAGGAGCCTTCCCCATTCCTTCAGCAATCTCCTTGAATTAAAAGCAAGCTGCATTGACGAAAAGATTTACTGAAGGTTCCAAGTTAAGTGGGTGGTTGGGTGTGTGAACTGTACCCAATAGCCATATACCATACTTTGACCAAACAATCCCTACAAGATCTTTACAACAATAACAACATAATATTTTTTTAAACAATTCTTTTTTTATTCAAAAACACAAAATTATACCTGAGTTTTTATTTTTCACAAAAGTAACATTTTATGGCCCAACCGTTGGGCGACTGGACCCTGTCGCCCAACAGCCGAGGGACACGCAGACAGTAGCTATACCGTTGGGCAATAGGGATATAGTCGCCCAACAGTTGGACAACAATGCTGTCACCCAACTGTTTGGCGACAACACCTCCTGTCGCTCAACAGTTCGGCTATTGGAGTCCAGAGTAAATATTCCTACTTTTTATTCGGATTTGAGATTGAACAACGTCTATTGATGATGTTACTGGATAATAAAGTAGTGCTATATGATAGTTAGGAATATTTTAGGTATTCTGTGTCGTTCAATAGGGTTCACTTCTCCAATGGCTCGGCTTCGATTCAGTGAGGAAGCACTTGATATTCCTTGAGGTCCTCTTCCTTGGACCAGCAGGTTCAATCTCTGCCAGTGGTGTGAGGCATTCAGATTGTGCCGCCCTAGGAATGGGTAGTCCCTTATTCCTCTCGTTGACATACTTTCTGCTGTGCTCATCCAACAACGCCCATAGAGCATCAAATTTACGCTGATGGTTTTACATAGTTAGCCTCTTGAATAGTTTCATCAATGATTGCTTAGGGAACTGCTTGAAGAAGTTGACCCCTAGGTAGCGAATGCACCATCTGTTTCTCATATTCAGCCAAGGGAACGACTCCTCAGGGTCTTGCTAAAGTTTTCTTATGATCTTAAGCATCCCGGCATGGCAATTATGGATTACACACACACTAGGACGAGCTCCAACATCTCTTATGCTTAAATGTCGAAGGAACCACAACTAGCTGTCATAATTATCACTTTCCACGAATGTGATGGCCAAGGGCAGAATTTGATTATTGCCATCAATGCCATTGCTTGTAAGGATCTAGCCCTTATATTTGCCAGTCAAAAATGTCCCATCAACTGAGATCATGGGTAGCATATGCCTGAGAGTCTCGATGCAGGCACCAAAGGCTAAGAAGGCCCTCTGCAATACCGCAAAACCTTACGGCGTTGTAGATGACTTGCCCTTCACAGCAGCGTACATCCCCAGGCTTCTGTCCTACAGTACCCGAAACATACGAGGAAGGTTGTCGTATGCCACCTCAAAAGACCGGAACCTTTTTTCTAAAGCCTTTTGCTTTGCACGCCACGACTTTACGCAGCTAATCTTATATTTGAATTTCTTCTCGATTGCCACCATGATGTGCTTGGCCTCCATGTCCTTCTTCTCCACTATATCTCCATACATCAAATTGGCTATGAAGGTGGACATTAAGTTACGATGTCTCAGCAAAACATTGTTGAGCACGTAGGAGTGCAGCTGCACCTTCGAGACAATCCAGTAAGTCTCATACTTTGATCTACATGTTGCACTCACCAAGGACAACTAGCCTGCTCGCACTTGACGGTGTATTGCTCTTGGCTAGATTTGATGACTTGAAACATCCACGCGTGGACAGGGCCTACAGCTTAATGGCATCCTATAATGATGCCTTGTCAGCACACATTGGGTGTAACCGAACCTCTGTGCCATGGTACTCCCACGGTGATTCGCGCACGTCATGCGCAACAACACCCTCAGTGTCAAACATGTTCTATTCCTGGAGGATGGGAGCTTTGTCCTCATCGGAACTGTCTTCGTCGTCCTCCTGTACAGCTTCCTCTTCAACTCAGGCCATTCTATCGTTGCTCTCCATTTGACACACTATGTACTCCATATACTCCCTTTCATCAACCTATCCTATAGACTCAACATGCGGTAACTAATCTTCTTCTCTTGCATCTACCGTGTTGGCCTCGTCACGAACAACATCCTCCGCACCCTCCGTAACATTGGCCTCCGGGTCCTCTTCTTCACCAACATGCTACGCACCCAAGGTGCTCCCACCACCTGGATGATATTTGTCGACAGGGCCTTATGCATCTTCTTTTGGGAAGGGTTGCATAAGCAACATGCACTCGTATCCATAGCGCCAGTAGCCTTCCGGAAAGCCCTTCCATGTAGACGTGCACATCAGTCTTCTCAACTCCCATCTGTGCGTAGGATACTGGCTCCAAAGCCCTTGTATGATGACGTTGCATGCCTCAGGGTTCAAGGAGAAGCTACGGGTGAGCCAGTACATCAAATCTGTGATTTGTGAATTCTCATTGTCCGGGTGTACCAGATTGGCTTGTGGAAAATTGCTCAAGTCAACACCGTATGGACCTTCACGAACGGTGCCAACACCGTAATGCACTTCCAATCTAGTGGGTACTGGCCTGGCTGATGTCTGCCTGCAAATATTTCCAATATAGCAACTAGTCAAATCGCATCGCACGTTATGGATGTACCATTGTACTAAAATTTAAATTTCTATGGCCGTTCACCTATCGTGAACAACTACACTACCGCATGGTTAAGTTGTCATTCATTCCTTAAGGCAGAGGCCACAATGAACGTGTAGGCCTCTTGATATCGGTTATTTTTTCCTCATAGTATAACCCTTCCATTACCCGTAGAAATATTCTTGCATTATTTTTTTCTTTCATTTCTTCAAATTAAAAGATTCTATTTTAATTTACGGGGACATAATATGCTACACTATGGTGGCTAAGTGACAAACCTCACGTCAATTTAACCAAAGTAACACCATCCGCACCCTCTATAACACCGGCCTCCAGGTCCTCTTCATTTCCCCTCTCTTCTAGCTTTTCTTTCCAGCCTTCTAACTAAAGTTATACTATTTTTTTCTAACTATAATTTTCTACAGATGCTATTTATACTATTCTTTATACTTGACGAGGATAGAATAATCCTCAAATTATTACGTCATCATAATTTTTTGAATATATCCCTTATTGATAAGAGGTAAATATGGCAGGATGGTCGTAAGCTCTTCTACGACCATATAGTCGTAAGCTCTTCTACGACCACATAATCGTAAGATTTACTGTGACTATTCCTTGGTCTTAAGTCCTTCTACGACCACGTAGTCGTAAGTCTTACTGTTACTGCCCCTAAGTTGTAAGTCCTTCTATGACCAAATAGTCATAAGTCTTACTATGACTACTCCTATGGTCATAAGTCCTTCTAAGACCACGTAGTCGTAAGTCTTATTGTGACCATTCTTTGGTCGTGAAAATTCCTATGACAAGTCTATCTCCAGCAAACCTGTCTATGATGATGAACGGCATTGTCAATTCATTTGATAAGGCGGTTAGAACGTGCATTTATCTACTTACCGTACGCGATCTCTCTCTGATAACAACCGCTACACGGTGAATGCCCTTTTATGTCTCTCTGACAGTAACTTCCGTCAAACGGTTATCATCCAAAGCGTTGAAGCATCTTCTGGCGCGAGACAACGGCCGCCACTTCACTGGCTATATAAAGGTTAGCGTCAAAGAGAGAAAGGGGGGAGGAGGCTAGCCATTCACATGATTATCTTTTGTGATCCTTTTTCTAGCAATTAGCAATTACACAAGACGTAGGGTTATTATTCTCTCAAGAGAAGGCCTGAACCTAGATAAAGATTCTCGTGTCTTTACTATGCATGTGCATATTATAAGTCTATTGAGAGAATCTTCGAATCCAAACAAATCATACGTAAAATCGATACTAAAACATCGACAATACTAAACAAACTGTCTAATTACTACAAAAATATGGACTAAAACATAAAAAAAAACCTTATGGATGAATCTCTTCTTCTCCTTCTCCCTCCTCTTCTCATCTCCTCTTTTTTTTGTTTCTCACATCTCCTCTCTTCTCTTTCTTTCCTCTCCTCTCCTCTTCTTGCACTCAGCGTCGGCAGTGAACCCGCTCGGGCACCCGAGTTATAAAGGCATCCAGTCGCCGAACGGTTGGACGACAGGAGTGCTGTCGCTGAATGGTAGACAATGTCTGTTGACCCATTTGTGATTTTTGTAGATTATGAATGGTAGAAAATCAGTTAGATCCATAATAATAATTTGCGATCATCGTATGTTGTTGTAGTGCATGAAATTTTGTAAAAAAAATTTTGAGGACGATTAAGATAGCAACGAATGGTAAGTACAAAAGTAAGTGATATTGTGATGCAACCGAAAATTCATACATGGAGGAGAACTTGTTTTTTCATGTTATTGGATGACATACTACGCGACAAATTGAATGCGAAAAGACGAGGAGATGTGCTTTTGCGAATAAAAATAAACTTCATAATAAAGTTGGAAATAACACGGTGTAGGGTGTGGTTACATTCATTAAAAAGGCATCATGTATGAAGTAACAAACCGAAATACTCCTACGATACATATGCGCATTTTTGGAATGAAAATAAATTCGACCTTCGGGGGGGACTAGTGCGGAACGATCCGAACTACTGTCTGGACTAGAGCCATTTTCCTTTTCTTACAAGCTTGGCATTGAACTCCTTAGTGGCCTCTTTGGCATTGGCCGCTATTTCCCTCTTTTTCTCGAGCTCACTCTCGCGAGCCTCGCGCTCCCTGCGCGTGCATGCCTTGAGATGAGCCAAACCATTTTTCCAAAGCTTTCTTCTTCGCATGCCATGCCTTCACGTAGTTAATCTTATACTTGAATTTCTTCTCGATAGCCACCACGTTGTGTGTAGCCTTGATATCCTTCTTCTCTACTATCTCTCTATATATCAAATTGACTATAAATGTGAAAGTTAGGTTACGATGCCTCAGCAAAACACTATTGAGAATGCAGGAGTGTGGCTCCACCTTCGAGATAATCCAATGGGTCTCATACTTCGGTCTATGTGTGTGCACCCTCCAAGGACAACCGGCCTGCTCATACTTCATGGTGTACTGCTCCTAGCTATATTTCACAACCCGAAACGTCCACTGCATAGACAGGGCACACAGCTTGATGGAAACCTACAACGATTTCTTGTCAACAAACATTGAATGCAACCGAACCTCTGTGCCATGATACTCCCATGGTGATTTGTGCTCATGATGCACAACAACACCCTCAACATCAAACCAGTTCTATTCCTACGGGATGGGAGCTTTGTTCTCATCAGAACTATCCTCGTTGTCCACCTGTATAGCTTCCTCTTCATTTCAGGTCATCCGATCATCGCTCTCCATTTGATGCCCTATGCACTCCATATGCTTCCTTTCATCAGCCTGTCTTGTAGGCTCACCATGCTTGACACTTGTTACTCTCCTTCATATACCACATCGGCCTCATCACGAGCAACTTCCTCCGCAACCTCTGTGACATCGACCTTTGGGTCCTCCTCTTGACCAACATACTAGGTACCCGAGCTGCTCGCACCATCCGGATGATAGCCGTCAGCATGGCCTTGTACAACTTCTATTGGGCATGGTTACACAAGTAGCACACACTCGTATCCACGGCGTTGGCAGCCTTGCATAAACCCATTTCACATAATAGTGCACATCAATGTTCTCAACTCCCATCTATGTCCATTGGAGACCGGCTCCAAAACCCTTGTATGACCACACTGCACACCTCAGGGTCCAAGCAGGAACTGCGGGTGCGCAGCACATCACATCTGTGATTTGAGCATTCTCACCGTCTGGATGTACCAGAGTGGCTTACGCAAAACTACTCAAGTCAACGCTATTTAGACCTTCACGAACAGTGCCGACACCGTAATGCACTTTCAATGTAGTGGGTATCGACATTACTGATGTATGCCTGCAGATATTTTTAATGTTGTAAATAGTCAAATCATATCACATATTATGGAAGTACTGATGTACTGTAATTTATATTTCAATGGCCGTTCGCCTATTATGATCAACTACACTACCCTCATAGCATAACCTATCCTCATTCGCACCGACACTGCTCCCTTTCCTCCGACCCAATACGCATGAACTCACTATCGGCTCCCACGCGCACTGACACCGCTCTTCTCTCATTGCTCGAGCTCTCTCCTACTGTAAATAATTTCTAATGGATTTTGACAATTTACATGAAATACTGATTTAAATACCAGTATACCAGTTATAATGGTACGCATGATTTTGAATGTACTAACAATATTATATTCATTTGTAATTAATTATAAATGTTACATAATAATGTTTTGTACAAAGCAAACTATTTATTTCGTACAAAAGTATTGACTGAATTTTGAACAACTATAATTTTCTACGGATGCTTATTTTGTACATAATATTGACTAAATTTTCTACAACTAGAATCTTCTACGGAGAATAATTTACTACGGATGCTAATTTTCTACAACTATATTCTTTAAATTTTCTACAACTATAAATTTCTACATATGATAATTTTCTATAACTACATTGGCTAAATTTTCTACGACTATTTACTTTGTACCAAAGTTATACTATTCTTTTCTATAACTATAATTTTCTACGGATCCTAATTATACACTAAATAAACTATTTACTTCATACAAAAAATATTGAGTACAGCATACAAAAAAATTTACCTCACGGAAGTAGCGGAACATCTCCTTCCTCTCCTCTCTTTTTCTTCGCTCTCCTCTTCTCTTCTTTCTTTCCCTTCTCCCTTTTCTCTTCACGGTGCGGCGTCAGCGGATGGAACTGTCGAGGGCTCGGTGGAGCGGCTAATTTATATGCGCCTCCAGTCGTCGAATGGTTGGGCGACTCGTCTTGCAGTCACCCAATGGTTGGGTGACTGGTTCCAGTCGTCGGACTTTTGGGCGACTGTAATTATGTCGTTCAATGGTCCATGGACTGCCTGCATGTCACGCGGTCATTGGGCGATAGGTTACAGTAGCCCAACGGTTGGACGATTGGAGGTTATTCCTGTTAAAAAATTTTGCGTGGGTATATTCTGTAATTTTGAATAAATTTTTTTGCCCTAGACTACAGTGACATGTGTTGTTCATATACGTGTCCCTTTGCGAAGTCACAGGCTGCCGGCAAATGAGCTACAAGTATGGCAGGCCGGCCTCACCAACGTACCAACTTCCAAATGAGCTACAATCAGTGTTGAGTACACCAGTAGGCACCTGGTGTGAAACGTGTGATTCCAATGCGAGCGGCCGGCAGGTAAAACACCTGCCTCCCTGTTCATCTCCAAGTCAGAAAGACGAGGCGAAGATGACAGACAGGGGCGGATCTACAGTGTTGGGCCGGGGTCAAGTGACACCGACGACCTCTGGGCCAACCCACATACCCTACCATATATTCTAGCTAGTGACCCCCCATGAAAAATTACAGTGACCCCAGTCCCCAGGCCCAGCGACGCTTCTTCTTCTTCTCCCCTCTTGCACACACCAGGCAGCAGCGCTGCGCTTTGCACTTCTTCGGTTCTTCCCAATGAGTAACAGAGTAAGTCTCTTATCTATACCCCATGCAGATTGATTTAGTAGTAGTACTAGAATGAGATCATTTCATTCTGCTAACCAATCACAAACGTTGAAACGATAAAAAACTCATTTCAGAATTCAGATGCATGCTGACTAACATCTATGGTGATTTGCTTTCCTGGGTCTTATTACTGTAGGTATATTCATTTCCTTAAATAAAAGGTACTAGTACTCGATCAGTCATCCACGTTTTAGTAATTATATGTCCTACTTGACCAATCATACAGAACCAGGAGGGCATTTCTTCCTTGAATATGGCAGATTATAAATCTAATCCCCTTTTTCTCATCCAATTTTATTTTATGATTTGCTTCATTGCTTAAGTTCGGTCACCTCAAGGCTCAAGCCACTGACCTCTCTTCTTTTTCTTTAGGGTTTTCTCAAGTGTTGACAGCATGATTTCTTGAGGAGTTGAGGTACATGGTAATCGATCAATGACCCCTAAGTCCTTTTCATTTTTCAATCAGTGTAATCTTACTTCCAAGCTTCAAGAAAAATGTCAAGTAAGGAGTTTTGCCCTATGTAATGTGTATGCTATATCTATTATTCAACTTCATGTTCTAATTTTTAAATATTTCCCTAACCTGGCAGGTAGTAATACCATAATGGAACGATTTTTAAAAAGGAAACTACCATCAACCAATGATGCAGATGGACCTAGAAGGACTTTGACAGGAGATGAAGATGGCCCATCAAATGTTAATCATACCACTCGTCCATTGTTGTTGTCGCGAAAAGAGGTAAATTTGAATGAAATTCCTTATGATCCGTCTGATAGGAAGAGAATATCACAGTACATAGGCCCAAAGCTACAAGATGAGATAAGGCGCAAGTATTTGATTAGAGGGCCATACAGACCACCACCTGGCTTTAAATATCCACAAAAGGTTATATCAGGCAAGTCACGTCGATTTAATCCTGAATAGTTTACTATGTATGATTGGCTAGAGTACAGTGAGAAAGTAGACAAATGCTTTTGTTTGTATTGCTACTTGTTCCGAGATAGTATTGAAGGCCAAGGTGGGAATGATGCATTCACAGTAGATGGTTGGTCATCTTGGAACAAATCGGACAGGCTTAGAGACCATGTTGGCGGTCCTAGTAGTTTTCATAACACGGCGGTTAAAAGATGTGACAATTTGCTAAAGGAAGATCAATCAGTTGGTGCAGCTCTGAAAAAACAAAGTAATGCTGATAAAGAGAAACACAAAATACGGTTAAATACTTCTATTAATGCCGTCCGGTACTTGTTGCATCAAGGCTTAGCTTTTCATGTCCACGATGAATCAGAAAAGTCTACCAATAGGGGAAATTTTCTAGAGTTGGTAAAGCTTTTGGCAGAGCAAAATGAAACTATAAAGAAGGTGGTTCTAGGAAATGCTCCTGGAAATAACAAAATGATGGCTCCATCCATTCAAAAGGATATTGCTAATTGCTTTGCTGAGGTAATAAATCTATAAAAGTACCTTTATTCATTTTTTATTCAGATGGTGCCAACTTTCAATGTACTTTCTTATAAAATAATTTTTATTGCCTTGTGCAGATCATAGTGAAATCTATTATTGAAGAAATTGGTGGTGATGTGTTTTGTTTATTGGTTGATGAGTCCGCTGATGTCTCCGATAAAGAACAGATGGCTGTGGTACTGCGGTATGTTGACAAGTGTGGAGCAATAAAAGAAAGACTTATTGGTATTGTTCATGTGAAAGAAACATCGGCTTCATGTCTGAAATCTAACATTGATTATCTGTTCACAAAATATGGATTGAGCATAAAACAAATTAGAGGCCAAGGCTATGACGGAGCTAGCAACATGAGAGGTGAGTTTAATGGTTTGAGAGCTTTGATCATGAGAGAAAATAGCTCGGCATACTATGTCCATTGCTTTGCTCACCAACTTCAGTTGGTCATTGTAGAAGTTGCTAAGAAAAATGATGATATTAGTGATTTTTTTGACATGATATCTCTATTGATTACTGTTGCCGGAGCTTCTTGCAAAAGAAAAGATATGATTCGAGAAAGTCAACAGGAAAGAGTAAAGAAAGCCATAAGCAATGGACAGCTTGCTAGTGGATCCGGATTAAATCAGGAACAGTCTCTTCAAAGAGCTGGGGACACTCGTTGGTGTTCTCACTATAAGACCTTAAAGAGTGTAAACAATCTGTTCCCTGACATTATTGAAGTGCTCCAGTATGTTGAGAAAGATGGTCCAAATGACGGTAAGAAACGACAGGCTCGTGGTCTCTTGGATTATCTTAGAGATTTTGATTTTGTGTTTCATTTGCACTTGATGTTGCTTATCTTGGGACATGCAAATGCTTTGGCACTATCTTTGCAAAGGAAAGACAAAGATATATTGGAGGCCATGCTTGAGGTGAAATTAACCAAACAGAGATTTCAACAAATTAGAGATGATGACTGGGAATCTCTATTGGAGGCAACATATTCCTTTTGTGCAGATCAAGGTATTTCTAAGTTGGACATGGAAGAAGAGTATATAGATCGTCGCAAACCAAGGAAAAAACTAACCGTACTAATTATCAGCACTACAGATATGATTGCTTAAATCCTGTTATTGACCTGCAACTTACAGAGTTCAATGATCGTTTCAATGAGGTAAATTCGAATTTGTTAACTCACATGGCTACATTCAGTCCAATGAATTCCTTTGATGCTTTCAAGCATGATAGTTTAATAGAGCTAGCCAAGTCTTATCCAAATGATTTTAATTCAAGCCAACTGAAGGATCTTGATCTTGAGCTTCATATTTATATTGATAATATTCGAGCGGATGAAAGATTTGCCAAATTGGACACTATTTCTCAACTTGCTAAACTGATGGTGGATACAAAAAAGCATCTTGCTTTTCCTTTGGTATATCAACTCCTCAAATTAGTACTGGTGCTGCCTGTTGCCACCGCGTCAGTGGAGAGATGTTTTTCGGCAATGAAAATTGTGAAAACGGTATTACGGAATTGAATTAGTGATGAATTTATGAATGATTCAATCATATGCTTCGTGGAGCCAAGCCTTTTAGCTACAATTCCAAATGACGATGTGATAGCTCTTTTTCAAAAGATGGGAACTTGCAAAGAGAAGATTTGAGAGGTAACTATTGTTAATTTCTTACAATGATATTTTACCTTGTTATCAACTTATCATGTACTGCTATTAATTTATTCAGTGTATTATGCATGCATGGAACTATAGTACTAGTTTATTACTAGCTATTAGCCTCCATCAATTAGTGATGTATGTTTATAGTGACCCCGGCGATCGTTTTTTCTGGATCCGCCCCTGATGACAGATGATGTGATCTAATCATATTTATTATTGTTTCATGGATGGAGTACTAGTATTCTACTGTCGTATGTTCCATCCATACTCTCGCAGTACAGTATACCAACCCAACCATGGGTTTGTGCTACAAATATCGGCCATGTCGCCGCAGGCAAACTAGACGCGCACTGCACTGTATATGCATCTTGCAGATCGACTAGCCTATCAAGGAATTGGAATAGGGTCCAGGGTTCGATCGATCATGGCTCGGCCGCGTGCATCATCGGCTGCAAGGTGCAGCATTGCTCTCCTCTTCCTCGTCGCGCTCGCCGGCAGCTCGTCGGCGCAGCTGTCTTCGAGCTTCTACTCGTCCTCGTGCCCCGGCGTGTTCGGCGCCGTCAAGTCGGCGATGCAGTCCGCCATCGCCAGTGAGAAGCGCATGGGCGCATCCATCGTCAGGCTCTTCTTCCACGACTGCTTCGTCCAAGTACGTACTGCTCCACTAACCAATGATCAACTAGTTAATCGCACTAAACTAAGAATTGGTTGCCATAATTTATTAAGTAAACTGATTGATAACGTGTTTGTGATCCTGCATGCAGGGCTGCGACGCCTCTTTGCTGCTGGATGACACGCCGAGCCTGCAGGGCGAGAAGATGGCCATGCCCAACAACGGGTCGGTGAGAGGTTTCGAGGTGATCGACAGCATCAAGGCGGCGGTGGAGAAGGTGTGCCCCGGCGTCGTCTCCTGCGCCGACATCCTCGCCATCGCGGCCAGGGACAGCGTGGTCATCGTAAGTCTGCCTGCCTATACTGCTGTGCCTAGCTAGCTCGTTATACACAACGGCTGACATATACAAATGGTGCATATATATATGCAGCTTGGTGGTCCGAGCTGGGACGTGAAGCTGGGGCGGAGGGACTCGACGACGGCGAGCTTCAACGGCGCCAACAACAACATCCCGCCGCCGACGTCGGGCCTCGCCAACCTCACCTCCCTATTCGCCGCGCAGGGCCTCTCCCAAAAGGACATGGTCGCCCTCTCCGGTACGTGTCAATTCAAGCGCTTGATTTTAATATTCCCACTGCATTAACTGGCTAGCTAATCGTTATCTTCTCCGAACAAACTATAGTGCTAGTGGTGTAATCAGAACAAAACAGTGAAGAATAAATTCTTAATCGTGCTCTCCAAACAAAGTGCTAGTACTAAAATTTCAACCATGGAGTCCCTTTCGTAGCATGCTTAGCGAAAAAACAAATCAAGGATCAACTGAGTACACGTTTCAAGTAAGGGTTTTGTTAAACATCATCCGGATGTTTTCTTCCTTTTCTTCTTAACTATCATCTGGATTTAGAACCGTTGGATTAGAAATCTAATGGCCACAAATTCTCCCCCTCCACCTTGAATTCTACCTCCTTCCTTTGAAAAAATCTCCCCCTTTAAAAATAAGAAGCCCTTTGATTTCTAATTCAAGGGTTATAAATTTGGATGATAATTAAAAAGAAAACATCTGGATGATGCCTAGACACTCGGGCATGTGCCTGCAATCGTAACAAAACAAACAAGAATCAATTCCTCGCTCTAGAAAGAGCCATTTCACACACTGTTTCTCAATATCCAGCCAGCTAGCTAGCTTTAGTAGTTAGATACAGCTGGTGTATATCATCGACGGGACTGTAGCTAAGTTTTGACTTCAGAGCTTAACCTTCTCACATATGGAGTACCAAACTAGCTATGACATGGTTAATTTACAGGTGATGAGTTGTATGCCACCAGTGACCAGTAGTTACCATTTCCACCACTGAAATTGACCTTAATTAGCCTGTCAGTTTACTTTCAAAGACTTGATAACCTTTAATCTCTTGGCTACTAAACAAAACGCAGTACGAAATTTGGTAAAGCAAGGTTGTCGGCTTGGGTTTCTGGGAGAAATAGTTTTAATTTGTGTCAAGCTTTTAAGTTTGCATGTTATAAACCTGACGCTAACAGCAACCCCTTAATTCAGTGAAATGACTGTAGCTGAAAGATGTCTGCCATCAGATATCTTAAATTGGAGGAATACTAAAAGCAGCCATAAGGTTGGCATCCCCAAACTAGCTTACAAGTTAATTGCAACCGCACATACGATTCCTTTTGTTTTGTTTCATGGTTCGAATCAAATACCCTTTTCTTTATTACACTTTACAGAATCAAAGAGCCTCTGTTTCTGAAAAGAAATGCTTCACAGTAATTCCTTGTAAACTTAAGTGCCTATTTGGTTGGTACCTAAGCTTGCCATACCTAAGCTTAGGCAATGTGTGGCTGTCACAGAAAGTGTGGCTAACAAAATCGAAGCCACACTTGTGGCAAAGTTTGGCAAGAAACTGAGTCTATGACGTGTAGGGCAGGGTGCTAAGAAAGTATGGCATGCCACAGTTGCGTCAGTGAACCAAACAGCTACCTAAAAACTGTGGCACGCCTAACTTGTGGCTAGGCAACTTCTAGTCATGAACCAAACAGACCCTAAGTGACCAATCAATCATCCTCTGTGAGGAGGATAAAAGATTCTCTGTGTTCCACCCTTGACTAGATTTTAGCAAGTTCTTTCAGTTAATTAAACTGAAGCATGGAAACTGAAAGAAACACATACTCAGTTTCTTGATGCCCCAGTTTCACTTTCTGCCTGCAGATTTTAATAACAAGGTTGATTTGTTGTTTTAAAAATGTTTCGACAAGAAGTTTTACGAGAGTATAACAATACCTAAAAACACCACATGTAGCAAAAAAACAACGTAAAAAGGTCACTGAATCATACTAACATATCTCCTCGTATGCTGCTCTGCTGCTTTGCCAGGATCTCACACCATTGGCCTCGCCCGCTGCACAAACTTCAGAGCCCACGTATACAACGACACCAACATCGATGGCGCCTTCGCGAGGACGAGGCAATCAGGCTGCCCTGGGACGTCAGGCTCAGGTGACAACAACTTGGCGCCTCTGGACCTTCAGACCCCAACCGTCTTCGAGAACAACTACTACGTGAACCTCGTCGGCAACAAAGGCCTTCTGCACTCCGACCAGGAGCTCTTCAACGGCGGCGCCACCGATGCGCAGGTCCAGTCGTATGTTAGTAGCCAGAGCGCATTCTTCGCGGATTTCGTGACGGGGATGATCAAGATGGGAGACATCACGCCGTTGACGGGCTCCAATGGACAGATCAGGAAGAACTGCAGAAGGGTTAACTGATTAAGAAGAGGCAATGCAATGCACACTTTGTTCTTGAGATCATGTTCGCGCACATGTTTGAAAGCGTGCAATTTCCTTCTTTTTTTTTGTTCTTTTTGTTTCCACCGTTGTGAAATTGTGTATGCCGTACCAATGTATCAATATGTATGTTCGTCTGAATAATGAGTCTTATCATTTGCTTTATGCACAGACATTTAGCAGTTGTTGCTCTTTCATTATTCTAAAATTTGAAGCTAATTATTTGATCAAATACATTAATACCCGGCAACTATGCACCCCGCAAAGAATATGATATTCAAGATGTGTCGATGGAAGCTGAATGGTGTGCCGGAGGTGCTCATCCAAAGGCTGCGAAGAGTTGCCAAACAAACAAGGGAATGCAATATCGAATGAATTGTTGCAAGGAAAGGAAACAACCATACATCTTGTTGGGCTCCCGCGGTGGCTGCACGTAGCATTGGGCTCAACAAGCCCAGCGCACTCCGGCCTTTAAGACGCAAGAAAAAAATCCTGTTATTTGAGCACACACCTCAAAGCATCACTCTACCCAAACCCCTCCTCTCCCTTTGTCTCCCCCAAATCCACAAGCCTGTCTCCGCCATGGCCACCTTAGTCTACTCCGGCCAACATCGCCCTCCACCTCCGGCCATGGTCGAGACTTGGCTCCTTCGTGATCCCTCCTCTCTCTACGGCTCCCATGGCGGCCACACTTCTCCGCTTATCACCTTCTCTCCACCTTCACCACCACTAGATCCCAGCGGAACACTATCGCTACCACCATTGACCTCTCCTTCAACAAGAGTCGCCGCCTCGTCAACATGGGCCTAATCCCAGCGGTGGGATGAGGCGCTAGGCTAACGTGCTCGTCGGTGCCACAAAGTTGTAGCCGTGAAGGAGGAAGGAGAAGGCTGCTTTAAGATGCGTGCTTCCACGTGGCACAAATCAAGAAAGGGCCCATAAGTGTAGAATTCTCTTCCCTTCCCAACGGTCATCGAACCTCATCTCAGATTGAATCCATGCAGAGGCGGGAAGAGCAAGAGGGGGCGCTGCAGCAGTACGCAGGCACAAGCACCACCGTCAGCAATCATCTCCACGCACTGCGCCCTCCCAAACTTCACGGAAAGAAGAGAGGCATCCGAGCGCGTTTCTTGGCCTACCTTTTTCTTGATTTCTCACCGGCATTTCGTGGCCTACCTCTTTCTTGATTTCTCGCCGGCGTTTCTTGGCCTTCCACTTTCTTGATTTCTGTTGTGCTCTGCTCTGTGACTGACCATGATTTTCTTTTCATTGCAGAACACCATTTCACCGGTCCTCGACGGCACCGAGGAAGACTTCATCCACAACTACAGACAATGTCATGCGTACTACTGATACTAGAATATGTGTAATGCATCAGCAGTTCGCGTACGAGTTGGAGACCATCTGGTGTACACCACGCCCACCAAGGGGACATTTTACTATGCCCCGCGGTATGAAGGGTGGTATTTGGTATTCATCATAATCCTGAGGGTGGTATGGCTAATTGGATTCTACGGTGCCAATGGGATGCATCAGATGCAATATAAGGACATAAAGGGCCTTTACATGCGCAATGATGATGCCTTTCGAGGGGAGCCATGCTCAGATATCTCCTGCGGGAATGGGCAGGACCATGCTCGGGCAACACACCTTCGACGCCATTGATGCCTAGGGAGGCCAGGCCACCCTGAAGGCCTGAACCAGCAGGATTCAAGCCAATGGCGGATTTAAGATTTTATGAATGGGTGTTCACTAATTACATTGTATTACATTTTTTTTAATATACACTTATATTGGTTTATAAAAATTGAATGTAAAAGTCACATTTCTAAGTCTATTAAAAGTCAATAGCACTAAAAAATTTGAGATAATAAACTAATAGTAACACTTTATTTGGTGGCAGCACAATTACAAATTTTTAGAGTAAAATTATTACAAGTTTACAACTTTAGTTGACAACATAAGTGTGCACTTTATTTTTAAATAGATATTAACTTTAACCCACTTCTCTTTTCTTATTTTGCATATTAAATGATGCTTTTTCACACACATAGAAAAAGAAGTAGTACATATTTTTGTTTTTGTCATATGTTGTCGATATTTCTGATTTACCTCTCTCTAAGAATAACAATTAACATGGGCATTTTGACGAACATATTGCTTCTAAAAAATAAAATATGAATATTTATAAAACAAAACCAACTCTCCCAAATGATGTATGTTTACAAAACCAACTCTCCCAAATGATGTATGTTTTGGATTGAAAGGATTATATAAATTCTTATGACCACTAGATTTATGACAATTGGCACCATCAAATTCCTTCGAATAAAACATCTAAAATATCTAGATATTTCTAGAAAACTATCTAGATTTTAGAAAGATTTTTAAATATTTTAATTGGACCCTTTTGAGGAAAAAAAATATCTCTATCATTTATGATAAAATAGTTGAGTGCATGTGCTTGATAAAGTAAGCTAGTATTGCACTTTGATAATCACTTTTTTAATTGAGTCTTAGATAAAGTAAACTTTTGAAACTTTAACCATCGATATTTTTTTATAAATTTACATTTAATACAAGAAAATCATATGTATAGATTTGTCTTGAAATATACTTTCATAATATTATAATTTTATTGGGTTTTACAAACATATTAGAATATAAATTAGTAGTTAAAGTTACATTTTGGAGGCTGTATCGATGTCCAAAATGGCAGGTATTTGTAACTGGAGGGAGTATATTTTGAGAGATACATCTTAAAACATTTGATCCTTAACACAAATCCCGACCAAATGTACTTATTCACATCCACCATCCACCAAATCCACCAACAACCAGTCTTGGATAGCAGGCTTCCAAGATTCATAACTTCTGTCCTACTCGTCGAAAAATCATGTTCATGGGCTCTCTTGAATCCTTAATTATCTACATCTTTCTTGTAGATAAATCATCCAAATTATTCCATCTAGTAATTTTAATCTACATATTAATATATGCTACTCGAAGACGATAAATTTATCAGACAGCAGGATTACAAAATTCATAGCTTAAAATCTAGTTATCCGATCAACATAAATAAACATTGTACAGAAAACTATCGAATTTCTCTACAATTATCTAGTAGATGACATTCCTAAACTGTCGAAAAATAGGTCGAAGTGTTCAAGCGGCTGAAACTGTCGAGTCAAGTGGTCGAAACTGTCGAGCGGCGAAAGATTTTGACTACGTGCAAAGGAGGTCGATCGAGCGGTCAAGCGTCAAAGGCAGAGATGGTTGTGCGGAGAGAGAGAGAGAGAGAGAGAGAGAGTAGCAACAACAGTAGCAATTTAGTGGAGGCTTGGCCAACATCGACATGGAGGAGTCTTGGTGATGGGGGTTGCATCGAGCGGTATTTCTGTGGACGCAAGATCACCACCGGCATCGGGGAATCGAGTGGGTAGGGTCGGGCTTTGCGCTTAAATATTAGGGAAAATTTGTTCAGTAGCACTGAAAGCTCACCTCTTTCGGAAAATACCACTAAAAAAACGGGGTACCGGATATTGCCACCGAAAAATTCATTTTTCTTCGGGATTTACCATTCTGGACAAAAATACCCCTCTCCCTCCCCCTCCCTCACCTTCTCTCCTCTGCGCCGCCCGTCCGCCTGCATCTCCCCCACCGCCGGCCTCCCCGCCTCCTCCTCCGCCCGCCGCTCGCCTCCTCCCTCTCCGCGCGCCCCCTCCCCGCCGCCGTTGGCCTCCTCCTCGCTCACTCCTCCGACCGCCGCCTCCCCGCCTCCTCCTCCGCCCGCCGCTCGCCGCCTCCTCCCTCTCCGCGCGCAGCAAAACCGCCGCCGCCAGCGCCACCTCTTCGGCCGGACGCGGGGGAGCGGGGAAAGGAGGAGGAGGAGGCGCAGGGAGGTGGGGGCGGAGGAGGAGGTGGGGAGGCGAGCGGCGGGCGGAGGAGGAGGCGGGGAGGCGGCGGTTGGAGAAGGGGGCGAGGAGGAGGCCAACGGCGGCGGGGAGGGGGCGCGCGGAGAGGGAGGAGGCGAGCGGCGGGCGGAGGAGGAGGCGGGGAGGCCGGCGGTGGGGGAGATGCAGGCGGACGGGCGGCGCAGAGGAGAGAAGGTGAGGGAGGGGGAGGGAGAGGGGTATTTTTGTCCAGAATGGTAAATCCCGAAGAAAAATGAATTTTTCGGTGACAATATCCGGTACCCCGTTTTTTTAGTGGTATTTTCCGAAAGAGGTGAGCTTTTAGTGCTACTGAACAAATTTTCCCTAAATATTAGGGCTGGGCCTTGGCCTATTTCCGGGCTTAGCCGCCCGAACCGACGCCACCACCACCCGAGACGCAAAGATCCTTCCTGGGCCGTTAGATCAAAACCGGATCGGATCCAGATCTTACGAGACAAAATGGAAGGCAGGCAGGCAGACAGAGCGATACGTATTCCGATACACAGCTTCCCTATTCCGATACGTATTTCTGACTACATGGCATTCATCCAGTTTATATACATATTTACTGAGGGGACACGATGGATCACTGAGTGCGGAACACTCCTAGTATCACTTAGGGTTTATCCTACAGTCAAGCAAACTAGCTCTGATACCATTCTGTAACAACCCCCATTTCTGGGAGCGTAGGTTAACCTCGCAACTGCCCAGGACTGTTCAGCTGCGAGTACTGTAGAAGAATGTGTACCATTGTCAGAGCATGCTTAAACATAAAATCAAACTTTATTACGAAAGTAGAGCTTACAGCTAAACTTTACAAGAGGGGCGTACAACCCAAAGATACATTACCAAAAGAAACTCCACAGGCAGGCCTGAGTGTAGAATAAACTCTAACACTCAGCGTCGTCTATTTCGTAGAATTCTGCGTCGTCTTCAGAAAACTCCTTCACCTTCTTATTAAGCATTATCTGGTAATGATTTTTTTTTGCAAGCATGAGTACAACCAACCGTACTCAACAAGTCACACGGAGGCTACCATTAACTACATGTAAGGTACATCAAGTGATGAGGAAATGTTCATTATTTTATGTGGATGCAGTTTTAGTTGTAAACAGATTTTAAACATAAAATCATAGCTTTCTATAAGCTTTAGGGGGTTTTCAAGGTTCAATTACCAGACCACCAACATTACCAAATCCTTTCCAAATCTACTTATGCTTTGTTGTTGGATTCACCCATTAAACATAACTCCATTGACCGGAAGTACGGCGTATTCGAATACTATTAGTCATGACTTTGCAAAGCTGCCCTGCTTTACCCACAAGATTTCTTAACTCCCGCTAAAGAGCTAAGAAAACAAGGTTGTTCACTGCTCAATTCTTTATATAGTCTCTACCTAGTAGGCTTCCTCAACAAGCCCAGGCCGTAACCTCTGACTTACCTCAGCCTACTATTGTGTGGACACCCGATAATCAGAACAATAGTAAAAACGATACCTGTGCCAACTTCCATACGGCCCTCCCTTAACTCCCTTCCGTATGTACTCACACTTTGCCTCCACCCGGCGTTTGTAGAGGTTCAATTGAATTTGAGCAGTTACTAGACCAGGTTTGACGTATCAACGCTTGTGGTTGGGCGATCACTATGTTCTTTACTCAGCATAAGGGTCTAGTCCTTGTGTTTTCACCGGTGGCAGTTTCTTCCCCACAAATTCTTGTCCAGTGCCGCAACACTGTCACTGATTTGTGATACTTGCCTTCACCCTTGGTTAAGGTCACAGGATCCCACGATCCTCGCTTACCATTTCCCAACTAAATACCACTTCTTTCAGTAACAGAAGGTATCAATTCTCTAAACCATCATATTTACATTATTGCTATATTTAATATTACTATGTCTTGTCAAGGTGAATATGGCCATCAAATTAGACTGGGCTTTTTCGGGTGGTAGGACATAACTAGTATCATGTCATTCTAAGCAGTTATTGTACATAAAATAACAGCGTGCAAATAGCATAATGAACATACTGGTAAATTAATAAATAGCGGAAATGTAGGTTCAACATGATCAAGGTATGTGTGACTTGCCTTGCGGATTTACTATTTCAGTTAACTCGTAATCTTCGACGGGCTGGGCCTGGATCTGGGCCTGAACTTCTCTCTCCTGGTCTTGCAAAACCTCGATCCCGAAAGCTAGCGCAAAACAATTAAAATGAATCAATTCCATGCCCGAAGGATTAGGCTAGGAATAAGGAAAATAAAAGAATAAAGAAACTCCGAAAAACTCCATTAAATTGAGGATATTGGGTTATAGGAGGGCTATATGGGGAAATGGGCCTTGGATTTGGATTGGCGGGCTCGAAACGAATCCGGGGAGTATAAACTTGTATTTTTGGGTTTTTGGGTCAAAACACTGTTCATCGGGCTCGGTACTGTTCCTCGGGCTCGGGCGAGCTGACTCAGTCGAACCGCGTCACTCGGGCTCGAGTCCAACGCAACAGGCGCGGGCGAGGGGGTTCGGCTGGATCAAGTCGAGGCGGCTCGGGTCGGGTGCACCGGGCGCGGGCGGCGCGTCTGGCGCGGGCGGAGCGGGTCTGGCTCGGCCGACTCGGGCGGCCGATCGGGTGAACAGTGCCTAGGGGCACTGTTCTTCTTCTCCACGGCGTTCCCGCGCGCGCAGGGAACAGAGGAGAGGGGCGGCGGCTACCGGTGGCGGTGGGATGATTTGCGACGACGGCGGAGGGTATGGGTGAACTCAGCAAGGCTTGGGGTTTCCATTTTTGGCGGTTGTGGGCCCAACGGAGGCGGCAATCGTCGGCGGCGAGCTCGCCTTCTCCATGGCCATTTTTGAAGTTGTAGGTGAAGGGGAGCTCTTTGGGGCAATTGGGCCGGCTCTAGAGCTGTACTAGGGCTTGGGTAAGGTCGTGGAGGGTAGGGGTGGATATCGAGCCAACTGCTCGTCTTATCGAGCTTTTTCTAAAATTGGCATATTTTGATTTAATATCATTTTACGGATAATTTAAAAGTATTTTTAGAAACGAGCTAACGAGCCGAGCCGAGCCGAGCTTGAGCAAAATTCAAATTCATTTGAAATCAACTCATTTTAAGGTTTAACCAATTAACAAGTATAATTGAAGTAATTTTGAACCGAGCCAACGAGCCCACTAACGAGCTTTTTTTCCACCCCTAGTGGAGGGGTGGGCTGGAGCTCGGGAGGTCGGGGTTGGCTTGGCCACGGCGGCCGTTTTCGGCCGTGAGGTGGTGCACGGCGCCAGGGGAGTAGGGTGGCCGGGGGTTTAAGGCGGTGGCCGGGGAAGGTTTCTGGGAGCTTGGAGGTGCTACTGGAGAAAGGGATTGGGATGTAGAAGGCCGGGGATAGGACATTGCATTAGGGCTCCCGAATTGGGGGTTTCGGCCATTACCGGCAATCGGGCGAGAGAGGGAGCTTGGGGCTGCTTGGAGAGCTTCAGGGGGACCAGTGTGATCCAACGGAGGGCCGGGAGCGTTTAAATAGGCGGGGTATGGCGGTTGGCGCCGGGAGGGGAAAATATCCGGGCGGCGTCGCGGCTTCGGGAGAGGCCGGGGCAGCTCAAGGCTTCCAGGGGGGGTTGTAGCTGGTCGGGGCGGTACAGAGCAGCGGTCAAGGGGTGCCAGAGGGGCTGCTGTCGGCCGTGAGAGGAAGGGGCGCGAAAGAGGCCGAGGCGGGTGCGCACGGACGGCGGCGGCGCTGCCACGCACAGGGGCCATGCCAGGCGGTGTCAGGGCGCAATTAAGGTGTGGTACGGCGTCTGACAGAGGGAGCAGGAGCTGGCAGCGGCGGGCAGGCGCGAGAAGGCGCGAGGGAGTCGGCGGCGGTGAAAAAAAATCAGCGGCGACGGGATTTTTCATACCTGCTACAGTGCCCGCGGGAAAAATCCGTTTCTCCCGTTATGACGCCGTGATGACTGGGATTAAGGGGTGGTTTGGCGTTGAGATTCGCGCTGATTATGGCTGTGGAGGAGATGGAGCTCAAACTCAAGCAATTCAACTCAAATTTTGATTTTGAAAAATTTTGGATGTTTCAAATTACCCCAAGAAATTCAGCTCTTTCACGGGGTTATTGCTAAGCCATGTGACCTAAATAGGTTTGTGGTTGCTGTGCTGATTGGTACTGCCCTGATTCTGCGCTTCAAGTTTGCTCCGAGCAGCGGAGGCTCCGATCATGTCATTCGTCGATGTGCCTTCAAACCTGCAACGCATGGACAAGCCGGCCAAGAGCTCAGGCTGGATTTCGCCACTATATTGGTGAAGGTGACTTGGTCCACTTTGGTGAGCCGGTCATCCCAATGGCTTTTGTAATCTACTCTGCGCACAAAATAATGCGGATTTACTATTTGGCGAACGATCGCCGGTGTCTATTCAGCGCATAATTAAGTTCTTTTGTTTATTGTGTAAGTTTAACAGTCAAAACATTTAAGTTTAACAGCCGAAACATGTAAGTTTCTTGTTTACTGTGTGAGCTCGTATTTATTCGTGTAAGTTTCTTGTTTATTGTGTACGGCTGGTTCATATTGGTTTTTAAAAGATGTTTTTCTACGATAAATAACTTTTTTTTTTACAGTATTTAGCTTTTAAATGAGTGACTTTTTAAAGCGGAATCTACTAGTCAATTGTAGTATACATTATAGTGACTTCATTTATACTTATCAAAATTGCAGCGAGTTTCTCTGTTTCTCCGCATAGCCTTATAAGCTGTTACTATTTATAAGATAAAGCCAAAAGTTATTTGCAAAAGTCAATATAAATGGACCTGAAGTTTAATATCTAAGTTTCTTGTTTGTGGGAACGTGAATATAAATGGCCCTTGAACCTTTTCATTTTTATTCAATCGAGCCCCTTGTATTTTTAATCTGTCACTAAACGGTTATTCCAGGACTAGAAAAAAATCTCGAGACTCGCAGTCGGTTTGGCTCAGCTCGGCTCGAGCTTGGAGCATAAGCTAGCAAGCCAAGTCGAGTCCCAGCTCAGCTCACTAACGAGCCGAGTCCAAGCCACTCACTAGCAGCTCGTGAGCTCGATCTAGTCGATGAGTCACGGAAGAGAGCACTGCACAAGTGCACAGCAGGAGCGGCAACCGAAAGTCAAACCCTTCTCTCTTGATCCGCATGCGCTCGAGCAAGTGGAGATTGCCCTTTTCTCCTGATTTGTACTATAACTTAACAAATCATGTATCATCAAATAAAATCTAATTTCTGCCATGCCTCACAACTGGCGGAATAAATAGGAATTACTATTTTAGATGACCAAATAGGAATTAATTACCGGAGGTCAATGCATTTGAAATGATGATAGTATGAGAATGTCTTTCTTAATGAATTTTAAAACACGGCCACGTTACAAAAATAATGTAACTCTTTCATAATTTCTCTAATTTTGCTTCATTTTAAGCCGCAAACATGGGAATTGTTCCTATCTTGGTGATTGCATCGTGTCTTTTGCTTTATAGTTTCGAATCATGATCCATGCTAGTATAAATATATTAAATTAAACCACATTAGCAAAAGAAAGGTACACATCTAGGATTTCAGTTACAACATGACTGGGGGCTATAAATATTCTTTTCTTGCTCTCTTAATACAAAAGCTTCCATTACAGAGTAAGAACAAAAGCAAATGAGAGAGAGCACTAGGGCGGGCACTCCATGAGGAAGAAGCAAAAAAAATTCGATGCCAGTCAAATTGAAGGTTTGTAATCGAACCAAAATACAGTACAACGTTATCTTTCAAAGGTTGTGACAATTTTCAAAATAGATACGAAAGGATCTGGTGACCATCAAAGCCCTCTGTTGTTGTTGTTGTGGGAGGTGCCTAACTTCAAACGCCTTAGGCCTGTCCCAAGTCTTGAGGCAAGCTCAATAGTATAGTATCATATGTATTAAAAAATATATCAATTTACTCTCGTCCTATTATAATTACTGAGAGGTAGGATGTGAACAAACCCCTAACCCCATAAAGGAGCAAGAGATGATCAGAGCTATTCATTTTACTCACTAGCTCTCTCTTCCACTCACAGCTCCATCTAGCTGTACACCCCTTTGGAGAAAGAATATCTAGTACCCATTGTTATGGCTCATGCCATAACATCCTATTTTAATTGCAGGGTGTGTGTGTGTATAGTATAAATAACAGGGGCATCATGGTGCACAGGCTCCATGATTAAGACTTTCCATCTATAGTTGAGACTTTCCATTCGCAATTAAGATTTTCCATCCTGATATTATATATCATTGCACTTGCACGCATTTAAAAGCAATCTAAAGGCAGAGAGGCTTGGTGCCCGGGTACCCTAGTGTCCTATTTCAGCGTTATATATATATATATATGTGTGTGTGTGTGTGTGTGAATATTATTGAGGATAAGCCTACGTGCTTCGCCATATCTTATATTGCTGAATGTGAAATCTTTACTCCTCGTGTTCCTAGCTATTCCTAGTCCTTTAGAGCAACTCCAGCAGGGCCCCTACTTGAGCCCTCATCCTACTTTTGAGGGCCGAGGGGCAAAAAACTCACTCCAGCAGGGCCCTTACTTGAACCCTCAAAAGTAGGGGATCCTCAAATCTCCCCCTCGAGCCCTCATTCCTGGGGGTCTGGAGGGAGCCCCTACTTTTGAGGGCTCAAGTAGGGGCCCTGCTGGAGTGAGTTTTTTGCCCCTCGGCCCTCAAAAGTAGGATGAGGATGAGGGTGAGTCCTATGTGTCATCCCCTCTAAGAATGAATTTGAGGGTCCTGTTTTGAGGGCTCTTGCTGGAGTGTAGCCCAAAAAACAGAGCCCTCAAAAATAGGGAGAGCCCTCAAATAAAAAGTAGGGGCCCTGTTTTGAGGGCTACGGCTGGAGTAGCTCTTACATTCATGCTAGATAAAAAAAAAGAAGAGATCAATCCAAAAATAACCATAGAATCGAATGTAAGAGTGCAAAGCCAGCGAGAGACGAAAAGAGACAAAGAAAATCATTTTCTATGGGAAGGGAAGACGACGCAAGGCAAGGCAACGAGCACGAGCTTTCCTCTCTCTCTCTCTCACCTCCACACGACACCCCTCCTCTCCTTTCCTTGCTTCCCTCGCCGACCAAACCGGAAAAAAAATCCCAAAAAGGAAATCGGAAGGGCCAATCCAAAGGAAAAGGAAAGATCCCTAGGGTTTTCGCCATGGCCACCACCACCACCCACCTCGTGCTCCTCTTCCCCTCCGTCTCCAATCTCTCCTAGAGCGAGGCTCCCCCACATCCGCACCAAAGGAGCCGCCTTTCCCCCGCTCCTCCACCCGAGGGTTTCGTCGCATCGCCACAACTCCGACCGACGGAGCGGGCAACCAACAGGCCTACCAGGTACGGTTTGCCGAAGGAGGCGCTGGCGATCGACCAGGCGAGGGCTTCGGCGGCGGAGGCGGTCGGATAATGTGTATACTGTGCGCCGTCCAGCGGTGGTCGCGGCGCGTCGCCACCATGCTGCCGTGGCTCGTGCTCCCGCTTATCCTCCTGTGGGCGCTCTCCCAGCTCCTCCCCGCCGCCTACCGCTTCGAGGCCACCTCCCCGCGCCTCGCCTGTGTCTCCGTCCTCCTCTTCACCCTCTTCTGGTACGAGATCCTCCTCCCGCGCCTCTCCCTCTGGCGCGCACGACGCTCCGCACGCCTCCGCGAGGAGCGCCGCGCCCACTCCCTCGAGCTCCATAAGCTCCGCAAGACCGCCACCCGCCGCTGCCGCAACTGCAACAACCCCTATAGGGACCAGAACCCCGGTGGCGGAAAGTTCATGTGCTCCTTCTGCGGCCACGTATCCAAACGGCCAGTGCTTGACCTCGGCCCGGCAGGGAAGGCCCCAACAGGGTGGCCTTGCGGTCCGGATTGGGCCAATGCTGCCGGTGACCCAGGCTACTGGCTTGACTTGAGGTGCTCGGCCGATAATTCATACTCGGGATTCTCATGGCGGTTGTTCTCGTGCTTTTGCGTGAGCATGAGGTGGTTCTGGAGGAAAGTTTTCAGGTTTGGGTCGTCAGGGGACGGCGAAGGCTTGGGCCGGGGTGGTAAAAGGTTGGCAAAAGGAGGGGAGAAAGGAGAAAAGGCTGAGGAGAGCAGAGTGGAGAAGGCGAAAAGGAAGGCAGAGGAGAAGAAGTTGGCGAGACTGGAGAGGGAAATGCTGGAGGAGGAGGAAAGGAAGCAGCGGGAGGAGGTGGCAAAGCTAGTGGAGGAGCGGAGGAGGCTGAGGGATGAGAAAGCAGAGGCTGAGGAACGATCCAAAGGTGCAACCCCTGTTGGGGAGAAGGATGCTAGGAAGGAAGCAGAATGGCGGCGGCACGAGAGGAGGAGGAAGGAAGAGAAGGATAAGGGGTCAAGCAAGAGCAATTCAGATTGCGAGGATATTGAGAGAAGAGTGGGCAGGGAAGGTGAGAGAAAGCAGGACTTCGATAGAAGAAATGAGCTAGAGAGGCGGGATGCAACAAGAGTTGGGACAGAGGGCTATAAGGCCCATAACATTGAAGCTAACAGTCAAGGTAGTAAGATAGTACAGAGCAGGACCAAGTACTTTGGCCGTATGACGGGAGGTCTGCTATCTTCTTCAAGAGGTTTTGGCGGTGGTTCCTTTTTTGGCAGAAGTGCTCAGGCCCCTGCTCCTCAACTTAACAAGGTGACTAAACAACTTGTTACTGCAACTGACCAGAGTAATTTAGTCAAAAGAGATGTGCAACCGGCAGCTGCACTAGCAGCGGCCAAATCTGCTACAGCTGGAGAAACCAGAAATTCGTGGAATAATTTTCATCGACCTGTGAGTAAAAAGGGCATTACTATTTTATCGTAAACTATTATGATTACAACATATGAGATAAATTGTTTGCACCCCATTTGCCATCTTAATCTTTCAATTATTTGTATCATGCATATGCAGGTTAGTCCGAATATGCAACCACATCCTACCAGTCTTAAAAAGTCATGGCATCAGCTCTTTAGTCGCTCAGCATCAGTGTCCCCTTGTCCTGATGTTTCTGCTTCAACTCGTGAAATGAATGGGCTGCCAGTAAGTAATGGAGCACAAATAAGCAATGCTCAAAATTTTCTGGTTCATTATCCTCCTCTGGACACCAAACGGACTTTAAGCCAATCCATGCAATTTCAAGGTTTTCCACCAGTTAATGGAGCACCTGCCAACAAGCCACTATCTCATGTTACAGCCGGGCATATGCCCTTTTATAACGAGGTGGAAACAACAGTATTGGAAGAACCGGAGCAATTTGAGGACCCATGCTATGATCCAGATGCAATAGCATTGCTTGGGCCAGTTTCAGAGTCCCTAGACGACTTCCCTCCAGACTTCGATAGCAGGTTCATCTCGAGTGATGTCACCAAGGAACAACATGTTAGGCCTTCACCAATTGAGTCTCCTCTATCAAGATCACGGACTGTTGAAGAAAAGCCTATTAAACCCTCACATTTCTCAATTGCAAAAGGGCCTAATGGTTCCATTTCACCCGAGGCTACCAATGAACAAGGCACATGGCAAATGTGGAGCACACCATTGGTTCAGGACAGTTTAGGTCTGCGAGGTCCTCAGACACAGTGGCTTCTACCAAACATGAACCAATTTAACCATGATGTCAGCCATTTGAATGGTGGAACACGAAGCCCCCTGGGTGCTGGTTTGAATGACAATGATTCATGGCGGCAGAATGCGCCTTTCCAACAATTGCCTCTTGATACAGGGAGTCTGTTTGTTTCACATGACGTTTCAGAAAATGCTATACACAACGACTTGGGTTTTGGATCTCCAAACAAATCAGTTCGTGCACACCCCTTTGGACCGCCTGGTCATTCTTGGTCCAAGTAAGTCTTTCCTGATATTCTTTTTTATTTTTTTCTAATTTTTCCGTAGAAAAGGCGCCTTTCATCCTTACTAATTATTTGACACTCGACATAGAAACTTGGTCATAACTCATAAAGAATAATTGTCACCCTCCCCCAGATCTTGCCAGTGATTCTTTTGCATGTGATTATGCGAGTCTTATTGTCATTCAGGTGGCCCAATTCTCTACTGACTATAACTTCATGTAGTATCAATACATATAAGCACCAGAGCGCGGACAAATTCATATGATATTCTTGCTGTCTTGCATGCTGATATACATGAATTTGTTTGTACATGCACATGTGTGTAACTATTGAAGTTCGTTATTAGTTTTCAGCCAGGACATTTTAATAATTTTACCAAACAGATAACCAAGAGAAATATGGAAGTGGAGTGCATTGTCTTGCTATGTAGTACAACCAAGTGCTTTGATTCCTACATTATCCTGTGCTGGTATGAGCCTCATCTTGTTGTATTGTGAGACCTATGTAAAAGAATCGGTAATTGGATGATCCTATTGTCTTTGAACCAGTAAGCACCAGTAATCTTTTAACGATTCGGTGGGATTTTTTTATATGGATCTTGTCTATGAGATATATGTTTCATCCTTGATGATATTATATTAACAGTTATACTCCGCTAGTGATTCGTGGTGACAGTCAGCTCGCATCCTAATCTTTTAGCTAGCAAGGATAGCACCTGGTCTGGTTTACATGATAATGATAAAAAAAAAGAGCATATTCTTAGCTTGGCCAGTTCATTTTGGTCAAGTTGGGGTACTCGGGATGGGTGGCCTGACTTGAAGCAACTGGTTCAAACAGACCAGGTTCCATGTGGAGGCACTCAACCAACCATCAACTCCAAGATGACGAAAACTTAATAGAACTAGCTTTTATACCTGGGTGGTCTATTTGGTGGGTACTGGGTAAGACTTCGTTGGAGGGCTAACAAAGTAAGACAAGACTGTTCAGATTAAGAAAGATGCACCTGTAGGAGTGCAATATCCTGCTGATAACAAACATGTTATAAAAATTGTTGTCATGTAAGTTGGGGAAATATGCTGAATTGATGTATATGGGTTTATCAGTATAACATCTTCAGCAATTTGTAGCTATCTTTCATTTTAAAGTAATTTCTGGCTCTCTGCATGCACCTTCACAATATTATCTATATCAGATATAGTGCACCATGGTTCTGAACTTTTCAGTTCAGGCTGTCAGGACCAGGGACGAGAAAAACCATGATTTTTTCGTTTCATCTTTTTTGGTTGAAAATTGCTGGTTTTCTGACAGGATTGATTTTCTGGGGGGTCAGAGTAGCAACCCTTTTGGGTTGGGAATTGACAATGGGAAGTCGCTAGTGGCGTTCCTTTGGGAATCAGGTCTAGAACAGTTTTCAGTTTTCAAAGCCTTGGGATCAGTATTGATGCTATTAAAACTTAAAAGAGAGTTTTTTCTATGGTGCCTTTCATTATATGTTTGTTGGAGTAAAGATTTAGTCACTTAGTTTGGACAATTATCTTCTGGGCAAGGTTATTAAATCAGTAAGTCGAGTCGAGTCGCCAAGGGACCGACTTACCAACTAGTCGTCGACTACTTGTGACTACTCGTTGACTTGCTTTCTGGACAGAACTAAAGATATTTGCTATAATTTGTTCCATTAAAAAACAGACCAAGCAACAAGCATCAAAAATGCATTTTGTCATTTCATCACAACAAAAGAAACAGTATCATGTTACTGTTATCATGGTGGTAATGCAATAAGCTGAACGAGACATGTTGCAGACTTGCAGTGTATGTCTTCTACAATTTTATATTAGCTGGATACATTCAGAATGCAATTAGTTATTATTTGACATAGCATAACACACGGATAGCATTGAAGAACTTACATGAAGTTCATTTGGAACAAAACCTGCATCAACAGCAGCTCTGGTCGCACCCACTACGTAAAGGAAAAGTAATCAGTCAGAAAAAAAGTGTGCAGACTGCAGAGGAATGAATTCACATGAGGCCTTGATCAAATACAAGCTGCTCGTCCAATCTAAATTTTTCTGCACTCTTCAACCCTCTGCCTCCAGTGACTACTACACGTGCATTTGCAAGATCTGGAGGTCCAAGGAAGATGGGCAGCACAAAATGAACAAGAACAATTCTGAAGGGCAATGCTGAAGGGCACAAAAGGTATTGCTAACTCTTAATAGAAGAATATGGTAAGGAAACCAAACAAACCTTCACTGAGGAAAGAGAGATCAACCTGGTCCAGGCTAGTTTGGTCTGTTTTCTTGGCACACTCGAGCAGCAAGCCCAGAAGAGGTGGAAAGCATAAATGACACCTCAGGTAAAGACCACAATAAGATGATGACATTGACCAATCAAACAACTTTCCAGTTAGATCTCTTGCTCTATGTGCAGGATGCCTGGATATGTACTATGTCTTTGAAAATGAAGAGAATAACTATAGAATCAAAAGTTTTTCATGACAAACGATATTCTGAAAGATCCAAAGCAGTAACTCAGTTAACTGTACCTGTATGCTGTCAATGGCCCCAAGCAGCAGCAAGAATTAAGTAGCAATAGCATCAATGCGACAATGCATAACAAAGGAAAAGTTAATCAAACAGGACGGAAGTATAGTAGATTGAACACTCCATAACGAGTTAACGACAATATAATAGAGTTTGGCAGAGTTCCAAACGGAAATTAACAACATAATAGAAGTTCAAGTGGCAAAAGCACGAAGTAATGAAGTAAAGACCCATCGATCATCATAATGGTGATAGAAGTCACCCAAATGTCATCCAAGTCAATGTCATCCAACTCATTTGGACCATCATTTGAGTTCCGACCATCACTAGCCTCACAAGGAGTAGTTGGTGGAGAGACTCCAAAATCATCCTCCACTTCTTCGTCATCAGCCACCAATTCCTCCTCGTCTTCCTCTCCATCTTCACTTTCAGCTTCATCTTGACTGTTGTGATCTAAGTCATCTCTTGCATGGCGGCGGGAATAAGTGATATGCCCACCACCATGAGCTCTCCTTGGAAGATTACGACCTTCAAGAGCTCTTGAAGCACCGGTAGCAGCATCAACATTAGCCCACACAAGACTGTCCCTAGGTGCATCACCATGAACTTTTTCATTGCTATTGTCAACCTATTCATTGTCCCATTGTAACTCTTCTAGGACCAATGGATTACCATTGCTACCTTCCTGGAGGCTGCTGCTAGGTGAATTCGGCTAGGGTTGGGGGCAACGGCAGCACCACTGAGGTGGACCTGGCTGGTGGCGGAGGCGATGGTGGCGCCACCGAGGTGGACCCAGCTGGGGTCGATGGCGGCGAGGAGTACCCGGTTGGGGGCGACGCCGGTGAGGGAAGGGATTCGGCTGGTGGCGACGCGACGGCCACTGAGCGCAAAAGACAATAAGACAGTATTTACATTATGAGAGATATGGAGGTCTATGGTTGGTTACACACGATCAATGTAATTACTAGGTTTGACGTATGTTCTCCGCATTGACCAAGTGAGAACCAGCTGAGATACAAGGGTTTCACATGTGTTAAGATAGAATGATAGATGTAATGCTGATTCGTCACTTGACACTGTCAAGGATTGTCACCATTCGTTAATTTTTGCTTACCTGTGCTGTTTGGTGGGCCAAATAAAATTACCAGGCTTTATAAAATATAAATGTCAATTGTCATGTTCATCATTTGAATGTGAGGATATTTGTTCTTCAATAGATAATGTTCATCTTTGATTCTTTGTCTTACATTTACATAGTCTCATCATTGGGAGTCCTTTTAGCTTAGAGTTACACATATGGTCCTATATGAATGGAGTATGTGACCTTGTAATCCTCCGAATCTTCACTCTCTTACCATGGCTCTTTCGTCATTCAGTATTTTGGCAGGCAGTACTGCAATTTTTACATCTTGTAGGGGGAATTGTGCAGCTCAAGTAACTGAGCCTTACTGGCATTTTGCAACTGGTTGTTGATGTTGAAAATGTTGTTCTAGGCAAATGAATAGACACTCGTCTACTACCACTGATGTGCTTTATTTCATTGAGAGCTATTAACTAATAATGTGTTAATCAGATAGATGTGATCATTTTCATGGTAGTATCGTACTTGGTTGATAAAAATGAAAATGGTGAAAACTCATGACTTGTTCGGTTATGATTTATGCAGGGAGGAGCGGGTGCTGAATGGACCCCAGGAAGCTGGTCAAATTTGCTCACCAACCGAGGCACATGTTGGTGGAGGCTTATTTTCAACTAATCCTGATGTACAGTCAGTTTGGTCCTTCAATCAAAAAGGGACAACATAGAACTTGTTATAGAATCAAATGTCGAGCCAAGGCATCCTTGCCTCCTTTTCAGTGTAGGGAGTTGAGGAGATATGTTGAACTGTATTCCTTGATGCGAATGATAGCCGTTTTATTTAGTATCACTTACCTGTTAACATGCGTGCATGCATTGCGTGAGGCCTCTCACCTGATGTTTTGGCGCATTTCGCCCTTTTTGGATTCAATGCAAAATGGGATGGGAACTCATCGCTCATAGGCATTGTTTCGCTCGTATCTTTGTAGTAGTGACTAGTGAGATTTATCAGATTACCAGAACGATTGCTGCTAACATTGTCTTTTGTGTGTGGATATCGAGTCTTGAAGTTGTGTGGGGGTTGGTGGTTTCCAGTGAGATGTTGTGTTGAGTCATGTATATATGGAGGAAATGGTTGTGGAACAAATGCTGTTCGCATTAACAGCTTTGGTGCGTCTTATCCAGTAACTCTCAGTTTCCCCTTTCTTTGGTCTTCGTCTGTGTTGGAAGGTGGCGCTGCAAATTTGGTAATCTGCATGCTTATCTTTGCATCAGCTTAATTGACCAAAGTGAAACTAGAAGCTGTGTGTGTGTGTGTGCAGCCATGCGTTGCAAGTGGTCCACTGATGGCTCAGTGGCCACTAGCTACCACACTCCCTGCCTAACTTTTTTTCTTTGGTGTGAAATTTGTGGATGACCGATTGTCCGTCCATTGGTTGCGGCGCGACAAAGCTGAAAGCTCCATTCTTGTGCCTGTATGCTTACAGAAGATTTTTGACTTGTTGGGACCTGAAGCTATACCACTCTATTCCAGCATATCCCCTTCTCACTTGGAGAGGACCTACCTAGCTAGCACGAGTCATATATAGTTCCCATAGAAGTCGAAGAAGGATTGGAGTTTGGAAATCAAGCAAGCTTACCCACTAGGATACGGACATGCATCATCCCTGACGCCGATTGGCTACATTTAGCTACAGCTTGCTTCTCTCTCTCTCAAGTGACGACGATATTGGATAGTAATTTACGCAATTGGATGGTTCCTCTCTTCCTTTTTCGACTGGACCGTCTGTATCATCCACCGAATTCAGTACGTTTCTTCACATACTCCATTTTATTTGGGCAGGCTCGCACATGGCTTACACTTGAGCTTGTAACCGACTCACTCAACTACCCTGGCTTGTTCGGTTGTTGCCTGTCTCAACCAACAGATGGCTGTCACCGCTCCGCTCGCCGTAATGCAGGCAATGCGTGCCTGTCAGCGAAAACGCTACCGGTTTTAAAATTTTATGGCCATCACAGGTAGGGTTCTAAACCTCGGATTTTTCGGTTACCAGTCTCTACCGGTAGAAACGTTAACAGGCGGTTACCAGCCGGTAACCGCCGGGATTTTGATAAACTAGATATTTGTATATACACGAAAATAGAGATGAAAATAAAATTGAAATCTGATTATTTTTATATTTACATAAACTTTATTTGGAATGTGGACCCCACAACCGAAATCCTCTAATACAGTTGTCTTACCGTCTGTTTTCGCTGGTAACCGTCGAAATTTCGGCGACATTGTTTTCACTGGTACCTGCCGCAGTGGCATCTCGACGTCAGGGAAATGGATCATCTGCATACTGCATTGCACACAAAATGCAGAGAAGCCACAGTGATTTGCATTGTGTTGACCAAAAGCGCATGTAATGATAAAGAGTGCTCTCCACCTTCTGGTTAGTTGCTAACCACTCATCACTTGCATATGTTGACTTCTCGAGCAATTGACGGGGTTAGACTAACGGTTGACGATGTGGCACTGCTAGCTCCTTCTCTTAATGAATAATGAAGAAAGGGAAAGTGAGAGCCATTCTTCATTTCTTTCAATAAGGAAATCTCCACATAAACTATCAAATGTATTTTTATATCAAATCAGATAAGATATCGTGAGATATGCCGTGTGTCCACGATACCAAGAATACAGTGGATAAATCCCGTAGGAGAAACTGAAATAAGAGAGATAATGAGGAGAAACCAACAACTGCAAATTTCACTGTAGCTGGTTGTGTTTTGGCTTCTTTTCTTCCACCGCGAGGAATTTCCTGCTGCTGCTGCTGCTCTTCTTCTTCCTCCTCCTCCTCCTCCTCCTGTCCTGTTTGCATCCGTCGAGCTGCTCGCCCTACTCGCCTCGGGACCTGAATTCCTTTCTTGTACTATTCACTTGTTGTGTTTAATACTACTATATATTTGCAAAATTTGCAGGCCTACCGTGTGTTGGTGGTGCGTGCTAGTCAAAGAAGACAAAAGGGAAGCAACCCAACCACTCCTCCCTAATTCCCCTTCCCCCTCTCCTCGCCGCAACTACCACCAGAGCCCAGCAAGGAGAGGGAGAGAAATCTTGATCCCCAAAGGAAAGGCGCCGCCTTTTCTGGGTTTCCTTCCGTCTCCTTCCTGCGTGGGGGATCGATTTCCATTCCATTGGCAAGAAAGAAATGTGTCCGCTCAGGGTGATACTCATCTTCCTCTCCGCCACCATCGCCGGATTCTTCCTCATCAGGGGCCTCAAGGCCGACCCCGACTTCCAAGACGACGACGACGAGGGCTCGGAATCCCCCAGGGCCCCAGTGCCCCTCCGTTCCAAGGTAAGGTTTCTTTCTAATCTTTGCGCATTAGGAGACGAGACATTCTCTCCCCCCCTGTACTTAGCTTACCTTTCTCGTTTCTTGCGTCCGGTCCGGTCGGGACCTTGATATAGAAACGCTCAATCATACTTCTGCTGCTAACCGTGGCCCTTGATATGGCGGCCAATTACCAAAATCCCAGTCCATGTTCTTGCAACACGCTACAACATTTGGTCTTTTTTACACCTCAATGAGCTACCCGGTCCATGTATCATTCTGTTCTGCTAATGTACTGCTCATATGATCCATAGCTAACTTTTCCCCTCGTATGTGCGTACAAGGGGTTCAACAGTCTTTTTGCACATTCATGACCTTAGTAAAGAGACATGCTTAATGATGATTTAGCTTTGAAACCTTCATCTCGGTTGCAACTTTGTCATGTCTCCAGACTAATTACAAGCACTTTTGGTTGTTAGTGCATACGGCATGCTACGGCTAAGCTACTCTGCTTTTTTTTGTGTGTGTGTGCGCGCGCGCGCGCATAGGAGTACCTCATTTGCTAATCAAAAAGCCAATGGCGATATGTGACTTTGTGGATAGATACACAGCTACATTTTCACTTTTAATGATGATATCAGTAGGACTTGATAGCCTTTTAGTAATTCACTAGAGCTTGGAGGATTTTCGTTTTTTTATATCTGAGACTTTTGTATATGAAGGTTGCACAAGCGCTCACACCATCCTCAACTCTCACACAACATTCTATAACCTATGGATACATCTTTTGGATGTACTTGTCTGAATTTATATACAAAGTTAACTGCACAGACTTATCTGGAGCATTATGCAAATATGAGCTGATTTAAAGTGTAATTGACTAAGTATTTAAAAAGTTGCAGTATACATGGTAAAACAATAGTTGAGTTAGCTACATGTAATGGTGCAAAGTCAATAGCTAGTTTGCAATGCTTCTTATATTTAAGATTAAACCATGAAATCACGGTTTTTCCATTGTGTACAAATCTGCAAGATAACCTCTTCATATCGATTCTTTATTGAGAATTGGTCTTTAGACTGAAGAAGAATTTTGCATGCAAATGTAGATTGGATCGGCCATGAAAACAGGATTCTGGACAATGGTGGACATGGCAAGTGGGCGGTACCTTTGGCAGACCCTTGTTTCACCATCGGCAAAATGTGAATCTGAGAAGGCACGGTGATGAACTTATGTTATTTATATCATATTTTGTTGATTGGGGGACAGAGGAAAATTTGGCACAATCTCTGTGGTGGTTACATGTTGATGTGTAATACAGTGGCAATTATAACATGGGGATTATATGTCAAAGTAAATGCGCAAAATTGTTCATGTTTGAACCTTGTGTTGTATAAAACCATAATTGGGGGCAGTGCTGGGTGTATGGACTTTTTTTTTAGATAAAGGATATAAAATCCGGCCTCTATATCCACGAAGGATATACATAGCCAAAAGTTACACGAGCTTTTAGGCTCAAAGCCTCAAAACTAAGGTACATAAAACAACATGAAAGATAGCTTAAGGACAACGAAAAGAACTATAAAGGCTAAGCTTCAGCACTTTTGCTCCGTCCTTGCTTACAACCAAGCCCCTAACCTCATCCGACCGAGCCACCCAAACTTCGGTCTGCTTTGCGTGAAGATAGACCTCCGAGGCGACGTCTCCAAGAAGGCGATGAGAGTCACCGACGCCGCCCGCCTCACCGAGGCAAGGCTTTCACCTGGAGATCAGTACACATGAGAGCTATGGACTTTGGACATGAGATTTGGACTAAAGTTTGCACGTTGCATATTTCCACTAAATTCATGGTTAAATGTGTGGCTTGAAGCATATGACAAATGTGTGTAATTGGAATATGGGATTATCTGAAAAAGGCTGATTGGACTGTAACTTTCTTTTGTTGGAATGATGTTCCATTATAGGTTTCTTCCTTTCCTAAGCAGTGTCTGAAGTAGCTGGTTTGGTGCCGTGCTTTTGAGTTCTCTTGTTGGGTGTTTGGTATTTGTAATGCAACTTGTAAAGAGGCAATCTTGTCATGGTGTCTTAGTGTGTGTGATTTTGGTGAAGTGTATTCCTGCCATAATGATAATGTGCATAATTGAGAAGCGTATTCCTACCATAATGATAATGTGCATAATTGATGCACAAATGTTTCCTCTGGTTAGCATCATTTCCATTGCTGTAGCATACTGAGTAGCCTATATGGATTTGCTGCAAGAAGAGCTTGCAAGCGAACAAGCACAGCCTTCTTCCGTCACATGCACACTACTGTCGCTGCAAGCAAAGCAAAATAGTTACACACTGGGAAACCGTTCAACGGCCACGGTCTGAAGAAACGCTCGTTGTTGTTTCTGGTGCCCGACTTGCTGCCATGCTCACACAATGTCCTTAGCCTCATCGCCTCCATTTCTGACAAAGCCATTGACATCCACCAAGTGTATGGTTCAGGTAAATCGTTGGGCAGACACCTCTCTTCAGACAGCAAGAACCGAACAGCAGCACATTGTTCCCTCCAAACCACAAGTAAGGCTGGGCTGGCCCATTCTTTTTCACAGGTATGCATGGTAGCCTAAAATCTTGAATGCAAGCACCTTGTTCCAGCAGTCCTTTTGGAATGAAGTCCATTTGCTAAACCAGCAAGCAGGTTTGGGTTTTTGCCCCATCTTTGTGAACAGACTAAAGGAGGTGTTTCTGCAAAATTCAGAGTACTATCAGCTCCTATGTATGTTGCTTCCCGTAACTTGAGCAGCAAAATATGTCTTGAAACTTGAGTAGCAAAATATGTAGGACACGATCCCCAGATCATAGTTGTACATCCTCCGATAAAGAGCATTTCTTGTGTTACATGTTTGCCATGGAGAAAAAAAAAGGTCTCAATTGCAATTGCAAACACCCGCAAACACCCTGTTCCATGAGGACATTTCAGGATTGCGTTCAAGTTCTCTTCATAAAAATATTACTGAATGATCATCACATGTTGTCGACCTACTTGTTTTTTTCAAGAAAAAGTCCATATAATACCCGAACTTTACTCGAAAGTCTGTTCGACATCTTAAATTATGAAACAGAACATTTGACCCCTCCAAACTTTGTAATCTAGTTCAAATGACACTATGATCCGATTTTAGATTGTGGTATTAGCCGCATGGCACAATAAATGGGCGGTTTACCACGTAGAATGACACGCTAGTCAAGTTTGGGGGAATAACATATTGGACCCATAGGACCTTCTCTTTTTAATTGAAACAGAGAGGGAGGGAACTATAAGGAGCGGTGGTTATGGAAACACAGTTGGGAGCTCAATGGGGTCCGCATGTTATTGACCCAATTTAGCTAGCGTGTCATTTTATATGGCAAAGCCGTACTTTCATCCTGTCATGCCTTAACATATCCTATAAAGATACAACCAATGTACAGATGAACGAATCAAGGACAAAAGCATCTAGGTTGGAACTTGGAACTTAGAAGGGTTTATCCTTTAGCGGTACATACAACTTGGCATAGCTGTGAATTGTGATTTGGTTGCTGCAACTCACTAGATTGGATCGACATTTGACTGATCAAATTAGTAATATTACCTCTTAGAAAGTTGTTGGGATGTTTGTTTAGGAATGTGAAAAATGAGCCCTTGGATGTTGGATCTATCCCCAGTTATGGGAACAAAATTCTTTTCCCCACAAGTGGGGTTTAAATATATTTTATGGATCAGACTAATCAACATGTGAAGTATGTTTCGTCTTTTCTTTTGTTTATCAACCACTTCACTTTCTGTGGTTTTTAAAATGATATTCTGCTTCGTTAATACATATTTATTTCCATTCTAATGAAGCTGTAGGTTTCTGTATTTGTCGCCTAATTATTTCTTTCTAGAACCCAGGGGCGGTTTTGGGGGGGGGGGGGGGGGGGGGGGGGTTGGGGGTGCATGGGGATGCAACTGTGCTCCAAAAAACTTTTGGAAGAAAAACAAATATACAAGAGGTATATTAGGTATATGTATATTTTATGGGGTTCTATTTGCACTTTTTCTCTAATTTCAATTCAAAAGCATCTTCCTCGTGGAAGAAAAAACAAATATATAAAAGGTATATTGGATATGTGTGTGTATAGGAAATGATTCTGTTCTCCTGAGAGTATGTACTTTCACTTGTTATATACCGCTTAAATGATGTTATTATACCTCTTTATCCTTTTAAGTATACTCTAATAACGATTATAAGATACTCCAAAGTAAGTTTCATTAAAAATATCTGTTGTAGGGTGGCCCCCACTTGCACCTATTCGGTCTACTGGGCTAAGAGGCCCAATAAGACATATAAAAGGACACCTACACCCCTAACATAGTGGGCCACTGTAGAGGTATCATTGTAATGAGGCCTTAGGGCCATGTATATATATATAGCCTTGAGAAAAAAGAGAGACGGGAGGTTCAGTTTCACACTTATCTACTAGTCTTCCTATCTACTGTTTAATCTATAGCCACAACAGTTGGTTACGTCCATGGGGGGCGATGAGCAAGCTACGAGCTTGGAGAAATAATGGCACCCAAGAAAGCAGCAGCGACGGCCAAGCAAAAGAGAAGCGTGGTGGCAACGGGCGCTGAGCCCAACATGCAAAGGCCGGTGGTTGAGGGCTCCCCACCCCCGTGGTAGTGACGCCCCAGCGTTGCGAGTGGCAAGCGCCGATGCGAGAAGCCACTCTAGCACCCGCGCTGATACAATCGTCGATGATGACGCCCGCACCAGCACATCAAGTGTTCCCGGAATCCACACCGGCACATCAATTGACCCCGACGTCTACGTTGGCACATCAATCGACCTCAACATCTGCGCCGACACATCAAGCAACTCCGGAGCCCACGCCAGCACAACAAGCGATCCCAGAGCCCACACCGGCATGGTTGTCAACTTCGACGCTCACGTCGGCCCCATCACCAACCGTCACGCCCGCACCAGTGCACCCAGCAACTTCGACGCCCAACCCGTCATCGCTAATGGCCCCGCCACATGCGCCTCCACGTTGATAGACCCCACCGCATTACATTTCTGGCAATTTAATTGAATTGTATAGTTATAATTGTATCTAGTATTGACATTATTTTGCGGTGACTTAATGAAACCTAGAATGTTTAGAGCTTAATTATGCAAAAACCTTTCAATTAAGTTCGTACTTACTAAAAATTGTAATTTAGTCAAAAGAATTTAAACCTCCTATTCACTTCTCTCTAATCGGTTATCCTTGATCGTACAGCCATATGTAAGTGCACCACTGGTTTGTCGCACATCGGCAAGTCTCCCCCATTTTGATTCCATCAGACTGCGTCTTATTCGGACAGACCAAACCACATGAAACCCGTCACTCAAACTTCCTTTCAACATTTCTCGATTTTATTGTGCTATACTTGAGCTTATCCATTTTACCTGGCATGTTTGATCGTTCTGGGTCTTGGCTTCTCTATGAGCGTAACCCCGATCCTTATCGTTGACCATAATTGACTACAAGCGACATTGCATATCTAAAAATCAAGAAATCGTTTTCGAGTATAAGTTCTTCATAAATTAACCCACATTAGCTGTAATATATATAATGCAATATACATGCACTGATTTAAATCAATTCATGACTTAATTTTCTAAGATCAAGAAATCGTTTTCACGTACAAGTTCTTCGTAACTTAACCCACATTAGCTGTAATATGTATAACGCAATATATATACACTGATCTAGATCAATTCAAATCAATCCATGACTTAATTTTCTAAAATCACAAAATTCAACCAAAGCAAAACCGTAAATTACAAAATCTAAATTTCCACTTCTTCGATAACGAGAATAGCTCGTCACAAGAAAACACGGTACTTCTCGCTTGGTTCGGGACGGCTCTACATCTGCAGAGCGGGCAGGTGCTGTGGTTCGTGAGCCACTGGTAGATGCACTCCTTGTGGAGCTTGTGCCGGCAACTCCGCGGCGTGCAGCACCTGTCGCCGTCCGTACATGCACAACAACCAGACTGGCCTGTTTCGATGTTGATTGACATCGATCGATGGCTTCAGGATAATCTATATCAAATTATCAATCGATCGATCAATGCGCCGTGGGAAGGGACGATGTGATGGAGTGGCTCACCATGGGCTTGATTTGTTTCGCTTTTGCCATCGCCGAGGTGGTGCTCTGCTTCCGGCGGTGGCGCAACCATCGCAAGGAATCCCTGTGCGTCGAACAGCAACTGGAGATGGAAGATTTAAGTAGAATCAAGTAGCAGGATTTACGGGAAGGGCATACTGCAATAATCGACACAATAGAAGATTAAAGGATAATTTGCAGATTTACTTCTGGACTATTCGGGAAGCTGAATGCAATTTGATTTTGATATTACCTTCTTTTCGAAAAGATTCCAATTCATTTACCACTTTTTCTCTTTTGCCTTTGGCACAGTTGGGACCAGCACACTGCCACTGGACCTTCATCATCCCACAGGCCACAATGCATCACAAATCCTTGTCTCTTCATCCTTTTTGCTTTTGCTGTTCCCAACGCCATGTCGACGTTCTTGTCCTGTACCACCACCACCAGTCCACCACTGCTCCTGCTTTCCCTTCACTTTGCCACTGGACTTCAAAATGCTTCGAGTTTAGACATGGCAAGGCTGCTTCTCTAGTCCCCATCACTCTACATCTATCAAACACACCACTCTCAGCTCAGGTACTGCTTCTCTTCTTGCCATCCATGGTTTCTTGGAGATAGAAGGTTCAACTGACAATTTCGTTCCTTTCTAAGGTTATTTGTAACTGGGTGGTTAAACTATTGAGCACAGATGCCTAACATGATTTCTGTTTACTCACTGAGTTTGGTCGTTCGGGGGATTCTATCTGTAACTCTGTCTCTTCACTTGTTGAGTTGTTCGTTTGTTAACATTCTGAGCTAACAACGGAGTTGCTTGTGACCTGACGTTTTTCCAACAGCCCAAAGTTCTAAGCTAGTAGACCTTATCTTGCTCATGCATATATTTAGCCGTTATCCTACTTCAAGTAGGAAAATGCATATGCTACTCAGTCTCCAGCTGGTTGCTCATACCTAGTAGAATGTGGTGTCTGAATTTCATTATACTCCTGTTCAAAACGGTTGTGATTGAACCAAAGATTTACTTGTTGCCAAGATGTTTCTTTAGTCTGCATTACCTGTTTGGTTTAGATTTGAAATATTTAATCAATTGCCCTATAGTTGATGTGCGCTTGATGATTTTGGGTGGGGGAGGGTGGGTGGGGGGATGTTGCTGCATATCTGTGGTGACAGAGCAGAGTTGTTCAGTCCCTGTGTCAAATTACAAGACAAAGAAAACCATTTTAAACCATATATTACACTAATTATTTGAGAGTAAAGTATAGCATAATCCCTGCCAAAAACACCTTATATTTCATACCAAAGATTTATTTTTCTCTTCGTTTGAACAGAGTCAGGCCAAATGGAGTCCCGGACACCAAGGCCTGCAAGGACTACCTGCAATGTTCCTGGTCTCTTGCTAGGCCTCTCCAAGCTCTGCAAGCTCACAAAGGTTTGCGCAGCGCCCGATGTTACTGACACAAAAACAGAATTCGGAGAGGGTGTGGGATATGATCAGAAGTTAGTTGTCATAATTCTGCTCGAGGCAATTGGAGCCCTCAAGTCAGCCTACATCAAGCTGCAGAAAGCTCACATACCTTACGATCCTACCAAGATCGCCTTTGCCGATGAGATCATCACCTCGGAGCTCGACTCGGTCACAGCTCTTCAGTGCTTGTGCAGTACGAGCGGCGGCGTCGGGTCGTTGATCAACGAACGATGGTCGTTGGTGCAGGAACTGGAAGCCGAGGTGAGGAAGAAAGAATCTGACATTGCCCTGCTGAGGAGAGAATTGGAGGGGCTGCAAAGAGCGAATTCGACGCTGAATAAGCAGATCAAGAAGAAAGCATCAGTTGGACATGGCAAGGCTTTCGTTCTACCAAAGCAATTGACGACACCTAGTGCATTCTTGGAGCTGTTCAAGATGGCGTCGACATCGGTGCATGACTTTGCAGAGTTGATTACTAGCTTGATGGCCTCTTCGTCAGATCATTGTGTCAGCAATGCAGACGAGCAATCGTGCAAGAAGTACTCTCTTGAGGCGTCCTTGTCACAGACAATGCTAGGTGGTGGTGCAGGACCTGAAGAAGAAGAAGAAGAAGAAGGGTTCGATGCTGCTCGTTTCGATCGAATTATGAGATCCTGTGACCCTCTTGACGCCCTGATGGAAGATCCACGCTCCAGTTTCTCAAGATTTTGCCGGGCAAAGTATCTGGCAGCCGTGCGGCCAGAAATGGAGTCCGCGATGTTCAGAAATTTGGATCAGAGGGCGTTCGTGCGGCGCGGTGGGCATCCGAGGACGTGGTTCTACCGCGCGTTCGCGACAATGGCGAGGTCGACGTGGGCTCTGCAGGTGATGGCTGGCCGGGCGCACTGCTCCGCTCATGGCGTGAAGATGTTCTATGCTAAGAGGGGGAGCAAGTACGCAGAGGAGTACATGGAGAGCGTGGCTGCGCTCGGTGGAGAAGAAGAGGAGAAGCCTCGCGTTGCGTTCACCGTCACGCCGGGATTCAAGATCGCCGACACGGTGGTCGCTTGCAGGGTGTTTCTGATCACATCCAGAGGACGCCGTCAGTAACAGTGACCCGAAATTCAGGTAGTAGCTATACTAGCCAGCTTATTATTCCCTACACCGTTCCTGTTTTCCCCCGTGTAACTGCACTAGAAGAGCCTGCATATGCAGGCCTGGAGCTGTAATAAATCTCCGGAATTAATTGGTTAATCTTGATTAATGAGCTAACATGCTTGTACCTTGATACTTCGGTCCGTTCATATAGTCTTTTGGCTTTAACTTATGAATAGTAACAGCTTGTAGAGAGAATACCAAGACTAGGGAATTACATTAGTTGGGCTCGCCATACCTGTTTGATCTTGAGTTCCCCCATGGATATGAGAGCCTTCTTGTTACTGCTGAGGAAGAGGGGAATGAATGTGACACTGGCAACAAACATATCAATGGCAAATTACTAGTATGGTTGATAGGGAGCATGGAATCAGTTGTTCGAGAGCAAGTTGAAACTATGACCATTGTTTCTGATGTGTGGGTAACCCTGGAAAAGCAGTTTGCAGGAAAGTCAAATAAAATGCAAGCCACTCATATTATGCATGAGTTGACTAACTTAAGATAAGGCTCATGGCCTATGATAAGAGTATGCTGGTGAGATGAAGAGGTTGTATAGAGATTTGCATTATTACCATCCTTTTGAACCTATTGACAAGAAAGATTTGGCTATCCACCATAAATGGGTTGAATAATTTATGAGCAAGCTTTTCTTGGATGGCTTAAATCCAGAATTTGATATTCATCATTAGCTAATCTTCTCTAAACAAGAGGACTCGACTTGCTGATGATAAGGAGGATAGCCAAAGGTGTTTAGATGCCCGCGTAGCTTTGTCCATACAATCATTCCATGCCTCCAACACATCAAGTGGACGAGACAAGAACAAATTGTTATGTGATTATTACAAGCAGAAAGAACACATCAAAGACAAGTGTTTCAAGCTACATGGTTATCCACCTAGGTGGCAGAAAGGGAGATCCCGGCCATGGGGAGCTCAAGGTGGTTGGAGGAACAAAGCTAATCACGCTACATCTACAGGGGTGGTGCCGATGGTAGATGTGTAAGCTCTTGAGGAGTTCAAATCCAAACTCAAACTCTCAGAAAGCTCATCCTCCACTCAAGGTTCCTCGAAAGGTGATTCTAGTTTTCATGTCATTTCTCAAGGTATGGAATTCCATCAAGCCCTTACAACCACAACCCAATCTAAACCTTGGATTATTGACACTGGAGCCACAAACCACATGACAAGAGTCTTTAACCTATTTACCTATTACACACCATGCTAAGCTAAGATAAGGTGCATGAAGTTGATGGATCCACAGTATCAATCACAGGTCGAGGATCTATCCGATGCACTAAAAACATTATCCTTGTCACTAGTTCTACATGTTCCTAATTTCTCTATTAACCTGCTACCTATCAGTTCTATTACCAATCACTTAATTGTAGAGGATGGTTTGATCCTACCTGCTGTGCATTTCAGGAGCTAGAGACAAAGATACTTCTTAGGACTGGGACCGTGCATGATGGACTCTACTATCTTGATGAATGTAGTGATGAAGTTGCTCATGCAACCTGTATGTCTCCTAGTCAAGAGTTAATACTTCACCACCTCAGCCTTGGACATCTCTCTTTTGTTGCTTTGTCTCGTATGTATCCCTCTTTGTTTAAGTCTTGTCGTAGAGAATTCCTTGTATGTGACACATGTGAACTAGCCAAACATGCAAAGGGTACCTATCCCAGTAGTGGTTTAAGGAGTAATAAACCTTTTGAAGTAATTAACTCCGATATTTGGGAGCCCTGTGAGGTTCATTCCATTTCTGGACATCGACGGTTTGTAAACTTTATTTACTGCTTTAGTCGCTATACTTGACTTTCCTTACTGAAACATAAAAGTGATGTGTTCTCTATTTTCAAAGATTTGTGTGCTTTCATCGAAAATTAGTTTGGAGCAACTATATAAATGTTACGGTTTGACAGTGGTACAGAATATGTTAACCAGGAGTTTGAGCAGTTCCTTGTCTCCAATGGCACTGAACACCAAACCACTTGTGTTAATACTCCTGAACAAAATGGTGTTCCAGAACAAAAAAAACAGACATATGCTTGAGGTTGCTCGTTCACTTATGTTCACAATAAATATTCCTAAGTTTCTTTGGGAGAAAGTAATTAAGACTCCAACATATATGATAAATCGTATGCCACTTCATGTTTTTCATCATAAGACCCTGCTGAATGTCTTTTAATAACGAATGATTTCGTGGCTTCTCCAAAGGCTTTTGGGTGCATATGTTTTGTTCATGATTATAGGAATTTTGTTGGGAAACTTGATCCTCGTGCTATTAAATGTGTTGTTGTGGATTATTCTCATTTTCAAAAGGGGTACAGGTGTTGGTGTCCCTCTAAACATCGCTTGTTTGTGAGTATGGATGTAACTTTTTTGTAAAAATGAGTCATATTATGGACCAACCAATGACACTGGTTTTACCTTATCCCCACCTGAAGTGCAACAAGAGGGGGAGAGTAATAGTGGAGGTACTCGTGTGAGTTCTGTTATTATTCCTACTTCAGGGGCTTCTACTAGTGGGCCTAATGATGGTAGTAGTATTTCAAGTTAGGAGGAAGGAATAATTAATGGGACAGGTGGTAATAATTGCCATGGGGACATGCAGGCTGTGATAGAAACTTTATCACCACATTCACAGAATGTAGAGCCTCCTATGCATAGGACTCAGGTACCAATTCCCTTTCCCTTAATCTAGTTGCTCCTACTAGTACTGTAGGGCGTGGTAATAATCAAGTGTCATCCTTTTCACCCCAATTCAATGATTTGCCTATTGCTTTAAGAAAACTAGCTAGATCATCATAAATTCCAGCACACCTAAAAAATTATGTAGGTTATAAGCATAACATTGCAAACTTTATTTCCTATGAACATTGCAACCCTTCCTTTCATAGTTTCATTGCCTCTCTTGATTTTGTGTCCATACCAAGTAACTGGAAAGTAGCTAAAGAGGACCCAAAGTGGAAGGCAACTATGCTTGAAGAGATGAGAGCTTTGGAGAAGAATAAAACATGGGAGCTTGTTGATCTACCAGGCATCTTATGTAAAAATGCATCCTAGTTAGATGGTCACATCTTAAGGGCCTGTTCTTTTGGGATATGGCTTTTGGCTGTTCACCAGAGAAAATACAGATAGAAAGAGACTCGCGTGCGATTTTGGCCAATATAAATGAAATCGCCGCAGTGTCTACTACAATCGACCTGTAGACTCCATCTTGAAAAGACACTACATTTAAAAAACTAGTTACTATAGAAAATCTAATTATTGCAAAACAACGGCTTTTAGAAGCTAAAAAGAAGAGGCAAATCTTCTCCCTCCAGCTCGTTTCGCACGTCTAGCGCTCCGATTTTTCTTTCTTTATTTCTTTCACTAACTTGTATGTGTCTTCCATTCCACCAAGACGTACCCACAATTGATGGATTCTCAGTAATTAATTAATTTGATTAAATAGAAATGCACAACATGTATCCTCATCATCACAATTCATGCACAAATTCCCCCTTGATTGTTCGCTCTTTGACTTGCCTTCCACGCTTGCTAGCTTGTCTCTCACGATCGACGACTGCACCTAATTGCCTATAGATTTGCTTCTTCCTCTTCTATTTATATTGACTACGACCGATGATTTTTGGCTAAAAATAAATAGTAGTGACTAAAAGAAGCGGCTTTTAGAATGAGAGGGCGAGCAATATAGAAATTAAGGGAGACATGTGTGCATAAGACGGGAGCGAGAGGAGTGGGGTGCGTGATGCGCCCGTGCCCCTGCCTTATCCCTAGAGTGAGACAGGAGCAAGAGGAGTGGGGAAGCCATTTCAAAAAGCGAGGTGTTCATATTGACTTCTAATAGAAACCAGTATGAATAGGCCCATAGTGCATCCATTTCAATCGTCTCCATCCATAGTTCCACACAACCAACCAAGAAGGAAGTTGATCCATCCCTAATCACTCCATTGTGTTCATTCGATACCGACGAGGTCAAATGGCACGGGCGGGGACAGTCAAGTGTAACGACCGCACTATCAACGGCCCCATGGACCAACGAAGCTATGGATAATGCCAACGTCCACATCTTCATTAATCATTCATCTCTGGCATGGAGAACGTAAAGCGAAGACTGAAGACGACGACCAATGCGCAGCTTAATCGGAGGTATTCCGTGGGTTATCCTACGGATGTATTTAACCGAGGGCCTTTCGAGGCCCTGGAAACTAGAACAATATATTGTCTATGTCAGATCTGCTATGCAAAGCAGGTTACGGAGCGCACATATATAAAAGGAACTTGTAATTTTGTTCTTCTCAAATGAATGAATAAATATATGTTTTCCCTATCTTTTGTTGTGTTTATATATTTGTGTACCTTAGTACACTAGCACGCTCGCATCTTATACCCCGCGGCCAAAAATCCTTGAGCGATGTCTCACGTCAAACACTTCCCAAAACATAATTTTATTACCATTACCAACATTCCATTGGTAGACCATCTTGGTTGCTGTACTAGCCCATAAAACCCCTTTCCAAAAGGGGAAAGCATTCATGTCAGAACAAGCAAACACATAGGAATTAGCAGTGTTGTATTTATAATCTATAACTTGCTTTCGTAGACTATTCTCACCTAAACCATACCTCCAAATCCAAGAAGCTAACAAGCAAAGCTTCAACTCTCTCAAGTTGGAGATGCCTAAGCCACCATACTCTTTCTTTTGGCACACAAGGTCCCAATTTGCTAAATGGTACTTATGATGACCCTCATAGTTGTCCCAAAAACAATGAGCCATTTGGGAGTTAATCATTTCAATAGCCCACTTAGGAAATTAATTACAGAGAGGAGATAAACATAAATACTAACAAGATAAATTCTGACCAAAACTAATCTACCTCTATATGATAAAAAAAGTTTACCTCTCCACCCAACAACTCTTTTCATAATTTTATCTCAGATAAGTTGGATGTCCTTTTTTCTTAAATTTTGGTAATGTAAAGGAATACTCAAATACTTTAGGGGGGAAATTGCCAACTCTACACCCAATAACCTGAGCAAAGGGTAGTAATTCTTCTTCTTTTTTTACTAATTATGCAGTTGAACATATCCATGTATCCTGTCCTAGCTTGCTAGTCTTGGATTAAGATAGGATTAGGATTCGTCCACTTGCATACTTTGTCAACTTTTTGGATCGAGAAGCTAGCCCATATTGGACGCGCCTTGGAAATTGGAATTGCCTTAAATTGTTAATTGGTAAAAAGAACTTGTTAATTCGACCACTTGCTGGTTTTGAAGGATAAGCCTATATTGCATTTTTCTTATACCTTACACATGGACGACCAACAACCAAACGCTCATAATTTCCCAATTAGCATTGGATAATCACAATGTAGGCAATTGCTAACGCAAATGAAGCCTGTAGAAGCCCAAAATCAGGCACACACACACACACACACAAATATGTAGATTCATAAACAAAGAGGCATTTTCCTTTAAGAGGAAAAAATGATGATACATCTTGTTTTACTATGAAAATTCAGATGCAATCATGTGTATGATACTCAAAATCATGCCCCTTTTTAAACCTGAAACAGAGCTAACAACAATAGAGCAAAACTATGTTACAGATCCAACTAATTAACGAAGATATGGAAAGACAACAACAGGCAAAGGGAGGGGGGGGGGCATTTTTTTCTCTTGAGAAAAGACTAAATACTTCTATGAAGATTGCAAATCTAACAGCTCTTGCATATCTCTGTACCTACAGATTTCTTCAAGCAACTAATGTTAGTTCAAAAGATGGGGCCTTTCAACACAAGGCCTCTCCAAACCCAAACAGATTACATTGAGAGCTTCCAAGCGACTCTCGAATGCTCATGAGGTCAAAACAACAGAGCTAAAGTAGATCTCTACCACACACGTTCCTCCTTCAAAGGGGTTATGACAGCACAAGCTGCATTGCAGCTGCATGGAGTCTGACGACTAGAGAACGAGAAGGTAAAGTTGGAATGTACACGATGATGCTTATTTTGCAAAGTTAACCTCTGCTATTTCTGCAGTGACTGTGCACCATGTATCAGTATCTTTTTCTTGGCCCGCGTTATCTCTGATACGCAATGAACTATATATCGCATCAACTGGATAGGGGTGGGAAGTCACCATTGTCCTTGAGATGATATGGCTTAGTATTCCTGTAAATTGTAGTGTAGGATTAAACATTGTAAACGGTGAAAACATGCATGAGAACTGAGTAGAGAAGTTACAAGATGAATGTGGTAAAAAAAATTGAAAAGAAGAAATTCACATTTCAAGCTGAACAAATATGCCTTCACGGTAAGAATTAAAATATGGATGGTTTCCACATTATATTTCACTGTCCAAGCGTGAGCTTCACATGGCCATCTCAATATTTTTTCTGGAAGCTCCAACCTAACAGACCTTAGATTATGTTCAAGAACTTATTAATTATGGCATGCCTCAATAGTCAAAATCTCATTGCTGTTTCTTTTTCGGAAGGTAAATGTCTCATTGCTGTAACATGGTAAAGAAATGGCTATTAGGTACACATCCCTTTAATGAAACAGTTGATGTTATTGCTTTTGATTACTAAAAGAATGCATCATATTCATACTTACCTCATTCGATTAGAACCTGTTCCAGGATTTTGTGCTGGTGACATAGGGCTCACAGGTGCAGAAGGGTGACTGTTAGAAGCAGAATTTGACCTGTTAGCTTGGTCTTGGGAGGTACTCCTAGCTTCCAAAGGCTTAGCTTGGTCTTGGGAGGTACTCCTAACGTCCAAAGGCAACGCCCCCAAGGTCCCAAACTCAAGTTTACTGTCTTGTGGGTGAACAAAACCATTGCCATGAAAAATATCCCTTGGAGCCTGGGAAGACGGAGATGGTACCGGTATCTTGAACGGAGAGGGAATTCCATGATCATTTGCACCAGGAATATAAATCTGCAATGGTGGCTCTTGCCTCAATTCCTCCGAAGGTATCATATCTGCAGGCATATCCACTCTGCCATAGCGGTGAGACCTATGATAGTTACTCAGAGGGAAATTATTCCTTCCTCTTTCCCCTCGTCCAGTGGGCCTGTCCTTGCACAAATTCTACAACATCCAACAAGGCAGAAAAGTCAGCAAAAACATAAGACATGCCCAAACGACACAAATATAATGCCTAACCTTGCAAAAATAATACAATTCTGCAATAGAAACGTAACATTAACGGGGATATGTTCCAGATAATTTAAGCACAAGAACATTAGTAAATCATTGCTCAAAGCATTGATATGAATGGCATGTGGAATAAAAAAAAGAACATATAGGGTAACACTAGATGCAGTTTATTCAAAATGTGGATTTAAGTTGTACAAGCATAAAGATGTGCAAAAAGAGAACTTACTGGGTCAGGAAAGTAGGTGCCTGTTCCACGAGCTCGCATAGGATCATCTGTTTGATAAAATGGCCTTAAAACAAAATAGCCAGGTGGATAAGGACCAGGGACTATTCCATTTGTACCAGCATATCCATATGCATTTTTTCTGCTATGACCATTTGGTGAGCGCTTGTTCTGATATTGTGCAGGTGGTGGGGTAAGCATTTGATAGTAAACTTGATTAAATGGATAATCTTGGTTCGTTGGATAATCTTGGTGGCACCCTTGTGCATAGAGAAGATTATTCAAATTTGTTGTGTAATCTCCGGTAAATTCTGATATATTGTCACTGGTGGTACCTCCATCACCACCCAATTCTTTACCTTGAACTCCATTGCTATCTGCCTCTTTTCTTGGTGTTAAGCAGTAGTCCACTGGATGTGTTGAAAATTCATTGCCATACTTAGTGCTTTCAATGGAGTGGCGAGATCTGCCTGTGTTGCCCTTTGTTGATATCCCATGGTGTGACGGTTTGGTATCATCGTTTACATCAACCTTACCATTTTCTGACTCGTAAAAGAGATGTGGGGCATAGTAACCTTTCCCAGATGGCAAGGAACATGTTCCACTAGTTGATGGTGCGGCCTCACAGAAGTCACTGCCATTCCTCATACTAATCGAATGAGTAGTCACAAGATTTGAAACAGACTTCATTTCCTTGTACTCAGCCATAGAATTGCATTCATTTTGCTTTAGAGACCCATGATTATTGGAATCTGAAATGCTGATGGTATTGAACTGATCAGATAGATCGCCAAAGGAATTATTGTATGAAGGTGAACAACCCTTGTTGGCTCTTTCAACATTGAAGTCCAGTGTGATGTCCTGCACGTCTGGCCTTACCCTAGTGTGATGTCTCTTCAATGTGTTCCTGAAGAACTGATTCACTTCATCCACAATAGAATTGGCAGGCATTTGAAGGATCTTCCCAAGCTTTCGGGCACCAAGATCAAATGCACTGCGTATTCGGTAAAAGTTACCTGTGCATTGCATAGTGGAATTAGGCCAGGCTAATTAAATGAAACGAAAAAAAGAAATATGTTCGAAGCATCTTGGATAATGTTAAGGACAAAATAAACAGCAATCCAACAGCCTAATGCACATAAGCAACTATGCAGTATACCACAAGAAAGTTATGCATGTGGATCGAATTAACAATAAGCACTCATGCAACAGACAATAATTCAGTGCCATCAGTATCCATGTTCTCGCCTATCAGACAGCAGCAGCATCTGGTAGCAAGGTTCAAAAACCCGGAACCGGAGGGAATCCTGGCCAGCGGGCGGTACCAGTAACCGGCCGGTTACAGAAAACCCCGGAAAAAACATTCAAAATTCATGAATCAAATTTTGAATTTGAGTGATTTGAAAACCGGTAACCATTTTGGTAACTGGAAAAACCGCTAAAAAAACGAAAAAACCAAGTTGAGAGTACAATAATTGAAGCATATTTAGCTCATATAATAGGTAATCTAGCACCAAAAGGCCTAAAGTGCCCTAAGCCAACCTAGAAAATGCATTAGACCTAAAAGTAACCCGACGGTTTTTTTTACCGGTTCCCACCGGTAAATCAGGTTACCGGCTGGTAACCGGTGGTTTTTTTGAACCCTGTTTAGTGGTAAGGTGGTGTAGGGGCACAAACATCACATTGGTATGCAATGCAAGTGAGCATAGTTGCTACGTGCAGAACTTACTATTTGCATGCACTGTTCATGAGCGTGAACAGCACAGTGGGTATTGTAGCAAAGCCCCGTGTCGAAGATTGGGATAGTTCTTCGTCCCAAGCAAGTTATTATGCCCCAAATTAGTTGGATTAGTTTCCTAGGATAAGGATTAATTGTTTGGTATCTTATCTATTAAGTTTGGTAGGTTATTATCGGGATTGATTCTTTCTATAGTTGTTTTTAGGACAGTCCTCTATATAAGGAGGTCATCGTCATAATCAGCCAAGCAAGAAATAAAACAAGTTCCCTAGTCTATCTCTTTCGTGCCCCTGTGGTGTGGCTGCCGTCAAGGCGCTGTCACACAACTTGGGTCCAGGGACACCGATCAGGCCTAAGGGCCCTTACCCAAGCTCACACTAGATAGTAGTGCTACTGCTTGGTTTAAGTGGCTGAGAGTTTCCTTCTGCACATAATTGAAATGAAATATCTTGGCCCATTGATAAACGGCAACTGCACTCAGGTACGCAGCAGCGAGGCAGTAGCAAAAGCAAAACAGTCCGAATAGCACTAGTTGCAGTTAATGGTAAGTTTTAAAAAGAATTAGATTTAGAAAAGGTATATACACAAACTGCAAATTTGGACAAGCACGTATCAAAAGTAGAACTCTGGATTTGGGAAGTCCAATGCAACCTCTCATTATGTGAACTGATGGTGCAAGCACGTATCAACAAAAGAACTCTGGATGTGGGCAGGGGCAGACCCACCATGACTCATGGGTATTCACTGAATACCCAAAATTTTTGGTAAAAAAATCAATTATATACAAGGTATAATACATATGTATACTAATAGTTGGGCCAAATTCGTCCTGTTCATACCCAATCAACCTAAATTGGCGCCGGATCCTTTTGGCCCATTTCCCTCTCCCGAGCGCAAATTGGCGACACTGGCCCAGACCCACTGTTGTTATTCACACGACACACGGTAGAAACTCTAAGCCTCACCTAGCCTCTCCTCACTCAAGTCTCCTCTCTAGCTCTCTCTGTCTAGCAGCGCAGGAGGCTTCTGGTCTTTTGGGCTCTAGATTTCTGAAGGCAAGACTCAGGAGGCTGCGCAGGAGCGCTGGAGTGGCCGCCTCGCAAGTCGCAAGTCATCTCGCCGGCGCAGCCGCCCAGGTACGTCCTCCCCGACCCAGCGACCATGGCGGCATAGCCCCATATCCCCAATCCAACCTTTAGTAATTACGTGTCTAAATAAAGACGTAAGTTGTATTTTGCTTAAAGAAGTAAGGCATATGTAATGATTCTAAAGTTTTTGTATAGTAGTTGATTATATTGTGATGACTGATGTATCAATTATTTAGAAACTATGCAAATGTTGTCAAATCTTTCTTCTAGCTTGATGTGTTAGACACTTGGATGGTTTGATACCCTTTGGTGTCTGGCTGTCCGATCCATGTTTTGTTTAACAATTTAGGTCATGGTTGTCACGGCGTAATTGGCGACCACGGCGCCTCGTAGGCGCCAGGACGCCTAGGCGACGTCCAGGCGAGGAGACGGCGACGCCTAGGCGACACTGTGTAGGTTCGACGCTGCGCTGTCTCCCCAAATACGCCATACGCTGCGCTGTCTCCCCCAATATATTAACTCATATGCGCTGTCTCCCGACTCTCTCATCTCACTCGCTCCCCCCGACTCTCCCGTCTCTCTCGGACTCTCCGTCGACTCCTCTCCCCGTCGCCGCCTCCCCCGTCCGCCGCATCCTCTCCCCGCCGCCGCCTCCCCTCGCATCCTCTCCCCATCGCCGCCTCCCCTCGCCTCCTCCCCCCACCGCCTCCAGCTCTCCGCGCCCGATCTGCTAACCCTAGCCGCCGTCGCCGGCGGGAGGGAGGGAGGCTGCGCGGGTGGAGGGAGGCGGCGCGGCCGGAGCGCGGCCGGAGAAGGCAGGGGCGGACGACGTACCTGGGCAAGGCGAGGCGATCCTCCCTGGCGTCTCCTCCCCGGCGCCTGGACGCCAAGTCGTCGCCTAGGCGACGACAAGGCGACGCCGTGACAACCTTGATTTAGGTAACACTACTTAAGTTACTTAGCTAGAAACCGTTCAACAAAGTATGGTCATGATAAATGCACTTTTGAACTTCTGCTTACTGAACACAAAAAACTGACAAAGAGAATTGTCTTTTCACTTGATTAAAGGATCTCGTTGGGATTGTAGAATTATTCAGATTTGAACTTTGACTCAGATTAGTAGTTCCAGGGAAACAGTTCATCTCTAATTACAGCCATCACGGTTAAAACAATTAGCCTTTGAGTACTATTCTTCACTCATTGCTGAAGTTGCTTCCTTTTGTGTGATTGTCTACATGACAGTTCAAGTCATGTTCATATAGTAATTCTAAAGGTTTGGTTCCCTGGGTGAAATGAGCTACAATTCAATACATATTGCTTAGAATGTTACGCTGAGTAACCTATATTTTCTGTCAATTAGGGTGACTGCATCTGTTACCAGGAGCACACATGAAATAAAAAAAGGCAAGGCGGTGATTTTTGTGGAGGAACCAAGAAGGAGAAGATTTATCTACAGCTGAATCAATTCACTAAGCCGGTATCCATTTGGTGCCCTGTTGGCATGTTAAAAATTCCTTCCATTTCATAATATGATGCCTACTTCTGTCTTAGCTCTTGTTTAACAATATAGGACCCACACCAAAATCAAGGGTGTATTTAATAAGTTTCCCACTTCAATTTTTTCGAATACTCTATGGTAATAACCATGATTGTTACGGCGTCGCCTAGTCATCGCCAAGTCAACGACTTGGCATTCAGTCGCCAAGAGCTCGACGCCGAGGTCTACCACCCAACTTTAGGAGCTCGACGCCGAGGTCTCACACCGCTGCAGCCGCTGTACTCACGGGCCCGCGCCCCATCGCTTCTCCATCCGAAGCTGCCGCCAACTGGATCTAAAGCCGCACCGTCTCTTCCCGAGATGCACCAGTTGGATCTAGAGCCAGTCGCCTTGAATCTGGAGGTGTGCAGCAGCGGCACGCAGAGGGCGCGATGGCGACAGCAGTATGTCGTGCTGATGGCGGTGCAGCATGGCAGCAAGGTACATGGTGGACCAAGTCCGGCACGCAAAGGGCGCATGCAGTCCTCTCCAGCCGCCACCTCAGCCTATTGGTATCGCCTCCTCCTGCAGAGGCCAGAGGGGAGAAGGTGAGGGGAGGGGAGAAGGCAAGCAGCAGAGAGAGACGTGTGCGCGGTGAGAACGGCGTGAGAGAGGAGATAGGGGGAAAGGCAAATAGGCCGGTGGGCCGTCACATGCAAGGCAGGGACCAAATAGGAAAATAGACCAGAACAAAAAAAAGGAAGAAAATAAAATAGAAATTCATACACCTCAAATATTAATGCTATTTGCTACTATGGATCTTATTATTTGGATAATTTGTGCTATTATATTGCATGATTATTTAATTTTCGATCACATAAGGTATACTTGTATTTATTACTATCGTCTGTCGCCATGGCGGGCGCCTAGTCGACTAGGTGTCCAGGCACCCCAGTCTCGCCGCGACTTGTCAGAGCATCATGACAACCTTGGTAATAACCTTGTGGTCTAATATGATGAATGGGATTCTTTTCTTAAAGATGTCACTTCCTTTTGTGTGAAGCATAGCATCAAAGTTGCTCAAATGGATGGTTTCTATAAGCTGGTTGCACAATCTAAAAGGTTCTTCAAAAAAAAGTCAAAAATCTCTATTGCTTCTATGTTGAAATATTCTTAAGTGTTATTGACAAGCAGCTTTGAGAGCTTAATGATAAGTTTGATGAAGTAAACACATGTTTGCTTCTTTGAATGACGTCATTCAATCCTACTGATTCATTCACCACTTGTGACAAGGACGACTTTGTTAGGTTTGCTCATTTTACCTAAAGGATTCTCGAGCACAGAATTGATGCATCCTCTATTTCAACTTGCACACTTCATTGCTGATATACGTAGAGAGGAAATGTTTAGAAAAGTGAACAACCTTTCTGAGTTTTCCATTATGCTTGTTCAACAAAGAAGAATCTCAATTATGCAATTGTTTACAAACTTCTCAAATTGGTATTAATTTTTCTTGTAACAACTGCTAGTATTGAGGGTGTTTTCTTCAATAAATTATGTGAAAAATAAGCTAAAAAATAGAATGAGGGAGTAATACTTGAATTATTGCTTGGTTACATTTTTTGAGCAAGAATTTTTTTTCTGCAAGTTAAGGATGATGACATTATATCTCGCTTCCAATGCATGAAGCATTGTCGTGTTAATTTTTAATTATTTTATAATTTCTTTATATTATTTGAGATGTTGTCTCTAGTATGAACAATTGTACTTTAATTTCGCTACTATGAACCTTTATGCTTTCTATTGAATAATATTTTTGTAACTTCGAATACCCATCCTGAAATTCCTGGGTCTGCCACTGGATGTGGGAAGTCCAATGCAACCACTCATTATGTGAACTGATGGTGTGATGATTGATGAACTAGCAGATTACTGAAGGATCAGATAAGAAAGATATTGCCACATCACAAATAATATGGTAGAAAAAACAGTTATTTTTGCATGCATAATAAATGCCCAAAAGCTGAGTTGAGCTATCGACCAGCATTCTTCCCCTGAGTGGCAGTGTTAACCATGAGATGAAGATGAATTCACAAACAATTTAAGATTACAATGATCAAGTTAAAGCATCAACTTATCCTAAAATTAATAAAGCTGTGCGACACAATTTCAAGCATAACCATCCATTCCTACCATCAAAATACATGATCTAGAGGCAGCAAACAAACCTTTGCTGACACTGCGCCCAAGATTGTTACTCTGCTTCAATGGATCCACTATGTTGAGAAATTTTCGAGAGAATACTCGAGTATTTTTCTCAGAGTTCCTAGGGGGAACAGTAAACATTTGTGCACATTCTTTGAGAAACTCCTCCCGTTTAAGAAAACCATCATGAGAGTCTGGTGGGTCAGCTGTGCAAGAAAAGCTATGTGATGATCAATAATAACAGAAACTTTCAATCACAAAAAAACCATATCAGACTGCATTCACTTACTAACTAGCTCAGGTAGGGAAGACAAGGAAACAGGGCCATATAAGCTTATACCCTTATTGTCCCAGTCAAATTTGCTATAATAGTCCAGAAACCTATAGAGGACCTGCAGAAGACCAGATAGTCATGTCACCCTAGGAATATGCCTATCCTAAAGCAGCTTAGATAAGAAGGTGACAAAACAATAACTTACAAATGCGGCACAAAAATTTAAGTCTGAACTTACAGCTAATGGACCATCCAAAGACTCGTGGAAGAGATGGAGAATATATAACACCAATGTCTCCAAGGCATAGGTAGAAATTAAACCATGGTGAGCACCAAGAATGCGGCTTTCATAATAACACCAGGCTTTTATCAGCATTATACTTCTCTTAAAAAGGTGGGTTTTTTCAAATCTTTGATCAACCTGCAAAACATAATGGCTATAAATATAATTGCCAATGAGTAGACTGACCATAAGGAGTCCAGTCCTACCTTCATAAAGAAGGGAAAGGGAATGGATTTTTATCACGTCAAATATCAGATAGATGATAGATCTGTGCTTTAAGGAAAAGAACCAAGCAGCTATATGTTTGTGGTGACTTTTGAAATATTACCTGCTCGAGAAAACAAAGCGTACAAAGTCCACCAATCTGATTAAATGAGATGTCTACAACAATATTTTGGACAAGGCATTTAACCAGCTTGACCTGCCATCAGAAAGACTTGTCATTTGAAATATCCTGATGATGAAATACTAACAATATGTGACAACATGTTCACCGGTGCCCAAAATTTGCCCCTAACAATTCAGCACAAAAATGACTTTCCTCAAGAATCTATGCCGTATTGCTGCATCCACGCGCATAGCAAGAACCTACCAAAAAATGACAATAGAGCACAGTGGTGGACAGTACACTCGATCGCTATCAAGTATCAACAATTTCTTTTTATCGTTGGCAGTGACATATTGAGATATTCACATGTTTCATTGATGTCATATGCAAAGATGGATTATTCTATTGTCCTTCCCCCATTTATGGTAAGACAAGAATTCTATGAAATGTTTCGTCGACATTAGCTGAAAGAAATTAAAATATGAGTATAAACGAATCACAGGAATGCCATTGACCAATCTTATATAATGCACACAAAAAAGGAACATTCATAAGTAGATAGCAGCAACTTAAAAGTGTGTGGATGAGACAATTAGTAAATATATTAAAAAAACAAAAACAAAGAGCAATGCAAGTGGCAAACCTCAGCATGGATATACTGGACATCCTTGACTTCAAATTCAGCATCTTTCCTCAGCACTTCTGATTCTAAAACAGCTCGTACCTCATTTGCTAGGTTTTCATCAGAACTCATAGAGCCAAATGCAGTCAAGTCGATATCTCCATCAGGAAGATATGTTTTCAACGGAACAGATCCATATGGAAAGACCTATGTTTTACAAAAAAGAAGGAAAAGGTTGATTTTGTATTTCTATCACAAGCTGTAGCATGATTCAAAATAATGAAAAAAGAGAGATCAATCTCAGTAGAGGAATAAAAGCTCAAGCAATATTTTCCCCCATTTTTGTATACAAGTAACACAACAAAATTTGTGATTTCCATGTTGCCTCTGTAATACTGTGTTGGTACCTAGCATCATCAATGGACTCTTCATAGAACAACTGGCAGTGAACCTCTTACAGAATTCAAGTTAAAAATTTACCGATCCATTTGAATGTATGCTTTTTTAAGACAGGTTAAATAGCTAGAACATTTTTTTTCCCAGGACAAGTCATATTGTGGCCTAATTTCAGTTAGACTGAAAAGTACTCTTCACGTGTTTCACATTGATGAGAAATACAGAAATTTATTTCTTAATAACTGTGATATACTTTTGAGAGAGAGAGAGAGAGCTTAACTGTGAAATACTGATATACATATGTTACAGTAAAAAAAGTCAATTTCCACCACACATGATTTATCAACACAGCATAAACATTGGTAGAACAGAGATAGATCACTCACATAACAAACATGCAAATATTCCTTAAATAAAAGTAGCTATACAGAGAAACCAGGATTTATAGTTTCTTGTGTGCACCAATATAGTAGTAGGGCAAGGGGCCATGGGCGGAGCCACAACATGGGGCCCGGTGTCACAGGACACCGGGTCCAAAAATATTTTCTACAGGTATTAATATCTCTATTCCATGCGTGAACCCTCTAACCTAAACTCGGTGCACCCGGTATCTTCTTTGAAGCCAAACGAAGGGAATACTAGCAGCCTAAATTTTCAGTAACTAGCAGTAATCCACGAGGAATCTCCACTGTCCCTCAGCACACGAGGTCGCTGCAGCACCTGGCCCAAGAGGGAGGACCGCAACAGGTCATGTTGTCTATTTGATCGATCCTGAAGCGTGTCACTTCGCACAGCCCTCTACGCATGTTCATCACGCAAGGTCGTGCAGAAGATGCGCATCACGCCCGCTACAGCCACACCCAGCCAAGCAGCAAATATTCACAAGAAAACAAGAGAAATCGATGCCATCAGTGGCTCTCGTTTGCCATCTGGCTACAGTGCTGCATGGTCCCTATTGCCTCGTGCTCTCGTCGGTCGAAGGAAATTATACCTACCTAGTGAGTATGTATTTTGCTCTAAATTTTTGTCAATTATTCCAATTTATTTTAAGAATAGGGGCTACATTTGTGAGCTGGCGTTATTTTTGTCAAATTATAAGTTTAAGACTTAGTGTTTCAATTTTGATTTGTGCAATATTGTCCTGGCTCATTGCAAATTAGATGAAAATGTAGAATTTGATCACAGTTAAGTAAGTAAACCACTTAACGTATTTTCTATTATATTATTCTTGAATTGCTGAACATACAAATATCTAATTGACCTTTTCCAATTTTTTGATGATGTTTCGATGAATGATAGACTTATTTGTTATGTAGAGAAATAAGAATTATAAAACATTATCAATGATATTGTAGTTCATTGCTTTATGAATTTGAAAGAACACAAATATTAAAAAGTAATGCTTTTATTTATATTTGATCGTTCTATTTTTTAGTTAAAAACTTTAAGTAATTTTATTTTTATAGGCCAATGAGATCGGATGATGTATTTTACTAATGCCGAACAACTTTTTTGTCTAAGATTTCACACTTAGTTACTTTAGTTTGTTGCAACAAACCAATATTATTATTGGATTTATTTATTTTGGTAAGCATTTTGATCATTACTTCTTTATTATCATATACGGGTATCGGTCGTATTGAAGTATTGATGCTAAAAATTACCGGACATATTACTATTAGGCACAAAATTGATTGAAAATTATATATGTTGTTATATATATGATGAAGTGGTGAACCCCGGTTATTTTTTGTCTAGTTCCGCCCCTGCAAGGGGCAAGGGCATTTATCCAAAAAGAACGTACAACATAAGCAAGATATGGAGGGCCACGTCACGAAAACGGTCAAAAATAGATCATCAAACCATATGACGTGGAATCTCAATTGCGCACCCGACAACGGGCATTAAAGCATTTCATGGCCAATAAACACTTGACAGCTCTAGCCCCCATCCACATAAGGTCAGGATTTCAAATATACCAACCTAAACATCAGTTTGGCGGCATCACTTGGGTTAGCAAAATCAACCTTCAGCTATTACAATACAGCTAAATGGAACCGCAAGCATGGTAACTATCAAATAAGCAGCAGCAATGCACCAAGCAGGTTATCCTGACTGCATTTCCATGACCTAAAGGACGAATAATTGTGAGACACCAATGAATCCTCCTAAAAACATCCCCAAGCATCTACATAGACATGATCCGAAGACTGTCATGCATGCCGCAATAGATACTCGTAACTCGTCTACACACCTACGCGCGGTGCCCATGTCCTTGATGCACAAAGAAAAGGTGGAGTTTTTAAGCTACGGAACACTGACTAAGGCAAGCGTGAGGTCCCAGTAAAGAATTGGAGCATGCAAAACGGAGTGAGTGGTACCTCGCAGCGGACGGTGCACCTGATGAGGCGCTGGACGTAGTCTATGACGGCCGCGCGGCGCGTCTCGGAGGTGGAGGTGGGCTGGATCCGGCCCACGACAGCGCGCGCGGCGGACTCGAAGGGCTCCCAGGCGTCCGCGGAGATGGAGGAGGGGTCCGGGTTGGGCGGAGAGGGGTCGGGGATGGGCACGATCGCCAGCGAGCATTCGTGGATGTCGACCATGGGCGCCGGAGTCCGATGCCCCCGCAGAAACGAGGGCCGCTTTCTCCCCTGGTCCAGAGGCGTGAAGCGACCGTCAAAGGAGGCGGGCAACTTGGGGCGATGGAGGAAACGGCGAGAGGGGACAACTCCCCAGGGGGGGCGGGCGCGATCGGGTCGGAGGGTGGCGGAGTCGCGATCTGGGCGCCGCCGGCGAGGGGAAGGGAGGGGATAGGGACAGCAGGATTAGCGCAAAGGAAAAAAAGACGAATTTATATGTGAAGAAAATGGGTCAGTTTTTTTTTTACCCTCACCCCTCGCGCGCGGTGGTCCTCCACCTCCTTTGCTCTTCTTTTAGCCTATTCTTTATAACTATAGTTTATAATTTTTAATTAAAAATTTTAAATTTTAACTATTTATGATAAAAATTATGGAGAAATATTCGTTTGCGATTTTGGATGGTACAGATGTTGGATTTTAATGTATACTATAATTAATTTGTAGGCCCTATCTTGAAAAATACTCCGTTTAAAAGTTAGGTACTTTAGTAAAAACCAAAAACCGATTTTAAAATCCGAAAAGAACAAGCCCCTTGTCTCGTCACGTCTCTTCTCTTGTGCGGTTAGTTGTGCGTAAGATGATGATGAAGTCCTCACTTTCTTATACCTACCACACCTTCTACTATTGTCTGCCTGCCTCTTTGACAACGTTGTTAGACTTGTCGTCTACTTCGGCTTGAACCATCCATGGACTTTGATGGACAACCGAGGGTGTTGCTTTGACATATATAGTCCTGTAGATTTGTGGAGGAAGGCTTTTAAATTCTTTATGAACTGTATGAGATTCAACTTGGAAGGCGGTGCTAGAAATATAAATGGTAAATCTTCTCATAGTCATAACCTAGCTAGACAATACTGTAACATTGTATTTTTAATGCATATAATAGATAATAATCTATTTTCTTTAAATGCCTATCAAAATCGAAAGTTATACACAACTTCGTCACTATCACAGTAGTCGTCAATTATTAGTCGTTGTCTACTTAGACTCATCAAACAGAACCCTAGATTATCTAGGTGGTTATCAGACTAGCAGTGGACAAGTAGGGTGAAGGGCGGAGTAGGCTGCTAGTTAATCTTGGTACATGGGTGATAGGCTGTGGATGTGGCAAGCGGTTTCGCTGCGTACCGAGCCTAAATGGTGATGATTGTGTCTCTGGCTCATGGTACCAGGGCTCCAATATAACAAAGATGTAGTTTTGTAATATTTTTCGCTCTTACATATGCAATTCACCGAAATTCAAACACAAATGTGTAGTTTTTCAATAATTTTATTGTTAACGTTGTAGTTTTGCAAAATTTACTCTAAATTTAATCTTTTTACCCTCAGAATAGACATTAGAAGCTACAAGTCAATTGTTGACATTTTCTCAATTCACGAATACTCATCCCTTATGAATACTTTATTTGTTCCAAAATACTTGTCAATCAGTTTCTAATTATTCCTCGTTAATTTTCCCACTTCTCAATTGGATTAATTATCAAGGGCATTTTGGTCGTATGTTCAACTTATTGGCAGTTGCACTCAAATTTTCTTGAGCATCCTACATTGTTGTAAGCTCTATAGTTTGTAGTTTTTTTTTTCCAAATAGAGCTTTGTACTTTGTTTTTTTCTTTTACAAAATTCGGTCCATGTCACTAATGTTTTACGGTTTTTGTTTTGCTATAGATTTTTGCCTTATTGATTTTATGCCATCGAAATAACAAACTTCTTTGAAAAATGTCACTAATAACTCGACTTTTCTCAAAGTAATAGAAGTGCCCTTACCATTTTCTTCTTCCACACTGGTGTTCTCTCCGTGACCCATCTCTCTCAAAGTAATGTCTCCATGGGCGTCGAGCTGCACTGCCGCATATCGAAGTTAGGCCGCGGTGCTGATCGATATGTGCAAAACACGCTCGCGTCCGTGCATGGCAAGTCCGGGCGTCTTGGCGACGCGCGAAGGTTGTTCGATGAAATGCCGGAAAGGAATGCCATCTCTTGGAATGCACTGGTGAGGGCTCACGGTGCGGCTGGGGACTTGCAGGGTGCAGAGCGAGTGTCTCAGGCAACGCCAGAGAGGAACTTGTCGTGGTGGAACACTGAGATCATGCAAAATGTGAGGCTTGGGGATATGGATGAGGCACCCTTTGATTGGTGGCTACACGAAGCTTAGGAGGTATACCCAAGCATTGGAGATTTCCTGAGAGATGCAGGAGAATGCATGGCATCGAACCAACAGAGCTAACGCTTGTGTCGGTTCTCGGGGCTTATGCAGAGATTGGCGGGCTGGAGCTGGGGAAGGTATCCACAGTTACCTTGAGAGCAAGGACATTGGAGTGGTGGATATGTTGGCAATGCGCTTGTCGATATGTATGCAAAATGTGGCAGGTTGGAGCTCGCTAGACAAGTCTTTGAAAGCATGTCAATCAGGGATGTTACATGCTTGAACGCGATGATCGTTGGGTTGTCGGTCCATGCCTACACACACGAGGCCCTGGAGCTTTTTGATTCGATGAAAGTTAAGCCTGATCATGTCACATTTGTGAGTGTCTTGCCTGCAGCCATTGTGGCCTAGTGAATGAGGGGAGAGCATATTTAATAGCATGGTTGAAGACTACAAAATTGTGCCCAATGTCAAGCATTACGGCTGCAGATCAAGGATATGCCAGTCAAGTCAAGCTCCGTGCTGTGGAAGAGAGTGTTTGCAGCATGCCAAGTGCACAGGCACATCAACCTTGCTCACAGGGTTTTTCACGAACTGCATCAGCTGATGCCAGTTGATGATGGGGGTGTCATCATAATATCAAATTTAATAAGTTTGAGTTGGTGGTTGGTGCATTCTCCTTCATCCATTCTCAACCGTCCGATCTGAATATTGAAATCTTGACCATATATCTAACATTCCTCTCCCTCTCTCATATTTAACTACCCCTCCTCTCCACTTCCACCAATAGTTACCATCTCCCACCCCCTCTTCTACCCGGCCTCTCTCGCCTCCCTTTTCTTCTGCTTTGTTAAGTGAAAACAAAAATGATGACAGGTTAATTCCAATGCTACTCTCTCTGCACTGCAATACTAGCTGAATGCTCGTATGTTGCTACGGATTTTAAAATTTTATCATACTATATGTTCTAAAACTAACGGGTGGTAAAATTTGTTGAAACGTGCATACAAATATGTTCTAATTTTTTAAATCTGTAGCAATGCACGGGCATTCAGCTAGTAATATCAAATGTTTATGCAGAAGCAAAGAGATAGGATGATGTCGAGCATCTGAGAACAAAGGTGGTCAGATGCAGTGCTTTGAAACATGCTGCACACGGCCAAGTTGATGGGCCTGTTCTTTTTGGCTGCGACTTTTGGCTTTTGGGCTGTTTGTACGAGAGATTATAGAGTAACAGAAACTCACGTACAGTTTTTGCCGATATAAATGAAGTCAGTAAAGTATGTACTACAATTAACTAGTAGACACTATCTTGAAAAAATACTTCGTTTAAAAGCAGCTTTTGGAAAAGCTGAAAAGCAGCTTTTGGAAGCTGAAAAGAACAGGGCCGATGTAAGATAGCCAATACATCTGCCACAAGCTGCAGGGAGCAATGAACATTTTTGGTTCCAGGATCCTCTTTGGTTTTACTGCTGGACTGTAGCTCCAATAGTCTGAGCGGTGGTAACTTGACATTTCTCCTGTAATTGTGTTAGATATCTAAATATTTTGATAACATTCATATTTTCTGAGGCAGCTTACTGTAAGGCCATTACCGCTTCCAAATTCTATTTCTCCAAAGTGCACACCGAAGAGCATCGCCAAGCAGAATGACAGGGAGCCATTTCGGCACCATTAACTTTTGTTTGCTGACTTTGCTATCTCTCATGAGTGATAGCACATAAAAAAATCACCAGCAGCTCTGCTTGAATGGCTCTGTTGATTGGTGATGGACGGAGGTTTCTATTTCCAAAGGTTTCTCTGAAGTCAAAAGAAACCTTACCAAAACTTCCTTGATTTTACAGGCATCATTATGTTATAGGACCAGATGTGATAATTGATAAACTTTTGGTCATCAACAACTCTGGATCCAACCGACTGTCCACAATTTATCTACTCCAGCTTTAACTGTCAAGTCTATTCCTTTTTCTGGAAGACAATGGTATTCCTTTTGCTATATATTTTGAGTTAGAGAATCTATTATATAATAAAAGCTCATGATACGTGGTTAACAATTATAAGAAAAAAGTTAGAAATTCAAAGAAAAATAGAAACATTCAACTTTTAATTTGATGAACCCTGAACCCTAATTATGTTTAACAAACAATAACTGATGGATGATAACTGAAAAAAGTGGAACATACTAGATATTCTAAAAATAAATATCTAGCTCTTAATTTGGTGGACCTTTATTATGATTAGCAAGGATCACAATTAGCAAGAATGTGACCAATGTTAGAGATAGAACTGAACTGGAATAAGAACCAATCAATGTTAGAGATAGATGTAACAGCTCTATTTTTGAGAACAGGGTCATCGTACGTCCCACAACAGTCCAGGAGTTTAATTATGGATAGAAGGAGTATCATGTCTGCTCACAAACATTTAAAAAGGGTTTACCTAATTAAAATATGATCTAACGGTCAATTTTAGAAATTTAACAAGTGTTCAAACCCAAAACCTAACTTACATTCAGAAGAACCGAAGAAAATCACCACAAGAACGCTTGAGTGTAGTTGTAACCCTAACTCGTAAGCTTGAAGCACTCTTTATTCTTCTGTCATCTGTTCTGATGAAAATAAGCAAGTTTGAGTACAATAGATCTTAGCAAATCTCTATAGCAGAATGCATTTATAGGGCTATTATCTATATACAAGGTTTAACCAATGGATGGCATTATGCCTCTTTTTGCATGAAGCTAATTTGTCAATATTATATCATAGTTAGTTTCCAAATCTGCCAAATATATGACTTAGCCATTTTTAACTAAAAATCCAAATGTCCAAAATCAATTGAATTTGTAGGAGCAACTCTCCTCACAATTACTTATCATGTCCAGTCCATGGACCTCAGTTTATGTCCTTTACTATACCACCATTGACCAGTAACCATTTTATGAAAACTACACACTGTGACATTCCCATACTTTGCCTATAACCAGGGGCACGACTATTCAAATTTATTATAACACTCTACAGAGATGTACAATTTTACCCACAAGATATAATTATCTCATAATATCAACCATTATACGCTTTCGTAGGCGTGTGACTGAGTAATCATAACAATGTCTTTACAACGCTTTTTCTGATGTTTTGCTTTGGAGGAATGAAACCTCAGCGCTAAGGGCCTCCATTGTTAACTACTTGTCGAGTGCACTCTTAGGGCAGGGACCTTTCAAATTCCTCTCGGGCAGTGACCGTGACCCCTATAGGTTCACTCCCATCACATCTTATCCATGCAATGACATCGCAGGTCATACCCAACTGACGCAGGAGTCCACACCAAAAGCAAGGAAATTAGTTAGCTACGTCTGTCCTATACCAGACTTATGGTTGCATAATTGGATGTAGAGATGAGCGCATACGGATTCGGTCCTAAATCAATTCAGGTGAGACAAACCAATAATCCAGACCTCGGGCAATTCCTGCACTGGTCTCAAACCAACCACTCACCTGAGTCTGCATCGTTTTATAAAGCATTCCCTGTTTTCAGTAGTAACTCACATTACGAATGCTAGCGTAGGAAAATGAAAATAAATAAGTTCCTACTTTACAGAATACAAGTTGGGAACAAAATGCAATAAAATAACCAAAAAGATATAATTAAAATGGGTTTGGTTGAATAGGGTTTAAGTGATACTTGATTTGGCTGAGCGGAGTTGGAAATGGTTAGATGGACTCGAGATGATCGAAATGGTTATATATGTGTTAACGGCTTTCTGTGAATAGTAATGGGTCTGAACAGGGTTCAGTTCAAAATAGTATCTAAGCTGGTTAGGGTTTTATCATAGTCTGGGATGGTGAAACAGAGATGGAAATGGTTTCGACGGGCTCAAAATGGTCGAAATGATTATATATATATGTTGGATTTTAGGTGAACATCAACGGGTTTTACTATTCATTACGGGTCGATTGTAGCAGTAATGGGTTTCGAGTTGAGTAGTCTACAGGACTTGGGCTCGGCCTAGCTGGCTTTGGAGTGTTGGGCTTCTACTGTGCAGCCCAGCCTACTATGAATAGTGTCTTCTTCAACCACTCGATCGATGTACTGCAGCGGCTGAACAGAGAGATGGCGTTGGAGGCAAATTCTACACTAGTGGTGGTCTCCGATGGAAACTGAAGGCATGAATAGGGTCTACGTGAGCTAGGGAACCCATTTTCAGGCTTTGTAGTGATTGAAAATCACGGGAGATGGCCAATAGCGAGGTAGCCCTCAAGACGACCGACCATGGCACAAAAGTGAATTGGTGGCTAATTGGCGAAGGCAAGGGGTCGGTGGGCATCTCGAGCTCAAGGGAAAGGTCATGACACCAGCGGCTCAGGCTCTGGAGCTTTAATGTGTGCTGTCCATGGCAAGAGGGCATGGCTAGGTGGAGGAGCTAGTCGTTGATGAGCTACGGGGTTAGGTAAGCTATGATGATGCTTTGGTAGGGTTTGCAGGGGCTCAAGGAAGCTAAAGGCAAACACAATTGAAGATTTGTAAAGGAAATAACATGAATTATAAAATGGGCTTACCGATGGGGCTTTTGTAGCGACAGTTGAATTTTCACTATAATTGGCTGAAATTACATTGTAGCTGATGGTGGCTTATTTGGCATAATTAAATTTAAAAAAATAAAAATAGAAAAAGGGGTTAGCCTAGCACGTATAATGCAAACGAATACGGGAAAAAAGAATCAGCAAAAAAACTCCAAAAACTCCAAAAAATATATAAAAAAAGATGAAATTTAAAAATAATAAAAAATAAATTAAAAGTTAGAAGTCTAAAGCCAAATAAGCGGAGCCTACAGATGGGTCATTGGCCCGGTCAGAAAGGTGGGTCCCTTCTCTGCCAAGTGGACTCACCGGACTGAGCACTCCAGATCAGAGGGAAAATTGAATATATAGGACCAAGTTGAGAGAGGTTTAGTAAAATAGGACTAAGTTATTTGTACTCGCAAATATAGGACTGAGTTGAGCAACTTCTTGAAAATATGGTATTTTTCCCATTTTAATTTTATTTTCATTTTCCAGCCCTTTTTCTCTACGCGAAATGACCATTTTACCCCTCCTCCCTCTCCCTCTCCCTCGCCTGGCTCGCTGCAGGCCGGCTGCTCCCTCGCCGCCGCGCCTCCCCGCCCCGCTCCCCCGCGCCGCTCCCTCGCCGCGCCGCCGCTCCCCCGCGCCGCGCCGCGCGCCGCCACGCCTCCCCGCGCCGCACCGCCGCGCCTCCCCGCGCCGCCCCGCGCCGCGCCGCCGCTCCCTCGCCTGGAGCGGCGGCGCGGCGCGGGGAGGCGCGGGGGAGCGGCGGCGCGGCGAGGGAGCGGCGCGGGGGAGCGGCGGCGCGGCGGCGAGGGAGCAGCCGGCCTGCAGCGAGCCAGGCAAGGGAGAGGGAGAGGGAGGAGGGGTAAAATGGTCATTTCGCGTAGAGAAAAAGGGCTGGAAAATGAAAATAAAATTAAAATAGGAAAAATACCATATTTTCAAGAAGTTGCTCAACTCAGTCCTATATTTACGAGTATAAATAACTTAGTCCTATTTTACTAAACACCTCTCAACTTGGTCCTATATATTCAATTTTCCCCGGACCAGAAGGGAAGCATGGCCGCTTGACCTGGAACTGCGAGCTCTGGTCTGGTCGTCCCCTACCCTGCTCGGCTACTCCGTCCTTGGATCTTTCCAACTCCACCACAATTTCTTGCAGGAATTATCACTAATAAAGAAAGATCGTCTTTCCCCTCCTTGGATTTGTTGGTTCCACAGGAGACTTTACTGGGTCAGGTTTGACGTGCGGTATGAAAGACTTTGCAAGAATCTCCTCTTTTTTATCTTTGTTCTTGATTTGAGGTGTGTTGGGGAAGATGCTGTAAGAATTGCTGGGGATTTCTCTTCTTCCTCTGATTGTTTCTTGATTTGAGGTGTTTAGGCAAGGATTTGCGAGAGGTTGTGAAGAAAAATCTCAAGTTGGGGATCTTTTCACAGGTCTTCATCTACCATTTGTTGATATTTTTGGAGTTCTCGTGGAATTGAGGCTTATAAAACAAGTTTTCTCTAAGCGTTGTCCCGAGAAACTCGAATTTTGGGAGCAGTTTTGAATAAACAAGGGATTTTGAGAGGCAATTCCCCCATATCCAGACCTTGGCTTGGCTTGGCTTGGGTTGGGACAGGCGGAAAAATCTCACCTTCGAAGGGTCTTCTGTGTGAGAACAAGCAGAAATATATCCTGTTTGTTGCTCTCCTCGATGTACTTGGAAGATACAAAAATTCGGAGTAATTGGTGCTAGATCGAGAGTGTTTACGAGAGTATAAATGAGAAAATCACCTCTTAAGGACGTCTGGGAATTTATTTGGGCCTCGGAGGAATTCTTGAAAGCTGAGACTTGACATATCTTGGAATCTGGGTGCCTTTGTTTTGGTTAATTTCTATCTGAAATGGAAGAGAATGCTGCACTGCACATAATCCAAAATTCTATCGAGGCACTGGGGAGAGGGTTCGATGTGAATTATGACACGAGGCTGCTCTACTGCAAGGGGGTCGCAGGGTCTCGTCTCACCGAGGTGGATGAGCACACCTTCAGGGATTTGGTCATATCTGATGGGTTAACTGTCCCTAGTGTATCAAAGGATTTTCATTGCTCGAGTGCGAATGAGATTGATGGGCGGGAAATGATCGGTCCATTCAGCTTCGATAAGGTGCCTATAACTTTCGTGTTTCTCTGCAGTTCTGTTTGGATTTGTTGATCCTAGTTACATAATCACTGCGATTTCATATTAATGGAAATCAAGTGCATGGTATTTCTAAGCTGTGATTATTATCTTGGATGGCTTAGGATAACTGGATGCATTGTCAAGCACATGTTATGAACAAGCATCACAATGAGAGTGCTGTACGGTGACACTCCATGGTCTCAACACTAGGACCATAGTGCTTTTTATTGTTTGTCTAGTGAAACTGTAAATACACAACCGTTCAAGACAAGCCTGTAGTACTAGTAAAAGTGTAGGCATTCAAATAGACAACTCTTTGTTGTTTTCCATGATCTCTTCTTATTGCCAGTAAAAGATTGTTAGTTTAGATCGATCATTGAAATTACCTAATCAATTGTTCAGCCTAGTATCAGTGGTTCAGTACACATCTTTCTTCTTGTGATTTTTAGTTTTTATGGTTTCCTTCATCATATAGTCCCAGAGGCACTAAAACATTTTCAAATTTTTATTAATCATGAATTTACCAAATCATTTTGAAGTCTAACATCAACTGGCTATTTGAGCTTAATAGCTTTTATGTATATTTATCTCCCTTCTTGTAGTACTATGTTCTCATGTGTTTTATTTTCTTTTCCTGTTTGTGAGGCAATGTAGATGGCTGGGCATTTCAACAGGAAAGCCCAGCTTGCAGGGACTGTACCTATTGGAAGCTTTACTTCTGCATATGGCTTCACTGGATCCAAGAAATCCAATGCCATGGCTACCAAAAGTCTTGGGATGGACGGCAAGACTATTCCTTTATATAAGGTGCAACTTGTACACCAGCCTATATCACTGATTGAAGAAGTTAAGCATGCAGTGCCACGTTCATGGGAGCCATCATCTCTAGCAAGGTAAACAAGCATGTGCTAGCTAAAACAGGTGGCTCTAAAAACAGGAAGGCCTTTTATAATTTTCAGTTTTTAACAGGTTCATTGAGAATTATGGAACTCATATCATAACATCCATTACTATTGGTGGAAAGGATGTAATTTACGTCAAGCAGCATAGTTCATCATCGCTTTCTGCAGTGGAAATTGAAAATTATATACGTGATCTTGGAGATCAGAGGTTCTCTGAAAATGAAACCCATACAGGCTCAGGCCCTATAAGATTGAAGAATAAGGTTTGGTTTTCTTCAGCTAGACTCATCAACATTATAATTTAACCAATCTTATTGTACTTCAATGATGATTTTGGGTCAGGAGACAGAAACTTTTGGGTTCAACAGCCAAGGAGTATATCCGCAACCTCCAAATACACCATATCTTGCAGCAAAAGAGGCAAGGACATGCTACTATAGTTTTATCTTGCCATGCTGCATTCTGAACTAAGTATGAAGGGGATGCTTAATTGATGTGTGAGTTTAAATTACCGCTTATCCCCACCTCCCTCTGGGTATGTAGTGGCCACTAGGGTTCATTTATGTTCCATCCAATTCCACGAAACCAATCATAGGAGTTATGCATATCCTTCCTGTAGTTACCATGACTTTGTTTTTGCCATCAGTTCACTATAAATTATGGCATATCCGCATACGGGTTTATTGTACCAAGTCCCTTGTGTACCACTGTAAACCTAGTCATCACCAACATGCTTTTAGCCAGTTACAAAATTGCCTTTTCTAGCTAGTTAACTGTAAAAGATTGCGTGTAGATTTATTGTTGAGGCTAGAAATGCTGGATGAACTTTAGAAATGCTGTATTATTCTATGAAGCTTATGCTGTTACCTGAATTGCTGGTTCCCCTTGGCACGAAACTGTGTGCATTCACCTATTTAAGCTGTTGTTTCTTGCTGGTTCCCCTTGGCACGAAACTGTGTGCTTTCACCTATTTAAGCTGTTGTTTCTTACTCCCTCTATTTCACTATATTTGTCTATAGCCTCAGGAGTATCTGTTTCAATATATTTGTCCATTGAGGAAATCTAGAGTGTAGTTTTTGCAATTTTTCATTCTCTACCCCTACTTAAATATTTTGGAAGAGGTTAAGTGGTTGCAGTATGTCATTTAATAGGGGTATCAGGGTATGTATGGTCAAATATTGTGAAACGGAGGGAGTATTACATTGGTGAACAAACCAATCGACCTTGGTGATCATTACTTTTCATCTGTCATTGTTGTATTAGTTAATGTACTACATACCCCAGTGTGAAGTTTTGAAACTTTGATCCTTCCAATGGGTTATCTTGCAGGATGTCACTGTGATATTCATAAGGAGAGGAGGAGATGATCTTGTTCAAAGTCACACTGAGTGGACAAGAACTATTAACTCAGCGCCTGATGTTATACATATGTCTTTTTTCCCTATAACAACTCTATTGGAGGCAGCCATCCCTGGAAAAGACCATCTCATCCAGGCGATTGACCTTTATCTAGAATGTAAACATTGCCTTCGTACATATTTATTTTGGAGTGACTATCTTCACAAATTGTTGTTTAGAAGTTCTGCTTGCATGCACAACTTTTTCCTACAAGTTGTATGTTGATGAGAGAATTCTTTTTTCAAGAACAATTAAAAATTAACAAAAAAATGTGGCCCAACAATTCCAAATTTGGACTGGTCTATCAGTATGTTGCTCCAGCCTCCAAGAGTATGCTACTCTAGTTGCTGAAACAGCTAGGTCATAATTGCAAAATTGGGGGCCTTTGACCTACATTCTTTTTAGATTGAATTGTTCTCTAGAAACAATCACTGTATGAATTTATCTTTAACCATTTCTCTTTCTTTTCCTTAGATAAACCTCCGATTGAGGAGCTGAGGTATTTCCTAGAGTTCCAGCTTCCCAGGGTCTGGGCGCCAGTTCGTGATGAGCACCCTGGCCATCAAAGGAAAGAGCCTGTGTGTCCATCCTTGCAGTTCAGCTTGATGGGGAAAAAGCTGTATGTCAGCCAAGAACAGGTATTTAGATGTAGGGGTGATGTTCTGTTGACTTCAACGGAAACTTATTGATGCATGCATTTCATTGTGATCTTTGATGAATTCGCAGTCAGTTAAATATCAAATTGAAAAAGGCAGTATAGTCAGAATACCAGATGAATGAAAGCCTCAACTCAGTAATGAAATGAATACAATATCTATAGGTTTTACAATTCGAGCTGGAAAGCATATGGTATTGCTATACTGTTAGTGAAAATCACTAGAAAAACCATATACACTGTTATCTAAAAAAGGCTTTGAACTATTCTATGCATATTATAACTGGTAAGTAGTAACCTTCCGTAAGCTGTTTTTTTATTATTTCTATGGTTGTCATAACACTTGTCTGCAATCAGCAAGAGAAGTTAAATGACCTTAAAAGTCCTGTCCGTTTGTGTTATGGCCTCTTATTGGGGCAAGCATTATACTAGGAGGCCTCGGCAGTCTTGGCGAGTTCAGACTTAAGGAGATGCCGGCAACGCGTGACGAGCTACAGGCGGTTGGTCCGGGACCCAGGCAGTCAGACCAGAATTCAGGCGGAGGATCGGACCGGATTCAGGTGATCGGACTGGGAGAATTCAGACGGTCAGGCCGGGATTCAGGCGCGGGTGGACAGACCGGGATTTCGGAAGGATTGCTAGTATTAGGAAAGTGTTTGGTATTAGGAAAGAGTCCGGATTGGCTTAACCAAAACCGGTTATATATGCTAAGAATAGGAGTCGGATTATATCACGATTTAGAAGGGGATTCCGTGTCTGCTTATCAGACTGGGCTACGTATGATACTAGGAGTCTTGTAACCGGTTATATATATAGACCGGAGGCTGTAACTTGGGGCAGGCAATAAGAAAACAATCTTTTCCACCTAAGTTCTGGGAGGCGACCTGACCGGGAAAATCCCAGGCGGAAGCCTGCTTCCTGTTATCTTGTGCGATCGAATCCAGTTTCCCAACACCATCTACTTCCACACCTCGCAACTCTCTGAAAACTCTGCAAAAGCCGGTTCATATCAATCTGTGTCTGCAAACTTGCAATCTGCATTGCTTTGGTGTAGACTTGACTTGTCCTAGAACAACTCTACTTTGTAGTCATATCTATCGTACTAAACCAAGAGAAGAATACTGTGTTTCCGATCACAAGTTAGCTATCTTTTTCTTACTGCCAAGCAGGGTTTAATCTTTCGCCCAGAAAAAAATTTCGCCAGTGAACGAAAGCAACGAAAAACGAAATTTCGTCCATTTCGTTCAAAAATTCGGACGAAAATTTCAAATTTTTTTGATGAAATTTAATCAAAATTTAGATAAAATTTAGACAAAATTTAAATATGGAAATTTCGGCTAAAATTTGTCCGAATTACTGTGCTTTCGGAGGGCAACGAAAGCAACGAAATTTCGTTGTTTCGGACGAAATTTCGCCGAAAGATTCAACCCTGCTGCCAAGTCAGGTTTGTGGCCAGTACAACCTTAAATCTGGAATTTGTCCACTAGAAAAGTGCAGTGTCGTAAAGCTTGGATTCCAGGGACTGATGGTTACTAGTCCCTGGCTAACTCTGCTGTAACCAGATCTCTCTGTAAACCATCTAGTTAACGAACAACACATAAAAGTAAGTGATATTCATGTTGTTTTATGAATGGATTATAATGATATGCTAACCAAGTTTACACTTGGCACTTCGTTTAGCAATATTATTTAGACACATAGAATAAATGAAGAAGTTTTAAAACAGCAGGTTTCTAGAGAAAACCCACTGACATGCCCCCAAGTTGTGGTCAAGTCTAGAACGACCTCCGTCAAATGTGAAGTATCAAATTAGCAAGTAACCAGCTGGAAACTGCTATCTGTCTGTATCTCATGGTGGATACTAGTCTAGTATTCTAGTGGTTTCTATAACCTGCTTTATACAATCATGCTAAAGACCCTAGACTATTGCAATACCTGCAGATTTCGTGCTCTAAAGTTTTCCGGCCTGTAGGCTTTCAGCTTTGTCATGCTTCATGTCATATCGTTTCAGGTGGCAGTGGGTCGCAAGCCAGTAACTGGACTGAGATTATGCTTGGAAGGTGCTAAGCAGAACAGGCTATGCATCCAAGTGCAGCATTTGGCATCTCTTCCAAAGATCCTCAAACCCTACTGGGATGCGCACATCAGAATCGGTGCACCCAAGTGGCAGGGGCCAGAAGAGCAGGACAGCCGCTGGTTTGAGCCTGTGAAGTGGAAGAACTTCTCCCACGTCAGCACAGCACCGGTTGAGTACCATGAGACGCTCATTGGGGATGTCCTTGGCGCGTATGTTGTCACTGGGGCTCAGCTCGGGGTGTGGGACTTTGGATCAAAGAACGTCCTGTACATGAAGCTTCTCTACTCAAAGGTGCCCGGTTGCACCACTCGGAGATCGCTGTGGGATCATAGCCCAGCCACTGCCAGCAACCAGCTGACAGGTGGGGCTAACACCGAGGCTCCAGACCCAAGGGATTTGGGCGTGGGCTCGAGCGACGCAGGGAAGCTGGTGAAGATCGTGGACAGGTCAGAGTTGTGCAAAGGGCCTGATGACTTGCCAGGGCACTGGCTGGTGACCGGCGGGAAGCTTGGCATTGACAAGGGCAGGATTGTTCTGAGAGTGAAGTATTCTTTGCTGAATTACTGACCACACAGTTTGTTTGTGTTCTTGGTGTTGTAATTGTTGTAGTATTTTTAAGTTGCCCCTTTTTCGTCTGTCATCTAGTGACAAGGAGATTGGTTGATTTCGCAGTTGTTTGCAGCTGTTTGGCTGTTCCTATAGCATCGTATGGGATTTTTTTCTCAGTATTTAGTGAAAGGAAATGTCCGGGTGGAGGCAGACGTCCCTTTCTTCCTTGTATTTGTTCAGATCTTGAGTTGGGCATAGTAGTGGACTTGTTGTCAAATGCTGGGGTGCATCCCAGCGACATGACTTGCTTCAGTATAATTCAGTGTCCCTTGTTCCTTTCCGGAATCAGGCATAGATCATGATATTGGCCAGTTCTTCTGAGTTATGGATTTTGGCTATGGCTTATTATTCTAAAGAATAATGATTGCAAAGAGAAGTCAAAAGATTTATTAGCTAAATCAACCAGAGTTTTTTTTAATGGCAGAGGAATTACCGAGCTAATTTTCTGAACTATGCTATCAGAAGTGGATCATGAGATGCTTAATGCTTGTGTAACATGGATGATCGTGTAGCTCGGACATGGGTAGGGGTGAAAAGTGGATATAAATTATCCGTGCTATTCGGTTACTGTATTTGATAGGATGTGAATATGGTATAGATTTTTCTATCCGATTAACAATTTCTATTATATTCGTATTCGAATTCGCATTCGCATAAAAATATAGATGCGAATATGGTATAAACTTTTACCATCTGAAATATTTTTTTACCTAAACTATCTGTATTCGTATTCGACGAAGCAATACGCATATTTTATTATAATATATCTAATTAGTTGGACAAGTTTTTTTAATCAAACGTGAATTCGTATTTCTTTAAGTGAAGGAAATGAATTATAATGATTAAGTGTGATTGTACAAGGATAAAATATCATTAATATCTTCATACTACATAAGTTATGAAAATACCCGGATCCGACCAAATTGAGTAGATATTCGATTCGGATTTGTATTCATTACATATTCGATTTGTATTCATATTTGAGAATGTTTGGATTCATATTCGTATTCGTTTACAAAATATGAATACAAATATGATAAAAACACTATTCAATTTGTATTCGATTTGTTTTCACCTCTAGACATCGACTCCCCAAGAGATGGACTTGTTGATATTAGATCGGCCTATACGTGGGGATGATGCACAAATTAATGGGCCCAAGCCCAGATGATTCGGCCATATAACCAGTGGCGGATCCAGGATTGGAGCACGCCCAGGCTAAATTTCAACCAAGTAACAATCTAACATATCACAAGTCTAGAACTATATTATAATATAACAAAAAATATGTGACAAATGCATGATTGATATAAAAATTTTGGTTTAATGCTCAATACTTGAGAAGTTCAAGTTTTCAACACAAATCACAATAAAGAAAGTATATAAAACCATACAGAATGTAGCGTAATAAAGATGCAAGTACCTCAAATCCTAAATGAAGATTTGCTCACTATCCCATGCGGTTAGCCCACCATTTCCCCAGTTCCTAATGTTTCTGGAGATTGGTTCGAGTTGGATTGTCTGTTTGACTATGTATCTTGTGTTGGAAAATACGTTGACAATGTCTTGCTCCTCTTCATTTTATAATTTGCATCCTTAAACCTTAACAATTAGTTTCTAAATAGCAAATGTAAAACATTAAACATATGTCATTTTATCTGATCATTTGTTAAATAGCAAACATTAAATATTACTCAATAGCAAACATTAAACATTAAACATAGTTCCTAACTGCTGGAAAGTAATGGTTGATTAAAAGATAACCTTCTTTTAGTCGGAGTTGGACAAAAGCCTCACTGCCTCACCCCAGCACGTAGCACGCGAGAGAGACGGGCAGACGGCAGCACGCAGCAGTACCCACCCCACCCGAGCCCTAGCGAGAGAAACGGCAGAGCCAGAGGAGGAGGCAGAGCCGGAGGAGGCAAGGCCGCGAGGAGGAGGCGGAGCTGGAGGAGACGAGGCCACGAGGAGGCGGAGCTGGAGGAGGCGAGGGCGGAGGAGGAGGAGGCGAAGCCGGAGGAGGCTAGGGCGGAGCTGGAGGGCGGAGGAGGAGGTGAGGCCACGAGGAGGTGGAGCCGGAGGAGGCGAGCAGGGGCGGAATTAGGCCCATGGCAATAAGGGCTCCAGCCCAGGGCGTGAAGAAAATCTTAGTGTATAGCCCAGGTATATATAGCCCATTCCGGTAATAGTTTAGCTCATTTTTCTCTCGCCAGCCCGGCCCATTCATCGGGTGACCTCGCCTCCTAGCCACCCGTGTGCTGAGTCGTGCTCGCCTCGCACAAAAGACACCCGTGTGCCGAAGCCGAACCCTATGGCGCAAAAGACGTCACAGCCGCGCCGCCATCCTCCTGCAAACTTCCTCGTGCTCCACCGTCCTCTCGGTCCCGGCCAGCTTCCTTCAAGGTATGAGCTGCTAGCTGGTCACCCTCCCCCTTGGCTCCCCTCCTCCCCTACCCCCTTGGCCTTCTTTAGAAGATAGCGCCACCTAGAAGGGCATCCCGGGGCTTTACCTCAAGTTTTCCTGTGCTACCATCTGCACCTACGCCTCGACCGTGCTGGTATCGCTGCCGACCAGCCATCCATCTCCGACACTGCCTCCTCGGTTTTGTGTATTTGCTAATCGTTCCCTAACTTCTATTCTAGGGTTACTGATAAGATGGGAAAGGGGAAGCCACAGCCCGTCGGAACTAGTTCCTACTTCCTGCTCCTATCTTTGTCCCTTTGAAAATTGGAGGTAAGATTATCTCTTGCTCAGCTGTTTTGGAGGAACTATGGTCATTTTTGTTACTTCGTTTGGGATGTAGAATATTTAGTTAAGCCAATGGAGACAAATAATCTTCACCGAGCTCAGCTGTTTTGGAGGAACTATGGTCATTTTTGTTACTTCGTTTGGGATGTAGAATATTTAGTTAAGCCAATGGAGACAAATAATCTTCACCGAGCTCAGCTGTTTTGGAGGAACTATGGTCATTTTTGTAACTTCGTTTGGGATGTAGAATATTCAGTTAAGCTAATGTTGACATAGAATCTTCACTGAGTCTTTTCGAGCTATCTGTTTTTGTTTTAAAAATTCTTTTCCAAGTAGAGATGTCAACTAGGTAAGTCCATTACTGTTTCGCCATGAGACAACTACTACATTAAGAAGTTAAGAAAGATGAGCTGAAAAAGGTTGGTCAAGACCTCAAAAAAAACTAATCAAATTTTAGTGCATTATATGTCAAACAGGCCAGATATTTTATCTATTAGATCTACGTATGAATTTGCAATGTAGACATCTTTATCTGCAGTTTGTGCTAGGGGTGCTGATTTATTATGGCATGCTAACATTTGGTTTGCTAATATTTCCTAATGCATAGCTGTGTTTGATGATTGCCGATCTCTGCTCTATCCACCACGGTAGGCTTAGGGGGTAACTATATAATGTCCACCATGGTAGGCTTAGGGGGTGACTGGATAATGTCATTCTTGATCTGTCTGTGCAAGCATTCTTGCTTTGCCCCTAACGAATATGCTTTTGACTTTTGATTTAACTATACTTGACATGTTTTTATGAAATCTAGCACTGAACTCGTGTTCTTTTGGATTTGTAGAGGTGGCTAAGTTTATCTAGGAGCTCGAGTTTTCGGATGTGGGCTTCATTCCCTCTTTGCTACATACCACGCTCCTCAACTTTCTACAGCCCACAGGTAATATTTGTTTATTTGGTGCCTTCTTCTCTGTTGCCCTATATTCAGTGTCCATGTGTGTTTTTGTATGATGAAGAACTGAGCTAAAATTTCATATCAACGATACATTATATTTATGGTATACTTTTGTTATGTCGTGATGTGGATATAAATTAGTATTAGTTCTAGGATGTTAGCCTGCTAAAATTCAGCCCGGGGCACGTCAAAATTATAGATCCGCCACTGGAGGCGAGGGCGGAGCTGGAGGAGGCGAGGGTGGCGGCCGGCACAGCCGCACAGGCGAGGGCGCGCAGGCGAGCGTGCGCAGGCGAGGGCCGTACTAGGATAGTGGGATTGGGGATTTTGGGGATTAGTGTTTCAGCCTTTAGGGGGTATAGTAGTGTTAAGTAGTTTGATAAGTCTCGGGCTATAGTCCACTTAGACCGAGGCCTAGCTCCGCCCCTGCATATACCGTGGATAAAATACGACGCTGACATCGAGTGTATATACACACGGCGTTATACTGTACATATACGGCATTGCAAGCTCCTTTTACTGTACCAGGTAAATGTAAAAACTCAGCGCATTGCATTGTTTGCATCTGGCACGCGCCTGAGTTTGTAACGCATCTTCTCTGCGATGACTGTAAATTTTCTTCTACCGATTAAATGAAATTTCCGATTGTATAATAAAATATATAGTACGTTAATAAAGCCGTGAAGAAATCTAGAAAAATCGGGTATAGGTCGTCAGCTTATCAAGTCGATCGATCGAGTAGATGGACATGGAAGCAAGGACGGCTGCATGCACAGGTGATGGGGCGATAGCAGAGAAAATTCTCGAATTAACCCATGCATTGATGCGTGCACGGTGATTGATCCTGTTTTCTTTCCATTTCTGTTGATGTTTTTTTGTTGTGACTAAAAAATTTTAACTAGAAATAAATAATAGTAGTGAAAAGAAGTGATGTTTAAAAAGGACGAGGAATGGTTACAAAGTAAGAGATATGTGTATGAGAGATAGTACCAAGAGAAATTATTAAAAAATAATAATGTGAAATTACTTTCGATGATAAATCTACTAATATCATTTTCATATAATAAATTTAAAATATTAACTATATGCATTCTAAATCAACAATGGATATATATCATGAGTATAAACAATGCATTTCTTACAGTCGAACCTCTGTCTTGTAATAGAAGTCCATAATAGTGAGAAACATCATCTCATAATATAAATCCATAAAAAGTGGACGAGAAATTGTAATGTACTATTTAATAGATGTATGTATGGTCAAAATGATATTAATCTTTTTAATCTAGTGTTTTTGATTGTGTGCACGATGAATTTATATTTATATTATAGGAGGGAGTAACACATTATAATACACTCACGAAAGATTACTCGCACTGTCTCGAAATAAGTATCTTCTCTTGAGGAACAACGGCTCACAGTATAAGAGCACATATAATGGTGTGACATCACCTGTCTATAACTCTTACCATGTAGAATACGAGATGATATAGAGGAGAGAGAGATAGAGCATAGAGAATTGAACTGTCTCGCATATAACAGTCAGCTGTAACATGAGAAATATGATATATTATGTCATAAGAAGCTGTCTATAGAAATACGTAAAAACACAATTTATTATATACGTTATTTTTAATACTGTTTATAGATTATACGAAGGGCATTGTAGACAACATACTATTGAACATAATCTTAAATCGGTCGTGGAAATCAAAGTTGTAGTTGCTACAATGTAATTACGCCGTACTCCTAGTACTGTGCAGGCACGTGCGTGGCTTTGGTTTGCCAGAATAGCAGCAGTGCTCGATCCGTAGTTTGCATTTAAGATCGGTATATGTTGTTGAGTTGGCTAGCCCATCGATCAAGATTGCATTATATATAAGTTGTTGAGCTGGGTGGCGGGCACTTTTCGGTGCTTCTTAATTACCATGTACTAAGTATAGTACAGGTACTCTCTCTCTCTGGAAGGTCATTCTCAGTGAGAATTTCATGACGTTGTTTTCAAGACTGCCACATCATGTAAAATAAAATAAAACATAGATGAAATATCTATCCTCAATGCATAGTTTCATTCTATTGTTTCATAGACATTTAATTTCATGACTCATATAGAGTTGATAATCGTGTCAAGAGAGTTTCATCTAGATGAAACTCTCTTCTTAAAAATATTACCATATCATCAAAAATATCTATATAACAGCCTATTAAATGCAGATAAAACTCCCACTGAGATTGGATATGATGTTTTGAGTTGGTTAGCTAGCTAGGCTAACCGTTTGTAGAGCTCTTTTTGCCTGTCTAGCTGTAGCAAGGTTCAAGGAGCATGCGCATGTTACGAATACTACTAGCTAGCTAATGTCCACACACATATCGAGAGAGAGAGAGAGATGTACAGGTTTCGATAGACAGAGGTACATATGTGTTGGGGCGTATGCGATAGTATGTCGGTTAATGTTGTTTCTAAAGTTTTTATCTTATCTAAAAATAGTATTAGATACAATCTCTTCAATAATAAATTATTTATCTAACTATTTTATATTATTTTCATCATAACTTCTTGATCTACACTCTCTCACTATTTATGTTAGTTTACGGGCTCAAGCGTCTCTTGCATAAGAGACAGTACATTATCTCCCATCACTGTATATAGGATTTTATTATGTGCATATATATAATTATTTATTTTATCATAATTTTTAATTTGTAGTATTGTACATACATACATATATGTACATGTACATAAATGCATATTTTAATTAATATACATACATATATATTATTATATATATGTGTATATACATATATGTATGCATGTTTGTATATATTTATGTAGTTATTTATTTCATCATTTTATTTTATCGTAATCTTTAATTTGTAGTATTGTACTGCCATTAGTGTGTGTAGATGAATTTCTGAGTAGAATTTGGAACGGGAAAAATACTAGCAAAATATAAAATGAAGTACGCTGCCTCAGAAAGCTCTACAAAAAAATTCACATTTTTTGTGCTCATTTGTTACACCTAAAAAATTCTGCGAACAATGCACAAATAAATTCTTTAATCATGCAATTAACCAGCTAACCACACGGGCTAATGACTTGGAGCCTGGCCACCGGGCTCTAGGTCTATAGCCGCATGCTGGGAGCAGTGGCGGAGAGAGGGGGGGCTGGGGGGCCCTGGCCCCCCCCCCCCCCACCTTCTAATCCTCCATTATGTAGCAAGAGAAACAAGCTTCTGAATTTATCTCAATGGCAGATTCTAGCAATGTGAGGAACCAAACAGGAACACCAGGTTAATTGGAAGGATTAGTCTGAAACTCTGAATGTCTGATGATCTCCTACCGAGTATCCTTGGAACCGAAGATCGATACCACGCTGTGGAGCTCGTCGCATCTTTACCCCGCCATGCAAGTCTCAACCAAAATAATGGAGGCGAGGCATCCAGGAGTGTGTGACTTTCTCTCTACTTTCCGATTTTTAACATCACTTAACTTTCTCTCTACCTTTTTAATCATGAATATAGAAAGAGTTTGACACTCATGATCCTAAAAAGAATAGTTTGCTGCTCCCTTACTTGAGGAAAAGGTCAAAAATTATTGAGATAGTTGCAGCGTGTGATATATAGTTTTTGCTTTGTCACAGTCAGGAGTGTGTGCTGCTTTTAGTAGAGGTATGCTTGTCTTCTTGTGGTGTACGTCTGCAGTTCTGCTTCATGTGGTCACACTGAGATGCCCTTCTTATATTTCCAGTGACAAATAGGAGAATATGCTTTCTGAATGGAAGTCCAGATGAAGTTATCTGCAATTTATTTTACAACAAGAACAATGAGTCACTCATTACTGTGTCAGTATATGGTTCTGAAAATTTCAGTGCCTTGCGATGCAGGACAACTCGAATAGAGCAAGCTTTTTGTTCCATATGTTTTGTTTGGTAATTTATATTGAAAAGGAATTGGCCGTAAAGATTAGTAATGATGATATTATTAAGGCTTATGATCTTGTTAGTAGTCGTAGAGCTAAGTTTAAGTTAGTAGAAATGTAATTTTCTTTGCATTGGAATTTGTGAAACATATTACTCTGATATGTGACTATTGGATCGGTAAATCCGGCATGGTTCATTAGTTCTACTCTACTTGTTGTCCATGTTGCCCCCTATATCCAATTCCTGACTCCGCCCCTGGTGGGAAGCGCGACCGGCACCTGCTGCACTGTGGCCAGGCTCGGCTGACCACATGTCCGCTCTACGGCACTGTCGTTCGGCCATCAGACATTAGAAGTGACATTTTTATAATTTTCATATGCCTGCCATTTCAATAAATACGGACTCTAATGGAGCTGTAGTGCCAAAAGCCCCACCAAACAAGCATTTATTCCCATGCCGATCCACCGACGTGGACCGGGGATGTTAGTAACGCAGGCACGTGCTAGCAAGTAAATGAAAGCTGTGAACCATCACCAACTCTCGATTCATTATTGAATTTAAACCATCTTTAATTTATCGAACGGCTCTTACGATTTGCCTTCTTAACGACGTGACGTGCGGTTTTGTAAATTAAGAATGAAATTACTGCTTAAATATATAGCTAGGTATAGTACCCTCCGGCCCGCCCAAAACCCCTATATAAACCCCGGCCGGGCTCACTCGAAGCCACACCACACACACAAACACTCGAGGAAGAGCTTCTCCCACGATCGGTTTAGCTGCACGCACTGCTCGATCGATACATCCCATGGCCCGTGTCGAGGTGACCGCCGCCCTGCTGGTGGCTCTCCTGGTGCTGGCGGCGCCGGCGCCGGCGGAGGCCGCGGTGACGAGTTGCGGGCAGGTGGTGAGGTTTCTGTTCCCCTGCATGGGCTACGCCATGGGAACGGTGGCCTCCCCCGCGGCGGGCTGCTGCAGCGGCGTCAGGGAGCTGAACGCGGCCGCCGCCACCCCCGCCGACCGCAAGACCACCTGCGCGTGCCTCAAGCAGCAGACCAGCGGCATGGGCGGCATCAGGCCCGACCTCGTCGCCAGCATCCCCTCCAAGTGCGGCGTCAACATCCCGTACGCCATCAGCACATCCACTGACTGCTCCAAGTACGTATACGCACACCAGTTCAGCTTGTACTGCTACATTAATTAACTAGTCTTACATGCGGCGGCAGCTTGCATCTATGCTATTTGTATTTGACCTTCTCCCTCTTTCTATTTTTTCCATATGCAGGGTGCAGTAGTTGACGATGAAGTGATGCGAGAATATGTAATAATAAAGGAGCTAGCTAGCTAGCGAGCTGAGGTGTCTCTCTCCGGGCTTGCTCTGCGAGCTGCGAGCTGCTGCTGCACCGGCGAGGAAGGAATGGAGGCACACGGCGCTCTGCTGGCTAGTACTGGCGGGATGCATCGCATGGCTGCACCTCGTTTTACCCAAACCCTTAGTTTTACTGCTCCTTAATCAGTTTATTCGAGTACTTGAATTGTGCTGCATTCTACTGTTGCTTCATACGCTGTGGCTGCTGCTGCTGCTGCTGCTGCTGTTTCCATGAGGCCAGATTACTGTCTCCTCACGGGAACCCTGTACCGTACTGCTTCTCATCTATCCATGAATTGAAATATACACCATACAGGGTCTTTTAATAATATCACAATTAATATATATATATATATATCGCGGTACACGTACCATTTTATTTGAGGCAGTGAAACACCCCGCGCTCTTAAATAACGTAACTGATGAATTAGAGAGTTAAATGAAATTAATTAACAACTAACGAGTAAATTACAGGACAATTACGTTCTTCAACTGTGCAACAAACGAAATTAAAACATAAGAACATTGAATAAATAAATTCAAAAGTACCATTTCATAAAATAAAAAATAAATAAAAAAATTCAAGAGTACAATTTCATTAAATAATACAACTTAACTCATAAATTACAATTCTGTACATTCTGGGAATATACAAAGGATTGCACATCCATATCCATATATATAAATAAATACAACTTGATACAATTACAAGTGGCGAGATTCTCGAGGCCATTAGTGTTAAGCACTATTCGTAGTTGTCTGAAATCAAGTACCTACAGAAAGATATGATAATCGAAAGCAGAAAAGAACAGCACCAAGCAATTGGGTAAAATAAATATTGCCGTCAAAACCCTTTTTTGGGAGAAATGACATCGGGTAATTAGCTCATCGAGATACCAGACCGTCTGAGGCTAGTCGACACCTCTCGCAACCGTAGGGTTTCATCATCTGGTGTAATACAAACTTGAATATATTCTGAGCAAAACACAGAACATTTTACAACATTGACCAATGCTAGTAAAAATAATTTACTTAAGTATACAACACACCATTGATAGCTATAAGTTCCACCGACCAAAACACGCCGTGCACAAGTAGAAGGGATAGGGGCCAACGAGATACCGAGAGGGAGAGAGTGAACAATAGTCACTCAGACCCACAACTCATCAAGAACCACACTGTCATCACCAAGATCCACCCACATTTTCCTCAAATCCAACCAATCGAAGCAAGGAGCAAGAAGATGAAGAAATGAGCTACTACAACTAAACCAGTGGGAGAAACCAAGACTGCAGAAGGAGCCGAGGAGAAGCAAATGCAAGCACTGAGGGGAAAGAGCAAGGGAAGGGGAAGAACACAAACCATACCAAATTGAGCCAAACAAGTTCAACCAAAGTACTCCACGTGCTATTCCCATTACTGTCATCATTACCATTGCAAGACCCCACACACACATGCAACCAAATGCACATGCACCGTAGTAGAGCAAGTAGCATCCACAACTAGAGTAGAGGAGGAAAGGACTAAAGAGTATAGTATACCAGATCAGAGAGAGCTAATAGTGGTGCTAACAGTATCTACCGTTGGCACCCGTGCGCACTTGGCGACCCCCCACATATTTAGCGCAGTGAAGTGTCGAATGAAGGTGCGTTTAGTCCGACCAATGACAAGGAAATACCCTAGTCGGATGAAGGTATAATATACTGAAATAGAGGGAAACATTCTATACTTTGCTTTGAGCATCACATCTAAGAAAATGTCAATAACCATTCAAGTCTGCGTAGTGTTATATAAACCATGAATTCATACCTGTCTCCTAGATTGGAGGCTACAGGAACCAAATGGGGGTTCTATCCTGTCATGCAAGTGTTCAATAAATTTCTAAATTAAAATCTGAAATCATATCCAACATAAAAACACTTATTTTCTAGATGATGTGAGATGGGATAGGATCCACTGAGATATTGATTAATGTTCATAAAGTGCATATCTGCTATTAATGCTTACTGAGTACTTTTATACTCACTCTTGTTATTATTCTCCTTTGTTTAGAGATTAGTTAGTCTGGAATTCTTCCTGGTACAGACGATGCCTATCCAGAGGGTAACTATGTTGAGTGGGATAGAGCTAACCTTGCGTATGACACGTACAAGTTGGATGCCTTACATGCGATGTAGGATGATTAATAGGCTACTAGTAGATCGTGTATATGTAGAATTAAAAGCATCTAGGGCCCTAAAAACGGTTTTGGTAATTAATGATATTATGTGAATATAAGACTAGCATGTTTACAGAGTGTTTGAAAGGTTTAGTCCCGATGATGAATGTGAGATGCATGCTAAGAGTCAACTTGAAGATCAATATGGATCAAGATAAAGGTATAAGTAGTATATGATCCTTTTTATTTTTACCGGTATTAGAAAAAAGGGTGGAAGACCGGATTATAGGACAAATACCGTACTATTAAGAGAGATTATGACTAGTAACTTAATAGCAATTCTTGCTCCATTTGAATCAATTTAGGATCATGCATGCACTTAAAACTAAAATTGATAGCCATCTATGTATGTCAGGAAAATCGAAAGTACCAGAGTGTAAACGGTGGTACTTCCGCTTTCCGGAAGTTCTGATAAAACGAGTGGTATATTTTTTTTTCTAGAGAGCACCCTTGAAATCAAATTTATCTCTCTAGAAAATGGAAGTACTAAAGTTTTAATTATGGAACTATCATAGAGCAAAAGGACCACAATTCTTGAGTGGAACTGCCAGAACTCGGAAGCTCCAAAAATCCGGTCGGTATGTTTTTCCAGAGAGCGCCAAGATTTGGCCTCCGAGGCAAATGGTAGTACCGCACCGACTTTCAACGGCTAGTTCAGAAGCTCTGAAATAGTCGTTGCTGTTGTGTCAAAACAGGTGCGGTAGTACTGGCCGATGAACGGTAGCACTTCCGCTCGCCTTGATTTTTTTAAGGATTGCCCTGTAATGGCTATATTTGGTTGGTGGAGGTATAATACTCCTCCACCTGCTCAAGGACAGAGTTAGACACTACATTGCAACATCCTTGAGCATAGAACATTCACTCCACACCTCATTTGCTTTCATTCCATTCACTTGAGGTAGTTGAGTCAAAATAAAATGTATTCATCCTAGATTGATCCTTTGGAACTTGATCACCATCAAGTGAAGCGTGGTTCATTACTCTTGATGCTGAGTAAAGGACACAGAAATTGCTCAACCACAAGTGTTGACTTGTCAATCCTGGTCTTGTAGCTATTTAACTTGATTGAATATCTACAGGAAGGTAGGGTTCTCGGTACGGGAATGGCCCAAGGGGAGCGGTATGAGAACAGTAAAACCATACTTGATAACAGTATGTCCACTTAGAATCGGGCAGTAGCGTTCCGCATTGGCCAATAGATACCCGACAATGTGTGGTCTATAACTTATCGGGTAGAGACTAGAAAGAGGAGAGTAGTGAAAGACCTTGTTATCTTATCTCAATCGCACATTACCTGTTTACGTGTCTGGATATTGATAATTTGAGAAATCTTGTAGGTAAAGTTGGGCAACTCTACAGAGTAAAATAGATGATATTCGAATACGCCATGCTTCCAGTAAAATAAGTTGTGTTTAATGGGTGATTCCAACAGCAAGGCATAAGTAGATTTATTTATGTTTTAATCTGAGTAAGCTGAGTAATTAAGTGTTGAAACCCCTTTATTCTTAAGAAATGATTGTTTTATGATTTCTTGTTTACAAACGTTTACAAATAAAATTGCATTCACCCTCTCAATAATAAAACTAGTGTATTCTCATCCATTGATAATCCTGGTAAGTAGATAAATTAAGATTTACTCATGTGGCTTGTTGACTACCTAGTGTACCCAATCTTACTTAATTTCAACAGAACAAGTACAGAAGAGGAAAAGATACTTCAAGTCTTCGTCTTAGGGTTACGACCGCACTCAAACGTTCCTATGGAGATTTCTTTGGTTCTTCAGAATGTAAGTTAAGTTTTTGGCTCGGATGCCCATATTGTTTCTAAAGTTGACCATTAGGTTCTACTTATAAATCAAATTAATTAACCCTTTTAAATGTTCGTGAGCAGGTATGATACTTTTTTATACACAACTGAACTTCTAGTCTGTTGTGGAAAATACAACGGCCCTGTTCCCAAAAACAGGGGCGTTACAGACTCGCTTCTTGAGGAGGGTGGTGCCAACCGACAACTGCAGCTGCCCAAGGGAGATAGCGCACGGTCGGAAATATGTTACTGGTTTATAATTTTTTTCTAGGGTAGGGGTTAAAGTGCAATGTTATAGGGTTTGGGTTTTAATTGTTGGTGTGATGATTTTGGTTTTTATGTGGCTGATACCTGTAAATACGGATTGACATTTTGTGATAATACGGGGGGCTAGATGCAATCCTTTCAGTGTCTTTGTCACTTGGATTATCTGTTCAGCTGTTTCCATGAGTTCCTCCATTTGCTTTTTTTAGCTCATGGTACAACAAGGATGTACTTACGCGTACGTAATTAACACCGTATAAACCTTCACACATTGATGCATCTAATGTACACGCTTAAAATTAGAGACGAAGATCCAGATCTCCAGGAGCACGGGTACATACTTTGACCACTAAATGCACCTACATACATGCGTGTACTAAGAGGGCACTACTCCCTTGAACAATATCGACGAGGCACTGTTCACCCAAAAAAATAGTGTGGCATCACGGCTCAAAGCCGGATGGACCAGGCCTCCACCAACCGAGCACGCGCTGGAGGAGCTAGCATATGTGACGTTTTCCAGATTCCTTCACGAGTAGTATTCGGTTGGACAATATCTCCGGTGCTCCCATCCTCATGGTGCTTCCGCTGCTCTCACTCTTCGGAGAATCATACAAATGATTACAAAAAAATTCTGAAAAATTTTAGTTAGATAGAGCATGATACCATCAAACATCTTGCAAAAATTCAACTGAAAACACGATGTAGATCAGGAGAAACCAAAAAAAAGGACAAATTTCAGTGAACAGTGCTTTATGTTTTTCCTTTTTTATTCCGGATTTCCTTTTCAGCTGTGTTTCTCTTTTTCTGTTTCTCAATCTGTAGGTTGAATTTAGATTTAAATTTTTTTGTGACATGATGAATTTATTTTGTGTCTATCCAACCAAAATTTTTTGGAATGTTTTATAACCATTTACATCGCTTTCTAAAGAATGGAAGCACCGATAGCACCATCAGGGTAGGAGCACCGGAAATATTCTCTATTGAGCTTGGTTGCCCATTCACCCCAGACTTTCCCCAATGGACATGCCCTTTTCTCAAATGGTGGTGTCGTCCAGCATCTAATATCTGTCCAATTACCTTTTCTTTTTTCCTTTTTCTACAGGTTGCCAACTAGCAATAGTTTAATTCAATAGTGGGCCAAGGAGATAAGATTAATGCACAACTATATAGGTATTGATAAACATCATCCGGTTATTTTCTTCCTAACTATCATCCAGATTTATGACCGTTAGATTAGAAATCTAACGTGCAGAAATTCTCCCTCCTCCAAAAAAAATCTCCCCTTTCAAAAAAAAGGCGGTCCCAAATTTAGATGATTGTTACGAAGAAAACATCTGAGTAATACCTAGACATATCCAGACTAGTAGCATCTATTTTGCTGGCAACATACATCCTAACTTTTCTTCTATCCGATTGAGTGTCGTAAGGAATTCGTCGGATGTAAAATGAGGTCCCATCACGTGTACAAGGAACACCTCAAAGGAAAATAAAAAAAAAAGGTTTGAAAAAAGTTTACAAGATGCCACACCAAACTATGGCACTATTCATGAAATTTGCCACCAAGTTGCTCTCATAGAAATCCCGGTGTCATTTTCCCTCTTCAGTTCGCTCCGAAGACAACTTGGAACCACTAGCCTTTGAGCAATGAATACTGGAGCAGATTCCTACCTCTACCTTTATCTTGTTGAGTTTTGTATGTGCATCCCCTAACCTATTCGGTTTTGCTAATTTTTTAAAAGTACGTCAAATTTTCTGGTTAACTGTCAAATGTGTTTGGATATTACTGTACCTTTCAGCTGTTCGGTTTCGATCAGACGGGAGAAAATTAAACTTATCTCTATAAGAAAAAACTGGTGTCTGCTGTATAGACACCCCCCTAATCTATTTAGTTTTTGACCATTATACGCAATGGGTAATGCCAGTATTTTGTTTATGTGCCACTATGGGTCTAGTAAACAACATATATATGTTTCTTCTGCTTTGACCAAACAAACAAAGCAATATCATTATGCGTTTCAAATAGTTCAAAAGTCTTATTTGCGGCACACGAGAGGAGACCAAGCATGAGTTGAAGGCACTTGTTTGATTATCATGGCGAGAGCAGTGCTGCGAAATGATCTGCCAGGCTCTTAACAGTCGTTGGAGAAACTGCAGATGTCCCGCCGAGGTACCATCTCTGGATCATCTCTGCCACGTTCGTGTTCTCCACCGTCATCTTCGCTTCACCCTTGCCTTCTGTCGCAAATGATATCTGCAGACGTCGATTTAGGCGAGAAAGATTTCAATTTGGTCACTATCAGGAACAAGGTTTTCCTTGATTAAACCCTCAACTAATGCCACCATGCTCGTACCTCTGCAAGTCCAGGAGTCGTTGGGAAGTGGAAGGTGACGACGGAGTTGGGCTTCAAGTACTTGGACTGAAAGAAGTCTGTCACCTTCTCAAGTGCCTCTTCTTCCTCGTCCTCGTACTTGTCGACAGAGACCAGCCGATCCCTGACGGAGCTCTCCAGCTGCACGCCGTATTGGGATCCTTTGATCTCCTTGATCACCACGATCCTGAACAGTTTCTCCACAGGAGCTACGTGCAAAACAACATCATAAACATATCACCAGTTCTGGTAGCATATACAGAAATACAGCATTGCAGTAGCTGATGTTGAGCGCCTGAACTAGTATCTACTGACTGAACCTTAATTTTCATCATTCCATTGGAGATGTATATAAGTAGGCTTAGAAAAACGCGCTAGTGGCTTGTGCCTAAATTGGCCAAGTTCTAGGAGCAATTCTGTTGGGTACAGTTCAAAGTAGTATTTCTGTGCACCAGTATGAAGTATGAACATCGACAAAAAGAGGATATTCTACTTTCAGGTGTAGTTTCTCTCACCCATGATATACCATCTAAATAAATTTAACGTATTCCTTTATTACCTTAAGTATACTCATATACTAATTCTAAAGTATTACAATACCAACTATATGAAAAAATTGAAAGGGGCATATAGTTTTTAACATATTTTTGCTAATACCTTTATATTCATACATAAAAAAGAATATGTCCAAAAAATTGTACATATCACCTAGATGATCTTATTTACTCATATACTATACGTACATACCCTCTGCTACGCGAGATATTTCCTACTTTGTAAGATACGGCATAACTACATCCTGGAGTACAAAAAAAAGCTTAAGTAAACATAGTGAACCATGCAGGGTAACTGCAAACAACTGAAAACAGATGGTACTAATATATTTCTCATTAGAAATGGTCCTCATAATTCATAAAACAAGTCCTCCTAACTCCTTATCATACGTTCTGTAACGTAGACTCTCTGTACCGAGTGATGGCATCATGTTATCTTACCAGACACAAGAGCTTGGAAGAAAGCATCATCTTCAACCAGCTGCTCTGTCTTCTTACCCTTCCAATTCTCCAAATGCTCTAGTACATTGTCTTTCTCGAGATATATCCCGATGGCGTTGTATTTGATCTGAAGGAAGTGAATCTCAATGTCTGTAATGCCTGCACATGAATTAATTGTTTCAAAACAACATAGATTAATACTGATGTATTTGCATCAGGTTCGTCAAAATACTGGGGTACTTTGTTTGTTGTAGCTAGCTAGAAAAAAAACTCACCATGGCCGACGAGTGAGAGAGGCTTAGAGATGGTGATCTCCTTCGGGAATGGTATGCCTTCCACCTCCACAATGACCGTCGTCTCTGAACCCACTACACTTGCATCAAGCAAACTCAAAAGTTGGAATCTTTCGCTCCTATCAATATGCTACTAGCATTTTTTTTTATTCTTGTTTGTTTGTCATTCATGATACAGCCTGTTGCATGCTTAATTTATCTGAAGAAGAAAAGCAAAATTAAGGGAACAATAAAAATGAAAAAAAAACCAACAACTTACTTCTTCTTTTGCTGAGGTTAACAGATGGAAGAACCAAGCTAGAAGATGAAGCTTGTGCTTCTGATGGTCGATTGAGGAAGAGCTGCCTTGAGAGTCTCTCAGAAAGGAGGGAGAGCAAAAGAGCGTGAAGAGCGTCAGTGTTTTATCGTGCTGCGATGCAAGGGAGGTTAGGTAGGACAGACAAGTGGCAGATTTGAGACGGCGAGATACAACTACCACTCTTGTCTGAAAGCCTCAAGTGAGCGTCCAAACAAGCAGGCAGAGGAAAGGCTTGAGGAAAGAGGGAGAGGTAGGTGCATCTTGTGGTGGCCAACAACTGTTGATGCACGCACAGCACCTTCCAGTAAACTTAGCTACTCTCAAGACTGAATTGGAACCACCGTTGAATCGCCTATATCTATATGATATACGACTGTTGTTGTTTGTAATTGAGAGTTTATGAATTTAGTATTTGACTGGGCAACAGGGATGGAGCCACGAATGATCTTGAGCAATGAGAAGAGACTTGTTACTTTATCTGCTATCTATTAGTCTAACAAATAACGATTGCTAAAAAATCTGAAATAAAAAACTAGTTAAAAAGCTGAAAAGAACGAGACAAATATCATTTTGGAAATTGTTGGAACGTCCTCTTCTTACCATCAAACTGGGATGGAGCATTCGAAGTGAATGGCCAGCACTCTTGTTAGGTAGGCAGCACGCATTTGTCTGCAGTGTTTTCGCTTTCTGGGGAGAGACCATGTCCTGCAGCTCATACGTGCCTGTGCTCTTTCGTTAGGCTCCTCTTTGTAACCCAAAGTAAGTCCATATCATTTATATTTTTTCATATTTTCTGACATAGAAAAAACTAGGGATGAAAGGTATATATATGTATTTGGGTTCGTGAATATCCAAAACTACGAGTAAAAACCAATTAGTGGCTAGTACCTCCGGCATGATACTTATGGCTAATTGCCATGGTTCGAGTCTCACTAACAACATGTTAGGTAGGTTATTTGTGTGTGTTTTTTGAGATTTGATCCTGTAATCTCTTAGTTATCGATAACTAGCAGCACTCTTTGGGGGGAAAAAGAAAGTACAAAGGTGTGATTGGTTGGGTGGGTGGCCTTGGGCAGGTAGTATTTGGTGTTTGGTGACAGGTAGTATTTGCATAGATGTTTTTTTGGTTGAGCGCAGCTTCCCTTCTTCCGTTTTCCTGTCCTCCTTGTGTTCTCGTCCACGTGGCATTTATCCAGATCACTTTGAATCCACTAGCAAAGAGGTGAGTGACCTTAGATGAATGCCACGTGAACAGGAACACGAGGAAGACAGAGAAAAGGGAACAGGAAGCTGTTTTCTTTTTAGTTGGGCGCATGACATGAGGACGCACATTTGTAGATGCAGGAGGCGGTGGAAAGAAAATGTCAGCATGACTTTAATTTTGTTCTAATATATTCCAATAGCCCTCATTTTGCCTCAATCGACTTTAATACACTCTAATACTGCATAACATGCACTAATCACCGTTTAATAGCATCGTTAGCAGAGCGTGCATCCGGAGAAACGAAGAAATTGGGTGTTCCTGCTGAGCCTGGCCCAAAGCAGGCACCTTTTATATCTGCTCAGCGAGGTTACTTTATGTATGCGTCCAGCCATCCAAACATACGAAACCAAAACGATTCTACGCATGAGAGCCTGTTCTTTTCGACTGTAGCTTATGACTTTTGACTGAAAATTTTAAATTTTGGCTGTTTACGGTACAAATTATGGAGAGACAGATACTCACTTGCGATTTTGGCTGGTACAGATATTGGGCTTTTAACGTGTAGATCGTTTAACTTGTAGACCCCGTTTTGAAAAAATACTCCGTTTGAAAGTTAGGTACTGTAGCAAAAGCCAAAAGCCGATTTCAAAAGCCCAAAAGAACAGGCCCTGAGAAGCCTGGCCTAAGCTTTATCCCTGTTTTTTTTTCCAGTGGCTTTTATCTTTCAACCTATCTTAACAATAACTATTTATTAAGCTAATAAGCCACAGTATAAAAAAAAGAGGCCCGGTAACCAATCACGTCCTAGATGCGATGAATGTGAGTGGAGCAGTGCTTGTATGTTTTTCTCTCTAATAAGAGCATCACTAATTTCAAAACAAATGAAGAGACAAGTAACATCTATCCATCATTCATTCATCATATTTGAAAAATTATATATATATCGTTATTGAGAAAAAGCATAGAAGTATCTCTCCTGTGAGTGACTGCAGTCTATCAGTTTGTGCTGGGCCGGATCTGTCCAGCCCAACCGAGCCCTAAGAAATTTGGGGCTCTGTACTGGGCTGCGCAAGCAAAAGCTATCTCCCAATGACATGTGGGCCCTCGTGTGGCCCCGGTGTCAGCGAAAGAATGGCTCTCTTTGCTTCCCTTATCATCATCAACCACAAAGGCCCGCGGGGACGGCGGACAAGAACGAAACAACAATAATGGCTTCTCTCCGCCACCTCGCCGGCGCCGCCCATCACCACCACCGTGTCGCCGCTAACTCCTCCGTCCAACTCCGCCGGCCGTCCTCCTGCCTCGCCGGAGCACTACCCCTCCGCCTCGCGCCCCTCCGCTCCCGCTTCACCCGTAAGTAGCCTCTGCTCTCCCTCGACCCACCATTTGCTCCGTACTTCTTGGATTGGGGTGGGCTCTTTGGTTCGCTCTCTTGACTTTCTATGTGGTTTCTGAACTTGTTCCTTTCAGGGGTTTATGCGCTGTCGAGTAATGACATCAGGGTGGGAACCAACGTCGAGGTGGACGGCGCGCCGTGGAGGGTTCTTGGTACCAGCTAAAAATCCCCCCCCCCCCCCCATGTCTATTTTTCCCTACCTACAATTGATTCTTGGGGGACTTCTCTGGGTGGATAGACTTGTAGATGTAGCTTCTGTTCTTGCACCTGAAGGAGCCATTTCATAATTTCGAGAAATCCAGTCAATGTACCTCGCTGCTTAACGTTTGGTGATTTATTGGTTCAGTTCCAAGCATTGTGAACTTGGGAAATTAGGTACCTCTAACCTTTCCCTGTGTAGTCAAGCTGTAGCCTCTGCCCAAAATGTCTATCGAAGTAATGGCTCGTGTTCGTTTGAAGTAATGCCTTCTATGCAAAGAAATTTCCTTGTGCCGCACTGCGGATCCATGTGTTTTTTTAAGCAATGGGGCAATGTTTCTGCTGAACAGCGCAATAAGGGTTTTGTTGGTTGTTATCTCGACTGTTTCTGATGAACTACCTCTTTTGTTTACTTTCTAGTTTGTAGGAGAACAAATGGGCTATCATTGGTTTAATCTTTGCATTCTTGCATCTACTTAACGCTACACATGGCTGTTATTCTTTATCAAGTGGGCTTCACTTTTCAATGCACCCTTACTGCTATGCTTCTTTTAATTACTATGGTGCTTAATGAAAACACAAGTTGTAATAATAAAGCTGCTGAGAAAGTGGAGTTTTTCCATATGAAAAAGCACAGTTGAAGTGTCAGCCTCTTTTTGGTATAAATATATGATAATTCACCATTGGTTGTTCGTCTGTTCTATTTTATTTCAAATGGTCTCAATATGACCAACATATTAATCAAATTTCCCATCTCCATTCAACAACAGAGTTTCTTCATGTCAAGCCTGGAAAAGGTGCTGCTTTTGTGAGGACAAAAATGCGCAATTATATCTCAGGCAACACAGTTGAGAAAACCTTTCGAGCTGGGAGTACGGTAATCTGAGCAGAAACTCACTTTTCAGAATCTGAAGCAGAGTTCAGCAGTTACCTTTGTGGTGTGTCAGTAGTAGTACATGCTTTAGCTTAGTAAACCAAACAGTGAACTTTTTCTTAATTCATTACTTTGTGGAGTTGTATGCTATTATTTCCGCCTACTGTGGGTTGCCTTTCATTCAACCAACTCATCACTCATGTAATGCTCATCATCTCTTCCTCAGTGTTTTTGAGTTATGCAACAATTAAATGAACTTCTTTATTACGCTTTCAGATCCCGGAAGCATCCATTTCAAAGGAAACCAAGCAATTTACATATAAAGATGGCTCCCAGTTTGTGTTCATGGATCTGGTACATACTCCAATTTTCATTCAAAAGTATTTGCTAGCTGCCTATATACTTCATATGTTTTCATGATGCAATTGCAAACTACAGTTTATTAAGGAAAACTTCAAATTGCCATGTGGAAAGTTTTTAATAAGAAGTGAAGAGTTAGGCATTGGCACAATAGTGCAATACTGCAATTTCAGTTGCCTTTTCAGAAAATAATGATGAAATTTCAGAAAACTAGAGTTTAATTTTCCATCTTCCCAGAAAGCATGATATCTGAACACAAACCAAGCCACTTGCACCTCTAAATTTCCAAACAAGTTTAAACCTGAAATCCTGGTAGCAACGTGTGGACGTCAGAAGTACATAATCAAGCATTCAAACTCAATGGTCATGTAGAAACTAGTGCCAGAAGCCTAGAACTAGTGTCTATTTAAGTTTTGCCAGCAATCTTCCAATGCGGGATATATATAAACTGTTATCTTGGGAGCAAGGAATAAACCTTAGTTCCTCCCCTTTCATTTTTCATCCAACCCGTTACTAAAATAGGATAAGTGCTTTTATGTGTTCTTCTAGTGTACAATGCTCTCATTATTAGTTTCCTTTTCCAGACGACCTTTGAAGAAAGTCGCTTAAACGAGGCAGAGGTTGCTGACAAGCAAAAATGGTTGAAAGAGGGAATGGATTGCAATTTGCTTTACTGGAATGGGCGGGTATTTCCTATTTTGTTTTCACCTCATCTGATATCCAATCAAACTAATGAATTATCTTCTCATATCTTTTCATATTCAATCAACTAGTGAATTGCCATCTCATAATTTTCCACAGTATACAAGTTGATTGTGTTATATATTATTGCGCAGCAAATGATATTGGCCATTAACTTTGATAATGTTTGTAGATCATTGATTTTGAACTTCCCATCACTGTTAGGCTGGCTGTAACTGATACAGACCCGGGGCAAGGTGACAGTGCACAAGGTAGAGAATTCTCTAGTATGCTGCATTGCTGCTGCAAAATGATCCTGTGGTTGTTTAGTCACACATCTTGCTAATAAAAGTGACCACTCATACATCTTGCTAATAAAAGTGACCACATACAACCTAGTTACGGAGATCACAACATTGTCTCGAATGTTTCTTCTATGAACCTTATCAGAATTCAGAATAATCTTGTTACTATATTTTGTAGGAGGAACAAAACCTGCAACCCTGGAAACAGGAGCTGTTGTCACTGTGCCCTCGTTTGTGAATGTTGGCGATAATATCCTGGTTGATTCAAGAACCGGCCAGTATATGAACCGAGCGTAGAGGAGAGTTTTTTTTGGGTCGTCCATTTTGTTTGCCTATTCACCTGTACGAAAGCCCTGCTCTTTTTTGCCCCCTGAGATGTACAGGCTTCACTGTTCACTACATCGTTCATTGCATCCGTACTCTCGACACCAGGCATTAAATTCTGTTAAAATTCTTCGACCTGCGTCTTAAAATTCCTTCACTATGTATTCACCAGAGAGAATATGAGCAAAGCACTTTCCTGCTTTTTTTTGTTCCCTCGTACACAAGTTCCATGACCAAACTCGTAGGAAGAACTTCCCTGTCAGATGCAATGACTGAGCCAAACACTGAACAAAGCACATCCTGATTCCTGACACTAACGTCTATCTACATCATTTCATCAAAACAGAACTCGTACCACAGGAGTTGCTGCTTCAAGATTCAATGCAACATTCATTAATATCTCGCCCTGGCCTTGCGATCGATCTGTGTTCCTTTGGTTGGGTTGGGGAATTACTGGATTACATTAGATTATTAGATTTTAACAAGAAGAAGGAATCATCATGCGACCATGCATAGGCCTGGCAATAGCATAGGGAAGTCGCGGCCTCCACGTGGATTTCTTGGCCTTGATGTACATCGTCAGATTTTATTTGGATGGCTAGCATGGATGCGGGCTGCCACAAGTGCGTGGGCAATTTGTGCATTTCGGAAAAATCTTACATGCTTAACGGAGGGATTGTAAGGGACTTGCGACAGCAATGGCATGTTAGAATTAATCTTATTGAGTTGTAAGTGATCGAAACCAATAGTCGGAGCATTGGTCGAAACCGTGATCGAAGCCGTGTCCGAAGCCACAATCGAAAACTAAGAGGAGAGGAGCACACACATCTCCATGAAAAAAAAAAAGAGAGGAAAGACCACACGAGTGTGCCATCTCTTTTCTGATAAGGGAAGAGGTCATCAGAATTATTAGGTCGGAGGCATGCCTAGGTAGGTACAGGGTACAAGCCTAAGCTACGGGTTGCAAGATGGTCTTAGACATTTACAGGAGGGTCTTAGTATGCTACACATAAGATCGTTACGGTGATACACATGCAAAACAAGTGTTACTTTCCTCTCTTCATCATTCTCATAAGGTCGAAGCTGCTTTGCTCTTCACATCTCAATATGGTGCGAATGATTCGGAATCTCTCCTTGGTTGTCCAGGGGCATGTACTGAGCCATGATGGCACGGATCTCTGAATCCATGTAGCTCTGTAAGCAGAAAAGCAGAACAAAATTAGATGCCAACCTAGAGTTATGAGCAGATAATTAACTTGCAGAAGTTGTCCGTATCATTCATACCCGGATCCTGTACTTGTACACTGCATATCCTGCAATTCCTGCTGCCACTAGGCCAAAGAAGATAACCCACAAGAAGCTCCACCCTACCTGTGCTGCTGCACTTTTGCCTGAATACGATGAATGCAAATTTAGTATCACTCAAGTCAATTCTCAGACTTATACTATATGTTGCTATCTCAAGCTTTTCAACAGCTAATCTACTGAAGAAATAATCACCAATCAGATTGGTGCACCTCAAATAGATTAACTAGCCTGCAATTTGTGGGACCTTATGATCTCCAAATCTCACTGATTAGCTTGGGTATATAAGTGCAACTACTGATATAATAATAAGATATATAGAAAAGATATGCACATACTTATGCATGTATCATGCTCTTTCATGTACAGCAAGCCTCCACTGCAGCTGCACTCGTAGCTTCCCCATGTGTTCTTGCATTTGCATTCCTTGCACTGGCATGCAGTGTTTTCCTTGCATTCGTTAATATCTGTCACAAAATATTTCCCATCAGCACAACAACAAAGGAGCAACATGACCAATGATATCCAACACGCTTTGACTCTGCCAGCAAATTCTTAGGTGCATACTCACATCTGTCCATTAAAACATACAAATTTTGTGGGACACGCAAGCACTTCTAATAGCCTAATGGAGTTCAGGAATTGACTGTTACCTTCACATTTGTGGGTACCATCACCTTTGAACCCATCTGGGCATTTACAGCCGTCATCCTGTAGGTTACAAACTCCACAAATATGCTTTTAGATTTTTGACAATACATGTGGCACCACTAAGCAAAAAATCCCAACTGATAGCTTACAGTGCAGGCAGAGTACGTCTGGCCATTCCTGGTTTCCTTCCAACATCCTCCATTGTTAATCTCACAACGCCCAGATCCCGAAGCTAAAATAACAAGGGCAGGTATAGTTAAATAGTCAATAAGGCTAATCTTGCAGGTCACAAAAAGAAACAACACAGTCAACACTTATTTAAATACTCAAAATAAACAAAGAAGATGGCAAGAAAATTATCTCCTAATTTCTTGCAGTATATATAGTTATATACCTTCGCATTGAGTGTAGCCATCACCAACGAATTGTACACCTTTCACAACCGGACATTTGCAAACTCTTCCACGGAAAGTATCCTACATATATATCAGACAAGTTGTTAAATTTAGTGGAGAAGAGAGGAATTGGGGTTGAATAGTTGGTTGTATTGCAACAGCCCAAGTGGCAAATATATAGACTACATATGTCATGAACTGGGATACCCCTGACAACATAGGACACACACAAGACTAAACCTTAGAACACTAGGAAATACCATAATTACCCTTAACACCATAAATACCATTAACACTCCCTTAAATGTAAGGCGTATGTAATAACATTGCATTTAAAAGGGTTGACACTAGAGGGATGACACTAAAAAAAGATAAATCTGAAGTCCGAGCTTGAAGATGTCGTCGAAGCATGCAATGCTTGAACAAAAATCTATCTGGTCGCAAACAATCTCCTTCTCGACCAAGTGGTCCCTCGAAGCCTTCGCAAATTGTTCTTTGGCTCTTCACATACTGATGACGGCCATTCACAAGGCGGTACCTAAAGCCTTCGCAAGCTGTTCACACGCACATATGGTTCATTGCACATCGAGTCTTGGGGAAGAGATGTGTCAAATCAAGCTGATGAAGAGAGAGTGAGAGATCAAATCACGCCCACGAGGCAAGGCGGAGAAAGATGCGTGATGACGACGACAAAGAAGGCCATTGATCAAGAGTCGCAATGAATGTGAAGATGTGTAGCAAGATGGCTACGAGAGAGAACCAAGAAGGCAAAGGTCCCATCAACAATGATGATGATGCGGGCGACCGCACTAGATCCAATTGGACGGATCACGGCAACCCGAAAAAGAAACAGCAATCGGCTGATCGACAAAGGAATTGACGGACTAGCATGGCTTCGACAAACGGGAAGAGAGATGCAACAGACTTGGATGGACTCGATGGATATCAAAGCAAAGGAAAAGGACTAAAGATTCTAGCAGCAGCAAGCCAGCAACAACCAGACCAAGACAGCAGCAAAACACCTCTCCTTGGTAAGCAGCAACCCACAAGCATCATAGCACACACAACTTAGCACAACTAAGGAGAGCTCCAGAGGCTGTCAATGACGAGATCCAGCAAGAAAGAGCTCGGGATCGATGGGGATTGCTGTTGTAGCTATACTAGTAGAAGACTACTACAACTAAAGAGTAAAAACTAATTTGGATGCTTCCCCGGGAGTGGAGACTGCTCCTCCTAGGGGTAGCGACCGTGGTGGAATAGATAGAGGCTAGGATTTGGATCTATGTTTTGATACCATGTTAAATTTAGTGGAGAAGAGAGGAATTGGGGCTGAATAGTTAGTTGTATTGCAATAACCCAATGGACAAATAGACTACATAGGACACACACAAGACTAAACCCTAAAACACTAGGAACACAAGGCTAAACCCTAAACAAGTATCATATGCATATCCCGTGAACTAGAATTTAGCAGAAAAGATAAGACAACCAGAAGTACCTTGCATGCGCTGATGTTAGCAGCCTTATCTTGCCAACAGCCACCATTGTTCTCCAAGCACTCGTTTGTTTGTATATCTACAGTTTGCCAACATGAATCGAAGATGTTTAAGAGGAAGGTACAAAACAACGCTTGCAGTATAAGTATTCATTGCAAATGCAGCAAATTGAGGAAAAAAGCAGGGGAATCAATGCACTAACCTTCACTCAAGCAAACAGCAGGCTCAGTAGTTTCTCGAAAACCTGCACAAAGTGCTTTAAGAACTGCTCCTTTGTCAAGTTTCCCTGAGAAACAAATGTTTGGATAAGCATGACTGGAACCTCAAAAAAAAAATTTTTGCTGGAACTATAATGGTTTGAAGAGCATGCACCTCTGTATTGTCTATTGTTGATGACCAGTGTTGGTAAGATGGTAACATCACCACGAGAGCCCTTGCCAATCTATGTAAAACGGTCCAAAATGATATATTACGATCACAAGCGGGACGGATAGAACAGATAAGATCACATTGAAGTACTAACCTGTGCATCCTGTTCAGCTTTCAGCACATGATTTTCTTTGTCAGCATCTGGATCACCAATACACTTATCTATTGCTTTGTGATCAAGGCCTGGAAATTATAAATGTATTCAGTAAAATTACTGCACCTCATAATAAAAGAATAGAAAGGCATAAGCAAACACCAACATACCAAGTGACTTGATAACTCCATCAGCACATTCCTTAGTGTACTTCTTTTCCTTCATTGGGCACCGAATTGCAAAATCAGTCACATAGTCCCACCACAACCATGGTTTCTCATTCTCCTTAGCTACTTTATAAACACAAACTTGACGTAAATTCTGAACCACAACATCTTTCCCATCATACCCTTTGCTGAAATCCTGTTCTGGGTCAGGTGCACAATACCTCCCGTGGTTGATACACTGGGACTTGCACTGCTTGCTTAGAATGAAGGCCTCTGGGCAATACCAGGTAATATAACGAGGAGTGAACTGCGTGTAGCCCTTCTTCTCAAGGATCTGTGCTGCTCCTTTGAAGCTCTTAACGAAATCAATCTGGCTATCGCATTTTGGTCCACATTCATCATTACTGTTAGTCCAAAATTCATACTCAACACGCTCATCAGGGTGGGGCAGGGACTCCCTCCAATCCAAATTCACATTAATCATGTCACCGTTATCAATTGCTTTCTTGAGCCTGTCCCCAAAACTTTTGGTTATCAGCGCTGAAGGAATGGTGATATTCTCTAAATAATCTGCCCTCCCACTCTCTTCAGGAGTGTCCATTGTAATTAGAGGTTCAGCCTTGTCATCAGCAACAAGGATTGCCGCTGCTCCTGCTTTCTGTGCATTCCATGCCTTCTTTGTGAAGAAGCAATCTATATATAACCACAAAAACCATGTTATGTAATCCACAGTATATTTTAATTAACCGAGGAGAAGGCAACATCGCAGAGAAGACAAATTAAAAATGCTAAATAATAACTGGTTGAAAACCAAATCAGTGGAACGTCATAGGAAGTTGAAACAAGACAATGACCTATCTACTATGAAAGGTAGGAGGGCTTGACCATGAGCTTTCAGTTTGATTCCTCCACAAAAGCCACGGATTTGGTCGTTGTACCAAATTGGGTGAACGAACATTCAACTAAATCACATCATCAAATGACAAGATCTAATTTTCAACCCACCTAACTAAAGACCACACGATTAAACAAAAGCTATCCCAGTTCTAGTCAATGTATAGACTGCAATCTGTCCAATCCAACCCACCGAGGCATATAAAGCTTAGCTCACTCACAATAACGAAATCACACATGGATGACCTAACAGAGACCAACTGTACTGCAGTCCTAGCAACCAAAAGATGAAAAGAAGGAATTTTTTTACTGGTAATTTTCTCACCTCCCCTGTCAACGAGCAGGAAGATGGGGAAGGAGCCGGGCTTGGCCTTGTAGGAGATGTCGAAATCGTCGAAGCTCTTGCATGCCTTCCTGTTGGCCTTTGGGTAGGCGACGACACCGACCATGGTGCCGCCGTACTGGGGCACACCAAAGTTGCCGATGGCGCACTCGTAAGTGCCCTTGAGCTCATCGGGCGCCGTCACCTTGAGGCTGTTCTTTTCCACGACGAACCTCCCGTGGCAGCAAGTCCACATGAAGGCCGCCCAAATCAGCAAGCGCAGCATCATGGGACCCCAGGAGAAGGCTTCGCGCCTGAATCAAAGACCAGAGCATGCAATTCGCAGAGCCTACTTGTTGGATTTGATTGATTTCTGCGGTTTGATCTGAAAGGGCCGATCTTGGTGCGGTCTGGGGAAGGAAAACAGCGTAAAAAGAGCGAAAGACTGGATTTTGACGGCGTGGGAGGAAAGGATGTTGGAGACTAGGAACCTGGATGGGCAGGCTGGAGTTCGATCAGGAATCAGGAGGGAGGGTTCTTGGGTTTGGGATTTTAGCTGCTGCTGTTTGTGTGGGAGCACGGGGGGAGGGAGACAGGACTCTAGGAGCGGAGGACAGAGGCTGCCTTGACTCGTGTGGGCTGCTTGGACTCGCTTGGAGTGTTTGTGATTGCCGCCATGTGTTCCCGTGCTATTCGTGAACGTGTCTTTTCAGACAGAGAGAGAGAGGGGAAAAAACATATAAATGGTACTGATCGTATGGCCTACCATTTCTTTTCTCATGTTTCAATTCTAGCACATGCATAATGAAACATCTCTTTTCCTACTCCTAAGCTTTCCCTAAAACTCTCCTCTCCGGATGAGTCCACCTTGGACTCGTCGGCCTTCATCGACACAGCAATCCTACAGTTGTCGGCCACCCTGTTACCACCTCCCTCCTAGCCACATCTTCCCGATGACATCACCGGTGAATGCGACCAACGCTGGTTGCAGCAAAGGTCAGCGGTGGGAAGACGAAAACCCATCATCTTCTTTTCAAAGTCCGGCCTCTAGGCCTAGTGTGGGTCTAGCTTCCTACCTAGAGGCAGTGGTCGATGGGTCTCTGGCACCAGCACCCAAGGTGATGAAATCCCTGGTGACGGCGGCTATTTCGGCACCACCTCTGGCAACTTCCCTGCTTGGTGCTCCTCCTCCCCGGTCTCGCCTAGAAGGTCGCCTTCTCCCTCTGTTGGAACTTGGAAGCTGACGATGGCTAGTGTGTGGTGACCAATAGGCGCTGTTAGAGGCGCATCGACCCTCGGTCGGCATCTCCGCCGGACCAGAGGTCGGAGGTTCCTGCAGACCTAGTAGGTTGTTGCTGGAATTGCTTGACCCTTGACCGCATCAAAGCCGACTGCAGGAACCCCATGCGGTGTAGACGTTGCAAGGCTTTCGGCCACCACATCAAGGATTGCAAACATCTAAGGAGTCTATAAGAGGCGGGCAGGCAGTTACGCCGTCGCAAGCTTCAAACCACTTGGGCCCCATCGCCAACCCTTGACAGCACCACCATGGATCCAATGACCTCCTCGCCCCAATCCAGTCCTCTCGGTTCACACGGGACTGCAACTGGTTCAGAGAGCCGTCACGCCATCACGTTGGAGGTGTCAACTGAGGGTTTCATACCTTGTTGAGTTTTCTTCTCCTTTGCCATGCCTGGACATCCTGATGGGAGACCGAAGCATGCTGTTTGCGTCATGCCACACACCACATCGCATATGGAGTTGGAGAATCACCTCAAACATTCACTTGTTGCCTACGTCGGTGGCAACCGGCCATAGTACCTAAGGAAGAAGCGGCTATGGTGATTGAAGAGAGGATTGGCATACCTTGCTGTGGCTTCTTAATTCATAACTTCTGGCTAGAAAATTTCCTCATTGCTTTCGCTTCAGAAGAGCTTCGTAACCAGGCCGTCCAGCGTCATTGAATCGAATACTCCCACTTCTCCTTATTCCTCAAACCTTGGACAAGGCAAGCACAGGCTTCTAGTTCATTGCTCCTATTCAAGGTGGCGATCGAATTGCCGGCGCATGATTAATAGTATTTGAATACGCTGTATTTTCAGTAAATGAAGCTATGTTTAATGGGTGCTTCCACTAACGAAGCATAAGTAGATTTGAAAATGATTTGGAAATGTTGAAGTCTGGTAATCAAGTTTTCAAATCCCAATTCCTTAAGAAGTTATTGTTTTTTTGTGTTTAACTATGTTTACTAACAAAACTATATCCACATATATTATACTGAAACCACTATATTCCCATCTCATGAAAATCCTAGCAAATAGTTATATAGCAATTCCCCATGTGACTTGTTGAGTACAGTTGGTTGTACTCGGTCTTGCTTTATTTTCCACCAATACAGAGATCGGAAGAAGAAAGGATATTGCAAGTTTTCGTGTTAGGGTTACGACCGCATTCAAGCATTCATGTGAAAACTTTCTTTAGATATTCTGAGTTTAAGTAAATTTTGAGTTTGAACGCCCTTAAAGCTAGTAGAGTTATGTCAGACCCAGATTTTACAATCCGGAATCTTCTGTGATTCCACCGCACTATTCCCTGGATCAGTAGATAGTGCTCACAGATTACAGTTCTGAATATCAAGGTACATATCATGCGGAAGCGTAAATATAATAGTAAACTTACTCATGGGCCGATTAGGCCGAAATCAATAAATTGCAGGAGCGAAAGAACGAAGCACACAGGTGGGACCTTCAGGACATGCCCACAGGCAGCCAACTGGAGGTGCGCGACCTAGCCCTTGACATCTTCATCCTTTCTGCCAGCTTGTCCAATCTTGTTGCTGAGGCGAGGTGATTTGATTCCTGATGCTGAATTTTGTCGCAAAAGCGAGTGTGAGCACTCCAACCCTGTGCTCCGCGAGCCAATACACAGAATGCAAATAAATAGTATGCATGGCTTAACAAAGGAGAGGCTTGGGTTATTTTATTTACCAAAATCACTTTTAGTAGCTTTGTTATTATTTCATCATAGTGTTATTGTTACTGCCTATACACCACCTAGTGACTACCATAATCGACTTAATCCACCAAAATACACTTTCTTTATTGATTGCTGTCTAAGACTCCAAACAGCGAATGACATCATTTAATCAGTCCACCGATCATGCTCTTTCCATATTGATTGCTATCTATGACTCTTAAACAACGATTATCATCAATTATGCAATCCACCAATCGTTCGCATCGGGACTTCCTAATAATTCAATCCTTTTTGTTATTGATCCAAAACCATAATTTGTTCTCCCAATAATCAATCTTATTTTCAACTGTCTGTCTCTAATTAATTCACTAGTATACATCCACCAAGAATATCATTGATCAAGATTAATCTCCCATGGTTATTTTCATATCTCCAAATTTTCCAGAAATTCTCAATTCATCCATCTAGAAATTGTTCGAATCCTATCAATCCCAATATTGTCAACATCTCCCAAGAATTTATAACAAATATCGGTGTTGTAATCCAACCATTACCATTGCATTTCCTAATACTCCGAAATCATATAATTTATCTATCTAGTCTATAAATCCATTTGGGCTCCACCAAATTTATTTCTCCTAGACTCCGCACTATCATTATCCCTCTTATGATCAATCATGAATCCACCAACTTCTTTATGTGATTACCCTAAATAGCCATATTCCTTTCTTACGACTCTATTTATTCTTCCTGACGTTTTATTTGTGAGAAATGTTACCATTATTCAAAAATATAATACATAGAAATTTCCTGAGACCTAGCAGTTTTGAACAAAAGCATAATGTTCAAGAAAATGCAATAATAATAGCGATCCAGATTCCATCCACCGTTACATGGCATCTGCACCATATGACATCTTTCAGCGTTATAGACGCTTAACTTACCACTGGGACGACACCCAGGACAATTCAAATCAAGGCTTTCCACTGCCCTTACACTTTTCCATTCCCACCCACAAAGGTTTTGAAATAGAACTATATCTGGTTAAGTTCCCATGTCCGCCCTTGACCGTGGGCACGACTATTCGAATAGTTTTGACTCTGCAGAGTTTGTACACTTTCACCACAAGAGACAGTCAACTCGTTGCCCCACACGATTCCTTAGAAGTGTGGTTGAGCAGACCATCACAATGACTTTTCAAAGTATCTAGTCCCTTTTATCATCTCACCCTATGGGTCGTTCCCACTTGCGGTGGGTCTCATACGTTGCACGGGATGTTCGCCACGGCTACTAGCGTACGGGCTCCACTCCCCTCTGCGCTAGTACGACTGGGAAACTTCACCCTCCACTTGGTGTCCCTTTAGGCCTCCCCTTGCCCTTGCATATCCACTCCTGTTCACTACCGGTGAGATGAGTCCGGGGGTTTCGATAAAATTACTTAGCCAAGTTGTACTTTACAGACTTGTGGTTGTACTTGTTTTACACGGGAGGTCATGACAAGATTCAGTCCTTAGAATTACCTGAGCGGTTCTACCACACTCCATATTTGTGCTTCCATTGCACCACATACCAGCCCCCAAACCATCCGCTCAGATATTTAAGCAATTTAAGAGTTTTGGGAGCATAAAATAACCATGTCAAAATATACCAGTCATTCCCACCATGACTGCCCGAATCAATTTCTCTTGATTAAAAGTGATGCTTGGGGCAATTCCTTGCCCCGGGTTCCTAAACAATGCTAAGCATGGCATAAAATTAAGGACTTATTTTTGAAAGCTAACCATTATAAAGTTTTCCACTAGGCGACAAGGTTCACATGTGCAATATTCCAAAGAGGGGTGTAATACTTATTCAAAGTAAACAATAGGCATGTATTTGCATATAAAATAACAGCATGCACTTTGATAATTTAAACAAAAGTAATTTGCAGAAAACGTAGGTTCAACATGATCAAAGTATTGACTCGCCTTGGTCACAGGGGGTGTTTTCGGGGTTGTCTGAAGCTTCTAGCGCTGCTGCTTCTGCCTCCTCCTCTTGTGCCTCGTAAGCTATTTTTAATGCGCGCGAAAATTTGGATAAAAAGGAAAAAGGCAATCAACAAACCAGTAAACATTTACCAAAAGACCCAAATAACTTCAATACCAAATTTTCTAGTTTCATTTGTTTTGGTGCTATAGAAATCCCATTTTGAGTAACTAAAGTTTAATCATACTCATTTTAATATACTGCATTCTATAATTATATTTGGATGTCATGATCTAGGTTATTGATAATATCTTATAACCTATCTTGCTAATGGTTGATTTCTACACCCTTCAATTGATGGGTCATCATTTCATGTGACATTCTCCCCTAATCACACTATTACTAAATCCTCTCTTTTGACAAGAAGCTAGAATAACTACTCATGTTACATCTATATCTAAGTGTTACCTTCTAACATATGATATATATACATCCATACTCAAGAGTCCCTAAATACCCTTAGTTGTAATTTGTAGGGATTAATACACAAGGTTAAAGTACACGATGCTTGCTATTACATGTGCCATTTTATTTTACATTCCATCATTCATTCTATTTATTTGCTAAAGATTTGAACAGGGATATTTATTATAGATGCTCATATGTGCACACATGGATATGTGTATATCTATAAATATACATGACATTTTTATGGCACATGCTTTCTATCTATCCCTGCCACAGAGCTAGCATACACCCTCACGGTCGGCTGGGGCACTGATGCACAGTAAAATCGCAAAAAAAAAGCCAAAAACCCACCCGGCACGGCGGAGCAAGGCTCGAACGCGCGTTGCCTGGGTGCGATTTTTATCACCGACGCTGCTAGCCAGGAGGACTCCTCAGATGTTGCTTACTTGTACAGGGGACTATTACCTCTTAAGGTATGCAGTAGTAGAGGCCGGGGCAGAGGAGTTCGGGACCGAGGATGGGCGACGGTGCGGTCGGCGGCGGGCTGCCGGAGGGTTGAGGGTGATGGGCGAAATGGAATGTCCTGACGCCGGGGATCCTGATGGTGGAGTCGGCGGCGGGCGGGGGTCACCGGAGTAGGGCCGGCGGCGTGCGGTGGCGGCGGTCCAGGGAGGAGTTCGACGCCGGCGAGCTACAGGGCCGGAGAGGCTCGGCCGACCTCTCGGTTGACTTCACGACGTCACGGAGAGGGTGTAGATACCAGGAATCGAGAAATGGTGGTGCGGTTAGGGAGATGGCTCGGCGGCCGGACTTGGGGAAGAGAAGGGATTCCGGTGAGGAGAAGGGAAGGGAGGCCGATTGCTCTGGGAAGGAGTGAAAGGGAAGTGCGAGAAAGGGTTTGGTGAACTCGGCGGCCTTTGTAGTTGCACGGTTTAGGCTGGCACCGGGAGACTCGCCTGCACCGTCCCATCGGCAAGCAACGGAGCAGCGAAGGTGCAGAGCAGGGGCATGATGCCGCTGTGTCGCTCGAGGGAGGGCAGGGGACTCGAACCATCCACCTGGAGGGACAGCTCAGGCAGCGCGGGGAGGAAAAAGAGAGCCGGCGGCAGTGCTATGAAGAAAAAGAGAGCGGGCAGAGTTTTGACGCGGCTGACCAATGGGCGGAGGCAACGTCGTCCAGCGTTTCCGAGGTGGGGCGGAGGAAAGGAGGTGCGGAGGGAGGGGACGACGTGGAGACAGCTCGGTCACGCAACAGAAAGAGAAGGAAGGAGGAAGAGAAACAGCGCTAAGGGGGGGCGCGTTCGGGCAGGAGCGGAAGGCGGCCGTGCGCTGAGAGAAGGGGAGAGCGGGGAGTTGGGCTGGGCTGGCTTGGTCTGGCCTGACTCCCCCCCAATATATATATATATATATATATATATATATATATATATATATATATATATATATATATATATATATATATATATATATATATATATATATATATATATATATATATATATATATATATATATATATATATATATATATATATATATATATTTCTTTTGCTATCTCCATCACATTTATATGAACATATACACATATGCTCATGGGTTTATGTACATGTAATTGCACTCTTCATTTACTGGTTTATTTCCTTTATGTGCTTTTTCCATGTAGCCCAAGGTTGTGTGTGCGTACATATATATAATCATATGTTGACCCATTTTATTTTACTTGCCACCTTGCCACTCATACTCTTATTTTTGTAGATGACATTTTATGCTTAATTACAATTTTCTCCTTGTATTTTATGGATCATCTTTTCAGATTCTTAATTTAGATTTTCAAATCTCTACTATTCAAACATATATGTTTCTTTTTGGATCCTTTTAACTCTGAAATCCTTTTGCCAAATTTTAGGAAAACATTCTAACTCCAAATGCAAATGGAAATACATTGCAAAATTAATCCAAAAGCTTTATACATTTCTGATTTAAATTTCAGGATGTTACAAACCTACCTCCCTTAAAAAGAATCTCGACCCCGAGATTCAGCCTAGCTAGTAAACAGGTCGGGATAGTCTTTTCGCAGTTGATCTTCACGCTCCCATATGGCTTCCTTCTTGGAGTGATGGCTCCATTGTACTCTGCACATGCGGATGGTTTGAGTTCTCGTCTTCTTTTCTACGGTGTCCAAGATCTTGATCGGGCGCTCCTTGTAGGTTAAATCTTCTTCAAGCTCAATTGTCTCCAGTGGAGTTGAATCCTCAGGTACTCGTAGACATTTCTTAAGTTGGGACACGTGGAAGACGTTGTGTATGTCCGATAAGTTTGGGGGTAGTTCCAGTTGGTAAGCAACTTCTCCTTTCTTAGCCGCAATTGGAAATGGTCCGACATAGCGTGGTTGAGCAGACCATCACAGTGACTTTTCAAAGTACCTCGCCCCTTCCATCATTTCACCCTATGGATCGCTCCCACTTGCGGTGGGTCCCATACGTTGTGCGGGATGTTCTCCTTCTGAACGTCTAGCAGCTGGCTACGTCCCCTGCTAGCCCGCCATAGCAGAACTTCACCCTCTGCGAGTGTCCCATTCAAGCCGTCACACAGACTGCCGTTTGCACTACCCCACACCTCCTCCTGGAAGGATGACTTTCAGGGTCCGGTAAATCTACTAAGCCAAGTTGTATTTTACAGACTTGTGGTTGTACTGTTTTACACGGGTTGACATGACAAGATTCAGTCTTTAGTGGTATCTGGGCGGTTCTACCACAAAACCACACTCTCGTGCACACCTGCACCATACCCCCGAACCATCTGCCCAGATAAATAAGCAATTTGAGGTTTTTGGGAATGTAAAATAACCATATCGATCATACATCAGTCATTACCACCATGACTGTCCAACCAATTTTTCTCAGGATTAAAAGTGAGGCTTGGGCGCTCTCGCGCCCATGAGTATCTAAAACTAAGCATGGCATATAATTACGGACTTACTTTTGAAAAGTTATCATTATAATTTTGCTAAGGCGACAAGGTTCACATATTCAAGTATTCCAAAGGAGGTGTAATATTAATTAAGCAAGCAATGGGCATATAACTAAAATCTTAAATTAACATGTATTTGCATATAAAATAATAGCATGCAATTTGATAATTTAAACCAAAGTAGTTTGCAGAAAACGTAGGTTCAACATGATCAAAGTATTGACTCGCCTGACGCGGTTTACCGCGGACTTGAGCTCACACGATGCTTTCTCTTGAGCATTTGGTCTCTATCTTCACTTCGAGCTTGATCTCGCTTGATCCAATGAGTCTTCACGATTTCCAATTTCTAATTACGCTACAAACGACTGAATCCAAATAAAAGCAAATAACTCAAAAGATCCAAATAAATCCGAATAAACTCAATTTAGTTTTATTAGGAGTTAATGAATGACTCGAGTGATTTGAGACAAGGTCGGTGGTAGGATACGATAACTTGATCTTTTTATTAATAATCCATTTTATTATTTTTGTATTTATCAAGGAAGTTCCTTGAGTTAGGTTAGACCTATGGGTAGATGTAAGACTGTAGTGGGGTGTAGGATATTGCCTCATCTAGCGTTAGCTTTTAAGAGTTAGGGCATGAGTTATATACACGTTGTATATGATTTCTAGCTTGCCGCATTAATCTTATAGCTTACATTTTTAGTAATTCAAGATGTGTTATTTTAGGTTGTGCTAATAATGCCAAGTGGTGAGATTATTTTATTTACAAATGACCTAGGGATTTTAATAAACATACCAACATGAATTTAGTTAAAGATGCCCTTCGGTTTAGGTATCGCAAATATTTTATGTACATTTTAGTTACTATTATAGTGTTATTATGATTATCGTACATAAATTCTTTCTTACAAGTAGCTAGTCGTTCATAAACTCGGGTTCTAGAGATACAATTAATATTGCATCTTGTTTTATGTGTTACTAAATTAGTTTCCATTAGCCACTTGATTATTTACATATAGCTCTATACTCGGATGTATATTTAAATTCTATTTGTGCATACCTCCATTATCTTTGGATTTTAGGTATAACCATCTTTTATTAATGCCCCAATTAATATTTATCCTTTTAATTCAATTATGCTTCCCACATTAAGTATTCATATATGATAACTAATTCAAATTTAAATCTTAAATAATCTCATTTACATCCTAATAAAATTTATTACATTCCCTAGATTATCTCTATTTTCCTTGATTTTTGTTACTTGAAATGGACCACAAAAAAAATGGGGGGGGGGGGGCAAGGGGGTGCGGCCGGCTGAATCGAACTCGGGACTGCATGTGTATCTAGTAGCTGGGCTAACCAACCGAGCTGCCGCTCGTTTGTGACAGAAGAGGGGGAAATATTTACTAGATGCTACGCGGGTGAGGCAGAGCTCCCATTCGGCCGAACAGGGGAGGCGCTGGCTTGGGGCAGAGGGTGGCGTCGCCGGCGAGGGGGCAGCCAGAGGGAGGCCGCGACCCATGAAATGGACTCCGGGGAAGGTAGGGAGGAGGATGGGGGCGGCGCTTTGACCGGAGCAGCGGCGAGATGGGAGGGCGACGGCGCAGGGCGGCAGGCGGGGAGATGGACTCAGGGCGGCGCCGCCGGCGGGGAGAAGGAGGGAAATCGAAGCCCGCACGAGCATTGGGGGGGTTCAGGGGAGGCTTACCCATGAGCTAGCTGAGCGGGAGGTGTGCCGAGGGGAGTTGGCGGCGGAGGCCGGTGATGGCGCGGGAAGGGCTCACGCGAAGGGGTCCCTCCGGCGAGGGAGGGTGCCGGTTGACTGTCGGGGAGGCTTCGGGCCGACGAGATGTCGCTCTCCGCGCGCGACATCGAAGAATGGTTGTTTGAGGAGGAGGTGGCGCTGGCGGCAGAGATTTCGGCCGACGACGGGGAAGATGGTCGCTCCGGCGAGCTTGGTGCACCGCTTTCCAATTAGGCCGGAGGGAAGGGACTATAGGCTCGGGCGAACATGTCGGTTTGATTGGATCGAAGGGGGATGCACCGGAGCTCCAGAATGGCGAGGAGGCGGTGGGCTCGGGCGAAAGAAGAGGCAGAGGAGGGGAGGGAGGACAGTGGGCGACGCGGGGAGGAATGAAGGGTGTGGGATGCTTCTTATGGGGAGGAGAGCCGCGGGGAAAACCGGAGGCGACGACAGAGAAGACCGTGGGCGGAGGCAAGCGCATGGATGCCACGGGGCGGAGGGGAGCTGCGCACGGCAGAGGGTGGCGCGGGCGCACTGGGGAAGAGAAGAACAGGAGGAGGGAAAGGAGAGGAGAGAGAGAAAAGGGCTGGGCCCACAAGGCATAGAGAGAAAAGGAGAGGAAAACCTGAGAATTGGAATTCTGAATTCTGAATTTTAATTTTAAATTTTTGTTTCAAATTGATGATTACTGATTTTTGCATGACATTTAGAATTTAAGCTTTAAATTTTCAGATATTAAATGAGAGTTTCGATTATTATTATTGTGTCTGTTATATGTATACGTGTATATATATATATATATATTATTTTTTATTATTTCCTATTGTTAAACTCTTTCTTGCACAATTTATGTATACACATGTATGTATGTATATATGTATGTGTGTTTGTATTTTGTTCATCCGCTTTTATTACTATTTATGCCATTATTTTCAAAATGAGATTTTATATTTTTAACTCAGGTTTCTCTCTTTTTATACTGGATCATCTTTTCATATTCGCATTTTAAATCTTGATTTTCTATTAATTAAATATGTTTGCTTCTTCTGGATCCTTTTAACTTTTGGAACCTTCACCAAATTTCTCAGAAAAACATCATAAACTCCAAATTCAAATAAAACATATTGCAAAATAATTCAAAAGCTTCACATTTTCAAATTGCAAAATTTTGGGATGTTACAAGTTAACCGTTAGGTCTTATTTTAATCAAACTAACTTTTGAAATGTTTATGAACAGGAATGATACTTTTTCTATCCGTAACTGAACTTCTAGCCTATTACGGAAGGTATTTCTATTCCAAAAACAGGGGCGTTACATTTCGTATCTGTACTGCATCTACATGCACATAGTGTAGCTTTCAGATGATACTATAAATCTTTAGTCGAGCTCTACATTTTTCTTGTAATAATTTCCTATCTAAAATCCACTCGATCGTTACAAATTATTCTCACGGTCTCCAAACTAACAAAGAAAAAAGGGTTAACGTAGAAATCTATATCAAATTCCACATTTCAAATGAGGGCGAAGGTTTTAAGCCCGGCTTTTTATTATCTAGGCTCGACAGATTCAGCCCAAAATGAGCGGCCCTTTTGGAAAGCTATTGGGACGGGCCTCCAAAAACTCAGAATTCCTCTGCACTGGCCCATCTATGGCCCATAACTTGCGACTGCTACTAGGATGCTATCATATTCATATATTCATTCGTAGTAGAGGGTCGGCTTGGCAGCTATCTTTTGTTCTTTTAATTTTTGGTTTTTAGTGTTTTCCAAAATTTAATAAGTAAAGCGATTTCTTAAAATAGATTCTTCAAATGGTTTCTCAAACCTATAACCGTATATGCCGTCTGCGTCGATGTCTCTCTCGTCCGCTGCCGTTTCAAAAAACAAACAATCGGCCACAGCCAAGAACTATTAGCCACTGCTCAAAATAATAGAGCCATTGCATTTCTTCTTCCTTGTGTCAGGTCTTGAATCCTGCATCCCATGCATGGTGCCTCTCCCTCGCTTTTACCGATGAGGATGACTGATCAAATCCACGAATACAATGAGGATGACTGATCAAATCCACGAATAAATCCATGCTAGATAATGAAGTTGGATGTGAACAGAACAACTTTAGTTAAGGTCTTGATCAAAGTAAACACCTACTGCTTTGTTCAGATTTCCCCCTTTCCGTTTTAACAACAATAATAACAAAAAGAAAACAGAAAGGCTAACGTGCAACCGCCCGTCAAAGATGGCAAGATGCCCTCATAATGGGCGGGTTAAGATAAGCCTTACCAATACTGTAAGGGTATTGGGATTCAATAGTGACATCTTATCTATTTCTTAGCTATATTAAATAAGTAAAATCTTATATGGATGAGAGAAGGTGAGGAGAAATAATATGCTGTCTCATATGCAAGAAATGATTTGAGCTCGTAAATCAACGCAAATAGTGAGAGGGTGTGAGACAGGATATTATGAGTAAAAATAGTTAGAAAAATAATTTGCTGTCGAAGATATTATCTCTAGTGGTGTCTTTAAACAAAGTAAAAGTTTTAGAGACACATTTAAAAGACAAATTATTATACATGCCTTAAGCTAACTGTGCATGTGCCATATTTACTGGATCTTGGATATTAGTACACTAGCATGGTGATTTATAAATTGCAAATTTAATTAGCGAGTGAGTTAAACTAGGGTCAACTTCCATTTTGTCGGTTAACCCATGCTTGCTAGCTCCATCCATCCCTTCAGTGCAGGAATTATCATTTCTACTCCAATTATTTCTGGGGAGTTCCTGTGTTCGATGGCATGCAACATGTGCTGATCATCCTTAATTTTCCAGCTAGTACTAACTAAATTGTCTTTGATCTTGATTTTCTTATGAGTAATTAAGCATCCATAGCTCTCCAGGCAACATATATTTCGTCATTGTTGCTTCCCGAGTGGATAACTGAAGTGGCATCTGCTTAATTCATCCTGAATGATTGCATCACGAGTTTCTTTCACTGATGATTCCATTGGAATTCAGAAGCCAGCACTGATGTGCAAGGCAACCAACTCCTTAATTGCACACGATGATATGCCACATCTCACGAAATGCACAACAGCATCATTCATTCAACTGCCATATATGATCTGAAGACAGAAGGGAATGGAGAACACTGCTTGAGAGTTGAGAAGCAGTTTAGTGCAAGTTTGTCTTATGTTTAGTACTTTAGTTATAGCACAATTCCATTCAAGGTGTATGCAAATTATTGTGCAATAACTAAAGATGTTCTGTTTCTCATTCAGTCTAGTTTTCAGAGTTCTGCACTAGTGGAAGAACCTCTGCTTGTTGCTGCAGGATAACTCATGCTGAAGATTGCTTTCTTTATTCATGAGAGTTAGGTCTACTATTTTTTTCTGCTTTGTGTATTTGTCATGTTTAGTGCAGACCTAAATTTTAGGATTGGAATTGCGACTACTGAACTAGAATGGAATTAATCATGCACCGTTAGCATCAATCATACTATACTACGCCATTGCTGAACTCTAAAAAAAGCATGAGATGTGTCCCTAGCACACAATTGTTGGCTGGTGACGGTGCATCAATTGCATGAGATGTCAGAATCAGAGCGAGCACTGAACAAAATGGAAAGTGCTGGAGCCTGCTTGTAAGGCACCAAAGGGACCTCTTGCTTCCTCATCTCTTACCTAGGTTGAAAGGCTAGGTCCTGTTAATTTGGACTATAGCTGATGGATTCTGTCTACACTTTTCAAGATGGTAATGAATAGCGGAGACGTCGATATAGCCAGTGCATATGATTTTAAATTCAAAAAATCGTTTAAAGAATTTGCTTTATTTCAGCATTGGGAAAAAACAAAAAGCCTCAAAAGAAAAAGACCTTTCTAGTGCATAGCAGTAGGGGTGAAAACGGATCGGATACGGACGGATAATGCCTCTACCATATTTGTTTTCATATTTTTTTTGGATACGGATAACTCGAATACGAATACAAATACGAATAATATCGAATACAGATACGGATCGAATACGGCTACGAATATTTATCGGAACATGAAAACCCCTTAAACTATACATCCAAAATTAACGAAAATACGTAAATAATTCATCTTGTCAAAACATTCATGAAATCTAAACAAGCATAGTCTTTTCATCCACAATGAAAATATTCCCAATAGTCGATCATAACATAACTACATAAGTAACAACAATTCGTATTGCCAATTTACAAGCCTAATTCTTCATATATTCTATAATATTCACAAGATCTGCAGAATCTTCAATGTTTGCATTATAGGTTGGTCCAATACTCCAATGCATTCCATATTTTGAAATATTACCTTAGGCACTAGGGCTGGTGGCTACTCCAATGTGTTCCATATACCGTTTTTGTTAAAATTCAGCCACTATCCGGATTATCCGTATCCGTATTATCCGTATCTGTATCCGTATTCGACGGATATTAGGCTTACTGTATTCGTATCCGTATCCGATAAAAAATACGTATCCGTATCCGATCCGAGAACTATCCGGAAAAAAATCCGATCCGACACACAATCCGTATCCGTATCTGTCCGGATCCGGCGGAAACTATCCGATCCGTTTTCACCCCTACATAGTAGTGATAGGAGTACTCTGGTACATAGTACCAATTATCGTCAGCTGCTTTGAGCTATGCAATTTAAGGTGGTGATTATTTGGGCTTTTTTATAGCTTATGGCTGAAAAGCACTGTAGCTGGCTGAAAAAACACTGTAACCGATAGAGGCTTATTTAGCATAATTAAATTTAAAAAAAGTAAAAAATATAAAAAATATGTTAGCCCATTACGTATAATATAAACAAATACGGGAAAAAAGAACCGGCAAAAAAGCTAAATAAAAAGCCAAAAGTTCAGAAGAAGACGAAATTTATGAATAGTAAAAAATAAATCGGAAGCTAAAAGCTGAAACCAAAACGATCACAGCCGTATGAATACCTCTAATATGACGCGGAAAGCATATAGCATCATTCCTTCGGCCGAAAGGTAGGCAATATATATGGAAATGGGTTGGCGCCTCCTCAAAATGCTATATACTATGCTCGTAACCAGCAGCTGGCATTCGAGGAAGTCAACACCTGAACAGCAAATGCATTATCCGATGAATTGGCATTTGCGATAGATACCATACCAAGATTTCGGTCAGATTAGGTGCCTGCCGGCGACCTGAAGCAGCAGGTTACTAGGTTTAATTCTAGCTTATCCATAACTCGAAACAGGTGCTATCGAGGAATCAGAACATACGCTAAAGGTTTTTATATTACTTTTAGATATATGCAAATACAATAGATATAAAATATATCGGCAAACTCGTTAATATTCATTGATTTAGAAAGGAAGCCGTGGATTTAGAAAGAGAGTCATTGATTTGGCAAACGGCACTATGGTATATAATTAACGGGAAATCAATAGATAATTTTGGCATGCATGCAGCGCTATGGTAGGTAATTAATTATTTTGGCATGCCTCATAATCGATAATTAAAGGTGATACTAATTTGTTTGTTTGAACTAGTTGATTGGTGACCATACTCGTATACTGGTATGAGTATATACTTAATGGGAATATCAACAGGTATGCAATTTAATTAGTGGCCATATACTCGTATACTAGTATGAGTGTATACTTAATGGAAAAATTGATAGGTATGCAATTTGATTGGTGGACAATTATCTAAAAAAGGTATACACTCACAAATTACCTTAAAAGGGTATATACTCACACATTATCTAAAAAAGGGTATATACTCAGAATTTCAATTCACAATGAAATTATCTTAAAAAATGGTATATACTCAAAAATGGATTCAATTTGCCTGTTAACAAAAAAAAATCAAAAGGAATACATGTGAGCAATTAGCCGAATCAATCATGCATGGAAAGTATCCGTAACAACAGGACCAAAAATTTTGTGATAGATCGGATACTTTTGCCATAAGAAATATCCATATTTCCTTGGCCACGATTAGCACGAGTTTCGAAGTAATCAGATGACTTGATTATGCAGCCTAGGCACCATGGCGCCCCTGATTTTTACACTATATATATACACATATATACACACACACGGAAGCACTAATGAGCGTGTGCGCGCACCGTGAAGATAGAAAATTGCTATACGAGGAGAGATTACAAGCACGTACAAAGAACTTCGGTGTATTTAAACTATGCGACTACAGAGGTACATACGTAGACTAGGATATAAGAGTCCATAAGGGAGAAAAATGTGCCATCACTAATCAAGATGCAGTAGAGCAGCCCCATGGTAAAAAGAGGTGAAGTCCGGTTTCACTCCTATTTTTCACCAGGTCAGCGCTGCATGCATGCTTATGTTATGTTTCATGGAATGTCTCAGATATTTGAGTCAATTGTCTCCAGTGTGCCTTGGTAAAATAATGTAATAATATCTGGTTCTCTTTTCCTGTTTTTGCTAGGATTGTTCCGTTGCTTCGATTATTGCTCAGCTAAGATAGTTCCCCCTAAAACTGTGGGTGTATTCTTACCAATATCGACTTGATGGAAACATATCTATGGTTCATCGGATTGCAATTGTTGTGTCTCAATGCCTTTCCACTGTCATACGCACACATGTTATTTTCTGCATCAAAGTTCATGTCAGGCCGCATACTAGCCAAGAATTTGTGAATTATGTATTTTGTACTATACGCAAAAGTAAATGCCAGGATCACAGTGTGAAAATGCATTTCCAACTACGGCTGGTTTTATTTGCACATTGAAAAGACAGATGCTCAGTACAGTTCCATTTGCTTGATGCGTAAAAGGAAAATGGTATTAAGGATAAAGTTTAGGGTTCTGTTACAACATACGGACACTCTACTGATATTCACATAATATATATCTACCATCGATTCACTGCAGGTTACCATCAACAAAAGAAGTGATCGATCAAATATCGGTACATGCATTATTGCTCGAAATAAGCTCCCATACAGTAGCAGCAGTACTGGTACTAGTAAAACCGCCGAATGACGATGCTGCTGCGACCAACTCATCGTCGACGTACTCATCTCCAGCAGCAGCAGCAGCAGCAGCAGTGTCGTAGCGGTAGGTGTTGGTGTAGCAACGACGAGCAATATCGTATAACACGTCGTCGCCATGCCCACCAAGTTCCAACGCCATCTGCAGGTCGCTCTCTGTCAAATACGAAAATGCTCCGTCGAGATCGAGACGATGCACCGGTGCGCCGTCGTCGTGATCAGCCGGCGCCTGATGATCACGGCGGAATTTTTCGGTGGAGGGGGACGGCGCGTCCTCGTGCTTGACGATGCTAGTGTTTGATGCAGTGCCGACCATGGCCGACGGATGCTGCTGCGAGGAGTTGGGATGATCCAAGTCGTCCAACGTCGTCACTGCAGCTTGTTGTTGCTGCGTACAGGTGTGGTCGCCGATGTAGGTGATCTCGAGCATGGACGGGTCTTCCTCCGACCGCTGAACCTGCCTCGTCGCGGGGCACAGCTGCTCGAACTTGTGCTTGCACCTGAAGTAGCTCCTACATGCGTTTTTTGTACATATGTCAGAGCTAACAGCATACCATTAGTAAACGTGAGTACTGATCCAACACTTAATAGAGAAATTAAATCACATCTGATTAATTACTCATACATGCATGTAGTTAGGTTTATCATATCCTCCCTAGCTAGCTAGCAGCCACGAGGTGATGATAATGGATGGAGCACTCCCAATCCCAGCTACACCTACCTATCTAATTCGATCGATGTGACGATTCATTGTTTGTATCAAGACAAAATCAGATTGCAACCTCCACCCAAATTTTGGAAAATATTAAAAGAAGAGTAGAGAATCAAAGTGAATACCTAGGGTATTTGGCAGCAAAGATTTGCTTTTGGCCATACTTCCTCCACGAGTAGCCATCATCCATGCGGCTCCTCAATTCCTTCCTGCAGCCTTGGGACAGCTGAGCCCTGGCAGGCCATGGTGGGCAGATCGAGTACATGCATGAGTTTACTTCAATCAATTTGCAAGAGGTAGGTACTAGTAGCAGCAGCTGCAAGTAGGCTAATTAATCATCTATATTCAAGTGCATGGAGCACAGAGATCGATGGAGTAGGTACCTTCTTTTGTAGCCCCCACCCCCACGGCGTGCCAGTGCCGGCGCCGGCGCCGGGAAGCCGGTGGATTGGGATTGCAGCAGTAGCATGATGGCTCGAGACAAGGACTCGGAGATTCCCTCTACCAGAGCCGGCAGAGCTCCAGCTCCACCTCCTGCAGGCAGAGTTGGCAGAGGATCCATGGAGGACGACGACCGGTCTAGCCGCCGATAGGCCTTGAGCTCGTTCGCCAACCTCTGCGCTTCCGTCAGGCTCTCAATTAGCAGCGCTATTTCAGGCCTCTCTGAACAAACATCATCTTTATCTTGCTGTGTCTTCTTGTTGCTCCCCATCGATCGATCGATCTCTAATTTGCTACCGAGTTAAACACTGGATCGATCGATGATCTAAGTACGTACTCTCGGTTAACTGGTTGGTATATATATCCCAAGGACGAAGCATCGATCGCGGTGGTGACCAAAATGCTACTCCACATAAAAGCAGTGTGCACCGTCTAGCTAGCTATTATTGTTATGACGGTAGTGACGGCAAGATGCTGACAAAAGCATCGCTGACGTACTACTCTATGTCGCAGCAAGCATCCAGATGCCAATCGACTTGCTAGCTAAGCTACTTAATTAGATTATGCTCCCCTCCTACGACTTCCTCTTGAATGAATAACTAGAATAATTTTTCTGTTGATTTTCTAAAATAATTTATTAAAATAATTTTTTTAAAACAGCTTATCAGTTTATCGGTATTCAATTCGTTCACACAATCATTCGTACAGAATCAAAAGCTACCAACCATAATATAAAAAGCCTACCCACAATATATGATCACTGCTGTAATTAACCTACCGAATGGATCGGAGTAGTACACCATACTCTGTACTCGATCCTTCGCTGGCTGATTGGCATTAGTTAATTAGCGGATAATTTCTGTAGATGCAATAATGCATACATGCATCAGCAAATGATCTATCTAGCTTGATCCTCTTACCGATCGATTCTTTTTCTGAAAATGACCGATCGATTCTTTCTGCTACTGTTTGGCCGGCTGCTTCTAGAATAGTTACTGGTACACACGGGAGCGGAGCTAGTCATAGCCCAAGTCTTAGGCTGAACGAGCTATTTTTGAGTTAAATCTGCTTTTTTAGTGATTTTTTAGAAGAATTTTTATAGAGCTTTCATTCTAGACCTTGGACTGTCCCGCTCGTTTCGACTTCAGCTTCTGACTTCTAACTTATTTTTCACTATTCATAAATTTCGACTTTTTCTAAAATTTTTACTTTTTTTGAGTTTTTTTACCAGTTCTTTTTTTTCATATATTCGTTTGCGTTGTCCGTGATTAGCTAGCATATTTTTTTCTATTTTTATTTTTTTAAATTTAATTACACCAAATAAGCCACCTTCAACTATAGCGCAATTTCAACCATAAACCATAACTTCTTAGCCCAACCGAGCAGGACCGTACAGCTAATCTAGTCTAAGATCAAGATCCTTCACTGCTGCTATAGTACTTGGCACGGTGAGTCACTAACGATAGGCAGCAGCGCCATGCATCCGTGTAGTTGAAGTAACCGATCGATCGACCGTCCGGAACGGTGCACATGCATTGGATCAAATCAATCCCAATCCATATCGACCAAATGCCGAAATTTCCTTGGCTTGCTTCTTATGCTTTCATCTTCTGCCACAAACTAGCCATTCTTTGAACATGGGCATGCTTCGGCTGCTATAGATGTTGATCTAATCAAGCTTATCCAAACTTATACGCTAAGTACAGTGGAGCCCTAGGAAAATCGATCGTGGAATCGATCTTGCAGCTGGTCGCCGATCTCAATTAAAGCCAACACCTAAAGGACAGTGTTTGCAAAGAAAATCAACCTGCTAAAACAACGTCTACCCTGGACTAGATGAGGTAACCAACAACATTAATTAACTGTGCCACAGCTTTCTTTCTTTTCTTTTTTCTTTTTACGAGAAAGTGTAGGACCCACTACTACAGAAAGCCTCATAGTAGACGTCTCATCACAGACGATTTTGTGAAACCGTCTCTGATTAACACTATTACAGACGGTTGTAATTTGGAGGCCGTCTGTGGTATTTGTGGCGGGAAAAAGGATTATCACAGACGGTCGGTGTATATTAAGAACCGTCTGTGATAATCCCAGATTATCACAGACGGTTTTTAATAAAAAACCGTCTGTGATAAGCTAGTTATCACAGACGGTTTTTAATTAAAAACCGTCTGTGATAATGACTCTAAGGCATTTATTGCGCTGCTCAGACCGCATTTGTCTTCCATTTCGATCCAGATCTAGCCACTGTTGCGCACTTTTTCACTCGGGAGGAAACTAGGCGATTTCAGGCCAGTTAATTTGGTGGGAAGAGGCAGAGATTAAGCTTTGAAGATTCAGACTTTCCTGGTTGCTCTAGATATGGTTAGTAGTGAAATTTATTTTTTCTTTAATTGCATTACAATTTAGGTCTAAGTAATCTATAAGTGTTATTGAAGATGGTTAATTTGCAAAATTGTTGGTTATATAATAGCTATTGTGTTTATAATATGAATTGAGCTAGCAAATTAAGTCTCAATATAATAAATGTGGCAGGTATATATGTAGTAATTATAATTAGTTAATCTAGATTTTAATACTAAGTTGTTATATATGTACGTAACGTAGGACCGAAGCTGGATGTATGCCGCGAGCCGTGTGAGTGAAGAGTACATTAATGTCGTGTCTGCTTTTATAAGAGCCGCCGAGGAGGATATGTTGAATAAGGGGGTGGAATATATGTGCTGTCCATGCACTGATTGCGAGAATTTGAAGATGTTTAAGAACCGAGGGCAAATTGAAGCGCACTTGATTCGGATGGGTTTCAAAAAGGATTATACGTGTTGGACCAGTCATGGCGAAGTGAATGATCATATGCCGCCGGATGACATCGCCGGTGAAGTGAATGATATGCCGCCGGATGACATCGCCGGTGAAGTGAATGACAAGCCGCCGGCTGATGTCGATTATGGTTCGGATTCGGATAGGTTGCACGATGATAGTCTGGATCAGATGCTTCGCGATGTAGAAGAGAACTATGATGAGAGAGAGTATGTTAAATTCCGCGGCTTGATGGAGGACTCGGAGAAACCTTTGTACACGGGCTGCAAGTACACGAGGTTGTCGGCCGTGCTTGAACTGTTGAAATTGAAGGCAAGCAACAGTTGGTCCGACAAGAGTTTCACGGCGCTGCTAGGACTTTTAGCGGACATGCTTCCGGAGGGAAATGAGTTTCCTAAAACCACATATAAAGCCAAGAAGGTTCTTTGTCCGTTGGGAATGAAAGTAGAAAGAATACATGCATACCCGAACGACTGTATCCTCTACCGTAAAGAGTATGCAAACATGCATGTATGTCCGGTGTGCAACGCATCCCGATACAAACGTAACAATCAATCAGATGATGGCGAGGGAACAGAGACGAAGAAAGGACCTCCTGCTAAGGTGGCATGGTATTTTCCTATAATTCCCCGTTTGAAAAGGTTTTTTGCAAATCCAAAGGAGGCAAAACTGCTGCGTTGGCACTCGGAGGAGTGCAAGAAGGATGGAATGCTAAGACACCTTGCTGATTCCGCGCAGTGGAGAAACATCGATAGGAGTTTTGCAGAGTTCGGTGCAGAATCAAGGAATATAAGGTTTGGACTGAGTACAGATGGAATGAATCCTTTTAGTAGCATGAGCAGCCGACATAGCACATGGCCCGTGACTCTCTGCATCTATAACCTTCCTCCTTGGTTGTGTATGAAGCGAAAGTACATTTTGCTGTCGATACTTATCCAAGGGCCAAAACAACCTGGGAATGATATCGATGTGTTCCTAGCACCGTTGGTGGAAGATCTAAAAGTACTGTGGAACGAAGGGGTACAGGTATGGGATGCATACAAACGAGAGAACTTCACTCTGCGCCCCTTATTGTTCTGTACCATAAATGATTATCCTGCCCTTGGTAACCTATCGGGCCATAGTACAAAAGGTGTCAAAGCTTGTACTCACTATTTAGATGGTACCGAGAGTGTGTGGCTGAGACACTCACGTAAAACCGTCTACATGCGTCACCGCCGGTTCCTTTGGAGGGCTCACCCATACCGCAAGATGAAGAAACAATTTGACGGAGAGAAGGAAGACGGTTCAGCTCCAAGGCATTTAAGGGGACACGAGGTTTATGATATGGTTAAGGATTTAGATGTTGTCCTCGGAAAGGGACGTAAATTGAGGGCTCATGAGAAGAACACCTGGAAGAAGAGATCAATATTTTGGGACTTACCTTATTGGGAGTACCTAGATGTTCGACACTGCATCGACATCATGCACGTAGAAAAGAATGTATGCGACAGCTTGATTGGTCTCTTACTGAACATCGTGATAAAACAAAGGACGGCGTCAACGCACGGCTTGACTTGGCTGACATGGACATCAGGCCTGAGTTAGCACCGACACGCACTGATAATGGATGAACGTACCTTCCCCCTGCGTGTTACACTCTGTCCAAGGCTGAGAAAACAGAACTGTGCCAGTGCTTGCATGGTGTCAAAGTTCCGTCTGGTTACTCCGGCAACGTGAAGAAACTTGTTTCGATGCAAGATTTGAAGTTAAATGGCATGAAGTATCATGATTGTCATGTGCTGATGACACAGATGCTCCCTATTGCAATTAGAAATATTTTGCCGATCAAAATCCTAGAGACAATCATGAGGCTATGTTATTTCTTTAACACAATTGCTCAGAAGGTCATCGATCCCAAGGACTATATGCTCTGCAGGACGAGGTGGTGATAACTCTATGTCACCTTGAAATATATTTCCCTCCTTCGTTTTTCGATATCATGGTCCATCTCATTGTTCACGTTGTGTGGGAGATAAAAATGTGCGGGCCCGTATTCCTACGTAGCATGTACCCATTTGAGAGGTTCATGGGAATTCTCAAGTTCTACGTACGGAATCGTTCTCGGTCGGAGGGCAGCATCGTCGAAGGTTATGCAAGCGAAGAGGTCATTGAGTTTTGTGTCGATTATATGGCTCAGATTCAACCGATAGGTGTCCCTCAATCTCATCATGAGGGGAGGCTGAAGGGTCTCGGAACTATCGGAAGGAAAACAATCACTCCAGATATGGACACGTATACTCAAGTCCATTTCACGGTATTGCAACACATGACTGAAGTGACGCCTTATGTAGACCAGCACAAGGATGTGCTTCGGCAACAGAATCCGGAGCGGCCGGATGTTTGGATCATGAGGCAACACAACCGTTGGTTCAACCAATGGTTGAAGGAGCAAATCGTTAGGAGCTCACCGAGTGAGACGCTGACATGGTTGGCAAAAGGGCCGACATTTACAGTTGTGACATGGCAAGGATATGACATAAAATGGGTACACATTCTATACGCAGTCTCAGGATGTCAAGAGCACTAACCAGAACAGCGGTGTCCGCATAGATGCATTCAGTACCGATGGGTCGAGAAACTCGTACTATGGCTTCATAGAAGAGATTTGGGAGCTCGACTATATGGTTTTCAACATCCCCTTATTTCGCTGCCGTCGGGTGCATCTCCCACAGGTGAAGGTTGACAAGTACGGTGTCACGACCGTGGACCTCCAACGTGTCGGGTACAAAGACGAACCATTCGTACTCGCCAATCAAGTTGTTCAAGTTTTCTATGTAACCGACCCGGCAAGTAAGAAACGCCATGTAGTTCTTCATGGAAAAAGGAGAATTGTCGGAGTGGAGAATGTAGTGGACGAGGAGGAATACAATCAATTTAACGAGTTACCTCCTTTTGGAAATGGCATAAGGGTCGACGATGAACAACGTGACGAAACTAGTTACGTACGCATTGATCATGATGAAGGGCTAATTTTTAAAGGAAATAAGCAATTACAATAAAAATGTATATGTGAAAATGTGTGACACTTTTGAGATTATATGTGAAAATGTGTGATGTAGTCAATTTTGAGATGTATATGTGAAAATGTGTGATGTAGTCAATTTTGAGATGTATATGTGAAAATGTGTGATGTAGTCAATTTTGAGATGTATATGTGAAAATGTGTGACAAAATGTATATGTGAAAATGTATTTGAGAACAATGCTGCAGTGTGATGTATTTGAGAATGACAAAATGTATCAAGAAATACACTGTGTGAATACAGCTGGTTGGTGTTGTATATGAATGCAGCTGTTTGGTGGTTGATATTAATGCAGCTGTGTAGTTATTGGTGTTGTCTTAATAACAACAGTCGGCAAAGGCTTATCACAGACGGTTATAAACTTAGAACCGTCTGTGATATGATATCACAGACGGTTCTAAGTTCAGAACCGTCTGTGATAACCTCCCTATATATACCCTCTCGCTAGGGTTTTCCGTGTGCACTGCAGTTATTCGATCTAGATCTAAATCCCGAGCCCGTCGTCGTCGCCGCCTCCCCGAGCCCTCGCCGGCTGCCACCCCGAGCCCTCGCCGGCCGCCTCCCCGGACGAAGACGTCGCCGCAGCCTCCTCCTCCTCCGTCGCCGCCTTCCCGAGCCCGTCGCCTCCTCCTCCTTTGTCGCCGCCGCCTCCTCCTCCTCCTGCGTCACCGCCTCCTCCTCCTCCGTCGTCGCCGCCGCCTCCTCCGTCACCAAAACCCTCCCCGAGCTTCATGCTTACTGTTAGGGTTTAGGGTTGATGCTTGATGCTGTTAGTATATGCTTACTGTTAGTTGCTTACTGTTATGTATATGCTTACTGTTAGTTGCTTACTGTCATGTATATGCTTACTGTTAGTTGCTTACTGTCATGTATATGCTCGATGATGATAAATTCATATACTGAGATTGGTTCATTCGGTCTTTGAGCTCTAGTAGCTGTCGGTTCATGCAGTTTTCAGGTTATAGCATGTTATTAAATTGATCTGTTAGGATTTAATCTTGACAAGTTAAAAGACTGAATCATTGGCAATCTTGACAATCTTGATCTTGAGATTGTAGAGTTTGTATCTAGAGCTCAAAATACTGAATTCATTATTTGCATAACCAATCAAGGAAGAGTATATGATTTAGTAGCGGGACAGCCAAGATTAATCTTGTGCAACCCTACAATTTGAGAGCACAAATTAATCAATTAAAACTTGAGCTTGTTGCTAGTCTTAATTGATACATGCTTTTTACATTATATATGTATATATGTAGGTATAAATATGTATATGTATGTATATACGCATATATATGTATTGTAATCACCTATATTGAGCGAAATAGATAGATATTGCATTTTTCTTATCTTACGGTATGGCACTTTCTCATCTTATCCTAATAGACCCACAAAATGAGCAACATGTCACCCGCGCATTCTTCAACATCATCGCCGGAGGCGTCCGCTCCAACATCAAGACGCCAAGAAAGAGGGCTATCGAAGAAGCCTGAGGGCCGACAGACCATCACAGCGGTAAACGCATCTGGGGTCCTATCCTTCCTCAAAAAGCGGTAAACGCATTCCGAAGCATGGTCGGAATAGTTGCACGAGAACAAATTGAGATCACATACAATTCGTGGAAGAACGTGCCTGACACTCGGAAACGTGAGCTGTGGACCGAAATTTTGGCATCGTTCGAGTTCCCAGAAGAACACCTATACGCTGTGCAACGACAAACCTACCTAGCGGCGTGCAAAGCATGGAAGAACTTCAAGAGCACGCTTGTCAGGAAATGCGTGGAGACGGACGAAACGCCTTTTCATAAATACCCATTCCTGGAACCACAATGGGAAGAGTTCAAGGCGATGAAGACGTCCGAAGATTTCAAAAGTACAAGTACGGCGCACAAGGCCCTCCAGGCAAAAAATACACACCCCCATAGACTTGGCACACCTGGGTATGCGGGTAAAATCCCGCAGTGGAGGAAGGAGGATGACCTGGCAGATGCACAGGACATCGCCCCGCCGTTTTCCAATATTCCGGATGACCGCGCTCGAAATTGGATTAGAGCAAGGTCATCTACAATGATATCGGAAGACGTCTCCTTTCGAAACCCTGCAGACCAGCAAGTGTCCCAGCGCCTGATAAGATATCATACAACTACGTAGCTTGTAATTACTCCACAACTTCGTGCGAATTGAAATGATATTTCGTGCTCTTGCAGGAAGAGCTGAGTTTTGAATCTACCCTGGGATCATTCCAGGGAACAAGGGAGAATGATATGCTCTCCGTGGCCCTGGGAAACACGGAGCACCCGGGTCGTACGAGAGGCCTTGGGCTTTACGTTTCTTGGAAACATGGTTTCCAAGATGACTCCATCATGTATCGGCGTAGGAAGAGAAACAAAGCCGAGCGTGACGCACAGCTGTGAGAAGAGATCAAGGAATCTCTTAGAGAGGAGCTAATGGGTGAGCTGGCTGATGTAATCAGAGATGAGGTGCGGAAACAAACAGAAAGTCAGCAGGCTGCTACCGCCGCTCCTGTGCTAGCTAGCCCGCACAACCGTCCGAGTAGCTGCGCGTCCAATCCGACGCAAACCCCGGCCAAATTTCCTGTGGATGACATCCTGGTAATAATTATTACCTCTCGAATGCTTACTCCATTGATAGGCCTATTCGAGTAGCTAATTTTGTATCGTTATGTAGGAGCCTACGAAGTACAGGCTCCAAGTGAGATATGGCTCTATTCCATTGTACGCTGCTTGGGGCCAGGCATATTTGTCTGGTATCGTGGCCATGGTGCACGGTCAAGCTTTAGCGCCAGGCTTCGCAAAAGTTAATGTGGATGGTATGCATGTCAATTTTGAGGTGGTCCGGCTACCGAAGCCCCCCAACGACGAGATCGTGACTCTAGGATAGGCCATTGGAACATTCATCCAGTGGCCCAAAAGCGACATCTCCCTGGAGGCTTCTTCACCGGTGGCAGGATCAGAGCAACATGCACTGGTGCCATCTCCATTACAAGACCAGTCGGTTCCACCACCAGATACTGCACCGGTGCTATCTCCACAGGTCATACTCTCGCCAGAGCAACATGCACTGGTGCTATCTCCATTACAAGACCAGTCGGTTCCACCACCGGATACTGCACCGGTGCTATCTCCATGGGTCATACTCTCGCCAGAGCAACATGCACTGGTGCTATCTCCATTACAAGACCAGTCGGTTCCACCACCGGATACTGCACCGGTGCTATCTCCACGGGTCATACTCTCGCCAGAGCAACATGCACTGGTGCTATCTCCATTACAAGACCAGTCGGTTCCACCACCGGATACTGCACTGGTGCTATCTCCACGGGTCCTATTCTCGCCAGAGCAACTTGCACCGCTGCTACCTTCAAAGTCGACTGCCGTGAAGTCGACCTATAGCCGAGGCAGCAAGGCCAGTAAGAGCAAAGCAAAAAAAAGACCAATGATGATATGCCGTACCTACCTTTGGCCCGCAAATTCGTGCTTGGCGAGCCGTTGCTCGAGCAAAAAGACCTCCAAAAGCTACCATATAGTTGCATGCAATTGCACACGTGGTATACGCAGCAGTCCAATAAGCTAGAGGGAGAACGGACTTCAAGTATCACTGTCAAATTCACGTCGGATGATTTATACCACAGTCTTCAAGAGTGTATGTTCGTGGTCGCCTTTGAGGATTTATTCGATCTATTCACGCTCAACGTTTTTGACGTCTCAATCATTCGATGCTGGACGCTGTAAGTGTGTATAATCACAATCTCTGTTAATGTCATACCGATAAATGCCATATCTAATTTGTTGCTTTCGTGTGTGTATATATAGACACATGCTGACTAGAGCTAGATTATCCAACTCATCAGCTGGTTTCTTGGACCCACACTTGGTCGCCAAGGATACCATCGACCGGGATACACCCCTCGTCGAGAGGTACATTGCATCAGGACTGCTGCGTTGCCGCAATAAGGAATATGTACTTATGCCCTTCCATCAGAACTTTCATTGGATTTTAATAGTAATTATACCAAAATGGAACAATGTATATTACCTTGATTCCCTAAGTAAGAATAAAATGGACTTCACAGTTGTCAGCCAAGTAATCGATAGGTAAGTACATATTCCCCATACATATCTACATTGTACTCTTTCTTTCCTTCCGAATGACTAAGGTTAACCTTTTCGAATTACGTAGGGCGTTCGCGATGTACATTCAAATGGGAGGTGACTCGAAGCGCGGGGCCAAAGGCCTGCTGACATATGTTCGAGATTTTAAGGTATTCGCTATTTCACATTAATTAATCCTATGCAATAGTTGGTACTAATGCCTCTTGAACTAACACATTCCATTTTTTGCAGTGCCATCAGCAGCAGCCGGGCAACACATGTGGATACTACGTTTGCCAACATATGGAACTACTCCTCGATTCCTCGAGGCTCACCAATCGCAAGGTTTGTCACTCTTCCCATAATTACTTTATACTTATCATGTTACATATATACGCACATTGATATTCCTATCGACAAGCTGCGTACATCCCGTCAACTGCATTGAAACAGTCTGATCTTGGAGGGATTCGAGGAGAGTTGGCGTACTTTTTGCTGACTCAAGTCATAAAGCCAGGAGGACGGTTCCATTGCGCACCATGATTTCTTATTGGTCTTATCACTAAGTGCAAATGCGGTGTAGATCTTTTGTAACTGTGCATTTGTTAATGGATATTTCATTTCAATTCAATTAATTGATTTGCGAAATGGATGCATGCTTTATGTTTGTGAAATGAAGTGCGATGTCAATTGGATGTTTTATGTCTATGAAATGTATCTGAAAGGAAATGAGATGTGTGAATTGTATGTTTTTTGTCTGTGATTATCTGCTTGTTTCAGAGGGCATGGCTAGCATTTCCTGAGGCTAGCCAATAAACAGAAATAGATTTTGATTTAGGAGGAACGAATATCACAGACGTTTTTTAAGTAAAAACCGTCTGTGATATGTATCACAGACGTTTTTTCATTAAAAACCGTCTGTGATTATGAGATATCACAGACGGTTCCGTCTATGATATCTCATAATCACAGACGGTTTTGAATGCAAAACCGTCTGTGATATCTCATAATCACAGACGGTTCGAAAACCGTCTGTGATGACGTTTCTGAACCGTCTGTAATGTGGATTTCTGTAGTAGTGACCGATGCTGCATGCGGGGATGGGTGAATGATTGTTGGAACCTTTTCTCTAAATAATATTCAAAATCTTCTCTTAAGTGATTAGCTAACTATGTTAGTTACTAAGTTCATTTTGCACTAACTATGCTTTACCAAACAAGACTAGAGGTCTTAACCAATAAAATCAACAATTTTCTGCCTAAGGCAAGTCAGACTGCCATGAATAGGCTGGTCTGATCATAGGCACAAGGCCGATCTGATCAGTAGGGCTAGTCTGATCAGACCTCTATTCTCAGACTTAAAAGCCTGTCGAGATAAAACTCAAATATCAAGAACTTGCGCAATTCTCATCTAAACACTTCCAAAATTTACATGAGATGTACAACACATTAGAAATCTAAACCAATAAAAAATCACAAGATTCTTGAGCCCGGGTTCACTAAAATAAAGATAATCGAATCTAGGTCATAAGAACATAAAAAATCCTAAAAGCTAAATTACTTCTTGCTCGTGAGAATCTAAGACATGAGACCTTCTATATCTATTCTCACATATTCTAGTAAGATAGTTTAAGCAAGAATTTGGGTTACAACTTCCACGAACACGAAATCATAAATATAATTTAAGAACAAGCAAAACCAAGTAAAAATGCAAATAAAAACATGCATGATTGAGACAAAAGTTTTGATCTATTTTCAATAGAAAATAAAGTTTATATGCTTATGGATGATTACAAGATGCAACCAAAATACCACTCTTTCCTCTCTTAAGTTCTCTCTCACAATCACGGAAGGAGATAAGGTGGTAGAACAAAAACCTAAATGCTAGAATTCTTATATCTAACACCTTCTTTCCTCCCCTTTAATAACTAAGAGCAACCTTAATGGATCCAACCCATTAAGATATGAGGAAACCCGTTAACCCCACTAATACAGGTTTAACACTCACGCACGCTTCTGAAAGTGTTTATAAGACTCAACCCGTTAACACCTTAGCGATTGATCCACTTAAAATTACAGCTCTCCTCAGCGTAAACCACTTCTCCTTCGGGTCTCCTTACGCTACCGTTTTGATAAAGGCACCATCTTGGTATTTGGCCATCTACCAAAATATCCTCGACAAAGCTTCCAGGTACCTCCCTTAACTTCGTTTTTACATTCACTTGAAAGCATATCCACATGCTTTGATATGTAGTCCGTAGTACCCAATGACTAGCCATCACATCTTCATGCATTCGGTCTCCATCAAACCGTCTCTACGTGCATCGACCTAGTCACTTGACGTACCACATGCACCAACTCGCTTGTTCACGGTCCTTATCTTCTGTGTGCTTTTCCGCTTGAGCCATGTAACCTTATCCGGACTTACACAACATTTCAGACCTCATCTTCCCCGTTTAGTCTCGATCCATTGCCGTCGACCGCTAACGTTCTCAAAGCCATGTGTGCATCCAAAGATCAAGTAAACATCTCGAGTACAAATTCTATGCACTTGATTCACGTTAGTCAAAACAATGCATCATGCAACTCAACACAATCCACAAATGGCACCCATACCGTGCACACACTCATTCAACTCAAAAACTATTTTCACTTATATTTGGTCGCAGCCATCAATTTGACCACACTCCTTGTGGCGGTTAAACTGCTAGCCACTAGCTGGTCTAACCACTTAAGACCACTAGAAAACACCCTCTCTAGAATTTCTGTTAAACTTTATCTAGTTTTAGCTCTAGTTTTCAATTCTAGTGGTAGCTAGTACAAAATCATCCCCCAAAAAGTCTACACAAGTATTTGGTGTTCAATTTTCCAAAAAGTCCATGTCCAATCTGACCACTTGCCATATGACAGTTAGATCGCCAGCCATCAGTCGATGAGACCGCCTGAACCATGACAACATAATCTGAAATCGAATTTTCTAAAATTTTTGCAAAATTTAATTTCAACTTAACCAAATTACTAATTGCTCATCACAAACATATTCTGGACGTTTGCATGGTCTTTCAGATAGCTCTCTTTGTTTTGTGAGAGACATGTTTAATCGACAATGCTCCTTATCTCCTGGAGATTCGAAGGCAAGGTTGAGCTAGATCTTATAATATTTTCACGTCGCTCACATCAGTGAAGACTGATTAGCGTATGACAAGTAGGATCTAATCTGACCTCAAGGCAAGGCAGATAGATACACCCAAGATCACAATGGTTGGCGATAGAGCGATGGAGTGGCCTTGTCGACAACTCCACTATGGTTCATAGGATTCTTGCTTTGTTGTTCTATAATCCGTATGACGACCATTGACTATCAACCATCGATCATGACTATCGACTACAACCATCGTTTGTCGACTATCAACTACGACCATTAATTATCGACCACGGCATTACGACCACAGAGTACTCGGAGCTACAATACTCGATATAACTTTAGTACTTGACGTAACGACAACAGATACAGAGTACACTAACAAAATACATATACAATAAGATTAACCTAACATAGGGATCATGTGGATGTGGGGAAAGTTTTTTGTTAATTCAGAAGTTGAATCGGTCTAGGCTTTCTCGTTAATTAGCAATTAGTTTATGCAAGCAGCAGTCATCTAGAAGCAAGCTAGAGGAAGCAGCTTAGCTAGAACGACAGACTTTCACCAAATTTTCTTAGCATGTCGTAATGCTGCAGGCTGCAGTCCAAGTAACAACTATATTATATCTGCAGACTTGTGGCTGCAATGAGATGCTGAAATAACTTATGACCGCATCCATCCAGGTCTCGTCGATGAGAAGGAATTTTAGCATGAAAAGAAGTTTAAGCTGAGAGATATTAATACAGTAGTTTGAATAAATTATGCTGATGATTGAATGTAGAAGAGGACTGATTGGTCTTATTCATAAGGCAAACAAGAAGAATGGCTTGATCTGTTAGGATTACGACATAGGAGTTATGATTATCTAATAACTAATAATTACTGAAAGAAATTAAAGTCAAAAGCTGACTGAAAAGTTAAAAAGAATGAAAAAAAGAAGTGGGCCGAGAGAGCATCAAGCAGAGATTGGGCCGAATAAACAAGAGTCATGGCCGTCGGGCCTTCTTTCCTTGGACATTGCATCGGTAGCTCGGCTAATTTAGATGGGCTTAACGAAGGAAATTCCTTGACAGTTAAGAGATGTTCCATCCACCCATCCGTCGAATCGTCCCTTCTTCCACGGCGACGGTGAGAGGCGATCGCCCTGTAGATGGCAGCGCCTGCCTAAGCCGAGGTCAGTTTCTCTAACTCTCTTGCGCTCGCTCGCTCGAATCGTGCTGAAATTTGCAACTGGTTTGGGCGGAATGGATTTTCCTTTTGTTTTCCCGTGAGATCGTGGGGGCATATATACGCAATTCCGGTCTGCACCTATGCGGGCAAACAGTAGCGTCATTAGCTATGGATTATCCGTAGGGCTTAGGATTCTTGTGATTATACTCCCATGGATGGATGGATTGATTGATTAGTCTCAGCTTTACTTTCCTCTCTGCAAAAGTTACTTCTCTGGACGATTCGAGAAGGGCTTGCGAGTACTACTACAGTCCACAAATTAAGAGCTTCAGCTTCCCTCTAAGGAGGACAGTAGGACACTGCCAAGTAGTGACGACAAACCCTTGTCCGGTCCAAAGGACTCCGAGGGCTACCTGTCTAAAGAGAAAGATCTGGGCAGGATTAATTTGAGGTAAGGACACGCATTCTTGTGGTTGGCTAATTTAGATACAGAAGATAGGAGAGCAAGTAGCCAAGTAGAATGGCTTAATGCAATATATAAAAAGTACTCCTATAAATGAAAAGCCTAAATGCTAGAGTAATGTAACAAATTGGGCATATAGGTAGTCAGAATGACAATAATACCAAGTTTTTGCAGGATGTCAGTGAAACAATTTCTATTTCATTTAGAATAGCCAAATAAACATGGCAAACCCTATATATGTTTTTTTTGTTTTTCTTTATCAAGATGACTATTGTGGTGTATCCGTGCACATGTTAGATTTTCATGCACTTTAAAACACTTTCCCGCTATTTAATTGCTACTCATACTGTAAGTGTGGGAAGTGCAAAGTGTAAAATTGTAGATGGGAAGAAAAATTTGACAAACATTTTTTTTAGCTCAAAGGTATTTCTTCTATATATACTTAGATAGCCATCTCCTTCCTTAGATCAATTGAACTTCTCAAACATTGTGTTAGCACACATAATTTAACCATGTCAAAATCAATCATCCTTTAATTTGCACATTCAACATTGCTTTCAAACAAGGATCTAGTACATAGGATTCCTGATTCTAGAAATTGCTTACACATTCTTCTTTCTTGCTTCTTAATTAACTGGTGTCACCCTTTAGACTCTGACTGACATTTTTTTTCCTTGGTCATAGCTTATGAAAACAAAGCAGTAAGAGCACCAAGTTTGTAGTTAACGGCAGGTCATCACCATATGTACAAAGGACTTTGTTGCTGACATCTTAATGGGTCACTAAACTCCCAAGGCTCAGGGTCCAATGGCAAGTTCATAGTAGCTTCAACTAACCGTGCCATTTCAATGTCTGCCAAATATTCTGGCATGTCAGGTACCATGAACAAGTTCTCGAAGCTTTCATCCTGAACTTGATGAACTTCATTGACAGTCATTGGGATATTGCATTGGTTATTATTGATAGGTGACACACTACGATGAGCTGTTTCAACAACATATGGATGCACATCTCTCTTGCAAGTGTGCTGGCCATAATAGTCAACATTGAACAACCTCGTCAGTTTACTTCCATGTGTCTCCATCTGTTGCACTGTCTTGGTTGCGGAACACCCTTGTCCTTTACTATTGGCACATCTATAGTAGCTCCTGGTTAAGCATAAACTCATTAGATAGGGCATTTAGGTTACTATTAGATATAAAATGGTTATATATATATATATATAAATGTAAATAATTGAATGCAGTTATATATACATGCATTGGTGTTGGTGTATACCTAGTGTGTCTTGCTTTGGAGATCCACTTCTGCCCATACTTCCTCCATTGGTATCCATCATGGTATGGTGCTTGTGTCACAAGTGAACCTGTGTGTTGTGCATTCTTCCTACCAGCGCCAAGAGAAGCAATCACATTTGTTAGAGCTCCAGAATGGCTTAATGGAATGATAAGTAACTAGACATATACATGCTCAAATGCTAAGATATCTATATACCTTCTCTTATTTCCAGTGACCTTGGCTTCCTCCCTCAAGTTGCTGTGATTCTCCATGTTATGCTTACCGTGTTCGTCGTTGTTACCTCCGACAAGATTACCATGTTTGTGGTTGTTACCGCTGCTAAGTTCAAGCAAGGAGATGGCCTTACTTGACGAACTCAACATATCTTCAAAGAGCTGAAGAACAATCTTCGTTAGCCCATCGTGGGCCTCTGGAAGTATTGGTTGCACAATATCACGTAGCTCCAGCACGAGAGTCTTCTGGTGCTCAATCTCGTTGATCACCACTTGGCGGTCGTCATGATGATCGAAAGATTCGATAATGTTCATCTCGCGAATTTGTCTAGTGTATGTGGCTACAATAGTTGGAGTAGAAGGTGTTAGCTAAATGCAGCTTTAGGCATCAATATTTATACTAGCCAAGCAAGCAACACAACAACATAGTCGAGGGCACTGAGATTATTTGTTCAAATGTTCTCACTATGAAAAGTCTAGGGAAAGTGAGGACACTATCAGATAGTACGGCACAGTAAGTGTTTGAATTATACAAAGAAAATGATGCATAAATGGGTTAAATGGGTTAGAGGTTAGGATTTCTCCTGGATTGTATGTATTACATGCGAACCTATATGAGATTTTTTATTTATAGAATAATTGCTAACCAATTGCCGTAAAGTTAATTTTATACACAAAACATGTTCCTATAAAATATTTGGAAATAAATTGCTTCGAGAACACCGTGCTCAATTATTATAGGAGTAACACCATTTTTTTCCTCTTCTTTTGACTGCAAAACAAAGGTTATATTGTATAAAATGACCGTAATTTCCCAATATCAATTGCATATGTTTTTCCTTTTTCTTTTATGGAGTATTTAGCATCCCATCACTGTAACGAGGTATATATATACAAGACGCTGAAATGGGGCACCATGGTGGCTATGCGTTCTAATGCAATGGTATGGAAAGGATGTTATTGACATGGATGGAAAGTCTCACTCATGAAGCGTGGGCACTATGGTACCCTTGTTATTTTATATATAAATATATAATTTGAATACATGCGAACATGGGAGACCAAGAGAATTGCTCTTAATTTTGTCGTGAACCTACGCCTGTTTTTTTTTCCTGTGTATGAATATTATGGCCTCCATCAGTTAATTGATGTGTGAAAAAACGTTTCTGCTTGTCACTTCATGGCCAGCTGGATGTGCACAATTTTGCGGCTACGATCTATTCCTATGGTCGTGAATTGTGACACCTCCAAGACTTGCTTACCAAACTGCTTCATTCACACAAGACATGGATGAAGAAGAAGAAACCAGCCAACAATTCTAGTGGCTGTGGAGTGTGCACAATTTGTCGCTCCATATTGGGCCCCAAACAGGGACTTGCATTGTTTGATTGATTGACTCTAGTGGCAAGTAATTTGTTCAGATCAAATAGCAGGTGTGTTCAGAGGTCATATATAATTTTCAAATTAATAGAGTTGGTGATGCGCAACAAAAAAAAAACACTTACAATTCGGTGACATTTCATGTTTTGGATGGGTTGCACAATGGATTATAGTGTTTTTTTAGAGAATAGATATTTATTAATTGATAAATTAAAAGAGGCATAAATGTAAGATAACTTTATTATCATATATGTTGAAGAGTAATATTGATCCCGGCCAGTTTATACATGTGTGGTCAATCGAACAATTAAACAATATTGAGTAACTGTTGAAACAAAGTTGGGGACCTGAGCAAATTGCATGGTGTGTGTAATGGGAAAATACATTCTATTCCAAGTGTAGTTACTACCACCCATAATATACCACCTAAATAAGCTTAATATACTTATTTATCATCTTAGGTATGCTTATATACTAATTATAAGATATACCAATGTCAATCACATAAAAAATTGCATATTTACAGATAAAAAGTCCGTTGTGTGACATACTGCTTATTTTGCAAGATACATAATTGAGAGTAATTACACCCAAAAATAGAAAGAATGACACCCCCCCCTTGATGTGGATGCTTAGGCACCTAGGTGCCTCATGTAATTCACTTATATATATATATTCTATACTCTTGGGAATACATACTCTTACTTCTTATATACCGTTTAAATGATGTTATATCTCTTTATCACTTTTAATATACTTAAGTATTAATTTTAAGATACTCCAATGCAACTTGGTTGAAAAATTTTCATTGAAGCCCTTTATTTTTGGTATATATCTTTTTTCCATATATAAAAAGAATTATACACAAACTATGCTATAAAAAGTGGATTTTGATGGAATTTTTCATGTAACTCACTTTGAAGTAGCTAATAATTATTATTAGTGTATGCTTAAAAGGATAAAGAGGCAAAATATCATTTAAGCGATATATAAGAAATAGGAGTATGTACTCCCGACAGAGAGAGAGAGAGAGAGAGAGAGAGTGTATATATATATAAGTAAATTACATGAGACACCTGGATGACTAGGCATCCACATCAAGAATCATCTGATACACATGTATGATTGATAGAATTTTAGAGTTTGGGTATGTGTGTGTACACAGAGAGAGTAGAAATTGATGCTTTTTTTATATTCCAGTCAAACCAATCCTAGCCTTGAACCAATTTTGCTGACTATCTGCATGTATTTGAAGTCAAATAAAAATGAAAACAACAAGCGATGTAAGTGAATGCACCTCACCCAGTAACGTACAGGTCCTACGAGAAAATTTATAGTGTAACCGGGATATTGGTGACTTTGTGTAACAAACCAACAAGACCATGTCACGTCACATATGATACTGTAGCAATCCTGTAGCAAAACAGTATGTTTTTGCTACAGTGTTTTGCCACATGTCATCATTTCATTGGTTTCTTTTTGGCTACGGTTTATGACTTTTGGCTGAAATTTTTGAATTTTGGCTGTTTACGGTACAGATTACGGAGAGATCGATACTCACTTACGATTTTGACTGGTACAGATGTTAGGCTTTTAACGTGTACTATGTTTAACTTATAGATCCCATCTTGAAAAAATACTCCGTTTAAAAGTTAGGTACTGTAGCGGTTGCGAGAAGCCGGCCGGCTTCTCACCAACCGAACAGGCCCATAATTTCTCCTGTTCAACACTAGACATTGTTCAAGATTATGTGCAGTCAAGCTTGAAATTTGACCGCTAATATTAAAATATATTTAGGTTTATGAGATGAGAATTATATTAGTATATTTTTATTTTTAAAAAAACCTAAAAAGGTAATGATTAAATAAGAGTATGTGAGTTAGAGACCGTGCCAATGTCCAAACAATGTCAACTCAGTATTCTTTTTTGTGCAGGAGATTATATTACTTCGCATTGCCATGACAATATTGCATGCATGCTTTTTTTTTTAATTTGGGGTTTGGTCTGCAACCAATAATTGATTGACACGCATGCACACATCGCCTGCCTGCAGGGAGAGGCTAATTGCTCAACTAGGATGAACTAATACTAGCTAGTTTAGTTGGTTGGGTTAATCCTGTCACGACCAATTTTAATTTGGACGACGATGACGCCCATCACGTCCCTCTCTTTTAACTAGCCTTGTATTAATTTTTCCTATATTGATTATAAACAAATTGCACGGTGCTTTCTATGCTCTATAATATTTGTTCAAACCCATTGTATGCACATAACAAGAGGACATAAGAAATACCTAATGACGTTAGGCGATACAAGCTTAAAAGCTTATCCTTCGGGGAAGAGAGTACATCACTACTACAGAAAAGGTCATCACAGATAGTTCGAAAATGTCATCACAGACGGTTTTGTGAACCGTCTGTATTTATGGGTCAGTGATAATCGAAGGTCATCACAGATGGTTTTCAAACCGTCTGTGATTATCAGGTATCACAGACGGTTTTTGAGTACAAACCGTCTGTGATAGCTGATTAGCACAGACGATTTTTGAGTAAAAACCGTCTGTGATAGCTGATTAGCACAGACGGTTTTTGAGTAAAAACCGTTTGTGATTATCAGCTATCACAGACGGTTTTTACTCAAAAACCGTCTGTGATATTCCCTTGGACCCCTACATACATTTCTGTTATTGGCTAGCCTCAGGAAATGCTAGCCATGCCCTCTGAAACAAGCAGATAATCACAGACAAAAACATACAATTCACATATCTCATTTCCTTTCAGATACATTTCACAGACATAAAACATCCAATTGACATCACACTTCATTTCACAAACATAAAGCATGCATCCATTTTGCAAATCGATTAATTGAATTGAAATGAAATATCCATTAACAAATGCACAGTTACAAAAGATCTACACTGCATTTGCAGTGATAAGACCAATAAGAAATCATGGTGCGCAGTGGAACCGTCCTCCTGACTTTATGACTTGAGTCAGCAAAAAGTACGCCAACTCTCCTTGAATCCCTCCAAGATCAGACTGTTTCAATGCAGTTGACGGGATGGACGCAGTCTGTTGATAGGAATATCAATGTGCGTATATATGTAACGTGATAAGTATGAAGTAATTATGGGAAGAGTGACAAACCTTGGGATTGGTGAGCCTCGAGGAATCGAGGAGTAGTTCCATATGTTGGCAAACGTAGTATCCACGTGTGTTGCCCGGTTGCTGCTGGTGGCACTGCAAAAAATGGAATGTGTTAGTTCAAGAGGCATTAGTACCAACTGTTGCATAGGATTAATTAATGTGAAATAGCGAATACCTTAAAATCTTCAGATGTATCCGGTTCATTGAACGGGAACACTAGAGTCCCTACTTTAGTTGGTACTTGGTAATACTATAAACCAAATAGCAAAGTCCCTAAACTAGTGTATCCGGTTCATTGAACGGGAACACTAGAGTAGGTCACTTGCTTCATTTGCTGTTTTTTTGGCTAGATACATGGAGCATTTAGGTGGAAAGATGAACTGTTTCGTCAGGCGCATGACTGCCAATTCGAAGCATAGCATAGCATCCGAGGCACACCCCGACAATCCTTCTTTTTCCCGCAAAATTCAAGGCAATTTTATTACAAAAGTGCAAAAAAAAGACATTCCCAGATTCTTCGTGAGCAGCCACATAGCCGACTTCTTCGGTGAGCGACTATCCATCTGCTTCTTCCCACTCCTTTTCTTCATCTCTGGTTCTGTACTTTAAGGCCGATGGCTTTGTGAGTACTTGGTAAGTCTCTCTCGATCTGATTCTACCGGACCATACCTCACTTGAACTGACCAAACCACATGGCGCAAATCCATCGTTCGAACTTGCCTTTAATATTTTCTGCCTTTCTCGTACCATGCTTAAGCTCACCATCTCACCTAGCATCATTGATTTTTCTGCGCCTCGGTTCCCCTCTGAGCATGGCCTCGATCCTCGCTGTTGACCATGATGACCCTAAGCGTCCCCGCATATCCAAAGACAAGGAAATCGTTTCCGGATACAAGTTCTTCACAACTTGACCCACATTAGCCAAAACATGCATCGTGCAATCTTAATGCAATGACTCAGATCACCCAAACTCCATCTACAACTCAAATCTCAAAGTTCTGAATTTCTGCCAAAACTGATACTATCGCTCCTCTCAAGCCGGTACTACCACTTCTACTGAAACTTTCAGAAGACAGCACAATCAAAATGCAATCTTTTGCAAAATCGAATAACTACTTCAGAAATATTGTAGTGGTTCATCGTAACATTAAACATGACCTCTTATGATCTTTCAGATTAAACATCCAAAGACAACGAAATCGTTTTCGAACACAAGTTATTCATAACTTGACCCACATTAGCCAAAACGTGCATCATGCAATCTTAATGCAATGACTTAGATCACTCAAACTCCATCTACAACTCAAATTCCAAAATTCTCAATTTCTGCTAAAATCGGTACTACCGCTCCTCTCAAGCCGGTACTACCGCTTCTACTGAAACTTTCAGAAGGCAGCCCAAACAAAATGCAATCTTTTGCAAAATCGAATAATTACTCCAAAAATATTGCATTGGCTCATCACAACATTAAACATGACCTTCTCTCATGATCTTTAAGATTACGGTGCAAGTTATAGTAGATACTCCGTACCTAGCTACCAACTTGTACACTAAACTAAACAGTGGCACTACGCAAGGAGATGGGTACGTACGTTGTCTAGCTAGCTAGCTCGTAGTTGCAACATCAATTCTCCAACAACTGCCCCAGCATAGATTTATGTGCATGCATGGTATATGCACGTGGAGAGACAGCATATACGACAAACTTGTGGCGGCTGTGGGTCAGACACCTGTTTAATTATAAATTGCTCATTAGCTTGCTAGTTGCTTTGCTGTTGCATATGCATAATGCATGCACGACACTGTTGCATATGTTGTGCTGTTGCTATATAAACATATTTCCAGATCAAGGTACGTAGTAATTAACGTGTTCTTATCCCAAATCTAGAACACAATGGCTCGAGCTGGTGTCCTTCGTGTTCCATCGGACCCTGTACTTTTTTTTGTACTACATTTTCTCATCTCTTAATTGAATTACAGAGCTCTTGCCCGTTTCTGAAAAAAAAAAGAGAACACAATGACTCGAGATATATGTAGTGAGGAGCTTCCAGTGCACTCCTAGCTATTAGCTAGAACTGAAGGTTTGTCGAATTTTCTTGATACGAAACTTTGAATTTTTCTTGATACGGAACTTAGCCCCGTTCATTTCAGCTTCAGCTTCTGACTTCTGGTTTATTTTTTACTATTCATAAATTTTGTCTTTTTCTGAACTTTTGGTTTTTTTTGAGCTTTTTTGCTGTTCTTTTTTCTCGTATTCATTCGCGTTGTCCGTAATGAGCTAACTTATTTATTCTATTTTTAATTTTTTTTAATTTAATTACACTAAATAAACCACCTTCAGCTACAATAAAAATTCAGCCGCTACAATGTAATTTAGTCATAAACCATAGCTTTTCAGTCCAATCGAGCGGGGCTTAGGGAAGCTGCTTAGTTATAAATCAGCTGATTAATTTATGCACGCTGGATTTGGAAGGGAAGCCAATTCATGGGCAGGTACGCTTACCTGCAGTTAATTAACCTCATGTGCATGTACATACACTGCACGCGCAAATTAAATCGCAATTCGGCCGTGTGTTGTATCAATGCGGCGGCATGTACAGATAACTAGTAAATGAGCAAATACTTAGCTTGCATAATTTCCTTTGAACAAATGCTTTCGATCGACCCACAACATCTATTAGCCATGACTTGTACAAATCAAGACGCTTCCATCATTACTTAGTTTGTGATATAAAACGAGGCATACGCGTACGTATCTAGATAAAATGATCGTTTGGCCCAAAGATCATAACCACGAGATTCTAATGACATACAACAGCTGCCAATGCTTCTTCTTCTGCTGCTGCTCATACTGACAGACTCGTTCGTCCATGTATATGATGTTAATTTTACCAGTCTCCAAAGTTTACGAGCCCATGTCCATGTTCATCCATCTCCCAAGTGCCCAAGTCCAACGGAGCATACGCAGTCGCGTCAAATAGCTCATACTGGTTCACCTCTGTGGCTAAGTCTGGTATGTCGAGCAGCTCACTTTCTAGGGACGTCTGGTGATCGTCGGCGACCGAACAAGTCACTGAGACGCTGCCCTGGCTGTTGCTCTGTGCATGGTCGCCGCTGCTCCGGCTCTGGTTGCTTCCTGTTTCGAGGACATCAGGTGCTGAATCTTCACCATCAATGTTATTGCCGTGGCAGGTGTGTTGGCCGTAGTAGACGACTGCGTACATCACAGGATGATCGGCGCTACTCTTGCTGTCATCGTGCTGCTGCACCGTCTTTGTTGCCTTGCAGTCCTGCTCTTGCCTGTAGGTGCATCTGTAGTAGCTCCTGCTTCATCCAATTGGTTTCAGCGAATTTGCAGTTGTTTTGCAAATTGAATTTAATTACACACATGTGGATCGATCGATGCACATTTATATACGTACCTTGGGTGTTTTGTGTTGTTGATGTGCTTCTGCCCGTATTTCCTCCATTGGTGCCCATCACAGTGCGGAACAGGCGTTTCAACGGACACCGAGTCAGCAAATCTCCTGCTTAATCATAATCGGTGGTGGAGAAAATCATTAAAACCAGAAGAATACTGGAATATATGTTTGGAAAGCCAGAACATAAGATTGAAACACAGGAGCATGAATTATCAGTTTTACTGAATTAATCAAGTCAAATACCCTCTCTTGTGCCGACGATGGGGCTTGCCAATCTCCTCCTTCCTGCAGTCAACAGAAATCTTCCTGACTCTCCTTTTGTCGTCCACCGATACATCATCGGCTCGAGTATCAGGCTGAAGCTGCAGCTCAGACATCACCTTTCTGGAGCAATCGAGAATGCTCTCGAAGATGTGAGCTACGAGCTCGGCACGTTCGTCTGCCTGAAGCGCCGGCAGGACGATGGCCCGGAGCTGCGTCACCAGAGACTGCTCTCTGGCAATCTCCTTCAACGCCGGCCGGTGGTCGCAAACAAGAGGGGAGAGATCACAAACCGATGAATTTTGAGGAACAAGATACCTGTTGCTGTTGTTGCCGTGCTTCATCTCTTCGATCAATCCCCTCAACTACTCTTTAATGAGCTGCTTGCTAGCTAGCTCTTTGTTTCTGAATCAAGCTAGTTTGCTTAACTTAATTGCAGGTTCGATTCCTTGCAGTTGTGGGAGAAGCTACGAAGCTAATTGTCTGGTTATGGCAGTATGGTTACTCTTAAGTATACTTGATGTATGCCCTAATTTGTGTACTTATGTATGGGAAGGGGATTATTCATTATTGGCGTATGGCACCGCGTGTATGGGCCCTACCAACTTGCATTGTGCCCTAATATAATCTATCAGATGCACGCGTAGGCAGGCAGCACAGGAGAGCACATGCATGCATGGATACTGGGAATAGGGCTGTACCGTGCCGACATGGCACGGGCCGGCAGGCTTTAAGCCGTGTCGGCCCGTGCTGGTCAGCACGGTCACCCTGCCGTGTTATACTCATGCTGGCACAACTTGTCTCTAGAGAGACCTAGGGTCGTGCCAGCCTAGGGCCTACCCTGTGAACATGTAGTCGGTGGAGGTAGTGGCAATGATGGTGGCTACGGCCGCCATCTTCATACCCTTCATGTTGTGTTTGTATCTTGTGTCTTCGGTGCCTTCGCTGTTGAGCCTTATTCAACCATGGCCACGCCCGCTATGGCTTCTTGCTCGGCCACCTCTGCCATGTCCCTATTGCCATGGTCAGGCACCGACGTCGTTCCCACCCACTATGAAGGCGGGAACGGTAGCATGGGTTGATGTGGAACCCATGCGGGCCAGCTAGAGGCCCCAGATGGGCATTGGGACCGTAGAGTATGCTCTCTCACTACACGGTCTAGAGCTCAAATTCCCATGAATGTCGGACGGTGAAGATGCAGAACAGCAGAAGCTCCAGTGCGAGTGGGGAGGTGGCTATGTCGAAGTTGGATCCAGATGGTCCGAACTCAGACATAGAGCAGCGGAAGGGAGAGGTGGAGGGGTGGTCGACACTGGGGAGGAGGGGAGGCAGAGGGGAAGAGGAGGGGTGCGGTGGGGGAAGTCGGGAAGGGGTGGTGGAGAGGGAGGATGACCAACGGCGGTGAGGAGGATGAGGACCGAGGAGCAGTGGAGGGGGAAGCTGAGCGGAGACGGTAGGGCGGTGGACGGGCGGCGAATGAGGTCGGCACAATGAGGACCAGTGGGTGGCGGAGGCGTGGTGGAGGGGAGGAGTAGAGTCGCAGGTTGCGGCGGTGGTGCGATGGAGGGGGAGTAGCAGAGAAGGGGATGGGCCGATAGGTAGCGACAACGAATAGGCGAGAGAGAGAGAGAGAGAGAGAGAGAGCAAGGAGCCCAGGATCTGTCGGGAGAAGAAATGGTGAGGAGACCGAGGCACAGATGCAATGCAGGAAAAGAAAAAGAAGAGGAAAGAGAAGAGAGGAAAAGAAAAAGAGAGGAAAAAAAGATGGGAAGGAGAAAAGGAGGGAAAAAGAAAAAAAGAGGCAAAGGGGGAAAAAGAAAAGTTGAAATTGAAGTAATTGCATAAAAATGGGCACCTAAATATTTTGGGGAAAAAGTAAAATTTTCTTGATATTTTACAGATACAATGTTAGTGTCTCGTGAAAAATCTTACGCCCTAGAGTGGGGTTCTCGGAGTAAGAAAAAAGTACAATAACAAATTGTGTACATACTGACTACTCCTCAATGTCGAGATCATTTATGTGTTCTAGGTCAACGTACACCTGGACGATCTCAGGATTCTCCAGTTGATGCTATTGTCGCTCTTTAGCCAATTTTCAGTCCTTGATATATGTGATTGTCTCCACCATCCTGGACGTGAGGGATGATTTCTTTCTTCAATTATTCTCCCTACTATGCTAAACATTGCTTTCAAAGAGATGATAGACACAAGAACTAGTAGAACGTCCCGTGTGAAATGGCACATCATAGGAAGATTAGGATTGGTGTTTACAAAATCATACTTCAGGTAGTGGTTTAGCTCTGAGATAAAATTCCACATGAGGGCTGCCTAAGGCTGAAGAACTAGATTTACCCTTTAGCTTTTTCTACAAGTGGGCTATTGTGAGGCCTCTGATCTCGCGCTACTGCCAAGCTTGTCATGATCCAAGCGAAAAACATGAAAAAAAACTCATTGTTAACATGTTTGGTAGGATCGAAATGATAGCAAAGCAATATAGGTGTAAAATAGAACTGAAATATTTAACAATTTTTTCTCCATCATTGCACCAATATGGCCTAAAGGGGATCCCCTATATTTAGCAAACTTGTCTGCACTTAGCTAAATAAAATCTATAACTAAGCAAAAGGTAGGGTAGTAAACACCGGATAGAATATTTGTTGCTTTATAAAAAGGTCTTAAAATTGTAAAAACTGATTAGCAATTTATTAATCTAAATTAGTAAGTACCAATTTATTATTTTGAGAGTTAGCATTGACAAAGACAGATATAATATAATCATACCCTTGTACCTTCATTAGCATGATGCGTGTCAAGTTCCACCTAATCTTTATGTCAAGACTGAATTTTCTTGGGTCCTTCCTATTGGCTGCACAGTACTCTGTGAACTTGGCTACCACTTGTGAGGAACTTGTGAGGTAACAAAGGACATCATGGATATTGTTCAAATATTTGCTAATCGCTTACATATTGTCTTGCACAACCAGGTTCAAGATATGGTATATGCATCTCTAGTAGAGAATATAACCACAATATATGTCTACAACTTTGGTGAGGATGTTCATAGCTGTTGTATTCACCAATGCGTTTGAGAGACCATGTGGAGGTGTCCCCCATGTTTGTGATGAGTAATTGACTCGTGTTCTGAAAGTTTGAGTTTGGTTTGGTTGGTTCGCGTCAAGTCGGTGCATGGTGCAGTTTGGTTCGGTTGGACTTGGTCGAACGCGATCGGTCATGTCTAGGACGCTTGTTCTTCTTCTCGATCGGTTGTTCGGGCTTTTTTGTGTTTGAGTATGTTTCATTGTTGCTAATGTTGATTATACTGTTTCGAGCGGTGTTATGTGACGGTTTGCTTGTCTGTGTGGCTGCAGGACTTCAGAGCTATGTCATGGTGAGGCGTAGGAGGATCAGGACTAGACACAGGAAGTGTTGAGGTCCAGACGGTCGGAGACATCGAAGATGATCGAGGCTGCTGAGGTGGTTGCAAGCTGGGAGATGAGGAACCGGAGCTGGAGCTGCCAGAGGTGGTCATGACGGGCAACGGCGAGGTGGACCGGGACTAGGCCCAGGGAGGAGCTGAGGTCAAGACGGTCAGGATGCCGGGTGCGGTCGTGCGAGGACAGGAAGCTTTCGGGAAGGTGCAGCAGGGGCATTTCGGTAAAATGCGCTAGGCTGCAAAATGGAAGTGGTTTCAGTTGAAGATAACGAGTTGGAGACCCGTTAGTGGATGGCAATAGAGAGGTTAGGGTTTGGAGTGGAATGGTTGTTTTTCCCTCCATCCTGGTTCCCTCTTCTTTCTTTTTGCATGTGAGTGGATGTTGCCTCATATGTGTGTGAGGTTGGTAGTGTGAGAGGGCTACCAATTCTTGATTTGCTATTAGAGGTGTGAGCTCCTTCTATATGTAGAGAGGGTTGGCAGCAGTGGGAAGGCAAGCAGTAGGAGTGTGTTCTTGTGGTCACTACTGGCATGAGTCCATCTCAGTGAGGAACCATGTAGTGAGATGACTGACACTTCTTTTCAATTGCGTATGCGGCTGTAGTGAAATGGTTGTAGAACACTTGCTTGTAATCATTCATCTCTCCTATTCAATATGAGAAGGATTGTTGTTGGGTTGCTCTTATTTCCTGTCTTCTCCGTGTTTGGTTTCTGGTTGTGCTTCTCTCTGTTTGTGAGTTGTTTCCTTGGTTGAGAAGCTGCAAAATAATTTTGCTCTAAACAGAGTATCTCCTCAAGGTTCCTTGGCCAGATTATACTTGAGAGCACAAATCTTTATTGTTGTTTTCTGTTGAGAGCTCCCTAGTGCAGTTCTCCTCTATTCTCAAAATTTAGGGTTTGAAGGCAGTGGAGGTTTGGTGCTTGTGATTTCTCAGCTAAGAATATGCTCCTAGCCTGTTCTTTCTTGTCTTGAGGCTGTCTTCTGCTGTTAATCCAAGGCTTCATGAGAAAAGATTCAAGAATCACAAGCCTATTATCATTCTATCATCTTCACTGTCTAATTTTAGTGAATGTGGTTCAGATGTCATGTTTTTGCCCTTTTGTTTGTAATCTCCTGTCTCAGAGGTTTAATCTGCTATTTAAATTGAAGTGCTCTTCAAGTTACCTGAGAAGAACATCATTCTATTGATCTTTGTCTCAGGAATCATATCTTCTTCAGTATACACTGTTAGTTGTCAGCCAGCTCTGTCTATCTGAATTTTCGCTGGTCGCTTCCCCTGTTTACAAGGGGCCGGTTAGACCGCTAGGGTTTGCCCCGGTCAAACCAGTCTGTAAATGGCGGTCAGACCGGCCATTACATGGCAATCAGATCAGTGGCTGCCTGGCGGTCAGACCGGCCTTGCCATGGCAGTCTGACCGGCCAAGGCAGTGCGGTCTGACCGGCCGAAGCACTACGGTCTGACCGGCCTGGCCTATTTCTTCTGAACTGCTTTCTGCTGCCAGCTTCATTTCGTTGCTTTATTCTCTGACTTTTCTCTGGATGCCAGTGAGCATGAACAATCCTTCTTCTTAGCTTCTATAGCTATTGGAGAGGAGAAGCATGTGGATACTCGGGGGCAATTTTTAAAAAGGCACCATTCACCCCCATCTGTTGCCATTTCCGATCCTACAACGTTATCAAGAATTATAAAAATAATCTTATTATCTATCTTAAAATCATCAAGTACACCTAGTATACGCTCGACAATGGCCTCTCCCATGTGTGATTCGTTAATTAACTTAAACCCTGTGACTCTCTTGTTTAGCTTGTAATCATCATCTAAATAATGGGCTACGACACTAAAGTAGGCACTTCTCTAGTGTGATGATATCTAAATATCTGAAGTTACAACAAAAGAGAACTAATTTGTAGGAATATTTCTTTTAATTCTGCTAGCTCCCTATGATAGATCTATAAAATATTAGACTTAGTAATTCTCCTACTGATATGTTGGTACTGTGGGCAAAAGCCACGTTGGATTATTCTTTCGAACACACAACTTTTGCCCATCCTTATCGATTGATCTTTGAAAACAATATATTTACCAATTTCCTCATGGGCATAGAGAGGGTTGTATACCCAAGTACTTGCAAAGCCATCGACCTTGAAGTTCAGCTACGTCTGTACTCATCCCCCTTCCCTGTGCGCCCCCATCTTGCTCAAGTATGCTTTGTAGTGCCGATTCAAGCAATCAATTGAAATTTGTAATAATTATAAATTGTGATCTTTACTATTTTGTTGTCTCGAATTTCCTGGCTCCAGGTCATGCGCTTCCAACATGGCGCCCTTCGTCCAGCGGTGCTGATGTCAAATCCGAACCCTCCAATGTTATCGTATGTGGATAGGGGAGAGAAGTTTGGTGTCCCCATTGGCTTCGAATTGTCCTAGTACTCCTCGGAGCCCTCCGTATTGTCCATATGATGGTCATCTATTCTGTAGTCTCCTATACTTGGTGAGAGCTTACGAGCATCAATAGGAGTCGAAGTCAGAGCTAGAGGAGGACTAGGGTAGCGATGGCAGGAGCTTCCAGCAAGCGCCCCACTGCTGCCTTCGTGCTGCGACTCCTTGATATCATACCACTACCAAGCTTGGTTGCTCTTGCCCCTAGTCTTCGTGTTGTGACTCCTTGGTAGTATACCGCCAGGCACCACCGAGCTTTCTGTTATACAAATTACTAAGACTACTAAGCAGAGCAAAGAGAGAAGAGAAGTTTGGTGCTTCGATGGTGAAGAAATGAGCAGAGGAGGTGGGTTTTGTAGCCATGGAGGAGGAGAACATTGCATTTGCCCATTGTCTCTCAACCTCCACCATAGCTTTGCCTTCTTCCTCTTCTCCGTCTTGTCACTAGTTCTCGACCGTTGCCTCTCTCTCTCCCTGCTCGCTGCTTCTCTCGTCTCTGCTCCATATTATCATTGGTGGCTTAGTGCCATGCTAGCTACTAGGTGGCCTAGGCAATCGTTGCCTAGGCTGTGCTAACTGTTGAGTGCTGATGCCTAATGTGATGTTGTCCCATTAGGCCACCCCACCATCACCGAGTCTCTCTCTCTCCACAGTCTCTCCTCACTCTCTCTCCCTCTCAGTCTTCTCACTCTCCTCACTCATCACTCTCTCCTCTCTATTTGTCTCTCCTCTCCTCTCCTCACTCGCGCTGATGCAAACGGTGATGAGTGTGATGACGCGCAGCGGGCGGAGGTGGGGTGCTAGATGAGGTCAACGAGGAGCTAGCGGAGGATGAGTGCTCCTGTTGCTTCTATAGTTGCGGACACGGAGGATGAAGGTGCCGAGGCCAACAGACCATGCCAGTGCCATTCCTAGTGACCCTGCCAGCTTCTTCCCCGATGTCGACGCATCTCGCCCTCCCCCATCAGGGCGACATCGGATCTGATTGTCCTCGGCCACAGCGCTAGCTGGACCCGACCTTCGAGGACAGCACCGCCACCATCCCCACCCACCTAGCGCACTTCTTCCCTAGCACCGACACCATCGTCGGATCCATCAGTCCTCGGCCACACCACCGTTGGATCCAGCCTCCCCGGACCGTGCCACAACCCATAGGTACTCACACGTCCTTGCTCTCCCTCCCCCTCTCCAGCTACCCCCACACCACACGCCCAGTCACGCTGCCACCATGCCTACGTGCCACCTGGCCCGCTGTGCCTCTCTCGTGCTAGGCCGGTCCGAGCACGACATGTAGGACAGACCAGGCCGTGCCGCCCTACAGGCCTTTTTTCAGGCCCAGCATAGCCCACCATTTGTGGCGTGCTAGCCTGGCTCACTATGTGTTATGCTCGTGCCATGCTGACAGGGCCTTGGGCTGATCCAAAAACCCCAGCCCAACTCCCAGATCTACTTGGGAGGCCTCAGGGCTCAGACATTGAGACTACCGGTGATAGTCGTGCCTCGTGACTTGATAGGACGAGATGAATAGTGAGATTAGGAGGCTTGTAGATACCATGTTGTAGTCAGCATAAATTAAATTAACCTGGTGCATCCATGGCTTAATTATACTTTGTGAGACATCCCATATTGTATTATGAATATTTAATTTTGCTTGTACTTCACTGTTAAAGTTTGAGTTTGATTTTATGTCATTTGCTCTCTGGTTTTGCTGTCTAGTAGTTAGCAGTCTGATCCACCTACAGATGCGGTCTGACAACTATGCGTGAGTGGTCTCACTGGCCGTGGGTGGTGGTATGACCGGTGTCTAGGGTGACTGACCGTGAGAGCGATCCGACCAGAGGCCGTTGGGCGATCTGACCGATATGAGTACCATGGTTAGACCGGTCTCTATTACCTGCGTTTGACCAGATTGACCGGCGCGGTCTGATAGGCCAGTTAATGGCGGTCAGATCGGTTTTGTTTTAAATTATCCGAGGGATTTTTGAATTGATCTTTTTAATATCTAAGAAAGGAAATATCGCGTATAGTCTGCTTTAGGGGTTAAGCAGGTGATCATATGTGCTTACCGAACAAAATATCATCAAATTTACCCTGATGTCTATTTTTTAGTCTATTTCTCCAAGGGTAGATCGACGTTATTGTAAGATCAAGTTCACATGTAACTAGAACCACCTCTTGATGAGTAGTACCATCATTGAGTAATGGGTTTAGGACTCCACCTACAAGAGTTTAAATCATAGTGTTCACTTTTATGCATACGTAAGTACGTCTTGGTAAGAATTTTGTGAGATCATAAATCTATCTTTAGCCTCCGTGATTCTAGACGTGTGCTAAAGAGGTGTACTCGTGTATGTACATATATTATGTTGTGTATGCACGCGGTGCCTATTTCTTGTAATAAAAAAATCCACATGTAACCATGAAGATACATATACAAGAGCTAACAATACACATGTCGTCCCTTTTTCAGTTGTACGTCATTCCGACTGTGTTATTGGAACTAATGCCATTTCTTTTTTCTATATATACTCGTGCATAATTGCAACTTTGGACTGACTTGTGCCGCCACAACCTTGTCCTGTATGCATGTCTCTCGTCCCAACAAGAGTCAAATTGCAGATCTATAGGTACATTACACCGAGCTATACTAGATTAGCACAATATACATGCATATGTGTGAATGGATCAGTATACTAGTCGGGCTATGGCCGGCCGGCCTGGTACATTTGAGCGTCATTTGATCATCCTTACACACTATATATATATTATGGGAAGGTGCATGCATATCATACACAACAAGTAAAGCAACACATATATACAACATGTAGAACGCATAGTAGTAGCAAATGACAAATTGACAGTCAAAGCGTGCGCGTTTAGGCAATTAATTAGGTGGCACGCATGCTTCTACTACTATTCAATATTCATGCATGATTGATTGACGTAGATTAATTACTAGATAGCACCTAGATCACTGATATAGATTCCTGTGATTAGTTTGTTTCTGGTGCCAGGATGATGAGCATGCATGTACGAAGACAAATTGACGACCAAACCTAGCTTTTGGATTGTCCAGAAAAGAACACGCCAAATTACAACGAAGAGGACACGAAGAGGATTAAGCATTCGGGCAGTCAACCTGATATATACCTAATCTTCCCCTAACCAAGATCTACAGACCATTAATATCTTAACAAGGACGGGCATATATACACTGCCAACGAAGGAGCTACAGTAATAAAGACATGCTACAACTCTGCATGCACACGTTAGGTAACAATTGATTCCTTGCAATAAGCTCCAGTAATAAAGATATCCTTTGGTGTATACTTTTCGTTAATGATGTAATTCTAGTTGAGGAGAGTAGAATAGGTGTCGACGGGAATATAGAGTTGTGGAGGAAGATCTTAGAATCGAAGGGTTTTAGACTTAGTAGAACTAAAACTGAGTATATGAGATATGATTTCAGTGGTGCTAGAGCACATGATAGAGATGTTAGTCTAGATGGACAAGTAGTGTCTAGAAGGAAACTTTTTGATATTTAGAATCGATGCTACAATAGGATGGTGAGATTGATGGAGATGTGAGCCACATGATAAGAGCAGGGTGGGGAAATGGCGCCAAACATCGGATGTCCTGTATGATAAAAAAGTCTCTCAAAAATTAAAGGGTGTTGGGAATAATCCCACATTGGTTGTGGAAAAGGAGAAATCACAACTTATAAGTGTGGGCTTGATTGTGTTCCGCCCATGTGGACCTGTGGCCCGGGGAGTAAAAACCCGGCTGGACCTAGGTATGCGGCCAGGTCCTGATCTCACATTTGGTATCAGAGCCTAGGTGCCTAACACCTCCTTGGACCTCATGGTTGTAGATGTGTCCAACCAATGTGTGAGGGGGAGATTGTTGGGAATAATCCCACATTGGTTGTGGAAGAGGAGAAATCACAACTTATAAGTGTGGGGGAGCCCCCACCCATTGGACTAGTCTTTTGGGGGGAGAAGGCCCAGTATCACTTATAATGTTGTTGCTCCGTTGCTCCGTGGGTTTAGTTGTGTTCAGCCCATTTAAACCTGTGGCCCGGGATGTAACAAAGGGTAAGTTCTATAGGACGGCGATCAGACCTGCAATGCTATATGAAGCAGAATACTGGGTAATTAAAAGACAACATATACAAAAGATGAGTAGCGGAGATGAGAATGCTGTGGTGGATTTGTGGTCACACAAGGCGAGATCAAATCCGCAATGAGGATATACGTAATAGGGTGGGGGTAGCACCAATTGAAGAAAAGTATGTCATACATCGCTTGAGATGGTTTGGTTATCTCCAACAGATGTCTCCTGAGGCACCGGGATGTAGTGGAATTTTAAGATATATCGAAACCGGAAGAAGAGGTAGATGTCGACTAAGACTAAGACAAACACACAACGCCGAGCAGATTACAGCACGTCCAGAACTCACTCCACTATTCCGAAGACTCGCTTACTCATGGCGACTGGGCATCGTGTTCCTACATGCATCTCAACTAAACAAACGTGTCCACATGCACGTATTACATGATCGGCTATTGTGCCATGCAAAACACAAAATTACTAGGAAATATGAAACTATAACAAGATTAGCTCAACAACATGCAGTACTCAGTGTTCATTGCATGTACTAAGATCTAGAAACCAAACAGATGGTAGTTGCTAGGAATATTAATAGGCTCATTAACGAGCAACCCATCGATCCAACCGTCCGCCGCGATGTGCACCGGCGACCGGATCGGCCCGGTGAAGTCCATCTCCTGAAGCAAAGCAGCAGCCGCAGGTGTCGTTGGGTCCCAGTCATCGACGGCGAACAACCCGTCGGCGTGGGGATAACAGTCGTGCTCGCTCCAATTCGTATCACTACTGCTCCATGTGATATCCGATGAGATTGCCGGAGAGTCAGTCCCAGTAGTAGTACTACTACTATCAACAGGAACGACGACGTCGTCAGGAGTCAGTTGTAGTACATGTGCTGCTGCTTTATTATCAGCTGGCTTCATCGTACGGACGGTGGTATCGAGGATCACCGGCGCCGCCGATTCGACGGTCTTGCACGTGTGCTCCGCGATGTACACCACCGTGTACTTTGGGGGGCCACCGACGTCACCGTTCATGTCGTCGTCGTCGTCGCGTTGCACCGTTCTTTTCGCCGGGCACCCTTGGTCCGTGCAGTCGGTGCACCTGTAGTAACTCCTGTGATTCAAACGAGCCAAATAAAGATATTATAGTGTATATTACAATTAATTTGTAAATCTCGTCTTAAAAGAATGTTTTGTTTAAAAATAATTATTATAGAAAAGTTGAAAAATAACTTTTAAAAGCTAAAAAGAATATGCCCGTAACCTTGTTCTTGTCGCACATCTAGGTTAAAGCATGTATGCGCTATGATAATACTCCACATTAGTTAACTATATTTACTAGTAGCTACAACGGAAGAGTTGATCGAGATGGAGTAATATATATTTACCTGGGGTAATTGGCACCTTCAATTTGCTTCTGGCCGTACTTCCTCCATTGGTAGCCGTCGAAATCTGGCACCGTCGTTACAAGCGTTGTCGTTTCTTCCTTCTTCCTCCTGCTGCGATCGATCCATCAATCGACACGTAAGGAGAGACAGTAGCTAGCGAATATGATCTAGCTAGAGAGGGATCGCGCGATTACTGTGCGAGGGGTGTGAATGAATATATACCTTGTTTTATTACTGCAACGATGCTTTGCATTTGCACCATCACTCAGCTCGTCGTGCTCTCCGTCCCGGACTCTCTTCGTCCCCCGGCGCCGCCGTCTCCCACCGCACACCGGCGCCTCGGCCAGCGCCTCCTTCACGGAGCGCTCGCCAATGCTGTCGAACAGCACGGCCGCAAGCCCCGACGCCCGTGATGCACCGTCGCTCGGAGTCGGAGACGGGCGCAGCAGCAGCAGCTGCGCCACCGCAGTGCCGTGCTCACCTGCAGCTCTGCGAATGCAGCTTCGTTGCATCATTGACGACTCCAGCTAGCTAGCTAGCTAGCCTGTGAAGACAAGGCACCAGCAGCTAGTTGTAGTGCGAACTAGTGCTGGCTAGCTTGGTGCTGCTGCTATATATCATGGTGGTATGCTTTCGTCGCGCAAAGTGGCAGCTTCTTTATAGAGAGGAGGCTGGGCTGGGAAGCAAAGGGCAAATCTAGCCACTTGCATCACATGTGGACACCGCATCATGCGCTGCGGCGCCGCTGCTCCCATGGTCCACGCGGCGGTCTTCTCATCAGCTCCCGGGATATTGGATGCTTGTCGTACATATGCGCGCATGCGTGATGCTCGTGGAGCTAGCTAACTATACGCAAGGCATTTTCATCTCAGAAAATTAATACGAGGTAGTTTTCAGCAGTGGAGAAAGATCGATGGTGTGCCACACACAAATAACTTGATTTACAAGCCATATAAAGTTTCAACATTTCTCGTGGGAAAATATATATATAAATTTTCAGCGCCACAAACTAATAATGTACGATAGGCCAACATGGTCCGGCGGCATATATTTGTATATAACTAGTGAAATCACCTGCACAGTTTTGCAGTTAGATATTACAATATATTTGCTTTTGTTATGTAACTCTAAAACGTACGATTAAAAATACAATTGTATTTGTTATATAACTCTAACTGAAGAATTGTGTTGAGAATATCATTGGTTCATGTATGTTGAACAATTGGCAATCATATCGAGTTGAGATTTAAGTGTGCAAAAATTTGCAAGTTTTTATTCTTGCAATCAGTTTTCAGATGATAGTACCGGCCTAGTGCTGGCGGTAGTATCATCCTGGTGCTGGCGGTAGTGCCAGTATGGTGGTTGCGGTACTACCGCAAGTGCGTTTCAACCGGATAATAGTTGGTGGTAGCTATTTTCCAGTAAGGGTCATTTTGGATGTGTCTAGATCCGGTAGTACCAAATAGGATCCGTGGTACTATCGGAGAGAGAGTGGTATGACCGGGGTTAGAACGGGGCGGTATTACTGTCATGGTGGAGCAGTCATACTAGCTCCCCTGTTACCAGGGTTTGACCTAATTGGCTGGAGCGGTGTGACCGGCTTATCAACGGCGGTCAGACTAGCTCAATCTGAGATTATCCGAGGGGTTTGGATAATTGTGGGAATTGGTCATGGGTTGAGGTCTTTTGGCGGGGAAACCAAAATATGTAAGCGGCTAAGGGGCCAAAACCACGACACTCAAAGGGCGTTTGGAGAGCAGTTTAGGTCAAGCTGGCACTGAGGAGATCAAGTGGATGTAAGCTTACTCTTTAGTGGGTTTGGGCTTATGCGCTTTGAAAAGCGTACATAAATCATGTGTTGAGTGTAAAACCTGGTGTGTGTGGGGGGGTTAATGGGGTTTTTGGGTTGTGCTAATGGATAGTATTCATTATGACTAGATGTGGGTTGGTTGGCTCATCTATTTGAGTGGGAGAGTTAGGTGGCTAGGGTTTAGGAAGGCAAGTAAAGGGAAAGAATCCACATATATCTTCTAGGGTTTGGGTGAGTACTCTTGGGAGAGAGAGATCCATCTTCAATGGTGGAGTGGTCATAAAATATTCATCTATAAGTTGTAATAGATCAAATTTCTTTATCCTACATTGTGTATTCTTAATCTTGTTGGTTTTGTACTTGTTTTGGTTGGAGTTTTTTCTCTCTCTCTTCCTTCCTTTTGATCTTGCCAATTCGAAGGACGTGTAAGAAATGGAGATACCTCATGAGGATCATATACCATCCATCTAGAGACTAGCTATAATAAGATTTTGGAGTTTGCCCGATTTGGCTTTATTTGAAGCACTTGTGAAATCATGTCCCTAGGGTTTTAACCTTGAATATTTGGGTGCTCTAGCGAGCCATCTTGGTCATCTCTAACTCACAAGCAAGTCGTAACTCAAGTTTATGAGTTTTGCCCGGTTTCAGTGCAATCTTGCTTGTCTCAAGGCAAGGTTAGAATTTTGGCCAAGATTCATATGATCTTTGGATAGGTTAGGTTCCTAATATCCTTGGCAAGATGTGTGCAAAGTCTCAAGTCATTTGGTCTTGTATTTTGAGAGTTGTAATCTTTTTGCTTTAGGTTTAGGTTGGTTTTTTTGTTATGTGAACAAGGGTACGGTCATACTGCCCTAGGCCCATGGTACTACTGGCCACTGATCATACCAGCCTTCTCCAACGGTCAGACCACTCGGCTATGATACTACTGGCTACGTGCCTGCGGTAGTACCAGCCCTAGAGTTTGAACTCTATTTTGCATCCGCTCTTGTGTGAGTCATTTGGTTGTGGCCTAAACTAATTCTTCTAGCTTATAATAGCTAGTGGAATGAAAGTTTAGAATACAATCTGGAAGGTTGAAATTGACTGTATTATTCATTCTCCTCTGATTGCCGTCTTAAGTCCTACACTCACATATCGAAGTCGAAGGGGGCAGTGCTCAAAGTCGAAGGGGTAGTAGTCAAAGTCGTGGTCATGGTCGTAGTCATAGCCCCCGTGGACGTGGTCATAGCGATCATGGTTGTAGTCAATAGCGCCAACCCGGAGGGCACCTGCTGGTCGTCCACAACCTCCACTGTTACGAGTTCCCCCACTAGTTAGACATCCTCGTCGCCTACCCCCTGGTCACCCCCAAGATCGAGCTCCCTACCCTCGACGGCAAGACCCACAAGGTGGTCGAAGTCGAAGCCATGGTCGAAGGGGCCGTGGTCGAAGGGGGAAGTGGTCGATGTCGAAGGGTCGTGGTCGAAGGGGACAGTGGTTGAAGGGGGCAGTGGTCGAAGTCGAAGGGGGCAGTGGTCGAAGTCGGGGTCGGGTCGTAGTCGAAGTCGAGGCCGAGTAGTCGGGTGACAGGGCACAAGCGCACCGGAGGCCTATCAACCTACCTCCACCAGCGATGGTCGACCGCTCCTGACCTACGATCACGCGTGTGGTCGACGGCTTCTAACTTATGACTAAGAGGTGTGATCGACGGCTTCTAATTTACGACCATGAGCCCTGGTCAATGTGTTTCGACTTATGACTATGAGGTATGGTCGATGTCTTCCGACTTACGACTATGAGTACTGGTCAATGTGTTCTGACTTACGACTATGAGGTATCCTCGATGGCTTCCGACTTACGATCATGAACGATGGTTGTCGGATTCCGATGTACAACTATGAGCCATTGTCGAAGGCTCCCGATTTAGGACCACGATTGATCGTCGACTGCTGCCAACTTATGACCACCAATAATGGTCGATCGCTCCCGACCTACGATCACACGTGATGGTTGAAGGCTTCCGACTTACAATGACGAGGTGTGCTCGAGGGATCCCGATCTACAACAACGAGGTGTGGTCAATGTTTTCCGACTTATGACCACAAGGTGTGATCGACAGCTTTAGACATACTTGATGGATTTAAAAACTTTAAGAACATGTTTGTATGTATATTTTAAATTTTTTTACCTATGTAGTATGATAAAATTTAAAAATCTGTAGCAACGCACAGGCATTAAGAAAAGATCGACCTCAGAAGGCCGTACCTATCGTCTATCGAGTCTTGGAGAGATGAAAACTTGACACCGGCCTGGCCGGCAGCATGGGCCGCACGCCTCTCGCTCGCTCTCCGGTCAACTATATATTGCATGTCGTATATTACTCCAGTAAGTATCACCTCTTTCGTCTTCGTCCATCTCCAGCCTGCGGTAATGGTGGACCGTACAACTAATACGAGTCGTTTATATACGTAAATGCATCTCTCGCTCTTGACCTCTGTCTCGCCGGCCGGATCGACGGACGGGTTAGAAAGGATTCCTAGTACTGCTGACGCCATGCCCATGACATAAGCAAGGTAACGTAGCTGGTTGGATCGAGTGGTACTCCTACAGTTGTGGACTAGATGCCATCCATTCCATTGAGTTTGACGTCTGCGGCCAACGATCCATCTGGAGCTGCTGCCGGGGACTTCACGATGGAAAGTAATTAGGGTCTATTATCACATGAATATGTACTCATCGATCAACAGTCCGGATACAGCCAGCATGAGGGTATTCTCATCACATTCACATGCATATATAAACAGCTCGATATATCGATCCATCAATTAAACTTGTTAATTATAGGCCGGAAGCTAGTGTTCTCTAACAACTAAACGAACAAGAACCTTACTCGAAGATGGGAGTTGGATTTTACACACAAATAAAAGTTGATAAATAGTAGAAAGTACCAACACCCTTGCCGAGAGAACTGCAGTGCTCTAGCTAATAGTATCATCACTGTGTGTATGTGTCTACGTCACACCACGAGGATGTTCACATGGAAAATATGTGTGAAGGCCTGCTTCAAAGGTGTTGTCCACAGCGGGTGCTTCAAAGGAAAATTTATAGTTGTGACTTTTGGTTAAAATTGCATTGTAATAGTTGTTAGTTTTTTTGAGAAAAATAAAAAATAAAAAACTATTATATCGTTACAGACAATACAAAGGAATAAAGCAAAAAGGGCAAAAAACAAAAAAAGGTCAAAATAAATCGAAATTAGAAACCGATGTATTCTATGTGCCTTCTAGCTTAAACAACAAAAAACAAAGTCTTTTGTCCCAAATAAATTAGGGTAGAATAATAATAAAATCTTCTCAAGATCAAATAGATAAGTGCCTTCTAGCTTAAACAAATTGAAAGAAATAATAGAAGATAAAACCGTTTGAAACGGAGGCAAGGACAATAATTATGCTTCCTATCAAAACAAAGCTATAGAACAAAGCAATACCGCACATACATTCAAGAATATCGTAAGTGTGGTGTCCGATATTTTGTGTGGTCGTTATACATACTTTCCATACGTTTATTTCTATATATCGACTAGAGCTAAAAGGAAAACCTTTCGTACAGTTGTTATAAAATGTTTCAGAAGTTATGTTTTGAGTTGACATCGATATAGCATCTTAGAAATTCTTGTTTTGACATCGTTCGACAAAAAACTGTAGTCTGCTGCACCTAAGAATAGATCTAGACCCATTCTGTATTTGCAGGTTCTATTACAGATGCACCTACAAGAACGACATGAAGTGCCCTGCCACAAAACAAGTCCAGCAGAAGGACACCAATGATCCGCCATTGTTCTCGGTCACTTACTTCAACCACCATACCTGCAATAGCAACTCAAGGCCCGTCGGCAGCACTTCCGACATTCCTGCGCAATCGTCTTCGAGGAAGGCGCGCGGTATCAATGTGCTTCAATTCACATGCCACCGGTGAACAGCCCACATTCCTGTCGTCCTCAACTTCGTTGCGGTCTCCAAGCATACATTCTGTGCTCTAGCTCAGGATATACGATGTCTACTAGTGTAAAGTTCAGTAAATCCGAGACGTAAGCTTCTCTTCCAGCGTAAATGGCAGTGGCCTCCGTCTCTCCGCGACCATTTCGCAATGAAATCCTGGTTCGCTGCACCGTTAGAAGAAGAAGAATTAGGGGAAGAGTACAGGAGCTTAGTTAGGTACGTGGGATTCCTGTGAGGACGCGAGACTAAAATGGAGGCAGCTATCGATCGGTAGTCAGGCAGACACAGAACCTATCGATCGGAGTTGCCGTGGCGTCCACGAGTTCTGAGTCCTGAGTCCAGTCGTATGTACGGCTGCTCTGCGTTCATTTCATTCATTCATTCTAGTACAGACGCAGGGCAGGTCAGGTGAGCAAATTCGGTCCATGTGTCCGAGTAAAGAAAGAGACAGTCTACCGACGCGCGTACTACTACTACGAGCTCGTGTTGACCACTCCCCATCCAGAAGCTGTGGGACAGGTAACAGATCGAGCTGAGCTTGATTTTCAAGGACAAGGACGACCTTGATAGCTAGGACGACGTGGTCCCTCGTGCCTCACGTTCCAACAAAAAATCGCTTTAAAAATATTGATTACTAATAAACATAAAATTAAATAACTAAAGTGAAATTATGTGGTACACTACTCTGGTGTGTCCGCATGGCCATTTCCAATCCACGAGTCATGTCTAAATCACCGTCTCGTCATGTTTGGCTGAGAGCATATGCTTTTCAGTTTTTAAAAACTGATTTTTGATTTTTCTACGGTAACTAGCTTTTAAACGGAGTATCTTTTCAAGATAAGGTCTACTAGTTACTTGTAGTACATACTGTACCCACTTCATTTATATCGGTAAAAACCGTACGTGAGTTTCTGTTACTCTGTAATCTCTCGCACGAACAGCCCAAAGCCACAAACTGCAACCAAAAGCCATAAACTTTAGCTAAAAAGAACAGGCCCTGAGGCGGCAGACATGCAAGAGATACAGTGTTTTCACATGAAACAAAGGGCAAAGACATGACAAACATGCATTGTTTCTAAAGGACTAGGTGAGATGTGAGAGATCTAAAATTATATTGTGATGAATCATTATAATTTGAAAAGAATAGAAATGTGATTTGTCCATGCCTGATTTGTCAAAGAGTTTTTAAACTGAAGCCGCCTCTATTGCTTATCATCTGGTCAATCAATCACTGAACACTTCCATCGACAAAAAAACTCTGATTGATATGTGGTTTGGTTCTCTTGTAGGCTACTTGAGTATAAGAATTGTTATTTGTCTTACCTATGCTCATACTGATAAATGTAAACTTAAGTCAAGAGCTGTTAAGTGCATCTTCCTCAACCATAAGCCTGAAGTTAAAGGTTATAAGTTGTCGAATCTTGGTACCCAAAAGGTGGTCTTGAGCAGAAGTGTTACTTTCAATAAGTCTACTCTGTTGAAAGGATTTTGACCAGTGATGCTCCCATTGAGAAGTCGTAGTTTACTAGCATGCAAGTGGAGCACATTATTAATTCAGGATTCTCAACAGAGGTCGACAAGGGGAATACACAGGATATCCCTATTCAAGTTTTGACCAATAATCCTTCGGTAGGAACTTGTTAGAACCATCAATCCATTGTAGCTGGTCGGAAAAGTAGGAAAATCCAGTCCCTAAAGAGGTTAATTGAAGAAGCCAACACTGTGACTTATTGTTTGAACATGGCAAAAGACATTGAAGGCACTGCTAAACCTTCAATTTATTCAGAGGACACTTACTCTGATGAGTCAGAGAGATGGATGAATACTATGCATGAAAAAAATGGATTCCCTCGAAAAGAATTCCACTTAGGAGTTGGTTGAGCTTTTGATTGAAAAGGAAAACATACACTGCAAATGGACTTATAAGAAGAAGGAAGGCACATCTCCGACCAATCAGGTCAGATACAAGGTAGAACTCGTTGCTAAAGGATATAGCCAAAATTTTAGTATTGACTTTACATATGTTTTCACCCTAGTCGTGAAGCATAGTTCTACTTGGACCATACTCAGTATTGTAGCAATGATCGATTATAAGCTTGAACAACTAGATGTTAAGATTGTGTTCTTACATGGGGAATTGAAAGAAGACATTAATATGGAGTAGCTAGGAGGTTTTGTTGTTTCTAAAAAGGAGAATTTTGCATGCAAATTAAAGAAGCCTCTTTATGGGTTGAAACAGACATCCAAACAATGGTACAAGAGATTTGAATCATTTATGATATCTTCAGGCTTCAAGAGATCTGACTATGATAGCTGTGCTTATTTGAAGACCGTCAACAATTCAGTTATCCATTTTTTCCCATATGTTGATGATATGTTGATCACGGCAAAAGACAAGACTGAAATATTAAAGTGAATGTTTTGTTCCAATTTTAGTTTAGGATAAAGAATTAAAGTGCAAGAAGGAAGTTTGTTTTTGCATGGATACTACAATATTTTTTAGTTGTCATAACTTGATACGAGGGGTCTATCGTAGTTTATACTCCATTCACTACTACAGAAAAAGGTCATCACAGACGGTTCGAAAACGTCATCACAGACGGTTTTGTGAGCCGTCTGTATTTATGGGTCAGTGATAATCGAAGGTCATCACAGACGGTTTTCGAACCGTCTGTGAATTATGGGCTATCACAGATGGTTTTTACTCAAAACCGTCTGTGATTATCAGCTATCACAGACGGTTTTTTAGTAAAACCCGTCTGTGATTATCAGCTATCACAGACGGCTTTTGAGTAAAAATCGTCTGTGATATTCCCTTCGACCCATACATATATTTCTTTTATTGGCTAGCCTCAGGAATGCTAGCCATGCCCTCTGAAACAAGCAGATAATCACAAACAAAAAAACATACAATTCACACATCTCATTTGCTTTCAGATACATTTCACAGACATAAAACATCCAATTGCTTTCAGAAGCGTGCGTGAGTGTTAAACCTGTATTAGTGGGGTTAACGGGTTTCCTCATATCTTAATGGGTTGGATCCATTAAGGTTGCTCTTAGTTATTAAAGGGGAGGAAAGAAGGTGTTAGATATAATAATTCTAGCATTTAGGTTTTTGTTCTACCACCTTATCTCCTTCCGTGATTGTGAGAGAGAACTTAAGAGAGGAAAGAGTGGTATTTTGGTTGCATCTTGTAATCATCCATAAGCATATAAACTTTATTTTCTATTGAAAATAGATCAAAACTTTTGTCTCAATCATGCATGTTTTTATTTGCATGTTTACTTGGTTTTGCTTGTTCTTAAATTATATTTATGATTTCGTGTTCGTGGAAGTTGTAACCCAAATTCTTGCTTAAACTATCTTACTAGAATATGTGAGAATAGATATAGAAGGTCTCATGTCTTAGATTCTCACGAGCAAGAAGTAATTTAGCTTTTAGGATTTTTTATGTTCTTATGACCTAGATTCGATTATCTTTATTTTAGTGAACCCGGGCTCAAGAATCTTGTGATTTTTTATTGGTTTAGATTTCTAATGTGTTGTACATCTCATGTAAATTTTGGAAGTGTTTAGATGAGAATTGAGCAAGTTCTTGATATTTGAGTTTTATCTCGACAGGCTTTTAAGTCTGAGAATAGAGGTCTGATCAGACTAGCCCTACTGATCAGATCGGCCTTGTGCCTATGATCAGACCAGCCTATTCATGGCAGTCTGACTTGCCTTAGGCAGAAAATTGTTGATTTTATTGGTTAAGACCTCTAGTCTTGTTTGGTAAAGCATAGTTAGTGCAAAATGAACTTAGTAACTAACATAGTTAGCTAATCACTTAAGAGAAGATTTTGAATATTATTTAGAGAAAAGGCTCCAACAATCATTCACCCATCCCCGCATGCAGCATCGGTCACTTCTACAGAAATCCACATTACAGACGGTTCAGAAACGTCATCACAGACGGTTTTCGAACCGTCTGTGATTATGAGATATCACAGACGGTTTTGCATTCAAAACCGTCTGTGGTTATGAGATATCATAGACGGAACCGTCTGTGATATCTCATAATCACAGACGGTTTTTAATGAAAAATCGTCTGTGATACATATCACAGACGGTTTTTACTTAAAACCGTCTGTGATATTCGTTCCTCCTAAATCAAAATCTATTTCTGTTTATTGGCTAGCCTTAGGAAATGCTAGCCATGCCCTCTGAAACAAGCAGATAATCACAGACAAAAAATATACAATTCACACATCTCATTTCCTTTCAGATACATTTCATAGACATAAAACATCCAATTGACATCGCACTTCATTTCACAAACATAAAGCATGCATCCATTTCGCAAATCAATTAATTGAATTGAAATGAAATATCCATTAACAAATGCACAGTTACAAAAGATCTACACCGCATTTGCACTTAGTGATAAGACCAATAAGAAATCATGGTGCGCAATGGAACCGTCCTCCTGGCTTTATGACTTGAGTCAGCAAAAAGTACGCCAACTCTCCTCGAATCCCTCCAAGATCAGACTGTTTCAATGCAGTTGACGGGATGTACGCAGCTTGTCGATAGGAATATCAATGTGCGTATATATGTAACATGATAAGTATAAAGTAATTATGGGAAGAGTGACAAACCTTGCGATTGGTGAGCCTCGAGGAATCGAGGAGTAGTTCCATATGTTGGCAAACGTAGTATCCACATGTGTTGCCCGGCTGCTGCTGATGGCACTGCAAAAAATGGAATGTGTTAGTTCAAGAGGCATTAGTACCAACTGTTGCATAGGATTAATTAATGTGAAATAGCGAATACCTTAAAATCTCGAACATGTGTCAGCAGGCCTTTGGCCCCGCGCTTCGAGTCACCTTCCTTTTCAATGTACATCGCGAACGCCCTACGTAATTCGAAAAAGTTAACCTTAATCATTCGGAAGGAAAGAAAGAGTATAATGTAGATATGTATGGGGAATATGTGCTTACCTATCGATTACTTGGCTGACAACTGTGAAGTCCATTTTATTCTTACTTAGGGAATCAAGGTAATATACCTTGTTCCATTTTGGTACAATTACTATTAAAATCCAATGAAAGTTCTGATTGAAGGGCATAAGTACATAGTCCTTATTGCGGCAACCCAGCAGTCCTGATGCAATGTACCTCTCGACGAGGGGTGTCTCCTGGTCGATAGTATCCTTGGCGACCAATTCTGGGTCCAAGAAACCACGAACATACACTCTTGAAGAGAGGAGAGGAGTAGAGGGGAGGGGGAGAAGGGAGGGGGTGATATGGACATAGAGAGGGGGTGATGTGCCTATCTTAGCACCTACTTTAGTTGCTAATACTATAAACCAAATAGCAAAGTCCCTAAACAAAGTTCTATGAAGCAAATGACACAAACTAAAGTATCCCGTTCATTGAACGGGAATTCTAGAGTGTGTCACTTGCTTCATGCCCCTTGAAGGTCTATGTGGCATATACTATTACTACAAGGTCTCTAAACAAAGTTCTATACGCAGTTCTAGGCGCTTGACGAAACAGTTCATCTTTCCACCCAAATGCTCCATGTATCTTTTGCAACAATCACAAGATTTCTTTATCTGGGAACCTCATCCACAACATTCTCCACTCCGACAATCCTTCTTTTTCCCGTAAAATTCAAAGCAATTTTATTACAAAAGTGCAAAAAAAAGACATTCATAGATTATTCGGTGAGCAACCGACATAGCCGACTTCTTCGGTGAGCGACTATCCGTCTGCTTCTTCCCACTTCTTCTCTTCATCTCTGGTCTCTGGATCACGTACGCCAGTAGCGATGATTCAAAATCAGATCTAGAACGACTAGCCGGCGAGGGGCTCGGGGAGGCGGCCGACGAGGGTTCGGGGAGGCGGAGGCGACGACGGGCTCGAGATTTAATCAGATCTAGAACGCATAACTAGCCTGAAATCGCCTAGCTTCCTCCCGAGTGAAAAAGTGCGCAGCAGTGGCTAGATCTGGATCGAAATGAAGACAGATGCGGTCTGAGCAGCGCAATAAATGCCTTAGTCATTATCACAGACGGTTTTTAACTAAAAACCGTCTGTGATATCCAGCTTATCACAGACGATTTTTATTAAAAACCGTCTGTGATAAATATTATCACAGACGGTTTTTTATAAAAAACCGTCTGTCATAAGCTTCATACCAGAACGCTTCGCGCGTGTTTCGATGCTAGAACGCTTCGTGTTTCGATCGTCTAGTTAACGTCTCTCGATCGTTATACGAAGTGTCTATATCATTAATGTTTGGGTATACGAACCGTCTGTGCTAAAGGTTAAATATGCGCGCCTAATCCAGGTCTCTTCTACGTACGTACAATACAATATACAATACAACATGGCTTCTACTGTTCTTGTGATCATCTCCTTCATCTCATCTGTTCATCAAGAATTGTTCGATCGGAACCTTACACAGACGGCCAGCAATTTGCATCTGGAGCAGCTTCTCCGCACCCGCCCTGCTCTCCTTCCCCGACTTTCTTGCATCCGTCAGCTTGACCTGATCCTCCGCCGTCGACGGAGGCGTCTCGCTGTCGCTCAAGAAAGGGAAACAACCCTCACCCTGGTTCTTCTCCACAATGTACGCAAAGCGGAAGAAGCTCTGCACGCATTAGAGAGACTGATGGATAGCCTTGCCGATCAAGCAAATACGGCAGATTCTGAGGAATCTTTTCATGCTATCCTCTACGACATTATGGATGCTGCTGATCATTTGCCCAGGCTGGAGGAGTAAGTGCTGAGGACAAGGGCAATCTTAGCGGCGTTCGAGAATTTAGCGGCTGATCCTCCAAGTCTCCAAGTCGAAGAAGAAGCGTACGAAGCCCAAAAGATTACAATCTGGGAAACTCTTTACCTGTGCGACTTTTGTAATAAATTTGCCTCTAATTGAAATTAATAAATTTGCCTTTAATTTGTGATCTCTTGTCTCAGTAGTTCTGTAGTTAAGTTATTAGAAGCAATGTGTACTTATATATTAACCTCTGATCTAGAATATGACAGACAAAGGGACATCACAGACCGTTCTTGTTAAAAACCGTCTGTGAACATTCACAGACGGTTCTTAACAACAACCGTCTGTGATAGTCGACACAACACAGACGGTTTTTTTATTAAAAACCGTCTGTGATATTCCAGTATCACAGACTGTTCAGCGGTAAGAACCGTCTGTGATACTCCTTTTTCCCGCCACAAATACCACAGACGGCCTTCAAATTAAAACCGTCTGTAATAGTGTACATTACAGACGGTTTCACAAAACCGTCTGTGATTTGGCGTCTACTATTAGCCTTTCTGTAGTAGTGATTGATGGGACACGAGTTACTTTTATCTAGGCAATTTTACAGGAGCAGTTTTAACTATGTCATGGAATTTAATTACCTTTAAAGTTGGTAGTTTGATACGCATGACAGCCAAATGTGCAAGTTACTCTTTCAATGAGAATTATTGCCGAATTTTGTGTTCTAGGTGGAGTATATTAGATTCCATGATTTGAGTTTTGCGATATCTATACAGTGCCACAGGTGCTATTTTTGCTTATGTCATTCAACGATTGGGCATTGTTTCAGGAGTTCAGTTGCACAGACTTAGACTTTGCTGGAATTATGAGTTATTAAAAACACATATCTGTTTGTCTACATTATTGATAACTGTGCATTTAGATTGCTGGTGGTTTGCTAAATTCTACTTCGTGAGAAGCATTTCGATAAGACTGTTCGAGCCTTTTTTTTGTTGAGATTAGTACTTTTAGACGTTTGACATACAAGAAGTGTTTTACAAGTTATTCGAGAAGTTCTTTGGTTTTTTCGCTATAGGAGGAATTCGGCTCAACGTGGAGATTATTGTATTGTGATTCGAATTTGGTCAGATCTAACCACTTGAAGAATTCTATCAGGTTTTGCTCAAAAGATTTATTCCGATTAATATGACTGGTCAATAATGCGAATTGGTTGAAGGTTACAATTAAGATCATCATTGAGTTCGTGATGGAGTCTGCACTGACTTGCACCAGACATATTGTCTAAAGTTGTTTGCGCCAGCTGGAATCAAATATGGCTACTCAAAATACTTTTGACTACAACTCTTCACAGTTATCTTCTAAGACTCTGTTTCGTCTCTAAGCGGGGTGTTGTTCCCGTCTCCGAGCATGTTACTGTTCTAGTTCTCGAGTAAGTCTCTGCTTCCATTGCCGACTAGAACTTTGTTCCTTTCTCATCTGGAAATTTTGTTCTCAAGACTATTTATATCTCCTGTAAGCCTCATGTTGGATAGTGCGCACAGCTCAAGTTATCTACACATGTAATACGCCAAAAGCTAGTGTTCTGTAACTTCTTCTTCATATAATGATTTTTACTAATTGTACGTCTGTAGCTTTTCCATAAGAGTTTTCATGTTAAATTTTTGACTTGTATTTATGATTATTCTTTATTATTTTATATTTCGCCGTATGTTTTATAACACACTGTCTGTCTGGGTGGATTATACGAGAACGGAGGTTGAGGAATGGAAGAGAAGAAAAAACTGAGAACGAAGCGGAGTAGGATGGGACCAAGATGGAGAAGAAAGGAAGGATGCGGCAGGACAAACATTGCTGGTGGACCTGACGACCAAATAATACAGGAGCCAAGAACACAACTAGAGAGGAAAAATATGCATGGACAAGCTAGCAGTCAAGAACACAACCAGAGAGGAAAAATAAATTACATGGACAAGCTAGTATATGGTCTCGTTTTTTTCGACGTATGACTTGTGATTTATACTATAGTAATTAGCTTTCAAACATAGTATCTTCTCAAGATATGGTCTATAAATTGATTGTAGTAGATATTGTACCGACTTCAATTATATCGGCCAAAATCGCACGTGATTGTCTTTCTCTCCATACTTTCTCTCGTAAACAGTCAGAATTCAAAAGTCATAAGATAAAAGATATAAGCTGCAACTGAAAAGAATGCACAGCAACAAAGTTTTGTGAGGTCTTTGTGACTAAGTCAAGAACACAAAAACGATCTCACAAGTTTACTACAAGGAAAAAATTCCTAGTTTTTTAGCGTTGACCGGTAATACAAGTACTCCTATTTTATATTCAGGGTATGTGTTTTTAATTGCAATGGAAGACGCACACTCACACATCACATACCACATATATATAAGCGCGTGTGTCTTACTAAAACACATGTTAAAATTTAAGCGGAAGTCACTTGATAAATTCTAGATTTATCTAGTACCTTATGGAGCGCCAGCACACGTTTTCCTAGTGAATGTATATGTGTGTGTAAGGTGAGACACCCGGGGCCAATTCTAGGATGGAATTAACCCGGGTGGATAGCTCGCTCGACGGCGAAGCATGCCAACAGCTACACTCGCTCGAAAAAAAACACTTATTAATCTTGGTAGCGTAAAATTTTATCCTCTCTTTTCTCTGCTGGCAAAATTAATCATTCATTCCGTCAAGGAACTCTGTCATAATAAAATTTGTGCCGGGTTACTTATCATAAACCTAATTATTAAGATTGTACATTGAGACGGTACAAATCAAAAACGTCAATATATAGTTTGTGACCCAAGGACATACAGTTTTGTATAAACAAAACCTAGCATATCAAAGTTACAATACTCGCAAGTTGATTGACTGTTGCACAGACATAATTTCGATTGATTGATCACAGAAGGATTTGCTTCATTAAGTTTGTCCGTATCGTTGATGTCCCATAATCGTCTAACCTCTCGAATTCTTCATGAGTGTGACACTTAAACCATCCGCTCCTGCCCGTTTGCTTCAAGAGGAAACCAGTGTTAACCAGTACTAGCTGGTTTTCAAGTTCATACATACATAGTCACTGATGGAGCTAGGATTCCACAACGCCTCAGACTCAAAACTAATAGGCTAAAACTAATGCAAAACACTATCTACACCAAGACATAAGAAAAAATACAGCACAAATATACAATTGATATGAAATTTGATCTTTATGCTTAACGATGCAACAAATATGAAAAATATATATAAAAAAATAATATAGTATAGTTGAGGAATACTTAAGATACTACAAAATTAATGAATATTCAATGTGAGCCTGAACATGCAATTACGAAATTGCATATGTAAATCACGTCGAGGCAGGATGGCCAACATAGTGTGACAACCAGTGGTTGGCTCGCACCAAGGAGATGCAAAGGTTGACTCGGCGAGGAAAGAAGCCTGGAGGGGTGACGACGATGAGAGCAACAATGGAGGGGCGATGCGGGATGAGAAACGGATCAATATGAGATGTGGTTAGGGGTCCTGAGCTCTACTTCTCATTCATGCCTCATGAGCTATTGGGCTCTGCCCTGTAGGCTGAGAAACATGTGACGGGTGGCTGGGAGAGTGGCTCAAGAGGGTAGCCTGAGAATTCTTAGCCTTGGGCTAGGCTATGCACCCCAGGCAGGACCACGGTAATTACAATTTAAAGGCCTAATACTACATGGAGTTACCACTGGTAATTAAGTCACATCTCGAGCTATAGCCCCGGCAGCCCAAGGCCTAGTATGATTGTCTACTATAGCCTATGTTTTCCAACAATCAGCAATTAATGGGCTGCCTAGTATGATTGTCTACTATAGCCTATGTTTTCCAACAATCAGCAATTAATTTCGCCGTGCTCAGGGTCACAGCAGATCCTTGTCCAAAACATCCCGTGAGCTTTCCCCAAATCCTTTCTCCCGCACATCTGGCGTCTTTTCGCAGTTAATTGTTGCAATAGTGCCTTTTGCTTGTTGCAATATCAGATTGCTGTATTTGTCTTCCATTGTTGCAGCAAGAGGTTTTTTTTTTTTTGTTGCAGCAAGATTTCTGATTTGTTGCACAGTTCTTTCTTTTGTTGCAACTGCATGCACCACGTTACGATTGCTAGCATAACAAATTCAGGGAGACAGAGTTAGGCAAGCAATCTTCACAGCAGCTACCATGCTCCCGTTTGGCTACCAAACTGAAGAACCAAGACATCAAAGATGCCTTGCTGATCTCTTATCACCAGTTTATTGAGCATCCTCCTTATGTCTGACTACGATAGTAGCATTTGTTCTTTCTGAAAATGTTCGGTTGAAGTTACCAACAGGGTCTCGTTATTTATTCACCATAGAAAAGAGAAGAAAATAATGATGTACAACACGCATGAATCTATTGTAACTTGGTGGCACAAGAAAATTTAGCTTCATTGTAAAATGAACCAGTATTCGAATCAGCCTCTCTGTAAAGCAGGGGAAAGGCTGCCTAGAAAATCTCCTTCCCCAGACCTTAGAGCAACTCCAGCAGGGCCCCTACTTGAGCCCTCAAAACTCAAATTTGAGGGCTTGAGCCAAAAAATAAGCTCCAGCAGAGCCCCTACTAGAGCCCTCAAATTTAAGGAGGCTCTCAAATCACCCTCCCACCCCTCATTCCTAGGGGCTCCCCTCCTGCCTCTCATTTTCCAGTTTTTTTCCCGCACCCGTGAAACTTCCCCGCCTCGGCCAAAATTCCCCGCCGCCTTCCGCCCCCCACCCGCGCGACTGTCTCCTCCGCGCCCTCCCCCCCGCGCCGCCCCTCCTCCGCCCCCCTCCCGCCCCCGCGCCGCCCCTCTCCTCCACCCCCCTACCCGCGCCGCCCTCTCCTCCGCCCCCCACCCGCGCCGCCCCTCTCCTCCGCCCCCCACCCGCGCGACTGTCTCCTCCGCGCCCTCCCCCCCCCGCGCCGCCCCTCCTCCGCCCCCCCTCCCGCCCCCGCGGCGCCCCTCTCCTCCGCCCCCCTACCCGCGCCGCCCTCTCCTCCGCCCCCCCCCCACCCGCGCCGCCCCTCCCCGAGCGCCGCGCCACCCCGAGCCTCCCACCGCCTCCGTGCTCACCGCCGCGGGTGGCGCGGCGCGACCAAGCGGCGGCGCAGGGCGGCCCGGTGGTGATGCGCGTGTGGGAGGCGGGTACGCGTGCGGGCGTGGGAGACGATGCGCCTGCGGCTACGGGCGGAAAGCTCGAGGGCGGCTTCGGCTACAGGCGGCATGCGGGAGGCGAAGAGGTTCGGGTGAGCTCGGAGGGAGCTGGTGCGGCGGTGCCGGCACAAGGCGGCGGCTTGGCCGGGCAGCCGCATGCAGGCGACGTGCGGTTCTCGGGGCGAGCGGCCAGGCGGCGGAGACGGAGAGGTGAGGGGCGGGGGGAGAAGAGGGAAGCGGAGGCCTGCGGGATGCCTAGAGACGGCGGGGGTGAGGGAGAGAATGAGGAGTGGGTCCCATATGTCAGTTGTATTGGAATGGATTTGAGGGCTTAAATTTGAGGGGTGCTGTTGGAGTAGATGCAAAAAAACAGGGCCCTCAAAAGTAGGGGAGCCCTCAAATGAAAAGTAGGGGTCCTGTTTTGAGTAGTACTGCTGGAGTTGCTCTTACACAGTGTGGGAGCTTCGGCACTGGGTACGCCCTTTTTTTATAAAATGAACCAGTACCTGCATCCATTAGTTTTATGTAAACTATTATAAATGATACGGAGCAAGATAGCAAGAGATCACGAGGAGAGAAAACTTGCCCCGATAACTTCGTACGTCCCCCCATCAGGGGAAAATCAAGGCCACACGCCGAGTACAACTCAGGGAGAAAAACCAGCTGGTCCACACGCTATATCCTGCATGTAACATGTTGAGCCATTTTCCATGCAGAAATGTAGACATCTCCTGAGATCCATTCAACAAAGAACTCACCGGACGACCTGCTTGGTTTGACATTCGGAATTGGTCGTGCAAATGCGGTTCCCCTGGTGGATGTCCATCAAATAATTCCAGCTCATCCTTAGGCAATTGGTATAGCGAGGCACTCGATAGGCAGAGGCCGAATGGGCATGGCAAGGGAGCACTTTGTGCTTGTTCATGGCGAAGGGCATGGAGGCTGGTGCTGGTTCAAGCTCCGCTGGCTCCTTGAGGGCTTCGGCTACCGGGTAACCTGCATAGACCTTGCCGGAGCTGGCGTCGACCCTACCGACCCCAACACGGTCCGGTCGTTCGAGCAGTACGACAGGCCGCTCCTGGACCTCATCTCAGCTTTGCCGGATGGCGAGAAGGTACAAACATACGCTCGCTCCTGCATTCCTCTTTTCTGTCCATGCAATTTACATTAATTAAAAGACTATCTTGGCTCAAGCTAAATGTTATAGACTACTGTATTAGCACATTACCACATTTCCAGGGAAATGATCAAAAAAATAAATTATTTGTGCTGTTTTGAATAAAAGTGAGGAATCAGATTGAATGAAGGATCAAAACTATACAACTTTTAGGTGGAATTTTTTTATATTAAATCTCACGTGCTCTAAAATTATGCTCTTTGTATTTAGAATAACACTGAAGCAAACACCTTACGGAAAAACAGATATAAATTAACTTGTTTATTAACCTGCAGTTGCAACATCACTAGCAGCTTTTCTGTTAGTATATCAATTAACCCTCCCAAAAAGTATCATCATAGCTCCCTTCCTACCATCCTACTTCTATACCCTTGCATTATCATGTGATTATGCTGACTGCCACCACTGTATTTGATTCCACGAGATCAAGATACCAAAAGCCCTTCAACGCAACCAAAATACCAAATGTTAAAATGTGCTGTAAAGAAACATTGGAGTTTTCTTCAATAGAAGATATTTCAGATGAAAATTGAAACGTGTTAGTATTTAGTACAATAGAATAAAATATAACTGGCTAATACAAATTAACAACTATGTGTTGATTAGAAACTCACTATCCATTCAATACTTTTTTTGAGCTAAACTATCCATTCAATGCTTAAGTCTGTACAGTATGAATGAATGTTCAAAATTGTAGTTAGCTCCCACAAAATGCTGAAAGTAGTTACGAAATTACTAATGGACAAATGTTCAAAATTGTGAAGATAAAAGGACACATCAAAGGGAGATTTGGTTTACCTTGCTAATTCATTTCGATCTAATTTCAGGTAATTCTGGTCGGACATGGTACTGGAGGGCTGAGTGTGATTCATGCTATGCACGAATTCATTGACAGGATTAGGCAGGCAATTTTTGTGGCAGCTACAATGCTACCATTTGGACTTCAAAACGAGGAAGATAAGAAAGATGTAAGGTTTTCAAGTTTCTCTTTATTTTCTTCATGAAACATAGGCCACCAAACAAGTGTTGAGAATATGAGATAATGGACACAAACAGGGAAAGAAATCTTGGTAAGAAAAATCGCCCCCCCCCCCCCCCCCAAAAAAAAAACAAAAACCAAGCCTTACGACCACACCAGGCAAGTTTTTTTGTGCTGCTTATGGTTATTGGTGCCATATAAATTATAAATTTGAAAGTGAAACAAGACACCCAATATTTGTATGTATTGAAACCCGAGATTTTTTTCCCTGGATACAACAAACAAACATATATTACATATACCTAAAACTGTAATCATTAATACAAGCATATATTACCTAGGTATGGTAGCTCAAATGTAGATGATAAAAAAGCAGGGTAAATATGGATGTTGACAACCAGACACCCAATATTTCCTATGATTTCGGCTTACATGGAGTTCTCAGTGTAGTCATTTGCATAATAAGCACAAAAAAGCTGGTTGAAGGAATCTTGGAACAATTCTAGAACAATTGTATGTATTGAAATTATATTGATTCGTGACATTTTTTTTGTTCAATCCCCTGTTTATTTCATGGTTATAGACTTGAAATACTATTACTATGTATACATAATGACAGCCCATGTATGTTAATGCGTAACAGGGTTTACCAATTTTGCCTGAGAATGAGATTGAGTTGACATTTGGCACAGGAGTAGATGATCCTCCAACAACTGTTGCCTTGATACCAGAATTCCAGCGTGATCGATTATCCCAACAAAGCCCTGAAGAGGTATTATACTGCATGCGAATGTGTCTAGAGAATTGGGAAACAAGAATTAAAAAATATCTAACAGTGCAAGCGCACATATTTAACATATCTGGGCCCATGTGCTCACCAAATCCACACTCTTTATTAAATTGTTCACCACAATCTGAATCCAGTTATAATCATAATCCATTATAACTAATTCCTGAAAAGATTTTGTTTTTATTTCCCATTCATGTTTCTTGAGCAACCATTTCTTCAACAACTAAACATGATACTCTAATGAAGAGGTAACAATGATGTAAAATTTTACTTATAAATACTTGTTTTCATCCGGTTCAGGAATCAATACTTGCTTCAATGCTGATGCGACCGTGGCCTGTGACTACTATTGGTACTGCAAGCTTTGAAGGAGATGACGAGAGATTGAATCGAATTAAACGGGTTTACATAAAGACAGAGCGTGACCACATGCTGGACCCTCAGCAGCAAGAATCCATGATCAAGAAGTGGCCACCCAGTGAGGTTTTGGTCATTGATACAGATCACAGTCCCTTCTTCTCTGCACCAGAACAGCTCTTTAATCTAATAGTCAAATCTCTATGATGCAAATCTGCAGACAACTAAACTCTTCAGAGTAGGTTGTCCAAATACTTGTAACACTACATACACATCTGATATAGAAGCGCATCTTTGTGAAACATGCTTCCCAGGGAATCTTCAAGGTACATCTGCATAAATGTTTAAGGGTGCAAGCATGGTTTAATGAAAACATTACCCTTTAATTTGTGAACAAATAACTCAAGTCAGCACCTTTATAATTTCCATTTCAGATATGCATTCGGAAAAAATGTGTCAATTCCAATGCAGGTATTGACTACACTGGGGGTTGAAATCAAAGTAGTTTCGGATGGTCCTAGTTGATCTAACAGAGTCATCGTTAGAAGTACTTGTTTTCACGAAAGAACTTATGCACAGCTGCTACCTGTAACTTTTTGGATGGTGGATACTAGAACTTTCCCCTTTAATAATTTCATGCTATACAACCAAATCATGGTACATGAAGGGTCAAACAATAGTTTAGGTGCAGACAAGAAATTCTTTGTTAATTCAATTAATTTGTGGATTCTATTTGAAAACTTGCAGCAGTAAATTTGAAACAAAATACACCATTTGCAATTTCCTTAAAAAAAATTGCAGAAGTGTGAAATACACCATTTGCAATTTCCTTAAAAAAATTGCAGAAGTGTGGCTCTTATACAAGCACAGGTGATGGATTAATGATAGTACTCAAACTAGTAAATATTACAGTTTCTCATCATTCTGCATGTATAGTAACAGGTTATACCATTTATGATCAATCAATTTGCATATACAAGCATATGACCAACAAATATGTAAACAAGAACCAAAATGCCTGTACAAGGATATTGTTGATATGCAATTAGGTAAGATGCATGGTGGAAGGATGAAATTTCATTTCACAATTTAATATTTACCTTTTTTTACATGACATCACATTTACATTGAAAACCAGAGATCTGCGTATATTATTGTAACCATATTCATATGTTGTATCATCACTAGGGCCTTACAAGTTAGAGCATTGAACATTCAACTTTACAGTAAAGTTACTGGGTTGAAAACATTGGAACATGGACTGTATCATATACGAAGCAGGAAAGCAGCATACGCTCAATATATTAGCCTCCTTGAGTGATTACTGATTAGCAAGTAAATTTAATATGGATGGTGATTTTGCAAAAAATAACTGTATATCCATCATCCATGTGCTCTGCACCCTCAGGGGAAGGGAAAATTTATTTATTTGCCACCCTTACGACTCGGGTGGCAACAGATTTGCCACCAGAGCCCATTGTCAGTGACTCAGGTGACCCCACATGTAAGTGACAGAGTCTCGGTGTCAATCTTAAGAGTGGCAAAAAATTGAATCTCCCGGAAGGGAAGAGCTGTCAAAGAAGGCAGCCTCCTGCAATCACTCCTCTCTTCCAAATCCAAGATGTAAAGAAATTGCTGTAAACTGTCACAATGAAAGTTTCATGGAACTCATTATCAAACTTCCCATCCTTAAGTGATACCCCAAACTCCCCGATCACAATTGGCATCCCCAGCAAGTTGGCTGCATCAATATGTTGTTGCATCCAAGTGTTCACAAATTGAAGGTAGTTTTCCTCTATTGAATAAGGCAACCTAAAAAAAGGATCTTAGTTCAGTCATGATAATAAAATCCCAAGTTCAATGAAGTGGCTCAGTTCAGCTGTTAATCAGCTCCGAGGCAAGAATAGTAGGAATGTAGGATCATCTTTGTAGGCCTCATTTGTGATCGTGTTTATTCTTGTCAGAACAGCCTAAGCAAAGGAAACACATGCGCAATATATTCAAACTCTGAGATACGATAGATGGACAAAAAAAACTCAGGGCTGGCAAATAAAAATTTGCAGTAAAACTGAGCTGTTATTGACAGCTCAATTCATGTAGATATGAATATGAAAAGCCCCATTCCCCATCAGCACGATAGATATAAGGAATCAATTTCCAAATGCTGTTTGAGCCGGCAAAGCAGAATTTTTTTACCTCAACAAAAGCTTTTGTAGTAGCTCTTAGTTGTCGGATCAGAGAAGAAGTCATCATCAGAAGTAAGATCTAGGATTCTAGGCCAGCCTCCTTGCCCCACCTTACATATTATGCCTTCCCTCCATTAATCTTCCCAGTTATTACATAGCGACGGCATCAAGTATCAACCTCATCTTGTGCCTTGTTGCCTCGCTGACCACGAAATCTAATGCCTGACAAAATGAGATGACAAACTCTGCTATCCTATCAGTAACCCGAAGAAACCTATACAGAAATTCTGTTTCAAGAAATGTATGATAGGCATCCAGATTCAACCAAAAAAAAAACTTTTGGCAAGCACAACGTGACAACAGGGCATCCAGCTTCAACAAAACCGCATGGCATGAGGCCCTTTCCGAGACCGACTAGCAACAGAAGCCCAGGAAGAAAAATCTCGGGGACGGGGCCCTCCGCCGCGGCCGAGTTCCTCCCGGTCTGCGGCGGCCACCCCCCCCCCCCCCCCTCCCTCGTCGAGCTCCAGGCCCTCGAGGCGGTGTGGTGGATCGATGGCACAGCGGATGAGGCGGGACGGCAGCGGAGAGCAGTTCATGGGCAGCAACAGCGATTAATGGAGGGGAGGGGAGGGAGACGGCACGGGGAAGAAGAAGAAGAAGAGAGCAGACGACGGGGTGGGACCCATCAATGGCGGCTTTGCTTTGAGATTGGTGTCATGACGTGGCATAATCCTCGAGGTGTGTGAGGCCCAGCCCAGAGTAAAATATTATTTTTCTTGGCCTGGCCTGGCTCACCCCCTCCGCACCCACAGCTTCCACTCGTCCGACGCGACGGCGCGCATGGCGACCACGGCGGCGTCGCTCCGCTACCTCCCCTCTTCACTGAGAGGCCGCAACTATCCTGGGCCTACCAGCACCGTGCTCGTCACGCTCCCTTCCAGGCGAGGCTGCTGCGCAGCGGGCGTGGCGGCGCCGTCGCGGGAGGCGGAGCCGGCCTCCTCGCTGGGCGACCGCACCCGCGTCGACTTCCCCATTCTTCACCAGGTCTCCCCTACCTGTCTCCGTTTTATCCCGCAGTTTGGTTTGGGTCAGAGTGTGCAGTTGTTTTCATGCCGTTGCTATACTAGTTTAGTATGTTTGGCTTAAGGCCTGCGGGTTTTGGGAATTCGGACACTCGTTCTCCGTGTTGATTCCCGGCATAAGCAAAACTAGTTCCAGTTTGGGACCAATTTGAAGTCGGTTCATGATTGTGTCGAGTTCGGTACTCGAGTTACAGTCGCACATCCATTTCTGATTGTTCAGAACAAACTAGTGGATTGTTGTTGGTGGTGTTGTTTAAGGATGAAACTGTATCCTTGCTAATATGTTGGACGCTAACAAATTCAGCAGTTTGCATGATTGATACTAGCATCTCAGGTTAGGTGTTGATACATACAGTACAGCTGCTGGGAAATTTCATCTAATTTTTTTCCTTGTGAGTTGGTGTTTTTTCAGCTTAAATGGTGGGATTTCACTATATATCTGTTGAGTGTTGGAGAACTAATGTTGCTTTGGCTTAATTTAGTTTGGATAAAGGTTGGGGCCCGCAGAATTTGCTTATTTACTAATACTTAGAAAAAAATATTGTTTGTTGAGTTCAATTACTTGAATTCATTTATTGATATCTTGGTCGTTACTGAACTGATACAAATATGGGGCTTGCTTGAGTTTGATTTGAGTTGTGGGTGTCTTGACTGGTATATAGGGGTAATTTCACTTGTTACTAATCACTGTGAAAAAAAGGGCATTGCTCTTCATTTAGTCTGTATTTGGTTTTCTACTGCTTCTCTGGTCAATCAATGCATATGGACATGGAGAGAAGTCTTTTGATTGTTATTATTTAGCTACATCGAAACATTACATCAATCATTATGGTTGTGTTGGGTGCTTTCACTGTAATGGTGCATTTAGTTATACTTGATTGCAACATTTATATAGTTCTGCTTTGATACTGCCTAAAACCTTGCCATTTGTTGCTAAAAGAGAGATGGGCTTTGAAAGCATATTGATTTTTCTGGTGTGATTACCACTGGTGGTGTGTGGACTGCTATCGGATTGATGCACTTTCTAAGCTGATTTACATTTTGCTTAACTCAATGATGTTTCGATTCAGTCAGGCATGTGAAAGCTCCTTTTTTTTCAATTGCTGCTTTTAGAAGAGCCCCTTGACAAAGTTGTTTGAGTCAATGTGGGTTGATTTCTGGTTGGCACGTTGGATTCTGTCATTGTCACTTTTACAAATATTAGCCTTACAGTTTGTTGGATATTCACTTTTTGACATTTGAGTTAGGAGACAGTTATTTCATTAGTTACCATTGAACTTGCAGGAATTTGATGGTGCCAAATTAGTTTACTTCGACAATGGTGCAACATCACAGAAACCTTTTAGTGTAATGAAAGCCTTAGACGAATATTACCGATCTTACAATTCGAATGTTCACCGTGGTATTCATGCACTCAGGTAATTTTTCCATCTGTCGTTACATCTTGATTGAGGGTTTTGAAGCTGTAAACTCCATTTTAGTACCAGGAATTTGAGATGCATATTCACCATTACCAAGGTATGAGTAATTCCAGGCCATGACCCTGATGTAACCACTGGCCCATGAGTACAAATGGCCCTGAAGGCGGTGCAGGAGGCAGCCCTCTTACTCCCTTGCTAGGGAGTATGGGTGCTGTCACTCAACACTACAACAGTGCAAAACTATATACATATTCATATGAATGGTGCTTCATGATTTTCCCTTCCACCATTTTTTTTCTGTTATTAAAGTGATTATTTTCCTCGTTCAATCACATAATTGTCTGGTTAGTACTCGTGCAGCCTTCTTGTACTGGATGCTGATGTTATAGATTTAGAATTCTGTGATATTGGATGTTCAACTGCATGCTCTATTAGCAGAAAGAAATATTAAATGCTTTGCTTCATAGTTCATAGTATGCTATTTCTAGCTTTGTAGTATTTTCTTTTTCAGTCAAGTAGATTTATCATTTGTTTGTATGTTTTCAGTGTCTGTGCATCTATAAACATATGTATACACACGTTGTGCTCCCATTGACATGCTTACTTATTTCATTGACATCAGCGCGAAGGCTACTGATGCATATGAAGGTGCAAGAACAAAAGTTGCAAATTTTGTCAATGCAGCTGATAGTAGAGAGATTGTTTTCACTCGTAATGCTACTGAAGCTATCAATTTAGTAGCCTATTCATGGGGCCTATCTAATCTAAAACAAGGAGATGAGGTGAGTGCTCTGATTTGACCAGCTGATACATCATGTGTATCACTGTGTAAAATGTCAACTATTCCTGCTGTCTATGTTCCTATATTGATGCATGTCTTTGTGAAAATTGTGCTTCTATCATTGTTCTGGCCTTTTCAAGTATTTATGCAATATCATTTTTTCTCATTATTTTTAGTCTATTAATTTGCAAAATATTCATCTAATCAAACATAACCTGCCTTTCTGCCAGAGAAAATATTAATTTACCTCATCCAAGTTTTGTATACTTGTTGGTAAGAACTTTGTCTGCTATTTTGTTGGCCAGATTGTTCTTACAGTTGCGGAGCATCATAGCGCTATCGTTCCTTGGCAATTTGTTTCCCAGAAGACTGGTGCTGTCTTAAAGTATGTTGGGCTGACTAAAGAAGAGGTTCCAGACATTGAGCAGTTAAAAGGGCTTCTGTCAAACAAGACAAAGATTGTTGTTGTCCATCATGTCGCAAATGTACTGGGTGAGTGGATGCTTTTGTTTTAAAGAAATTTACTTCAAGGTCATGAAAAATTTAAAAACCCTGTATATTAATCCTTGGGAAGTATATTTGAGATGCCTTTCCTAATGGACAGATTTTAGATTTAACACAAGCTATGCTGTCTAAGTCAAAGCTTAGCATTGTTTTTTCGTGTGTGTGAACAAAAAAAATTTAAATGGGTAGGACTAGCAGTTAAGAGTCTTTGTCAAAAGATATCATACTTAATGATGGAATGGTAAATCAAATAGCTACATTGACTTGATTCATTTCTTTGGTACCTAATTAGGTCTAGGTGAGCATGATACTCTGAGTATCTGACTTGGTTCATTTCTTAAAATTGTTTGGTGATGATAAATTACGATGTAAGCTATGCTTTTGGCATTGGATCCTGTAATTCTAACTTTCATTTCATGTGATTTCTTTCTGTCTTGAAAGCACAATTGCTGAGAAGGTTTATATTATATTCCTTCATTATTTCCAGGTTCGATGCTCCCTATTGAGGAGATTGTTACATGGTCAAACAAAGTTGGAGCTAAAGTCCTTGTAGATGCTTGTCAAAGTGTTCCTCATATGCCAGTCGATGTTCAGCAGCTTGGTGCAGATTTTCTTGTTGCGTCCTCGCATAAGGTTTAGTTATCGACTCACGTTACTAAATAAATTTTTTCAGTTTAGAATAGCACAATAATTGACTTATGTAAGTTACGGATAAACTTCTCAGATGTGTGGCCCTACAGGCGTTGGATTCTTACATGGAAAATTTGAGATCTTGTCATCAATGGAGCCTTTCTTAGGTAAGATACTGTAAGGCAGAAGGACTTTTGTTCTCTTTCATCAGAGGATTAATTGGGTAGTTAACATTTATTGTTGAAATACAGATGACTAGGCCTCGGTTTCCTGTTTGAGGGAAAGCTGTTGATGTTTTACTCAATCTTGAAATACTAATTTCCTTGCAGGTGGTGGTGAAATGATTGCAGATGTGTTCCAAGACAAATCCACATACGCTGAGCCTCCTTCTAGGTGAGGAATCAAATTGCAACTTCTGGTTGTTTTAATCTTTCTAGATTAATTCGTATCTGCCTTCATCTGCTATCAGACCTTCTTAAGAAAGTTGGTACATAATATACAATATCTAAATACTGATGTTATAAAAGTTACTACATATTAGAGCACAATGATACAGTCATCAAGAATCATGGCAATGACTGTTCCGTCAATGGCCCTTAATTAGACAAATACAGTGACAGTAACTAACAGCCATTCTCTTACAAGTTTCTAATCAAACAATGATTCTGTTTACCCTTACTTCATGTTCTGGTATGGAAATTGATTATGGCCAACTTGATATGACACACCTAGAATATTACAAGATAACCTGTACCAGAATTATACACAAGTGAAACATGATGACTTAACCAAAACATGTTGGTTCTATCGGAAAATGATATAGTGTAGTTTTAGTTGTTTTACACAACAGGGTTTCCAAGCTTGTCTCCATTTGACATTATTTGCTGGAGCAATTGAAAAGACACACCTCCTGATATTGTACTTACGGCTGTATAAAATTGATGTTGATGTTTTATTGGTATTCTAATTACAATATGTTCTGAAAAGATTTGAAGCTGGAACTCCTGCAATTGGAGAAGCTATAGGATTGGGAGCAGCAATAGATTATCTTTCACATCTTGGCATGCAGAGGATCCATGAATACGAGGTCAATATAAGTTCTATGCAATTTGTTTTACGCCTTAGTTTTTTCTGAAACATTATTTTACAGTATTTATGTTCGTTGTTAGGACTTTGCTTATTCTGCTTTCCAGAAAGAGTTGGGAGTTGAATCACTATACGTCTATACCTATTACCTACAATAGTATTCTCACTTGTATTCATTTTCGCCATCCAGAAAGAGTTGGGGATGTATCTCTATGAGAGCCTTCTTACTGTTCCAAATGTTCGCATCTATGGTCCAGCTCCCTGGCAAACTGATCACCGTGCTCCTTTATGTTCTTTCAATGTTGAAAATGTTCACCCAACAGATATTGCAGAAATTCTTGATCTCCAGGTACGCTGAAGTTCCAACCACTGATCTCAGATGCATATGTTCGTTTTTTATCAATAGTGGGGGGTACTGCTCTCATACTAGCTGTAAGCTTCTTTATTCGGACTGCATAAAGAGGACTTCTCTGGGAAGTGGGAGCTTTGTAATTGTCTCACTTGTGTGCCTTTTGGGTATTACTGATCTATCTTGGAGCTGTTCTATCAGCCATGTTGCCTAGCTTCAAAGGCAACCAGAGAGCATATAGTTTTTCATTTTACATCATATGACAATCAGAAATTATGACTTTCAGCATCCAAGCGTACTTATGATATCTCAGTTTTCTCATATTTTTATTTGCTCCTGTGATATATAAGTTATCCAGTTGATTTGCACGAAAATAACAGTTAGTAATAGCAGGTATTTGCATTAAATAATTTTTTATATTGTTTTTTGCTTACTTCCATCAAATAGACGTTCATTGGCGCTAGCAATTCAGTATTGATACGCTTGACTATTTGTTTCAGCATGGCGTAGCTATTCGGTCTGGGCATCATTGTGCACAGATTTTGCATCGGACCCTTGGTATCAATGCTAGTGCTCGTGCTAGCCTTCACTTCTACAATACAAAAGAGGAGATCGATGTCTTCGTCCATGCGCTTAAAGCTACTATTGATTTCCTTACTTCTCATCACTAGTACAACCGTACAGGTCCATTAGCAAATTCTCCCTTTTACCAGTATCTTGTATGAGCTGTTGCCTCATGTCTGATATAGTTATACAAAACAAAATAATCATCCAAAATGTACGTCTGCGTCAACTATTTCCAGCTAATGGGCTGTCTTTCTGTGATGGTGATGATACGCGTGATAATTACTGCAGCAGTGGTGTGTTTATGTACATAATTACCTGCAGAAGTGGTCTCTATTCCTCTAGTTGGGACCAGAATTACCTCAGGGCCAAGAAGGGGCAGGTTGGTATGCATGGTTGGCAGTGATTTGCAGCGGAGGGAGTTTGCATTCAGTGCACGGGATGCACCTCAACAGGCAACAGCTCCCTTCTTTCCCTTGCTGCTGCTTCGCAAGTTTACTTTGCAAGACAATGACTGAGTAAAGCGTAAGAACAGTATTGTCCTTCATCTTTTCGAAGGGGTGCAGTTAAAGCTTTAATCCGTGCGAATGAATTCAGAGGTGACATTTCTGAGTAGAGTAATGCATGGTGGTAACTTGTAGGAATGTTTATGTGAAGCCTCCGTTCAGCTTATGGATGATTAGATGGGCGACACTAGACGCATGACATTCGACGATGTGATGAATGCAGAGAAAGCAAAGCTATGGTATCTGAACCTTGTCCAGCTTTTACGCTAGATGCATAATGTTGCTGACTGTCCAACGCTGGGTTCCATTGCTGCACGGAAACCCCACCCACGATTGAAGACATAAAGATTCTGATGGATGGATGGATACTCGTCATAATTGAAAAGGCAATCAGACAGACATATCCTGTACTCCTGGCAGAGTATATATCGGCATCGATCCATCAAGTAGATGCTTGATATTACACAATATTAGAACAAGATGTATATACACCATGCATGCGCGGTGGTGTGCTTATGATTGTTGTCCATGACTACATCCGATGGATATTCAGATGCCTGTGTGTGCTGCTCCTGCCTGCTGTAGTGTGGGCCGGGCCGACCCGTGGGCCCATGGGCTCCATGTAGGAAATATGCGGGCCATGGCCATGATCATTACATTGACCTCCTCTCTACGCAGTCTCAACTCAACCATCATTCTATCCGCAGTTCTTGTGCATGCGCAGCCCTAACCCCCACACCGACACAGCAGCTATTTCGAACATTACTATTACTAAGTAAGGTGCCCGTGCGTTGCAACGAAAACCAAAATTTATAGCAAATATCATGCATATTCTACCCATTCACCCTAAACCACTCCCCCGCATACTTATTTGTCGAGTGCTAGCAAGATGTTAATCGGCAGAGATAGCCTACATTGACTATTATGTAGCTTTAATTTTGTTAGGTCTTGTTAGGAATAAAATTGTAGGATTATTTTATCAAATAAGCATATATATGATATATTAAATCTAGTCATGTACATTGTTTGAAAAAGTATGCTAGTGACAATGTCAACAATAATTTATACTACTGATTCAACTAAATAGCTTGAAACTCTCTTCAATAGCTAGTCAGTTCGGAGCAAGCCCAACTTATACATCATCAAGCATGGATATAGCTCAAGCTTATAAAGTTTTTCATCAGCTGCATAGCTTGGGCATCTGTAAATCAACTTGCAATCATTAATCATCATCCCGAGCATCCACAAGCATAGAATAAAAAGAGAGCAAGTATGGTTTCACATCCTTTAATGCTCAAGTTATACAAGCACATAATCTATTAGGTCATAACAATAAAGGATAGCAGATGTAACTGCCTAAAACCTAGGTACAACTCCTTTTCGGCATATGGACGTCTCCAGCCTATTTTGCATGCACAATTTTATCATAGTGAGTTCTTTTAAGGTACATCTCTAACCCCTTTGCACATAACGGACCAATGATAAATTTTTGTTTTTCACTTGTTTTTCTGCTAAGCACACCAAGAAACATTGACAAAGTCATGCAATTTTTGATATATTTGGTCTCTAATGCATGCATTCATGTGAGTAACACTGTAGGAAGAAGATTCACTAATGTTTCATGTTTAAATCATTCTTGGATGTGTGCGTGGCCTTAGAGTCCCCGTAGACATGCACGGATTTATATCATATCCGTCTATAGTTAACTAACTTTCCTAATACAATGAAAATAATAATCCGTAGTGTGTTTGTAAAAACTAATCTAGTTATAGCAAATACCAGCTCCCTAGCCTCCAGAACATCGCTACTAATCTCACAACACAAACTAATTGGCTCAAAAATTACAGAAAAGTGGCCCAGGAGGTTGAATGAGTTCAGAAAGTACTTCCGTTGGATAAAATGAATGTACTGCAAAAAAAACAGAAATTACAGCAGAATTAAAATTGTGCACCTTTTTAATTGGGTCTACTATAGGACCACGGTCCAAAGGTACTGCTGATAGGACAATTACTGAAAATTTTAGGGCAGCAAAGGAAATCAAATAATAGAAGAATGCCATGCAGTTGTGATATTAAACAAAATAATGCATTGCACATTTGGAAAATGGAGTGATAATGTAATCTGGATGGCGATTTCAATCTTGCCTGTAATCTGTGGTTTATTTTCTCTCAACACAACAAAGTAAAAAAAATTGAGAGATTGATGGTGAGTCAATCCGAAATACCGCACATAACCATCCATTTAAGCGTTGTAGTCTGCCACCAAAGAAATGATTTAGATAAACCCAATAACAACTCTCGAAACTCGCAAGAAAGCATAAGGATCAAAACAATATATGCTAAAAACATACATGAACCTATAAGAAAATGCTATTAGCAACTGTTGCAATCTGACGGGGAAGCTCATCTAGCCTGTGGCTGGCTTGGCAATAACACAATAATGCACATCTTTGGAACCTAATTGAAAAAAATACATTTTCTTTCATGGTGGTAGGAGCATGCATGTAAATTCATATCAAACATTTTAGCCCTTGGTAGGAGCATGCATGCTGAGGAAGAAATTGAAAGCCAGTTCTGGCTGGTTACCACTGGTTACAAATTTAAATTATCTAAGAATAACTAACTACCAAATAAGAGCCATACCCCCCCATAAGTTCTTCCTCAGCAATGTCATCTGGGACATTGTAGCTTCTACCAAGAGTTTCTTGTATTTCATTGCTCAGATCCATAAGATCCATCATCTCAGCTTGCATGCTCTACAGGTTAGAAAAGCAGGTATAGTTTCAGATGCAATCGAAAATAAAGTAAACACGAAAATAAGCAATCAAATGAAAATATATATAAGCCAAAAATATTGTAAAACATGATGAATCTAGTAAACAAAAAGGATGCTACATGCATCTATATCCTCAAGCTTCACAGTTTTCATCATCCCTTCCAGCTCATTATCGGCAACCTTCATTGCAGTCATCTGTTGAAAAATGTTTTTAACATAAGTTTGGGAATTAGGATGGAATCTCTAACGGAAATCGAACTTCAGAGGAAACTATGGCAACATACAGTCTATTGAGCATCTTTAAGTCCCTCCGCCAAAAAATACAGATGATTCAACTTAATTTCGCATTAGAGCAGAACAGGGAATACCACATAAATCAGTTCGCACACATCTCTATCGTAAGTTTGCAACAAGCTAAACCAAACTCACCAACTTGTGATAGGCAAAATAGGAAGAAATCACAGCGTGGTCTTCACCACAAAACCAAAAGAACAAACCCACAAATGATAATCCAGCTTCGCAAGTAGAAAATTACTCATATATTGCAACGATCTTCATTGTTTCCCTGAGAAGTGAAGAAACGATGCCATCCCTAAGAACTGAATACCTCCCTCATGAGCACGCCGCCGCTCTATTGCACTGTCGCGTCACGCAAACCCACCTACCCACCCCCAAATTGGCTAACTGTGATGAGAATAGGATCGAAATGGTGGAAGAATCAAGAGAAGAGAGCTCGTTACCTCACGACGAGGCACGTCGGCGCCGTGGGCAGTGGGACCGGGAGACTGGAGAGACCGACCAGAGATGCGGCGGTGGGGAGGTGGACACGGAGCCATTTGTAGGGCTCTCCTCGAGGTGGGGACGACATGGGGAGTTTGGGAGTAGGTGAGCATGAGAGGGAGGAGAGGAAGACCAGCGAGTGGAGCGATGGTGGCGGCACCCGGGTGAATGGGGAGAAGACGGTGGGAGAGGAGGAGCAGCAAGGAATGCGTGCACGGGGGGATGGATTTTGCAGAGGGGAGGGATTGCAGCATGGGGAAGAGAAGGATCGCTGCTAGGAGTTGAGGAGAGGGCGGAGGGTTTGGCGGCGACACTATCGGGATTCGCTGGCATAGAAGCTAGAGATTTTTTGGGGCCTGACCTTGCCGGAGCCGAGGAAGCCGATGATGTTGGTGGCTGGGATGCGGTCATCGGGTGGGATCATCGTCTCGACACTGGTGCCCTCCTCTGTTGTCGAAGCCGCCGACACAGCAAAGCACCGCCTCGCTCGTGATGATGGTCTCCACATCGCCCGCGGTGCGGCGGTGGCATAGCAGGATCGCAAGGCAACGCACAGCCGTAGGGAGAGAAGGGAGGCAGTTCCGTGCGTGCCCACGCCTAGAGCTGCCCCCGTGGAGATGGTCGGGGAGGCGGAGAAGGGCGCCGCCATGGTGGTGACCCGTGAGGTGAGAGGGGAAATGGATATTGTGGAACGGGCTAATGAAGGAAGTGCTCGGGGTGGAGGAGGAGGCGGCGGCGGCGTGGAGGAGCGGGGAAGGAGGCTGCCACGGCGCGGGGCAGTTGGAACTTGGGGAAGCAGAGGACAGCGACAGCACGGGGTGGGAAGGAGGCGGCAGCGGCGAAGCGGAGGAACGGGGAAGGAGGAGGAGAGGGCGGATCGAAGATGCAGTTTGGGCGAGGGCGGAGCGGTTCGGGGTGGGGAGAAAGCAGTTTGGGCGGAGGTTTCGTGAGGTGGGGGAGATCAGAGAGAGGAGAGCGGGAGGTGGCCCACGAGTCGGCGAAAAGTATTTCTGAGGAGGAGCAGTGAAGTGGGGGTCATACCTACCACCAATTCATTCTTTTAGAATAGTAAAGATTTGTCGATTTTTTTCAGTACTCGCACCGTTTCAGAGTACCTGACACTTTTGACTTGGATCAATCAAACCAAACTACGTGATCTTCAACCACTAATATTTTTCTAAATATTTAGTTTAAAGATATTACGTTAGATTTGTCGTAAAAATATATCTTTATAATACTTATACTTTAGAAGTATTTTTTTATGAATGTATCTCTATTATTTAAAAATAATAATAAGTGCTACGTTCTTTTCTCTGGCTCTGCCTCCTAAAACATGATTGGCATGTGATCCCGTCCACTCCAACTCCTCTTTCCCCGTCACGCATTTGGCCAGGCACCTTACCCTTCCTCACATAGCCCAATCTCTCTCCTCCCACCGCCTCCATAGACGAGTCCGTCGTCAGCCAGGTAACCCACTCCTCTCCTTCCCACTTCACGCCTCTCTCGCTGTTTTGCTCACTTCCCCCACTCCCCTCCTCTCTCCCTGACGCAGTGTGTCCCGACGGTTGCAGATCTTGAAGAAGTAGGTGTTGTCGATGGCCAAGGCGGTGGAGGATAAGTTAGACGAGGAGATCACCACGCTTGACCACCTCCCTGCGCCGCCCCTCTGCCTCTCCCGCCACCTTCTTCTCCCCCGTTCCCCCTCGATCATCTTTGCCTTCACCTCCTACCTCCTCCCTCTCCCTCCTCTGCCTCCCATCTCCACCTGCGTCGTCAGTCCCCCGCCTGTTGCCAGAGCCCTTGTTCTCACCTCGCCTGCCTCCATGTCCCACGCGATGCCAGCATCGCTGCCTCCCCCACCTTCTCCCCTAGCAGCCGCCATGGCTTTAGTCGTTAGCCCCACCTCCTTCGATCCGTCGCTGCCAACTCCTCTCCTCCCACCCAACACCGTTGCCGCCTCCTTCTCTGGTCTACCCCATGCACCCCTCTCCATTGCCCCCATCCTCTAGCCGTTGCTTGCAGATCTGTCCCAAGGAACCGTCGCCTCCTTGTGTGCTATCATCGACTTCCTATCAGGCACAGATGGCGATGGTTGCAAGCAATTATGGGAGGCCAAGCAGCGGTGGCAGTGAATGGGGAGGCCACTTTAGGTGAGCATGATACTGGAGAGTGAAAAGACGGTAGGTGACGAAGTAGATTGAGCAGCGGTGGTGGATAACGGGGAGGGCGAGGAGGAGATGAAGCTATAGCGGAGACGATGGCGTGGGCGCTGCCGGACACCTCTGTGCACGCGGCACCAGAAGCAGCCAGCTAGGGTGGCATCGTTGTTTGTTGCAGCGGCGCAGCGGCTCTCCCTCCCCGCTCACTATTTTGCACACAACCACTTTTTCAGTATTAGTTAATTTACCAAAATACATCTCTACTGCTTTCCACAAAACTTCCCGCTTCCTTTGTTTTGACCGTGAACCTCATCTCTTCCCTGACTCTAGTATATGGTCATCTCCTCCTTTGTAAGCAACCTCCATGCTTGCAATGTATAGGTTCATGAATACCTCACGCATTGGCAAGTCTCTCCGTATCGATTCCCCCGACCATGCCTCACTTGTACCGACCACACCATTCGATGAACCGTTACCTGAATCTTCCCTTCAACATCATTTGTCATCCTTTGTGCCTCGCTTGAGCCCAACCATCTCGCCCGACTTTCTTTACCGCACCTCAGCTCATCCTCGAGCCTGGTCCTGGCCCACGCCATAAACAATGGCTGCATTCAAGCTCCCTACACATTAAAAGACTAGGCACAAATTCTTCACAATTTGACCTATGTTATTCCACATATTTCATGCACCATGAATTCACCCAAGTAATGACATACATACTATGCCTATACTCAACCAACTCAGGTCAAATTAACTCACGCTCCAAATCTCTAAGCCGGTCTAACCGCCAACCACAGGCTCAGCCGGTCAAATTGCTAACTAGTGTTTGGTTCGTGGATGGAGGTTGTATCGTATATCCTGACTGAGTGGATGCAGGCTGAGTGGAATTGTATTTCAGAAAAAGAAGATGTTTGGTGAGGTTGCATGAGCGGATGCAAAAAAAACTGAGATGCTGTTTGGTTGCCTGTATGAGCGGATGCAGTCTACCAAACCTGAGAGGCTGACACGTGGGACCGCATAAGATACACTGCATCAACCCATCCAGGATGGCCAGTGAAGCTCATTTTGAGCGTATCCACCCATCCAGGATGAGGGCGTATTTTTGCATCCGCTCATACAGACTGCATCCACTCATACAGGCAACCAAACATGCTCTTTCTCAAATTATACGGATCCACCCAGCCAGGACGAAGGAGATTCAGGCATCCAAACACACCCTAAAGGAAGCATCTTCGTGTTAGTTCACGGGAAGGGAGCACATTGAGCGGAACTGCGGAAGGAACACAACCACTGAAACAGAAACTACAGAAGGAACCAGAAACGCATTGCGATCTTGCTGTGGCTATAAACATAACAATATTAATAGCTGGTAGTATATATGGTTTCAACCAGCACAAAAAAATATATGCAACGAATGCTCTCGCCTCTCTTTTCAATGAAGCCAGCCTCTTTAGTACCGTAGTATCACAATTTATTGGTTTATTTCTCACAGGTTTGCGGAAAAAAATGATTTTGAAATATATGAACTAGTCCCTGTAAGTTAAACTAAATGTTTGATCCCTTGTACCCCATAATGAGGAATAATATGCTTCATTTGGAACACGGGATTTCTAAAAGAATTCTATAAATTTTAAGTGGTTTCGGCCAGAGTTACTATGAAATTTATAGGATCGTATGGCGCATTCAGAGAGGGGTGAATAATTACCTCTGCTTCTTGATACCTGAAATCAAGTCTCAAACCACAAGAAAAACAATCTTAACTTACAGATGTGAAATTCGATCGCAAGACGCTCGACCGTGTGCATAGGCTCGATAGAGGTTCCGACCGCTCGGCGTTCGACTGCTCCTAGACCACTTGACCACTTCGACAGCTCTAGCACTCCGACCGCTAAAACACTTCGATCGCTTGCTTCGACCACCTTTGCATATAGTCGAAATTTTCCTCTGCTCAAAAGCTTTAGCTGCTTGAAGGAGAACAAGCCGAGGACAATGCTGTACTCGTAGATCATGTGATGCGATAGCACAGCAATGTGGACACAGAAAAGCAATGCTTAGAACAACTCGCCGTGCTTTGATTGAGACAACGAGATAACATTGGCAGCGATTTTCTTGCTTAAAATAGATTTGATCTATTATATCTGAATCGTGTTCTTGGCTACAAAGTGCCCTTACGGCACCCCTAAAAACCCTAGCACAAAAAGCCTCCTCAAAGACGGATAAACACTTAGTCTTTCCCATGCTTTTATATGCTAGAGCTCTAAACCATGTTTATCCCAAACATGGGCATCTCAAACCGTATCCATAATAACCTGGACACAAAATCCTATCTACTCCGAAAATCAAGAGACCCGAACCTTCCGAACACGAATTTTAACCAAACTCTACCTTTTCCAAGTTATGAACTCCATCCACAACTTCTAACTCAACACGTGACGAAGCCCCCAGGACAGCACCTCCTATACCTTCATCATGCCTCATCAACTCCCGTGTCGAAGCCTCTAGGAACGCACCTCCCGTATCTTCTCCACGCATCATCCTCGCTCGTGTCGAAACCTCTTGGACCGCACTGCCTGTAGCTTCTCCACGAATCATCACCTTTGATTTTCCACGTGCTCCAGCATAAGCCTAACTATCTCACATGATATTCTTAACCGTCTGGATCTCAGACTCCCCCATCCTAGTCCCGGTTATCCTCGTCACCGACCATGATCGTCTCCACGTTCACCTACACAAGCAAAGACCAAAGAAAGTTTCTCGGCACAAGTTCTTCACAACTTGACTGTCATCAGTCCACACACACACAAACCATACCGTGAACCATCAACCAACATTACACAGGTCATCCACGACCACACATTCCACTGCTACTCAAAAATCCGCTTTAGACAATACATTATGACCACCAACTCTATCGCTATCCAAAACTTAGCCTTAGACCACTCAATACGACTGCTAGCTCAACGAGTACTTGAAAACAACAAGTATTCGGGAATTACCATCGCTCCACTCAAAACACTCGGGAATACATCCGCATCGCTACCGACCACAAATCCATCGAGTACTGACTACCGAGTACCAATTGCTACCAACTAGCAAAGTCTACGAGTACCAAGTCCCTCCGACTACCGAGTGCCAAGCAAACTACCATCCACGAGTACCAATCACATACCACAAGTCTCTAACAACCAACCACTGACCACGATCGCGAAAACCACTACTATCGAGTACTGAGTCCTTTCGACTACCAAGTACCCCGACCATCTTACCACCAAATACTTCCATCTTCCGAGTACCAAATCCTTCGAGTATTGTTCACCGATCACCACCTACCAGTTCTACAGCAAGCCTAACACGAGTACTCGAAGATAACAAGAGTTAAAGCACTCGTACCGACCATGAAGTCTATGAGTACAAACCGTGAAGCCTACAACAATCGATCACAAAGTTTTCAACTTTTGACCGCAAAGTCTACGACTACCGATCACAAAGCCTAAGACCACCGACCAGTAAAGTCTATGACTATCGAGTACGACCAGTAAAGTCGACGAGTATTGAGTATCGACCACAAAAGGCTACGACTATCGAGTATCGACTAGAAAAGTATTCAACTATCGATCGGTTACTGTAGCTATGACCATAGACAAGGAACTGCAGCTATGACCATAGAAAAGTATTGTAGCTACGACCAGTTCACTAGTCATAATCGAAACTTACTGATTATCTAGCGTGGTCGTTGTGCCGTGGTCGAAAAGACTGTAGTCGAAGGCTGCCGTAGTCGAAGCCGGACGTGGTCATAGTCGGACATAGTTGAAATCTGATATGGTCGAAGTTGGCCGTGGTCGAAGTCGGACATGGTCAAAATACCATAGTCGAATACGTGGTCAAAGCTTGACTGGTCGAAGTCTGCTAATCAGACAAAGCCGTTCGGACCACCCAGCATAGAGTTGTTTGCACCAACAATACAAAGCCGTTCGGACCACCCAGCATAGAGCTGTTTGGACCAACGATACAAGACTATTCGGACCACCGACTACCAAACGTGGTCAAAACTAGTCGTGGTCGACATGCATTGAGCGACTGCCGTGGTCGATTTGCCTTGAGCGACTGCCGTGGTCGATTTGCCTTGAGCGACCGCCGTGGTCGATCTGCCTTAAGCGACTGCCAAGGTCGTAATGCTGAACTAAAAACTCCAGCGACACAAGCGCATCGACCAGAACTTGTACAAATATAAATTTCAATAAAACCTAAATGACAATTATTTATCATCACTAAATACTCGATGTGGTCTAACAAAATTCAAGAAAGTTGCATGTGCCGGCCGGTACCACTTAGTCAGTTACATAACTAGCGCTGATGGAGAAGCAAGACGAATACAACTCAATGGCACTCCTTGGCTATATATATATATATATATATATATATATATATATATATATATATATATATATATATATATATATATATAATCCAGCATACACCATAGTATACATACAATCAGATAGAAGGGAAAACCTCAAAAATCCAAGCATTATAAAACTAGAAGCAACAGATCATCTTAAACAACCCTACACACCACTATATGATGATGAATGCAATGAGATTACATGCGTGATATCCAGATTAACCAATAGAGAACCTCCTCCTCTTGGGCTTGGGCACCTGCGTGGCGCCCGTCGTTCTGTCACGCACGTCGGCGATGCTGGACGTGTCCTTGGACCACCCGGCCTTGAACGGGTTCAGCCGGCTCAGCGTCCGCGACACCGACCCCAAGAAGGTCGCCTTCTTCGTCGCCGTCGCCGTCCTCGAGCCGCTCCCCTTGCTGTGCTGCGTCTGCATGCCCGACACGTAGGCCCGCATCCGGGCCAGCTCCGACCGCAACGCCTCGTTCTCCCGCGCCAGCGACGCGTCTGCTTTGGCCTGCATGCGGGCCGAGCCGGCGGCCGACCGCATGTCCCACCCTGCGTCGGCGTCGCCGGCAGCGCTGCGGAGCTTGAGCTGGTCGTAGTAGAGCGCGCTGAGCACGGCCTGGAGCGGGAGGCGCTTGTTCTGGGAGGCGTGGAGGCGAGCCTCGTGCGACAGCTTGAGCGGGTCCATCACGCTGCACACCTTCTCCCGCTCGACCTCGTCCAGCGCTGGGTGCGCCTTCAGGTAGATGTCCACGGCTCGGTACAGGCAGTCGTGGGTCACCCGCGCGTCCTTGGGCACCGCACCGGCGACGCCCACGAACTTGGAGATCGGCAGCGCCTCCTCCGTCGCTATCTCCGCCGCGAGCTCGTCCACCGTCTTCGCCACCTTCTGCATCGCCCCCGCACCGAGCGCTCCTCCTGACAGCGACGCTCTCCGGCTCCGGCTGTTTGCACTGCCGGCTGATGCCTCCCGCTCCACGAAAGCGGCGATGATGCGCCGGACAGTGTCGATGTTACTGGCGCACTCCCCGGCGCCGTCGAGCGCGATGCTTAGCAGGTCGCCCGCGGTGGCCTGGTCGAGCACCGTCGCGACGCGGAGCTCCAGATCTCGGCACGTCATGGCCGACGCTTCGATGGTGACGGCGACGTGGAGGAGGCGACAGAGGAAGGCAGCGGGGAGGGGCGCATCATCTGTGGAAGGGAGCACGGCGACGACGGACTCGAGAAGCGCGCGGTGCACGCCATGGTCGGCTTGGCCGTCGACGAGGACTTCGGCCAGCAAGAGCTCCGCGTAGGCGGTGGCTGCGGTGACAAGCACCTCCGGATCGGCCCGGCGGCAGCGCAGCGCCGTGACGACCTTGTGGAAGGACTCCGGCGAGAGGGCCGCGAGCTCCGCCGTCCACCACTCCTGCGGCGACCTCGTCGGGAACAGCACCTCGTTGCAGATCTTGACAGCGATGGCATCGGCGGAGCGCTGCACGATGCCGAGCTCCTCTGCTACGGGGAGGAGGCCCTCGCAGGAGCGCAGCACGGCGACGGCGCTGGGCAGCGTGCGGAGCCCGGCCTGCGCGAGGAACTCCTCCACGCGGCGCGCGAGGCCGCCGTCCGCCGGCTGCATGTCGAGGAAAGCCGCGGCGCAGCGGAGTGCGGCCGCGTTACGCACGGAAATCTCGAAGTTGGCGCCGTAGCAGTAGAGGGCCGACTTCTCGAAGGCGTCGGCGCCGCCCGGCAGCGCGGAGATGTCGAGCTCGAGGGTGGCCGTGGGGTCTGCGCGCGCAGCCGTGATAGCCTTGCGGATGTAGCCGCACTTGGGCACCATCACCGCCTGGCATGCAGAACAAGGGAAGCAAGTTTGTCCACGTCAGACTTTGATCGAAGCAGAGCAGAGTTCTTTCTTCTTCTTCTTCTTCTTTTGTTGTTGTTGTTGTAATGATCAAAGCAGAGTCTGATCATTGTGATCCACCTCTAGTTGTCGTGATCATTTGCTTGACGTTATAACCGGGGAAAAATCGTAGCTACTTACAGTATACCATGCTTTAACTCTATGAAGTTTGAGCCTTTTTTGAACATATATACTGAAGAAAGGAGGAGGAGAAATGAAGCGACCTTACCTTATGGAGAGGGAAGATGGCGTCCGCGATCCGGATGACAAGGTCGGTAGGGATGTCCTGCGACGACACCCTGCTTACAATTCCATGTAAGATTTTTGTTTTCTGAAGACTTCCGTGTAAGTGTTAAGAGAGTTTTGTAATTAGATACTGCATGAACTGACAAGATCAGAACTGGTAGCAACGCAACAAGGAGTGATTTCAGCATAGGGATTGAACGTCTGCAGGGGAAGGGAAGAGCATTCAGACATTACACCTACTTACCACTGGCTGGTCCTCTCCATGGAAACAGAGCTGTGTGAGCTGCAGCTGGAGGCTTGCATGAACAGCAAGGCAGAGAGAGGGGGCATGCAAGGCAAGCCCACACACTAGCTAGCCAGGAAAGCTGAGCTAACCAAGACGGTGGTGTGCTCAAGCTCAATTGCTCATGCTCTGAGAGGAGCAAGTCTTGTGATCCATCCGATGGATATATATACATACATACAGATTCCCAATTGTGTAATCTGATTGCAACCAATTTTGCACGGCTGGTGTTTGGTCAGCAAGTGATCGATCGGTACTTGCAAGTCATGGGATGGCATTTGCATCTCTTGGTCCCAATCAAATTCTGGGCAGCTGCAGGTTACTACTGTTAGTTTGCATGGACAGTTATTCTGGACTGTAGTAAGCATAGGGGACAAGCCTCCATCTTGATGCTCACTTCTCCCTATGTCCCGTTGCGATGCTATCTAGTTATCCAGCTCAGCTCTGCCTAACCCCCCTCCTCCTCTGAAAAGCTTATGGTGATTCTCGCCACTGTTTGATGCTCCTATTAGGTAGGTACAGCATCCCGATCAAAACCTACATTAGCTAAGTAACATGCCGACGAGCTGTACTTAGGGGCAAATTGGCCAGTAGCACTGTAAAGATAATGGGAGTTCAGTTTGTTATCTCTGCGATGTTAATGAGCTTTTTTTGTTGTTGTTGTGGTCATACATGCTGCTTTTAGGGGTGTATCGGACTAGCTTTAAGTTAAACACTCCATCTGTTCTTTAACATTTAAGGCTCCAGAATCTGTGTCATTGACAGCCAATATGTTTGAACTTATCTAAATTTGCTATATAATAACTATATAATTAAATTTGTCGTTAAAGATACTTTTATAATACTATAATTTTATTAATATAAATTAATATGAAGTTATAAAATATAATAGTCAAATTTATATCTCAAAGACTGTAAAAAATAAAAAACAATCAATATCAAGGAATGAAGGAAGTATACGAGTAATGTCCCGTTGTGATGCTATCTAGTTGTCCAGCTCAGCTCCGCCTAACCCCCTCCTCCCCTTTTTTTTCTACTTCCTGCCTGGTTAGGCGTTTTGCACTCTGCTGTAGCTTGTACTGCGATTTTTCTTTCTAATACAAAGACACGCAAAAGCGCAAATCTTTTGCGTATCCCTAAAAAGCTTATGTATCGTTCACGCTACGCTGCACTCTTTCAACTACGTAATAGGTTTATCACTGTAGTCATAACTTGATTACGACCACGCTGTAGACTCGATCGCCGTGGTCATAAAGCTTATGACCACGTTGAAGATCTGATCTCCGTGGTCGTAACTCGTTTATGACCACGTCTTCTACTCTACGACCGTGGCCGTAATTCGTTTACAACCATATATTCAGCTCGTGCGGACACCTCTGCTCAATCGCCGTGGTCGTAACTCGTTTATAACCATGTATGTGAACACGTCGAATTCGATACTTGATAATTTTCCCTGAGCCAAAACTGCTCCTTCTCTTTTTTTTATTTCTCTCTCGTAACGTTTGATCACACTGATCGCTTCGACTCCACCTCTCTCGTTACATTGCTCTCTTTTTATACCCAACTTTACGACTACGACACAGAGACAACTACAACCCCGAGACCGACTTGAAAAACTGACTCGTACACGAAACAAACTCGTACACTTATACGATCACCAAAACTGACTCGAATACAACTAAACAAGATTACTAACTCTAATAATCACCTTCTTAATCTTGTTTCTCCATCTTGATCACGCCGATATTCTCTCTTGCTTTCATTTCTTCCTTCTTCCTGCATTCCCGTGCGTTGCTCCTTCCTGAGCCTTACACAATCCGACGCTTGCCACGTTTTGCACCTAGACTGAACATATCCTTCCTTGTATGCCTGCCTAGGCTGGAGCACCTGCTCCCACAGCCATCTTGGCTTCGCCGTTCCCTGAGCCTCCCGCTCCTTTCTCTTGGACCAAGTTTGTCCACTTTCCGGCATACGTCTCAGCTGAGGCTACACCGCCCCCTAACTTCTGTCTCCAATGCTTCCTGCTTTCCCTCTGCAAAATCACAAAAGACTGTACCAACCTGTACTCCAAATCTTCCTCTTGGACCTTGTGCACGGTTTTCACATGCCTCCTGCATGCATGATTTTGTTGGAGTGACACTTGCATCACCTCCGCCAACTGCATGCGCTCTGGATCCACTGCTCCCTTCATGTGAGCCTGCATGTGTATGGTCACTTGAGTTGCCGCCTGCAGCCTTTGCACCACGTCCATCCGTGCCTCTCTTCACACAAACCTGTTTACAAGTTTTAAAAGAAATCTTGTACAACTGATTTGGAGATCTCTTCACTTTTGTTAACAGATCTTTATTCTTATCGTACACACGCAAGAACTCATCCTGCAGTACCACCCTACATCCTCTTTTTGTCATCTACCTGAGACTAAGTATGTTGTTGCATGGACTTGGTATAAAGTAAATCCATGTCAACAACTTCTTATCTCCGTTCTTGCATTACAACATTATCATCCCTTTGCCTCTTATCTCCACCGTGGATCCATCGCCAAACTTGACCTTGCCCCAAACCTTCTCGTCGAGCTTATGAAACATGGAGCGATCTCCCATCATGTGGTTGCTTGCTCCATTATCCAAGTACCACTGATCCATGTGATCGTGGCTGCCTTCCTTCGTGCGTAGTTTTGGAATTACGTTCTCCTCATTCAGTATCACCATGAACGGCGCCTTCTCAATATACGAGGAGAGAAGTAGTACCGGTTCTTCATCTTCTTTTTCGTCTTGGGTGAGGGTCACCTTTCCGTCCTTCTTCTTGCTTCGACAATCCAAAGCATAGTGTCCGTACTCATTACAGTTGAAACACTTTATATAGCTGTATCGTCCTGACGCGTAGTGCTTGTATTTGCCACATTTAAAGCACTTGACATATGATGTATCATGGGATCTGTCACCACCGCCTTGCCCAGCCTTGTCTCCATGGCCACCTCTGTCGCCTCGGCCGCTCTGGCCACCTCGACCGCGCCATCTCTCGCGGTTGTTTGATGAGCCACGATCGTCTCTTGGATCTCCCTTTACTATCAATGTCTGCTCGTTGTGAGTCTGAGATCACTGCTCGTTACGTGACTGAAACCCCTTCAGCAACTCCTCATGCACCTTGAGAGAGCCGGTGATCTCCTCTATCTTCTTCTTGTCCAGATCGAAGGAGTACATAAGTATGGTGACAATAGATATGTACTTCTCCGGAAGTATGCGTAGGTACTTCTTCACCACCACAGATTCCTCCATCTTATCGCCAAGAGAGTTAATCTGATTGTACAATGATATCAGCTTGCCAGTGAACTTGTCCACCGACTGGGTCTCTCCCATCTTCAGATTCTCAAAATCGCTTTGCAAATTCTAGTGCCGCACCTCCTTCACACGATCAACGCCCTTGTGCATCGTTTGCAGCGTCTCCCACGCTTCTCGTGCCGTCTCCTTATCGATGAGTTAATACATCATCGCATCTGGCACCACCTGATAGATGATGGCCAAAACCACCTGATCCACCTTGTCGTCCACCTCCTTATCCTTCCCCTTCGGATCGACTGCAACCTAGACACCTTAAGCGTGCATGTTCACCTTCATCTTCATTGCCTATACCGAGTAATTGTCAGTCGTCAGGAGAGGGTACTGGACAAAGATCAGCCCACTCACATACCATATTTAGTTAACATATTTAGACCCTAATGGCATGCTAGATAGTTAGTGTTAAATTGGTATGATGTTTATCGGGCTACTAAGATTAAAATAAAGCAGTTGTTGCCTATATATCTATTAGCAAGGATTGTAAATGGTAATATTATAAAATGTTAGTAGCATTTTAGGCTTAGAGAATGAACCAGGGCGTTACAACCTATGCATGAAGATTCCTAAGGGTTTAAATCCTCAAAAAAAAAAAACCTTTGAACATTCTACAAGCCAAGGAGGCCCTCAACTTTCAAATAGACATCGTACAACATGATGTAACGCTAACCGCTGAAAGCCTGAAACTAAGAAATTTGTCTAGGCGTGTGGTGTGCGTCTTTCTTGGGATCGGCCAAAAAAAAAAGAAAAAGAAAAAGAAAAGCAGTAGCAACGTGGAGCCTACAGGAACGTGTTTCCATTTTCAGTTCCTTGTTTTGCCGCTTGCGTTGTTTGATGTAAGCAGACAGGTAAGACTTTGGGGCAGGGGCGGAGGGCCCGATAGGGCTAGCTATGGCCCAAGCCATACCTCAAATTTTTTTTGCAATGGACCCCCATATACCCCTCTATACAATAGCCCAATAACATAAACCCAAACCCTAATCTCTCTCCTCAGTCCACAAAAATTTTTCCCCTGAGACTCTGAGAGCGCGGCGGGCGGCGACGGAGGAACTGGGGCCTCGCCTGGGGGAGCGGCGGGCGCAGCGGGCGGGCGGGCGGCGGGAGGCGGCCGGCCGGCGGGCGGGTGGGACTCGGCCAGGCCACTCGGGTCTCGGGCGGCGGGCGGGCGGGACTCGGGAGGCCGGAGGCGGGCGGGCCTCGGCCACCACTCAGCAGTCGGGAGGCGGGCGACCGGCGCCGGCGGGCGGGCGGGCGGGACTCGGCCAGGCCACTCGGGAGGCGAACGGCGGGAGGCGGGCGGCCGGCGGGAGGCAGGCGAGCGGCCGGCGGGCGGCGGGAGGCGGCCAGGCCACTCGGGAGGCGGCCAGGCCACGCGGGAGGCCGGAGGCGGGCGGCGGGAGGCGGGAGGCGGGCGGCGCGGGAGGCCGGCGGGAGGCGGGAGGCCGGCGAGCGGGCGGCGGGCGGCGGGCGATCTGCCCCACCTCATTTTTTCCCCGTCCTCCGCCACTGCTTTGGGGTTTGGAAAACACACGGCTTGGGACTTGCCACGTCGGAGGATAGCGTCTGGGGCCCACAAAATCTAAGCACCGTACGCTAGGCCAGTGGGAAACCGCCACGTCAGGGGAGTGGTGGGGACGACGGGTATCTTGACCTCCAACGAGATAAGGGCACGAGCTGCATCCATTCGGCAGCAGAAATGGAGATACTGACTGAGTGACAGCTTCAGTTGACAGTGTCGAGCAGCTGCAGCTAAAGTTGTTCTTCTTTCGCTGGAGGATAAGATGCTGCACAGCAAACACAGACAGAGACAGAGAAGAGAAGAGTCATGGAACATATAGCTGATTTACTATATAAGATAGCAAGTCATAAACGTGTATATATATACTGCAGGCGTATGTCGTCTGCCTTGCGATCTCTCGAACAATGTGGAATGAATCAATCGAGCTCGACTGAAGAGGGAAATGATTGATTATCTCAGCCATGCCTACGCATGCGCACCTCCAAATGCCGCAGGCCAGGAATTGAAAATCAACTTAATTGCACCATCAATTTCTCTTCTAATCTAACCAGGCTAGCTCCTGTAAATACCTCTTTTTTCCTTTCTTTTCTTTTCTCTTCTTCTTCTTCTTCTTCTTCTTATAACCAGGAGGCTCCTGTAATACTAGTAGTAGTACAATATATGCTGACCTTGAGCAGGGGAAGCAAGCAGATGCATGCACGCATACAATCTCTAAAAGATTGCCAAGTTCGTCCTGCTAAAACTCACCAGTTCATACAATTAAGGGAACAGCTTAGTCGTATGCATGCATGCATGCATGCAATCCTGAGATATGCACTGCCTCTTGTCTAGCTTGTATTATACAGGTATGGTTACTGCTCAAACAAGCCCTTGGCATGCATGGTGCCCTGACCATGTGGCGCGCGCTTCAGTCTCCTTGTACGTATCGACGAACGACGATGTGTTGTGCCTCCTCCGGCTCTTCCCTTCCGAGCACTGCCAGCTCCTCGAGCTCTTCTTCGTCTTCTTCCTCCTCTCCGCCGGCCCAAACATGGCTATCCGCCCTATCCCCCTCGATATCGACGCAAAGAACGCCCGTCCTTGCTCCCCTGGACGGCCATCCCGTATTCCCTGCTTCATCAGCCCTTGCTCCCGCTCTAGCTCCGTCAGCCGCACCCGCATCCGCGATATCTCCAGCTTCAGCTCTCGGTTCTCCCTCCTCAGCGACGCGTAGTTGTCCCGGGGCGACACGCACGAGCTTGCCACGCCGCTGCCGCACATGATCCGCTGGGAGAAGGAGCCGTCGCCGGAGTGGCCCGGGAAGGAGGACTTCAACCGGAGCTGCTCGAAGTAGAGCACGCGCACCACCATCTGGATCGGGAGCCGGTCGTTCTGGGCGGCGTGGCTGGACGCGTCCTGGGACAGCTTCTGGCAGTCCACCAGCTTGCATAGCTTCTTGCACTCCGATTCGGTAAGAGATGGATGTGCCTGACCACAAACACAAGCCACATATTAATGTGATCAGACATCAACGTTGACCAGCCAGGGTTCATTCAGACAGAGAGCAAATCCTATCTGATTGTATACATATCACGTTTTCATCAAGAACGAACAATGTTGTCTACGCTGGCAATTACCGAATCAACCATTGGACAGTAATCAGAGAGTACCAAGCTGCTGATAAAAAAGAAGAGTTACAATTAATTCAGTTTACCTTCAGGTATATATCGATTGCTCGGTAGAGTCCGTCATCAACAATACGTGCATAATCTGGCAGGAGTTCGATAAGAGCCATGAACTTCTGCAGTTTCAGATATGGATCTGGTGCTATCTCTGCGAGGTAGCCATCCATTAGTCTTCCAACCTTCAGGACCGAGCTGTGGCTTGGAGACTTGAGTCCGTCGGACTCGTATCCGCAAGGTGATGAGTCTCCTGAATAATCTTCCTCTATCCTTTGCAAGAAGTTCACCAATATGCGATGGACAGTGTCAACGTCAAACATTGAGTCGCTTGTTTGCATTGAGGGTATGAGAAGATCATCAAGTGATGCCATCTCAAGCTGGAGACCGATCCTTTTCTCGACTTCGATCCTATAATCCAGGCCTGCATCAACTTCTATTGCCATTCTCAGCATGCCGAACAGGAATGACAGGGTAACAGCTGTGATGTTTTCAGTTGCCATCAGATTTATGAGAGTTTCCACAATCACTCTTTGATTGTCTCCAACAAGAGGACCAGACTCCCATACATGGCGCCTTTCGATACCCTTCAGAGCTGTTTGAGCATAGTGCACAATAGAAGTGCCAATACTCTCTGGCCTCACCCCACTTCTCCTCATTCCTGTGATAACTCGATGATAGTAGTCAATTCTTAGTGCAGAAAGATCCTCAACCCACCAATCCTGGCAATGCATCCGCAACTTCCCTGATCCTGCATCACATTCCAAGTGAGCCAAGCCTGAAACCAGCTGTTCCTTGCTTGCATTTATTGCAATTGCATCAACACACCTATCAACTAGTCCGACTTCCTCCACTGCTAGATCCAAGCCATCACACGCACAGAGAACCTGTAAGGATTTCTCAAGGTTCTTGACCACAATGTCATTCAGGTACATCTCTGTCCGAACAATGAGGTTCTCCTCTTGATAGTCTTCTGTCATTTCCAAGTATTCCGCAATGCACCGGAGATGAGCTACATTGGCTGTGGTTATTTCAAAGTTATTCCCATAACAGAACTTGGCAGCAAGCTCAAATGCTAAAGCCCCCCCTGGTACATTTACAAGCTCCAGCTTCGACAGATCTGGATCCTTCGAGTGGGCTACCATTCTTCGTATTCTTCCACACCGAGAGACTAAAGGGAACTGCAAAAATAAGTACATTGATACGGTATGATCAAACCCATCTCAGGAAGCTTACAATTTTGCTTCAGCTTATGTAATCTACATGCATTATGCAGAAAGAAGCATTGATAACATATTCTTATCTTATAGCTCCCTGTAAAAGCTAAACAAGCATTACTAATGTAAAAAGAAATACATAAAAAGCCAACCCCCTGACCATTTATTGTTTACTGCTGTAGCACCCTCAAAAAAAAAAGAGAAGCTAACTGAATTCTCTCCCCTCTCTCTCTCTAATGCAAGCAAATCCCTCTCTCTCTCTCTCTCTCCCGGGAATATCTCCCTGCCGTCACTTATTTTTATCTTTCCATCTATTCCTCTTCTTTCCCAATTATCTCTTCTCTCTCTCTCTCAATATCTCCATCTCACGCATGGCTTTTCTCTCCCCTCTCTTTCAATCTCTCTCTCTTCCGCATAAGCCCGCATGGGGGATGCATGGCGCCGGCGTTGGGGGCTACGGTGGCGGCGGCATCGGCGACGCCGGCGACGGCGGCCGGCGGCGGAGGTTCATGCGGCGGCGCCCGTGTTGCACGCCCGCACGCGCGCCTGTGCACGCCGTGCAGCCATGGCATGGCAGCGGCGGCGGCGGCGGCAGCCCGAGGAGGGGCGTCGGTGGCGGCGGCAGGTGGCCGGCCGGCGCGCAGTGGCGGCACTCCCGGCGGCGCCACGCCCGCTCGCCTGCGCACGCACTCGCGCCGCGCTCGCACGCATGCGCGCGCCTGCACGCCCTTACTGCCTTGGCACGGCGGTGGCAGCGGTGTGGGGTACGGCGGCGGCGGAAGCCTGATGACCGGCCGGTCGACGCGGTGGCGGCATGCGCGCGCCCGCACGCGCCTGCTATCATGCATCTGTTTTTAGTTTTGCGGCCGGTGGCGGCGTGCGGCGACGCGTGGCGACGACCGGCTGTGGCACGCGGCGGCGGCTAGCAGTCGGTGGTGGCCGGTGACGGCCGGCGATGGTCGGCGGCGACGACGGCACGACCGAGCGGCCGTTCGCCTAGCCGAACACGTGTTCGCGCGGCCGAACTACTGTTTTTCCTTCTAGTTGATTATTCCTTGTCGTTCCTTTATCAATTTATCATATTTGATCGGCGTTTGTCTCCAAATCACTCTGTAGGTTCTCACGTAGCTGTTGAGGGAGCAGCTGGGCAGTTGCGTTTCTCAGATCCATCATGCAGCGTGTCCGTCGAGCGTACTCAAGGCAAGTATCTCGCGGCCGTAACATCTGCATTTCACATTTTGCATCTTCTATGATTGCTTGTTACCGTTGCTATTGAGTACCATTACCATATCGTTAAAACTGGTCTGTCTATTATCATATCACCCAATGCTCGCCTATCCATTATCATGTCACTAAAACGTACCTGTTTACGATCATATCACCAAAACTTACCAGGCTTTTATCATATCACTAATGTTACTTGATTAATACCATACCCTGAAAGTTACCTGCTTGTTATCATGTTATTAACGCTTGCCCGATTGTTGTCACATGCTAATGCCTGCCAGTTATGTACTTTTAATATTGTATTCATACAATGAGGTTCTAGGTTATCTTATTTTCCATGCTTTATGTTAATTGATACCTTAAACACTTAGATGTATTAAAGTGCTATGGTTAATGTCTAAGTTGCAAGTTTTAATTATTATGTTTAAATTGTGGTTGGAGTAGTATAGGAGTGACTTCAACTTAAGGTTAACCACTAGTAATCCTTAGCCCCGGAATGATATATTTAATTACCGGTTCCCTGATTCATTACTTGTATGTTATTGCTTGATTGGTTTCGATGGAATGATGTATGATATTGTTAACCTAACTAATAACAACTCATCACGTAATAAAATCTAGTTGTTTGACAACCCCTTGGTGTAAGTTAAGTTGTAATGCTGGGTGAGAATCATTCATGGATCCCTACTACCGTCGTATTATCCTTCTTCATCTCCATCTGATTTATCTCCTATCCTCAACCTCAGCAATCCTTTTCACTCCTTGTAATCGTGCATGAACTTATCTCCAATTATTTTAATTTCACATCTTTCATGATTACTTGTTACCATTATCATTGAGTACAATTATCATATCGATGAATTACCTGATTCTTATCATATCACTGAATTTACCTGGCTAATATCCTGTCACCAAGTTACCCGGTTATTATCATCTCTCTAGTACTTGCTTGGTTGTTATAATAGTATTCATGCTTGCCTGTTTATTATTATGCTTGTATAGTTACGATCCTATTGTTAATGCTTGTCTAGTTCTTATCAAATTGTTAATGCTTGCTTGATTATTGTTAATGCTTGCTGGTTTTATACCCTTAATATTGTATTCCTGCCGTGATGTTCTAGATTACCTTATTTCACATGCCTATAGGTTTATCGTAATACTCTGTTAATAATGTTATAAGATTCATGTTTTTAAGTAATGTGTAGAGTTCATGCTTAAACCGTAATGGGGGTAGCGGGTGATCATGTTGTAGACTTAGGTTAAAATCACTAGCAGTACTTTAAGTATCACGCTTATGTGTTTAATCCTCTCGATATCATGATGTATTGCCGGTACAGTTCCTTATGTGAGTCATGATCGCTATACCTTAATAAATGTTAATTTGACTAATAATCACTTATCACATAATAAAACTTGATTGGTTGATAAACTTGTGTAAGCTTCGTTATAATACCTTTTAGGTTGATTACTATAGCACTATCATCTTATCATTATTCCACATCGCCTCTTATCAGAAACTATGTCTTTCCATTTTCAAGCCCTAGCATATCTTTTCACTTCTCATAACTTATTATAGCCTTATCCTCGCCATCTCTTAGTTACCTTAATTTTGCTCTATTTAATCTGTCCATGATGTATCAGTTACTTTATCACTTAGTATCACCAATCATGTTTCTTCGGTCTCATTGTATTAAATCGTTACTCTTATAACTTTACCTTAATTCAATCACAACCCTCTAATTATATCATGGATAATTCGCTAAATAACAAACTAAGGGTTATCACGCCGGGGCTATCCACATATAGGGGTCATTTCCACCCAACCTGGTAACGTACGGGGGGCCGTACATTCTCGTTACACAGGATATTACACCCCGTCTGCGGTTATACAGTCGAGGACAAGGTTGTGCCTGGCTATTCTCGTATAACCGGGTATGTGGGATGAGGTCGCCGGCACCCTTGCTATAGTTTGCAATAACTTGTCACATAACAAATATCCTTAATAAATTGTTTTCATAATATCCGTCTCCTAATCATGACAGGATCTCCGATATTAGTTGCTCTTGGGTTGCCTTTTGTCTATTGCTTACTTATCATGCTTGCCTTTATTTCATATGGTTGCATCGCCTGTCTTACTTTTGTGTTGCGACCGTAGTTGGGTAGTTGCTGAGATTTCCAAATCTCACGCTTGCTCTTTTCAGTCTCAGGTAAAAGGCCAGTGGAGTGATAGCATCATGCATGGGTGGGAGCACTCGAGTTTTCAGCACCGTGGTTTGCCACCGTTTTGTTGTTTCGTTCGTTCTTTATTTGATTAGAAGTGGACCGGTCACATGTTTTAAATATTTATTCCAGCTTCCGTTGGTTCTCTATTAAAGTGTTAATAAAGTTTTAAACTCTTTGTGATTTCTTTTATTGTACTTATTTATTCTTCACTTTGGCGATGACGTTCTATAGTAATATCCCATATGGTTACCTGGGGTGTTACAGTTTACTGCTTCACCCAGATTATTTTCTTATGCACTTACACCTTTCAGACTTTAGAATGACCAGAAATTTATGCCATGACAACATATTATTATCTTATAGCTCCCTGTAAAAGCTGAACAAGCATTACTAATGTAAAAAGAAATACATAAAGAGCCAACCCCTTGCCCATTTATTGTTTACTGCTTCACCCAGATTATTTTCTTATGCACTTACACCTTTCAGACTTTAGAATGACCAGAAATATCTGCCATGACAACATTGTAATATACATTAAAATATATAATTACACTTTTGCAAAACCATTACATTTATGAAATTATGAGAAGTGAGCCACTAACCACACTATACACGAATTCTATACTTGTGTCACTACCACATTTGTAAGGACACCCAGTCCAATTATTTATGTCCTCAGCAGGGGCGGATCCAGCGGGGGGGGGGGGGGGGGCTCTAGCCCCCCTACCTCTACCGGACCCTTGGAGCCCCCCCTAAATTTTTAGCCATAGATGTATAATGTAGAAGGGGCTGAGGTCGAGCTAAAGGTACTTCAGCCCCTCCAAAAAATTTTCCTGGATCCGCCACTGGTCCTCAGAGATGCTAACCAGTGTTGCTTCTTACATTAGGGATTTATTAAATGAGAATTGGTATTCAACTTCCGGCAAAGACAAACCAACTGCCCAATTGGACAATAACCTAAAAATCACTTAGACAGTGTTTTGCAAATGAAAAACACAAAAAAGTTTTTTCTCTACTCAAAAAAGAAACAAACAATTAAGGATAAATAAGAATGAAGGCTACACCTTGTGCAGTAGAAAAGACTGGCCGTCCACTGATATCATTACATCCCCAGCAACATCTGAAAATATCCTGCACAACAAGCAATGGTTCTAAGTCTTTGGCAGCAAGATTTCGCATTTGAATTACAATAACACCAACGACAATGCCTTTTCAACATGTGAACATCAACCATAATGCTTTTTCAAACTAGGTTCGCTACATACTCCTAGGAACATGTAATGCTTGAAACTTGAAAGTACATCCCTTTTTTTTCTGAGAAATTGAGCAATGTGGCAGAAGCCTCTATTATGAGAAACAACCGGTGCAGATTCTTTCAGTTCACTGAGACATATATAATTTAGGTTTTGGTTCCAAATCACCAATCAATGGAGCTTTCTTTAGCCAAAAAAAAGAATAAAATGCCAAATGATTGTAGAATGGAAACAAACGCTTCGAGTTAATGCTGCTAATATTTGGAGTCTGCTTTACCAAAATTTTCTAGATGAACTTGTTCAGAAACTGCTGGAATATAAGAAAAGGGATGTTGTCCTAGGGACCTGAATCTAGAGAAATCATGGTTCGGCCCAAAAGGTGCAGGCATTTTATTAGGCCCAGGACCATCTGATGATAATCTTGTCCTAGAAGACCATTTCCAGGGTTGCAGCTTGATGCTTACATACATCCATGATCCAAAACCTGTCACTGATTCCTTTAATTTGACAAGGGATATATACCAAGGCATGCTTCTAGATTTCATTTTTCACCTGGAGCTGAAACCCTGGGGAAAGAAACACCTGCACTTGTTGCACGCCCTCCCTTATACATAATAGTACTAGTATTTCAGGCTGGTCGGAGAAGCAAACCCCGACAGTAGTCCACCCCCGCTCCCACCTCCCCCGGCGGGTGAACTCCTCCTATGGCGCTCCTGTTCTCCGTGGTTCCGCCGAGCCCGAATGGGTGGCACATTCAGAGAGAGAGAAAAAGACCAGGGGCTGGGTGCGCCTGGGTTGGTCTCAAGTGTCCCAAAGCAATGCAATGCAACCTGAACTTGTGCTAACGCATCAAAAATTTACTAGTAGTTGATCAGAACCGCCAAGGATGCTGACCAAAATTGCATTGCATCTCTCTTGTGTTGCCGAAAGTGCCAAGAACACACTCACCCACTCGATCAGGGAAAAGGAAAAAAGAGATACCTTTTGCCCATGGAGAGGCGAAAAATTCCCAGGGACTTAAACCGAGCTCAGGAAAGGAACAGGAGAAAAATAAGAACAGCAAGAAGAAATGGGCATTACCTCCTACTAATGGGGTTGCAGAAGCGCGGGGAGGTGGCGGGGAGCTTGGTGGAGAAGGGAAGCGCAGCGCTGTCGCTGGCCAGCCCCATTGCCAGCTACCTCTGTCTTCTTGCAACCAACCAACCTCTCTCTCTGCTTCTTCCTTTTCTCTAGAAAAGCTCGAAAAACTGAGCAATGGAGGAGACGCCACAGCTCACATAACAAGGTGGGGAGCGGACGACAGAAAAGATAACGGCTGGTCTGCTCGTCGACGTGTGGCATTAAGAATTCAAGATATTCAGTGACAGACATTCTAAATTCCTTCTCTCAGCTCCTTTTCGTTTTCCACATTGCACCCTCCTACAATTTGCCAAGGTGCCCTCCTCCTTTCAATGAATATTGTTGCCACGAATGAGAAACAAGTTGTTAATTAAGCACAGCTAAATGGAGTTGTTTTAATCGGTTGGAGCTTTTAGCTAAAATAGAATAGTAACAGCTAGAAGAAATAGTTTTTAAAATAAAATTTAAAAATGGCTTTTGGAAGACATAGTCACATAGACAAAGGAGGAGACGGAAGTTGCTCGGTGGCTTTTGGAAGTGACTTGAAGAAGCCGCCTTAAGGCAGCTTGGAGAAACGGTTTCTAAAAGATGATGTGTTGAAATCGGATTCTGATTTCTCTAAGTAGAAATTGGAAGCTGAAATCAATTTAAACAATCTTTTGGCAATGCCCATTTGAGCTTCTAGCTTCTTAATTTCGTCCTTTTCTGTTTTTTGGGTTTTATTTGTATTTTTACTTTTCTTTTTTTGTATTCCTTTGCATTATCTATGATGAGATAATATGTTTTTTATTTTTAATATTTTAAATTTTAATTATGTTAAAAAACTTACAGCAACTAAAGTGTATAAAAATCTCAAACAATACTAAAAAAAGATTTAAGCTTGAAGCTAAAAAGCTCAAATGAGCGCCAAGCCTACAGGCCTAAAAAAGGATGCTGCTCACACTAATGTATCTGTCAAGGTGCAAAGTAACAAGGATGTGCTAAATTCTTTCAAAACTCTGAAAGTGGAAGTATCATATGATAGGGTATTAGTTTAGGGGATTAGCTGAGAAGGTGACACTGATGGAGGAATAGTTGGGTGACTAGGGGACAAAGGCTGGTCTACTGTCAGCTTGTGGGAGACTTGATCTTGTGTGGACATGTTTATGGCTTTTGCTTCCTGTTGCCAATTTTGTAGGAGTGTGTTGTCCTCTGCACCCTTGATTGTTTTTCTTTGTTTTGTTTGGTTTTCCGAGTGAATTACTTGCTAAAGATTTGCATTTTCGGTGATGTATTGGAGGAAATGCTCTGATCCCTATAGAGTTCTTGTGAAACTCTTGTATTCCAAATGAGCATTTAGGTGTATTCAATGCAATGTTCCTAGTACTTTCTCATGAGTAAGGTATTTCAGGTGATTAGCTATATCTCATGAAATGTTTGGTACAGCTGTTGCTCAAACACAACAAGGCCCGATTTAGAGCAGAAGAATTTCACAAGAATTCTGTAGAATTTTTGTAGAAAATGATTTAAACACTCCAGAATTCCTTGGTGAACCCCCTGCATCAGGAAGGGACACGCAATTACTTGAAGTACTAAATAGAAGCGAAGAGTAGTAGAAGGCCATGTAAATCTAGCTAGTATTAAATCACATACAAACAGTAGTATTATAGTGGAGAATAGAGAGAGGAGTCTGGTGGAAGGCTGTCGGTGCAGAAGTGATTTTGATGCAGCTTGTTCGTTGGGATAGCTGGCTTGTCAAAAGAGAATGGACAGCACTGCTTTTTTTTTTTTTTTGCCACTTTTACTTTAGCAGAGGGGAGAAGGGAGTGCTTTGGTCCACCACGAGAAAGGCACAGCACGGACTGTGGCCACACTCCATTGCCGGTCAGATGCACAAACCCGGCAGCCATTGATCCTGCTTGGCTGGCTGACAGGAGTGAGTATATGCAATGCAATGCAAGTGCTGTGTTCGTGCAAAACTGATCTCTGTCACTTGATCGTGAAGAATATCCAAGGCATTATGATGCACTCAGTTACAAATTCCAAACTTTGTGTGGAGTTTTTCCTTTTTCATGGATGAAAGGTGAGGGGGAAAAAAGGAACAAAGCAAAATGGTAATAAAGGTTTGAGCTGTTTTTGTTCTTGATTCTTTTTAAGTGTTGTCTTTTCTGAAGCAACGTGGAGCACTACTCTCTGAAGATTCTTGTTTTCCCCTCGAGTCCAAGGACCCAAATTTGTTTCTTCTACGGTAAGCAGGTAGCAGACCGATCCCACATACAGGCGTAATACTTCAAAGCAGTCAGTAACATTTTTTTTCAGTTTAACTGATTTGGCCTTCAGTATAGTGCCTTTGCATTTCAGCTAGCTCGGCAATTAGCGTCCCATTCACGTACGTTCAGTATACAATAGCCTGCTCCTCTAATGGTAGCAGCTTCAGTTTGTTTCAGTTTGTCGTTGAGGTGGTTGGTGCGTGCATAGTCATGGATGGAGAAGCCGAGCACGCCGTAGAAGAATCTAACGATGCATGCGGCGTGGCTTGATGAGACAGCGGCAAGGGAGGGGCTGGGCGCAGAGCTCGATAAAGGGTTGGCGGAGAGCCATCATTGGCAGCACTTCCACTCGTGAGCTCCCTCTCTTCTCTTGCAGGCTCTGCTTTCCCTCGCGGGAAACCCCTCGTAACGATCCGATTTTTTGCCGACCTCTTAACGCTAACGGATGCCGCCGTTACGTACGGCTATTCCTTGGACTGGCTGTGTCATCGCTCATGTTCTTTTCTCTCTCTCTCTTTTAATTTCTTTTTGAACCCAAAACTATACGCGTCGTCAGTGTCGACGTCTCTACCGTTCGCTGTCGTATCAAAAAGCACAGACAAAATCTATCAACCGCGGTTATAAATTATCAGCCACAGCCAGCAGCGTAGCCAAGATCTTAAACCTGTGGGGTCAATTACATTAGTATATTTACGATTTTTTAGACTTTTATGTAAATTTTTTTAGGGTTTTGGACTGCTATGCAAAAAGTTATGGGGTCAAATGACCCCACAGCTTCTATGTGGCTACGTCACTGGCCACAGTCTAAAAAAACAGAGTTGAAAGTTTCATGATCCTAGTAACATACAAATTTGTAATAATTTACTATTATTTGGGAAATATAGATACAGAGGTTGTGCATTTAGGCCTCATTCAAAAGTATTGAGATTTTAGCTGAAATGACACTGTAGTGATTGTTAGTTTTTTAAATATTCATTAAAATAAAATAAATAAAAATAAAACAACACCGTTATATCTCTATAGATATGCAAAGAAAAAAAAAGAGAGAAACAAACTATGTTAAAAAAACCACTGTGTTTTTAACGATTTTTAACTTACGAAGCCAAAAGCTATTTGAGACGGACCTTAAAAGCGTTGTTCGTTTTGAGAACAACATCCCAATTCAAGGTTGATGTACCATCCCAGGCGGTTTAGCAATATGTTCCATTTGATTTGTTTCTCTAGTAATGTATTGTTAACTTCAGCAATTTGTTGCTTTGGCACGCGACTAAGTTGCTCTCTGTGACTACCCAATTGACATGTGGAAGGAAGATTTTGATGTACTCAATTGCGGAGCATCATCTTGTAGGGAGAAGCGAGCGCTACTGTCTGTCACCTAATATTCAGTTTAAGCTAGCATATCTATTCATACAATTATACAGCTAGATATTATGATAGGCTATTTTTGATATATAATTCTACCATCTATAATTAAAATACAATTGTATTTGCTATACAACTATAATATACGTATATGATTAATCTGTGCCATTATAATCTGGCCTCACCAAAATAAGTGGTGGAGATGCTTCTCTTTTTTCTCGATTAATTTGAGAATTTCTATGATTGTTTCCTTTTATGATTATTGCAGAATTTTCTTGCCTTCAAAATAAAGGAGATGACTTAAATCTTACCAGTTCAAAGTAGACCTTAAAAGTTCTCATTGAAAACAGTTGACATGGCTGGTCTACACTAATCCGTGATAGGTCACATCTCATTCTCATGCGGGCGAAGAGGGGGAGGTGGTGAACGGATAAACTCCCCGTTTATATTGGTAGATAACTAGTATAAAATAATTAGATGAATGATTTACTGTTAGAGAGGTTATCTCTAATGCTATTTTTAGATAAGTTAAAAGTTTTAGAGACAATTTAAAAGGCAAACTATTATATATGCTCGAACCAAAACCATCAAAATTTGAGCGAGGTCACCGATGCCATGGCCGGACGGCGGTGGATGAAGACACAAACGATACATAGAATGGCCCGCGAAAGCAGACGAATCGCGAGGCCTATCACGGCCAGGCCAACCCAGATTTGGTATGTAGCTAGCTGCTGGTTTCTTTCACCAGCCAAGCAAGAGAGGAAAAAAAAAAAACACGACCTTGTTTGACGTGCTTGTTGTTCCAAGTCCCAAAGGATTCTTTCCAGTATGTGTGTGACCTGGGAAAGCTTTCTGTTTGTTCCTTCCATCTATATTTCATCCATCTCGGGATCTCAGCCTGAGCTGTAAGCCTGTAAGGCCGTGCAAGATACCGCTCACATATCTGCAGGGCTGGCTAATTACTCTAGACACATGCTTGTAAATGCATCAAGTGCTACTAATTTACTACTCCAGGTTGCTTCTGCCAAACACTTCAGCACAACATTCATTATTAAAACTAACTTGTAGAGAATTGTGCATACCTAGTTTGACATTTCAAGCGGCGATCACATTTGACCATTAAAACATAAGCTACAAGTAATAGCTTGAAGGACCATATATTAGATGGTTCAGAGTTTTATTGTAATAAATTAATGTCATTTTGGATCAGTGAAAATTTAGAATTTATAAATTTATAGATTTTTTGAACAGCTTGCAAAGGCAGTGATCTGACTGACCAACTTACGTTGCTTCGGTTGAAATAGACGATTTTAGTAAATTTGAGTCATGGAATGATTTGGTTTGATCTAGATTTATACATATATGTGGCATGATACATGTTTCAGCCATCATAGATCAAGTTGTGAAGAACTTATCCTTGAAAACGATTTCTTGATCTTTGGATGTGCAAGGACAATTGGAGTCTATGGTCAATGGCGATGATCGGAGCTATGCCCATAGAGGAGCCGAGACTCAAAATGATCAAGGATACCGGGTAAGATGGTTGAGCTCAAACATAACACAAGGAGGGAGGAAAATATTGAAGGGAAGTTCAAGCGACGGGTTGTACCATGCGGCTTGATCGGTCCAAGTGAAGCATGGTCCGGTGGAACCGAAACAGGAGAGATTTGCCAATATATGGCAAGCTAGTAATGCATCTACATGTGGCAATCATGGCGATTATCATGGATCAAAACCGTGGTGCTTGAGAAAGCGATTTAGATTAAGGAGAAGCTGAGAAGATCAAGTTGGATCAAAGGCTAAGGACCTAATGTATTCGGACTTATATGCTTTGAAAAGTATATATAAGTGTAGTGTATGAGTACGTGTTGTGTGGGGTTAACGGATGTTCACCATTTGTGCTAAGTGAAAAGTATCCATTAGGGTTAGATAGGGGCTAGTTGCTTTGTTTATTTAACGAGTTGGGATAAAGACTTGCAAGTTAACCATCCTAGTTTTACTCTTGGGAACCAAGTATTGTAGGATTAGGGTTTAAGAAGTGTGAGTGTTGTGATGTGCTCTCTTGTCCTCCAGGTGAAGTGACCGTAAAATCTTCATCCTAGGTAGTAATATATCAACTTTGTTCATCTCTTGTTTTGGTTGGTTTTGATCTTGCCTATCCCTCTCTTGATTTTGCTGGATACCAAGGATACTTAAGTGATAGAGATGTACCTTGAAAATCAATCTGCATCTATCTAGTCATCAGGTTTGGCAAGTTTTTTAAGTTGCCCAATTTTTCCTTAATTTGGTCTCTCAAGTGATTTCTTGATCTAGTTATTTCTTACTCGATTCCTTAAATGTTCTAGCTTACTGTGATATGTGAAAATACTTCTAGAGCTATATTGACCATCATTTACCAACGAGCAAATCATATTAAGTGTTTTTGGTTTTTGCCAGATTTTAGTGCTACCCTCCTTCAAACTAAAAAAATGTCTAAACTTGAGCAATAATTTTTTTATCGTTAATTGGAACATATTCTTGACATTCTAGAGAAAGTGCATACCAAATTTCAAGTAATTTGAAATCTTGGTTTGAGAGTTTGCTCAATTTGTAATTTTAGCCTGTTTTGGTGTGGTAGAGTTTCACGAATCAAAAGATCTCAATTCTCTTAATTTATTTCAAGTTTTTTTGGTTGGGATGGGTTTTTAACATCATGATATAGCCTTAGTTTCAGTTTCGTCTCTTAGATATATAGATCAAAAGTTATATGATTTTTTAGATTTAAAATAGAGTTGTTTTCACTGTTCAACGGATTGAATTCTCATAACTATTGTAGTGAAGAATCGACAAGTAATTGAAAAAAATTTAAAGGTACTATTCACCTCTTTTTTATCATACCGGTCCTACACAACACAGCTAATTCTCAGTTTCCTCGAGCTTATATCATATCCAACATAAAAATGCACGTGCGCCCACGACGAGTAAAAAACAGTGCAGCCTAAAAGAACACAGCATGCTCAAAAAGTTTAACCTGAGGCCAGCACTCAAATTATAGATTGTTCATGCTCCCTTCTGAGGGAATTTTATGACAAGCATTTCGACCCAGTCTGTACTTTCAGTGTGTGGGAATACATACCTTTGTTAGTTACCTTGCTAAAGCATAAGAAACAGACCGTAGTTTCATAAGTTACTCTTTCATAAATCAATCTAGGTAAGGGTGATGAACAATATTAGTAAACACCAAAAGGTATGCAACGATCTGACACTAAACTATACAGATGAAATGCATCTTATTTTCGCCGTCGATCTGTTAGATCGGCTTTTGGATCTCTTAGGGTTTAGATCTAGCGGGGTTTCTATTTGGGTTCGTGAGAGAAACAGAGAGGGAGAGAGTTAGGGGTACCAACCGTCCGATGTAGAGGAGGAGGGGTTGGCCATCGCGGTTCGTCGGTGAAGTCTGCGCACGGGCAGCGACGGTCGGGGAAGAAGGATCGGCGGTGTCTCCCTGGCGGCGGCGAACGGTGGCAGAGATGGCGGTGGTGGAACTTCCTGTCGCTGGATCGCCCCCTTCTCAGATCGGATTAGGGTTTGTCGGTGGGGTTTGTGGCGGCACGGTGAACCTTGGTGTGCGTGCCGCCCCGGCCCCCCACCTCTATTTATGTGGCGCTGGCGACAGGGGCCCACCAGCCTATTGGGCTGGACGCCCCCGATCAGGGCGCGAACAAAGGGGGGAGGATTTGGCCATTGGGCCAAATACCCTGAGATCATTCTAACACGATCATCTAAGGCCTCATCAGACAACTCTACGCTCAAACAAATAATACTCCCAAGTCCTAACTAGCTTGACAACGGCAGAGCAACCCGAAATCCGTGCAGTGAAAACGGGATTTTTTTTTTGGCATTTTGCTAACAGAGCGTTCCCGACTCACGAATCCCTCTGTTGTATTCATCTTCAATTTGATGTTTGGCCACACCTGCATTAATCAGACCTCCCTTTTCTGTTTTACATGCGTAAATTCGAACCACTCGAAGGGAAATATGATTTACAAAACTCGGTATCAACAGAAACTAAAATTGTTAGTACTGAATGTAGAGCTACGGAGGAGCTACTGAATGTACATGTATATTGATAAATACATGTACAGTGAATGGAGCTGGTTAACTGAGAGCTACAAACAAGGAATCGTAACTGAAGAAGACCGATTCATGGGCGAACATGCAGGATATGCCAGGCATGATCGCTGACACTGAACAACGATAATGGCACCCCGATAATTTTGGAGTCCCGTATTTCTTCGCAAATAAATCATAACGTCCGACCATCAAGAAAATACACAGGAAGAAATGTAATAGTTACCGAGAAGGCAATGGAAAGTTCTCACTGCATACAGGCAGATGCTATAACAAGTGACGATGAACTCTTATTACTGAAATGGCACCATGTCATGTGCAATGAATCTTATTGCCTCAGCTTTATTGCCAAGCCAACTTCGTTCTGAATAACACCAAAAAAAGAGGAAAAATCAAGGGATTCTGAATCTGACATGACAAACATCTCCTCCCCATTGCTTGCTTGGAGATGAATGGAGCTCCCCGGCCGCTCTGAACATCAACAATGGCCATTGCAGATTCAGAACGGACTAAACCTGCCAAAAGAATGTATTATTTCAACCCGCATGGAGCAGAAGCTTAACAATTCGCAGCACCCTCATGGACATGGACAATGGCATGCCTCAGCTATGCGACATACTCGCTCTCGATCACCGGCTGTGTCCGTGTCCCCATGGCTACAGGTGCCTGCGACCGCCCAACCTGCGCCATTCGCAGTGCCTCCCCAACCTCTGCATTCCGTTCCATCAGCTCCAACCTCTTACCCCTCTTGTACCTCACCGAACACAGCAGAAGCGAAGCCAACAGCCCCAAGGCTGTGGCGCCACCGGCCACGCCGACGGCAACCTTCCATGCCTTTGAGCTGCCCTTGGCGCCGCCTCCTGCACCTCCTGCGGTCGGTTTTGGCGGGGCAATCATGGTAGAGTTCACCACTATTGAGAAGTGTCCTCCGCCGTGCGTCGAGCACACGTTGCTTGCATCTAGGTCCCGGAACTGTGGCGCTCCACCCAGATCAAACCACACACACCGCGGTGCTGGACCGCCTGGCGGCACCGCCTTGACATCGCTGACATTTAGAGAGATCGGAGTCCCCGACGCAGCAATGCTCAGCTCGGGCAACCCCACCGCCGACAGGTTGGCCGCGTCGTAGGCCAGCAGCCCGAGCACAGGCGAGAGGAAGGTGTACCCGGGCAGCGGGTAGTAGAACTCAGACCAATTGCCCAGGTTGTGGTAGACGAGCACCACCCTCTCGACGTACGGCTGCACGATGACGCCGGTGGGCACGCTGAACTGGAAGTACTCGGCGAATCCTTTCCTCCGGAGGCTGCCGCTGCGCAGGCGGAGCGCGGAGACCGCGACGCCGCTGAGGTTGCCGGGCACGGTGCCGTTGTAGACAATGCCGGTGTGCGGCCGCACCAAGGCCCGGTACGCGTACTCCTGCAGCATTGCGTCCAGGGCCCTCGCCGGCGACGGCTGCTGCGCCGCCACTCGAGGGGAGCCTAAGAACACTAGCTGGACGAGGCAGACGAAGATCAAGAAATCCATGGGTCCGCAGGGACCCGGGAGTGAGTGGAGCAACCGGAGCCCAAGAAGAGTCAGGATCCCCTCCTCATCTATGACTACGGCTAGGAATACGATCGACGCGCATAGGAGAATCTCCACCTCTTAACTCGGGGAACCAAGGACGAGATTTGGAGCGGAGAAGGCTGGGATCCTCCGCAAGGACGGGCATTTACGCCAGGCGCGGGTTAGCTCCAAAGAAGCAGGCTTGAGCTGCAGCAGCAATGGCGATGGAAGCTAGGACGACCGGGAGACAGATGGGACTGAGTCCAACAAGGGGTAGGAGACGACGACGGCGACGAAGACGACAAATTGGGCAGAAACAAAGCAACCAAGAAAGCAAGACTGGAGTAGAGGATCGGGAGGGGCAAATCAATCTCGGAGAAATCGGAGCGGAGGCACTCGAGGCCACAGAAATTGGCTCGGGAGCCCCACGAATGATTGCGACAGAGGGGATTGAGATCGACGGGGAGATTTCAGCAAGGAGGGGAGGAGGAGCAGCAGGAGGCTGTCTCTTTCTTTCTTTCCCGGTGAGGGTTTTAACGGGAACGAATACAATACTTTCGTCAGTAAAAAAAAAAAAAAAACTGGGGCCGGCTTACAGTTGTCACTCCCCGTGAAGTTACTGCTTTCCCGGGGTAACAAACAGCCTTACAGTTGTCACTCCCCTGGGAAGTTACTGCTTTGCCCCTGGACGGCTGAGCTGTACTGCCCGCGCTCGCTGACATGTGGGTCCGGCAAAAAGGGCTTGGTTTGTCGGTAGGGGCGGTGCCTGTCGTCGTCGTCTGCCGCTTTTGTCCTCTCTGGTAACGTTTGGATTCTTCCGAGGGGCTCGATGCAAAACCTTTGGTCGGGATGAAGAGCCACTGACCTGTGGGGCCGGCAAGGTCACAACGCTTGGATGCTCCGGCGACGTGGATGATTACCACCAGGGTGAGGTCTTTCCTGCAAAGCTCCATCGCAAGGTCACTGAAGTGTGGGACCCAAGAGGTCTTTTCTGAAAAAGGAGCATCGGCTCCCACCCACTGGAAGCTGGACCCCACTGTCGAGCTGGCCCGCATATTCGTGGCAACCCAACACATCATGACGAGGTGATGATGTTTTATCATCACATCGATGACGCGATCGAGTTGGCATCATGTTTTGCTTGCATCGCATTTCTGCCTCTCTCTCTCTCTCTCTCTCTTCGTCATTAGTTAACATTGTCTTAACGTTCAAGGGATCAAAAGACAGCACTAGGCTCTAGCAAATGGATGGGCACTATGAACGAGCAATCAATCGGTACTGATTCCATCGGTGTTAGATTGTCATGTCAAATCAAACCGCCCAATACACGAATGGAAACGTGAGTGGCCACTATAGGACCATAATAACTAGGCAACCTTTCCTTAACCACCGCCGCCTCCTCCTTCTGCTTCGACAGCTAGATATCTTTACTATTATATAAATAGAAGTTGATGGTTGTCGGTGTATTCTCCTCTCCCCTCTTTACAGCTATCTGATTTGATCTGGACCATTCGACTCTCCCCTCTCTCTTTCATGATCCACCCACCCACCCCCTTCACTTTTCCTATCTCTATGTGAAGTTGATCAGAGAGTAAGTTTCATCTTACCATTTTATAACTCCGTTATAACGTATGGATCTCTAACTAGTCAAGGCATAAACTCGTCTAAGTTCTGTAAGAGAGGGGCACTGCACAAAGTATTACCAGACCCCCCTTTTAATCAACCAATTCTTCTCGGCATTTCTTCCCAATGCCACTATTAAAAACCCTAATGTTGTAATACAAGAAGCCTAAACAGAAACAATTATGTTGATACTGACAGTTCAATAAAGGATCTGGTCCTATATGACAAAAAAAAGGACAACATCAGGCCCTACTTTTGCCTATTACGCTCAATTATCAACTATGCAATTAATTAACAAAAACGCGTACGGTACCTATATAACCATGAAGCCAATTTTGAGCACCTGGATCTATCAAGTGCAGTCGTCAAAAGTGTTTGATTTTTAATCCAGTAATTACTAATCTACCTATGATTTTTAATCCGGTAACTACTAATCCATCTAGGATGCTGTTCTTTTCAACCTTTTAGTCAGCTTTTGATTTTAACCTTTTTTTAGCTATCACTATTCATCAGACTAAGAAGTTATGGGTTTTGTTAAACGTCATCCGGATGTTTTCTTTCTAACTATCATCCAGATTTATGACCATTCATGAATTCTTCCCCTTCCTCTTGAATTCTACCCCCTCTTAAAAAAATCTCTTCCCTTTTAAAAACAAGGGGTCCTTTGATCTTTAATCCAAAAGCTACAAATTTAAATGATAATTAGGAAGAAAACATTCGAGTAATGTGGATACACTTCCATAAGTTATATATGAAAATCGTAAACCGTAGAAAAAAGAACGAGACTGTATACGGCTGGAGGCAGGAACCGTATATATTACTGTACATACAGAGGCCTATAAAAATTCCAATCGGCGCATGGGTACGTACTAGTACGGTTTATACTTGTCCTGCACCCGCAGCTAGCAGAATGTTTGCTGGCCATCGATGTTCATCGCCGTTCTCCAACCCCAATGCAATGGATGCAATCAAGCTTGGGTCCTTCAATTTGCTGTTCTGCTGTGATGGCAAGGACCATGGGGGCCCCTTGTCCTGCTGGGAGAGCCATGAGTACGGATAGATCCAAGGATGCCAGACTATTGCCAAAGTTCAGAAGCTCATCCTTGTGCTAAACCTCTTCAGAAGTACTGCAACTCCACTACACTACTTGTTTCCCTCTTGATCGACCAAGCAAAGTAGGAGGAGTATCCTGTACTTCTTTTCTCGTAATGGCGACATACCGACAGGAATTCACATGGTTTAATGAAAAATTTTCTGAAAATGCTTGCAGAGGACAATCGTGTGTATATATGCAGTGCGTGCTTTTAGCTTATGCAACGCTTCCTCTGACGTTTAGACTAAATCGTAGCAGTATCAATAGATTTATGTTAAATTTCATACACCAACTAGCCAGTTTATCAGAAAGGATTCTTATACCAAAATAAAGGTTCCGCTTCAAACAACTTTAATTTTTGGTTTTTTTTTTACTATCAGCTCATTTAAACCAGAAAACACTTGGAACACATCGGTTTCTAATTTCGACTTATTTTAAGTTTTTTGGCCTTTTCAGCTTATTTGTCTTCTTCTTTTTCTCCTTATTCTTTTGCATTGTCCATGATGGTATAACTATTCTTTTCATTTTTTTTCTTACTTTCTTAATTTTTTAATTAAATGATTCAGAAAAAACTTACAGCCGCTGTAATATAATTTCAGCTAAAATCTAACAGACAAAGCTAGAAGTCAGAAGCTTAAATTCTTTGGAGCGGCCCCAAAGCTTGTGCCAATTGTGCAGTCTGTGTATTAGCCGTTGTTTTGTGACAACTCAAGGCCAGGTTTGTTTGTGCACGTGGAGGTTGTAAATTCACCTAGCCTCTTACTAATTCCTATCTACGCCACTGACTATAGTTCACTGCTCATGAAAAAAGAAGCTGATGATAACACGCCGTGTTTTTGCACCCTAGCTGTTTGCTTTGTCGACAAGGTGAATTTGTCCAACTTCAGAGTTCAGTGAATTGGAGGGCTAGAATGGTGACTCAGAACCGGCCAGCAAGAAATGTGAAAGCAAAGATGCAACCACACCTTTGATTGATTTATAGGAGCGACTAACGCTCGGACGTATGATAGGAGGGTTCCTATTGTAAACTTCTCTATCCATCAGATCTTATTTCGATGGATTTCGATCGTTCGATTTGGCGCAAACAAAAAATCATGAAAACTTCGTCATAAATGGTGATCTCTGGCCGACGCCATCTCACCGAAGCTCTAGCTTGCTGGAGAAAGAGGAGGAGGAGGTGGATGACCTCCCTCGAGCATGAGTAGTGGCAACCTCAAACCAACGACTGGCGTTGGAGCTTGGGACACCGTGGTCACAATCTGCTTCCAAGGCCTTAGAGGCGTAGTATGGGAGAGAAGTTCATCTCTAGTGGCGATCTCTGGCTGTCACTGGCTTATTGAAGCTCTAAATTGGCGGAGGAGGAGTAGGGAGGGAGGAGAAGAAGGATGAGTTGGGAAGGAGGAGGAGAATGGATCCAGATGGTAGTATTCTTAATTTGGTGCAACAAAAAATCATGAACTGCAACAATCAGTTCCTATAGTTGCATCAAAATTCCCATCGATGCAACAAACACAAATGCAAACGTAAACTAAAAAATGTACAACAAATGAGAACTACCGTGGCAATAAATACAAAAATTTGTTACAACAAAATTAAAACATTATTGCAACAAAAATAAAAAAATCACTAAATCAACTCCAACATTTTAGAGATAATGTTGCAACATTTGGAAATAACTGCAACAATAATTTAATGGTGCCAACTTTTTAGATGGGCTCAGAGTAGAAGTGGATAGCCCACAGGCCACCATGTCGCTAGCTGGATCTAGCAGTCCTGACACCACACCCTCGTCGCCCCTTACCCTAACCATGCCACTACTGAGTTCGCCGTCTATGAGGGATCCCCGTTGCCGAGGACGACAAGTGAGCATAGCACCCTAAATCCTATTCCGTGTGCAACAATATCAACATGACAATTAAAATGGTCAAAGTGTTTAACACACATTGCAACAAAATGAAAACACTTCCTACACCAATTTGAACAAACTCTTGATAGAGCAAACACATGCAAAAATTAGGATAAACTCTTGTAACAAGTCAAGTACACAACTGCAACAATTCGAAGAAATATTTACAACAAATCAAGTGAACACCTGCAACAAAAGAGTACCTAGAGGAGAAGGCATACGGGACGACGATCGTAGGAGGAGGAGTAGGAGCCGACCCACCTCATTGCTGCGTGGCCAAGGAATGACTTGATACACAAGCAGCAAGTCTTGAACGTATACAATACGGACTCATGTACAGGGGATTACCGATGAGAGAACAGGAAGACGTTCGATTGCCGGACACGATACAGCAGAGCGATGAAAGAACCGGTATACGTTTCTATCGTCAGACATGATCGATACAGCAGAGCGACATGACGCTAGTTGAGCCCGAATCGGAGTCAATGACGTATGAAGTTCATCCAAAGTATGAGAAGGATCGAACAGAACTCTTCTATAACAAAATGCACTCCTACTCATCAAGATGGACTGCTGCAAATGTGTAAATATGGCCTGTTTTGGTCCTATATTTTTCATTTCATGCTTTGGTATTGAGCGAAGCAAAAGCACCTCAAGGATAGGCTGGAATCATATGACGGCACTAGGCTTCGTATGTCGTTACTTGCCATGCACGATATGCAAGTAAACAGATCAATGGATCATGTTACTTGGTATGATGACTACAACAAATATCAGAAGATTAAAAAAAACACCGTAATGGAAGCGGATACTGACTAGAAATGAAAGGTTTTGTTAAGGAAACTCTGCAAAAGGGTCCTATCTCATGTACAATGTTAAGGGACCAAAACCCAAACCTTATTTTATTATCTTGATATGTGTTAAAGTGTGATTCAAATTTAGATTTGTGTCCAAATTGGACGCGTTCGCCAATCCTTTGTTAGATGTGGCAATGGCTGACACAACCAACTCTAGTTCGGTTTTCTTCTTCGTTTGGAATTCTGATCCCTAGGCTATGTATGTAGCCATGTAGTCGTATAGTTTAGAAACATCGAATGTCTCATTCTTATAATGTAGGACTGAAATGGCGACAGAGGGGGGTGAATGTCGATTCTTTTAAAAATTATCCCCGCACAAGTACTCACAAGAATTTCCTTTCCAATAGCTATAAAAGCTATGAACAGGAAATTCAATTGCTTACTGGAAATTTAAACTAACAGGACAGACAAGCCAAAGCAAAAAAGAAAAAGCAAGCAAAAAGATAAGCTAACAAAGGAGAGAGCCAAAAACTAAAAGAGTAAAGCAAAAGAGAGCTGCCCCAAAAGAAAACTGAAAAGGAGAGGAGCTTTAGGGCCTGTTTGGTTCACGTACGAGTAGAGCCTGGCTCGTATTTGAGAGCCAGGCTCTCGTGGGATAGGTTGAGCGCATGCAACGCTGTCGTGTTTGGTTCACGTACGAGTAGAGTCTGGCTGAGAAGAGATATTGTTTGGTTGCCTGTACGAAGATATGTTGCATGAGATAAAAATAATATAAGATTATGATTATGAAGATATGTTATATGAGATGTTCGTATCTTATTATATCTTAAACTTCTTCAAAACACGTTAATAATACTTGATATTTACTAATATACACTAATAACATCATCAACTGACTAATCACCTGCATCCCGCGAGCCTGGCTCCCCAGAAACATCCGATTCCCACATTTCTCCAGAGCCTGGCTGCGGGGGGAATCTTGCATGAGCAGAGCCAGGCTGAACCCAGCGACCAGGCAACCAAACAAGGAGACCCTGCATCCGGCCAGCCTGGTTCAACCGGATGCAGGCAACCAAACAGGCCCTTAAAATCTGCAGCCGAATAGTCTTTTGCTCTGCATAGTGTTGTCATTGAGTGCATGTTACAGCCGAATAGCAATTGAGAACTAGCTGCAACTAGGACTTTTGTTTACTGTCAACAGCAAGAGTTCCGGACTGCATGCAACACTAATAAAATCATCCTAGATCAACAAACAAGCAGCAAAAATTTCAGCCAAAAAGGAGCTCATTTGGACTGCATGCAGTAGGGTCAAACACAGCACAAAAATGAACAAAAATATAACTTCTTCTCTCATGTGCTATTCGGCCAAAAGAAGAGCATGCAGCCAGCTTGCTTGCCGCACAAAGGACCAACTGAAAGACTAAGAGAGGAGAAAATGCAACACAAGAAACTTGGGATCAGAAAGAGAAGAGGCTTCACATCAAGAACACAAACAAGAACCTCTTGCCAAGAAATCAAGCCATCTCAACACAAGATTTCATAAAAACGATACGGGGACATACATGATTGATATAGAGTGTTCACATCTCAATCTATCTTCTCCCTCTCAATCCTCAAGAACACCAAGAGCTACACATGGTTCTTGGGAGGAACACACACATACACACATGGAGAGACCCAAATAAACCCTAACTTTTACACTCACTCTCTCTCCAAATTTCAGCACGCATCTCCCTCTCTATTTATAGCCTCCACTAATGGGTTTGCACCATGCTTTACCCATTAGGCCTTCAACAACTCGGCGCTTTATCCAAACCCGCTTCCTTTTGTGCCGCTTTGCGTTTTTACCGAAACGCCCCTCGCGCACCTTCCAGGAAGCTTCCTCATCCCTTGCCTAGCAAGCCACGCAGCTTCGCCGTCTTCGGCACACCTCGACCGTTCTGACCTCAGCGCCACCTGCGCCTAGTCCGGTCCATCGTGCCTCGCCACGACTCCACCTCGAGTCCACGTCGTCTTCGACAAATCCCGACCGTTTTGACCTCAGCGCCACCTGCGCCTAGTCCGGTCCTCCGTGTCTCGCCACGACTCCACTCGATGTTCTGCAGCCACACAGACAAGAAACGCGTCAAATAGCACCGCTCGACACATGAAAACGTAAATAGCATCAAAACACCATACTTACGCATGAAGAAGTCCAAACCTGTCGAATCACTGGAATATACATTTTAAGTCCATACGACCAAGTTTGACCAAGTCCAACCGAGCCCGTTGCACTACGCAACGTCAAGGTCCGAACCACCCCAAACCAAACTCGACTTTCCTAAACCTATGTCAATTACTCATCATACACACGGGATGACCTCCACATGGTCTCTCATATAATTCTCTTTATATAATGAATTCCGCCTTTATACATTCGTGGTTTTTTCTATAAGGGGTTTCCATGTTAAATTCGTGTTTCATTCTTTCGATCATCTAATTTCACTATGTGTTTGATAACAAGTGATACCAGAGGTCTATGTTTGAAACTCAAGCCGCTACTGTAAGAGGAGGCAACCCCGGGGACAGCACCTGTGTGGCATCATTGAGGACACCCAGATTAGCATAGCGCGGCATATCGCCGTTGATCGGCCACTCAGTGTTTATCCTGCAAATGTCGAATCCAGAGCGGGGCAATCTCCTCCATGTCCAAAGCGAAGCCAACGTCCGTGTCAAGAAAGAAGAAAGGCTGTCTGCTCGTCACGTATCCTGAGGAAGCCATTGACATACAAGCCTCACCGTTGTCTATCGTCGAGAAGAAGCTATCTAGGGTCCAGCATCAAAACCCAGCAACATCAAGCCCGAGAAGAAGTGAAGAGGATGTCAGCTTCGTGGCTTGGATTTTCTGGGTGTTTTTTTGGCGACTTTTGCTATGCGCGAACACACACCAAAGTGTACCAAGGAGGTTGCATATTACAGCTAAGTGCACATGAATAACTGTACTAGGATATTCCAACAGCCTTGACTCGGTGATTTTGACTCGCTTAATTAGACTCTGTTCTGTGACTCGACTCCATACTAAGCGTCGACTAGCGTTCCACCCCCGTGGCTGTTCCAACGCTAGATCTGCAGATATCATCATTTGCGCCACCCAGCTAGAACCAGGTATAAAAGGGGAGGAGTCATGTAATCTGATTAATGCGATAAGTAAAAGAAGAGAAAAAAATCCTTGAGTGTCGACTTCATTGAGTAATCTCGTAGACGTAGTCGAAGTCGACTTACGACCATGGCAAATGTGGTCGGAGGGGCTTACGACCACGACAAAACATCAGCAGGTGTGGTCGGAAGGCATTCGATCATGACAAACCTGAAGAAGACGTGGTCGGGAGGTGATACGACCATGGCGGAGAAAGTTTGAGGGTGATCGGAAGACGTACGACCGCAGCAAAAATAGTTTGAACGTGGTCGTAAGGGCGCTCGACCAAGTTGAAGAAGATTGAACGTGGTCGTAAGGGCGTTCGACCATGTTGAAGAAGAGTTGAACGTGGTCGTAAGGGTGTTCGACCACGTTGAAGAAGAGTTGAACGTAGTCGTAAGGCCGTTCGACCACGTTGTGAAGGCTTCAACCACGGTGTGAGTGGTCGGAAGGGGCTGCGACTGCGCCGTGAAGATTGAACGTGGTCGGAAGGGACTCCGACCACGTTGTAAGGAAGAGAACGTGGTCGAAAGGGTGTTTCGACCACGGTGAACAGTGGTCGACAGCATCACTGTGTGATCGTAGAGAGTTACGATCACGGTTATTTGAGCACGATCGAAGGAAGGGTAGGACAGCGGCAGAGAAACACGGTCGAACGGCAGCGGGAGGCAATCGTAAGCTCTCGAAACCGGTCATAAGCGATCGTAAGCGGTCGTAAAGTCCTGGGAGCAGTCGTAATGATTGCAACAGGGAGAACTCGGAAGTGCTTTTGACCACGGTGTGAGTGGTCAGAAGAGGCTGCAACTGCGCCAAGAAGACTTGAACGTGGTCGGAAGGGACTCCGACCACGTTGTAAGGAAGTGAACATGGTCGAAAGGGTGTTTCGACCATGGTGAACAATGATCGACAGAATCACTGCATGATCGTAGAGAGCTGCGATTACGGTAATTCGAGCGAGGTCGAAGGAAGATCAGCGCAGTGGCAGAGAAGAGCGGTCGAAACTTCAGCGGAAGCTTTCCGACTACGAAGTCAGAGCGATCGAAGCGATCGGAGGAGCTGTCTGAGTGGTCGAACGGTAGTGGGAGGCGGTCGTAACCGGTCGTAAGCGGTCGGAAAGTCCTGGGAGCAATCGTAAAGATTGCAACACTTTTAGACTTTTGCGAAACTTAAGAAAGCAAAAGGGTGGGATTATTTTGGTTTTCTTTTCTTGATTTATTGATGTGTGGTGGGCTTATTTCTCTGCAGCTTGACTTTGATTTATTCCCTTGTAGCCAGGAGAGCATATATTGGGTTAATTGCATGCGATATGGGCATGCGTGCATAGCCACATGTGTTTGTCAATGTTGGTTGTGTCTCTAGTGGTACCGTGATCTCTCTACTGATTTGTTGATAGGTTCATGAGAGGTGGAATCAGTTTATATGGCCTGGATCTCCATTTGTATGTATCAATCTCAGGATAAGTAAGAACAGGTTCGTCTTCCAACATATATAGCTAGATATGCTCGGTGTGACCGTATGGCTCTTGTTCTTTCTTCTACTGTGCTTTTTGGCGTTTGTGTTGATCTGAACATGAGATTAGGCTTTTCGACTTTGGAGCTCTTGCAGATCGTCAGTTGAGTACTGATCAATTTTCGGCGTTGTGTTTTCCTATCTCTGTCTCTCTCTCTCTCTCTCTGATCTGTCTCTGTTAGAATCCTTAAATGTTCAGAAGATGATCGATATACCTGATACGATTTTTGCAGGATCTGTATCTGTTACTATATTTACTTATGATAGCCTTTACTTGGTATATCTACATGTCTTCTCTGGAAACTAGTAATACTTGCTTGAGTGGATAAATTTAGGTAGCTATATACGTACATCTATTTGAGTGGATTTTATTATCTGAAAACTTAAGTAAACTGATTCCTGAGAGGAGAAATTAATTAGGCTACTGTTTTATTTGGCAATTATATATATCTATGTATTTTAGTTGTTCTGTACATGTATGCATAACTTAAGTTAATTCATTTTTTCGACTTTATGTTCCATAAACTGAAGCTTAGTTTGATTGCGCTCTATGATTTAAGTCATGCATTAGGCGTTTGTTTTCTTATTTCCTGGAGAACTCATTTTGCTTCAATATTCCCAGTTCTCTTGCCAGTTCTCTTGCATGTTTCTGGAGCACTCTGATCGATATCATTATTATGAAGATGAAAAATTAAGGACCATATGTTGATTCTTTCTAGGTAGCGCACATCGATCGATCTGTTATTTTGGAAAGTTTGTCTAAGCTAGTAATCCAATATTAGTGTACGTGTGCCTAATTTTACTTCTGTTTTTTTTTGTATTTAAACAGTGGCCATCCAAGACTGTAAACCAGATGTAAAAAGTTAAGGGACCTGATTTCATGAACACATGACCTACTTAGCTTAAATGTTAGTGATGTAAGGTGATGGTATATGATTTTTCATGGGAAAAAGCTTATATGTGATCTTCTAGTGCTAATGGATATTAGTCTCTGTGTATACAGTTATATGCACCATTACCTGTAATTATGTTGTGCTGATTGATCGTGGAGCCATTAACTAATTTGAAGTTGGAAGTTCCTTTTCAAATAAAAGCATATGTATTGCAATATTTGCCACATAGTTGTACGAAAATTTTGGCTAGTTGATGTTAATGCAAACTCATCTTCTTCCCCTTGTCTTTCCCAATCCCAACCGCTGTAATTCCTCCCTACTGCCCATGGCCACCGCCGTGGTGCACTCACCGGACGCCACCACCTCTGTGCTCCCCAATCCATATGCACCACCACCGGTCCACCTTGCGCTTGCCTGGTCAAAGATATGTCTCTTAATTTTATCAAAGATTTTATCTTTCGAATTTTTTTCCTTGCCTTGTTAAAGATTTTATCCTTCGGCTTAATATGGGTGTTTAGGAAGACGATGTGATCTTCTTGGAGCAAACTTTGGGATATTTTCCCTGAAAAATGCCTCAAAATTGTGATTTTTTCACCTGGGTAGCCAAATTTTGCACCGACAACTGAACTGTCCCCCAAACAAGCACCACATATTTGCTACTGCTAAACCCCAAAACAAATGCAGGATCGGCTCCAGACGGTGCCCAGATGTCAAACCACAGATACTTTTCGTTGTTGTAAATTTTGTGGTTCCATTTTTTTTTCTTGATTGGACTTTGGTGACTTAGGTGAGATGTATCTGTCAACGACCATGTACAGGATAGCTCTTCACGCTTTCAGCGTTTCTGTTGTAACAGGCCAGCCACGTTCTCAGGCTCCCTAGATTATAGGATCGATTGTTATGAACGACTGGCTGGCCAGAGCTTTGCTCTTGTATATGTACCTCCACTGAGTATAATGGAACTTGAGCTGTCTTCTCCAATTCTCATCTCTTACATGGTATCAGATTATTATTGATCCACTTCTCCACCTTCCGCTGCTCCTGGCCATGGCGAGTCCCACCGGCTCCATCTCCTCTGTCGGCACCAACCCATTCGCCGTGGCCAACGAACCTGCTCCTCCCCCAGCCTCCACGCTTGTTCTCATCAACATCCACAGCCACGTCCCTGTAATTCTCGCCACAGACGAAGGCAATTTCCGTCAGTGGCGTTCCTTCTTCGAGCTCACAATCAAGAAGTTTGGTCTGGTTAATCATATCGATGGCACAGTCGACGCCGCTGCCATGATTGATGATCCGGAGTGGCTGCAGATTGATTCCTGCATCGTCTCGTGGCTCTACTCCACGGTGTCCAAAGACATCTGGAACTATGTCTATAAGCCGCGCAGCTCCGCCTACACCGCATGGTCCGCCATCACCGGGCAGTTCCTGGACAACAGCCTTCAACGCGCCGTGTATGCCCAGCAGGAGTTTCACAGTCTCTTCCAGGGCGACATGTCCATCGGCGAGTACTGCGGCCGCCTCAAGCGCCTCGCTGACACCCTCTACGACTGCGGCGCCGCCGTCTCCGATCCGGCACTCGTCATCAACACTCTGCGCGGCCTGAACAACAAATTCAGTCAGGCCATCGCCGTGCTCTCCACCATGACGCCGCCGCCGACGTTCCTCTACACCAAGTCCTATCTGATGCAGGAGGAACACCGCATCAAGCACTCACTTCAGATGGAGGCCCAGACAAACGATGTGTAACGCCCCCGTTTCCAGGGGCGCGTACGGACACGGCACTCCGCAACTATTCACGCATGAACAGTTATGAAGTGTCGCGCAAGAGTATACCATTGCATGCTTACAACAAAAGACCAGCATATATTTCACATAAGGATTAACATCCATTTTCAACAGCGGGGCGTGCAAGCCCAAAGTATAATTACATTACAGATGCTCCAAGATCCGCTTGAGCGCGGCCAAGACCTAAAGCCACGGGTCCTCGTCGAAGAAGAGGCCCTCAGGGACGTCCTCGACGGGGAGACCTTCACCTTCGTCTTGATCCTCTAAAAAGTTGATTAAGCAAGCCGTGAGCCAAACAACCGGCTCAGCAAATCCCAAAGGGATTCTATTTTACTACATGCACGGAACATCAAAGGAGGGGAAATATATTTGGTTTATTAACTTTGAGTGGATGCAGTTTTATTTGCAAACATTTTATAAAATGGACTCAAAACTACTTCTTAAGATCTCAGGGGTTTTTCATGAAGAGTTCATTAACCAACTAATCCAGTTAAAGTATGTACAAAACTACTTAAGCTTCGCTGCTGGAATCACCCAAGTGACACAGCTCCAATAACCGGGAGCACGGCGTATTCGAATACCATTTATTTGACTCTGCAGAGTTTGCTCAGCTTTACCCACACGCACCCTTAACCCTCATGACTGAGTTAAGGAGCCGGGTCTTTTCGCTGCTCAACCCTTGGTATACACTCCACCCGATAGATAATAATCCCGCACATCCTCGGGCGTTCGTTGGCCCTCGCGGAACGCCGGTCCCGAGTTGTGAGGACCTATCGTTGTCTTGCACTGACTCCCAATGCGGGGTTTCACTTAAGTTGAGCAGGTACTAAACCAGGGTTGACAAGTCAACACCTGTGGTTGAGCGTTCACTATGACATTTGCTCAGCGTAAGGGTTCCAATCCTTATATTTTCACATGGCCCGCAACCTTACCAGGCCCGCAACCCAACCTAGGGTAAGAGTTGGGTGAACAATCATCTTGCGATGCACCACAACCTCCCTACCTTCAACCCTAGGGTAAGAGATGGGTGAATAACCATCTTGCGATGCACCACAACCCCCTTACCCTACCCTGTGCACGACGGCACTCTCCGCTCTAGGGCACGGTGTCCCATACCACCCTACCCTAGAGTCGGGTTTTACAAATTCTGTTGGCTCGCTGCCACGACCTTATTAGTATAAGACTTTTGAGTGATAGTAATAATCTACAGTTATCTAGATTAACAGATAATTATTTCTAGGGATTACAAAGGCATGGCAACAAATTTAACAGGGCATTTGTCGGTGGTAGGTTTAACTACATAACATGTCATTCTAAACATTTTATTTTTATTTTAGAACTAACATTTCAGAACTAGCTCAATGCAAATAATGTATTAACATATTTAAACATTATGGGATACAATATGATCAAAGGATTTGGGACTTGCCGTCTATCCGGATGATTTCTGCGAGCTCGAACGTCGAAGCACCTGGATCTTGAGCCTGCTCTTGAATCTCCGGGATCTCCGATACTAGCGCAAACAATTTAAATAAGTAAATCCGGCTTGCAACTAAACAAGCGAGGAAAAATAATCTAATTAAAAAGAAATAAAATGCATAAACACTCCAAATGGATTTTAGGAATTTTTCTAGGATGAATCTGTGGAAAAGGATTTCACCAGAGGGTCTGGAATAATATTTGGAGCAAAGTGGTGAAATTTGGGAATTTTTGAGATTTTCTGTGATTTTCTGGGATTTATTTGGATTTTCTGGGATTTTGGAAATTCATAAATCGGGGATATTCGGGATGAACAGTAACTGGCCCGGCCGCTTGCTACAGTGCGGCCCGGGAGAGAAAACGGCCCGCTTGGGCGTTCAAACCGCGCGGCCCACGGGAGAGCGCGCGCGCGGCGACGCAGGCCGGGAGGCCACGGCCCAACCCAGCGCGCCCACCCGATTGGGATGGCGGACGCGTGGCCCGCGCGGACGGCGGGGATGCGGGGAGGCGGCGAATCGGTACGGGGCGGATCGGACGGAGGAGAGGCAATGCTTTTATGAAGATCCGGCGGCTGCGGCGAGATTCCATCCGATGGCTCACGTTAAACGGCAACGGGGCAGACGGGCGGATGAGATGGGGCCACGTCGCGGCGAGGGGAGTCGTCTTCCTCCTCTCGCTGCTACAGTGCTCCCGGGCGGTGGTTACGGTGGCGATGGCGGACCGGGCGTTAGGGAGCTTGCCGGTGGTAACGGAAGGTGCCAATGGGGAGAGCCCACTACGGTGAGCCCATTTTGGGGCGTTGGAGGGTGAGGGAACCCACGGAGAGAGCGGGAGGCAGATGGGGGAGGTTTCGGCTCTCCGGCGGTGGAGGGGTCACCGGAGCCGGTAGGGGTCGAATCGGCGGTGGTTTCACGGTCTCGGAGACTCGAGGCTCACATTAGTGGCGGCGGGGTTAGCTGAGGAGCGTCGAGGAGGGCTGGCCACGGGCGCACGGTAGGGGCGGCGGTGAGCTTCGGCGGCGGCGTTCCACAGGGCTCCACCTGGCCAAACAAGGGTACCAATGAGGTTAGGAAGTAATGGAGAAGCTCTGGGTGGAATCAATCGGGAAATGGAGGGAGGAGGAGGGAGATCCACTCTGCGGTGTCACCGGCGCAGGGGGCGATGGCGGCGGCGATTGAGGCGACGGGGAATCAATCGGTAGCTTGGGGAGGTGCACGGGAGCAGTGGGAAGCGAATGGGAGCGGTGGGGAGCTCTGGAAATCAAAGGAATGGGAGGGAGGCAGAGAGGGGCTTTTAAGCTCGGTGGAGAGAGGGGGAATCCGAGGGGGAGGAGAGGGAGCCTTCGGGGAGAAGGAACGGGCGCGGCGCCGGGAGTCAACAGAGGTGGACGGGGCTGGTGGAGGGTCTCTTCCGCGCAATGGGGGTGACGCCAGGCCCTGCGGCGGCTTAAAGGCGACGCGATGGGAGCAGGTGGGCGGCGGGCATGGCGGAGGCGCGTCCGCGCGCAGGCGAGGGAGGAGGCGGCCTCTGGCAAGTGGGGTCGGGCGCAGGCGGGCAGCGCCACGTGGCGCGGAAGCTCTGCCGGCCGACGTCGGGGCGCAGAGGGAGGATCCGAGGGAGGCGCAGGCGGTGCGGCCGTGCGGGAGCGACGAGCTCGGGCACGGGTGCTGCGCACGCGCGAGGGAAAGCGGGGAGGAGGCGGGCGCCAGCAGGAGAAGAGAAGGGGGCGGGCGCCAGAGAGGAGGGGGAGGCGGGAAAGGAGAGGGCGCCAGCAAGAAGAGGTGGCAGTTAGCCGAAAAGGGAAAGCGGAAAACAGCAGGACTTTCCCAAAAGGGAAAGTTTCAGATTTTCACTCAAAAATGCAGCAAAATCACAAATTTTCTGGTTTGAATTTTTGGGGCTTTTCAACCTACCCCCCTTAAAAGAATCTCGACCCCGAGATTAACTTGGTCCAGGGAGTAAGTTGGGAAAAATCTCGCTGCAAGTCTGACTCTCGTTCCCAGGTGGTCTCGTCCGCTGTGTGATTCTTCCACTGTACTCTGCAAAATCTGACATTTTTGTTTCTGAGCTGCCTTTCTGACGTCTGAAGGATTTGTAGTGGTTCTTCAGCACCTGTGCAGTCATCTCGTAATTCAATATCTGACAATGGCACTTCGTCTGTTGGCTATCGTAGACACTTTCGAAGCTGAGATACGTGGAACACGTTGAGGATTCTGGATAAGTTGGGCGGGGCTGCACTTGATAAGCTACTTCCCCAACTCGTCCAATTTTTCAAATGGTCCCACCTATCTTGGTGCTAATTTGCCCTTGACTTGAAATCTCTTGACTATTTTGAATGGTGTGACCTTGATATAGACGAAGTTTCCAACTTCGAAGCTCAAGTCTTTCCTGCGGTTATCTGCATAGCTCTTCTGTCGGTCTTGGGCAATCTTGAGTCTATCTCTGATAATTCTGACATGTGTTTCTGCATCTTGAACAATCTGGGGACCAATAAGTTGTCGCTCTCCTGTTTCTGTCCAATTCAGAGGGGTTCTGCATTTTCTGTCATTAAGTGCTTCAAACGGTGCCTTTTGGATGCTGGCTTGATAGCTGTTGTTGTATAAGAACTGAGCAAATGGTAAGCAGGTTTTCTATGCTGCACCATATACGATTGCACAAGCTCTCGACATATCTTCTACAATCTGGCTGGTTTTCTCTGTCTGTACATCTGTCTATGGGTGATATGCTGAGCTGAAGTTCAAATCGGTGCCCATAGCTTTCGCAATTTCCCCCAAAACTTGGAGGTAAATTGTACTCCTCTATCTGACACAATTTTCTTGGGAACTCCATGTAATGTCACTATTCTGGTCAAATACAGTTCGGCAAGTTTATCCTTCCCATAGGTTTGCTTAATCGGGAGGAAATAAGTCACCTTGGTCAATCTATCGACAATGACCCAGATAACATCATATCCCTCACGAGTCTTGAGGAGTCCAGTAATGAAGTCCATGCCGATACTATCCCATTTCCATTCGGGTATTGGCAAAGGTTGCAACAATCCCGATGGCTTCTGGTGATCTATCTTGATCTGTTGGCAAACATCACATTTAGCTACATACTCTGCTACTTCTTCCTTCATCTTGTGCTGCTTTCATCTGATCTGTCAGCAATGGTTGGAGTCCCAACGCTGCCATACTGCCTTGTTCAGTGATCACCCAATTTAGCCGTAGGATATCTCATTGCAACTCTGGTGGGTACTCTGTTGTGCTGACTTTGCTTGGACGAGTCTTTTGTCTAAGGGTATCGGCCACTACATTTGCTTTGCTCGGTCGATATTGGAGATCAATGTCATAGTCTTCATTCAACTCTAGCCATCTCCGCTGTCTCATATTCAACTCTGGCTGTGTGAACAAGTATTTCAAGTTCTTGTGCTCTGAGGACATCTCACAACAATTCCCTAGCAGGTAGTGCCGCCAAATTTTGAATGCATGCACCACAGCTGCCAGTTCTAAATTGTGTGTGTGGGGTAATTCTCTTCATGTGGCTTCAGTTGTCTGGATACATAGGCAACAACTTCCCTGTTTTGCGTCAGCATATATCCCAAACCCTGCTTTGAAGCGTCACAATAGCTTTGAAATTCTTTCTCTGGGTTGGGCAAAATCAACACTGGTGTTGTTGTCAACTTGGTCTTCAACAGCTGAAAACTCGCTTCACAAGCATATGTCCATGTGAATGGCCCGTCTTTCCTCAGTAGTTGAGTGAGTGGACGGAAATCTTGGAGAATCCTTCTATGAATTGGCGATAATAGCCTGCCAATCCAAGAAAGCTCCTCACTTCTGTCACTGTCTTGGACTGTTTCCGTTCCATAACTGCGACTATCTTTTCTGGGTCAACCCTGACTCTATCTTCTGATATAATGTGACCCAAGAAAGCAATTTATTTCAGTCAAAAACTGTATCTGTCGAACTTGGCATACAACTGGTGTTCTCTCAATCTGGTCAAAGCTATGTGCAAGTGCTCCTTGTGCTCTTCTTCATTCTTGGAGTAAATCAGAATATTGTCAATGAAGACAATCACAAATCGATCCAATTTGTCCCTATGCACCAGATTCATAAGGTTCATGAAATACGCTGGCACATTGGTTAAACCAAAGGGCACGACCGTGAACTCAAATAATCCGTATCTGGTGATGAAGGCGGTCTTCTCTCGATCTTGCTCTCGGATCTTGAGCTGATGTTAGCCCGAGCGCAAATCGATCTGGGAGACAACTTTGGCACCCTTAAGCTGATTAAACAGGTCATCAATTCTTGGGAGGGGGGTACTTGTTTTGATTGTGACAGTATTTAAACCTCTGTAATCAACACACATTCTCAGCTCACCATTCTTCTCCTTCACAAATAACACTGGGGCTGACCAAGGTGAAACACTTGGTCTTATAAATTCTTTTTCTAGTAGTTCATCTAATTGCTTCTCCAATTCTTTCAACTCACTAGCTGATATTCTGTACTGGTGCTTCGCAATTGGCCTGGTGCGTGGAACCAACTCTATGGCAAGTCCTTCTTGTCTATCAGGGGTCTGCCTGGCAATTTTTCTGGAAACTCATCTGGGTATTCTTGTACTACTGATACTTGATCAGGTGTGGCTGCTATCATGTTGATCATGCGTCTTTTTGCATCCTTCAATACCTCTCGGTCTGTCTCTACTATCACTTTCTGACCTTCAGGATTAGCCAAGGATACCATTTTGATCTCACAATCTACCTTGCCTTTATTCTTGGCTAACCAGTTCATGCCCCAGATGGAGTCTAATCCGGACATATCTAATTGCAATTAGTCCGTTCTAAAGTCTACCCCGTAGATTCTTATATTAAGTCCCGCACAACCACTGTGGGACTCCATTCTAATCCAGGGGGTTTCAACCACATAAGATCTTGGCAAGGAAGTAGAAGGCAACTGATTTATGGAAGCAAAACTCTACGAAATAAGCGAATGCGTTGCACCAGGGTCAAGTAAAATCAATGCAGGTATGGTGTTGATTGGGAACATACCGGCAATGACGTCACTAGCTTCAGCTGCATCTTCTGCGGACACATGATTTACTCTTGTATAGAATGTGGGTCTGGTGCGGCCTTCACTTCTGCTTGCGGATGTGAAGTTGGCTGTGCCTGCGGGGGATTGAGGTTCGGTTGCTTTGACCTGTGGATAGCCTCCTTCGGGGGTACTAGAGCCTGACTGCGACTCTGTTTCCTGCTGCTGCTGGTTTTGGAATTGGAGTTTAGCTGCATCTGATTTCAAACTCTTCCTGGGACACTGATGCTTGTAGTGTCCAGTCTCTCCACAATGGAAACATGCATCTGTCCTTCGTGGACAGCTGCTAGCAAGATGCTTGCCACCACAGGTGAGGCACTTGTTGGCGTGTGGTAAGGGAGTGGCGTGCTGCTGAGATTGTCCGGACTGGGTCTTCGGTAGCATTACATACTGTCGGGAGGATGGGGATCGAAATGAGGATGATCCCGAGGTCTTGCTTCGCTGGGCACTATGCGAAGAAGACTGAGATTTGTGCACTGCCTTACGTTTCCTGTAATCTTCCATTTCACCTCTAGCCTCTTCTGAAGTAATCAGGCTGTCCACCATATCGTGCAGGTCTTTGAACTTCATGGATGAAATATGGAACTTCAATGGCTGTTGCAGTCCTGCTCGAAACTTGCTCATTTTCTTATCCTCGCTGTCAACATCCTCCGGAGCAAACCGGGACAAGTGGTTAAATTGATGCAAGTATTCCATAACAGTGCGTCCACCTTGTTTAAGCGCTAGGAATTCTCGGCGCTTAGCCTCCATAATGCCATCTGGTATGTGTGCCTCGCGGAAAGCCTTTGAAAAACCTTCCCAACTGACTTCTCTATTCTGTAGGGTGCGTTGATAGTTGATCCACCAGGTTGCTGCAGCGCCCTGCAACTGATGGGATGCGTATAATACTTTCTCCTTATCATCACATTGTGCTGTTTGAAGCTTCCTTTCCACGTCCACAAGCCAATCCTCAGCCACTATGGGGTCAGCTGAGGTGAAAAAGACTGGTGGACGTGTTTTCATAAAATCTGCCCATCGGGTGGAAATTGGTGCACCCTCCCGAGGAACATTGCTTCCACCTTGAATTCCCGGAGATCTGGCTGCAATCTGTTCAATCAATCTGGCATGTTGATCCAACACTCGTAATATATTCTGCTCTCCTTGATGTCGATTCTGCTCCAACATTGCTATCACTCTGGCCAATGTGGTTTGATCTGTGGCAGGTGCACCCTGCCCGTTGGTCTGACCACTCTGCTCTGCCGGATCCATCTGCCAATTGGGAGCTTGAAGTCAGCTTTGCAGCGGCTTTGGCAATCAAGAGGGGATAAGTAAGACATCGAATTTTCAAGGTAAGTATAGGATGAAAAAGGTAAGAACGAGAGCGAAAGGGGACAGGAGAAGGCTTTGAACTGAGAGGGATTACTGATAATTAAGCAAACAACATACAAGATAATGAACATAGATTTACAATATGCAAGTGGCACACAAACCTCTTAGGGTTCATGATTTCACCTGCTTTACATTACAAAAGTACTGCTACTACTCAGGGTCAGTCTAGTCTAGCGAACAACGGCTACTCTTCCAGCTGCCGAGAAGCGAAATTTTGAAGCTAGACAAGAGGGGCAATAAACATTTTGCAAAAAGAAAACTTAAGCAGAAGAAAACTAAGATAGATAAGGTAGCAACAAGAGAGGAAAAGACAGCAATAATACTTATGTTTTTCGTAAACCCCTTTTTATGGCTTTAAATTAAGTTTTGCGATAAAATCGCGTCCTAGTTTGCCTTAGGTCTTAACCTACGGTCAAGAGCCTGCTCTGATACCACTTCTTGTAACGCCCCCGTTTCCAGGGGCGCGTACGGACACGGCACTCCGCAACTATTCACGCATGAACAGTTATGAAGTGTCGCGCAAGAGTATACCATTGCATGCTTACAACAAAAGACCAGCATATATTTCACATAAGGATTAACATCCATTTTCAACAGCGGGGCGTGCAAGCCCAAAGTATAATTACATTACAGATGCTCCAAGATCCGCTTGAGCGCGGCCAAGACCTAAAGCCACGGGTCCTCGTCGAAGAAGAGGCCCTCAGGGACGTCCTCGACGGGGAGACCTTCACCTTCGTCTTGATCCTCTAAAAAGTTGATTAAGCAAGCCGTGAGCCAAACAACCGGCTCAGCAAATCCCAAAGGGATTCTATTTTACTACATGCACGGAACATCAAAGGAGGGGAAATATATTTGGTTTATTAACTTTGAGTGGATGCAGTTTTATTTGCAAACATTTTATAAAATGGACTCAAAACTACTTCTTAAGATCTCAGGGGTTTTTCATGAAGAGTTCATTAACCAACTAATCCAGTTAAAGTATGTACAAAACTACTTAAGCTTCGCTGCTGGAATCACCCAAGTGACACAGCTCCAATAACCGGGAGCACGGCGTATTCGAATACCATTTATTTGACTCTGCAGAGTTTGCTCAGCTTTACCCACACGCACCCTTAACCCTCATGACTGAGTTAAGGAGCCGGGTCTTTTCGCTGCTCAACCCTTGGTATACACTCCACCCGATAGATAATAATCCCGCACATCCTCGGGCGTTCGTTGGCCCTCGCGGAACGCCGGTCCCGAGTTGTGAGGACCTATCGTTGTCTTGCACTGACTCCCAATGCGGGGTTTCACTTAAGTTGAGCAGGTACTAAACCAGGGTTGACAAGTCAACACCTGTGGTTGAGCGTTCACTATGACATTTGCTCAGCGTAAGGGTTCCAATCCTTATATTTTCACATGGCCCGCAACCTTACCAGGCCCGCAACCCAACCTAGGGTAAGAGTTGGGTGAACAATCATCTTGCGATGCACCACAACCTCCCTACCTTCAACCCTAGGGTAAGAGATGGGTGAATAACCATCTTGCGATGCACCACAACCCCCTTACCCTACCCTGTGCACGACGGCACTCTCCGCTCTAGGGCACGGTGTCCCATACCACCCTACCCTAGAGTCGGGTTTTACAAATTCTGTTGGCTCGCTGCCACGACCTTATTAGTATAAGACTTTTGAGTGATAGTAATAATCTACAGTTATCTAGATTAACAGATAATTATTTCTAGGGATTACAAAGGCATGGCAACAAATTTAACAGGGCATTTGTCGGTGGTAGGTTTAACTACATAACATGTCATTCTAAACATTTTATTTTTATTTTAGAACTAACATTTCAGAACTAGCTCAATGCAAATAATGTATTAACATATTTAAACATTATGGGATACAATATGATCAAAGGATTTGGGACTTGCCGTCTATCCGGATGATTTCTGCGAGCTCGAACGTCGAAGCACCTGGATCTTGAGCCTGCTCTTGAATCTCCGGGATCTCCGATACTAGCGCAAACAATTTAAATAAGTAAATCCGGCTTGCAACTAAACAAGCGAGGAAAAATAATCTAATTAAAAAGAAATAAAATGCATAAACACTCCAAATGGATTTTAGGAATTTTTCTAGGATGAATCTGTGGAAAAGGATTTCACCAGAGGGTCTGGAATAATATTTGGAGCAAAGTGGTGAAATTTGGGAATTTTTGAGATTTTCTGTGATTTTCTGGGATTTATTTGGATTTTCTGGGATTTTGGAAATTCATAAATCGGGGATATTCGGGATGAACAGTAACTGGCCCGGCCGCTTGCTACAGTGCGGCCCGGGAGAGAAAACGGCCCGCTTGGGCGTTCAAACCGCGCGGCCCACGGGAGAGCGCGCGCGCGGCGACGCAGGCCGGGAGGCCACGGCCCAACCCAGCGCGCCCACCCGATTGGGATGGCGGACGCGTGGCCCGCGCGGACGGCGGGGATGCGGGGAGGCGGCGAATCGGTACGGGGCGGATCGGACGGAGGAGAGGCAGTGCTTTTATGAAGATCCGGCGGCTGCGGCGAGATTCCATCCGATGGTTCACGTTAAACGGCAACGGGGCAGACGGGCGGATGAGATGGGGCCACGTCGCGGCGAGGGGAGTCGTCTTCCTCCTCTCGCTGCTACAGTGCTCCCGGGCGGTGGTTACGGTGGCGATGGCGGACCGGGCGTTAGGGAGCTTGCCGGTGGTAACGGAAGGTGCCAATGGGGAGAGCCCACTACGGTGAGCCCATTTTGGGGCGTTGGAGGGTGAGGGAACCCACGGAGAGAGCGGGAGGCAGATGGGGGAGGTTTCGGCTCTCCGGCGGTGGAGGGGTCACCGGAGCCGGTAGGGGTCGAATCGGCGGTGGTTTCACGGTCTCGGAGACTCGAGGCTCACATTAGTGGCGGCGGGGTTAGCTGAGGAGCGTCGAGGAGGGCTGGCCACGGGCGCACGGTAGGGGCGGCGGTGAGCTTCGGCGGCGGCGTTCCACAGGGCTCCACCTGGCCAAACAAGGGTACCAATGAGGTTAGGAAGTAATGGAGAAGCTCTGGGTGGAATCAATCGGGAAATGGAGGGAGGAGGAGGGAGATCCACTCTGCGGTGTCACCGGCGCAGGGGGCGATGGCGGCGGCGATTGAGGCGACGGGGAATCAATCGGTAGCTTGGGGAGGTGCACGGGAGCAGTGGGAAGCGAATGGGAGCGGTGGGGAGCTCTGGAAATCAAAGGAATGGGAGGGAGGCAGAGAGGGGCTTTTAAGCTCGGTGGAGAGAGGGGGAATCCGAGGGGGAGGAGAGGGAGCCTTCGGGGAGAAGGAACGGGCGCGGCGCCGGGAGTCAACAGAGGTGGACGGGGCTGGTGGAGGGTCTCTTCCGCGCAATGGGGGTGACGCCAGGCCCTGCGGCGGCTTAAAGGCGACGCGATGGGAGCAGGTGGGCGGCGGGCATGGCGGAGGCGCGTCCGCGCGCAGGCGAGGGAGGAGGCGGCCTCTGGCAAGTGGGGTCGGGCGCAGGCGGGCAGCGCCACGTGGCGCGGAAGCTCTGCCGGCCGACGTCGGGGCGCAGAGGGAGGATCCGAGGGAGGCGCAGGCGGTGCGGCCGTGCGGGAGCGACGAGCTCGGGCACGGGTGCTGCGCACGCGCGAGGGAAAGCGGGGAGGAGGCGGGCGCCAGCAGGAGAAGAGAAGGGGGCGGGCGCCAGAGAGGAGGGGGAGGCGGGAAAGGAGAGGGCGGCAGCAAGAAGAGGTGGCAGTTAGCCGAAAAGGGAAAGCGGAAAACAGCAGGACTTTCCCAAAAGGGAAAGTTTCAGATTTTCACTCAAAAATGCAGCAAAATCACAAATTTTCTGGTTTGAATTTTTGGGGCTTTTCACGATGTTTACAGAATATCATAGCTGTATCAGCCTCTATTTAATCTTTTGTATATAGTTGGAAACCTGCACACATCTCCCTTGATGCAGTTATCTTGTTCCCGTACCATTACTGGAAGAAGCAAAATAATTAATCTCCATGAAATTTCGACACCGCTAAAACCAAAAATTTCTTTAACATCAAGGTTCTCTTCTGTGATTCACTCGTTCAAGTATATCTTTATACATACATGAACTTAAGTAAATGATGGAATATGTACAAACAATCATCTTATACATATGAATCTCTGTAACCGCAGAGATTTTATACAGTCAGTGGTAGATTTTACAGATGTTGGTCCGGATTCTGAAACCTGCTAGGTAATGCCATCTTTCACACATAATAATATGGTCTAATACACGAGTTTCTCTAAATTCTTCCGGTAGTTTCCTCTGTAATACAGCCAGAAAGGACTGCATACCCATGGAAACTAGATCCAACTAGAGGGGTTCAAATCTCTGCTGGATCTACGAAGTCAGAACCCCCCTTACTGGCAGCAATATTCTCAAGTAGCAGCAGTTAACCCAGCAGAGGAGCTATCAATCTCATCACTGTGTTGATTGGCGATCATCTGTGGGAATACTATGCATGTTTCTAGTGTACATCATTGTTGTGCAACCCATTGCATCATCACCGAAACCATATGCTTCAAAAAAGGGCCTGCAAATGGTACCATAAAATGAATAAGTGAAACATCATCATATTATATACCAGTCAAGATTCTATTGCAAGCCATATGTTGAAGTAGATCAACACTTCCACCTTTACTGATAATAGATGAATGGTGTAGCAAAATATAACAGAAGGACAATCATGAGGTCTACCAAATTAGATAAGAAAACCATATCTCTCCTTTTTTGTACATAATGCTGAAATGTCATAAATACCTCTGCTATGGAGTACCCTGCAAAAAATTGTTCCGGCAACCAACATATTAGATGAATCTTGAAATTTGGACAAGAAATCAACTTGTCAGTTATCAAAGATAACAAGTCTCTGCTCAGGTAGATATTGCATATTAGCCTGTTTATTCTAGGTCTAGTTGATCCAGAGATATATTGATTATTGGGTTTGATTATGCAATCAAAGAAATACAAGAAAACTGCAAGTCTGTACACAAAAAAATGAAAACAAATTACAAAAATCACTCGATAATCTGTAGGCCAAGTATGCTTTGCTATCTACGAACTCCCAAGGTAATTTTATCAATCCAAGCAAGTACGCATCATTACTTTGATACTATATTTAATAGAGAGAAAAAAACTGCTGTGAAGAACTCATCAACTAACAAATAGATTTCGAAAAGTTCATCAAGTAACAGATAGATTTCGAAAAGAAAAATCTAGTCTTTAGTTTCTTTCTTTTTTATCACTTGGTTGTTAGTTTGCAGGTGTCTACATTTTTTTGTGTTTCAATGCAAGAGGTCTGTTCCTTTTGTCCATAAAAGTAACAAATTGTTAATTGCTTTGCTATTGCTAGGTTACAGAGAAGATCATGTCCGTTATTCTTCCTCTATTACAATCAACTGACGCAAGGAAGCCCCTTTGAAACCCCACCAGGAAACTCACACATTAGTAACCTACCTTGTAATTCTCTCAAATATTTTTTGGCCAATTCCTCTCCTCTGTGGTGAAGGATGTACCTGTAAGTCACTGAAGATAGTCATAAGAACACATGCAATGGGGCAATAGCCTCTTTTTACTGTCAGGACTAGAACATACAGTATTGACTGGACTCTACTCAGTTCAATCATGCAAACATTAGACACTTCTATGGCCAAAGTTCCCTTCCCTAATCGATTCGAACAGTCACACCTAATGCTATACAAATTACAAAAGTTTCAAGGAAAATGAACTATACTTTTTGCTGTTAAAAATTTATATTTCGAATTCATCTGGACAATATAGCATAATTTCACATATCAGCGTTGTAACAATACATACGGTATCAATAGGGAAAAGTTCCCTTCTTTTGCACTTAGTTTTTCAACACCTGTACTGCAGTTAGGGGTTAGGATCGTCCTCTGACAGCTACATTGTGACAGTGCTATTGTTTCTTGCAACAAGGTTACAATTTTCTATCTTTGTTTGGTTACTAGATGAAATGAAATTGCTACTCCAAGTTACCAGTTCGATCAACTACCCATTCCCCTAGTATCCATCCGTACCAAAACTAATTACTGTATACAGAATGCCATTAAGAATTCCGTTAAAAAAATCAGCATCGTTGAACCTGAAATGCTAGCGCCTGCCTGGTTGTCAGGAACAGCAAAAAATGCTGTAAAATCAAAGATCGTTTCATTGGCAATGTAACAGGACGAACAGAGGATTACCACGACATCATGGAGGGAAGCGGTGAGCTCGACGTCGGAGACGGCGCGGCCGAAGCCGACAAGCCGCTGGTTCAGAAATCAGAAGAAAAAAAATGAATGGGTTCACTCTGCCATAGCTTGATGGGCTGGGCTGGGCTTGATCGTATGGGAGCTTGATGGGCTGGGCTGGGCTTGATCGTATGGGCCAAGTCGATCGGCCCTATGTTTGCTAAGCGCGGAGTGACTCTTGCTTTCCTCTCGCAAGTGGGAAGGAAAACTGGAAACAGAGAGAGATTGACTGAACTGAAGCTTCCTCCAGAATCGAGATCGAGTGAGCAGTGCAACCCGTGGTCTTCTTCCTCCAGAATCGTCTCGATAATAAGTTTGCGAGGAAGCTCCCATCTAGGTCGCCGTTCGGCTCGTGCTCCCTCCTGCCCTAGCTTTTCAACGAAATTTTCTTCGAATCCTTCATTCCCTCGTCAATTGCTCGGCCTTACCTACCTTACCTTACTTTTATGTGCTGTCAGATTTAGATTGCGTTTGCTTCTTTAGCGCCTCGCTAGTTATGGAAATCGGTGATGTTTGCTGCTGCTCCCGTTCCCTGTGAAGCGAATTGTATACGAAAATAATTATACAGGGACTAGAAAATGATTTGGAAAAGAGTTCCAAGTGTTTGGTTGGTGCGGTTGCTGCTGGTCTCTTTCTTGTAGGATCAATCAGACTAAACGTTTAATTAGATTCAGTTTGATCATTTGGCTACTTTATTTGTTACCTAATTACCTTTTTTTTTATAGATGTCTATCCAATTATATCCGACCTCTATGATTCTCATAGCCATCTGATTTTAGCATATGCTGCACAAGCACATTGCTGTCTCTTCTTTCACTGCGTAATTACTGGAGCAACCACTTGCTTTCCTTTGGCAAGTTGACATCTGGCCAAAACTTTTGTGATGTGCTCAGCAACATATTAATGAGCGCCTGATCCAGCAATTCAACCGGGCATGCTTCTATCATCTGCAACTGTGCCGTAGATCCCAGAGTACCACCGCGGCTCATGTAGACTAAAAAAGAAGTTGGTGGTCCTTGTTCTACATATCCTCTGAATACATGCTGATGCCAAGTTTACTGTGTAAAGCGTTTTCTGTGCATACATGCTGATACCAAATTTACTGTGTAAAATGTTTTCTGTGCATACATGCTGATGCCAGATTTACTGTGTAAAAAGTTTTATGCACATACATGCTGATACCAAATTTACTGTGTGATGGCACGTTGACAGTGCTGTCTCTGTAAAAAGTTTGATTTAAAGTGTTAGCCATTGTCATTTGTCATTGCTGAGGTGATGCATCGAGTTGCTCTGTAAGTTGTAACTGTTCAAGCACCTATTTTTTCCACCACCTTGCTCAGTTCAGCAAAGCGTGTATTAATTGATGCTTGCTGTTGTTCAACTGCTACGTGTGATTGGATGCCCTATGCTACCTTCTGCTGTAACCATTATTAAATCTTGGCTTCAAACTTCAATCCATGCCCTAATAACCTGCAGCTGAGGACTCAACGTGCCTCCGGTTTGCCTTCTGTTAAAATTTACCCATTGTCCAGCGGTGAGCAATTCCTTCGCCTGTTCTTTGAAATTCATGTATAGTTTTTTCTTTCTTTCTCCTGAAGTGGAGCACTTGCATAGCTAAACTAAAAATACATAGGATGAGTTCTTTTCGATTATGGCTGATGGCTTTTAACCCTAATATAAGCCCTTATTCGAACAAACCGAATACCGATAAACTAGTAAGTCACTTCAAAAAAGTTGTCTCATTTGTTTGTTCGGGATAAACCGTAAGCTAAAAAGCCATTGTGTTCTTTTTATCTTTTGACTTCTCTGAAAGTCGAAAAGCCAAATGTTGAAATGGGTCAGCTTCTTAAAATGGATTCTCTAAACGGTTTCTTGAACCCAAAACCGTGTACGCTATCCGCGTCAACGTCTCTATCGTTTGCTGCTGTCTCGAAAAGTACAGACAAAAATTATCAACCGTAGCCCAAAAACATGGCCATATTCTGTGGTGGCTTGTACGATTTCATGAGGTAAACCACCGAAGGAAAAACATTTTGCAAGCAGAAAGGCAGAAACCAACCTGCTACAAGCCTACTGATGAATAGACGCCACCAAGCGTTGATAGACCAGCTAATGCTGCCTATTTGTTGTGATCTTGTGGATCCCTCCTAGGATCTGAAAGTGATGTAAACACCGAGAAATCAATAGACCAGGAAAAGGACGGACAATCATTCATGTATTCGAACAAGTATAGACGTAGATAGGAGCTCAGCACTAAGTATTTTGAACTAATACACTATATACACACTGCTTAATTGTCTTGTATATTTGACACAAGACTGTCATTTGGTCTTCCCCTCTCATGGATAAGACTGTCATTTGGTCTTCCCCTCTCATGGAGAAACTACTTGCGCTAATTGTAGCTCTTCTGATCATGTCTCTTAGCTTAACTCTTGTGTACTTATATGACACCCTATGGCTAAGGCTCGACAATAAGGAAGAAGCTGAGGAGGCAAGGCATAAAGGGTCCCAAGCCTACTTTGCTCTATGGCAACACCCAGGATACGAAGAGGGTTGTCGGACCCGGATTTGCCATTTGGAATTCTCTATAATTTTATCATACTACTTTTTGAATTAGTAGATAATACACAGATACATTATTCAATATCAAACACATATCTTGCAAAAGCAAAACTAATACAATAGTAGTGGACAATACATAAATAAAGCAGCAGCGGAAACGAAAACAACACACAAGTAGGTTCCTCAAAATATACCCACAGGCATTCGACTGGAGCTCGCAACCTAGATCTTGGCCTCTTTAACTTCTAGTCCCTTCGGACTCCAATAAGAGCAAGCATAATCCTCTTCTTCTCATCTTGCTGAATGATGGTAATTGAGCAATAGTGTATACGAAGGTACTTAGCAAGCCACCACATGTAATGTAATTATAATAGATGCAAAGCTGAACAACAGAGGCTTGAGATTCTTTTATTTGCAGAAAGCCACATTTGACATACAATAAGTAGAAAACCTGGGACTTAGCATTTTAACGAAACCATATTTTTAAAGATTGTAAGAGTATGTAATAATAATTGAGGTGCAGGTTTCGTCCACCAGTTACATAGTTCCATCAACCATATGCTATTTTGTCACTAGGGTTCTATCTACCCATTATAATCATTGGCTTCCATCCACTCAGGGGAAATCAAGGTAATGGTTCCATCCACCCATCATGTTTTTCATCCTAACCATAAAGATTCTTTTATAAAATAGATAGCAACTCGAGTAAGTTTCCATGCCCGCCCTTGACCGTAGGTACGACTGTTCGAATAGTTTTTATTCTGTAAAGGTTGTATACTTTACCTACAAAAGATGTTCAACTTATTATATTTCACATGCTTCCTTAGACATACAGATCAAGAAGACCATAAGGTATGTACAATGCATCTTTCCAACGTGGCTACACCCGCTAAGATTTTCTCCGTCGTATGGTTCCAATCACCCACTTTGAAAGCCCCCACTTGCGCCACACGTTAAAGGTCTCCACCCGACTCACTTGCCCGTGTTCCATCAGATGGCATATCCAGCACTGGGTCGATGCAAATTAATTGGTCAGGTCGAACCTATTATAGGCTTGTGGTTGCACTATTTTACCTTAGAAGATCATGACAAGATTCAGTCCTCAAGGTTACAGAGGTAGTTCTGCCACAAACCAAGCTCTCATGCTCTATCTGCATCCGCCCAACTTACCGTCTACCCAGGTATGAAGAAGTTTAGAGTTCTAGATTTCAAAATATCTTATCTAATTCAACAATAGTGCAACCACTCTCCCGACATCCACTCTTATATGCAATCCTCATCGGTTGAGATGGACATTTCATATTTATATTGATTTCTGTGCACATATCATAAGCGCTCTCGAGGTTGCATATGGTATTGAACACCTCTACACACAAAGCACTAAATAAAACATTAGTTGCTTGAGCGTCAAGAAGTGAACATTTCTCTTAATCAATTGTTGGAGCAAGAAGATCTACTAGAGGAGAAAAGCCCACATCTACAATCTGTCAAATTTTAGGGCTCATGGTCTTAAAATAACATATCATGTAGATTTTTCAATTATCATAATTGGTGCCATCAAATAGAGGTGCTTCATCTAGGTGTACTATATTGCTAGTCGTCATCATTTACTCTCTAGGCGGTGAAGCCTAATAAATGAGAGACCAAGCTCTAAGACCACTTGTACGATCGAGGAGACCGACTGGAAGGAGGTGAATAGGTGGTCTAAAAGTAATCTTACAATTATTATCAAATTCTATTTGTCTAAACCAAGTATATAATGTGGAAGTTTAACTTAAATTAGTTTAGCATAAACAACCCCTAAAGCAATTATGTTCACCTAAGTGCACCAACAAATTAAGACTATGGCAAGATTTGTAATCCTAGGAAGACAAGCAATCAATTTAATTCTATGAATGTAAATTGAGTACAAGAAAACAAACCACAAATGATACAGTTGCTTTTTACCATGGTGTTCAGAGACTTGCCGGTCTCCCCTAATCCACGTTGAGGAAAACCCAAACGAATTAAAGCGGCTCCACAAATTAAGCCAATCACCTCAAATCCACTAGTGGTAGCTCTTTCCCGCTCCGGGTAGGTGAGCTCCAACCTTCACACTTCGTCGGGTCTTGTCACAACCTTCTTTGAGAAGATCACCATGCACAATACCTCTAACGCCGTCTAAGAGTCGGTAACCTCTAAGAGTAACAAGTCAAACTCCTCACTTGACTCTCACCATATGCAACAAATGCACAAGCTCAAGTGGATACTAAATCCACCTCTAGATGCAACACATGCAATCTAGAGCCTTCCTCCTTACTCACAAGGTGCAACACATGCACAATTGAGAAGAAGATCTCACACTAGCTCAAAGGAGTGAAATATAGTGCCAAAGTTTCTTCTCCAGTTAGCCACAATGTGGTATATACACTATAAAAAAACTAGCCGTTGAAATCAAAACACCTAAGAAAATAAGATTATTGGAAGTACCACCGTTATACGACCAACAGTTCAGTTCCCCTTTGCAACAGTCAAAAAACTAGCCGTTACAGCAGGCTGTTGGTAGTTCCACTGGCTAAAGACTGATACTACCAATCATCGGAAGTACCTCTATACTCATGCGGAACTACCGATTACCACAGGGATGAAAAGACTCCACGAAGGTGTCCCCCTAGAAAAAATGTATTGGTACACAAGCCGGCCGTTCCGTAAGTCAGTAGTACTGCTCACATAGAGCCGGTAGTACTGCTCATCGACTACACTAATCCACGACCACGTAGGATGATTCAACCACTCAGGTCTCCAACCACATTTTTTGCTTTGACACATAGGTCTCCGACCACGCTGGTTTCTGACCATGTTGTCTGGTTCAACCACATAGGTCTCCATCTACGTTGATCTCTGACCACGCTGGTATGTGACCACGTTGTCTAGTTCGTCCACATAGGTCACCGAGCATGTCGGTCTTCAACCACGTTGGTTTCGACCACAAAGGTTTTGACCACGTCGACCATGTCGTTCTTCGACCACGTCAATCTTCGATCACACAGATCTTCAACCACCACGTCAATCTTCGACCATGATATATCAATCATGTTAGTTCAACCATGTTGGTTTCGACCACACAGGTCTTGGCCACGTCAGTTCTGACCACACTGGTCTCGATCACACAGATCTCGACCACGTTAGTTCCAACCACATTGGTTCAACCACACTGGTTTCAATCACAAAGATCTTGACCATGTTGGTTACACATCCTGTTATCATTGATCACTCAACCATTAACACATAATGGAGGAACTAGATAACAACCCGATTATGAGTATGTATGAACTACACAAGTTATATATATACTCATGGGATATGTTTCAAAATAAAGCTCCTTAATATGTATTCAAGGGAAATATGGAACAATACTAATGAAACCTCAAAATATAGAGTGAACTCCCCCTAAATGTGTGTATACAAGAATGCACATTAACAACATATACAAATATTCAAGTTTGACTATATATGGAGTTCAATTTATATTTTGGATTCGAGAAATGCACTAAGATATATTAATGTGATATTAAATGTGTACCTCTTATAATTTTCACTTTTTCATCTAAATGAGAGTAAGCAATATCATAATCAACAAACAAGTTAGTCTCACAATTGGATTTGTCATTATCACTAAAACTAGGACTGTGCATTCGGTTAGTTCGGTAAAATCGGTTCGGTAAATACGGTATATACGGTAAATACGGTATTGTTAGTTCGGTAGTATACGGTATTTTTGAAAATACGGTTCGGTATCGGTAAATCCCAATTTATTTCGGTACGGTATCGGTAAATACCATATTTACCAAAGTTAACGCAAATTAACTCGGCGTCGAGCTAGATATTTATGCTACATTACACTGTGAACATGGTGGATAGAGGTGGATTCTCTTGCATCGATCGCACAACTGGGCGTCCTCAATGGCTCAATGTCTCACTGCATTTCGTTTCGCATTTCCATACAACTTTAGCGGCAAGTGTTATTAACACAATCCACTGGTTTATTAGATGATTAGGCCGTGAGTTCATGGTACAGATCTACCCACATGTGGCAGTGAACAGGTGACTGGGACAGACCGAGGACGGTGCCCAATCGTGTCGGTGTATCCATCCCAGTAGACATTATTATATTCCATGGACCGGGAATAGATATCGTGAGTAGACTGTTGCATTGTTTGACTGGAAGAAACGGGAAACTAGCTTAGGAGCCGCATAGGATTGATGAGCCAAAAAATTTTCAGCCCACAAGAACTTGGGCCATTCGGTTTGTTCGGTTTTTACTCGGTTTTTACCGAAAAAACCGAAAACCAAAAAAACCTAAAATATAAAAATCGAACCGAATACCGAAAACTGGTCAAACCGAGTTGACCAGTTCGGTTCGGTTTTTTCGGCTCGGTTTTTTCGGTTCGGTTGAGATGTGCACAGCCCTAACTAAAACCAACTTAATGGAGCTTGAACTTACAATGGTGCAACCCATCACTTGAACTTCTCATCAATATTTCCAGCCTTTCTCGTGCCATGCTTGAGCTCAGCCATCTCACCCAGCATCCTTAATCATTCTGGGTCTTGGCTCCTCCATGAATGTAGCCCCAATTCTCATCATTGACTATGATTGATTCCAAACCTCCCTGCACATCCAAAAACAAAAAAAGATTTTTAGGCATAAGTTCTTCACAACCTAAAACATACATCATGCAACATATATGCACTGACTTGTGTCAAACCAGATCATCCTAGGACTCAATTTCCCAAAATTACCAAAAACCAGCCGAAATGAACCTCTGCCAGTCTGACCGCATGCCCTGGTCAGTTAGATCGGTCCTACCAAGTGGTCTGACTAGCAAAGCCAAGCAGTCAGACTGGTTTTACTAACAAAAGGCAATGAAAAATTTTGAACTTTGCAAAATCAAAATTTCCACTCGTACAAAATAATAATTGTTCATCACAACAAAAACATAACCCTCTCACATAGTCCTTCAGAGTCATACCATTACATTTGTTGCTAATAATCTTTGCTGAGTAAGTCATAATTTATTATATTCTAGTCTGGCCAAAGAGTACCTCAGGTTAGAAGGGGACTTGCAGGCATAAAGGATGCCACGTGGGATGAGGGTGAATATATCAAGGACCAGTCCAAGGTGGACACTCTGTTCAGCAATTGAGACAAGTAGGCGATCTTTAGTGCATCATCTTAGAGATTTAGGGTATATAAATAATCTGCATCTCCTTATGTATCTAATATTTGTATAATTAGGACTTAAGACAAAACTTCCTTAATAATAGTCATGTGTGGTTGTTGTAAATCAGGAAGCGATGTATTAAAGATTTTACCTCTACGTGCCTAGTTATTTTATTATTGTAAAGTCTCTAGTAATTGTCAACGTTGTCAGTATCGTGACACCTATCATACTATCATATGATTGTACGATCCTACCAGAGATAGATAATACGGATCGCAATATAGATTTGAGTCAGGTAGTATTGTAGTGGGATTGCGATCCTACTAGTAGAATTGTTAGAATCGCAATGGGATCGTGATCCTGACAACAAACTATATTTGCATATAAAATTTGATATTACCTATTGCTAGTTGGGGTTGAACTAGCTTAATTTACTTTGTTTTCTTGTTTACATGTTGTTCTAAGGTAAAAAAATGTATTATCTTTGCATATTGCACCCTTAGATTATTAGTTTATTAAAAATAATTAAATAAGATTCAAAAATCAACCTTAATTCCATATAACATGAATAAGTGTACTCCAATTAAAAAATTAAATTCAAAAAATCAATGATAGACTTGCATATTTAGAAATATAATTCAATTTTTATATAAAATATATACTCTTTCAAAAATTTTATAGAATCGTGATTCTACGATCTGATCCTGTCAAACAAAAAATGATCCTATAGGATTGATTGCTGCAAGCAGAGGGGGTAAATGATTGTTGCTGCCTTTTCGAAGTTTCTAGATGATTGATGATGCTTTCGACTACACAGAAACCAATTGCCTGATAAGATGCCCAGTGTACGACCACTTGTTCAACCGATCTATTCGACCTCTTTGCTCAATTGAACGATCTATTCAACCGCTTCACCCGATTGCTTTGCTAGTTGTCGTATGATAAAAAACAACATCAATCACCAGCGTACTTTACCCAAATCAAGAACCAAATGGATTCAAGACTAACTTTATTGCTGGAATTTTGTAGATTTTACAAAGTGCCCTCACAGGCACCCCTAAAAACCTTCTACACGTTAGCCCTGAACCTCTCCATGCTTTTATAGACTACTGTATCAACCGTGTCCGCCTGAAACATGAACACAAAACTCTATCTCTTCCTCAAATCAAGTGACTGTAACCCTTCTAAACACAAGTTTTATTCAAACTCTAAATCTTCTCAATTATGGACTCTATCCACAACTTCTAACCCAACATGTGACCGAAGCCTCCAGAGCAGCACCTCCTAAATCTTCATCACGCACCATCACCGCTCGTGTCGAAGCCTCCTAGGCTGCATCATCCGTAGCTTCTCCACAAATCACCACCTTTGATCTCCACGTGTTCCAACGTGAGCCAAACCACCTTGCATGACATCTTCCAACCGCCTAGACCTCAGATCTCCTATCCTAGTCCTGGTCTTCCTCATCACCCACCATGACAGCCTCCACACCATCCTGCACATGTAAAGACCAAAGAAACTTTCTCCTGACACAAGTTCTTCCCAACTTGACCATCGTCAAGGCACACACGAACCACACAACCCTCATCCACTCATAAACAAGAACCAAACCTTCCACGACCATCAACTAGGTCATCCACGATCATCAACTAGGTCATCCATGATCATCAACTAGGTCATCCACGATCATACATCCTATCTCCATCTTGTAATTAACCTTGGACCACTCATTACGACCGCTAGCTCAACGAGTACTTAAAAAACAACAAGTACTCGGGAATTACCATCACTTTGCTCAAAACACTCGAGAATAACAAGCAACGCTACTAACCATAGTACCATCGAGTACTGACTACCGATTTCTACGCCTTTGACAACCAACCAGCAAAATTTATGACTACCGAGTACCGAGTTCTTCCTACTACCAAGTACCATTCACCAATCACCAACCACCATACACCAGCCAGTCATACCGCTGGCTTAACAAGAGTACTCAAAGTACTTGAAGTTAGCAAGAATTGAAGTACTCGTACCAACCATGAAGTCTAAGAGTACCGACTATGAAGCCTACAGTAACCGATCGCAAAAGCCTAAGACTACCAATCGCAAGGTCTACAACAACCGACCACAAATCCTGAGACAACGACAACAGACTGCAAAGTCTACAAGTACCAATCACAAAGTCATCAACTATCAAGTACTTACCAGTAAAGTCTACAAGTATTGAGCATCGATCAGCCACTGTAACTATGACCATGAAAAAGTATTATAGCTATGACCAGTTCACTGGTCGAGATCGAAGCTTACCGATTACCTGGCGTAGTCATTCTGCTGTAGTCAAAAATGTCGTAGTCGAAGGCTACTGTGGTCAAAATCCAGACAGAGTCAAAGTCAACATGGTCGAAGTCGAACATAGTCATAGTCGGATATGGTTGAAATCTGACATGGTCGAAATCTGCCATGTTCAAAGTCTACTGTAGTCGAAAACCGGACGTAGTCGAAGTCAATGTGATCGAAATTTGTTGATCGGACAAACCTGTTTGGACCACTTAGCATAGAGCTGTTCGGACCAACGATACAAGACTGTTCGAACCACCGTATTCCATGCGTGGTCGAAGCCAACTAGTCAGACCGCCGAATACAAAGCGGTCAAACAAACCTGAGATCCAGTTTTACCAAACGCGCATCGACCGAAACTTTCTCAAACACAAATTCCAATGAAACCAATGTCAATTATTCATCATCAACAGCATGCACGACCATCACATGGTCTCATAATCTCCCTCTTGATGAATACATTGACAACTCCTCAAAACTCTTGGATGAAAGAAATTGTAAAAGAACCGATCATAACCAAAAGAAAGCACATACCACAATAAAAAAACACCGAAGAGCTTAGAACACTCAGAAAACTCCCCCACAACTCCAGAGAGTGATGTAATTTTTTTTTATTTTCCCTTCTCCCTTTCTACAATCTCACCCTTTGGCAATGAAATCATCAAGGGCTCCAGAAAGTGAATCATTCTAAAAAGGAGCACGAGAATAAACATCCACAAGCTTTGTAGATTATCCAAGTCAGTTTGCATTGATTTAAGAATTTAAGCAAGTCATCTTTTTGTGTAGATCTCCCTAGATCATACAAATCCATTTATCATATAGCACTATCAAAACTAGTTTTTAACATGATTAAGCAAATTAGATTAATTGCATGTATCTCAACATTGACCAAACTAATTATAGAAAGCACAATGAGATACCACAATGAAAATTCAAAGCCTAAAAGTGAAGAAAACGTTTAAGTCTAGATGAGTTAGCAGTCTCATATAGCTTTTCATACTCAAATCTTTTAGCTTGTGGCATGTTTGTAGCATACTTCTTATTATAATGCCATCTTTGTAGCATTTTTTATTAAATGGTGGCATGCTTGAAGTATACTTCTTTCGATTTATGCACCCTTGTACCTTTTATTTTTTTAACCATGGCATGTTTGAAGCATACTTCTTTTTATTTATATTTTTTAATAATAACATACCAATTGAGTAATCATAAAAAGATTGCAATATGAATCAGACTAGCCTCATAGCCACGATTTAAGATAAGACTCATAATCTAGCTAATCCTTTTAGATGAACAATGAAAAGTACTATGTATAATTAATCTTGTCAAGGTATTATGCCATGTCATACTTTAATTGAAATGTAGCAAATTTATTAAAACCAGTCATGACTAAAGCTACAAAGCATGTGAATGAATATGGTAAAGATAGCTCTACTACTCATTATTTGATTTTAACAACTTGGACTTGATGTATTATTTGACAAGTATAATGAACAAAGCTTTTGAAATATTTAAACAACAAGCTCCTCTCAGAATAATCCTATAGGATACAAAACACCCAAGTCACTATGCAAATGAGCAAAATGAGAAGTATCAAGTGGTTTGATGAAAAAAGTGATATATGCCAGAAGTACTCTTCCTATCAATTCGACAATCCCCAAAATCCGCATATAAATAAGATCTAAGGGTAAGATAAGAGGAAGAAGAGTGCCATAAGCCGAATTCCAAAGTTGACTAAAGATACCTGAAATTTTGTTTTACCCTATGGGGATGCTTAAAAGCGAGCACACAAACACACAGTAAAATGTATATCTGGCCTCAAAGAAGTGAGATAAAAAAAAGTGAACCAATTATGCTTCTATATTTCTTTTGATTGACAGACTATCCATCTTCGTCAAGATCCAATACAGTCATAGACCCCACGGGTGTTGAAATTGGTGTACTTAGTCTGATGAACAAAAGTACCCAACTTTGATTGCTTGATCTAAAATCCTAGGAAGAATTTGAGCTCTCTCATCATGCTTATGTCAAATTCTCTGCTCATAGTATCTGAAAATTTGAAAACAAGAGCATAAGAGGAACCACCGAAGATGATATCATTCACATAGATCTGTAGGAGTAAAAGATCATTGTCATGCTTGAGAGTAAACAAAGTCTTATCTACCTTGCCTATTTGAAAGTTAATTTTTAGAAAAATAAGATTTAAGTCTATCATACCATGCTCTAAGTGCTTGTTTTAGACCATATAAAGCTTTGGACAATTTGACTATATGATTAGGAAACTTAGGATTCTCAAAACTAGGTGGTTGTCTAACATACACTTTCTCCTCAATATAGCCATTAAGAAAAGAACTTTTTACATCCATTTGATATAGTCTAAAGCCCTTTGATGCTGCAAATGATAACAAAATTTTAATGGCTTCTAATCGAGCAACAGGAACAAATATTTCTCCAAAGCCAAGTCCTTCTACCTAGGTAAATCGTTGAGCAACAACTCTAGCCTTATTTCGAATAACAATACCATTCTCACTTTGTTTGTTCTTAAAGACCTATTTAGTTCCAAGAACATTATATCCATGAGGGGGCGAAACCAAAGTGCAGACTTTATTACGCTCAAAGTTCTCTAATTTCTCATGTATGGTATTAATCCAAGACTCATCAGATAAAGCGTGACTTACATCATGGGGTTCAAAAGAGGAGACAAAAGCAGAACGAGCATAAGAGGCATTGGAGTTATACCTGCTTCGTAGAACTCTCTCGTTTAATTCACCGATCACTTGTTTTGGGGGATGTCTCTATTGAATGTGTAGAGGTGCTTGTGAAATGGTCGCAGGAGTGGTCGTAGAATTAGTCGGCAAGGATGTAGTGGTCGTAGCAGTCTCTGCCTCATTAGTAGTCGTAGGAGTCACTTTTGACGGAATGGTCGTGGGAGTGGTTGTAGGTGTCGTAGAGTGGCCCAGGACCTCTCTGTTGTCATCATTAGAGTCATAGAACATGTCTTCGAGTTCATCAGAGACTTGTATACCTGCATTGTTAGGTCTAGTACTACGACTAGCATCATCAAAAGTGACCTCGCCGGTCTCAACAGTTTTGTTACTCTCTATGTTGAGTACATGATAGCCTTGAGTGTGAATGATGAGAGCAACATCTTTCAAAATGAAATTGTCATTAATGCGTATGATGCCTTTAGCAAGAATTCATCCTTAAGTGGTGTCCCCAAAAGTGACCATCTCATCATCGGACGCACGAGTGAGGGAGGAGAACCATCGTGAGTCTCTGGTCATGTGGCAAGTGCAACCGGAGTCAATGAACCATATGTTCTCCTTCCTCTTGCGACGAGCCAACAGAACACGAGCAGTCGTCGGTACCTTAGTACTAGGGTTAGACAATAAAGATTTAGGTATCTAGTACTAAGATACTCGACGAACAGGAGAATAAGTATGCACTAACAGAGATTTAAGTAAAGCATTAGCATTTGACAAAATTGGACCAGGCAGTCGACGAGTCACTGGTTCGACCACGTGGTCTGACCTCCTCAGTAGAGTTGATCTGACAGCCGATTGGTCTAAACGAGCAGTAAAAGCTGATAAAAAATTATCTGACACCTTACATAAAGCTGGTCTACCTTTTGACTAGACCGATCGAGCCAAAAGCATTGGTCAAAAATCTCTTGAAAAACTAGTTCGACTGCAAGAAGCAACTGGTCGAAAATCTTGTTCGATCATACGAGTTCGACCACGAGACAAAACGAGTCGAACGTCTGGTCCAGCCTCGCCAATTCGACCATGGAAAATAGCTGGTCGAAAACACTTCCTCATCATATTTTTCTTCTTTTCTTTGCTTTTCTAAAGCAGAATTGAATCAAATGACCATTTTTACCATAATAAGTGCATTGATACTTGACTTGATGAGAAGTCGTATCTGATGACTTCGGAACACTCACTTTGGTAGAGAGATTTTATTATACCAGTAGACTTAAAAATAATGTCTTGGATCTGATTATACTTCAAACTTTCCAAGTTCAAGAAGTTGAACAACCTTAGGAGGATTATTTTTGGCATGCTCAACAAAGTGAAATCCTAGACCATATTTCTTCACGCTTATTTTTGATTGATTTAGGATCACATTCAAATTCTTTTTGCTGAAAAAAACCTTTCTAAGGTGTTTTTAAGATACTCATTCTCTTTAGCCAGTGAGGAACATGATGGACACTTAACAGCAAGACCCTTAGAAGTACTAGACTGAGCCAACTTCTCCTTTTTAGCAAAATCATTAAGTTGTTTAGTCAAACCTTCTATTTTTAGTGTTAAGTTTAGTATAGTTAGAGCAAGAGAGAGTCTCATGATAAAACATCTGTTGAATTGATTCCTAAGAAGAGTTAAGTCTAGCTTAGAGCAGATCACATTTAGAGCATGCTTTATATGAGTTAGACTTAAGCTTCTCAATTTCATCATTAGCAAGTTTAAGTTTTTCATCACAAGAATCATGTAGCATTCTTAGTTGATCAATTATATCAGTTGCATCTCTAAGTTGAACTAGGCTTGTTGCATTAACAGATCTAGCAATTTCCAACTCAGAGTGTAAGACTTAACAAGCTTCACAAGAATCATCTTTAAGAATAGATGCTCTAAGTCTATTAATCTCAGTCAAGCTCTCGACTACAAATATATTTTCTTTCAATTTTTTTAGTCTTTTTCAATTCAAGAGCAAGTTTAACTAGACCATCCTCAAGCTGATCGTATGACGGTCTTACTTCATCGAGATCGCTGTAGTTGTCATCGTTGTCATTGTTGTTTGCCATGAAACACATGCCTGTGAAGTCGTCGGTGCTCTTCTTCTTACCTTTGGCATTATCATCGACAAGGTCATCATCATCGCAGCTCTCAAAATCCTCATCGCTCAGATCAAGGCACTCGATGGCTACTAGAACCTTACGATGGAAGGATCCACCCTTGGTGTTACTCTTGAATGGTCAATGACGATAAGTCTTGTCTTCCTTAACCACCTTCCCTTTGAGCTTGAGGCAATCCATCTTGACATAGCCTGGCTCGCCACACTCAAAGCATCTGATCAGACCTAGAGTGTCATCACGCTTTCTTATCCTCGCGTTGTTGAGTGCCTTGTATGCCCGTGTGGAGATCAGCACCAGATCCTTTTTGGGTAGCTGCTCGAATTGTTCTTCTGAAAAGGAAGTCAGAGCAGACAAGGAAATACAAGACATTATACTCGATGAAGCAACCTGCATGGGGTTAGACACAAGTGCTAAAGATGAAGATTTATTAGTCTTAGATGGCAAAGCTTCCATCTCATAGGTTTTCAATCCAGAGTACATATCGTACATGGTCAGAGTATCTAGATCAACGGTTTGATTAATAGTCGTGACGATCATCAACCACTCGGAACCTAAAGACCTTAAGATTTTAGTTGCATTATCTCCATCCACAGGAATAACACCAACTCTGCACAAATTACTCAAAATCTTTTCAAAATGAGCAAAAAGATCATCTATAGATTCACCAGATTTCATAGCAAAATCGAATACTCCTTTTGATAAAGATTCTTACACACTTTCTTAATCTTAGTGATCTCCTCATTATAATTGCAAAGAGTTTTCCAAATTATGTAAGTAGAAGCAATGTGAGCTACACGATCAAATTCTTTTGACAAAGTTACGAACATGTGCATTCAAATCTACATCTGTTTTATTTTCGGCGGTAACATCAGCAGGTACCACATAAGTTTGAGAAACCTATTCCTAGACATCATTATCTTGAGCTTCAATGTAAGTTTGCATTCGACACTTTCAAAAAGCAAAATCAGTACCATCTAGCGTGGGGGACAATTCACATACCTCTCTAATTCCATTGCTACCTTGCTCTGATACCACTTGTAGGATCGATTACTGCAATCAGAGTGGGTGAATGATTGTTGCTGCCTTTGCGAAGTTTCCAGACAATTGATGATGCTTTCAAGTTTCAACTACTCGGAAACCAATCAGCTTATTAGATGCCCAGCGTATGACCATTTGATCAACCAATCTATTTGACCTCCTCGCTCAATCGATCGATTTGTTCAATCGCTTCACCCGATCGCTTTGCTCGTCATCGTATGATCCAAACCACCAGGAATCACCAACATACTTTACCCAAATCAAGAACCAGATGGATTCAAGACTAACTTTATTGCTGAAATTTTGTGGATTTTACAAAGTGTCCTCACAAGCACCCTGAAAAAGCTTCTCGATGAAAGCCCTCTCAGAACCACACTGGAACTCTCTTAAAGGCCACACGTTAGCTATGAACCTCTCCATACTTTTATAGACTAACATACCAACTTTGTCTACCTCAAACACGAACACAAAACTCTATCTCTTCCTCAAATCAAGAGACTCATAACCCTTCCGAATATGAGTTTTATTCAAACTCTCAATCTTCTCAGTTATGGACTCTATCCACAATATCTAACCCAACACGTGATGAAGCCCCCAGAACAGCACCTCCTGAATCTTTATCACGCACCATCACCGCTCCTGTTGAAGCCTCCTGGATCGCATCGCCCGTAGCTTCTCCACGAATCACCATCTTTGATCTCCACATGCTCCAACGTGAGCATACCACCTCGTGTGACATCTTCCAACTGCCTGGACCTCAGATCTCCTATCCTACTTCCGGTCCTTCTCATCACCGACCATGACTATCTCCACACCAACCTGCACATGCAAAGACAAAAGAAACTTTCTCCCAGCATAAGTTTTTCCCAACTTGACCGTCATCAGCACACACACGAACCACACAACCCTCGTCTACTCATAAACAAGAACCAAACCTTTCACGACCATCAACTAGGTCATCCACGATCATCAACCAGATCATCCACAATCATACATCCTATCGCCATCCAATAATCAACCTTGGACCACTCACTATGACCGCTAGCTCAACTAGTACTCGAAAAACAACAAGTGCTCGGGAATTACCATCCCTGTCCTCAAAACACTCGGGAATAACAAACATAGCTACCAACCACAGAATCATCGAGTACCGATGCCTCTGACAACCAACCAACAAAATTTATGACTACCGAGTTCCGAGTCCTTCCAACTACCAAGTACCGTTCACCGATCACCATGCACCAGCCAGTCATACCGCTGGCCTAACATAAGTACTCGAAATACTTGAAGATAGTAAGAATTAAAGTACTCATGCCGACCATGAAGTCTACGAGTACCAACTGTGAAGCCTACGGCAACCGATTGCAAAAGCCTAAGACTACCGATTGAGAGGTCTACGACAATCAACCGCAAAGCCTAAGATAATGACAGCATATTGCAAAGTCTACTAGTACCGATCACAAAATCATCGACTATTAAGTACCAACTAGTAAAGTCTACAAGTATTGAGTATCGATCAGCCACTGTAGCAATGACCATGAAAAAGTATTGTAGCTACGACCAGTTCGCTAGTCTAGATCAAAGCTTACTGATTACTTAGCATGGTTGTTCTGCTATAGTCGAAAATACCGTAGTCGGAGGCTGCCGTGGCCAAAAACTAGTCGTAGTCGAAGTCAACGTGATCGAAGTCTGACATGGTCGTAGTCGGACATGGTCGAAATCTGACATGGTCGAAGTCTGCCATGGTCAAAAACCAAACGTAGTCGAAGTCTGCTGATCAGACAAAGCTGTTTGACCACTCAGCACAAAACTGTTTGGACCAACGATACAAGGTCGTTCATACCACCGTCTTCCATGCGTGGTCGAAGCCAGCCAGTCAGACCGCCCAATACAAAACGGCCAGACCGTTAAACCTGAGATCCACCAAATGCTCATCAACCGAAACTTTCTCAAACGCAAATTCCAATAAAACGTCATCATCAATAGCATGCATGACCATCACATGGTCTCACAGATCCTAAGTGGTATTATAATCCTGATAACCTTGGTTATTGTTCTGCTGTGTAATTATGGTATGACTTATTATTCAATAAGACAATGTTCTTATAGAATAATTATCCATAGGGTGTCATGCCCTGACATACATCAAACTTGGTGACCTCGACGTTCTTCATGCCACCATTGTCTAGGCCTGGACGCTAACGAGTTCCGCCCGGACCGTTTGTCCAACGACGTTGCCGCGGTTTGCAAGCCCGCAAACATGTACATCTGTTCGGGCACGGGCCGAGGCTGTGTATGGGGCAGAACCTGGCAATGGCAGAGCTGAGGGTGCTTCTCGCATGCCTGTTGAGCAAGTTCACCTTCTTGTTGTCGCCGAGGTACCAGCATGCAACAGCATTTTTTAAAAAAAACTGGCACAAAAGTTGCCGAATTTAAATCATAAGGAAGGAGTTGAAACAAGGTTTAGCATTACAAATAGAGAAGCGGCGAAGAGGAACAGAGAGGGGGAAAGGGATGGGCCGAGGCCAGTGGCACGCTCAGTATACGCTAAGGCTACATGGCAATAAAGAGCTCCGCCAACTTTCTATCCCCGTTAGGATCTAGGCACCGGCCTCCTCTTTAATGGCTGCAAAAAGAAGCACTGGGGTCACGTGAGTGGATCGGAAGATTCTGACGTTCCGCTCCTTCTAGACTTGCCAAGTGACAAGCATCACAAGTATTGCTATTACTTTACAAGGCACGCACAGGCATTTCGGCTGGCCATTGAGCCCGGCTTGGGGATGCCACTCGTTGTGACAAGGCTGTCATGATCTGATCGATCTTTGGCCGTAGTCTGTTGAGCAAGAACGTTAATGCACCTGGTGACAATAATCTATAAGCCTTTTTAAATGTAAAATGCGGTTGTTTCCTCCCTTGGATCCACCCGCGCTCACTGGGGCGACTACTTGAGCACGTCCTCCTGGGCTCGACCGCCCCGCGAGCAACTGGAGCTGCAGCGGCAGCGGCCGCAAGCCTGCAATGCCGGCAGCTCACCGTCGTCGCAGCCGATACATCCGTACACGCTAATACCAAATTTGATCCATATGTTGGGACGTGACTCGGTGATTGTGGGCGGTGCTGCCTCTGTAAAATGGCTCATTTGAAGTTCCAAACCGTTCTGCTCACGGAGGTCATCCATCGAGGTATTCTTTGAAGAAGAAGGGAAAATTGCTCTCATGCTACAAAGTTAAGTGCCACCCTCTCATTTGTCACATACTTAAGTGGCTTTGTTATTATGCCACAAACTTGTATATGTTGTCCTTTGTTTTGCCATTTTCTCCATTTAATGTCTATTTTGCATTTTCAGGGACCCTTTTGCCCTCGTCATGTCCCTCCCCGGCGCCGGCGGCAAGGACCTCGCCTCGGCCGACGGCGGGCGAACACGGCTCCGGGACGAGCAGCAGCGGCGCGAGGGAGGAGGTGAGGTAGCAGGGCAGCTCCCAGTCTTCCCACTTGCGCGATTCCCCGACGGCGGCGGCGAGCGGTTGAACAGGTGGGCCGTTCCTCGTGCCCCGGCGTCGTCCACCGCCCAGCGCCCTCGCCGTGCCCGCCGCGGACGCCCGCAGCCCCGCGCAGCCGCGCCCGAAGCATCCCTCCCGCCGCCGACGAGATCGCCCGCATCGAGCTCAGTCGGTGTGCGCGCGCGACGTGGAGATCGGAGAGAGAGGTCGTCGATTTGGGGGTTGTTCGACGAGCTTACCTCCTCCCTCGCGCCGCTGCTCCTCGGGCCTTGCCGCCCCGCCGTCGCCGTCGAGGTCAAAGCGGAGGAAGAGCTCGCGGAGCTGCCGCAGCTGCTCGTCCCAGAGCCGTGTTCGCCCGCCGTCGGCCGAGGCGAGGTCCTTGCCGCCGGCGCCGGGGAGGGACATGACGAGGGCAAAAGGGTCCCTGAAAATGCAAAATAGATATTAAATGGAGAAAATGGCAAAACAAAGGACAACACATACAAGCTTGTGGCATAATAACAAAGCCACTTAAGTATGTGGCAAATGAGAGGGTGGCACTTAACTTTGTGGCATGAGAGCAATTTTCCCGAAGAAGAATCGGTGTATGGGGGAGGTGAGGCCCTCCCCCAGATGCTCTTCTTTTAACGGGTTCAATCCCATGTTTTCCCACCACTTAGCTAATTAAGCTCAGTTCCGCAAGATAGCAAAGCAAGCATTGAAACTTTCTGGTGCTCTACTGTGTACGGGTGAACATTTGTGTTGTAACCCTACTTATCTCCCAGCTTCGAAGTTAAGTTCAGCCATCGTTCCCTCAGTTTGTGCTTTAAACAATTTGCTGCCTGAAGACTCGAATTGCTTCCAGCTTGATTGCTATTCAAGAAATTATTCAGTGTACAGTGCTGATGTGATTCTTTCCCTATTTCTTTTAATCCCTTGCATATTTTTCTACTTTTACCTAAGTGCTGCTACTGTCACTGTGTAGCTATACTAGCCTCTTGCACTTTTTGTAAGGCTAAACAGGGGAGGCAAAATATTTTTCGAATACAATGCCAAATATCAATGGTAATACGGGCCTACTGATGAATTAGACACCAGTATTTTCTCACAGATCATCTGGTCAACTGATTCCTAATGGATGCCGAGATGTGAAAGCAACCTATAAAATAGTCAGATACTGAAGAAAAGGTCAAACAAGAGAATGCACATGCGCAGAATCAAACAAATATAAAGCTAGTTTCTTCAATATCAAGGCATACTTCAGTATATCTGGCAGTGTCTTGTATCTGAGTATTTGACGAGAATACTTCCCCGTCGCTAGCTCCATGCTTCCCATGGAGAAACTACCGATTCTTGTTGTTCTCCTTGGCTTAGCTCTGTTGTACTTGTGTAACGTCTTATGGCTAAGGCCGGAGAAGATAAGGAAGAAGTTGAGAAGGCAAGGCGTAAAGGGTCCCAAGCCTGCTTTGCTCTATGGCAACACAAGAGAGATGAAGAGGATCCAACAAGAGCTCAAGCCTGTGCAGAAGCAAGACACCAACAACTGCATCTCCACCCTCTTCCCTCACCTCCTTGTATGGAGGAAAACTTATGGTATGTATGCAAGTGTTTCATCAATTATTTGCTCTTCCTATGTTAATGTGTTAATCAGACTGATGTTATGATCTTGATCATTTATTGAGGAGACCTTTGTATAGTCTCATACAACTTTAATTTTGCAGGATAAATTGCCATCAAGAAGCAGTTCCAAAAGTGGCACAGCTTTTTTTAAAAAAGTTAGTTCATAAGAATGTGTTGATCGATTTGTACACTGGCATTTGATAAAAGGACAAGTGAATATTTCACTTAAACTGTGATGGTCAGAGGAATGGTATCATGACATTTTTAAAGAAAGAACGTGTCCTTTTTAATAGTATAGGTAAAGCTCAATCAGTGTTGATAGAACTCATTAGTATTTAGTAGTATTTAATTGCTATTGATTAGATCGTTTTTTCGTATATATTGTGTAGTCTCATCGTTCTCAGATTAGCTTACTGATGGAGAAGATGACTTATTAAGAGCACAAAATATTGAACATTCTGTTGTCATGTGCTCATGTTCTATGAAGATGCCGTTCAACCCTTAAACAGTCATATCGATGAAGTGATCGGTAGTTGAGTTGTGATTAAAATTTTCATACACCGATTCTATATGTTATCTTGTGTTGGAACTTGGAAGGCTATGCATTTGTTCATATCTTATGCAAGTTCTGCTTTGCAAATAAGTATTATATAACATCAATAATCATCGGATTTACTTTTTATCTACTGATAATTTGACATTTAACAATTAATCTTAGAATTAATTATATTTATTGTGAATTTGGAACAGGTTCTGTGTTCCTGTACTCAACCGGAGCTCAAGAGATACTGCACATTTCTCACCCAGATATGGTAAAGGACATCGGCCACCGGACACCATCGGAGCTCGGGAAGCCGAAGTATCTACAGAAATCTCGCAAAGCAATCTTTGGAGGAGGTTTACTTACTGTGAATGGCGATGAATGGGCCTATCAGAGGAAGATCACTGCACCTGCGTTCTTCATGGACAAGATTAAGGTACTGACGTATGGTTGCTTACGATTAACATGGACTAGCTAGTATATATCATGGCTGCATATAATGATGTATATATATATATATATATATATATATACGCAGGGTATGGTACAGCTGATTGAGGATGCAACTGTTCTGTTGTTAGAAGCATGGGAGAGCATGGTCGACAGTGCAGGAGGGAGCACGGAGATAGTTGTCGATGATTACTTGCGGAACTTCTCAGCAGATGTAATCGCCAGGGCTTGCTTTGGGAGTAGCTTCGCAAAAGGAGAAGAGATATTTTGCAAGCTTAGGCAGCTTCAAATGGCAATTTCTCAACAAGATGCGTTCGTGGGACTCTCTGCATTGTGGTGAGGAAAGGGTGTTCGTTTGAAACAATAACAATTTGAATGTAATGAACTAGTTCGTTCATGCTGTTATAGGAAGTACTTGCCAACCAAGAGCAACCATGAAATACGAAAGCTGGACGAACAAGTCCGGCTTCTGATCCTGGACGTCGCCAAGGAACAAGACGACGACGCACATAACAACCTTCTGCGCACCATCGTCGACGGCTCGCAGGATGGCCGCGGCACGGCAGAGGCCGAGGACTTCATCGTCGGCAACTGCAAGACCATCTACTTTGCGGGGCACGAGAGCACGGCGGTCACCGCCATCTGGTGCCTGATGTTACTGGCCACACACCCGGAGTGGCAGGAACGCGCCCGCGCCGAGGTTCTCGAGGTTTGCCAGGGAAGGACGACGCTGGACGTCGACGTCCTTCGCCGACTGAAAATTGTGAGCAATTAACAGCATATCGATCGTCTTATAACGAGACGACAGCATTCATTCATTCATGCATTGCACCTACATTCATTGCCATACTGTGTTATTTTACCATTGAAAATTTGAAATGCAGGTGACGATGGTGATCCAAGAAACACTTCGTCTCTACCCTCCGGCGTCGATGATGATGCGTGAAGCCCTGACGGACATCAAGATCGGCAACCTGGACGTGCCTCGTGGAACCATCGTCCAGGTGAGCAGATCGGCGCTGCACCTCGACAAGGAAGCCTGGGGCCCGGACGCCGACGAGTTCCGGCCGGAGCGGTTCGCCAACGGCGTGGCCGCAGCGTGCAAGCCGGCGCACATGTACGTGCCGTTCGGGCACGGGTCCAGGACCTGCATCGGGCAGAACCTGGCGACGACGGAGCTGAAGGTGGCGCTCGCGCGCCTGCTGAGCAAGTTCGCCTTCTCTTCGTCGCCTAGGTACCGGCACGCGCCGGCGTTCAGGCTGACCATTGAACCCGGGTTCGGCATGCCGCTCGTGGTGACAAGGCTGGGATCATCATCGTTCATCGACCTGCGGGCTATGGCTGTCAATGTACACAGCAATTAATGCTTATGTTTAGTGATCCGAATCATATTTGATTTATTTTTTTTTCCAAGTTAGAGCTCTCTTTTATACATAGTCTTCTTTATACGTCTTATAAATAAAAAAAATTTGTGGTTGTTCATAGAAAAATTAATAGCTCCATTATAAACATTTCCTTATGTAGTGACATAGCATTTGTACGTCCATGGTTTTTACAGAAAGGGTTTTTCATGTAAAATTAGTGTCTCTCGTTTTTATTTTTTCATGTATTATTTGCAATAAATGGTAACTTATTAAAGTATGATACAAATTCGTATACGTGTCCAATGGACACATATGCCAACCTCGTCTCGGTTTCGAAATCTCATAGAACTCTTATTCTTAAATCTCATAGCTCCATTATAAACATTTCCTTATGTAGTGACATAGCATTTGTACGTCCATGGTTTTTACAAAAAGGGTTTTTCACGTAAAATTAGTGTCTCTCGTTTTTATTTTTTCATGTATTATTTGCAATAAATGGTAACTTATTAAAGTATGATATAAATTCGTATATGTGTCCAATGGACACATATGCCAACCTCGTCTCGGTTTGCTAGGAAACAAACGAAAAGGATACCGGGAAGGTTGCAGTTTACTGCTTCATACACATGACAAATCATATCAGAAGATTTCAGCATTCTCAACTCGGCAATTCAACTGGCCTCTACTTTGTGCCATAACTCAACTATATACTGAGCATCGACTCGTGCTCTACTTCGGCGATTGTTCCAGTGATGGTTCCACCGATATCATCGCCCGCGTCACCCGACACCATGCCACAATATCGTACTACACCATCTCCATCAACGATCTTCTGACTCAGTCGATCGTCATTTTCCATCAAGAGACTATATCATCAGCCCTATATGTTTTGTTGGAGGTAGGCTTCATTGCAATTTAGGCCGTTATGTCTGTTATTGGTGGCATCAATACATGATTAATCACTGGCGATTTCTTCAATGATTCATCATCCACCACAGGTTACTGCAGCAAGATCTGCACGTATAAAGTCTAAGATAGAGTTGCAGGCTTTTAACACAATGAGTTAATTTGTGCTACGCTTGATCGAGGAAACTTTGAAAAACAAATCAATCTCAATTGGGGGACAACTGATTTACTGTTTGATAACACCTTGATGGAAGATACATAATACTCTCTGAAGTTTCTTATTTATTAGTGAAGGTTATGCTCCAAATTTGAGTTTGAGATGAAAGATTTAAAGTATAAGGAGTTAATTTGCAAGGAGTTAATTATCTACATAGGGAGAGGATCCCCGTGCTCTCCTAGGCCTACGACTGCATCGGAGCGATGACCCATGGAAGGGCCAACCTGGGCGAGGTATGTAAGACCAACGTCGGGCGAGATTCAGGGCCAAACTCAAACGAGATACGCAAGACCAACGCCAGGCGAGGTCCAAGGCCAACCCCAGACGAGGTACACAAGACCACCCCTGGAGGGGTCCAGGGCCATCCCCGAACGAGGTACATAAGACCAACCTGGAGGGGTCCGAAGCCAACCCTGGACGAAGTACACAAAACCAATCTCAGGCGAGGTCCGAGGCCGACCCCGAATGAGGTACTCAAGACCAACCCTCGTGCGCAGTCTGGGCCCAACTTCGGACCAGCCCCAGGGTCCCGAACACGGTGGGGCCTGCGTGGAGAAAATGACGTAGATACCCCTTGGAGTAAACTAGCTCCCAAGGGCAAACTTGTAACATTACTCGCCCTCCTCTCTCCCTCTATAAATAGGACTCCTTGTAATGGGAGAGAAAAGACCATTTTTGTAACCCAACACTCATATTGAATACACTTAGGTTATTTGAGTACTTCTCCTTGAGTCCCTCTGCATCCTTGGCGGTCTCTATATCCGACCAAGAGTGCTTCTAGGTTTACTATCCGAATTTGTACTGATGGCAGTTGGTGCAATCTATGGGGACACGAGCATGAAGCCATTCCATCTAAGAAGGGGAAGGCACAGAAGGTCTCCGAGGTGGGGGGTGCGAACCCTCCTCCAAGGCTGAAGTCAAGTCGGATCATAGCTCGCACCACCCTGAGGCCGAAGGCACAGCCGAATGTCTCCACGGAGGCCTAAGTCACCAGCGAGACCATGGCTTCCTGGGAGGCTGATCCTTGAAATGTTCATGAGGAAGTGGAGCGGGAGTTGGAGGACCTCCAGAGGCAATTGAGGGAGTGACAGGTCGAGGCTCTGTAGTCTGCGGCTGAGGCTTGCCAAGCGGGGGAACTTAGAGCACAACTTGAGAGGGCGCGGGCTGAGGCAAGACCCCCGTCGCCCACAAAAGCTGTAGGGCCCCAGATATTACAATCCGGATTCCTCTGTGATTTACTGCACTATTCCCTGGATCAGTAGATAGTGCTCACAGTTACAGAAATGAATATCAAAATACATATCATACGGAAGCGTAAATATAATAGCAGACTTACTCATGGGCCGATTAGGCCGAAATCATGAAATTGCAGCAGCGGAAGAACGAAGCACGCAAGTGGGACCTTCAGGACATGCCCACAGGCAGCCAACTGGAGGTTCGCGACCTAGCCCTTGACATCTTCATCTTCTCGGCCAGCTTGTCCAATCTTGTTGCTGAGGCGAGGTGATTTGATTTCCTGATTCTGAATTTTGTCGCAAAAGCGAGCGTGAGCACTCCGACCCCGTGCTCCGCGAGCCAATACACAGAATGCAATTAAATAGTATGCATGGCTTATCAAAGGAAGGCTCGGGTTATTTTATTTTTGCGTAGAGTGCTTTTGAATACAATTACTTAAAAATCCCTAAGACCTAGCAATTTGAACCAAATCATAATGTACAAGGAAATGCATTATTAATATCGATTCAGATTCCATCCACCGTTACATGGCATCTGCACCATATAGCAATTTCTTCAGCGTTATAGCCGCTTAACTTACCACTGGGACGACACCCAGGACAATTCCAAACCAGGGCAGTCCTTCGCCCTTCAAGTTTCCCATTCCCAGTTTCCAATGTTTTTAAAACAGAACTATATCCAGTTAAGTTCCCATGTCTGCCCATGACCGTGGGCACGGCTATTCGAATAGTTTTGACTCTGCAGAGTTTGTACACTTTCACCACAAGAGATGAACTATCCTTTTTGCCAACATGCTTCCTTAGGCATGAGACCCAGATAATTTATCATAAAGCCTTTACCTTACTCCGATCTAGCTAGACACCGCCCACGCTGAGGTTTCACCGCTGAAGGGTTACACCACCACAGTTAGAAGCCCCCTCTTGCGCCGTGCGAGTACAGTACACCCTGTGCCTCACTGTGAGTAAACCAGTACACCCTGGCACCCACTTCCCTCGGTGATGTCTGAACTAAACCCTTGCAAGTTATTCAGCTAGGGCGTACCCATTATAGACTTGTGGTTGTACTGTTTTACACGGGTTGACATGACAAGATTCGGTCCTTAGTGATATCTGGACGGTTCTACCACAAACCACACTCTCGTGCACCACTGCACCATACCCCCGAACCATCCGCCCAGATAAATAAGCAATTCGAGGTTTTTGGGAATATAAAATAACCATATTCAACATACACCAGTCATTACACCATGACTGCCCAACCAATTTTTCTCAGGATTAAAAGCGATGCTTGGGCGCTCTCGCGCCCATGAGTACCTAAACATTACTGAGCATGGCATATAAATTACGGACTTACTTTCGAAAGGTTATTATTGTAATTTTGCTAGGGCGACAAAGTTCACATAATCAAGTAATCCAAAGGAGGAGTAATATTAGCCAAGCAAGCAATGAGCATATAACTAAATCTTAAATTAAACATGTATTTGCATAAAAATAACAGCATGCAATTTGATAATTTAAACCAAAGTAATTTGCAGAAAATGTAGGTTCAACATGATCAAAGTATTGACTCGCCTGGCGCGGTTTACCGCGATCTTGAGCTCACACAATGCTTTCTTGAGCTTCGGTCTCTATCTTCACTTTGAGCTTGACCTCGTTTGATCCGCTGGATCTTCAGGACTCCGATATCTAATTACGTGCTAAATAACTGAATACAAATAAAGGCAAATAGCTCAAAAGATCCAAATAAATCCAAATACTTTAAATGGTCAATTTACTTTAAATTATGCATTTATTATGGTTTGAGAATAGGAGGATAATTCGGCTTAGTGTGTTGCAAACACAGCAGTAGCTGGGTTTGAGTGAGAGAACGAGTTATTTGAATAGCTTTACCGTGGGGGAAAATTTTAGGATAATAAGGGATCATAAGTGAGGAAGTATCTACAGGGATTATTTACTTTGGAAAAGAAGTGGCCAAACATAGCCGATTGGAGAAAGACGAGGTTCGATCTTTTTATTAATAACCTCTTTTATTATTTTTGTATTTATCAATGAAGTTCCATGAATTAGGGTAGACCTATGCATCTATGTATGAGCCTAGCTGAGTAGATATTCCTTGCAGCTTAGGTTATGGTGAATGCAAACTGGACTGATGGATGAGATCTGTACTTATTCTATAAACCTTTTAGTCGAAGGTATTATAACATTTGGATATCTTTATTAAGTTTCTAGACCAATCTCTGATATAGGCTTTCACTATTAATTAGATTAAGATAAATAGCAAGGGCTCAATATCTATTCTTATAGGGTAATTAATTAGAATTTAAATCTCTAATAATCCTCTTTTCATATTTTATGTATCTTCATTCATAGCTACGCTAATTTTAAGTTGAATTAGGATCCACTCATATGAGTCCTGACATTAGGGCCTTCTAATTAGTAATCCAATTTCAGTACTTATGACATCATTAACCATTAATTAATCCTCTGTCTGAACTAATGAGCTTGTTTATATTCAAATTAATCTTATAGTTTATACTTTTAGCAATTCGAGATGTATAATTTTAGGTTGTGCTAACATTACCTTTTAATATGCCGAATGGTGAGATTATGTTAATTACAAATGACCTAGGGATTTTAATAGACATGCCAACATGAATTTAACTAAAGATGCCCTTTGGGTTAGGCATCATAGATATCTTACGTACATTTTGTTACCATTATTACCTTTGTTATTTATTTATCTAGGACCGAGCACGCCATACCAGGTTACACTTTAATATCAATATTCGATTAAATCTACGGTTGATATTTATTTATTGATGACACGCTAGTGATGACTATTATTTACATAGCTACACTAGGTAGGTTACTTTTAATCATCTGATAACCTAGGGGTGTTTTGTTGTAACACATGTATATTATTATGACCTCTTATTTATATACTCATATAGGTGCTTACATATGCATTTACTTAGAATGTCTCTACCCTTTAGTTGTTACTTGGTTTAGGTTTCTCATTATTTAACAGTAAAAGATTATCCTAGTTGCTAGGGTTAAAGACAATATTTTATGGCCTAACTTTGCACATGGTTAGTTTCTACATCATCCTTTAGTGTGCAAGGGTTCATGATTTACATGTGTAGTAGACTTCTATTTGATAGGTTATCATTCCATGTGAGCATTTACCTAAATTATATTCCTACTAACTCCTTTTTAATTACTATCAAGGGTATTCTTTTTATTTAAAGCCTTGTTGTTATAGTTTTAATCTAACATCCAATTTATTTTTCTTAACTCTAACTTGAATGTATTTTTATATGAGATTCTTATTAACCTTGGACATTAAGCATACATATCCTTTACTAATGCCCTAACCAAGGATTAGTCTTTTAGACATGTATTCAAACATATTAATTACCCATATAAGAACTAATCCAGATTTAAATCTTACATAACCTCTTTTATATCCTAAGTTGTTTTTCTTTATTAATGTCTTAACAATCACTAATTAGCTTTGGACTAAATAACAAGGGCACTTAATTGCTCATATGTGGTAATTAATCAAATATTAAATCTTAAATAACATTAGTTATATCCTAATAAAATTTATTGACTCCCACGGATTAATTCCAATTTAAAATCTCAAATAGTTTATTTACCTTCTAATTAATTTTTATAGCTTCTCTAAATCATTTCCTACTTTTCCCATAATTTTTCCTAAATTTTCCTAAACTGAAATGAATATTAAAAGCAAAAAGGAAAAAGGGGGAAAGAAATGCGCTGGGAGAGAATCGAACGCGCGACCTCTCTGGAGAATGAGTTCGCAGCCGACGCGGGTGACCAATCGAGCAGCCGCTCGCTTGCGACAATGAGAGGGGGGGGCAATTTAAATGAGGGGTGCGCTGAGGTTGGCCCGAAACGGAGGAGGTTGGCGCCGGCGGAAGGCAGCGTTGCCGGCGGCAGACGGCGGCCGGAGCGGCGAGGGCAGCCGGCAAAATGGATTCCCAGGGAGCTGTTGAGGCCGGTGGATGAGGCGGCGCGGCTCGAGGTGGCGCTAGGAAGGGGCAGGGCACCGAGAGCGACCGGCGGCGAGGTAGAAAAGAGGCGCCGGCAGCCGGGAAGGAGAGGGAAGGGGGCGGCGAGCGCGTGAGCGGGAGGGAGACACCATGAAGCTTACCCAACGGTCGGCAGGAGTGGAGAGACTCCGAGGTGGCTTGGCGGCGTGAGCCCGGGGCGGCGGCGAGGAGGCGCACGGTGCTGGCGGCTTGGAGAGGGGGAGAGGCTCCGGCGATGGTCGGAGAAGATCCGGGGCACCGAGGAGTCGCTCCCACCGCCAGGAATTGGAGCGAAATCGACCGAGGAGGGAATGGCGCAGTCGGCGGCGGTTTCGGCCGGCGATGGGGAAGATGGCCGTTGCGCGAGCTCTGGCGAACCAATTCTCAATTAACTTGAAGAGGGGGCAGAGAAGAGGTGTAGACACGCTGTAATGCTGTTGGTTCGTGGAGTGGATGGCCGGAGCGGCGGAATCGGCGAGGAGTGACAATGGCGGCTCACGGCGGCAAAGGAAGAAGGGGGGGTAAAGGAGGAAGGGGAGTGGCGTGGGGGCAACAGGAGGAGCCACTGGCTCTTATAGTCGCGGGGATGGGGAAGCTTCAGCGGACACGACGCGGGGCAAGTGAGGACGCGACGGGAGGAGCAGGGCGCCGTGCGCGTGCAGGCGGGGCCGGGGCAGGTGCAGTGGCGTGGGCGGCGACGTGGGTGAAGGAGGGCTGAGGAGGCGTGCATGGATGCCACGGGGCGGAGGAATGCTGGGCGCTGCAGAGCGGAGGGCGACGGGAGCAGGCGCCGCTGACGCAAGGAGGGCGACGGGAGCTCCCTCGGTCAGAAAAAGCAGAGGGGGAGGAGAAAAGAAAGGAGGAGGCAGGCGCTCCGCGCGGGGAAAGAGAGGAGAGGCGAGCGTGGGAAGGGCCCGCTGGCAGGGAGAGGAGGTGCGGGAGCATGCGGGGCCACCAGCAGGGAGAGCGGGGCGAAGGCGGGGCCCGCGTGGCGGTGGAAGAAGGCGGGAGCGGCCGAGATGGCCCGGGGGAAACGCACGGCGGATCCGGGCCGCACGCGTGGCGAGATCGGGGAGGTGTTGGCGGGATTCGCGGCAGATCCGAGCCGTCCATGTGTCGGCCGGATGGAAGGGAGGGAATTTTTATTTTCATTTGTATTTTCTTTATTTTCCGAAAGGCATAGGAAATTCAATTAAGCTCCGAAAAATATGAAATAAACTCCAAAAATTCAAGAAAAATACACAGAAGTTCCTGATGACATTTTGGACTTAATAAAAAAATATTTTCAACTAATGTTGGTATTTACTTTACTGGCTTCCATTGTTTTTTTTCCATGCCATTATTTGCACATTCCTTTTTAGGGCATTATTAATCCACGTCTTTGTCTTTTATGAAGTCTTAAATTTTTAGAACCTCCACCAAATTCAGGAAAACATCGTAAAATCCAAATTCAAATCGAACATATTGCAAAAATAATTCAAGAAATTCCTATTTTCAAATTTTAAATTTTTGGGATGTTACAAAAGCCCAAGAAGCCGATGGGCTAAGGAACCAGTTCAAGGAATCACTAATGTCGACGCAGGAGGCAACAACAGTCATGATGATCGATGTGACATTCATCGTGATGACCGCCAAGGCAACAACCGAGAGCGCAAGCATGAGGGCAACCGGTGGCATGAGCAACGTTGCGACCGAGGTAGCAAACTCCACTTTTGCACCGTTCATGGATAGACTTACCATGAAACATCGGGGTACAAGCTCATCACCTCCGCTTGACAACTTCACTAGCAAGTCCAAGCCACCACTGTCACGCCTTAGCGTAATTTGTCTCCCACACCCATAGTGGTAGCCATGCTACCCACCCCCGACTGCTCCCCTCTGGCTCGAGGCTACAAGACAAGCCACTGACCCTCAACGCCGGGTGGTGCACGCCGGAAGCGATAATGACAAGCCTATGCCCACTAAGTGCACCACATCGGCATGACCCCCCAACCAAACTCTCACAATGGGTAAACACTCCCATCACATTTGGCCCAGAGAATGCAGCTGGCATTAGCCTCCCGCACCATGACACCCTGATGATCTCCACGTCCATTGCCGGATGTGATGTGAGACATGTATTTGTGGACGAGGGAAGCTCTGTCGATATCATGTTCACCTCCACCTTTGATAGGCTCAGGATCTTGCAAATCGCTCCTCTCAGAGCCTGACGTCCCGCTGCTGGGGCTCAGGGGCGAATTGGTCCTAGTCCTTGGCAGAATTGAGCTGATTGTGGGATTCAAAGCCAGGAGTGGCACCCAAAAGTGAGAGTTTGGTCTTCGATGTCATTGATATCCCTCATCAATACAACATCATCCTGGGTTAGGAAGCCCTCAATCTCTCTAGGGTGGTACCTCACCACGTCTATCTCTGTGTGAAGCTTTCTAGCCCCAAAGGGGTCATCACTGTGCACAACGACTAGGACCTTTAGAGAAGGATATATGAGGACATCCAAGCGGCGATTCGGTACATGCACTTCGCCAACCCAGAGGCTACAGAAGCCGCGCCGAGGGCCCGAACACCCTCCTCCAGTAAATGGACCCCCAATCCGATGCCCGACAGAGAAACCAGAACTGAACCCCTCTCAGAAGCTGACCCAACCAAGACCGTGCTACTTGGAGCGGAACTCGACCTCGTGATGACTGCGGCCATTCTAGCAACCTTATGGGCCAACCACGACATCTTCGCCTAGGGGCCAGAAGACCTCCCGAGCGTCCTAAGAGAAATCATCGAGCACCAACTTTCCATGAAGCCTGAGGCCAAGCCCATCAAGCAGAAGCTACGAAAAATATCAGGTGAATGCCAAGCCGCAGCAAGGCAAGAGATGGAGAAACTTCGCAATGCCAGCATGATCCGAGAGGTGGTGCACCCCAAATGTCTTGCCAACCCAGTTCTCATCAAGAAAAGTCTAACGGGCGGTGGTGTATGTGTGTGGATTACACCAACTTGACCGCGCATGACCAAAGGATGATTTCCCACTCCGTAGGATCAACCAGCTAGTTGATGCTACTTTAGGGTGTGAGCTCATGAGCTTCCTCGATACCTACTTGGGGTATCACTATGTATGAATGGCCAAGGAAGATGAGGAGAAGACCAGCTTCATCACACCCTCTAGGATGAGGATGGGTATCACCAAGTATAGATGCCAACATTACGACCAAACTTAATTTGAAACACACACTCTGCATTACGGAGCATTAATTTGTTCGGAGTTACATTGTAGGAAATGCTGGCATTATAGAGAATGAACGAGCACACAGGTCGTATAAATCAATAGGTCTCTGGGGGCAGCCGACGAAGTAGGCCTATTAGAATAGTTCCTCATAGAATGAGCCGCTATCTTACATAGCCTACACTTGCTGGACTTTGCCGCTGGCCACATTTACTATCATCCATGTCATTGCAGATGTGGTAGGACTGACGTCTACTGAGCCCAGGCTGCTTTAGTGCATCCTACTTCATCCCCCCCCCCAAATGGTGGATGTCGTAGTACTTCGAAATTTACTACACGGAGGACTGCCGTCACACAGCGCACACGGCATACACATAGGAGCAAGGCTTATGAAGGAGCATCGACTTGCTGCACGTGCCGATCACAACTTCACCGATGGCGCATGTATGCTTATGATCGCCTCTTGCATGACTCATGACATACTTTTCTCTCAAACGGACCTCAAACATTTTCCTGTCGTCGTCCATGGTTCGACCTCCTGCGGAGCAAAGGGGGCACAGTAGGTGATACGTGTCGTTTGCCTCGCCCTCCGAGCTCAAAGACAAGGCTATCTTTATTTTAAAAAAGGTGTTCAGAGACTATTTTAGAAAAAAAATAAAGATACTACATTGCTAAATCCGTGAGCAGTTCCACATCCTCCGCCGATGATTGTGCTCCACCCTAAGCTTGCTTCGTTTCGGTTACACTCGCCTAGCATTACTTTTGGCCATCTCCTAGGTTGTTGATGCCTTGTTGGCCATATGTTATTTTTTTTTTGGGGAAATCCATATGCTCCCTCTGTTCAAGTTTATAAAGCATATTTTCTCTTGACACATAGACTAAGAAGATATTAGAAATGACTAGGTTATCACTAATTATTATCTATAAGCACAATATTCAATGTATGCATATGAAAAATATCAAGTAAAATTAGATATTTATTATGTCTATATAGGGAATATTACATTAATTTTGTATTAAAATATAAAATACATCTTATATTTATGGATAAAATCATTTTAAAATATGTCTTATAAACTTGAACGAAAAGAAGTAAGTCACTGCATGATTGCTTTTTGTTGAGGAACCATCGCTGGCGACCAGTCCGAGCGATTCCTCTGTTTAGAACAAGAACGAATCAATCACAGAATCACAGAATAATAGATTGAACACAGAGAGATAGAGAGAACTCCTGGTCTTTCTTTATTGCTTTCATTCATCGGGGTACATAATGAGGGGGGCTAGGTCCCTATTTATAGCCTACGATGGGGTGCCCAATTAGATCAGGACTCTTGGATAGAGTCCAGGTTTCCTAACACTCCCCCTTGGGCACTCACCCAACATGCTCATGCCTCGTTAAAACTCCATAAAAACCCAGTGGGAAAATTTTGGAGAAAGAGTACATGATACATGTGATGTTGCGATGCACGAATTGCCTCATTAAAAACCTTGGTCGAGAAACTTCATGGAAAACTCGTCAAGGGAAAAAGAGTACAATTCATCCAAATTCATTTAGTCTGCAAGACTTTATTTTTGGGTACTTAATCTTCATGATCAAGATTTATTAGCGGGCATGTGAGAATTCTCCCCCTGAATTCTGCACTTCTCTAAGTCTCATCATTCCAATTCCACGCACGCACCTTTCAAAGCTAGATGCGGAGAGTGACTTAGTGAATAAATCTGTGAGATTTTCACATGACTTAGTATGCAGTACTTTAATATCGTCCATCCTTTGCAATTCATGTGCATAGAAGAACTTGGGGTTGATATGCTTTGTGAGATGACTCTTCACATAGCTCGTTTGCACTTGTGCAACGCAAGCGGCATTATCTTCATAGATAATTGTGGGGTTCTGCACAATGTTCATCCCACATGACTGCTGGATGTGGTGAACCATTCGGCGAAGCCAAGCGCACTCTTGTGCGGCTTCATACAGTGCTATAATTTCTGAGTGGTTCGTCGAAGTAGCTACCAGGCTTTGCTTAGACGATTTCCATGAAATTGCAGTTCCACCACACAGGAATACATAGCCTGTTTGTGACTTAGCGGTATGCGGGTCTGACAGATACCCAACATCTGCATAGCCAATCAAGTTCAGATCTTGATTCTTTCTGTAGAACAATCCGAGGTCCTTGCTACCTTGGAGGTATCGGAAAATGTCCTTTATGCCCTGCCAATGCCTTTTGGTGGGCTCTGCACTGTACCTTGCTAACAGGTTCACGGCAAATGCAATGTCCGGTCTAGTGCAGTTTGCTAAATACATGAGTGCTCCCACTGCACTCAAGTATGGATATTCCGGTCCCAGGACTTCCTCCCCCTGTTCCTTAGGTCGGAAAGGATCTTTTTCTTGCTGTAAAGACCTACCGATCATCGGTACTTTCGAGAGAAATGCCTTCTCGAAGCCAAACCTTTCAAGCACCTTCTGGGTGTAGGTCGACTGATGTACCAAGACTCCTTCAGGGGCGTGCTCAAGCTGCAAGCCTAAGCAAAACTTGGTCTTGCCCAAATCTTTTATTTCAAATTCTGACTCCAAGTAGGAGCTTGCTTCTTTTATGTCTTCGGCTGTCCCGATGATATTCAGATCATCTATATACACAGAGATTATACAGAATCCATTCTGGGATCGCCGTATAAATACACAAGGACAGTCTTCATTGTTCGTGTAGCCTTTCTTGCAGAGAAAGTTGCTCAAGCGATTATACCACATTCTTCCAAATTGTTTCAGTCCATACAGTGACTTTCTGAGTTTCACACTGTACAGATTTCTATTTGCTCTGTCTTGGTTCGGGAGAGGAATTCCTTCAGGGACTTTCATGTAAAACTCCGAATCCAAGTTACCGTAAAGGTATGCAGTCACAACATCCATCAGTTTCATTTCTAAATTCAAGTTCACTGTCATTGAGATCAAGTATCTAAAGGTAATTCCACTCATGACTGGGGAGTAGGTTTCTTCATAATCAACTCCAGGACGTTGAGTGAAACCTTGGGCTACCAGCCTTGCTTTGTATCTTACTACTTCGTTTCTGTCATTTCTCTTTCGAACAAATACCCACTTGTGCCCAACGGGGTGTATGTGGGGAGGTGTGCGGCATACGGGCTCAAACACCTCTCTTTTATTCAGAGATAGCAATTCAGTTGCTATTGCCTTCTTCCAATCTTCCCAATCTGATCTTTTCTTACATTCAGCGAGCGATGCAGGCTTGGGATCAAGATTGATGATGGTGACAATTTTCTTTGCGAAGTAGATATCGATATTAGCTGTTGTCCTATTCAGGGACTCTCCCGTGTGCACATAATTTATGGCTATTTCTTCATGAGTTTCTTCTTCTGGAGCTTCACCTTGCGCATCGCTTCTTTCAATTGCGGTGGCAAGTCCCTTTAGTTTTTCGGTTCCGATGTGTGCGCACACATCCACGCCGATAGGGATATTCAGATCCGGTATGCCCTTTTCGGAAGGTGTCATACTTGTGCCAAGTCTCAACTGGCTCCCCTTCTCATTCTGGGGGACTTCAATGATTGGCTGTGATAAATCTCTTTTATCCTTTTTCACCAGGCGTCCCCGGTTACTAAGGATTCGAGGAACCGGAGTTCTCGTCCTCTTTTTTTTCTGAGGCCTCTGGACGAGATTAGGGATACCTTCTGCTTTCTTTGGTATTTCAACCCTCTCCGGTGCAGTGCGTGCAGGCACATGCGACTTAGTCACGCTCTTCAAATCACTAAAGTGATCAGGCAGTTGATTTGCTAATGCTTGCAAATCTATTGTCTTCTAGACTTCTCTTGTCTTCTAGACTTCTTTTGTATTTTGGACTTCTCTATTTGCTTCACTAATGCGCGGGTCATCTACATGGATTCCCCAGGCTTGCCACATAATTTCCCGACATTCTTCATCAAGGGGTTGATTTCCTCCCCCTAATGTTGGGAAATCTTCGGTGCTGACCATTGCGCTAGTTGCATAGGTGAATGGATGTTGTAGGCCGAAGGTCTAAGGTTGATGAGATTCGCTGCATGCAGGACTGCGTGTCCCCAACATGTAGCTGCTAGATTTCAATTATACAAAAGGGGTTGGGCAATAAATTTAATTCTTTTAATTAAAATCTCTGCCAGACCATTCTGGGTATGGACATGCGGTACCGAATGCTCAACTGCAATTCCCATTGCCATGCAATGATCATCAAATGCCTTTGAAGCAAATTCTCCGGCGTTGTCCATTCTGATAGACTTGATGTGATGATCTGGAAACACATTTCTAATGCGAATGATCTGCGAGATCAATTTTGCAAAGGTGTGGTTTCTTGTGGACAACAAACCCACATATGACCACTTCGAAGAAGCGTCAATAAGCACCATGAAATACTTAAACGGCCCTGAGACGGGCTGAATGGGACCGCAAATGTCTCCCTGGATGCGTTCCAGGAATGCAGGGACTTCATCCTTCACTTTCAGAGTGGAGGGTCTAGTTATTAGTTTCCCGGTGGCACATGCAGGGCACACAAAATCTTCATGATTCGGGAAATTCTTCACATTAATACGATGCCCATGCGAGTTATTTATTATATTTCTCATCATCCGAAGACTTGGGTGGCCTAATCTGTCATGCCAGAGACAGAAGAGTTCAGAGCTTCTAAACACTGTCTTCAGTACAGTGTACGCTGCAGGCGCTTTAATGTTGGCATAATATAGCCCAGTTTCAAGTGAAGGAAGTTTTCTAATACCCTTTTACCATTCTCTTCACGCTTTGTAATGAGTAGGTATTCCTTACCGTACTCTTCTTTAGTCTCAACGTGGAAACCATTTGCGCGGATATTCTCAAAACTTAGGAGAGTTCTAGTCGATTTTGGGTACAATAAGGCTTCTTCAATAACCAAAATTGTGCCCATGTGGCTCTTCCGGAACCAATTATACATGCATCGCTTCCGGCGATTGTCGTAAGGCTGCCAGTGCTTTTACGAATCGACTGAAAATACTTAGTCTCTCTTAAGATGGTATGCGTTGTGCTGCTGCTAGCTAAGCACACTTCCTTCATAGGGTGCTACACGCGTTCTAATATAGGGTATTTTATTAATATGCATGAGAAGGCAATCAACACATAGATAAAATACTCCAATATCAGAACATATCATGCCATCATTAACTGAATAAATGAATGAATTCTTCAAATATCATCCAACCATCACGAGAAAATAACAATTCTTAAGTACCATCCATGCAAATTCTAACATATTCTTCCACACAAAATAAGTGACAATTAAAGTCGAAATGCATTCAGTGCACTAGACTTCTTCTGCTATTTTCTCGAGGTTGACATTCTCTTCAAGAGAAATCATGGCGTTAACTACTACTAGGTCGAGAGGGATTACTGCTGTCGTGATGGTTTCAACTTCCATCGGTGCAAGCAGCTACTCAGAATTCTCCCCCTCAGCCGATGCAGAGTGGGCTTCATACTGCCCTTGACCATCCCGCTTTGGCTTGCTGGCCTTATTCTCTCGTGGAGCATCTGATTCGCCTTTCTGGGCTGCGGCCTTACCCTTCCTTCCCCTTCTCTCATTAAGAGCTTTTCGCACCTTGTAGCTCCCGGCGTTGGCTTCACGGCCAGCAGAGCTCCCAGGTGGCTGAGTGACGTAGTTCTTACGGAGAACTTTGTCCTGAGCCTCAGCAACTTGCATCATATTAGTCAATTCGGCGTATTCCTCATAGCCATCTTGACGATAGTTGCGTGCGAATTGTGTTATATTGGGGTGGAAGGTTTTTTCTCAATTTTTTGTATTGGGGTACAAATCCTGTGCAAGGCAGAATTGTATTCCCTGACCGTCTTAAAGTCGGCAAAACCTCAGTCTGATCCACTCTCGCTCTGCTTGAGGAAGAATGGTGTACTTTAGCCTCTCAAACCGCTTCTGGAGTGTGGTCCAGAGTGCCAGCGCGCTCTTCTCCGTCATATACTCATTCTTGAGAGTGAGGCAGAGGTGGTGCTTGAGAAAATGAAGTGCCTGATCATTCTCCTCAGGTTTGGGTTGAGCGTTATTCAGTCCGCCAATCCCAATAGCAGCGCGGAGCTTCCTGGCTCCAAGCACAATCTCAACATCGGATGCCTACGTCAGATAGTTTTGGCCATGCTGGGCCAGCTCCTCGAACTTCCAGTTCGTGATGCTAGTCATCTAAATGTGTATAAGTCTACTGCTGGTAGACATGCACGGAATAATTCACTGCGGGTAAATAAATGGTACAAAAGGTTCTCGCAATGTTTCATAATTTTCTATGCATTTTCTATAATTTTACTGCTAATTTCAGTGATTAAAAGCAATTTTCAGCAATTACAATTAACCAAAAACAGTAAATAAATACAGAGAATAATAATGGCATAAATAAATAAGCTTCAAATGCTAAAAATAATGCAAAATTCGGATTCCCGAGGCCCTTTTATGCTAAAATATGAAATTTTAGCAAATTCTGCAATTGCAGAGGGTTTCTACGCAAATTTCCAGTTCAGAGGAAAATTCGTGCAATTTTCTGATTTACCGAGGGGTTTTCTGCAAAATTCTGGACCCACTCGTAAATTCGAGGGCTTATACGTAATTTTCGGAACTACGAAGCCTTTTATGCAAAAATCGGGACTAAAATTAAATAATTAAGGGCCAATCGGTAATTTTCAGGACTTCGGGTCCTTTTTTGCAAAATCCAGCGCCCCCCACCGGCCTGGCCTTTTTTTTCACATTTGGCCCATGCAGGTCCGGCCCACCATCGGCCTGCTTCGGCCGGTTTTAACGGGGCAGGGGTAGGGTTTCCCCTACCCCTGTTCACACGGGGTGGCGGCGCAACATGCCCGAGCGGCTCGGGTGGTGGCCGGCGGGGCTAGCGCGACGGGGGCCGGCTCGGCGGGCGGCGCGAGCGGCGACCGTGTGGACGGAGGCGGCCGGATACAAGCGGCGGTGGCCGGAGGGCACGGCTTCAAGAGGCGTGCGGGAGGCGGCGGTTACCGGCCGCGTACGGGAGTAGGCGGCCCGTGCGAGGGCGAACGCCGGCGCGGAGGCCCGAGCGGGCACCGGCGGTGGTGGGGAACCCGGGCGGGCGACGCGCGGGCGCATGCAGGCGCCGGCGGGACCGCAGCCGGGGGCGGCGCATTCGGGGCCGGGGGGCGGCGCGTTCGGGCCCCGATGCGGAAGACGAGGCGACGGCGGTCGGCGCACTGGGCGCGTGCGTGCTGCAGGCGACGCACGGGGAAGAGACGGCCTTGGCCGGTGTGGCGGCGCCGGCGCATGCGGGCGCGGTCCAGTTCAAGAGGTTGCGGGGAGGGCCGGCTACGGCGGCGCCATTCGGGGCGACCACCCGTGCGAGACGGCGGCCGGTGCATCGGGCGGCCGTGCGTGGGCGGCGAGGTGGCTCCGTTCGGCAGCGCGTGCGGGCGCGGGAGCCGGAGCATCGGCCAGCGGCGCGTGCGGGCGCGGGAACCAATGTGTCGGCCAGCGGCCCGTGAGGGCATGGTGCACGGGCGACAGCGCCTCATGCGGGGGCGCGTCGTCCTAGGCCAAAATCCAGTGATGGCGGCGCCTCTTGCGGGAGGCAACAGTCGGCCGGTGATGGCCGGCCAGCGGCCGTGTTGTCCCCTTTTTTTCTTTCGTGCCATGGTCATTCAGGACCGAATAGAGGAGGATGCAAAAATTTTCTCGCTCAGTGACCGAACAAAACTGATGCATAATAATTTTTCGTTTCTAATTCTACGATGCAATCAACATCTATCCCGTTTCGCAATCTACCGATCGACATTGTGCCGGCGATTTCAGATCTGCTCGCGGTAGATTTAGGGCGGATTTGCATCGTTCTACAGTGCAATCAACATCTACCCCGTTTCACAATCTACCGATCGGCATTGTGCCGGCGACTTCAAGTCTGCTCGCGGTAGATTAGGGCGGATTTGCACCGTAGAATTTCAATCTAGAACGCGAAAAGAAAATACAGATTCAAAAAGCGATCTAGAAAATTCAATCTGTGCTTCGATGATTACCTCGTTCACCGGAGCGAAGTCGTGCTGATAACGTGTTGAGGAACCATCGCTGGCGACCAGTCCGAGCGATTCCTCTGTTTAGAACAAGAACGAATCAATCACAGAATCACAGAATAATAGATTGAACACAGAGAGATAGAGAGAACTCCTGGTCTTTCTTTATTGCTTTCATTCATCGGGGTACATAATGAGGGGGGGCTAGGTCCCTATTTATAGCCTACGATGGGGTGCCCAATTAGATCAGGACTCTTGGATAGAGTCCAGGTTTCCTAACACTTTTGACTCTCTGCATCTTATTTTAGTTTGGAAACCCCGCTGAAACTGATTTTTCTGTTGTAGTTTCTCACTTGTGTCAATATCTCATGTTCCTCCAAAATTCTCGCAACACCAAACAATATCCCTCCCCATCATTGGTCTGCTAACACCATCGTCGCAATATCCGTTCATTGTTTTGTCGAGCTTTTGGCTGTAGTGGCATATTTTAGGCTTGTATTAATAAAAATGGTATTCGTCGTGCGGGAATTGCATGGTGTCTCCACCGCATGGCCATCGTGTGGAAGCCCTAGGGGCGACACATGGATGGTGCTACACGGTAGTCATGCGGTGGCGCAATGACTGCACAGCCACCGTGCGGTGGCCCTCTCCCGCACGGCTTCCATGCAATGGCCGTTTAGTTAGGTAATTAATTAAGATAATTAGGATAATTAGGAGTTTATTTAGGTGTACTGTTTGTACAAATTTTTAAATATAACAAATGAGCTCCAAAAATTACAAAATTTTATGTGGATCATCTTGGCGTAGCGTGCTTGATTGTGTAATTTTGTTCATAAATTTATATATTCTAAATTTTAGTCAAGAATTCATTTAAATAGAGTGTTTGTAGAAAATTTTCAATATAGCAAATAAGCTCTAAAAATTATGAATCTTTTTTGAAGGACCCTTATACAATGGATTTGATTGTTAATTTTTTTAGAGTTTTACATATTCGAAAATGACAGTGAAACTTGCGAAACTTGTAGCTGATGATTTTTGGTTCTAGCATGAGCGTTTGTGCGAATGAACCGAAAGCCGATAAGCCACTTCACAAAAGTTGTCCCCATATGTTGTTCCAAAACGGCGACAAAGAATCCATCCTATTTGTTTGTTTGAAGGAAATTATAAGTTGAAAAGAATAGACCAAAACCTAGTAAGATAAGCACGAATAGGGATGAAAATGGATCAAATATGAATCAAATAGTCTCAAATATGAATGCGAATCTATATTTTAAAAGGAATATGGATACAAATTCATATTTTTAAAACGAATATGAATTCAAATATTTTCGAATACGAATTGAATGTTGTAACAAATATGAATTCGAATCGAATATGTACTTAATCCGATCGAATGTGAATATCCTAAAACTTTTGTAACAAATATCGGTAGAATAAATTTATATAATACAGAGTTGAAAATTATGCAAAGTAATTTTCACTTCTTACTTATGAATCTTGATTCATCAAAAAAACTAATTCATACAATCATCCCCAGAAAGATCGCCAGGGATGAAAATGAATCAAATAGTCTCGAACACGAATAAGAACATTCTCGAGGAAATTGATTGAATACGAATCAAGTAGTCTCGAACACGAATATGAATATTCTTGAATATGAATATGAACATTCTCAAATATGAATACGAATATTTTCAAATAAGATACGAATATTCTCAAATAAAAATTTTACTCACCATATTCATATTTTTAGATATAAATATCGCATAAAACGTCCCTGCTTAATGTACACGTGGCGAACATTAACTGGTCAGAATCCTCTTCCCGCGGATCGTGGGGTGCTGCCGACTTCGACGTGGTGTGACACCGTGTGTTTCCATCCAAATGCTATGGGTACCCGGAAACGATGGGACCTTCCCGGCAGGCACTAAGTGGACCCATAAGTCAGCAGCAGTAGAAACGTGACAGGATGTGATGTGCACATAGCACGTTTTGTTTTTCTCATTTCGCGGGAGGAAGCCGCACGCGCGCGTAGATTTGGCCCGCTCCTGTTTTTTCTCATCCCCGGGACATTTTTCATTCCAGCCCATGATTTCTCGATTTCACACGTGTATACATATGAGCGTAATGTCCTCTGTATACCCCATGGACGTTCACAAAATGAGACAAAAGTAGGGTGTTTCAAGAACAAGTTGCCATTTTATTAAGCTTCTCGGCGGCGGCGGGAAGGTTTCATTCCTCGCTTGCTGGCTGCTGTCGGCGCCCCAATCTACTCTTGAGGTAAGCTGTCATGTCTTTTTGCATCCCAGCATCTTTCACGGTTATTAGATAAATCTTCCTGTCTTTCCATGGATTTGTGGTAGTGTTCAGATGTTAGGGTTCAGGGGAGCCTTCTTTTCCCGTGCTCTTTTCTGCCCTGATAGGCCGGATCTCTCTGTCTTCTCGGATAAGGCTCTCTGTTCGTATAGCTGCCTAGCTTTCAGGGAATTGCTATGACGTGCAATAGAGGTTTTCGAAAAATTCAATCAAACCGGCTCTAGAGGGGGAAAAAAATTCGGTGCTTCTTTTTGGCACAAAGATTGGATCTGTATGGGATTCTGGTTGGATCTGTATGGCGCCCTTTTATGCATCTTTGGGGTGTCCGGTTACAATTGTAGATTTTCCCTATTGAGTTTTTTTAGACAGATATGTGTGGTTGGGAAGGGTTTTCTTGATATACCTAGAATGATTCCCCCCTTCTGAGATTTTCTTGAGGGGGCAAGTGCTAGGGAGTTTTTCAGATTTTGTAAATAGCCAGTGCTGCAGACTTGGTTATGTGAGCTTCATTGTTTGTAATTGGTGCTAGAGCTGGGAGTTGGGCCGTGCTTTTTTGGGCCAGCCCGAAGCACGGCCGGCCCGGCACAGCCCAAGAACGGCCCAACCCGACACGTGGCGGGTTGTGCCGGCACAACATGAACGATGGGCCGGGCCGGGCCTGGAAAACCGGCCTATTGAGCAGCACGGCACGGCGAGCACGAGCGGCACGCCGGGCCGCCTCGACCTCGCCTCCCCTAGTCCCCCCTCTCGTCGACATCTCTCACGGTCATCCCAAATTCCCCACAAGGCTACAACCACAACCCATCACAGAGCAGAGAGAGGAAGTAGAGGGGAAGGAGGTGTACCGGTCACCGGAGCTCGGACGAGTGGACGATGGCCGCAGGAGGAGGACCGGTGTAGCCAGAGCCTAGGGCGGCATCCCGCGCGAAGACGCCCGGCGACGGCGGCTCAAAGAGCGAGCCATCAATGACAAACTCGTCGTCGGTGCCCTAGTGGCCGCCCGGCCATCTGCCCTGAGCTCACTATCGAAGTAGTTGAGGTCGCCGTCGCTCGAAGCAATTGTAGGCCAGGGGACGAGGGGGCGGCGGGGGAGGAGGGGAAGGAGGAGGCGGCAGGGGAAGAGGGGGGCGATCGGGAGAGGAGGGGGCGGCGGCGGGGAGGGGGTAGTCGGGTGAGGAGGGGCCGACGAGCGAAACCTGGGGAGGAGGGGGCGGCAGGGAGATCGGGGAGAGAAGGGACCGAGGGAGGCGCCGGAGATCGGGGGAGGAATGAATTGGGCGGCGGCGAAGGATTGCAGGGTTAGGGTTTTAGATATTTTTGCGATTTAGTCCTTCAAGTTTTCTGAACTCTACGAATAGGTTTAGCTATTTTGATTTCTTCTGTTCTAGCCCTCGTAAATTCTAATTTCATTGCGAAAAGATCCTATACATCCGTTGTGACATGTACATCTGTACGGAGCAGTCCTTAAAATGTCAAATTTGAAGATTGAGTTAGGTTTTGAAGATATGAATGTGTGTCATATATATATATATATATATATATATATATATATATATATATATATATATATATATATATATATATATATATATATATATATGAGATGAGGAGAAAGATGAGGATGGTTGGATCTTAATCTAATGAATGAAAAAAGTGACTAAGATATGCTGTGATTTAGGCCGAGTTCGTTTTTGCACTTGTGATATGAAGTGTCTTTTGTTGTTCTTCATTTTTGCACTTGTGATATTAGGTGTCTTTTATTGTTCTTTCTTAAGAAACATCATCATACAAAAATAATGAGTATTTTCAATGTTGCTCCTCCTTAGGTCACCACCACTGAATCCTAGGTCGCATCCTCACGGCTTTCTTGTTTCTTTGTGTAAAATTGTAGGGCTGGACTACTGGAGAACAAGATCAATCAAATCAACGTATTCTAACATATATTATAATTTGACAACATAGCTCATCCCCATTGTGATTTTATTTTATGTAAGCAAATTACTACTACATGCGCTTCTAATTCTAACATAGCCCTCTTCACCGACTCCACGTATGTTACAATTAACTATTATGTAAACAGAGATAAATTGTTATTGGTGTGCGTATTCCAAATAGTTACTAAATTGATTTCTTAACTATAGTAAGCTGCACTTATGACTTTCCTTGAGCTTTTCTATTTGACTAGTTGGGCAGCCCTATGCTAGATTGTCGGGCGATGAGTTAGATGTCCACATACGCTACAATCTAATTTGCACCAAGATATGCATACCATTGGACTAGATGATCAAGTTCGGAGGTGGAATGGCATGAGACAATTGTATCGAATTTTAAGTAAGTTTTTAATAAGGCGGGTACAAGAGAAAGGAAGATGGCGGCCACTGCTACCATTGTCGCCGTTGCTTTCGTCGTGCATAGTTACTTTGGACTAGGCTTGGGCTGGCATGGCACGAACGTCGGCACGGTGGGCTTTGGGCCGTGCTTGGGCCTGGTCGAAGGTGAGGCGGACCGGCACGGCACAACGGGATGACTGGGCCGAGCCAGCACAGCATGAAGCGGCCCAAAGTACGGTGGGCCCGAGCCGTGCCGGCACGGCACGGCACGGCCCAATTCCCACCTCTAATTGGTGCGGTGCTCAAGAAAATAGGATTTGTGATGGAAATCATATTCTTTCTTCAGGGGCAGACCCAACTGGGTTCATGGGGTTTTTTTGTTGCCAAAAATCCAGTATACTATGTAGTAGATATATTGCAAATATATACTCTTAATTGGGCCAAATGCTACATGTTTGTACTCATCAGCCCGATCCATGTTGGAGATCCGCCACTGTCTTTCTTTGTGAAATTTTGAGCTGCCTAAAACCCTATCTTGGATACTAGACTCCGCTGAAATGCATGTGCAAAATGTCTTCCCACCAATGTCTATGAAGTATGGATATTTGCAATCTGGGATGTACCTGAAGCATAATTGCAAATGGGATATGATAGTTAAGAGAGCGTAATCTTGTTTATGGTAGTTTTTAAGAGGATATCTGCTCGTGACATATGAAAGTGGTTAGTGTGTTACCGACTTAACAGTTTTTATTACCTGCATAGCAGTTAAGTCTTGTTGTAATCGCTTCTTGTTTTCCTCATTATACAATTTCATATAGTGCTTGATGTTGAGTCTGAAATATTCAACTGTAGCATATACAACCTAGTAGTAGTAGTAGGACCCTTTTGGACTCCTTTTGGGTAGGTTTTTGGTCTGGTAATATTTTTTTATTCCCTGAATAGTTTATGGTATTTAATTTTCTATCATCCATTTTGTTGCAGGTTTTATTCTTGCAAGTTGTACACTGATAAATCTTAAAGATTAGTGGGGTTGACTAGGAAGTTGTCCTTTTAAACTTTATTATTAACATCTGTTTCGGGAATAATATTCTTTTCCATACCATGGGGGTTGAATCCACGTTACTCCCAACGGATCATGCAGTGCATATGAATGGCATTGAAACTTCACAAGCTGTGAAATGTGATTCAACAGTTGTAGAAGAGGGGGGAAAGAGTGTGAGTGAAGAAGTTCTTCAAATTTCCTTGGAAAATAACGAAGATGTAGAATTCCTCGGTACAATTTGTGGTCTTGAAAATAACAAGCTCGGTGTTGCTCAGGCCATAACTCCACCAGAGGGACATAAGCTTGAAATGTCTACCTCTAGCGAGGTTGCAGATGAAACTCTTTCATCGGGTTGTCAGACACCACGTGAAAGCATCTTCGATCCTTTTGCACCAGGACTAGAGGAGGAGGATGGATTTCTCCAAGGGATCCGCAAGATGTTTCTTGATCTGATTATCTCAAATCAAGCACTGGAGGCTACTGGAAAGGATCTGATAGATGCTAGTCCACATGAAAGCTGTACAACCCCTGTTTCAAAGCCTCTACTTACCGGCATTGCAGACACCTGCCCAGACGCTCCTTTGAGGCCGTCTCTTAGAGTGGTAAAGCTCAACCCAACCATTTGTCGAAAGCTTGACTTTGGTTCAGTCAGTCCAAAATCTTTATTTGTTGAAGAAAATGAGAAATGAGCCTGTCCCTACTGTTTGACGGGCACTGAGCTGTGCATTTTTTTTGGAACTGAACAATGCATCCTGAAGATCTCTGCCTTAGGAACATTGTTTTGGTGCTGTTGGCCGCTTATCTCGCAACAGCATGTCTCAGTTATCTCTTGCTACCTCAAGAGTAGATTGGAACTCTTGCTAACTCTGAACCTGTAGGGCTATCAGTGATGTTAAAGAAGTAGCAAGCAGCTTAAGTTATACATGTAAGCTATGTTAGTTTTCCTTTCAGCTAGGCTAGTCTTACTGCCCAAACGTATGCCAATATATGTGCTCTGTGGTCTCTGACCTAGTGTTTTATACATTCTAGAAGCAGTTGTGCTGTCTGCGTGAACTAGTGTAGTTAATTCAGTTTCATCGTTGTTTCTTCCTATTGTCTGGCTCCTTTACATGCTTAATTTCTGGAGTGATACAAGATTCTTTTTTTCATGACTGAAAATTGAGAAATGTTCTGCTTCAATGACAGAATCATGTCATGGAGAGAGCGAAAGAGTGAGTCATCAGATTAAAAGGTTCGGATGGACCTAAATCATGGTGAGAGCCTGAGAGGAGCTTCGGCATATATATTTCCTGTTTGTCCAACTGGCTTATAAGATATGGCTTCTTTTTTTTTTTTTTTGCATTATAGCACAAGCAACTTATTGCGAGCTGCTTAATTACCTGCAGCTCGTGATTATACTGCACATGCATAAGAAATTAGCAACAGGAGGCAGGGAGGAGGAAGGTAGCAGCAGAAATGGAAGGGAGCGAAGCAGAGAAGACGACAGCAAGAAGAGATGAGGGGGGAAGAAGTCACCCAGACGAGACGAAGGAACCGCTGTCCGGGCTGCACGTGAACTCCCCGCCATCACGCGTGCCTGCCTGCGCAGCAAACACGGCGGACTGCTGCTCCGACGACGTGGCTGCCGTGCCGTGCCGTGCGTCAGAGCTTGGTTCGGTCGTAGCACTCCTGGCTCCGGACGCGCATGTCGGGGACGCCGAGGACCAAGTGGCAGTCGGAGTAGGCGACGGCGTGGCGTTTGAAGACGCCGAAGATGGCCACCCTGCCGGGGATCCTGGTGCTCGCGTCCAGCGGCACCGACCCGGCCTCCACGTCCGCGATCAGCTGCGCGGCGTCAGCGGCCAGCCGGTCCGCCTGCACCGTGAGCGCCATGTGCACCGTGCCGTCGCCCTTGCTGGGGATGCGGCCGGGGTCGATCTCCGCGTCGCCCACGTGCGCGCCCCTGTAGGTCAGGTCCGTGTGGCCGCCGTACGCGTAGGTGAAGGAGGCCGGGTTGGGGTTGTGCACGGCCGCCGTCAGGAGCAAGGTGACGTTGAGCTGGAGGGAGACGGGGGGAAAGGTGACGCGCGGGGCGACGCCGATGAGGCGGGTGGAGACGATGCGCGTGGTGGGGTCGCGGACGCGGAGCACGGTGAGGAAGAGGACGAGGAGGACGATGGCCAGGACGAGCAGGACAACCAGGGTGACGAGGAGGCACACGCACAGGCAGCGGCGGCGTCTCTGGTCGTGGTGGGCTGCTAGAGGGGGCTTGGAGGACGTGGCATGGGTGGGGAGGCGGCCGTCGGCGCCGGTGGCGGAGGAGGAGGCGGCCATCGGGAGGGAGCGTGCGGGGTAAGAGATTCGATTGGGGCAGCGCAGCTCAGCCAGTAATAGGCCACGATGTCATCATCATCGATCTGATCACAGCACTAGCTAGTAATAAAATAGTTGAAAGTCGCATGTCATGATGCAAAGCCAGGCAGTAAAGTGGGTCCACGCACGGGAAATAATCAAATTCCCCTGCGTTTTAGGCGCGCTCCGTGTCCCCATCCAGCACTAGCCGATACCGCGTCATTTTAGGCTCCGCTATTGCACGGTTGGGTTTCTGATTTCTATTTTATTTTTTTAATTATTTTTAATGATTTTTTAGCTTATTTTGAGGTTTCTTATTGGTTCTTTTTCTTCCGTATTCATTTACATTATGCGTGACATGCTAACTCTTTTTTTATTTTTATTTTTTTAAATTTAATTGTACCAAATAAGCCATCATCAGCTACAATATAATTTCAATCTGTTATAGTAAAAATTCAATTATAAACCACTAAAATTCAGCCTAACAAAATACCACCTTAGCCTATTAGCTTATGATCTATAGTTAAATTTTTTGAATTTTAAAATTTTCATTTTTTACAAGAGGTAGTACAAAGAGAGAAATAGTCGCATATGATTTTAATCGATATAGCTAAACTTGGTACAGTTATACTACAATCTACCTGTAAATTCTGTATTAAAAAAACACCATTTATAAAACGCACATCACAGACATTTCAAGATCACAAACAGAGTAACTTATTCACAGAGCAAAACAAAATACCATAAATTAAAAAGAAAGAACTACGCCAATGATAGCTACAATTGTAGCCCTATTGTCTTAATCATAGAATTATGTGACCTTAATTTCATCCAAAAAAAATGACAATTCGAGACAAGAAACTTTCAGAGCCTGAAGCGTTCGTCAACTTTTTGATCAAACTGAGACTGAGCTCTCAAACGCAGACCCCATGTGGCTGATGACAAACCCGTAAATCTTGCGCTTTAAGCGCTCAATCTTCTCCTTGGTTGTCTCCTCTTCTGCAATCTTCCCAACCCCATCCAACCAGTCGCTGATCTTCTTGAACTGTGACAGAACCATCGTTATGTGACTGCTCTGCTTTCCTCTACTTGCAACATTCTCATCTTCAAACAGGTGGAAGCCCACATCCATTGCCTCATCCACGAACTTCAAGAACCACATATGCATCTCACGCCACAAGGTCTTAGCAAGCTCAACTGTCTCGTTCATGCCCTGAGTTTTACTCCATGCGCAGCTAGCTGCAGGGCTTGGTGAGACCTTGGACTGGACTTTTGCAGAAGCTCCATGCGATTGCCTCTTGGACAAGCTTGTTCTTGGTGGTTCCACTGAAGGAGCCTTGGGCTTATCAGTGATCTTCTGAGAGATGGATTCAGTAGCACTGTTGATTAGTTTGAGGACCTCCAGATCAGTTGCTAATGCTGCTTCAACCCAATGAGTAGTTGATTTCTCCCAGACTGCAGACTCTGCAGATTCATAGCCTCCATTGGAGGCTATAGACTCTGCAATTTTTTTCCACTTGTGGGTATCTTCATAGACAGCAAGGAAAAGGTCGACCGTTGGGAGTGGATTGGAGGCCTTTGACGACGAACAAAGTTCAGAAAACTTGCTGTTGACAGCAATAAGCACAATGTTACAATCGTCACATTCTGCTGAATGACATACATAAATTTTGGTTTCAGGTGGAAATAAGATGGCTCTCAATTACCTTAGGTTCCTGATAACTGATTCAGTGACCAATGCCTCTTGTAGAGCGTCAGCCGTAGCAGTTGCTGCCACATCTCTCCGTTCAATTGCTTCCTGTAAATTTGGTAAGTGATGATGTTAGAAGGGATTCAGTAAAGGATCAAATAATGGAGATTGTTAGCAAGAGGAATTGAATGCTTACCTTCCCAAGCTTTGAAAGTTTATCAGAAACTGCATCCAATGGAATGCTGCCATTGGTCCATTTAGGATCATGAAGTATAATCTTTGGAGCAACGGTTTTCATCTTTGCTGCAGTAGACTCTATTTTCTTTCGTGGCTTTGGCCTCTCACCAACGGATGAGTCGTCATTACTGGATTGTTCTGCTGTAGCATCACTCAGTCGCCGTGACATTGCTTCCTGAAGTTACAGGACGAGGTAATTTTTCATTAAGCAGGTACATGACTTTCCAATGAAGAGACAATAAACAAATTGCATTGCTGCTAGAACATGCAGGCATGTGGACATGCTACCCTAAGCAAGTTCAGAATAAGAAGCAATACACATAATAATAATGCTCCCAATTCTATTTGTATCCAACATACATGGAGCAACTGTAGACAAAGAAATCTACAAATACATAGCGAGATAGCACCAATATTTTTCTCTCTCTCGTCTATCACATATCAGTCACAAAGCACTCTTAGCTATGCCACTTTCACCACAACATAAATGCACATGAAAATAACCTTGCCTGATAGTTAGATTCATTTACTGTCGGCTAAATGGAAATAACCAGAACTGACCAAGTGACAAGCAATCCAACACTGTTAGCCTTGCAAGATCTTTGATTTACATAACCAAATTTCTAAAGTGTGCATGAGAGTTTACAAGTCGGTTTTAATTTAACACGCTCTTTAACTAAACTTCTACTATTAAATTTTGTTACCATTATTCTAGTGATAGTAGCTTATAAAATGCCCCTCCTTTGCATTTCCATCAGACTAGATTAAACTTCCTAGTTGGTCACCTGGATGAACATGATCAATTTACAGTACATATACAAGCACACAGCAACCTAGCAACGAACTTTCCAATTGTAAGACAATGTAACATGATCCTGACCTGAGTCCTCAGAATAGTATCCTTGTCCACCTTGCCCCTGGATTTCATCACCGAGCCTGCCGCCGCCACCGCAAGGGCCACTGAGGAATCGTCCCAGCTCTTCCTCCCCGGCTTCATGGCCGAGCCGTTCGCCAAATCTGTCATCTTCGAGATACCAGCCACCAACACCCCGACCTTCTTCCTGCTGCTCCCTTCTCCCGACAGCCGCCGCGAACTAGGTGAGAGGGATGCCCGCCTCCCACCGACTGCCGGAGATGCCGCTCCCCTTCTCCCTCCTGCTGGTGACGGATGCCGGTACCTTGATGGCACGACAATCGCCGGCTCCTTCGCCGCTCTGCGGTTCTCCTCTTTGGCCGCAACAAGGCTCGGCACCACACACTTGGACGGCGCCGGCGACGAAGACCTGGACTTACCCTTGACCGCAGGTGACGATGCTCTGGAGGCTCCCTTGACCGAGGGCGACGACGCCCGCGACCCGCCCTTCACCGAAGGCGACGGATCTCGCTGCTTGGATGGCGCCGGAGACGAGAACCGCCGCTTAACGGCGGAACCGCCCGCAGGCGCCGCGGCGTCGGAGACGTTCTTGGGAGCAAGAACCGTCCTTTTGACGGCATCCGTTGTATCGGACGGTGGAACATTGGTGGCATTGGATGGCATGAGCGGCGGCGTGGCGTCGGACGGGGAGGCGGGCTGGATAACGTAGCCTCTGGAGCAAGCGGCGGGGCGGGCGACGAGGGGCTCGGGGTTGCCGACGCAGGGGATGGAGCGGGAGGAGGGCACGGGGCGGAGGCCGAGGGCGCGGGGGACGGGGCGGGCGAAGCGGAGGCGGTCGAGGTGGACGAGATGTCCGACGAGGTGGGGGCGCGCTGAGAGGAGGGCGTCGGCGTCGGTGGGGGAGAGCTGGACGTAGGTGGAGTGGAGGCCGTCGGAGAGCTGGAGGAGGAAGCCGTTAGAGGGCCAGAGGGAGTCGGAGGTGGAGGCGGTGAGGGCGGGGACGACGGCGGTGACCTGGAGGGCCGGGGAGCGGTGCTCGCCGGCGACGCGCTCGTCGGTGTGCATCGCCTGGAGCAGCTTGAGCAGCACGCCGGGCGTGACCGTCGCCATGGGTGACGGAGGAGGGAGGCTATCGAGGGGAAAAGAAACTGGGATTTGGGGAAGAAGACTTTCCTGTGGGAGAGACGTTGGAGCCAAGCCAGCGCGCGGGGATGGTTTCAATTCAAATTTCAAACCGCCCGCCTCTCCAATGTTCCATACACATAGCGGATCATATTAACCGCGTGACAGGTGGGGGCACTAGTCAATGGGCCCCCTCGTCAGTGGCGTATATACTAGATGCGCAGGTAATGAATCGCATATGACATGTAGTAATGTCATGTAGTAATTTCCGGAGGCGACTCCTCTGGGGACAGTCCCCACTGAAAGCAAATGAGGCCATCGAGCGGATGGCCGACACATACTGCTCTTCCCCCGCACGAATCTCTCCGCGCGATGGCGTCTTCTCCCGTGCAGTCTCTCGTGCCGTCTTCTTTTCCCCTCTCCCGTCTCCTTTTCTCGGCGCAGCAGAATGGCCCGGTCGCGGGGGCGCAACCGGAGACGCCGCTGCGGAGGACATCGGGCTCGCCCCGGGTCCTCGGCGGCGCCGGCCAGCTCGGGGTCCAAGACGGGGGGCTTCACGTGGTCGTTCGAGGCGTACTTCCAGCGCTCCTCGGCGCAGGTGCAGCCCGCGCGCGCGACACCGGAGGTCGGGGAGCTCGTCCACCTCATCGAGGAGCTGCAGGAGAGGGAGTCCTCGCCCGCGAAGAGCAGCGAGCTCGGGCGGTGCAAGGGCGCCTTGACTCGCCTCGAATCCGAGAACGCTCGGGATCGCGCGGAGAAAAGGAGATGGGAGAGGGGAAAAGAAGACGGCACGAGAGACTTTACGGGAGAAGACGCCATCGAGCTCGCTGCTCTTCGCGGTGAGCTTGGTCTCCAGGAAGGGCATGATGGCGACGGTCTCCTTGAGGATCTTGTGCTCCAGCAGCTCAGTGCGGAGGCGCGACTCCCTCTCATGCAGCTCCTCGACGAGGCGGACGAGCTCCCCGACCTCCGGCGTCGCGCGCGCGGGCTGCACCTGCGCCGAGGAGTGCGGGAAGTACGCCCCGAACGACCGCGCGAAGCCCCCCGTCTTGGACCCCGAGCCGGCCGGCGCCGCCGAGGACCCGGGCGAGCCCGATGTCCTCTGCCGCGGCGTCTCCGGTTGCGCCCCCGCGACCGGGCCATTCTGCTGCGCCGAGAAAAGGAGACGGGAGAGGGGAAAAGAAGACGGCACGGGAGACTTCACGGGAGAAGACGCCATCGCGCGGAGAGATTCATGCGGGGGAAGAGCAGTACGTGTCGGCCATCCGCGCGATGGCCTCATTTGCTTTCAGTGGGGTCTGTCCCCAGAGGAGTCGCCTCCGTAATTTCCGGGTTTCAGCCCAACCTGGCGCAGAGAAGAGAGCCAGTTAGTAATGGTATATGTAGGCTCTATTTTTTGGCTATTGCTGATGGATTTTGGGTGGTTTTTTTACTAATAATTTATAATTTGAATATTTGAATTTTAGCCATTTACGAGAGACAGTACGTAGAGAAAAATAGTCGGTACATTTTTTACTACAATTTTTGTGTTGACCTACTTTGAAAAAACACACCGTTTAAAAGCTAGTTACTGTAGACAGTACAAGTATAAGCCAAAAATAAGCTGAAACAAACCCAACCTTTGGTACATTTTTTTAAGACGGTGGCAGATGGCATATACGGTTTTAGATTCGAAAAGTTATTTAGGGCATGTTCTTTTCCTCTGAAGCTGATAGTGTTTGGCTTTTGCTACAGTACCTAACTTTCAAACGGAGAATTTTCTCAAGACAGGGTCTACAAGTTAAACGATGTACACGTTAAAAGCCCAACATCTGTACCATCCAAAATCGCAAGTGAGTATCTCTCTCTGTAATCTGTACCGTAAACAACCAAAATTAAAAAATTTCAGTCAAAAATTATAAGCCGCAGCCGTTGCCAAACAGACCCTTAGAAAAGTTGCTTTGAGAAGTCGTTCCATTTATTTCGACCTCTAGATAAACCGATACTAAAAAACACAAAAAGCCAAAAAGAACATAACCGTGTATAAACATTGGCAGGTTAGCATGAAGAGAAAGTCTGTACATTGTAGCTAGACTTGTCGACCTGCAGGTAGGTACAATGGTGTATAATTCAGCATATAACGCGTGCATGTTGGTCATGGATGGAAACGACTTATCCAAAATGGTGTATGAATTGTGAGGTTTCAACCCGTATCATCCCATTGATCTATTATATCTTGTTTTTTTAAGAGGGAATTGAGTTACATCATCATAATAGTTACGTTGGATCTGTGATTTTCGTTGCCTAATTAACTAGGAACCTAGCTAATTAACTTGGCATGCATGCATCAACTCAAAGTTTGACGCAGGACGGGCATGTATTTGTATGCCTTCTCTGCTTCCTTGTGCGCGCTTTGCTGATTAATCATGCTCAACTGGATAGTAGAGGATGTCATATTTGCTGATTAATCATATGCTCAACTGGATGACTTAGCCCACAAAAGTGCCAAAAATTTCTTCCAGAGCCTCGCCAATCTCGGCTGCAAAATTTCACCAAAAGTCACATGAACAGAGGCGCGTGCATGCAGGACTGAAAATGACACACTGGATATATGAGCATAGGAATTCAGGCAGCCATATCTTTCTGTACCATGCTGGAGGAATGAGCCTAGCATCTTTGGTGGACAAGATGTAGTAGGAATGTGTGGCTGATGACAAGAATGGTGATTAAAACGTGATTGGTTGGGTTCTTGAGTAGTAGTAGTGTTACTTTGATTAGGCAAGAGGCGGCTGCTGCTGCTGCATGCATTACAGACATGCAGATGTTCATTGTCATCAATGGTTACAACTTACAGAAGCTCAAGCTAGAAAGAAACAACTGGTTTCCAAGTTAAGCATGCAAGGCAGTACTAGAATGGAACCGCAAGCAACCAAGATTTTGACCGGCTGTCTGTTGGTTCAATTTTGGGACAGCAGCAAGCATCAAAGTAGGCTCTAGGCTGCAGATTATATACACTGGATGCTACTGCTACGCATTGGTACACTGGCATGACGAGCATGACAAACACTGGAAACCTGAAGTTGGAAGGGCATCTATATCAGACAGTCTGGTGTTAGTACAAGGTTGGCGGGCTACATGTTTTCGTAGACGATTGACTGATTTACATTACTAGCACAATAGTACCACATTGGTTTTGGTTGGTGAAGACAGTGCTGGAGTTTCGAAATACTACTGCTTGTTAGTGATCTTTGTCAAGACTCAAGAGTGGATTTACAACTCTCACAGGTCACAAGGCTGCATCGATCATATTTTCCTAGCTAAGCAGATCAATGAAAAAAGGGCAGGAAGAATCAAGGAGGTAGATACAGAGAGCAGAAGAAACTCCTCGTCGACGCATGCTTTGCAATTCCTCTTCCTTTTGGCTGGCTGTCTCCTTTGTCTTATCATTCTCCGCGCGATCCGGACACCTCTGCTGCAGTCTGCACGTCAAACTGTGCTGACGCTGACAGGTGGGGCCCGGTTAATTGCTACGCCGCGCCGACCAGCTCCTCGGCAGCAGCGGCCGCGCCGAGGCTCCGAACATCTCGTCGAGGGCGATGACTAGGCCCATGGCCAGCGGCGCGCCCAGGCGGGGGTCCGCCACCAGCCGGAACACGTCGTCGCCGACCGACTCCTTCCGCCGCACCTCCGCCACCGCCTCCCCGCGCGCGTCGCGCACCGCGCAGCTCCGCCGGCCGTACGAGCCCTCAACCACGTAGGCCTCGGGCAAGGCCAGGGAGGAGAGGGGCGTGACGTGCGCCATCGCCTTGGAGGCGCGGAGGCTGACGTGGCGGCGGACGGAGAGGAGCGGCTTCGCGGCGCCGTCGCCGTCGTAGATAATCCAGTGCTCCGCCAGGCTCAGCTTCTGCAGGCAAGCATATGAAATGATCGGTTTTTGAGAAAAAGGCCCCTCTTTTGATAACCAAGAAGGATCAAATGATTAATGTTTGTTAGCAAGGAGATGGAGTAGCTAGGAAACGAATCTGACCTTGCGGCGTATGGTGAGTAGCGGCTTTCCGGCGGCGTCCATGAGGACGACCTCGGCGCGCCTGCCGGAGCCGTAGCAGTCGACGCGGAAGGCGAGGTTGCCCTTGGCGTCGAAGACGGTGAAGCCGTCGCAGTTGAAGAGCAGCGACTTGCGCCACACCGTCAGCACCGAGGATTCCTCCACCGACGACGAGGGCTGAGGGCACGCTGCGGCGCTGGCCGGCTCTTGCACGGCGGCGTTGGGATGAACCTTCCGCATCGCTTCCTCCCCTCTGTTAATTCCCTCCTCGCTTGCCGGCACGCGAGGGGTCTCTCTACAGAAGAAGAAGAAGACGATGATGGAAGTGGTGCGTGTTTAATTTGTTGCGGCGTTTGGAGATTGGACCTGGAAGCGGAGGTGGAGAAGAGAGTGGGGGCAGACGCGAGGAATTTATACTGCTGTGCTGCTAGTGCGGCCGCAGACGAGACGTCGAGGAATGAGGTGGGCGCCAGTTTCAATCAAGTGGGAGGCCTCACCAAAACCGAGGTGCAGTGCAGTGTCGTGCCCAGCTTGCTGACCTCTCCGGCGAGCACCGGATCTGTTGCTTTGTTAACTTACTACGCCGTTTCTACCGGTTCTTGGTAGGACGGGGGACCGGCCTGTCCAGATGCACGAATCAGGATATATCATAGCCGGCGGTGGAAGAACCTATTCTTCAGCTAGCCAGCCACACCGACTTAGATCTTTGTAAGACTAAAGGGATCAAAGTTATTCTCAATGTGTAACAAGGGTGAAAAGAAAAGAAAGCTGCGATAATGGAATGGCGTGGCAAGTAAAGTTGTCGCCTCCAAAGCAAGGGGTCGTCAATCACCGCATCTACCTGTACAACTCTATACGTAGTTTTGTCTTAAATGAATTGGTATATTATAGTGTAAGTTCATTTCGAGTTCACCCCATTTTTTGTGATGAGTAATTGATTTTAGTTTATGAGTGTGTTAAAGTCTGGGTTTAGTTTTTGAGAGTTTGTAGTATTTGTTGTTGTTGCTCTGGGTCAACGGTCTAACCGATTTGTGGAGGTGGTCTGATTGGTGTTGAGTATTAGGTGAGCATGGGCGGTCGGACCACTATGAAGAAAGTAGTCTGAACACAGGTCGTGTCAACCGGGCTGGGGTAGCCAGTTGGATTTTGCCTAACAGTGTTATGGGCTTGAGCGTGAGCGGCCTGGCCAACACTTTAAGTGTGGTTTGACCGGAGGTGCAACCAGCCTTTGGTAGGTGGTGGTCTTTTTTCAGAGAGGGTGTTTGGTGTCGATTGCCCTTTGGTTGTCGATGTGACCACCAATGGTTTGGCCAGCATATGGAGGCTGGTCTAATCGATGTCTTGTTCCCAACGAGTTAGTCTATGAGTTTCAGGTTGGTTTGAGGTGTCCAGTGTGGTTGTGATGCATGGCTTGATCTAGGGGGTTAGAATCAGTGTGTGTGTTGTATGATGCATGATTTGACTAACGTGAGTCAAATGCATAGAACTTTTGCTCCGAGATGCTTGCTTGGTTATTGGATGTGTAGGTTGCTTGGAGAGTAGTGGCAGTCAACGGCAAGATCGAGACTAGGCAGGAGAGTTGAGGTTCGTGTTGTCATGTAAATCTAGGTGAGGCTATATTTGTCAAGCGGGAGACACATAAAAGACAAGGATCATGAAGATGTATATTGGTGTATATGTTGTGCTAAGTGGCTTGGGCCCAATGCAAGTAGAGACACGATTTGGTGGGATCCAAATATGTGAAGACTTGACAGTAGGTTATTAGGCACCACAGGCTACGAGTCGAAGCATTCAGACATGCTTTGGTGAAGGAATGAGAAAGCTTGACTAGCTTAAGGTCAAGTGGAGACTTTTGGAAGATGGGCAATAGTTTCTTTGGAAAGCCAAATTCTATGATGATGGAATCCAACTGTGAGGAGGTGTGGATGCATGTATGGCTCATCAATAGCTTTCGAACACATCCAAGAACACATGATTCGGAGGTCATATGTGGGAAATATGACTATTTTCGTAGTGGGTACTAAATCTACCTGAAATTGAGTTAATGGGTTGTAAGTGTTGAGTGGGTGAATGGCTTTTGTAGCCCACCATGAGGAAATATTTGTGAGGAGTGGTTGGCTTGGCCACAATTATAAAAAGAGAGGGAGATGTGGCTTATATGAAAAGCGTTGCTAAAAGCCTTTACAAGATAGGGTTGAGAGAGGTGTGGATGCTCTTAAAAGAGCTTTAGGAGAGAAATTGTGAGGTTTTTTACATTGAGCTTTTTATCATCCTTAGGCTTATGTGTTGGCCGTAACCATTCATCTACAAGCATCAAATTTGTGCAAGTGCTTGTGATTGTGTTCCTTGAGCCTTTTGCCTTGCTTATGTTTTATTTGCTTCGATTTTTTCCTCTTCTTGATTGCTGGCTGCCAAGGACACATAAGTGATGGAGATAGCTCTTGGAGGTCAAATCCCATCCATCTAGGCACTTCATATAGCAAGTTCTTGTGATTGTTTGGTTTTAACTAGAAAAGGGTGCAATTTGGGAATATCTTTGCTCCGGGGGTTTTGGCTTTGATTTTTTGTTGTTTTAGGCCTGCTATGATGTGTGGGAGTTGATCCAAAGTCACTTTGACCATTCTTTACCCATGAGCAAGTGCTAGGCTCAGTTTTGGTTTTTAGCCTAGTTTTGGTGCAACTTTGCATCGGATCGAAAAAGGTCACAACTTTGGAGATAATTTTTTAGATCTTTGGTTGGAGTAGGTTCTTGAGGACCTAGAGAAAGTGTGTTCCAAGTTTCATGCTTGTTGTAGGGGTGGCCCAACCCCTTGTGGCGAGGCCTTGCAACTTGCCTAATATGTAATAGACCCAATAGTATAGGGACATATGTATAAAAAAATGTACCAATGTACCCCTACTTTTTGTAATTATTAAGGGGGTAGGCACTAGAGAGGTCTACCATTGGAGCGCTCATGTCGCGAGCACCCTAGATCACCCAGCTTCTGCTGGTTTTCAAAAGTGATGCTACTATTGGAGGCGATCTACCGTGCTGGATGCTATCAGCGGCTGCCCCATCGCACCAGCACAGCTGGGGCGGCGCCTCTCATCATCGCCATCATGGCACTAGGGAGTCGGCCTCCATGCGCGATGTACACCAGTTTCGAATGTCAGATGACCACTTTGTGATCATGACTTCACACGACATGTCCGACCCCCCTCGTGGTTATAGACGTTTGTCCGACTATTCTGTGGTCGTAGACACTTAAGGCTTCATCTACAATCGCATCGTGGCCAACTCTTCACCGATAGCTATGATCTCCTTGTGGTTGAGACTTCATTGACACTAGTCCAAAGCGTCAGGATGGAGCGCACGTGCTCCGAAGCCTTCGTCTTGCCGCCGACTTCATCAACACCTATCGCACCTTCGGCGATGTCATCCGACCCCTCGGGGTCGAACCTTCACCAATGCTCGTCTAACCACCTCATGGTCGTGACTTCGTCATCCCTCAATTGACTCCTCGTGGTCATGTCCTCGTCGACGTCGGCCTCCGTCGGACTCCGCCTGGTCTTTGACAGACTTCACACGGTCTCCGTAGGAGTTCGCACGGTCTCCACCCATGACTTCATGTGGTCTCTGACGAGCCTCGCGCAGATGTCGTCTCCGAAGGACTTCGCACAACCTCCGCAGGACTTCACGCGGTCTTCAATGAGCTCCATGCAGATGTCATCTCTGACAAACTTTGCATGACCTTCACAGGACTTCGCTCGGTCTCCATCGGACTCCGCATGATCTTTATTAGTCTTCGCACGATCTCCGCACCACCCCCACATAGAGACTTCCCATGGTCTTTGTCGAGCTCCACGTGGATGTTGCCTTCAACGAACTTTGCCCGGTCTACGCGGGACTCTGCACGGTCTCCGTCGAGCTCTACGCGGATGTTGTCTCTGATGGACTTCACACGATCTCCGCCAGACCCCGCGTTGCCGCCATCGACCTTTACACCCTCCGGGCTCCGTCGGCCTCAGCTCCGTGCCTCCGTACCTCTGGGTGAGCAACTCATGGTCGTATACGTTCATCTAGACGTTCCACCGACCTCGTGGTCCAAACATTGTCTGCTCACGACATGTTTGTGACTTTGTTTGACTGTTGCATGGTCCTAACCTCATTCGACCGCCTTGCGGTCGTGACCTCATCCGACCGCCTCGCGGTCGAGACATTGTACGACCTCCTCATGGTTGTAGACACTTCGTCTGACCGCCACGTAGTCAAGACATTGTAGTTTTGTGAAAATCGCATGGTGGCCTCGTGCCCCGACATACTCTGCAGAGTATAAAGCGTCGAGAACTTAGCCGTCCTAGGCAACACTACGAAGTATAAAAAATCACACAATGGCCTCACACCCTGGCGTATTCTGCGAAGTATAAAGCATCAGGAACTTAACTGTCTCGGGCAACTCTATGGAGTATAAAAAAATCGCACAGTGGCCTCATGCCCTAGCGTACTCTACGGAGTATAAAGTGCTGGAAACTTAGCCGTCTCAGGTAACTCCACGGAGTATAAAAAATTTGCACAGTGGCCTCATGCCCTGGTGTGCTCTACGGAGTATAAAGCATCGATAACTTAGCTGTCCTAAGCAACTGATTGGCTTTCCAAAGGTATAGTATTAGATTTGTGGCTTTCTGATAGTGGTTTTGAGGCTGATTTATTTGTGATTTCGCCAGATGATGAACCTCACATTAGTGAAAGGTGCCGACTAGCCCCAGATGGTCCTGGTATCTCAATGAGCTAGAAGAATAGATACTATAAGAAAGGTTGAGTCTAACCACACTTTACGAACACTTTTACTCATTTTGTTCTCTTTTGTAGGATCAACATGTATTTTGTCTCTTGTATTTTATTATCCATGTATTTTATCAGGGTTGTAATCAGAGTTTTTTTTCCATTTGTAAAGTAATTATACTTGTATTGTGAGGAGATACTATATTTGTGAACTAATTTGTATGATATGGACTTTTATGATTTTTATTTATCCTGTTTGTGAGGTTAATAGTGATTTGCTTTTACAAGGCAATGCTGTCGATTTCTTATTTAAATTTTTCTTACTTTGCCTACTATAATTGGCATATTACACATGAGAATTTGAAATAACCTGCTATAAATCGGAAGAGAGATCAAGTACGTAGCCTGGGAATCAAGATAAGAATAAAAATGTGTTCAAGCCGGCAGTGCCCTTTTGTTTGGTAGCATGCATGCGCAGCATTGTGTAGCTAGATAGCTTGTAGTCAATGGCAATATGATGCTTTTGCTGGAGTCCTTTTGGTGACGCGTTGTGGCGAAAGCGTACATGAATTGGCATTGGGACTCCTTTGCATGCTTCGTGTTGCTCTCCATCGTCGTTGGAGCTTCCTCCTCATCTTCCCGTTAGCTAGATAGGTCAGCCAACCATGCATGCACCAAGGACTGTCTGAACTGTATGAATTAATATCTAAATCTATCTGGATATGTTTTGATAGTATTATACAGTCTATTCCTGTTTGCAACTTTGCATCATTCCATAATTGCGGTCTATAATAGTGTAACTATATATTGGATCCACAGGTGACAGGACATGCACATCTGCAGTGAAAAGGGATGTATAGGTGCAAATTGCAATGGATGAAGATCACTAGCTAGTCCCAGCCTCCCAGGTGAAGCTTAAACCTTGGTTTAAATTTTTGATTAGCTGATAAAGTTTGACAGCACTTTGGCTGCGTCTACCAACTGAAGACATGGGCATGCATTGCTGATAGAGAGAAAAAAGGTACTCCTAATATTCCATGATTGGTGGAGTCCTGCAAATTCTACTCCACTTTCTTTTCTGGACATGGATATATGGATATGTCTTAGCTTATCCAGTAGTTAAAATAGTTGAATAAAGCAATCTGTGATAGAAAAGCGTCTTGCTAGGTCAACATTAATTTACTGTCGAGTGTCGACCTATATACTAACAAGCTATATGAGATCATTTTCTTATTTTTTTAAACCATTCTTTTCTTTTTTTTAATGGTTTTATCAACTATGTATAATAGAGTCAATCCTATTATATACATTGAACCATGCCACCGTGCGCTTATCCTATATGTAACCGATAAGGCGATAACCCTACATTTACCCTTGGGCGTACCATGCCACCATGCGCCCACGCGTGCATGTAAAAATAACTAATTAAAAGTATCTCCTTGGCTCTTAGGGATGAAACTTCGCAATTGCATAGGATTTACAACCATTAGTATATATGAGCCATTGTTGTTTGAAAGTCACCAGGATTCGCCTATCTATTGTGTAGAACCGATGTCTGAAATCAGAGGGGTGAATATTTTTAAGAATTTTCTCTCTCCAAGGTATTTAAAATCTTTACCCGAGTGACTCTGATAGTCACCAAGATCAGATCACACCAACACGGCAAAAGAAAACAAAACTAGAAATAAGAGTCAACAAAAACAACAGCCACTACGCAAGACCAGCCATACAGTTGTTGATGGACCGGTCTGACAGCTGGCTGGTTTGACTATAGGTCTAGGCCGGTCTAACTGATTCCCTATTCTCAGACCTGAAAAAATCTTTCGGGACAAAAGTTCAAATATCAAAAACTTGTTCAATTCTCATATAAACACATCCATGTTTTGCATGAGACTTATTCAAGGCAATAGGAACATAAACCAATTAAGAATTACAAAGTTTTTGCGTTTAAGCTCACTAAATTGAAGAGAATCAAATCTAGTTCACAAGAACACCCAAAACCCTAAACCTCAAATTATTTCTTGCTCGTGAGGATCTAAAATATGAGGTCTTCTAGATCTATTCTTATATGCTCTAGTAAGGTAATTTAAGCAAGAGATTGGTCTAGAACACCCACGAATCTAAAATCACAAATCTAGCTTAAGAACGAACAAAGCCACATAAGAACACAACCAAGAATATGATTGAGACAAAATTTTTATTCATTTCAGTGGAGGATGAGGTTTACATACTTATGGATGATAACAAGGTGCAGTCAAAGCACTAGCCTTTCTTCTCTAAAGTTCTCTCTCTCACAACTATGAAAAAAGATTAGGTGGTAGAGCAAAAACTAAACTCTAGAATCATTAAGTCTCCTGCCTCTTCTCCTCCCTTTTAAATAACCAACACAACCCTAATGGGTCCAATCCATTAAGCTTACTGAGGAAACCCGTTAACTCCCACTAACACGGGTTTTACACACTCACTCACGCTTCTCAAAGCATTTACAAGAGTTAACTCGCTAACGGTTGATCCACTTATTAATTTCAGCTCTCCTTGATCTAAATCACTTCTCCTTTGCACCTTTTAGTGACGCAGTTTTGATCAAGGTATCAACCGATATTTGGTCAACTACCAAAATACCCTTGATAAAGCTTCTGACACTTTCCCTTGACCCCGTCTTCATCTTAAAGCATCTTCCCATGCTTTGACACGCAGCTTGTAGTGTGCAATGACTAGATATCATGCCTACACACATTCAGACTCCTCCGAGCCATCTCTACGTACATTGGCCTTTTCACTTGGCACACCAAATGCACTAACTCATCTCTTCACGATCCATGTCTTCTTTATGCTTCCTGCTTGAGCCTCATAGCCTCACCTGGACTTGCATGAACGCTCGAACCTTAGCTCCCCGCCTAGTCTCGGTCTATTGCTGTCAATTGCTACATCCTCCAAGCCACCTGCACATCCAAAAACCAAGCAATCATATCGAACATAAGTTCTATGTACTTGACTCACATTAGTTAAAACCGTACAAGATGGAATGCAACACAAACCCTCATAGCTCCCCAGCCATGAACCGACCTCAAACCAACTCAATTTAACTCACCCTAATCTCTGATCACAACTATTGGTCTGACCACTCTCCTTAGACTGGCTGGACCACCTTAGTCAAATTGCCAATCACTGGTCAATCTAACCGCCCACCTAGTGTGACCGCATTTTCAATGCCGATCATACTGGCCAACTCATCCTGGTCTGACCGCAATCCATGGCTGGCCCAATTGCACGTGACTAATATCAAAAACCACTCTCTGGAAAAAAAAGTAGCCGCCAACTAAAAATTAGTCATACCACTTCCCTGGTCTGACTACTCCCAAAATCTGATCACACCGGATCCCCAGTCAAATTGCCGTTAACAGGCTGGTCCGACTGCTACGGTGCTACCTTCGACCAGGACAATGATAGCAAATCTAAAAATTTTAAAACTATTGTAAAATTTAAATTTAACTCAACCAAAGTACCAATTATTTATCACAAACATATATTAGACCTTGTACATGATCTCTCATGTGTATTATTGCACTAGTTGTTCTCAATTGATCCGGTGCTTGCACAATGTGTAGCTAGAGCCATATTGCAAATGATTCTGATTTCGCTAAGATGCGCTTTCCAGAAGATAGTGGAGAACAAATACTCGTCAGGTAGCTCCGGCATATGCTAGCAAGTTAATCTGATTCATATGAAATTATTCAGGGATATATCCTGGGGACATTCTGTACTGCAGATTTGAGACAGGTGACTCACCCGGCATAAATACTCTGTGCATGCATATGCATAAAATTTTGTATGGCCTCAGCCGATTTTAAGCAAGGAGACACTTGTATATAGCTAGTACTTGATTCATCGACAGGGAGAAATAAGCAGCAAAGGAACGTCGACATCGAGTGTACTCCATCGAATCATGCATGCATATATTCTTGGATGCATGCTCTAAATATAAAATGCAGATCGAATTAATCCAAAGTAGTTGAGATAAGATGTACTACGTACTTAGCATCTGCCCTTGATCTTCCTGGAATCCGGAGAGATATATGGATCGATCGTGCACGGTTATCTTAACACCTCAACAAGAGTGCGCCTAATACTCCCACATCATCTATATAGTACACACTAAAGTTAGCATTCTAAAGAACTATCTATAAGGATAGCTATTTGATGCTTACATGTACACACAGAATTTATGGAGGCTGCCTCGTTTGGCGCTATAGACTATCTCTAGAGCTGTAGAGAGCTGCGTTCTCTTTCTTCATTTAATATCTTCCACGTAGGACAATTAATGACATGGACTCTCTTGTAGATAGCTGCTATAGACCCATTAGAGCAAGTACAATAGTATAGCCAATTAGTGACTATAACACTTGTCTATTTCATCTATAGCCTTCAAAAAAATAGTTCATACAATAAGGTAGCTATTACAATAACTATTTGGCCCCACGTGTAAGAGAGTGAAATGCATATTTTTACGTGCTATAGCTAGCTGTAATTTAGTAGCTAGCTTCCTTCTCTCTCTTCCTTTCTCTCTCTGCCACATAAGATTTTGTTGATATTATATTTGCTATAGCCTGCTGACTAAGCCTTATTGTACTTGCTCTTAGAGATGCTCTTACTACTAGCTCCATAAACATATGGATCGGACCAAATAAAAACACAGAGGGTGGCTCCAAAGTTTGAGGCTACTTTTCTCTTTGCGAGGCTCGATGTACATGCATGCATATGCATGAGTTGCGCTAGCAAGTTCATGATAGACAGACACGTACTACGTGCTACGCGTTAAGTTAATGGATTTTCACTTATTTACGGTACAGATTACAGAGAGACAGATACTCACTTACGATTTTGGCTACTACAGATGTTAGGCTTTTAACGTGTAGATCGTTTAATTTGTAGTCCCCGTCTTAATAAAATACTCCGTTTAAAAATTAGATAGTATAACAAAATCCAAAAATCATCAGCTTTTAACTTTAAGAACACGCCCTGAACTAGCTAGAAATATCTGCGATCGCCGCATGCCGCAGCATGCACCACGTACGCTACTGCAAACAGGTAGTGAAAGCACGAGGAGGTGGCTTGCCACATGGCAAGCAGTGGCTACCAAGCAAGCACAAAGTTTGCAGGAGATTAATTAGTTTGCACGGGGAGCTGTCCCCTGACCAGATTGCAACCACAAACTGAAAGCTGCCCAATCTTGGCATTCTCTACATCTCATGGACAGTTAAAGTTAGATAATTGGTAAGCATCGTAACCGAAGTATTAGCGGTGGAGTTCCGGCGCTGCGAGGCTAGCCACGTCGCCCCTGTGCTCCGTCCGCCCGCCGCGTGGCTCCGGTTTTTGCGTATGGTTGGGGAGGCAAATTCCTCCAGTTTTTCCGAAATTACGTAAAGGTCCTTTTTTCCTCGCGAAAAGGTCCCTGCGCCCAGTTTTTTTCAAAAAATTTTTGGATGGTGACCCGCGGGTTTCCAAAATTACGTATAGGTCCTTATTTACTTACGTACAGGTCCTTGCAGGTCCTCAATTTTTTCCAAAAAAGTCCTTTTGTTTTTTCGAAATTACACACGGGTTCTCGATTTTTTTTATGAAACTCCCTGCGAATTGTCATCTTTTTTACTTCGATCCATACGGTGGCTGGTGTGGCGTGGCGTGGCACCACGCCTACGTGGCTAGTTCTCTACATCTCACTACTTCGGGCTTTGTACATCAAACAAAGAAGAGTATTTTGCACAGATGCATGCACCCAAGCGAGCGAAAGGTGTTGGAGTTGCTCTGCTTGCTTGCTTGCATGTCCAAGCTAGCTATCTCTAGTAGCTGGTGCAGGTGGACATCCAATAGACATGCATGCAGCATGTAACTATGGCAGGGAACAGCTAATGCTGTCACTGCACACGATCCAAACAACGCCCATGTGCGTGGGAAGCTAGCCAGACGACACTAGAAGCTGTTCACTACTAGATGGCAAGGCTGCTTTTTGGTTGTGATGGTGCTTCAGAGCCTGTTCTTTTTAGCTGTTCTTTTTAGCTGTGGTTTATAGTTTTTAGCTACGACTTATAACTTTTAGGCTGTTTGTACAAGAGATTACAGAGTAACAGAAACTCACATGTGGTTTTTGCCGATATAAATGAAGTCAGTAAAGTATGTATTACAATTAACTAGTAGACCCTATTTTTTAAAAAAATATTCCGTTTAAAAGTTAGTTACTATAAAAAAAGCAAAATGCAGCTTTTAGAAGCTGAAAAGAACCGGGCACACCTTCACAGGGCACACCTGTCATTTTGATTGCAGTGGTCGTCACACCTGATTTCTTTGGGTACTAGTTTCTTGATTTCTATTCCAGTTTCCTAAATTCATGTTTTAGAACAGTTCTGCTTCCAGGACCTACTAATTTTGAACAGTCTTATGAAGATATGTACTGGCAATTCATATGTCCTAGAAACATCTGTATTTATTTTTTTCTTTTGTTGTTTCAGCTGTTTTTTGGAACGAGCACTATTGCTCCAACAAGAGCGACGCCAGTATATAAACCATGGTCCTTTGATCTGCAAGCAACCACACACAGGTCAACGCTTAACTAATGAATAAAAGCCTTTGAAACATTTAAAACCTAGCTAATGACTTAAGTTGACTTGATAATGTTACCATAGGTTGGTTATCCACTGCTGTTGACTCGACGCTTGCTTTGCACTGCTTTGTTTGATCAAATAATGCAATCCCATGCATGCAAGTAGTGCGCGTACATGGTGCACGTAGCTGTCAAATCCAAGAATCAATGGAAAACATACTCAGCTTGCACGAATTTTTTTTATAAATAAATCTTTTTCACTCAAAATAACAGAAATGTACCTACACAAAATTTTTTATAGGAATGATCTCCAGTCGTCGAATCGTTGGGTGACTAGAACCTATCACCTAACGGCCGCGTGACACACATACTATTCCTGAGCCGTTGGGCGACATAATTGCAGTCGCCGAAGGGTTGGGTGACTGCGACCAATCGCCTAACTGTTAGGCGACTACAAGAATAGTCACCGAAGGGTTAGGTGACTGCGACCAATCACCTAACTTTTAGGCGACTACAAGAACAATCGCCCAACTCTTCAACGGCTGGAGGCGCATATAAATCAGCCACCCGGTCGAGCCCCTAGCCATTTCATCCGCCGACGTCGCCGCACAGAGAAAAGGGAGAGAATAGAAGAGGGAAGAAAAAAGAGAAGAGGAGAAGGAGAGGGAGAGGAAGGAGGGAATCTGCTACTTTCATGAGGTAAAATTTTTGTATATTGTAGTCAATATTTTTTGTATGAAGTAAATAGTTGGTTTAATATATAATTAGGCTCCGTAGAAAATTATATTTGTAGAAAAGAATGATACAACTTTGGTATGAAGTAAATAGTCGTATAAAATTTAGCCAATGTAGTTATAAAAAATTAGCATCCGTAGAAACTTACAGTTGTATAAAATTTAGTAAATATAGTTGTAGAAAATTAGCATCCGTATAAAATTTAGTCAATATTATGTACAAAATAAGCATCCATAGAAAACTATAGTTGTACAGTTGGAGGCGTCCAGGTAGAATAGGCGGTTGATGGCTTCCGAGTATTAACGACGGTCGATGACGTCCACGTACAGCAGGCAGTTGTAAATGACCATGCACAGTCGGAGACAACTGGAGTGCCGAGTGATCATGAGATTGATGATTCTAGGCTAGTAGATATATTTGCAGCGGTTGTTATTTGATGGGAAGAGTAGACTCTGATACCATGTTTGAAGATATCAAGAGAATGGTTTGTAAATGGCACACATTTGCCTTCTATTGATAATCTATTTATATAAAAGTATATAAGTGTAAACACTCTCACGTGTGAATACTAAGCACTACTTCTAGTGAGAATATCAATACTAATGGAATACTAAACAATAGTAAAAATACACATTAATAGGAATACTAACCAACAGTGAAAAACATAACTATTGTAGTTGTTTAACAATCCCTTGGGGGGAAAACACATCTATCCTAGTTGTTTATCAGTCCCTTAGAAAAGCAGAAGAAAGAATGTGGTAAAATGGTCATTTTGTAGCCTTGGAATGGCAAATATGATGTTGATGGTATTTTGAAGAATTTTGTGCATTGGTGATGGCATTTAGCTGTGCATGCCCTTCACGATGAGTTGCTCGTGATTGCGATGGCATCGAACAAATTTGCTAAAAACTAAACATCTTCCTAGAATTCCTATGAAATTCGCATGAAATGGCTCAAACAATATGAGTTTTAGAAGAAATCTAACATGAGGTCTAATCTCATAGATTTTTTGCTTTGTCTCTCTCTCTCTCTCTCCAAAATCTTGCACCACCTTCTACGAAGCATCCAAACGACACAATTGGACAATTACTACGTTTTAGAATCCCCGAGGATCCGACTGAGCATGGCACTCTAACTCCTGTATTTTTTTTTCTACTCTTGCATTTTTGGATTCCTACGTTTCTCAAGCAGGCCCTTAGGGCACTCCTAATGCAGAAACTATGAAGTAGTTTCTATACTTGCCAATTAATGTAGACACTACCCATGGAAACTATACTCCCAATGAATAGTTTCTACAAATAAAATTTTCATCCAATCATCTATCTTCTCTCTCCTATCATCTACATATCACAGCTCTTTCTATCTTGGTTCTTGTGTAGACATGGTTTCTATATAAGAAACCATTTCCTTATCTCTCCTCCTTAACTCTAATGACACATCAGCATTTTGCTTACTTGGCACCTTATTTAATGCCATAGAAATCATCCATAGTTTCTGCATTGGGATTACACTGCACACTTTGCTGGGGGGTTTTCTATGACGCGTGCCTTCAGTTAGTGGACGGTGCACGCTGTTGACGAACCAATCACAGAAGACAGAAAATAATAGATTCCTCTGCTTAATGCAAAACGAGATCAATCACAGAAGACAGGAAATAATAGATTGAAAACACAGAGAGGTCGAGAGAACTTCTGATCTTTCTTTATTGCTTTTCTGATTGAGTATGTACAAAATCTGTCGATACGGCTCCCTATTTATAGTCTATCAGGGAGGTGTCCATTATGAGCCAAGGCTTTTGACTCGGGCCTAGATTTCCTAACACACGCATCATGTTTCACACTTTCTCCTTGTGTTTTCTATTGAGAGGAAACTACAACCAACAGGTCGTCGCGGTCTAGTTTCCTTTTGGAGCCCACTGCTTTGCTTGCCTGCTTGCTTCCCTCCCCTCCGTTTCGTCTCGCTCCTCTTGGAGGTCTTCCACTCCATGCACGCCCCTCTCCTACGCCCCATCCTCCCTGGTGATTCCCTTCGACCTTGTACGCTCCATTTGCTTAATTTCTAGTATCTCTCTGGCCTCTGATCTGCTGGCGGCTGCTAGTCTGCCGTTCCGAGCTCAGCATGATAGTATGGTCAGAGAATCTGCAGGATAAAATGGAATCTCGAAGGAAAAGAAAAAGATCTTGCGTTGCAAATGGAGTCCGTGATAGATAACCCAATCGCACTTCAGGTCCCCGACGCTAACAAGAAGTTCCTTTTTGGTCAAGTGAAGTTCAGGTTGGCGCTTTTGCCCGCCGTTAGAGTTCTGAAAAACGAAAAGAACAAACTTGGTAGTGAACTGACTATCGATAGTCCTAACTCAATTTTTCTTTGTTAGATACATGCAATTATTTAGGTGTATAAATCATTTAAATTCTTTTCTTGAACAATTGCTGCTCCATTCCATTGATTCACATACAAAGCAGCTAAGTTGATGGATGGAGGGTTTCTTTCATCATCGTGTTGTATCTAGGGATGAAAACGGCCGGAAAACTCCTCAACCATTTTCTACTTCTACATTTGAATACGAAAACGAAAGCGAAAGCGGTAAAGTCGGACACGAAAACGAACGCGAACTTACGGAATATCGAGAATTTCGAAAACGAACCAATTCGAGCGGAATTATGTCGAACACGGTCGGTATACGAAAATTCAATACGGAATACCGACCTGTAGGACCAAGTGCATAACAATTAACAAGTGACCAAGTACATAACAATTACCAAGTGCATGATCAAGTTCAAGTGCATATAATAATTAACAAGTGCCGTGAGGAAAATAATCAATATTTTTGTATGATGCGACTTAGGGTTCGATGGTGGTGACCTAAGAAGGAGCAACATTGAAAATACTCATTATTTTTGTATGATGATGTTTCTTAAGAAAGAACAATAAAAGACACATTATATCACAAGTGCAAAAATGAAGAACAACAAAAGACACCTCATATCACAAGTGCAAAAATGAACTCGGCCTAAATCACAGCATATCTCAGTCACTTTTTTCATTCATTAGATTAAGATCCAACCATCATCATCTTTCTCCTCATCTTATATATATACATACATCACACATTCACATATCCAAAACCTAGCTCAATCTTCAAATTTGGTATTCTAAGGACTGCTCTGTACAGATATACATGTCACAACAGACGTATAGGATCTTTTCGCGATGAAATTAGAATTTACGAGGGCTGGAATAGAAGAAATCAAAATAGATAAAACCTATTCGTAGATTTCAGAAACCTGAAGGACTAAATCGCAACAATATCTAGAACCCTAACCCTCCTTCGCCGCCGCCCAGTTCATTCCTCCCCCTATCTCCAGCGCCTCACTCGGTCCCTTCTCCCCCACGATCTCCCTGCCGCCGCTCTTCCCCGGATCTCGCCCGGCCGCCCCTTCCCCGCCGCTGCCCCCCTCCTCCCCCACCGCCCCCTCCTTCCCCCCTCCCCCGCCGCCCCTCCTCCCTAGATCTCCCCCGCCACCCCTCCTCGCCCGGCCGCCCCTCCTCACCCCACCGCCCCCTCCTCCCCCGCCGCCCCCTCGCCCCGGCCACCCCCTCCTACTCCGCGCCCCTCCTCCCCCGGTCGCCCCCTCCTTCCCCCGCCCCTCCTCCTCCATGCCCTTTTCTCCCCCGCCGCCGCCCCACTCCTCCCCCCGGCCTCCGCCGCCCTACTCCTCCCATGGTCGCCCCCTTCTTCCCCCGCTGCCCCCTCCTCCCCTGGCTCCGAGCGATGGCGACGAGCCGACGACAACCTCGACTACATCCACCAGCGGCGGATGGCCGGCGGCGACTGGGGTGCCGACGACGAGTTAGTCATCGGGCGGGATGCTGCCCTCGGCTCCGGCTACACCGCTCCTCCTCCTGCGGCGAGCTCTGGTGACCGGTGTGCCTCCTTCCCCTTTACTCTCTCTCTGGTCTCTGCTCTGTGATGGTTGATGGATTGTGCTTGTGGGGATTGGAGAGTTTGGGGATGGCCATGGCTTGAGAGATGTCTTCGGGAGGGGTGACTGGGGAGGCGAGGTAGAGGCCGAGGCGGCCGGCCGCTGGCGCCGGCGTGCCTGCCGTGCCGTGTCTAATACTTCTAGTGGGCCAAATTCGGTTTAAACCGTATTTACAATACGGTATATTCCGAATAAAATGTAGAAACGTAGAAAACGGTCGGAAAACGTCTAAACCGTTTCCGCTCTGTTTTCGAATTTGGTATTCCGTATTTCGAACCGAATTCGAATTTGTCCGAAAATACGAATTTGATCGGGTCAAATGTAGAAAACGATGCGGTTCGGTACGGGATATTTCCGTTCCGTTTTCATCCCTAGTTGTATCTAGCTTGGCATTTATGTGGGAGTCTGGTCTTGGAGCTTCTACTTAAAACATGTTCAATTGGATTCAGACATACTTAAAAAAATTTAAGTATGTTGAGAGCCATTACTCTCTTTGTTATGTTTAACAAATTCAAGTGAGGACTACATCACTGATAATTCCATTCGAGATTTTTGTCTAGCGGTGGGTGCATTACTGCATTTAGAGTATAAAGCTTGACATTGACAGTATTTCCTTGCTATCGTACGAAGTGGTTGTATAGCAGCTATTTGTGATTACGACTTTATATATTGTGTATTTACGCTATTCTGTATTAACCTCTGTCAATCTTACTCTGCAGGTCATATCCTTTATTTTGGCAAAGGCATTGCTGATATTTTCAGTTAAGTGCTAATGACATACCTGGTCTCCTGGTTTCCTCACACTTATAATACAATTTGCTTCACTTGCTTGTTAACGCTTCATTAGAACTCGTGAAGAGTGTCGGTACACATACAGTAGAAAACGAAGATTGGAATTCGAAAATTGAAAAATTATACAGTATGTATCGTTTCTCTCTCCTTTTCTACTGATCTGCAAATACGCATGGCTATTGTAAATCTGAATATCAAGTATGACAAGAGAGTTATGCTAGATTTAGGTATTCATAGAAGTAAATCGTTCATCAAAATAGTTGAATCTTCCCTTGTTGGAGTTTGTTTCGTACCTGACGGCATCACAATCAATTGATCTTTATCTTCTCATGAAAATTATCTTAAGATTTATGCACCTACCATTTCACCCAAAAGCTTAGGGCCGTGTTCTTTTGGGCTGCAACTGATAGGTTTTGTCTGCGCCTTTCAAGACGGTGGCGGACTGCGGAGACGTGGACGGCGCACAGGGCTCTAGGCTTAGAAAGCTGTTTAGAGAATCCACTTCAAAAAGCCGCCCGTTTGTTTTGACTTTCAGAGAAACCAAAAACCAAAAGCCCAAAAGAACAGCTGTTGATGAAAAGCGGGCAATCTACTCGTACTTCAACATCTACCATTAGCTATATCTATTTATGGTATATAACTTAGTGTAGGTCAGATGACATCCCCTCCCCCTGCCCCTCCCGGCGCCTTCCCTTCCACCAGCCCCACGCCGGCGTCTGCTCCAGGCCCGGCGGCCACCAGCAAGGCCGCAGCCCCTCCCATCCCGGCCTCCTCCCTCTCCCTGGCGTCGGGAGAAATCCCATTCTCTCCGTCTCTTCGGGCTCCTCCCTGTGCTGCTGGGCGTTCCAAGGCTCTGCGGTGGAGAGATGACTCCCCTGCTTCCGGAGGCTCTGTCGGCGGCACTTCTCCCACGTTCTTGGAGGCCCTCCTCGCGGGCGCGACCTCGGCCGCGGTCTCGCAGGTCCCTGGAGGCGTTGCTCGCCAGGTGACCTCGACTGCGACTTCGCAGGGTCCCCCTCGCCTGGCCCAGCCTAAGATCGTGCTGCTCTCGAGTGGACGCAGTTCCTCGTCGGGGTTGCGAGGCCCTGACGCTGACGGTTTTTGGCCGGTTGAGGGTCGTCGGACTCTCCGGGAGTGCCGGCGACGTGCACGCCCATTCCGTCGATCGGTTCCGGCGGACCTCCGTGGAAGGTGTTTCAACTGTTTTTCCTGGCGTCATCGCGCGGCTAGCTGCCGGTCGGGTGTCCGTTGCTTCCTCTGTCGCACCCCCGGTCACCGTTCCTACGCCTGTCCTCGCCGTGGGTCTGCTCCTCTCCCGGTGGTGCCTCCCGCCCGGCCACGTCTGATCTGGTTGCCAGTGTCCTCGACGTCTTCGCCCGCACCGACTCCCCGGACAGGCATGGCTGATCATTTCGAGGAGGTGGGGGTGGGGCAGAGCAGGGGACGGCGGCATCGGTTTCGTAGGCGGCGTTCGTCTGGCACTGGAGCTGGTCAGGCCCTCCCCCGCCGTTCCGATGAAGTTTCAGTTGAGAGGTCGGAAGATGCTTCTCCGCTGGCCTTGAGTGTTGATGTTCCCCAGACGGCTGTCCATGATCGGCTTCTGGTCCCTCGGCGGGTTATTGATCGTTCGGTCAGCATTGCTCAGCGGGAGGATGATCTCTCCCGGGCTCTGATAATCTCGGTGGTGGCCGGCGGTCAGGATGGCTTAGCGGACTCCATTGCGGCCACTATTGCTAATCGGTTCGACTTTGAGGTTGCTCTGCTGGTCCTGCGCCGCCTCGGTCCGGCTAGCTTCTTGCTGCTCTTGCCGAACGAGGAGACAAGGGACAGGTTCTACAATGGTGGACGGCCGATCATCACCTCTTCCCTTCGGCTGCATGTTATGCGCTGGTCTCGCTTCCTGCACTCCTCTGCCGCGACCTTGCCTTACGCTGTCGAAGTTGAGTTGAGGGGTATCCCGGCTCATGCTTGGGAGCTTGCGACGGCGGAGCAGCTTCTCAACGAGTTTTGCTGGATAAGCAGCCTGCACCAGGACACGGCCACCCGACGCGACATTTTCCGGGTCACAGCTTGGTGCTCTTGCCCTGGCCGTATCCCTGCGGAGATGGCGCTCGAAATTGTTGAGCCTCCGTTGGCCTGCGAAGGACCTCGGCCGGCGAAGCGCTCCCTGACCTATCCGATCGGAATCTCGGTTACACCGTTGGACCAGCCGTTGATGGCAGATGATCCTCCGGCTCCGCCTCCGGCCGATGATGGTCGACGTCGTCGCAGGCGGCGCCGTCGCCGCCGAGCTTCTCCTTCTTCCCCGACGCTGGCGGCGCTGGGCGGCTCATTGTCAGCGGAGGAGGCGCCTCGAGTATCGGTGTTTGCTAGGCTGGGGTCGCAGTCAGCCGGAGCCAGCCACGTGGTGCTTGAACCTGGGTCGCCTCCTTCGGTGGACCCTCTTCCTCCGTGCGACGGCTCGACTCTTTCGGCGGGCATTAATGCCTTGGCGGCCTCAGTTCTTTCCGATGTTCCGCTGGAGAACCAGACGGCTGACCCGGAGGACGATGCGCCTGCGCACGCGGAAGATCCAGTTGGGCAACCGCTTGTACATGTGTCAGGCTTGAATTTCTCTTCGCCCCAGGCGTCCTCCCCTGTCTGCGCTGCTCCCGATGTGGATTGCGGGGTTGGGGGAGATGTGTACGAGGGGGTACAGGTTCCCGAGCTGTCGCGGGTCTCGGCTGGGAATGATTGCTGGGCTAGTTCTTTTGCCCCGGCTGATGTTCCTGAGGTTTCCTCTGGGCCTGGGGGGACTGGGAGAGTCCTTGACGTGCCCACAACGGCCTGCTTTCCTTCCCATGCCACCTGTAGGCCATCTCCTGGGCCTGGCGTCCTTCCCCTTGCGTCCCCGCGGCCCTTCGACCTTGTGGGGAATGTCCCTAGTGTTGCCAGGATTCAGGTCACGCCGCCGGTGTCCTTCGTCATCTCCGCTCCTGTGATCCTCGAGCCTTTTGTGGGTGGCTCTGCGCTGCCGGCTGGGAATCACCCCTCGGGCCCGGTTGGCTCTCCTCTCCGGTTGGAGGCCGGACCCCTGCGGGTTTACTCTCGTAGGCGTTGCCATACCAGGGCACCTTCCACCCCTCCGACTGCGGCAAGCCCTCCAGCTCGCACGCCCTCAACATCTCCGCAACGCCGACTCGAGAAGGTCTGCAAGCCGGTGGACAAATTGCTGCACCAACCCGTGGTACATAAGAAACGAAGCAAGGCCCCTCCATCGGGCGCTCCCCCTCGCAGGAGCAGGCGGGTTGCCGGTGCTGGTCCTTGCTCCCCGGGCCCAGTGACCAGTAATGCCCAGAGGAAGGTGATGCGGTGCCTTGGGTTTGGTGAGGGCGAGAAGATTGATCGCAACACGCAAGACAACTTCAGCAAGCTCTTTGGGAGACAACTCTCGGAGGCTCATCTTGCAGCTCTTGCTGCCATCTTTGGGTGGACAGTGGAGGAAGGGGGCAGGTGCGCTCGGCTGACGCACTGGCCGGGTTCTAAACCTGTATCTGTAGGGTCGTCCTTCCCTCAACATCTATTGATGAATCCGTCCTCCATTTTAGTCTGGAACGCGAGAGGGCTCAACAAAAGGGACCGGCGAAATGCCGTCCGCGATGTTATTCTTTCTGCTAATGCTGAGATTGTTTGTCTTCAAGAAACAAAGGTCGCGGACATAAACCAACATTTATTCCTGTCTGTTTTTGGTTCAACTTATGACAAATTTGTGTCACTGCCGGCCAATGGCACTCGAGGAGGGGTTCTGATCGCTTGGAAAAGTAATATTTGTCAAGCAATTGCCACACGGGTCGACACCTTTTCAGTCTCTGTTCTTTTCTCTGAACAAGAGGGGCGTAATTGGTGGTTTTCTGGAGTGTATGGACCGCAAGAAGATGATGAGAAGGTTCTGTTCTTGCAAGAGCTCCGAGATGTGCGGTCTTTGTGTAGCGGACCTTGGCTGATTACAGGGGACTTCAACCTGATTTACCAAGCTGTTGATAAAAATAATACAAATCTGGACAGAGCAATGATGGGAAGGTTTAGGCGATTTCTGGGTGATATGGAAGTAAAGGAGATACCACTGTTGGGACGTAAGTATACCTGGTCGAACGAGAGATCCCCCCCACTCTTGTCAGGTTGGACAGAGCTTTTTGCTGCCTGGATTGGGAGGAAATCTTCCCTGACTCAGTTTTGCAAAGTGCTGCGTCAACAGTTTCAGATCACTGCCCCCTTATTCTTGGGCTGAAGGTCAGTACTCGTGGCAAGCGACGTTTCCATTTTGAAAGTTTTTGGACAAAGATCCCGGGTTTTGCGGACTCTGTTAAGGAGAATTGGGATGCTCCCGTGTCTACTTCTTGCGCGGTTGAGCGCCTTTTTCTCAAATTGCAGCGGCTCAGTAAGGGGCTTCAGAGATGGGGCCAGCGAAAAGTTGGCAACATTAAGCTCCAGCTTGATATGGCTAAGGAGATCCTCCACCGTTTGGAAATTGCTAGAGATTCTCGTGACCTCTCTGTGGGTGAGGAAGGGCTGCAGAAAAGGCTTAAGCTGCACTGTCTTGGTTTGGCATCTCTTGAGCGCACCATAGCTCGGCTGCGTTCCAGGATCCTTTTTCTAAGGGAGGGAGATGCCAATACATCTTTTTTTCACCAGCAGGCCAGGTTCAGGAAAAAGAAAAATTTCATTGCTAAGCTGCTGGTTGATAATCAATTAGTTTCTTCTCAAGAGGACAAACATGCTGCTGTCCCGGACTTCTTTGTGAACCTCCTTGGTTCCCCTGGGGAGAGGGATCACACCATTGACCTTGCTGTGCTCGGGGTTCAACAACATGATCTTTCTTCCCTGGACAGTCCCTTCACAGAGGAGGAGGTTTGGGCAACCATCAAGGACTTACCACTGGATAAATCACCGGGGCCAGACGGTTTCACCGGCCGTTTCTACAAATCTTGTTGGAACATCCTCAAGGGAGATGTCCTGTTGGCTCTTGAGGCTATACAGCGTGGCCATGTGTCTCGGTTTAGACTCCTCAATATGGCTTTCATCACTCTCCTTCCTAAGAAATTGGATGCTCTTCTAGTGAAGGACTTTCGGCCTATAAGCCTTATTCACAGTTTTGCAAAATTGGTGACAAAAATCATGGCCAATCGTCTTGCTCCTTTGCTGCCTAGTCTGGTTTCTACCAATCAAAGTGCCTTTGTCAGGGGAAGAAATATCCATGACAATTTCCTTTTTGTCCAGCAGATGGTAAGATCCCTTTATAAGAAGAAAGAGGCACATATTCTTCTCAAGTTGGATATTTCCAAAGCTTTCGACTCTGTGTCCTGGTCTTTCTTGCTGGAAGTTTTACAACATTTGGGTTTTGGACAGCGGTGGCGGGACCTTCTATGCCTCATCCTGTCCACTTCTTCTACTTAGTTTTTATTGAATGGGGAGCCAGGCGACACAATTATCCACCATCGTGGTCTCAGGCAGGGTGATCCTCTCTCTCCAATGCTGTTCATTCTTGTGATGGACGTCCTGAACTCTCTGGTCAACTTTGCAACCAGAGAACATTTGTTGCAACCGATTGCCATCCAACATGCAAGACATCGGGTTTCCTTCTATGCGGATGATGCTGTGATTTTTTTGAGGCCTTCTTCGAGTGACCTCCAAGTCATTAAGCTCCTGCTTGACCTGTTTGGGCATGCCTCTGGGCTTCAAACTAATCTGGAAAAAAGCTCTGCAACTCATATTCACTGCTCAGATGAGGATAAGCTGCTTACCTCAGAAATCTTGACTTGTGAAATCAAGGATTTTCCCTGCATCTACCTTGGCCTTCCCCTCACCATCCGCAGGCCAACCAAGGATGTGTTTTTGCCTCTGATTGATAGGATTGCAGATTACCTCCCAGGTTGGAAAGCCTCCCTGATGAATAGAGCTGGGCGTCTGGTTCTGGTTAAAGCAGTGTTGACAACTTCTCCCATTTATCATATGATTGTTTTGGATCTTCCAAAGTGGGCAATCAAGGCCATTGACAAAAAACGTAGAGGCTTCCTGTGGAAAGGTCAAGAACAGGCAAATGGAGGTAACTGTCTGGTGTCCTGGGCAAGAGTTCAGCAGCCTTTAGAGTATGGTGGCTTAGGCATTCATAACCTGGAAATCCTTGGTTGGGCTTTGCGCATCCGTTGGCTTTGGGCTGAAAAAACTGACCCTGCTAGGCCATGGGCTGGTTTCCCAATCCAAGTGCCAAAGAATGCCCGAGCACTTTTTAATATGGCCACGGAAACAATTGTGGGAAATGGTGAATCCATTCTTTTTTGGTCGGATCGGTGGTTGAATGGCAGGACCATTGCGGAATTAGCTCCCAATTTATTTAAGGTAATCCCAAGAAGGGCAGTCAAAGCCCGGACTGTTGCTCAGGCACTCCAAAATAGTAATTGGGTGCGTGATATCATAGGGGCCCTAACAGTTCAGGTATTGGTGGAGTACCTGCTGGTTTGGGACTTGGTGGATGGCTTAATTCTACAACCAGGGGTCCCTGATCAGCACCGTTGGAAGCTAACCCAATCCGGGGTCTACAGCAGCAAATCAGCTTACGCTGCTTTCTTCGTTGGAACCTTCAAGTTCATCCCTTGGAGGAGGATCTGGAAGAGTTGGGCCCCTTTGCGCTGCAAATTCTTCTTGTGGTTGGCTTTCAACAACAGATGTTGGACTGCGGACCGGCTAGCCAAGCGGGGATTGCCTCATCCGACTGCCTGCCCGTTCTGTGACCAAGCTGAAGAAACAATCCAGCATTTGCTAGTCTCATGTGTTTTCTCTCGGCAGGTTTGGTTTTTCTGTTTACAGCGGCTAAATCTGGCTGCTGTAGCACCTGTGTTAGGGACAGCAAGTTTCTCTAGCTGGTGGAGGGGCGTGATCAGAGGGGTGCCGAAGGAGACACGGAAAGGGCTAAACTCCCTTATCATTCTTGTGGCTTGGGAGATTTGGAAGCATCGAAACTCATGTGTGTTTGAAGGATTGCAGCCAAACCTTCAGGCTCTCCTGCAAACAGTGGCTGTTGAGAGCACCATGTGGTGCCGGGCAGGTGCTTCCAAGCTCGAGACCCTCCTCTCTGGGTCACCAGCTTCTTAGCTCCCCCTTTTTTCTGGGTAGTCCTTGGTCAGGCCTTTTCTTTTTTTTGTGTGGCGAGTCTTTTTTCCTCTGGGGGCTGGTTGGTTGTGGGTGTGCGTTTGTGTTCGGGTTTCTGCTTTTTGCCTAACTCTTTGTACTTGTGTTTTTTTCCTACCTTAATGAAATGACACGCAGCTCTCCTGCGTTGTTCGAGAAAAAAAACTTTTACTTGTGGTAGTGATATATTGCTCCTTGTTGTCCTGTGGTTCACAGCTTTCATAGTTTCAAGTGTAAGACATCTCCTTACGGTTTAAAGTTTGATATGTTGAGAGATCATATTCATCATTTTTCCTTGACAATACATACATGCCCATGTGTGCCCCAAGCGCGAAGTGAAACGATTTGCTAATCTAAGTTTCTGACGAGACTAGTGATTTATGGGTTACGAAGTTGGTGTACGGCTTGAGCAGTACCACAGAGCTTCCTCGCTTACCTTTGCAATTCAGGCAATGTCTATATATCTATGTAATGAATTGCTCATGCCACAAAATTTTGCATAATCAATTCATACAATTTAAAGGCTAACAGTGTGTTGATTTTCCTATTGGGATCCAAAACAAAATAGAATAGGCTAATCGCCAAAATTACATTTTACACTGGCAAATGAGGTTCGCTACCTGCTTTTTTGGTCTTTTACTCCACTTCAGCCTTTGATTACCTTGCTCACCTTTACCTTTTAATAATTGATGGATTAAGACGAGGCAGTTCCTGAATGCATGATACTATGATAGCTATTTGTACTTATCAGGATGGCCCTCAAGCTGGCCAAACAGTTCCACATGTCCACATCCACGTCATCCCCAGGAAGAAAGGAGATTTTGAAAAAAAAAATGATGAAATATATGATGCGGTTTGTGACCTTGTTTTCCATCCAATAGGTTCATATAATATTTTTTTTTCACGTAAAGCTTAGTAGCTCACCATTTTGCTTTATAACAGATTGATGTGAAAGAGAGAATTGACGGAAACGCTTGACCTGGACATAGAAAGAAAAGACAGAACCATGGAAGAAAAAGCTGGACCTGGACATAGAAACAAAAGACAGAACCATGGAAGAAATGGCTCATGAGGCCAACGAGTACCGTGCTCTTTACTCCTAGATGTGTCTGTAATACACTGTTTTCTAATTTCCACTTACTGCTTTCCCAGTAACAAGCTTTATGACTGCTTGTTCTGCATTGTGGCACTGGAGTTCCTATTTTCCACTCTTTCCACTGACCTGGTGGTGTCCAATCTAAATTTATGTAGTGGTTTACTTGTTTGTTATGTGATATGGGACAACAGTTATTTGTTGGAAGGATTATATTTTTACTTATTACTCGGTTTCTTTTAAATTAGACAGATTAGTTATGGCCTTATAGTACTGATGGTTCACTGATCTCAAACAGGGCATAAAAAACCACAGACAATTCTTGCAATGCCTGAATTGTTTCTGAGTTTGTTAGGTTCTACATCCTACAAGATATGAAAAAGTATCACGCGCAAATAATTTATTTTATGGGTTACAGAAGATAGTGCCTGAATTTTAACAAAAATGGTACCTGATGATTAAGCATTTCTTAATGGATATGTAATAGCCTGCTAGGCGTGGAGCATTATTTGTTGTCAAATGCTGCATGATTATGACATGAATGATGAAATCTGCTAATATGAGTTGCAACCATAAATATGGACACAACAGCCCTAGTGTAAGGTAGTAATGCTTCAAAATGTGGAACACATTGAACCAAGCTGTAATGCAAAACATGCAAGCTTCTGTAGATCTTGCAAAGATTGTAGAATATGTGGAGAGTTTGGCTTGTAAATTGGCGATACAAATTGATTTCAACCAAATGGACGCAACATTTAGTTTCAGTTTACACATTGACTCGACATTGTCCCTACTATTTAAGTTACCCAAAGGCAGTTTTTCCTTGATAATCCAAAGTGTATTATACGGATCCTTTCGGCGAAAATTCCTTGATAATCCTACCCCATCGTTCCTTTCGGCGAAAATTCTGTGTCCAATCTGTTTTAAAGCCTAAAAAGTCACAGCCGCAGCACAGCTGATAGTTTGTGCAGCATTGACAAATTTAATTCGCATATGCTGTTCAACAGAGTTTGGATGGGGACTGGAAGCCCTGTATCCGGTTCTTTGCTGATGAGCTAAAGTTTTATTCCTTGTGCCGACTAACCATTTTGTGCTTAGCAGAATCTTGGCCGAAAGTGGCCTTGTCATGGCATTAACTGTTTATAAGCATGTTGCTTTTTGTTCACTCTTGCATCCAACCAGCATGTCATAGGCTGAGCTGACTCGCTAATACAAGATTACTGACTATTTGCGGCAATTTTTCTGGCTTGACATCATTTCATGCCAATGCTCGTTCTGATATTAACTTCTTGACAACATAAACATGTTAATAATTGACCTGCAAACATCCCATTTTCTAGCTTTATATCCTTTTTTACTGTAATGTTTTTGAAAGCATCAAACATTTGGTATGGTCTTTTCTCTTGAGTCAGCACTAAACTTCTTTGTGCTGGAGAAACTCTGGATCTCAGTAACGTAAAGAGGGTACTGGTTTTGCTTAGTCTTGAATGCCAATACTTGGGCTTGCTTTACACGTCGCAGAAGATAGCTCAAGTAACTGGTTAGATCTAGATCTCCTTTTGCTGATTTTGCTTCTGGAATTTGAGCAACTTTGGTCACTTTCATATTTTGCATTGTGCTTGGTATCAAGATGACTTTGTTTCATTGGATGCCCCTGGCTGGGGGCCATTGGCATTATGGGATGCTCTGAACAGAATAAGGCCTATTCTTTTTTGCTTTACAACGGTTTTTTGTTTTTGTTTTCTCTTGGCAATCACTGTTTATTAGACTAATAGTCACAGCCAAAAGAATATGTTAGACCATGTGATGGTCGTGCATTTTGTTGATGATGAATAATTGACATTTTGTTTTTGTTGGAATTTACATTCGTGAAAGTTCTTGTTGGCGCACTTTTGTGTCTGTCGTTAATCCAGTATGCTTAAACATGCTAAAAACCTCTTTAGACTTGCTTTATGGTATATGACTTTATATAATCTAGGGAGCTCTATTCAAATAACTTGGACACACTATTAAATCAATGTAAGGTGATTTGGATAATCTACAAAGTTTTTAGATGTTTAACATTTTTGCTCCTTTTTAGAATTATTCTCTCTCTACACCTTTTGATGATTTTATTGCCAAAGGAGGGAGAGATATTAGAAGAAAGGGGAGAATTTCTGACAGTTTGAAAATTTTGAACAAAAATTGCTTTCTGGTGTTGAGGGGGAGTTTGTCTGAGATTTCTGTGTTCTCTGTTGCTTTCTGTTGTGGTCTGTGCTCTTTTGGCTATGGTCGGTTCCTCTCGCAAATTCTCTCATTCAAGAGTTTTTCTTGAGGTGTTGTCAATATATTCATCAAGAGGTAAATTGTTAAGCTATGTGATGGTTGTGCATTTTGTTGATGATGAATAATTGACATTTTGTTTTGTCGGAATTTGCATTCATGAAAGTTCTAGTCGATGCGATTTTGTGCTTGAGTTTTCAAGCTGGCAAAATGACTATATCTGGTTTTGACCATGGATGGTAGCCCAATCGACTTTGTGATGGCTTGTCTGATCAACCTTGTGATGGTTTTTGAGAAAGTTTTGATAGATTTTGATAGGGCTTTCATCAAGAAGGTTTTTAGAGGGTGCTTATGAGGGCACTTTGTAAATCTATGAAATTCCAGCAATAAAGATAGTCTTGAATTAATCTGGTTCTTGATTTGCTTGAAGTGCGCTGGTGATTGCTGGTGGTTTGATCATACAACAACGAGTAAAATGATCGAGCGAAGAGATCGAACAGATCAGTTGATCAAGCGGCCGTACGCTGATCTTCTGATTAGGCGATTGATCTCGGAGCAGTTGAAAGCATCATCAAACTTCTGGAGACTTGAAAAAGGCGGCAACAATCATTCACTCCTTTCCGATACGTTTGCAGCTATCTTTGCCAAATGATGGGGCAAAATGATTTTCTTGGGAAAGTGGCTATTGTGTTTTCGCTGTGTTGTAGGGCTGAACCGGGATGCGACAGTTCAACCGGGCCGGAGGAGTCGGTGTGCCATCCTGTGCCCTCCACTGCCTCATTGGTAGGCTGGATTCGTTGCCTCTGTACTACGTAACCAACACCAAGGAATTTCCTGTCGTAGTCGTGTGTCCTGGAGTACTTGCATGCCGAACAAGCGGTCGCTTGAGGGCAGGTGCGAACCTATCGTTTGTTGGGTTGTTAAAATTGAAGTGCTTTTCAGGTATTCACTGTAGCAGGTGCATGTCATTTTCTCCTGAATTTCTTCACTGAAATATGCATTCTGAGGTCACATGATGCGTATCTTTATTGAATCTGAAGTTTACCATTTTTTTTCTTTCGAGGGAACCTTGCAAACATTCGAAATGCAGGACTTATTGCATCTCAGTTGCATCAAAAACTACTGTACGGTTTACACAACAATCGTCTGATGTCTCACTATGAACTACCAGTCTACAGCTACTGTGAAGAGCACGCCAATGGTTTGTACGGCCTTTGGCAAATCCGGTCCATGACGACGACGATAGCCATGATCGTTGCGACGTCCACGCCTGGTCGGACGACGAGGCTGAACACATCGTCGCCGAGACTGACCGGTCTGGACGCCGCGCCGGCGTTCTTCCTCGATATTCGTGCAGCCTCCTCGCCGTTGCTTGCCCGGATCTCGCAGCGCCTCCTGGAGAAGCAGCCCTCGACTCGGAAGCTTGGAGTGGACTGAGGTTGGCAGCTAGGGCCTGACGCAGCAGCACTTGCTGTCGATGACATGTAGACCTCTGCTTCATCGCTGCTTTGCAGCGCTGCGCACTTCTTCATCGAGAAGAGCTGCTGCTGTGACCTGCAAGACCTCTTCTTCTCCAAGCCTTCTTCCGGTGCTTTGTAACAGTTCCATCTGTCGTGCAGGCTAATAATCTGCTGCAACGGAAACAACCGTACGTTTTTACCCTGATTAGTTGTGGTGATCTTGCTTAGTCAAAAACGATGGGCGAAATTAATAAGGAATTATGCAGATGTTTCTGTTCGTAGTCCCGAACTGTAACATTTGCAAGTTTTTTTTCGAGAGGATGCAAAAAAGACTTGTGCGCCGTGCATTAGCAGAAGACTTGCGCGCGCCGTAGCATTGCAAGTTGCAAAAGAACAACTTTAAGATGGAGAAACACTTAAAGGCGACAAAAGTAAAAACGTGACGATGTTTTTGTTAAAGCATTTTGTTTGCTTGTTTTTGGAGGTTATTGCAATTTTCCTAGGGTTTGTCCTACTAGTTGTCCTAAATCTTTTCGCAATTCATTAAAAATCTTTGAGTTAATACGGAGACCAGCAAGACAGATGATAATTCGGTAATAAATAATAGAGTACTGCTATACAACATTCGACTGTTCTCGAATGTTGTATAGACACTCCCTAATAAGGTGAACTGTATTGCCTCAAGACGCGCAACTCTTGAGCATGGATTTTTTTGGGGGCTCGATTGGTCATTTTTTGAGAAAAAGATTATGAAGATAGTGTGTGTGAACTAAGATTACGGAAAGCTATGCATAGAAGCTGGACTGTAAATTCTTTTATCATCAAACCAATTACTGAGAATGGGAAATATCTATCCTTAAACAGAACAAGGGAAAAAAACGAAAACATAACCTCGAACATGATGAATGGATGTCTTGCTGCATGAGTAAGCGATAGCAAATCTTCTATCCAAAGCAATATAAACTGAATCTTTTACGTTGAGAAGCCGTATGGATGTGACTAATTAACCCACAGAAAGTTATGGATGCTCCCAAATGAACAATTTACTAGCTAGCAAGAATCAGATACGGTCGTCCGTTGATTATGCTAGCAAAATAAGAAATGCACGAAAAGAACCTGATGATGCTACATATCATTATGATTTATGACGCGAAACTAAAGCAGTACAGGCTAGCGATGGAAGAATTAAGCAAAAGCAATCACCTGCGGCCTGAGGGATAGAAGAGGCGTGCCGTGGCCATCCATGAGAAGCAGCTCGCCGGCGAAAGCTTTTCGGCGGCGTGAGTAGTTGTCGACGCGGAAAGCCAGGCTGCCTGCGGCGTCGTAGACGGAGAAGCCGTCGGTGCCCTGGAACCCCATGCTCGACCTCTTCCACACAGTGTACACCGCCGGCTGATCTGCCGGGGCCGGCGTGCGACGACGAGCACGGCCGTCGCCGCCTGAAGGGTGTATCCTGCTCATGTTCTCCCTGAGTTAGAGAAGGTGGCGTTTGTAGCTGTGGGTTCGTGGACTGAAGATCAACACAAGGCAGTCTTGCTTGCTTGCCTTAATTGCAACTGGTGTACTTGCGCGTAGGGAGGATTGGATTGGCGTGAGGGAGCGGGCGCTCGCTTAATTCGGCGAAGCGCAGATGGATGTGTATATCTGTGGCTTTCAGCCATTGTTATTTATTGTGCCGTATTATGCAGGTGTGCTGATCGAATGCATGCAGACCTAGCTTGCATGCTGGATAATGCATCTGCGAATAGGGACATACATATATAATTGATCCTTCTTTTACGAGCCAGCCGTGGATCAGAGAAGTCGTCTAACACCCATGGACGTTTAGTTTTATGAGATCAATGAATCTAATATAGGGATTTGCTGCCTACTAAACGAGGGTAATCAAACAAAGGTGAGCCTAGTTCTGTTGCAGCCCACCAAGGCCTGGCCTGGCCATCCATTCCATGCAGATGCAGCCTCGCTTTCATGTCACCTCCACCCTCACCCGGCACATAACACCCATGGACGCTCGGCCCAATAATCATCCTGCCCGCCGCCGCTCGCCGGAGCAGCAGCCATCTCTTCTTGCTCGCCGTCGCCGTTGAGGAAGAAGGGGAGGGGCATCGATCTTGCTACGATCGATGGAGCCCGCGTGCAACAAGTAGATAGACGGGAGGCAGGTGTTCCGCACCACGCCCCTCTCCGTCGTCATCGTCAACCTCCGATCCGTCCGCCCAGGTAACACGAACACACGCATCCGTCAACTCTTCATTAATTTCAGCTATTTACGATGTGTTCCCGTCAGTGGTTTACTGCTGTGGCTGATGTATACATACTAGCTAGTGTACCCTGGCTCCCTGCTTTGCACGTTACTTTGACCATTCCTGCCCTCAAAATAAAGTAATATGTAGAACCGGTGTTGCGTTCTCAAATTTTTTTCTTAAATAAAAGAAACCTTTCGCTGTAGAGTTAGATAGCTCGCTAAAAAGATCAAACTTCACAACCTTACAATCAAGAGACAACCTAAAACAATAAATAGCATAGAAGCTACACCTAGCCAGTCTGACCGGATAGAGACATGCAGTCTGACCGAAGTAAATCAGTGGTTCAACTAGCTTGAAATCGACGGTCTAATTGAACTCAAGAGTGGTCTAACCGCTCCTCTATCCCCAAAACAAAAAATCAGCTAGACTCCGTCATCATCGTCAACCTCCGATCCATCCACCCAGGTAACACTAACACATGCATCTGTCGACTCTTCATTAATTTCAGCTATATACTATGTGTTCCCGTCAGTGGTTTACTGCTGTGGCGGATGTATACATACTAGTGTACCTAGCTCCCTGCTTTACACGTTACTTTGACCATTACTGCCCTCAAAATAAAGTAATATGTAGGACAGGTGTTGCGTTCTCAAATTTGTTTCTTAAATAAAAGAAACCTTTCACTCTAGAGTTAGATAGCTTGCTAAAAAGATCAAACCTCACAACTTACAATCAAGCGACAACCTAAAACAACAAATAGCATAGAAAGCTACACCTAGCCAGTCTGACTGGATAGAGACCTGCAGTCTGACCGAAGGTAAATCAGTGGTCCAACTAGCTTGAAATTGACGGTCTAATTGAACTCAAGAGTGACCTAACTGCTCCTCTATCCCAAAACAAAAAAAATCAGCTAGACTCCGTCGTCATCGTCAACCTCTGATCCGTCCGCCCAGGTAACACTAACACATGCATCTGTCGACTCTTCATTAATTTCAGCTACATACTATGTGTTCCCATTAGTCGTATACTGCTGTGGCGGATGTATACGTAATAGTGTACCCTGGCTCCCTGCTTTGCAAGTTACTTTGTCCATTCCTGCCCTCAAAATAAAGTAATCTGTAGGACCGGTGTTGCGTTATCAAATTTTTTTTCTTCCGTAATAAAAATCTTTCACTCTAGAGTTAGAGAGCTCACTAAAAAGATCAGACTTCACAACCTATAATCAAGCAACAACCTAAAACAAAAGATAGCATAGAAGCTACATCTAGCCAGTCTGACCAGAGAGAGACCTGCAGTCTGACCGGAGGTGGTCTAACTAGCTTGAAATCGGTGGTTTGATCGGGCTTAGGAGTGGTTTGACCGCTCCCCTGTCCCAAAACAAAAAAGCAGCTCAAGTACAAACCCCTTTTAGTATAAACTTGAAAATCCATAATTAAATGAGATCAAACTTTACACGCACCTTATTGAAGGTCTCAGAAACCTATTCTATCCCAGAATCGGGATGATCCTGGCTAAAGTCCCAACCTTTCCTCAAAATATACAATGTTGCACCAAAACAGGGTAAATATCAAAACCTTGAGATACAACTTGATCATGGTTTAAGATTGACTAAGATGGATCTGGATATGTTATCACATATTACAACAAGCAAATTCAAGCAATGAATCAAAGTTAAAACCTTTATATCAAGATTTCTCAAAAAAGGTTTCAAATTAAGCAAAACCGGGCAGATTCAAGAACTTGCAAATTTTGGTACCTAGATGGATGGGATTTGATCTACATGAGTCATCTTTATCCCTTACACGTCCTTGGCACCAGCAAGATCAAGAAAGAGAGAAAAGATGCAAAGAACCAATAAGAACAATAGCAAATCAAGCAAGATTGATTATATTGATACTTGAGGATAAATATTTTGCAGCCACTCTATGAGGAGAACAAAAGAGCACACTACAATATTCACTTTTCTCTTCTCAAACCATAACATTAGCTCTAGAATGGTTAGCATGCAAGCTTCCACACCATCCACTAAATACTTGGAGCAACTGGCTCACATTTAATCCTAATAGATACTATACACTATTACAATTGGGGGAAACCTGTTAATCACACACAACACAAGTTTTACACTTACACTTAGTCATGCACACTTGTCAAAGCATGAGTTCGAACCTACTAAGTCTTTAGCCTTTAATCCACTTGATCTTCTCAACATCTCTTTATCCTAAACCGCTTTTCCAAGCGTCACGGTTTTAATTCAACAAAATTTTCAGTATTTGGCAAACTACCAAAATACCATTGTCTTGACCTGGTCTTCATCTTTCCTTGCAACCAATCATCATATTTGCTACATGTAGGTGTACCAATAGCTTGCTACGCATCGGTAAGTCTCTTTAATTTCAGTTTCACCTAACCATGCCTCATACGGACCGACCAAACCATATGGTACAACATGTCACTTGAACATTCCCTTCAATCTTTATTGTCTTCTATGTGCCATGCTTGAGTTTAACGATCTCACCCAGCATCCTTGAACGTCCTGAGCCTTGGCTCTTCCATAAGCGTTGCCTCGATGTTGACCATTGTCAACTCCAAGTTTCTTTGCACATCCAAAGACAAAGAATTCATTTTCAGGCACAAGTTCTTCACAATTTGACCTATGTTACTTTAAACATACTTTATGTAACATAAATACACATACCTAGGGCCAAAATATCCAATCCATAACCAAGTTCCCAAAATTTCAGAACTCATCGTCGAAATCGAAAGACGACCGGTCTGACCGCTCAGCTGCCAGTCAGACCAATTTGGCCGGCCGATCAGACCGCTCAACTGAATCAGTCAGACTGATTTTACTGGCTGGTCTGACTGCTCGGCCGAACCGGTCAGACCACCAAAAACCAACAGCAAGCAAAAAAATCAAATTTCTCGCAAATTTAAAATTTAACTCCATAAATATTGATAATAGTTCATCACAAAATATCTTAGACCTTGTCTCACATGATCCCACCTAATCCTTGCATTTCTCCTCCACCTTGTTAGTCATATCTATCTTTCTCCTGCAGGTCATATCCTTTATTTCTGCCGAAGACTGCTGTCTCCATGTCGCCTTGTTGCTATTGTACGTTCTGGTGAGCTCTGCACTGCACTACTATAGTAGTATTATTCACGCTCTCCTAGAGAAATAGAATGATGCCATTACTTGTTCATGGAAAATGGTATCACAATTCTCTTTTCTTTTGTGTCGAAGTTTAGACATGTATGAACTAGCTATTTTATTAGTGCTGTATATCATGTTTCTGAGGACAATTATGATTGGTGGCAATATTCCCTGAACTTTGTCCACGTTCTTGATTCTTCTGATATTTGGTACAGACAAAGTTTTCTCGGTGCAGCGAACACAATATGACAATATCTTCTTTTTTGCAGTATATTCCAATATCTTCTGAATCCTCCTGAATCCTGATGGGGATTGCAGACTTGCAGGTCTTAATAGGTGCAATAAGCATGGAGGGCATAAAGGGAGCACAGGTTTTGCTTTGTCTTCAGTGTGAACACTCTACTAGCTTTATATTCCCGAAGATAGCTTAAGTCACTGGTTATATCTTAATCTATTCTATTGCAGATTCCTCTTTTAGGATTCGACAAACTTTGGCCATTTTTGTCTTTTGCGTTGTCCTTGACATGCTTGCATAGTACTTGTTCCGATGGTGCTTCTAGGTGGAAACCACTAACATGATACTGCCCTGTAAGAAACAATTAGTAACATCTCGCAGGGTTGGTAACTAGTAGATTAATGGAAGCGCATGGGAAAGGAAACAGACAATTCAAGTAGCAACTGGAGCAAGCAAGAGAGCTCCGCATTGGTTCCATTCTTTTTTCTGATTATTCCTAGTTAAATTGTGTGTGTTTTTCTTCTGGGGATAAGGAGATACCCTTAAACTTCCCCTGAAATTTACATTATGGGATTTCATTATGCATTCCAATGACAAATTTTTCTTCAATCTTAAAATCTGAAAAGATCACCACGATCTTTTGCTTACAAGCAACACGTTAGTTTCAGTCAATTGACAACTTCATTTAGCAAACTACAGTCTACTGGTTTCTTTACTTCAGCGACTGTCACAATGAACTATGAAGAACACATCAAAGGAGTGTATGGCTTCCGGCAGATCCGGTCCAGAACAACGACAAAAGCCATGATCATCGTACAATCTACATTCGGTTGTACCACAAGGCTGAACACATCTTCACCAAGCGTCAACGACTTGGCTGCCGCTCCAGCCTTCTTCCTCGTTATCCTTGCCACCTCCTCGCCGTCGCTTTTGCGGATCTTGCAGCTTCTCCTGAAGCAGCCCTCAATCCAGAAGCTAGGAGCTTGTCCATCATGATCTGATGTAGTGGTACAATCTGACATGTACACTTCTGCCTCATGACTGCTTTGCAAAACCGAGCATTTTCTCATTGAGAAGAGTTGCTGTGATCTTGTCCTCTTGCCTTGGCCTTCTTCTGATGCTTTGTAACAGTTCCATTGGTCGTGCATGCTGATGATCTGTTGCAACACAACAAAACTTTCTTAGTTCTTGCTTCCACTAGTTCTAGTGATTTTGCTTGGTCAGAAACCGATCGATGCTTCTGTTAATCTGTTGTAACTAGGGAGGGAATTGCTGTCAAAAAGGGAAATGAACTAGGGGATAAACCAGCGCTTCTATAGTACTTTTGTATTCTGAAGTTTTATTTTTTTTTATTATGTATCGGATTTTACATAGATTATAGCAAATTGTCAAAGGAAATAACCGAGACTGAAACACGGAAAACAAAGCATTTTGTTTTTGCTGAGCTCATTTTGTCTGCAAGTTTTTGGACTTGTGTTTTGTCCTAGATGTTTGCCTGTTAATGGAGGTAGTTAACTGCATTTCCCGTAAAAATTGTCGTGTTATTTGGCCTGAATCCTTCTGGTGAGCTATTAAATCTTTCAGGTAGTAGCAAGCCAAGAAGAAAAGACAAACACGTACTTCCGATTTGGTGAATTATCTCGGGAAACAACGAAAAGGCTGGAGGGATCGAAGCAGTGCTCTCGCGCGTTATGCCAGGACTACTGCAGATCCTGTGAACTAGTTTAGTTTTGAATAGTGTTCCCCTAGACGACCGCCTAGCCCGTCTAGGCGACGCCTAGGTGCTAGACGTCAGTCTTACATCTTGACTGTCTAGCCTGTCTAAGCACCCATTTAGCCTGATTAGGTGCTAGGCGTCAGTCTGCTGTCCGACTAACGCCTAGCATCTAGAGGAACATTGATTTTGGATGGATTGCTAGGTGTGTACTCTGGGAACTAACATGCATATTTCGCGATCTAAAAAAAGTGCTATGTGCGTATATTGGAAATTATTGCAATAGGATTATGGTTCTACGATGATGACCAGAACTTGTTGATTGCATGCTTCGGTTCGCAACACAAGAAGGGAACATCTAAATATTAGGATGGATGCAACTGCATGCATCCGCAATTCTCCATGCACGCTGCCAACCGTAGCATAGTCTAGCGGTGCGATCAGAGTTGGATTCCCATAAACCACGATTGGATGAGTTATTTACGTGAATTTTTCACTTTAATTGTTTGGAGTTTGAGCCTGTGCGTTGTGAATCTTAAGAGACTACGCTAACCAATTGTACCCATCCTCTAAAAATTTCTGCATGCTACTGAACCGGAACATGAATTAGACGCAATTAATTTGTTGCAACCGATCATCACCTGTGGCCTGAGGGCCAGGAGAAGCGAGCCGTGGCCGTCCATGAGCAGCAGCTCGCCGGCGAAGAGCTTGCGGCGGCGGGAGTAGTTGTCGAGACGGAAGGCCAGGCTGCCGGCGGCGTCGTAGACGGAGAAGCCGTCGGTGCCCTGGAACCCCATGCTCGACCTCTTCCACACAGTGTACACCGCCGGCCGATCTGCCGGGGCCGATGCCGCCGAGGCGCCGCCGCCGCCGTGAAGCCTGGTCTCTGAACTGCTAGGGTGTATCCGACTCATAATGCTGCATCGATGCGATCGAGGAGGCCGTGGGTGTATTATTGTTTGCTACTAAAGTGGGTTTGGTTTGTGCTCCTGAGTCCCGAATCGATCTGTTATATATATGGCTACGTATGGTCGAATTTTTTTGGCTCAGCATTCCTCTCAACCAAATAAATAACGATTTCTTCATCATTATTTTTAAAAAAATTATCGGAGTAACCATTTAAGATGATTTATTAATATTTAATTCATTCACACATACACTTATATTAAGATCAAAAATCATAACCCACAAATATAAATTATAAACCGCACAAAAAAAAACGACCGATATACTTCTTCACTCGCCAATGGCTCATTGCGAATATCCTACTATGTGTGTATCGCAGAATCAAAGTCACTTTTGGCACGTTTTTGTATCGTATTTACAAAAATAGCTGTATGCGTAGCGTATTGACAAAAGTGTCGTTTATACCGTCTGGTGGACGAGCGGTAGCAAACGACGCGTGGCACCTGTCGCCCTGTGAGCAGATGGCAGGCGCCTGCCGCCCTGTGAGCAAACGGCAGCCGCCTGCTGCCTGCCCATGGGATGGCAAGTGATTAAGCCGGCTAATTAGTTGGTTTAATTACCTGCCTAATTCATAATTTAAAGTTTTTTAAATTTGTAAATATAGCAAATGAGCTCAAAAAATTATGACATTTTTTGTGGAGGTTCCTGATGCATCTTGGTATGTTATGTAATTTTTTCCCAATTTTTTGATGCCATTTGCTGCCTTTAAAAATTCTTCGATCAAAGCATAATTAACTAGGCAATTAAGCAGTTATAGGCCGCTCTAAGAATTTTTAGAGGTAGAAAATGATGATGAAAAATTGCGAAATTTTTTGTGGAGCTTCCCTGTATAGTGTGCTACATTGTATAATTTTTATGTAATTTTTTGTACCGCTTTACTATCTCTAAAAATTATTTAAATAACATATAATTAAATTAGATGATTAAACACTAATAAAGCTACGCCTAATGACCTACTGTCTGGCCAGCAGACAGGCAGGCCTGGTGCTGCCCAGTGGCTAGCCATACCACTAGGCAGCTAGGCTTGGCAACTGGCAAGGAACAACCTTGCAAGAATAGCGAGGTGGATTCTGGTCGCACGTCCCGCTGGTCAGGTTCGATTGGCTCTGAAATGGATGTGCTTATTATGTCAGTGAACTGTTTGCTGCCTAATCCATTTTGAGGCATTGATTCCTATTCATTCTAGGACGAGCGCCTTCACTTACAGATAGCAAGACCGTATTAAGTAGTATTTCGTTTCTGCACACTGTTCAGCAAGGACTCGTCAGATTGGCTGCCCTGACATGACAACCATGCTCCCTGCTCCAAGTACTTGATCACCATGAAGAAAAATAGGGTCCGTTCGGTAAGTCAAAAGTCAGCTGGTTTTTGGTTTTGCTACAGTATCTAATTTTCAAACAGAGTATTTCCTTAAAACGTGGTTTACAAGTTAAACGATCTACACGTTAAAAGCCCAATATCTGTACCAGCCAAAATCACAAGTGAGTATATGTCTCTCCGTAATCTGTACCGTAAACAGTCAAAATTCAAAAATTTCAGCTAAAAATCATAAGCCGCAGCTAAAAAGAACATGCCCATATATATTCAAGGGACGTTTTCATTGATCGGTCATGGACCAACGATTTGTAGTTACACACAAGCTTTCATGTGCTACGTTTGGTTGGATGGTGTAGATCACCGGTAGTTGGTGCAAATCATGGGCATGTAATTGAGTGTGCATTGGGAGTTCATCAAACACCGAGACCATTTTGTTATACGTAGTTAGTACATCATTTTTAGCATGCGAATTAGCATTTTCCATCCATGGCTGCTTTGTTTGATCAACTTAATGACACAGCACGATGCAGTTGTATATAGCCTATGGCACTCATTTGCAGTAGCTAGGCTGCATGCCCTCCATTGCTGTGTCCATCGATCGTAACATGTCATTATTTCTTCCAAGCACGCTGTCATGCCCTGCCCAGTAGAGACACTAATCAGTAATAACCTGGAATAATTACCCGTGCAATTGTTAAAGCCCAAGATGCCGCAAAAAAAAAAAATACATTTGATTTCTTTTGCTTTGGTGGGTGGGTGAAGTGGAGTTCATGGGGAGGTCACCGTCATGCATGCGTAGCATTCCATCGACTTGTTGATTCGATCAAAACAGCGGTCAAGAAACTAGGGCTTTTTTGAGATGCATGGCTAGTGGCCAAAACTTACTCCGTTTCTGTGGTCTTGCATAATTAATTTTCAATGGTTTTCTTTCTTGGACCTCTTGCTTGCTCTTGGACAACAATCAAAGGCCTGTTCTTTTTGGCTGCGACTTGTGGCTTTTGACTACGGCTTTTGGCTTTTGGCTGCAGCTTGTGACTTTTGGGCTGTTTGTACGAGAGATTATAGAGTAACAGAAACTCACGTGCGGTTTTTACCAATATAAATGAAGTAAGTAAAGTATGTACTATAATTAACTAGTAGACTATATCTTGAAAAAAAAATACTCTGTTTAAAAGTTAGTTATTGTAGAAAAACTAAAAAGCAGTTTTTAGAAGTTGAATAGAATAGGGCCATGTACAGCTATGAAAAGCATGCCCTGACAGAGGGCAATTCGTCTATAGAAGGATCGTCAACTTGCACACGGTGTGATTTGATCGTTGGGCTAAATATCCACTAGTTCACTACAATACGTTGTGGTATAAAAAAAAAGGTTTCTTTATTTGACGACAACCAGTCTATATTGTTATGTTACAGACAGTCTATGGACGTATGTAGCTTACAAAATTTGAAACTTGCAGTATCATCTTCAGTCATTATATTTGCCATCTGTTGCTTGCATGTGCAAAAGTTGAGCATCATGGCATTTAGGTGTGACCAAATAGGTCGTGCCTATCGGACCGGCTCAAAGCACATGACTATTGGCCTTGGTTAGGTCCAGCACAACCCACCATCGAATTGTATCAAGTCAGCCTGACATGTGCGCTGGGCCGTGCTTGGACCGTCACCCCGACACAACATGTCGACTCAGCACAGCATGAATAGTGCTGTGCCCAGCCTGGCACAACTCAGGCACATCTAGCCTAGCATGGCCTACTAGGCCTGTTCATTTTTTTAATATTTATACGATTTTATTTTATTATCTGAATTTATATGGTTAATTTTGTAAGTATAAATAATTTTATTTTGTACCTTTTTAAATCTTTATATATTTTCTAGGATTTTCTTATATTTTTTTAAAAAATATTTATGGCAAATAGACTAGACAGGCCGCCTTGGCCCGTCGGGCCAAACAGGCCCATGCAAGCACAGCATAGCCTGTCATCTAGGTGGGCCATGCCTAGGTGTATGGCTTAGCCCAAGGACTGACACGACACGACCTGTTTAGGTTAAAGGGCTAAGTGGACCCTGCTTGACAGACCCATACTGTAACAAGCTCGTGCTGCGCCGTGCCTGGCCTGGCTGCCCATTTGGCCAACATTTTGGCATTGATAATGGCAAATACAATTCTCTTCCATTTCATATGTGGAGATCGAATATAAGTGCCATCATGTTGTCAATGCAAAACATAACATAATTACATCAAACATGTGTACATCTACATCCGAAGACATATAGGGCCTGCTAGTACTTTCATGTACGTATCATGAATTAGCACAGAACTCCTCCGGCCATTAAGAGTTTGCTTATCAATTGACAGTTTTGACACTCCATTCTATTTGTTGAAATATGAGTAGGTTGTCGACTTCTCTCTATCGGCTTAAGCTTTTGCGAAAATTATTTAGTTAGTTTGTGAATCTCAATACTTTACTATATTCATTGTAGTAGAATAAAAGTACGTACAATTCAACGATCGATACAACAAACTATACTTAACAAAAGCAGCAGGTTGGATGAAACTAAGATGCTCTGGCATGCATGGGGGAAAAGACATGGACTCGTGAAGAAGAAAGCGAGAACAGAATCATCTGATGAATCTTTTGCCAGATTTAACACAGCAATCCCAAAATGAATGCATGCCCTGCGTTTATCTCTCCGTCTGGCCACTGAGAAAGAGACAAGGTTCGTTGCGGCTCACATGATCAATCACTCTAGACAACACAAACACCAAACGAAACAATGACAAGATTAGGTTGAACAATTTATTTCGCGTTAGGATTAGCTAGTCACTTGCGATCCTGCTTTTACACTGTGATCCTAATCATCACTTCCTCAATTTGATTAGTGGCCCAGTTCATGGTGGGTTTGGTATTCGATCGCCGCTTAAGCCTCAAATTAGCGGCTACTTAAATGGAAGGAACGTGTTAATTTGCAAGCTGCAACTTTAACTAGTAAGATCATCTGTCATATATGGCAAATTGGGCATATATTACTGCTTAATTAGATGATGAGATAACGTGCTGTCTAGGTTTATTGCTATTGGTTGGTTTAACTGACCATCCATTCTAGGGGCTAGGAAAAAGCAGGGGAAATTTAAAACCCATGCACTTGTTGGTGTTGTTGCCGTAAGAATGAGGAGGTCGAGGAGGAGAAGAGGAATAAGGGAATTGATCGATGTGTTTTTGCTTCTTTCAGTTTCCTGCAGTGTCGCTTTTCCTCAGTGATTCCGTCTTACGTTTGCTTGCGTTGTGATGCACTTGACATTACTAACAAACTTAGGGTCTGTTTTTTTCGACTGCGGCTTATGGTTTTTTGACTGAAATTTTTGAATTTAGGCTGTTTGCGGTACAGATTACGGAGAAACAGATACCCACTTGCGATTTTGGCTGGTACAGATGTTGGGCTTTTAACGTGTAGATCGTTTAACTTGTAGACTGAATTTATTTGAGTTGTACACTAGATATTTTTTCACATATCAGATTGAAGTCTACTCTGTTTGGGATGTGGTTGCACACCCCTGTGAGTAGTGATTACTTGTGGCGGTATCTTTCTTGCTGCATGCAGTCAGGTTCGCATGACTGTTAGAATGTCTTCAGCCCATGATATTTCTTGTTTTGTTCGGCTGAACTTTAGATGGTTAATCTTCAAGAGGAGCACATTGGCCCATCTGACTATCTGAGTGAACCGAAATTGCGTTATTCCTTCTTACGTGCTACTGTCGGCTCAAAAGAGCGTTGCGTTCCTAGCAAAGGATGTGCATGATTGGATTTGATATACCACCTTGGACGGCCCAAAGTAAGGCCGAACTTCCCCTTTTTTTATCACACTAGTAAACGTGCACGTGAAATCTATATCAAAAGTATTGATTATATATATGTCCAGAAATAAAATGTAAATTTTGTTTCATGCCTCATGACTAAATTTCTTATGAGTTATGTAGTCAGATACACCTCATAATAGAAAGTTAAGACATCCTGTCACATTCTTGAAAACAAATAAGATAGCTATACTGGACCGAAGGTCAAGAAACCGAACCTCTGGCGAAGCACGGTCATTTTTGGACCGAAGATCGAGAAAATCAACATACAATTGCACGTTGGCAGAAAGAGGTGTGTAGATAAAATCAACTTTCAATGAAAAACTTGAACAAAGAAGTGCGCATGACGGTATGGCCAAATGATCTTCTATCTTTCCATGAGTACTACCGTGTATGTAGTCTCTGTCTGCGGAGACAGGTGCAGTAGAGAGGTCCCCCACTTCGATTCCTGACCCATTATTGAACCAAGAAAGCAAGAGGTTAATCAACGTGGTCGAACCAAACGTGGTCGAAACAACATGATTGTTCAACGTGGTCGAACCAACGTAGTACAAACAACATAGTCGATTTAACGTGGTTGAATCATTGTGGTTGAAACAACATAGTCGACACAACGTGGTCGAAACAACATTGTCGACACAACATGGTCGAAATATTGTGGTCGAAACAACGTGGTCGAAAATCATGGTCGACGAACGTGGTCGAACCAACGTGGTTGACACAACGTCGTCGACACAATGTGGTCAAAATATAGTGGTCAAAACAACATCGTCGGCATAACGTGGTTAACAAAACGTGATCGACATAACGTGGTCGACCAGCGTGATCAAAACAACATGGTCGAACCAACATGGACAAAATAATGTGGCCGAAACAACATGATCGACACAACGTGGTTGAAATAATATAGAGTAATTAATTAATTCTAGAGACTAGAAGCAATTAAGCAAGGAAGATCGGTCGGTAATTCAAAGTTATCGATCGATCGAAACAAAACTAACATTCCATCTTTATGTAGGTCAAGACATTATAAGAAAATTAACATTCCATATGGAAACAATATTAAATGTTTAGTACATGGAAACATAAGGAAATTAACATTCCATATGGGAACATTCCATTGCATAATCCCACTATTCATTAAGTTACTTAACATTCCATTCCATGCTGGCTGTTTCGCATGGAAACAGGACATGCTAAATATTTAGTGTATGGGAAGACATGTATGGAAATGTTCCGTATGAAAACAAGTCGAGAGTTGTAGGCGCGTGTGAGATTAGGAGAATCTTGGCATTAACCTCCTCGATCTACTTACCATGCTGAGATTTGCTTTTCCAAGCCGGCTAAATGGAAATGATCCTATGGAAAAGGCACGTACGGAATAGAAAGGCCCCATTGGCTGAGCCATCATCTTCTTCCATCGGTGCAAGATCAGTATATTCATTCCACAACTCACTACAGCACAATCTAACCCAACTAACCCACCCAAACCATCAACCCAGCCTAACCCACTAGAATTCAGAAGGCTCATTATCCAAGGGCATCATTTCTAAACCCTGGAAATTATTTTGTTAATGAGTGGCATTAGTAGGGAACAATAGCTAAGGGCATTGTTTCTAAACCATGTGAAGAGAATGTCTAGGGTTGAAACATCAATCATTACCTCAATGAAGAACTCACATGATAAGTAAAAGGACAAGAAAAAGAAAGCCTAAATCAACTCACATGCTAGAAGGTTTGACATATCTGCAAAGACAGACATATTTAGCAGCTGCCATTTATATTCATGTATCCTTTTCACCTAACACATCCAATTGACAAAAACTAATACATGATAGATATTTTTTGATAGAAAATATACATGCACATCAAATATTGCGTATGGACTGACATATATCCTGTCTTCTCTCTTATTAGAGAAACAACCTTCATCCTATTAGTCCTTTTAGCAGTGCGGTCGGAGACCCTGGAGTCAGAGACCGGTCGTAGCTACAGTGAATCGATCGATAGTAGTAGCTACAGTAACCGGTCGGTAGTCGTAAGTTACAGTAACTGGTGGGTAGTTGTAAGCTATAGTACCTGGTCAGTGCTTGGAAGACCTGTATGGTCAAAAATTGGTAGTACTGGCTTTGTGTGAGTGGTACAACAAGAGTTGCGGTAAGAGCCATGGTTAAGGTGCCATGGTCGAAGTTCTATGGTCGAGGAGCTGTGGTCGAAATGTCGTGGTCGAAAGACTCGAAGTCGTAAGGAGTCAACTTGGTCAGATTTGTGTGTGGTCATAGACTTGGTCAGATCTTTGTGTATGGTCATAGTTACAGTGAACCAGTTGATAGTCATGGGTCGATAGTCGTAGCTACAGTAACTCGTCGGTAGTCGTAAGCTACAGTACCTGGTCGGTGCTCGAAAGACCTACGTGGCCGAAGACCAATAGTACCGGTTTTGTGTGAGCAGTACAACCAAAGTTGTGGTAAGAGCCGTGGTCGAAATATTGTGGTTGAAATATTATGTTCATCTAGACATCAACAACAGACCGATAATTAAGAACCCAAAATATTACAAAGCATGTAATTAACTAAAGGAAATGTACCATGAACTATGTATTTATGATATATGTCAATTGTGACCAATTTTGCCTACATAAAATGGTCATTGAAAGAAAATAGAGAGATTTAAATTCTATTTAGAAGGCAATCACATGCTAAAAGCAATAAGGTGTTATGTTATAATGATCATGGAGCTTATTTTACACAGTCAACTAAATTCAAGAATATGGGGGGAGTACATCACAGACCTTGTGTTAGTCGAGGCATAGATGTATTGTGCCAATGTAGTGGGTCATGGGCGACGTTGGGCAGGAGGGTGGGGTCGACGGTGGACTGCATGACATGCGTTGTCAGACTGGAGGAGGGGGCGTAGAGCATGGACTGGAGGAGATAGAGTGTGGCGGATAGGGCTGTAAAAAAAGCTCGAGGCTCGCGAACTGTTCGAGCTTGGCTCGCTTTAGACTCGATTCGAGCTCGGCTCGAGCTTCAAACGAGCCGAATTCAAGCTTCATCTTAAGCTCGCGAGCTTTAACGACCCGAGCTCGAATAGCTCGCGAGCTTAAGATTTTTTCCCACCCCAATTCCCCACACCGCCTGCGCAGCTGCGCCTCCCGCCTCTCCTCTCAAAATCCCTCACCCCGACCCCGTCACCCGGCCGGCCGGCCCCCCAGGCCCCCACACGCCCTCCCTCCTCTCCCGGTCTCCCCCGTCCCACTCGGCCACTCCCCGCCGCCGCCCCTCCTCGCCGCCCCCGCCGCCGGCCGCCCCCCACCCCCGTCCCCCCCACGGCCTCCGCCTGCCCCCGCCGCCTCCCACTCGGCCACTCCCCGGCGCCGCCCCTCCTGCCCCCCGCGCCCCTCCTCGCCCCCGCCGCCGGCCACCCCCACACCCCCTCCCTCCTCTCCGGCTCTCCCCCACTCGCCTGCCGCCTGCCGCCAGTCCGCCTGCCCCCTGCCGCCGCCCCTCCTGGCCCCCCTCCCGCGGCTGAGCCCCTCCCCCCGTCCCCCTCCCTCCTCTCCCCCGCCGCCGCGGCGCCGCCCCCCGTCCCCCCTCCTCGCCCCCACCCCCGCCGCCCCTCCTTGCCCCCGCCGGCGCCCCTCCTCTCCTCCTCGCCCGAGGTTGGCGTCTGGGGGGGCTGCCGGCCGCTGCCAGATCTGGATCTACGCCCGAGATCTGGTCTGCCCCGGCTGACGCGCGGAAGGAGGCCGCCGCTCCGCCTCCGCCCGAGACCGTCGATCCGGTCTGCCCCAAGCGACGCGCGAAAGGAGGCTGCCGCTCTGCCTCCGCCCGAGCACCGCCGCTCCGCCTCCCCGCCCGAGGCCGCCGCTTTCTTCCTCTGTACCTGCAGAAGGAGGCCGCCGCTTCGCCTCCGCCCGAGGACCGCCCGAGGCCGCCGCTCTGCTCCTCTAGACCGCCGCTCCGCCTCCCCACCTGAGACCGCCGCTTCGCTCGCGCCCGAGGCCGTCACCTCCTGCAGGTACTCCCTCACCGAGCCTACACATGCGAGGCTCGAGCTCGGCTCGAGTTTTGTCCGAGCCGAGCTCGAGCCTAGCTTAAAGCTCGATGCTAATCTCAGGCTCGCTCGAGCTCGGCTCGAGTTTCTACCGAGCTCGAGCTTGCTAGGTCAAGCTCGCTCGAGCTCGGCTCGTTTACAGCCCTAGTGGCGGAGCGGCGTCACATGAGCCGAGTGGGGCGGAGCGTGGAATGTGATGGTGCGACGGAGTAGGGGGGGTGGCGCGCGAGTGGATGGGGGAGGAGCGGCAGCGAGGGGGTGGAGCAGTGCGGAGCGGTGAAGCATGGGGGTGGGCGGAGCGACCGAGAAGGGAGGACCGGTGGCACGGGGGTGGAGCGGTGAGCATGGGGGTGGGGTGGAGCATGGGGCGACGCGGGAGCAGGGGAGCATTTGGGCGCCGCCGATGGATATATTACGGGCATGAGGGGCGGCGCCGATAGATTGCGGGCGTGATGCGGGGGGGGGGGGGTGATTGCTAGGGTGGGGTGGGCGCGGTGTGAGGCATTGGTGCTCGGGTAGGTGAACACGTGAAGTAATGAGATTGGTAGGACCAACTTTGCAATTGTGGATGTTAGATGAACTAAATAAATGGTATAGATATTTAGATGACAGAACTAACTTGCAATGTTAGCCATTAGATTATGTTGGTCTAACTATCAGAAGAGAAGAGTATTAATGTAGTTAGGTGACAAATGATTTAATCAAACTGATGCTTTCTATATTAATATAGATAATTAAGTCGTTAAATCATACCTTCAGATTTGTGCTCTGTTTAGACTTCAGGTTGAACTACGTCATACCCTAGATTTTCGAAGCAACAGGTGGCACCGACTATGGGCATTGTCGTTGGCTGAGGGTAGGGTCCAATGTATTGAGTTTCATGCATCACTCAATTAACTAAAAAAAGCTTAAACTGTTAAAAAATTATGAACGTCTAGACTCCATTAGAGCTACATCATAGATTTGAAATGAGCCATAATTATTTTTAAAAAAAATATTGTGTTGGTCAAGTCTTAAACTTAAGATATCTTAACTCTATTATCATATTAAATTTGATGCACCAGCTAGTTCTCTCAAAAGTTTAATTTGTTAAAAAAGAAAGACAATATCCTTTAACAAAATAGTCCATAGAAAGACATGCGAACCGCAGTTTAATTCTCAAGACAGAGGAAATAGGTACCACCAACATTTTGAAATAGAGTGTATTCGGTCGATGGGATAAGAGAGAGACGAGAGTTTGGTTCGTGGGCCCAGCCCAAGTCATACACCTGGAGCGAATATTCCGTCCAGACGGTGGATGCCGCGGTGCGGCAAACTTCGTCGGATGGGCTCGTCCACCGTTCCACTCACTACGGCCCATCCGCAAGAAAACCCTGCCCTCTCCGCGCCGTCGCCGGCCCCGGCAACGTCAGCGTCACTGCGTCAGCCCACCGCGGCCGCCTCATGGCTCCGGCGGCCGTCGCGTTCGCGACAACCCCACGCTTCCCGTCGCTGCGTGCGGTGCGCGCGGTGGCCGGGGACGCCGAGGACGAGTGGGGGAAGGAGACGGCGGATCAGGCCGGTGCCGCGCCGATGGTGGCGGAGCTGAAGGAGGCACTGTACACGGGCGGACGTGGTGGAGATCATCTATACACGGGCGGACGTGGTGGAGATCATCACGCAGCTCGAGGCGCGCACCCCACGCCTGCGCCCACGGAGGCGCACACCCTCCCCAACGGTAAGTGGATCCTCGCGTAAGCCTTCTTCTCTTCTCCTCAATTTATTGCGACATTTCTTGTTTATTTACTTGTTTCATCTCCGATTGGTTTATGCCAGTGAAATTGATCCTGATGGGTTCTGAATGTGTACTAGAGGGAAGGAAACTTGACTAGGTTGAACCGAATGGTTGAAAGCTGAAAAGCGAAAGCTTTAATACTCGGTGGGGAAAATTGTTATTCAAGTGTGATAAGGGGAAAAGGGGAAATTTCGTAATCTGGTAAGTATATTGTTGCCCATGAATACACATCATTCGACAAATAGATTTTTTATTCTATGAGAGAATCGCAGTCCTATTCAAATTTGTGAGGAATTCGTTCGTTTTAAGGATGAAGCACGCTAGTTTCAGGAGTTCCTTGACTTGATCTGTTGGTCTGCTCTAATAACTGATGTAGTTGTGTTTTGTTTCCTACAGTGTGACGAAAGAAACACAAACAACTGTTGTATTAGAATCTTATGAGTCGACATTGCCATTCACTTCACTTGTCTGTGGGCTGATTCAGTAGGTAAATATTCTGTGTTTTACAGAATGCACTTTCCATGTGGTCCTTTTGGTCTGCATATTCTGGCTGGGTTTGAAACTTCGAATGGACTGTAAGCCTTGTACCGGATATAGTAACTAACTTTTAAACGATATTTTTTAAGGCGGAGTCAACAGAAATATTATAGTAAAAAGTGTACTGAGTTCGGCTGTACCGGCCAAAATCGCATGCGACTATTTTCCTCTGTACACTGCCTCTCGTGAACAGCCAGAATTCAAAATTTTAAGCCATAAGTCATAGCCCAAAAGAACTCACCCTCTGTTTATTTAAGTGATGTTCAAACATGATGTGCAATATTGGCTGCTTTTTACTGGTTTTTTTTGTTTTGTATTAGGACAAATAGCTGCTGCTAGTTTGCCACTCCAGTAATTGCAGTAAACTCATGGATAACCTTTTTATTGACTGTCAAATTGAATTGCTAAACAAGGTTGTATCACTGGAACAGACTGTGAGAAGACTTTTCTTATGCACAAGACTGTAATAAAAACAAATATCTGGGTAGCTGTTGCTATCACTTAGATGAGAATACGCCAGTTGTGATCGCCTCAGTTCTTTGGAAACTCCGTAGTCACATGCTTTCAACACCATCGGTAACTTACGTCTGAAGCCAACCAATTGGGATGCTGAGGAAGTCCATTGAAGTGCTACTCTTTTTAACTGTAATTTCAGCAACACTGTATTGTTTAGGAGATTGATTAACTAGGTGACCGGCTGACTGCAGGTACACATCAATTTCGCAATTGTTCCCATTGTTGGGTTCTGGAAGGCTACCTCAGCTTGGCAAGGTGGAGGACTATTGATTCTGAGAACTTCACCGTGCAGAACTGCATCGAGTTTTCAGGACCTTTGGCCACAACTTCAGTGTCCACCAATGCCAAACTGGATCACCCACCTTTCTCCTTTGAACCAAACACAAAATTAGATCATCTTATCCACCCTCATCCTACCAACCAAACAACAATCCGTATCAGTCCATCCCTCAAACCAAACAAGCAACTTGGGTCATTCCATCTCATCTCATCCCACCAAATTCTGGATCATCGTATCCCATCCATCTAACCTAACACACCCTAAATGGAGCATAGGCGAGGCAACGAGGAGGATGAGCATATGAACGAGGATTGACAGGAGTCATGGCCCCCATTATGCTACATCTATTTATGTTTTTACACCAGGTTTTGCAATGCAGTTAGTATAAAATCAAGGAAAAAGTCCATCTGTAATCCCTCAAGTTTCTAGTTCGTCTAATTTTTGTCCCTCATTTACAAAATTGTGTAAAAACTTATCCTCTAACTTGCAAAACCAGAGCACTTAAGCCCCTGCAGCTAGAAATGATGGTTTTGACCAACTTTGATCCATGTGGCTTGCCACATGTTAGCCACGTAGCATCCACACCATCAACCTTGTGCAAGTAGCAAGTCGCTACCTCCTTAGCTTGATCCAATTGGATCAAGCGGGAGCCATCCCTATTCTTGCCGACATGCGGGGCTCGTCTCCTTCACCACCGGCTTCACTCCTCAATAGATCCGGTCTCACTTGAGCTCGCCATCACTAGTCCCTCATCATCGAGCTTAGATCTATCGATTCTAGTCGCCACCGACCTCGGATCAAGGGAGGATATGTCATCTCCATCACCGTGCGTGCTTGATCCTAGCAACTCATCATCGTGGCTTCTTCATCGCTAGATATGTCATCGCCGGTGCCTTCTTTGCCATCTTTCGCTTGATCTGTCCACCAACAGGGCGGTAGGCAACGAAATATGGTGGATTGAGCCTAGATCCATTGTCTTCGTCGATGGAAACATCCTCCTTGCGCGCCATCCTATGCATCACCTGATTCGCCGTGCACATATGAGGGCTGGTGCAGCCACCGGATATGTGCCGCCTCCGTCTTTAGGTCACGACACCGCTCCTTCCCTGTCGTCACCTTGTTATGTCGTGCGTGCATGAGGGCCGGTGCGGCCAACTGATCTGCACTACCTTTGCCTTCGGGTCACATCGCAACTCCTCTCTTGGTCATGCCGCTCGGTTGGCGTGTCATGGAGGAGGTGCGAGTGCCTACGTGCTCGATGACATGGCCTCCTGCCCCAACTTCGGCCTCATCGAGCTCAACCTCGTCTTCTCCACCCTCATCAACAGGTCCATCCTCAACTTCGTCCTCATGTACCTTCTCTCCCCTATCGCCAGCATCTCAACAGTGCCCATGGCACCAAAACCAGAGTCAAGGCGAAGAAGATGAACATGACGAAAGTCTTTGCGTCACTGACATGTGGGGGTGTTGCCTATGGACACGAATATGCCAGCGAGTATCCTAGTTCGCACTAAGTCACCCAAAACCATATGTAAAACCAGCTTGGATATAATTTGCGCTGATTTTGCAAATTAGAGTACGTGTTTTACTTGATTTTTTTAATAAGGGAAGGAAATTAGACGAACCGAGGAGTTAGGGACCTTAGATGGACTTTTTCATAAAATCTATTATTTCGCACCCATATCAAAGATTTCTTACTATGGGCATGTTCTTTTTTTGGCTTATGGCTGTGGCTTATGTCTTTTGACTGAAATTTTTGAATTTTGGGCAGTTCGCGATAGAGATTATGGAGAAAGAGATACTCACTTGCGATTTTGGCTAGTACAGATATTGGGCTTTTAACATGTAGTACAATTAATTTGTAGACTCTATCTTGAAAAAAATACTTCGTTTAAAAGCTAAAAACCGCTTTTAAAAGCCGTAAAGAACAGGCCTATATATAGCCTATGGTATAGGAAAGTCATAGCTAGGTGGAAGCGGGGAAAGTTATTAGGGCATGCAATGAGGAAATGGGAACGGAGAGGGCGAAGTTATTAGCGTGATGAGGACATCCCAAAGACACCAGTTGGACCGATTACACGAGCACGAGCTAAACAAATTAATCAATATGTAAATTTGCTCCTAATTGAATTTAGTTATAATTTATGTGAGAACTGGATACTACCTCATTCCAATGTATTGTGCGTTCTCAGGTTTGAACGATGTGAAACTTTTGGAATTGGAGATATGGAGAAGAAGCTAATGGAGAAGAAATACTTGGAGTCAAGTAAGGGAGAACACGTTCAAGTCCTCATTGCCACGTCGGATCGACCACGAGAACAAGTGAAGTCACAAAGATGCTCTGGACATTCAATGATTTCAACTGGTATAAAAAACTACCTTCGGATCTGTCTGATCGGCCTCAGATATGTTCAGGACCGTTCGATTCACATCGGGCACTCGTAAGACCTTCTGAATGTTCGGACCAGTCCGAATAGTTTTGACTGTCTGAGCCGTCCGATCAGCATTGGACGCTCAGATGCTTCGGAGACGTTCGGACTGGTGTGATGCGTATGCTTTGTGGTCGGGTAGATAGGATCACGAGCGTGTGGTTGGGAGAATTCTTTTGTTGCAGGTTGTTGTTTTGACAGTGTTTGATGTCATCGGTTCGTGAGGTTGCACGGATCGAAGCTGTCGTTATCGATCTTACGTCGTGAAGATCGGGCACCCTGCATCCTATGGTTTATGCTAATCTCAAGCATCGTATTATTCTCCTGATAATTTTATTTGTCACAGGTATATAATAGACCAATGGTCCTTGTGTGATGGGGCAATTAATTCATTATATATTGCCTGTCGATGGTTACATTACATCTCGTCGAATTTCTTTTCTTGTTTGCAATGATCCTCGGCTTGAAAAGAGAGGATATTGGAATGCTTGGAACCTAATTAAAGGCAGCTTGCTAGCTAAGCTTATTGGCACTGTTGGACCATGATCTCTCTCCTAACCTTCGATCGCCGGACAAGTCGCATTTCAAGGATGCCGGCCGGAGCTGCATGCGTTGCTTGTCCCCATTGTGGCCTAACTGGGCGTCAAATCCGAACCACTTGCCTACCGTACCGTACGTGCATGGTGCACCGGCTGGTCCGTGGCGCTCCCGGCGACCATACAATATTACTACGACCAAGAAGCGTTCGTTTCGCGGCCTACAACTTGGCACTCAAAATTAACGATTAGGACATTTCAAATTGGCTTCTACTTAGATAAATACATCATGAGTTATATGGTTTCCTAAAACAGGTTCTTTGCTCTTGTCTTGTTCCACGTTGTTATCAATTACTCTTATATCAACAGCTCAACAACATAACGATTAAAAGAAAGAAAAAAGATAGTGTGTGCACCATCGATGCACGCATACTGTTTGCGATTGTGCACTTAAAAGTTCAAACAAAAAAGGCTGGCATGTAGATGTAGTTAGTAGTCAGACAGCTACTGCCTCTTCTCCTAGTTTCAGGTTCAACGTAACTAGTGGATGCCTCGGGTTATCTCAAGAGAAGAACTGAATTAGTGGTTGGTCGGGTCTGACAGATGTTTTTCTAGGGTGTATGAATGAGTTCATGCCTGACGGAGGCAAGAGTATCTTGTTCGTACCTTGATTCGTGTGTTCTATCGTGCTGAATGAGTGCCCTCACGTGCGCTTCAGATACGAGTATAGTTTATTTATATTTATATTAGATTTTGGACCTCTTCGTAGCACACTTGATTCGCCAGCAGAAGTCCCAGTTGCACTTGGAAACAAAAAAAAACATAGGAATAAGAAAAAAAATATATAGAAATGGGAAGACATGCATATACAAAACAAAGGAATAAAAAACAAGGGAAATTTTTGAAACGGATGTTTGGAACACAGGAATGCAAACATCAAAGGAAATTTTTTAAGTGGGCGCTAATTGACCGCCCACCGAATGATGGCCGTATCTTAGCCCAACCGCTCTGGTCCCCTCGTTTCCGCATATAAGCACATGCATTGGGCCTTCTCTTTTAGACTGTGGCTGATGACTTTTGACTACAGCTGATAAATAATAACAACTGATAGAAAGGTCATGAGTGAGAGTACAGAGTAAGAGAAACCTATATGCGATTTTGACCAATTTTGATAAAGTCGTTACAGTGTCTATTACAATCAACTTGTAGACTCTGTCTTGAAAAGGTATTCTGTTTAAAAGTTAATTACTGTAGAAAAATTAAAAGCTGAAGTAGAAAAGAAAGGACCTATCTCTTCCCCACGCATCACAAGCGCTGTCTTGTTCCTATGCGAAAACCAGAGTCTGGGCTGGATGTTTTGTTTTCTATAAAAAGAGTACTCTGTATGGAACGGTAAGTTCATTCGATCCAAATAGTCCGAAAGCAATACTTTTCAAAGAAAATGAAACGGCCAGAATTCCTATAAAAATCCTTGGATACAAACGGGCCCTCAGTTTCCATTTTGCTGCTAAGCTGAGCTGAGATAGAATTGCGTGTATTATGCATAATGCATTGCTACCTAAAAGGAGCTGAACTCGATTGCCCAACTTTTCCAATAGAACCGTCGACCATGCACAATTAATTAAACAATTTGATCGTAAATTGGTATGTACGTACATTCAGTGTTTTGAGAAGAAAAAGGCCATACAGAACAAGAAGGTTAGGTACTAGCTAGTACTTGTTTCTAGGGGTGGGAAACAGCCGCAAATAATCTGTTTTATCCGATATTTATATTCGAGAAAACGTAAATGTAGTAAGTAAAATTCGTATTTAAAAATGTTCATATTTGTATTCGAGAATATTCGTATCTATATTTAAGAATATTCGTATTCGAAACTATTCGATTCGTATTCAATCTGTTTTCTATGCCTATCGGCCGGTCAGTCTAGCCTAGTGGCCAAGCGGAAATCACGGGAAAATCCGGACGGATTTTGTGATTTAAAATTTAAATTTGGGCGGTTTGAAACCAATAACTGGTAAAAAAACTGGCAAAAGCGCTAGGAATTGTTCTACCAAGATTGTTACAGAAGTCATATGAGGATATTCATATTCGACTGAATAAAGTACATATTCGATTCGAATTTGTATCCATTATAGCATTCAATTCGTATTTATATTTAAAAATATTTAAATTTAAATTTATATTTATTTTAAAAATATGAATTCATATTTGTATTTAAAACTATTCGATCGTATTCGATCCGTTTCCATCCCTACATATTCCCCCAAGGGTCAACACAACAGCCGCCGATTTTGTGAACCGGTCAGAACAACCAAATCCATACGCCAACGTCTACAGCAATCACACCCTAAAAGTCTCTGAAAGAATGCAAAAGCAAAACGTTAGTAATCCATACCCCAATTGATCACTAATTTCTGTAAAACCATGAGCTTTTTTTTAGAATAACAGAAGGGGGAACCCCTTCCGATTCCTCGCATTAGAAACCGACTGGTTTTGTAAAATCATGAACTAATCCGCTGCATTTTTTTTCCTTGAATCTTTATGCCTGTACTGCTTTAACGAGAACAGTTTGAATAAAATTCAGTTCAGGTCGGCCCTAGGCTTACCGTAGTTTCCTCCAAAAAAAAAACAGTTAGTCCTAGCTAGCCAGTGATGAAGAGTTAACGAACACGTAAACTGTTTGATGAACCGACGGAAAAAAATCCCGAAAAGATATATGTCAAACTTTGAGGTTACATGTCAACAGCAATGACAGCAGCATAAAGCAGGCGCAAGTGTCTCTGGAAGAAAAGAACACGAACATAAGTAAAACGTACGTTTGCAAATTGCATCATCGAACCATTGAATCTGGGCGCACATCGATCAGAGCTAACAGTCAACCCAGCCGGTCGATCAGAAGATCAGATGAGGTCGTGCAGGAGATGAATGATCCCGGCTAGGATTGGGTGCAGTTTTTGGCTTCGCCGCAGTCGCAGGTGTGCGGGGAGAAGGCGCAGACGCCGAAGGGCTTCCCGGGGATGTTGCAGTCGATGGCGTAGCAGCAGCTGGTGTCCACGCAGCTGCTCGCGTTCGACGCCGAGCAGCAACGGCAACCCATGCAGAGCTCGAACGGCTCGTACCCTCCTCCTCCTCCCCCACCCGACGCGTCCGCGGTAGTCGCCGGGAGCGCCACCGACCGGTACACCACGCTCCTCACCGGCACGTACTCTGACGATGGCGACCTTCTGGCCTTGCCGCCGCCGGCCAGCTCCGCCTCGTTGGCTCCTGCAAACATACGTGTATAAACAAGGGACCGAATCAGAATCGGATCAAGAAGACGATGCATTGTCGATATATGCATGCGGTAGATCGATACGTATAGTACCTCGTGCAGCTTGGAGGGAGGTGGAGAGGAGGAGGGCGAGAGAGAGGAGGAGCGCGAGGACGGCGAGAGAGGCGGGCGCGGGATTAGCCATGGTTGATTTGGCTTGGAACTTTGGAGAGCAGTGGAAAGAAAGAGAGGCAAATAATGGCTGCCTTTTGGGTTAACTAAGGAACAGTAATGGTTTGGCAAGATCAAATCAAATTTGAGGCCAACAAAAGCTTTGCCCCCTTCTTTCTTCCTCTCTTCCTTTTTTGACTAACAAGATCTGGCTAATGCATGTGTCAACTAATGGAAAGATGAAGGTATGTATATATGGTGGTCTAACAATACTAATTACTTATTTATAATCGCAAAGAAAAAACTCAAGTTATGGCTTCCACAGTTGTGACCAAACTAATGGAGAGCACTACTAGCACATAACATGGTGGTTTCAGCATCCAAATGGAGTACACGTGGAAACTTCGGGAATTCTACATGTGGAAGCTAGATTCTTTCAGTCTTCCACAATGCAAACCAAAAAAAGAAAGAATGTATAAAAAAAGAAGAAATATGTAAAAGTTTCAGGCCGTGTGCGTGCCAGTTAATGAGAGCAATTGACGTCCCCTTTTGTCAATAAAGGGGAATATCTTTCTTTAGGCATATATGAGTATGTGATTTGCGAAAGCCAACACTTCTACTACTTAAAAATATCAGTCCATGGTCGTCAGTCTGTTCTCCCTCTAATTGTTTTAGCCGTCCGATCAAAGATCAGTCGTCTAGATCCGCATGTAGGTAATTTTTCCATTCTTCGTAGAAAAGGTCAGGCTGACGCGTGGGCCGCACTCCTCCTCTTCTCTTCCCCCGCATCCTCCGCCTCTCGCAACCACTCCACCTCCTGCAACTGTCGCCTCCCCAATGCATTCGCTCGCCGCCTCCTTTCCCCATCTGCCCGTCACCACCTCCCCACCTCCACCTCCCGCAACCGTCGCCTCCTTCTCTCCCCCGAACCCTCGTACCGCGCCTCCTCCTCCTTCTCGGCGCCGTCACCAATTTCTTCCCCACGCAGCAACATCTGGTCACAGTCCCCCAATTCCCCCAAGCAACACCGCATCTTCCCGTCACCGCCTCCCCAACGCATTCGCCCACCACCTCTTCTCCCCATTTGCCCGCCGCCGCCTCCCCACCTCCACCTCCCGCAACCACCGCCTCCTTTTCTCCTCCAACCCTCATGCCGCGCTTCCTCCTTGGCATCGCCATCAATTCCATCTCCACCCCTCCAACCAGTGGCACGACGCTCGGCGACAGCGGCCAATGGATCGGAGAGAAGGGCGCTCGATGATAGCGGCCGGTGGATCAGAGAGAAGGGCGCTCAACGATGGCGACGACGGCTTCCTCTTCCTACGCCCGCCCACGTGGCTCTCCCCCCACCGCCACCGCCCAGCGATTGCTCACTCGGTGAGCCTCTGTACCTCCTCCTGCTCTTCGTTCAAAGCCCCTCGCACTGTCTGGCAATTTTGGTCTCCCAAGCTGGTCGTCGAAGCCCGTGCCATGGTCGAAGGGGGCCGTGGTCGAGGAGCCATAGCCGAAGTCAAGGAGCCGTGGTCAAAGTTGAAGCCGTAGTTGAATGGGGCCGTGGCCGAAGTCGAACATCAGTGATCGAAGTCAAAGACGTGGTCGAAGTCAAAGGGACGTGACCTAAGTCAGGCCGTGGTCGAAGTCGTAGGGTCATGGTCGAAGTCCAAGCTATGGTCGAAGAGGGCAGTGGTCGAACGGGGTAGTGGTTGAAGTCGAAGGGCCGTGGACGAAGTTAGTCTGCGGTTGGGCGATAGGGCACAAGCGCACTGGAGGCCTACCAACGTACGACTACCAGTGATGGTTGACTGCTCCCAACCTACGATCACGCGCAATGGTCGACGGCTTCTAACTTACGACCACGAGGTGTGATCAACGGCTTCCGATTTACAACCACGAGCACTGGTCGATGTTTTCTGACTTATGACCACGAGCGCTGGTTGATGTGTTCTGACTTACAACCACGAGGTGTCATCGATGGCTTCTGACTTACAACCACGAACGATGGTCGTCGGCTTCCGACGTACGACCACGAGCCATTGTCGAAGGCTCCTAATTTAGGACCACGATCGATCGTCGATCGTTACCAACTTACGATCACCAACAATGGTCAATCGCTCCCGACCTACGATCATGCGCGATGGTCGACGGCTTCCGACTTACGACAACGAGGTGCGATTGAGGGCTCCCGACCTACGCCCACGAGGTGTGGTCGATGTCTTCCGACTTATAACCACGGGGTGTGATCGACGGATTCCGACTTACTTGACGGATTTAAAAACTTTTAGAATATGTTTGTATGCACCTGTGAGTTTTAAAACACATAATATGATAAATTTTAAAAATTCATAGCAATATATGGACATTCAACCGGTCCACAAACAAATTAATGTGGTTCGGGATGCAGCCTTCTTTTCGCATCAGATCCTTAGCAGGTTGCCGACATGTACGCATATCTGGTGATCGTTAATTTCCGTATTTGTTCTTGCAAATATATTTTTATTCCAAATTATTGTCTAAATTAGTCACCTTTTCATGCATCAGTGATTGCCACCAACCCTCTAGCAATAAATGAATACTTGGATAATTCACATCCCGTAGAAATACTTTTGTTCTTCTGTTTGAGGGAACAAAAACAGTGCGATTTCTTTGCAAGGGAAAAATTGCTTATGAACAAATATGAGTGCGCCCCTTGGTGTTTTTCCTTGAAAAATGATTGCCCACTAATTACATCGCATCACTTGGCTATGACAAGATAAGGTTGCACACACTTTATTAGGTCTCGCTCGGTTAGGCTGAAAAGCTGTGACTTATAGCTGAAATTACACTGTAGCGGCTGAAATTTCACTGTAGCTGAAGGTGGTTTATTTGACGTAATTAAATTTAAAAAAATAAAAAATAAAAAATTATGATAGCTCATCACGGACAACGCAAACGAATACGGGAAAAAAGAACCGGCAAAAAAAAGCTTAAAAAACCAAAAGTTCAAAAAAAAATAAAATTTATAAATAGTAAAAAATAAATCAGAAGTTAAAAGCTGAAGCTGAAACGAACCGGCTACTCTGAGGTACCAACATTTTTGCCCGTCCAGTACTCTAAAAAAAAGTTCTTGCCTGCCCAGATAGTGAGGGTACGTGGATGGATTTGTGTGGGGATCAATTGGCGACACTTGTTCCATCTGCCTTCCATTGATGGCAGATTTTTAGATTAGATAGATACTCTCTTCATTATTGTTATTAGTCCCCGGAAAAGCTAGCAGACACCTTTATTTTGCCAAATTGAAGCTTAACAGGTGGCTTGCTCCACGTCGCACACGACGCCACCTCCTAAAAATGCTAGTGCGAGCGATGATGGTGACGACGACCACGGCTCAACGCCACCGGGAATTAGATGATCACTGAAGGACCAGCCACTGCATTATGTTGACGCTTCAACAAGCAAGATCTGTTAATAAGAAAGATCTTATTGTATATCCAGTGAACCCAAATTATAACATTTTAGGAGACGTTTGTATTAGTTTTTAGTAATGACTTTGGCTAAAAATAAATAGTAGTGGTTTACAAAAGGGGCGAGCGCCAAGCGGTACAAAAAAGTGAAAGAGATACGTACGTGTGATAGGAGCAAGAGGAGTGCGATAGATGATACACCTATGACCCCTTCCCTTATCTCCGGAGGAAGACGGTAGCGAGAGGAGTAGATAAAATACTTCGAAAAACCGGATATTCGTATTGACTTGGTAGTTAATATCCAATTTTGATTAAATTGCTTCTTTCATAATTTGAATGCTATGATTCCATTATCCCCCGTAAGATGGTTAACTATCCAGTGATGCACCATTAGTATCTACTTAGATTTGTACGTCTAGTATACTTAACCATTCTTAGTGTTGTGTTAGGCTTATCATCGCATTGATAAAAAAAACTTATTTAATATAATAATATATTGAATCGTGGTGGTTAACCGTTGTTATAAAATTTATGTATTATTATATACATTGGTTTTAGTTAAAAAAATGATTTTTATTTAAGCGACTGATTGTGCAGTAAAGAAGAAGATGTAGCCAACACTTTGGGTCGCTACAGAAACCACAAGAACTGCCTACTTCCTTCTTCCCTGTAGCAGCATATCAGACAGGAGAAACCTACGAGGCAATTCCATACTGATTTCTGCAGAGAAACTTCAATACTCGATAGCATACCATCCAACCACTCCCAGTTCAACCTTGCATTTCTAGGGTTAAACCCCGCCGGTTTTGGCAGGGCTCACTCCGTCAAGGATACATAAGACCACTGTGAAAATTAGAGGGCCTTACAAGAAGCAGCATGCGGATCAAATTTACACATTGAAAGCTGGGGAGAAAGCAAAAGGAACCCAAATGCACACAGCGCAGGTGCACACGCACACAACGTCCACGGCTTAGACTTGAATGTACAACTGAACCTATTCCGGCAGCAACTGCAACAGCACGCTCTCATCTCACCCTGCATGCCGGGACAGCAGGGGAGCATCTGGGGTTTGGAATGGCCCTACAATGGACGCTGTTCCCCTTTAGCCTGCGGTGAAATCTATAGTCAGGGAGGCCACTGACATGGATAGATCGAACAGCTCCATCACTTCCACCGCTGCCCTGCAATGGCTCAAGGGTCTCAACGACGTCGCTCATAAGAGGCCTTGCCTTGGGGTTTTGGCTCAAGCAGTAGTATGCAAGGCTGCAGGCTTTGTGAGCAGCTCTAACTGAATACTGTCCCTCCAGTTTCAGATCGATGATTTGGAGAAGCCTCCTCTTGTCATTCAGTTTGGGGAGGGCCCAGTCAACCAAGCTGTGCTCCCTGCTGGGTCGTGACTTGTCGATAGACTTGCGCCCTGTCAAGAGCTCGAGAAGGACGACACCAAAGCTGTAGACATCACTTCTAGCAGTCAAGTGACCTGCTCAATACGCAAAGACAAACAACATAGTGTTTGATCACATTTTGCTACAAAGTAATATTCCCATACTGAAACAAGCAGCAAATGATATATATGTGTGATCTCTGCTCACGCAGTAGCTTTTGTGACTGGACAATATGACATCAAGAAGTTCATGTCCAAATAGTTCACTGATATCTTCTAAGAATATTAGTTACCAAAGTAAATTTACAAAAGGGAGTGTCTAAGTATCATCCGGATATTTTCTTCCCAACTATAATCCAAATTTGTGACCATTGGATTAGATATTAAGGAACTCCTTGTTTTTGAATAGGAGAGATTTTTTCGAGGGGGAGGGGGTAGAATTCAAGAGAGAGGGAGGAGAATTCATGACCATTAGATCTCTAATCCAATAGTCCTAAATCTGGATGATCATGATATTTAACAAAACCCTTTAAAAAATTAGGACAGTACCGGTCATCACATATTCAGGGGCAGCATAACCATATGTTCCCATCACCCGTGTTGATACATGTGTCTCATCACCTTCTGGGCCAGCTTTTGCCAGGCCAAAGTCGGACAGTTTAGCAGTATAATCCTGTGGCAATGTAAATAAAAGATAAATGTCATTATGTCAAACATATATGTGTTCCCAATATATATGCATAGAACTGAAAAGAAGAAGGAAAAAAAAAGGCATGGGCAAGTAATGAACACTCAACAGAGTCCAGCAGAATGTTTGAGGTCTTGAAATCTCTGTAGATAACAGGCCTTTCAGCATTGTGGAGGCAAGCCAGCCCTTTGGCAGCTCCCAATGCAATTGACATCCTAGTAGCCCAAGGTAACGGAGTAGTTGTCTCTGAGGAAAAAAACAAGAAATGGGTCAGCAGAACTTCTTTCCTCTCAAATAGAAGTGGACTCGAACGTATAAATTATGAAATACAGTTGATTAATAGGCAACATATGCCTTTGCCAATCAATATAGACATGTTGTTTCCTCTTCTGAACGAATCAAGGGAAATAGCATACCAAGTACCGACACTCTATATCACACGTCACAATAAGCAAGCATTCAGTTCTAAATTTTTAGTGGGGAAGTTACACATTTGTCATAAAACATCAAGAACTGTAGCAGACAATAGGGATAGCTTAGAATTGGAGGAGCGCGACTAAAAAACTTCCACGATAACATGCAGAAGAAATTCACAGCAAAGTGTGGGGCAAAATAAAAGTATGCTTATATCTCCAATCGACCAATGTTTACATTATTTGGATTTGTCTCTTGAGAAAGAAAAAGGCATAAAAGATCAAATTGGGAATCAGAAAATTGATGGTATCCAGCTGGCTACCACCCATAACCAAGCAAACCAGGCATTTTATCAAAGTGAAGAATCATTCAGGTTGCTGAGCTATGGCCAAGTTAGAGGAATTCGGGTGATCAGCAGTTAATTTTGGATATAACTCATAAATAAAAATTCCAACAATAGCACAATTAAATCAAACAGACCAAATTCTTGCAGCACTGGAAGTTACATGTAGAAATAACTTTTTTACTGGATAATCTCTGGTGCAAAATTTTTGATCCCTACAAATTTTAAGTTGAAACGAAATCTGCCTGAACTGATTCTACTAGTAACCGTTTGCAACAAGTTGGAGGTTGATACAAGATGCCAAGTGTAACCTATTCTAGATCCCGACAGATAGAGAAAACATGCCTAGCTATATGGCAGATAAAGAAGTTAGGTCGTACCAACAATACTTAATAGAAAACAACGTAATTCTGTTGTCTACATTATGATCAGCTCAAGAGATTCTTATCAGTGTCAATGGCATTAGAGAAAAGGGAGGGGGGATGTGTAAATATGTGGTGCCAAACTATCAGTTATGATGTCATGCAAGTTGCGACAGGTAGAAGTATTACTTCGAAATAAGTGGTTTTCTAGACTTCCTCGAAACATGAACTCATAGACGAGCAGCCTGTGGTCATCTTCACAGCAATATCCAATCAACTTTACTAGATTTGGATGCCTTAGCTGCCCCAGGAAATTAACCTCGGTCTGGCCAAGAAACAAAAGGTAAGTAAACAAAGTGAGAACTCTTCAGAAAAAACAAAACATGCATAAAGGTAATAATATGCAAAAAAAACCCTCCCAAACCAGTTTAATAGCATTGTCTTAGCAGTCTCTCACAATTACATGCAAATTTCAGTCTCTTTGGCTGGTGATGTTGCTTGTTCTGAGCACGCTTAAGTACGTTTTTAATTCGAGTGTAAAGATGAAAATATATTCTTAATAACTGACAACATGACTCCAGGGCTACACATATGTCAGTCACATGCGATCAATACAAATGGTCTTATCAACTTTCTGCATTTTCTACATAACGCATACCCAAGAAAGCGTTTTTACTACATATTGTAGCTTATCAAGAACTGCAAATCAGGCAAGCAAATTTTGCATGATTGTAAGAAAATAAATTTTGCATGGAGTCCTCAATTGGCATTTTTTTTTGAGGATGCTTGTTAGCAACATGAGCATGACTATATGTGCATGGATATGCATGTGCCATACATACATAGCATCTGCAGATATCACATGATAACATGCATAACTAAGACGTATCAAAGTTCTTGTATTAATTTTCCGCATGTCCATGTACGTAATAAACAATAGTGAACATGGCAAACACTGAACTACTTGGTGACTCACAAGCCATTCTCTGTGTCCTTGATGTCCATCTTTGTTGAGCACCTTGACCGCAACAGGCAGTGATTTCAGACCAACCCTGACATTCTCATCTATGTAACCCTTGTAAACAGTCCCAAAGCCTCCTTCACCAAGAACATAATCCGCACGGAAGCTCTTTGTGATTGTCTCAAGCTCAAACAATGTGAAGGCAATCACATTGTTGTATATGGAAATGTTCTTGGCGTCTTCAATTTTCCTAGGTGTTGAAGAATCACTTGTATCTGATGGGGTGCGGTTGTGCTTCCTATCTGCAAGAGCATTCTTGGCAGGATGTTGTAACAAGTGGAGCTGCTGAACTGAGAACATGACATTACAACAACAAGATAGAAAAAGAGGTTAAGCCTATTGCAAGTTATACATCAATAAAATTAAGGTTACAAGAAATTCTCACACTAATCGTAGGACGAAATACTAAAAGCTCAAACTCCCCACGCTAGCCACTAGAGAAAATTCTCATGCTCAGGTTTATATAGCCAGTATAAGCCACAAATCTTAAGAAAAATTGTAATGATCTTGGGTTCGCATATCATATGTATAGAAATGAGTTTAAGTGTATATAATTGGCAATTTACCAAGAAATTGAATTTTCAGCGTTGTTTTGTTTACAAACATGGTTGGATGGAAGACAGTTCTTCTGCTGCTGAAGTATCAATTTTCCATGCTTAGGGACACTGTAAACTGTAAAAGCAACATGAGAACAAGTGGAAATAAGAGCTGGCAATTGCTAGCATCCATTAAATGATTTTCCCCTAAAATAATAGCTTGGGCTATAATTCTGAGTGTGAAGCAAAAAACAAAGTATATACATGCTCAAATTGATTGCAATAAGGGGTAAACAGGACCAGGAGACCAGATCTACTGCACAGTTGCATGCAATTAAAAAAACTCCAAATTGCTTTAAAAAAATGCAACTAGCTACTAGAAGAGATTGTGTTTATTCAACTTGAAGGATCATGATTTTATTTTTCTGCAAAACTGGAAGTCAACAGTGAGGAGAGCACAGAAATTGCAGCCCCCATAGGGGGAAAAGCCTGTAAATTTTCCCAATGAACACAATCAAGCAGAATTCATGATAACCCCCCCCCCCCCCCCCCCCAAAAAAAAAAAGAAGATAAGGAAGCACAAGAGGATGGCAACTTGGCCAGCCAATGCAGCAGAGAAGAAATCACAGATCAGCGACATAGAGATATAACAAAAGAACAATCAAAGTAAGACCTGAGGAGATGAATACTTCCAACAAAAATGATGAAATTTGAGCCAATGCAGATTCTAAACCATAATCCCATACTCAACTAACAGAAAAAAGTGCCAAATTTCGAGCAAAAATTTATATCAGACATTCATATTTCAATCTAAACCACTTTCAACAATGCCGATTTGGAATAGCCCCAGACAAAATCTAAAATTGCTACCAAAATCACCAGTCCAAAGATCCTAATAAACCTTAAGCCATCGTAATATTGCATTTGGCAATCCCGCACATGGGCCACCAACCAAGAGATCCCAGGAACCGAGAAATACCCACCAAGATCAAATTTTGAAGCAATTCGAAGCACCCAACCCGAGATCCCAGCAACCACCGACCCCAGACAAACATCACCGAAAAATCCCCAAGCAGTAGGCCAACCAAGTAAGAAAGGAAGAACACCTTGCGCGTGCGCAGCGACGACGGCATTCTCCTCCCTTGTCCCGCAGTTGCCCATCTCCTCCTCGTCTTGCTTGTGGTGTGGTTGGTGGGGGTCTTCTACTGGTACGATAGGTTGCCCAATGCCCAGCCTCTCATTCTTGGATACCGGCCTTCATGCCATGCGCCTCCTCGAGAGGAAGCTGAGCAGCGAGTGAGGTGTGCGCGTTTCCTCTTTCCTGTGGGGAGCAAAGCAAAGCTGTTGGCTTGTGCCTCCTTCCTCTCTCCTGTGGGATGCGTGTTTGTTGTTGTGTTGCCGCGTGCGTGGAACAAGGATCGCAAAGCCGGCAGGGAAGGGTAGGGGAGCAACGCCTTAACCGTTACCGGAGACGGAGCCGAGGCTGGGTGCGACTTCACCATCTTGTGATACAGTTAGGGGCTGTTTGGTTGCCTGCATGCGGGTGGCTCGCATCCGTGCATACAGAGAGATGGTGTTTGGTTGTCTGCATGGAGGAGAGAGCCTGCACAAGTGAATGCAAAAAATCAACTGGAGCCAGGCTGAGGAGAAACGTGGCTGAGGAGCTTCCCTCCTCAGCCTGGCCACGCTCATGTAGCTGCATGAGCACATGCAGGTAGAGATGGCAATGGGTACCCGATACCCGAATACCCGACGGGTTTTACCCGATAAAGAGATGGATATGGAAAATTTTATGTACCCATGGGTACGTTATTGGGCGAAATCATCTACCCGCCGGGTAGGCGGGTGCGGGTGTGGGTATATACTACCCATACCCGCCTACCCGCAGGTAATGAATACCCGCATTAGACAACTAGACATCCCACTCAAATGTTAATTTTATTATCTACTTGTTGTTGATTGTTTATTTGTTTGTCATATGTTGATATGGTCATGTCAAGTATGTTTATGTGATGTACTAATTTTGATCATTAGACGCTTTTGTGCTTGACATGTATGATTAATGAATGTCTAAATTGATGATATTCTTATGTGTTGAACCGGGTATGCTTGCGGGTACGGGTTACCCGTCGGGTAGTAATACCCGCACGGGTACGGGTACGGATAAATTTTCCTACCCGCGTGCGGATACGGGTAACCCGACGGGTAAATTTACACCTAGCGGGTACGGATATGGAATGGCAATACCCGATGGGTATTTACCCGTTGCCATCTCTACATGCAGGCAACCAAACAGCCCCAAACAGTCTGACAGTGAGAGTGTGTGATGACAGACTTTTTGGCTGTAGCAGTGTTTTTTATCTATATTTTTTAAGTTGAATAGGTAATATATAGTTTTAGATTCAAAAAAATATTTAAACAATCTATTTTAAGATACTGTTCTATTTATTTTGATTTTTTAAAAAAAAACTAAAAAATAAAAACCAAAAGAACGAGCCTATAGAGGTGTGGATCCCCTTGAAAAGTAATGCCATTTCATTGCACAATGCCGTGGAAACTCACTTTTTAAGTGTTTAACTCTCCTGGTTTTAAATTATAACTTTTGCTAGATATCGTTCTGCTGTTTCGCCAAAAATAATGCGTTCCTTCTATTTTTTTTTCATTTACTTTAATACTCGTACTCAGTACTCTTATCTTCCCGTAGCTCATCGAGTCCTGGTTTCAAGAACCTCTAGTCTTGTTAACGTCGGAGCAATGCAATGCATCAATGTATAAGAGTTATAGACAGAGAGAGGCATTGAGAGGATACAGGCCGTGAGGATGTTGTGACGATGTCAATGACAAGTTGACGATAAAGGTGGAGCAACGACCATGAAGCTTGTGACATGTTGTGCCTCAAGTTTAGTTGATTTGTAGTGAAGGCAGGATAATGCATTTGAACACTAGTTTGGATGCGGGAGAAATGGCTCGCAAGGGGCAGGTGCGCAGCGCAATGCCAGCGTTGCGAGAGAGAAGCAGAGGGTGGGAACAACAGGGGATACAAATAGGGACGTAAACGGAGCGGATAATTTCTGTCCGCCTGATCGACCGAAGGTTTGCGGAATGAATACGGAAGGGGTAGATGGATATCTGGTATTATCCATGTCCGACTCCGACTCCGAGGGGAAAATATGGAATAGAATACGGGATAAGTAATATCCGTTCGTATATATTCGTATATCAAGTGATATGAGGAAGTATGTTATGACTTCACCTAGGAATAAGATAACATATAGGTAGATTGTCACATCTAAACAGGCGAAAGTACTGAGTGTTTTTCCTTCAACATCTCAGTAATTAGTCTTTCCATATTTGATCTGATTGTATCATACTGTCCAATGTCCTATGCAAAGAAGCGGATAATTTTCGTCCAGCCGACCGTCCGAAAGATCATGGAATGGATACGAAATGGAGAAATGGATATCCGGCATTATCTAAGTCTGACTCCGACCCCGAGGAAAAAATATGGAATAGAATACAGGATAAGCGATATCTGTCCGTATCGCTCCGATTGCACCCCTAGATACAAATTTCAAAGCAATTCAACAATAAAAAGGTGTGTAATGCCCCCCATTTACTCTATAAATAGCAATAAATGTACCAATAGTTCCATCTTATATTTCTCACACATTTTAGCAATTTGCGGTTACTCTATTCAGTCACAAAAGAATATCAATTTGGATATTGACGCAGTCGCAAAACTCAACTTTGACCACCAATTTGTATTATAATAGATTTTATAAAACCTATTATTTTTTTATCTTAGTTAGAATATTTTCGTAATTTTAATTCTAAATAAAACCAAAATTTCTATTTTCACTTAGTCTAGAAATAAAAATTTAATTTTCTTTTACTTTTATTCTAAATTTGTATATTTTTAGATTGCACTTCTTATATACTTTATTTTTTTTAATTCTATGTTGGAATTTATTTATAAATCTAGCTACTAATTTTTATTACAAATTTAGGTTATTTCTTATTAATTTGGAATTTGAGTTTGAGGTTAGATACACATTCGACTAATAGTTTTTATCTAATTTTTATTCTGACTTTCAGCTATCTAATGGTTTTTATTTGAATTCATATTAAAATCAAATTGTTACTTTCTTTTTATTTTTATTAAAAAATTATGTTATTTTTTGCTACGATTTTTCATTTAATTTCAATTTTCTATTTTAGGTTAGAATTTGGATACAAATCTAACTACTAATTTTTATTCCGAATTTCATCTATGTATGGGTTTTAATTTGGAGTTTGTATGAAAAATCACATTGCTAATTTACTTTTATTTTTATTATGAATTTATATTTATTTTAGCTATTATTCTTTATCTCAATTTTAGGTTAGAATTCATATATAAATCCAACTACTAATTTTAATCTAATTTTGTTCCAAAATTTAACTATTAATTTGTAGTTCTATAAAAATAAGTTGGATAATTTTCCTTTATTTTTTATTTCCAATTTCTATTATTTTTGCGGATCATAAAAGAAGGTTGGTGGGCCATCTAATTTAAAATTAGGGTTTAGGGTTGTTTAAGATTTGTATTTTTAATAAGGATTATCTTCTCTTCTAAATTAATAAGAAATATATCTTTAAGCAATAACATCTTAATAAGGATTATCATCTCTTTTAGAAGAAATATATCTTTAGGATAATTAGGATAAACTTTATTAATGGCTGAATGTTTTGCTTTTTATGAGAATTTCTAGTTCTTCTCTCTTTTTTCTTAGCGTCTCTAAAACGACGGATTGAACAATTCAGAACCCAATGTTCTATTTGCATTATGCTGTGGCATCAGATAATCTCTAGTAGTAAGTTTATGCAGTCTTAAATTCATACTCCTGAATAACATAGAGGATTTATGTATTTATTCTTTCATGAAGAGAATCATCACATTGTGAAATGCCTCTGTAACGCACTGTAGATGTTACTGAATTTATCATGACCGAATCTGTATACATTTGACTGATTGCAGCTACGAATATACTGAAGGACTACGGGTAGGCTACGCTAGCGCAAATTAAAAAAAATTCTACCCGTAAACCAAGATCACTGCAGTTATAGATCACGGAATTACCACTAGACGCGCAGGTGCGGAATGATGCAGCACGTCGGGGCAGAGTAGTCGTACTACTTCCTCGTCCACGTCGCGGCGTCCCACGTACAACTCCTCTATTGCGGTTCGTCCAAACGCTACAGATGCAGCACCGCCAAAAGGTATCCACACGTACGGGAGGAAGCGACGCACGCCGGATTACTAGATCCGCGCGAGCGCCCAGGGCGTGGGAGGGGTGGCGGCCAGGGTTTGAGGATGTCACGAAAAAACTCTCCTCTCTTGTGCGCCCTTGCCCTCCTTTTATAGACGTCCTCACAATGGGCTTCTACGAATGGAGGCCCATTAGGACTCAATACCCAGTCTAACCCGGATCCAATCCGAATTAGGCTTCAGCCCTTAAGTGTGTGACCCTATAGGTTCACGTATGTTTAGACATGACGCGAGTACACATACTTGGTCAATAGTTGGCAGTGGCCTCTAGCAAGACGTGCCAACTCCTAAACATACACAAAGATCATATCGGACGAACCATCACAACTTTATGTACATGCCAATCCCTTTGCCTCATGATATTTGGTCGAGCTCCAAGCTGACCACTCTTTCTCGATCCTGTGATCCGGAATCCCTTACTAGGTTAACTCTTAACCTTAAGTAGCATGGCCATGCATTTCTGGATCCGATCACTCGAGGGGCCCAGAGATATCTCTCTCAGATAGAGAGGGCAAATCCCATCTCGACTGACCATGCCTCGCAGCATGCTTCATGACAAACCCGAAAACTACCTTTATAACTACCCATTTACGGAGTAGCGTTTGATAGCCCCTAAGTAGGTCGATTCACATCTCAAGTACATGCGACAATCTCAGGTCTAAGGACAAGGCGTACACATTGTGTAGAGAGAGAATCATAAGTATAATTGTTATGTCTCATGTTGGGTCGGTCCAACCCCATGTTCTAAACATGTGTCCACATTATTGGTTTGACATCTCCATGTCTATGACCTGTGAAACATGGTCATCAACCGATACATATGCTAATCCATCATTCACGTGTGTCCTCACATGAACTCCGACCAGGGACAACTTTAGAATAACCATATAAGTAAAGAGTTTCACAAACAAGTCACATACTTGTTAATCAACACAAAGGAAATATTCAAGGAACATTTATTAAATCATGGATACAACGAAATATCATCATCTCTATGATTGCCTCTAGGGCATATTTCCAACATATACAAACCGGATCGCGTCATCATGGTTTTGGAGAAGGCAAAATTGGACTATCTGCAGGCCTCACCAGCGGTGACCTCCACAAGAAGGTCAATGATCCCAAGGCTGATATACTCAAACACGCATGACTTTGGGCATGTTCTTTTCCTCCGAAGCCGGCGGCTTTTGGCTTTTGCTACAGTACCTAACTTTCAAACGGAGTATTTTCTCAAGACGGGATCTACAGGTTAAACGATCTACACGTTAAAAGCCCAACATCTGTACTAGCCAAAATCGCAAGTGAGTATCTGTCTCTCCGTAATCTGTACCGTAAACAGCCAAAATTCAAAAATTTCAGCCAAAAGCCATAAGCCGCAGCCGAAAAGAACAGGCCCTTTGCAAAGGACATGGAGTCGCTGGTTCGATGGATATGCGACCAGCTTCCGACATCTTGGTCTCTTAGAAAGTCTATGGCTGACTGCCTGAGAGGGTAAAGCCATTTGAAGATCGAAGAGGTCGTGGAAGTGATTCCATGTGGCTATGAGTTTCAGTACCTACTTCCAATGTGACTAAGTTCCTCCTTAATTAAGCTGCATTCATGCCATCTAAATTAAGTGCTTTAGATTGATTATGTATATCGTCTTGACTATGTGAAATTCATGGTCAATAGTTTTTTTTTCTTTTTTGCTCATGTTAATCTACTTGTACTGTTGCCAAATTGGTCAAGTACATATGAGCAGAACACCTGGCCGAGTTGTTAGGAGGAATCCCTGAGTTCTCGTAACCGAATTGCTCAGAAGGTGCCCTTAGGCTCGTAGCCACTTCGTTTGGGTCCAGTCGACAGCTATAATCGAGTCAGGCTCGTAGATAGATACCCTTTTAAATTAAAAAGAAATTTATCTTTCAACAATAACATCTGATGACTGCTATAGTTTTGTTTAATTATGACCCACTTAATTAAGGGCTAAATGTTTTGTTTTTTAGAATTTCTAGCTTTTTCTTTTTTTCTTAACAACTCTAAAATGCCTATCATTGATTTTTAATAATAAATACATATATCACCTTCATAAGTAGCGGGGGATGTGAAATTCATGGTCAATAGTTTTTTTTTCTTTTTTGCTCATGTTAATCTACTTGTGCTATTGTCAAAATGGTCAATTACATATGAGCAGTACACCTGGCCAAGTCATCAGGAGGAATCCCGAGTTCCCGCAACCGAATCGCTCAGAAGGTGCCCTTGGGCTCGTAGCCACTTTGTCTGGTCCAGTCGGTAACTATAGTCCGGTCGGGCTCGTAGATAGATACCCTTTTAAATTTAAAAGGAATATATCTTTAAATAATAATATCTGATGACTGCTATAGTTTGATTTAATTAGGATCCACTTAATTAAGGGCTAGGTGTTTTGCTTTTTTGTGAGAATTTTTAGCTTTTTCTCTTTTTTTTAACGACTCTAAAATACATGTCATTGATTTTTAGTAATAAATAGATATATCACCTTCATAAGCAGTAGGAAAGAACAAATTTCTGAGTTGATATGCGATACAATCTAGTTATGGATTCGTTAGCATTTTGTTTTGGTAGCGATGTTTTTTTTAAAGAAAGAGCAACGTACTTCCGCCTCATCCAACACAGCATTTGGCTTCACAGTTTATATCCCTATCTCTTTCTTTGGTTATTGATTGAACTTACTGCCAGAGACAAGGGAGGACCGGTGATCTTACTGAATTTAACACAGGTAAATTTCACTCTATAATTCAATAGGATAAGCATGGTTCATGTGATCCTCCTGTTCACAACGGCTGCATAAATTGTAGAAACAGAGCCTGTAACAGTTGACTTGCTGGATTTGTTTGGAAATTCAGTACCATGTAGTACAGAGTACGAGCCATGCATGAGCAAAGGGATCCACCACCTCCCAAAGATTCCTCTTGCCGGTAGGATTTTTTTCACTAGTGAACTGACAATGCATATGGATTAGCAGGAAATCAAATAATAGAGGTGTTTTGCTTCTGATACAAAAGAACTCATTGGATCTCACTGTGATTTTGTTGTCCTGAAATCCTTGATATTCTAGAATTTTAGTCACGTTGTCTTTTCCGTCGCATTTCTTCAAATATAAGCTTTGTAGGCATCAACATCACAATCCTTTTCAATTCTTTTTGGTACTGCACGGAGACGATGAAGGCGGCACCAGGCCTAGGAGGAGACATAGGTAGGGGAGGTGATTGAATTTTTTTTATCTTTCGGAAATTACACTTTCAATCACTTAAATTTGCATGTGATTTTTTAGAGGGGGTTGTAACTTCAGTTGATTGCGAGTACAACTTCAAGTGACTGAGAGCTAAAAAAATTGCAATCGCTTATACAATAGCAAAACTGTATATTGAGAGATAAAAGAATTTCAGTCGTCTGTGCAATAACAAAACCGTTAAGATTTTAATACCAATAGAAAAAAAGTAGGTAAATAACTTCGACTTTTAGGGGCAGAATCGATTCTCCCACCCGCAAAAGCATCTGCTGCTCCTCACAAGCACCTCTCGGTCAGCTTCTGCTTCTACGTTGTAGAGGGGCTTTGATTTCAGCTCAAGCTGGATGAGAAGCCGATCCTTTGGGACAGCTCGTGGCTTTTTGTGGGGAAAAGCTGGAGCTAAAGCCGTGCCAAAGGGGCCAGAGCACCTGACGAATATCTTCTACCTTGGAATTAGCAAAAGCTACCGCTAACCACATTGACAAAGCTGCTGCATGCACTCGCCACGAAATGGAATCAAGCATCTGGAACGAAGAGATTTTTTGGTAGAAATTACAATATTGATATGGATCTCATCCGTTCAAATGGGGGCTGATTTTGGGTCTATTAGCAATGTACCGATGATAGGTACTTCAAAATTTATGCATCCTTCCTAGAAGAGAATAAAATTAATGAAACGACTTGGTTTGATTTTCTGCTCAACTTTTAGTCCAAGTCACAAGAATTTTTAGCTGCACCAAAATTTTTATGAATATTTTAGATCCACAAGTTCATGGCATATAGCTGCGAGGATTAACATACAGCAGTGCTAGTGGCAAAAGAAATTAGGATTAACATACACCAAAATGGAATCAAGTACCTTTAAGCACCTGTCAAGTTGGATAATTGTAGATGGCTTTATTCAGTATGCGTAAACGCGTTTTTTTTTCATGTGTCTATATCTAAATACAAATTTCCTTCTCGGCAAACATACAGATTGCACAAGCTACGAGTCGTTTGATGAACATGGGAATGAATCATCCTTATTGCGATCTATGTATCTTAAGTTGCCTTGTAAGTGGCCCTATTGATCGAATAGATGATAATATTTCTCGTGTTGATCGGACAGCTTGTAGTGATTATACTAGATAAATCATCGATCCCTAGATGCACCTCAAATGTCAGATTGTAACGACGATCGAGGACATGATACGTGTGAAGCGCTTGGACTGGAGCGAGATTACAACCGCCTGCAGTACCAAGCACGCAACAAGCAGTCAGGGGATTAGGGAATTAACTAGGCTTGCAAGTGTATGCGTCCACATGGTTACAAGTTTTAAGACTTCTTGGGATATGTTAATTAGTGGGCTGATGATATCGTAATTGTTGCACATAATGCGCACAAAAATAGAGATTGGAGTCACCAATTTTTACGTGAAAAAATCTTGTAAGAAAAAACTACGGACGCTAGAAAGCAAATCACTGTAACAAGAAAATATTTACAATTTAGCGATTGGTCTTCCTATGGGCTACTAAAGTACATATATAAGGTGAGAGAAATGAGTCTCATACGGAGAGAAAACCAAATTAGAGTTGATTGCTACAGGTTGACACACGTTTGATACAACTTGCATATGGCCCTGGCACCTGTCATGTCACATCTGGTATGAGGCGATGCAGTGTCCTATATGGATACGGTACGAATTCGGATCAACTTCAACATTCTTCACCTTGAGCAGAATTCTCTCCAGTAGTCTAAATACGTGATAAACTCCTCTAATAAAATCAGCATGTACATCTTGTACACCGAAAGTCCAAAAAACTAGTGAGTAATACGAACTAAGTGTAAGCATAACTCGCACTTATTGGCAGGAACTGACTTTGTCAATATATCAACTGGATTATCATGAGTACTTATCTTGCTGACTTTAATATTACCTTAAGTAATGATGCATTGAATGTAGTGATACCTTATATCAATATACTTTGTTTTCTCATAGAATATTTGATCTTTTGTAAGGCAAATAGCACTATGACCATCATAAAATATTGTATTGCAATATATACTTTTATAAAGCTCAGTAAATAAATCTCTTAGCCAAATTGCTTATTTTCAAACTTCAGGAATAGCCATATACTCAGCTTCTGTAGTAGACAAAGCAACGGTAGCTTACAAATTTGCTTTCCAGCTAATGGCACACCCTCCAATAATGAACACATAACCAGTGAGATATCTTCTTTTATCATAATCTCCAGCAAAATCAGAATCCATATAATCAACAAGTCCATATCTAGTCTTCTCAAACTGTAAATAAGAATTGGATGTGCCCCGCAAATATCTAAAAAATCCATTTACTGCTTCCCAATGCTCTTTTTTAGAATTAGCCATGTATCTACTTACCACACTCAATGTTGAGATAAATCAGGGTAAGAACATACCATTACATACATAAGCGAGCCAACTGCACTCGCATATGGAACTCTAGATATGTACCAATTTCATCATTTGATTGTGGACATGACGCTAAAGAAAGTTTCAAATGTGCAGGTAAGGGAGTACTCACTAGTTTAGCCTTATGCATGTTGCAACGATGAAGAACTTTATCAATATACCATTTTTGACTTAGGTATAATTTACCAAATCATATGTCTCTGATGATTTCAATACTAAGAATCTTCTTTCTAAACCAAATTCTTTCATCTCAAATTCACTACTTAATTATGTCTTCAACTTTGAAATTTCAGTCTTATTTTTTTTGTAGCAATCAGCATATAGGAGCAAATAAATAGTTGAACCATTAACAGTCTTTAAATAAACACAACTATCATAATCAGATCTTTTAAAATCTTAAAATAGTATAAAGGAATCAAATCTCTTGTACCATTATCTAGATAACTGCTTCAATCCATAAAGAGATTTCTTCATTTGCAAGTAAAATTCTCCTTTCTCGGAATGACAAAATCTTCTAGTTGCTCCATATAAATTTCTTCTTCCAACTCCCCATGTAACAACCTGGTTTTTACGTCTAATTGTTCAAGCTCATCAAAAGTAACACTTCCGCCAATAATCACCTTTTAGTTTCAGAATTCCACAATTTATATCCTTTCACACCAGTTTTATAACAAAGAAAAATGCAGTTAATTGTTGTAGGCTCTAATTTACCGTTGTTAACATGTATATACAGTGGACAACCAAATATCTTTAAGTTTGAATAATTGCTGGAGAGCCAGAATATAACTTAATTGGAGTCTTCTTATCAATGGCCATATTGGGTGAATGATTAATCAAAATAAAAAGCAGTAGAAGTGGCTTCAGTCCAATTACAAAGAGCTTCAAATTCTCCAGAATAAAACTCCTAGCCATTGTCGGTACATAGCTTCTTGACATGCTTGTCAATTTGTTTTTTAATCACAATCTTTCACTCCTTAAATATCTTAAAATGTATGATTCGTGCTTGACGAAGTATACCCAAACTCTTCTTGAGTAATCATCAATGATGGTAAACATATAGCTTGCACCTCCAAGTGATGAAATGCGAGATTCTCCCCACAAATTAGAGTGAATATAATCTAATATGCTTTATAGAATGAGTCGCAGTGATACCATCTTTTGCTTATCGAAGTCACAATGTTCACAAAAACTTCAACTTGCCGATGATTTGACCATAAAAAATTCTCTTTTGTATCTTCCAGCTTCACTCATATGCCTCAGACGTATATGCCAAAGATTAGTAGTATCAGAATCATGTGATTTATTTGAGACAATATTAGTATTATCTGAAATTATAATGCCTCACAGATGATATAAATTGGTAGCCTTCATATCACCCTTCATCATAACAAAAGAATCTTTGGTGACATTTAGAACTCCATCTTCACCAGAATACTTATACTCTTTAGTATCAAGAGTACTAAATGAGATACAATTTCTCTTTAAATTTGGAATATGATGAACATCCATCAAAGTTCTGATAGTGTCATCAAATATCTTAATCTGGACAGAACCAATACCTGCAACTTTGCATGGTATATTATCGTCTATCAACACAGATCCACATGACATAGCTTTATAGGCAACGAACCACTTGCAGTTCAGTATCATATGGAAAGTGTAGGCTAAATAAAGAATCCACTCATCACCGACATTGGAATCACCGGTAAGAACAACAAAAACATCTCTATCAGAATCTTCTTTGGTGACAATGGTGGCTTTAGCTTCGTTCTCTTGTTGATCCTTCTTGAAATTGTTATTCCTCTTTTTCTTATTCTGCAACTTCTAACATTCAGATATAACGCTAAAGCGTAACCCGCCTGTGGGTTCTTACGCCCCGGTCTCTCACCGGTCTTTGGGCCTATGCCCTAGGTAAAATCACTCCTGTGGAGAATATAACACCTCACTAGAGTATCGACTGCCCGTGAAAACGAAACGATGGTTGATACGGTTGGTACGGTCTGTCCATACGGATGAAGTTTGTAGTCCCTTATATTCTATTCTTATGCAGAGGTCCCTCACCTGCCCACTTGTCACTTACCCTGGCAACCTCTGCCCACCTTCTTACTTAACTTTAGTGGCCAACTGCTCCATCAGTTGCCATTCATCTCTTTTCTCTTATCTCTTACCAATTCTCGATTTAAATCATCTTTTATTTATTTCATGCAGGGTGATACTAGATTAATACAAAATACTTATTTTACGGAATATACTCAGAAACTTTGATCAAAGGAATGCTTGCCTGAACTTTAACCATAAACTCGGATTCAAGTAGGATCAGGTGACATCATTACCGTAGCTTGGATCATCGTTTTCAATTAAAATACGTTGGCTACAATTTAATTTACGGGAGTATAATAAAATATAAGATGTCGATGTGCTTGTGCTCCTAGGATGAGGGCTCCGCTTAACTTAACCCGATCGTGGTTAGCCCTAATTAACTCGTATTTTAAACTTGGCAATCGACGTTATTTTCTTAGCATGGGACTGGGTTGTTTTCTTAAAAGTTACACAAGTCTTTGTTGACTTCCGATCATCTATCGTTGCAATACGATTAAACATATACACGCACAAATATTGGCGAACATGAATCCTAGTCGGTCTTGTGTATGCAATTGTACCGATTTACTTTCTCCTATGGGCGTATGTATCTATTCACTTCTCTAATTCATTTAGGTTTTAGGGTTATCTAAATGAATTCTTTCTTCTTGGTACCGGTCCTTTCTCGTAATTAGCACGCTTGTGATTACTTATCTACACTACTGATATTAACTCTTAAGTAAATATTAATTAACTAAACTAAAGTGCCTTTGCATGGTTTCTAAGCTTTACTTTAACTACTGACGAATTGTATGACTTATACTACTTCCATTACTATATGCAAATTATTCGGTGCGCATGACTTATAATCTCATGTAGTCTTGTGATTTGGGGTATATTATTCTAACTGTCTCTAATAATTTGGCATCTCCTAATGGATATTAATTTAGAATGTGATTATTAATTTATTCTGATAATTACCAATATTTATTAGTGATGTTTCTAAAATTTATAATCGACTAGCAATAACTAGTTGCAATTAACTTCACGACAGCGCACTCTAAGTGATATTATAGTAACCTCATTCATACACATACTAACATTTAATTATTCATGGATGTCACCTAATTTATGAATCATAGCTATAAATATATATTAGACAAGTTTGGCAATTTAATATGACTAGCCAGGGGTTTAAACGGTATCATACTAATTTAATCGGTACGCGTTATATTTTTATTCTACAGATGGCAACTTATTTATTCTAATCATCGTAATTATTAATTAATGGTTTTCTACTGTTTAAATGGATTTAACTAATTTATCTGCGTATTTACACCTGCATGTTTTTCTATGTTTTCATTTAATTCCTAAAAGAATTTCTATCGGGTTTATACGGCTAATGATCATATACCGGATTCCTAGGTATCTGTAGTCAATTTTCTTAACCTTAACAAATTTGCTATTGCACAGTTGTCATACAGCATGTTCATGAATATTTCTAAATCTAGCACGTTTTAACCTTTCACATTCTCAATTTTTCCTATTCTGCCTTTTTATTTTTCTCTCCTTTTCTTTTTTTTCTTCTTCCCTCTCTCTTTCTTTTCTTCTCTTGAGTAAAGTCCATTACCGGTCCTTAAACTTTTTATGCTGTGTCATCCCGGTCCATAGACTTTTAAAGTATGTCATCCCGGTTCTTAAACTTTCAAAGTGTGGCAATTTCTTTTGAAAGTCTATGGACCGGGATGACATAGCATAAAAAGTTCACTGCTACAACTACATAGGATATTGCCACACTTTGAAAGTTTAAGGACCGGGATGACATATTTTAAAAGTCTATGGACCGGAATGACACAGCATAAAAAGTTTAAGGACCGGTAATGGACTTTACTCTCTTCTTTTCTTTTCTTTCCTCCGCCCGTTCCCCTTCTCCTCGGTTCGGCCGACGCCTCTACTCCTCCTCCCCCATCTCCTCCTCTCGGCTCCCCCGCCTCTCACTCTCCGCCGCGCCGCCGCGCACCTGCTCGCCCAGGCCTTCGCGCTTCCCTACCGGCTCCCTCTCTCTCCTAGGTGCCGCCTCCCCTCGCCGAGCCGCATGCACGGTTGAACCTCGGCTTCCTCCGCCGTCTCACCTACTCCCCGCGCCGCCCCGCCGCCTTGGGCCTTCCGGCCCCCGGTCCTCCGCCGCTACCGCCGGTCCTCTGCGCCTCCTCCGCTCCTGGGCCGCTCCCCCCTTCGCGCCGTCGGGCCGGCTGTGCCGCGCCGCTCGGCGCCGCCCGGGCTGCCCTCGCCGCGCCGCACGATTGATGCCGCCGGATCCGTGGCCTAGGGCCCGGATCCGGTGCCTCTGCCCACTATTCTACCCTAGTTGCTTTCAATGGATTTGCTATTTTGTTTGCATTTTTCGGGGTTGCTTATGTGATGCAGGCAGGGAGGTGGTTACTCCGGTGTGGTCTCGGCCGGTTGGACTCGCCCGCACGCCGGGGGAGTGTGCGGCGGCAGTTCGGTAAGATCTACACCGCGGTACCCACAGCCGCCTTCATCCCCGGTAATCCCGTGCTCTTTTACTCTCCTCTATTTTCCTCTTCTACCTCCAGTGACTACCTTGGGTGCTGATTCATGTATACTAGTGGTGCTACTCTATGGTTACTTGTGATTTGCTATTTGTGGTAAGCTAATGGTAGTGTTGAGATGACTACTGAGTTCATGTATGATTGGGGGTTACCTTCACCGGTGGGGTTTGGGTTGCCGTGGGAATGATTCGGTTGCTGGTGGTGGTCGTGCTCTCGGGGTTGTGGTGGTCGCCTGGTGCTAACCTCCTCCTCCTAGAGCTGGCCGCTGGGTGTGGTTCCCTCTCCTGCTGTCGCCGTCGCTGTGCTTCTGTTGGTTCTCCTGGCCGTCGTCTGGTCTTGGCGATTGCTCTGTCTGGTGGCTTACTCTCTGCTCTCTGTGCTCTTTTCTCTCGGTTTGGCTACTGGTATGCAGTGGTGGGATATTTTGGCTGGGTGGCTCTGGCCTTGCCCGTGAGATTTTGTTGGCTGGCGATGCTGTCTGGGCGTGGCTGATCTGGCCTCGTGCTATCTGGTTCACTGTGGTGGACGTTTGTATGGTGAGGGCTTTGACAGGTGTTTCTCTACTGTGGTTTGGGCTGGAATGGTTTGTGATAATTTGGGCTTTGCCTTGGTTGGATTCCTATATTCAGAACAGGTTTGTATATACGAAATACCGTGTGATGAGCCTATGGTTGTGAGAGGTGCCGACTGGCCCCCGGACGGTCAGGTATCTCCGTGAACGGATTACCCCGCCCGAAGTTAATCCTAGGGCTCTGACGGCTATTCGCTTTTATTTCTTTTGTTGATTTTTGTTCGGTCTTTTTCGGCATTACACTTACTGGTTTGCTCACAAATGGAACAGCGATGTAGTGACGGTTTGACGATAGTCTCTAATGTATGAAATGACCAGGATGTAATCTGGCTTCCTCTTAATATTGATGTGTACCGAATAATGTAATTTATCTAAATGTAATTTCTATTCTCAATTATTTTGGAGGTAATATATATGTATGAGATGAATCTTGGTGTAAATGAAATCATGTACTTTCTGACTGAATACCATTGTATTGCATTTACTTAGTCTTTGAGATGATTACTTGGTTGAAACATGGAATTGTATAATTGTTGTAATTCAGATTGTCGCTATCCTGTAATGCAATCTGTAATATCTTTATTTGACTTGATATAAATCCTAATTGTCGTTCAATGGATGTTATTTATTTTACCCTACACGGATTGTAATGTAATTACTGTTGTACTACGGACTGTTATATGTATTTTAATTGACTTGAAAGTTTTTACTTGTCGTGCAATTATATTTTATCTAGCTCTAGTCTTTACAATTTGGTCTACGTCCTCAACGACGGAATTACGGTAATAACGTATTCGTTTATTGTTTGTTGATTTCGCCCTACACGAATACACACAAAAGTTTTAAATTCCCCCGTATTTTAGATCATTAGCTACATAATTAATCCTGCTTAACGTCCTAATTCGTCATTTAGTGTTAATTAATGACGTGGGTCGTTACAGATGCTCACATATACTGTGCGGATGGGAGCTCCGGAAGGCAGAAATAAAACAGCAGCAACAAAATAGTTGATCAACCAAACATTCATATTGTACCACAATTCTGAAAACCTACAGATCTCAAAACAACTCAGCCGGTAACGGCAGCCGTGAAGACCCATGTACAGGGGGAAATAGGGCACTGAAAGTGGATGGAGGAAATGCCTCCATGCTCTAACATCGGCTAATTCAGTACCACTGCCTGTCACTCGCTACCGGTAGCATCTGAAGCTTCCTAAGCTATATCAGCAACATGAGAAGAAACGAGAAGAAACAGTAAAATTGTGGATCACCTAACGGTAGCATTTGCGACAGAATGCTAGGATCTTGAAAGATATGGGCAACAGTCTTCATGCAAGATCTGTTCATAACTCGTAAGTTACTCTTCATTGACGAAGTTCTTACTCTCGTAGTACTTCTCGCTAGCTTCCTTCTTCCCATTCGAATTTTTTGTACGGATAATCTATTTTTTATTCGAAATTATAGAAATATACCCGTGGGAAAATTTTTTTACAAAAATAGGCTCCAGTCGCCTAATGGTTGGGCGACTGAAGCCTTTCGCCCAACCATTGGGCGACTTTAATCCAGTCGCTCTACCCTCGGGCGACTGCATCCAGTCGCCCAACCATTGGGCGACTTTCATGCAGTCGCCCAATGGTTGGGCGACTGCACTCAGGACCCCGTGAATGTTTTAAATTTTGTCAATTTTATAGTTTTAAACTGGTAAAAAATCTGCTGAAGTTGTAATAAAAGTTTATGTTCATTGTATGTTGTAGGTGTGTAAAAAATTTTGGGAAACTTTTTTTAGGAACAAATGACCATAAAACAATTGGTACATACGATGGTAAGTAATATTTTGATTTACTGAAAATTTGGAAAGTGCATCAAACCTTCGCTAAAAAAAGTGAAAATTGGTGGAGCTGTTCTTCATACATCCAACAGCCTCTAGAAAAAAATTTGAGCAATTTCGGCCACGGGATCAAAAGTTATAGCAGTTTCAGTCTGTTTCCGACACACCTTCAATAAAACGGGCATAACTTTTGCATACGGTGTCCGTTTTCGACGTTCTTGTACTCGTTGGAAAGCTAACGACGAGCCCGATCCAATAAAAATGACCCGCTTGCGCCAGTCGCCCTCCAAGACCCCGAAAATCGGCCATCTTTGGACCTAAACCCGCGTCGTAAGTTTTTGGTTTCTGGTTTTGCCCTTTTTCTTGGCCTTCCTTTCGGAATTTGGATTTTGCTTCAACTGAAAAGTTGTAGATCTCGTCGAAACCTTTTTAATGAGTATATATAAGCCATATACAACTTTGCTATTTTATCTTTTCAGACTAGTTGTTTATATTGCATCGATATATAAAACTTGTGATAGCGAGTATTACAGATGGTTTGTATGTAGAACCGTCTGTGATAATCTGACCGCTAGGCCCGTCGATCCTCCTCAACCCAATCCTAGCCCAGAGACACGAATTCTCAATAACATTAAAATATCACTTACCATCGTATGTACCGATCGTTCTACGGTCAATCGTTCCTAAAAAAATTTCCCAAAATTTTTTACACACCTATAATATACAATGAACATAAACTTTTATTACAACTCCAGCATATTTTGTACCAGTTTAAAACTACAAAATTGAAAAAATTTAAAACATTCACGGGAGACTTGACTGCAGTCGCCCAACCATTGGGCGACTTTAATCCAGTCGCCCAATCGTTGGGCGACTGGATGCAGTCGCCCAACCATTGAGCGACTGGATTAAAGTCGCCCAATGGTTGGGCGAAAGGCTCCAGTCGCCCAATCATTAGGCGACTGAAGCATATTCTTGTAAAAAATTTTCCCGCAGGTATATTTCTGTAATTTTGAATAAAAAATGGATTATCCGTACAAAAAATTCCTTCTCATTCCGCTTCTGCCAAAGCGACAACACAGAACAAAAATGAATAGAACCGCACCAGATCAATGGACCAGAATAAATAAAAATCACACCAACCCCAACCCCAACAGCAATGAACATGTTGCCGAGCATAGTCATACTGGTCCCAAGGAAACAGACAAATATTTAGCTTACATATGCAAAGGACCTCGAGCACTAATGCATCATCACAGCAGTATATAATAACTCCTGATGCACATCACTGATATGAAGAGGACAAAAGGCAAATCATATTTATGTAGCTGAGAATATGTACTGCTGCATACAACATACAGAAGACCAAATTCAAACCGGTAATCTGATCCAACATCATGGTAGTTACCTCGTAGGCTTCATGGTTAACAACTATCCTCCTTATAATAGTTGTAACACCCCGCCTGTTCTTTAGGCTTGGAATGTTACTATCATTGTATAATTTTTACCATTTTCAACCGGTACTCACGATTTTCAGCAACCACTACTTTATTTATATTGCAATGACAAGATAAACATCATACAATTTTGACTCAAACAACCATAGCATATCAGTAAGGTTTAAGCATACTAATAAAAGTTGATACGCGAGGTGTGGCTGATACGTGAAATTATATATGTACTACTCCCACCCGTACATGACATCTTCAATGATCACCTAAAAAACAAACAAAGCAAGCGAAAGTCCAGAGATTCAGCAAGCACATAATAACACTGCTCACCCTGCTATATCATCATTGTCATCATTTACCATGCAACATCATAAAACGTAACCATCATATATTAAACAACAATTACCGTCTATCACACTACCATGTACTTCTCTGGTTATCCTCAAGGACGATGTGTGGACGGCTCTCCACCAGGACCTCCACCTATTCAAGCGTCAACCTGACTCAAAATACTACAGTGATACATGCGCTTAAATGAACGACATCGATTCTTTGCGCAAAGCCCGATACCAGCATAAAACGCGTGAGGATGAGGATTCAACGCGCAGGTCGCAACCCCCCCCCTTTCCTTCCACTTTTATTTTCTCTTCCTTTCTTTTTTTCTTCTTCTTTCCTTCCCTTTATTTTCTTACCCAGCCAAACTCTCTCTTTTTTTTCATTCAGCCGAAAGGCCTTATCCCATTCCTCACCTTCTCTCTATCACTCTCTATCTCCCTTTATTTTTGTTCAGCCGAATGGCCTTGCTTCTTCCCCCCAATCTGGATCTGGGGTGGCCACTTCCTACGCCGCTGGCCACCAGCCACCAGCCATCAATCGCCTCCTCCCCTCATCTCACTTCCCCTCTGTCTCCCTCTCTCTCGGGTGTTCTCCCCAGGGCGCAAGGGGCCTCTCAGGCTCACTAGCCTGAGCTCGCCATCGGCAGCCAGCTCACCGTCGGTGCCCCCTCCACCGCTTCCCGTATGGTTTCGGCCTCCTGGCCATCGGCCAGCTCCTAAGGTCGCTGCCACCAGCTGTCGGTGCCTAGCATTGACTACCCCGGTCTAGGCCCTCCAGCGCCACTGCCCACGGGTTCAGGCTCGCTGGTTGACCATCGGCCACCGCGCCTAGGCACCACCGCCTAATTCCAGCCACTCCGGCTGAACGGCTCCATGCCGTTCTTAGCGCCGACCTCCGGCCACTATGTTTTCGGGCGACACCTGATCTACACCTACCGCCGCCCCCTCGATCCTCCTCACTAGGCTGCGTCAGCCCCTATGGCTATGGCATGGCTCCACCGGTGTTGACCCTCGATGGCTCCGGCCATGGCCATCTCGGAGCACCGTGCGGCTCCCATGGACGCCCCCCGAGCATCGGCCACCTCTTGACCACCCTAGTGCTGTGCGCCACCCCTTCCCATGGCTGTGGCATCGTTGCCTCCTCTCGGCTCCTCTCCTTTTCTTCTCCAGCTAAGCTCGCCACGACAGAGCTCGAGGCCTTCCCATGTGCCGGGGGCATGGGTCAGCTGTTGGGAGCGTGTGGCTTGCTGGTGACAGCACACAACGTCCTCACCTTCGGTACTCCTTCCCTTACTACGTCCCTTCTACTCCTTGTGCATGGGTGTCACTGTGTCGTGCGCCGGCTGCCATCTCCCTTCGCCGTTCCAGCCACTCCGACGAGGTTCTTCACAAACCACTCGCGTCACATCACGTTTTGCACTCCCTATTGCTCTTTACCCGATCAATTTCGGCCTTTGACCACCGAAGCTCACCGCGCTACCATCCTCATCTGTTCTGACCGGACACCACCTACACAGCCATCGTCTCCTGTCCAACAGGCTTCAATCCGATTCCTCGCTCCTAAGGCACCCGAGAGACCTCCCGAAGCTATCCTCGGTGCCACCTCCGGCGAGCCATCCACGGGAGCCACCCGCCGCCGCCTCAGTCCACCGTCACCCCACCTCTCCGGCTCCTCCCTAGCCACGCCGTCGCTACTGGTAAGTCCTCTACATCTCCCTCGTGCCTATGCTCCTCCCCTTTTCTTCTCTCTTCCCTCTGGCTGCCGCTGCATCCGTGGCCGCCCCACCCCGGCCACCCAAGCTGCCACTGGCTCTCCTCGGCGCCGCCCCGGCCTGAACCGCCGCCTCCCCTGGCCTCCTCGCCTCCCGAGCATTCCATTTTGCCGGTTACTCTTGCCTCTCCGGCTACCTCTCGCTGGCAACATCGCCGCCTGGTCATGCACCCCCTGCTCCCCTGTTCTGCTCGGCTAGCTAGCTCCTCTATTCCTATTCTTCCCCTCTATCTCTCTCTCAGTGACTTGCGGGCCCAATTAATAGATGGCATCTAATGCATGTATGTCACTGGCATCCATTAGCATATGACCAAATTTTGAAAACCATATTTAAGAGATATTCAAATAAGAAATTTGATAAAAACAAGATTTATAAAGAAAAATAAGAATAAGGTGCATCCAAAAGGACCATCTATGTTGTCTTCGGGGATGGATTCAGGCCTATGGTAATCTATGACTTCAATACTCGGTGTGCAATATTTGTCAGTACAGAGCTTAGATAAATCCAGAACATAAACTTTTCTCTAACTTTAGTCTCCAGTCTCCTACAGCCCAAGAGGTGAAGAAATCCTGGATCGCTACCGTTGGCTTCAAGCTTCCCATGTAGGTGGGCTTGCTTGTTACAGATGAGGCCCTGTGTGACCTTTCGGCCCGCCTCAACTCAGCCCATCTAAAACAAAGCCCACGAACACAAATGCTATTCCGAAACGCCCAAAAATAGCAGCTCCTCCCATCGATCACTATTCACTCCTCACCACGTAGTACGGACACCCTCTCTCCTTCCCCGGGACGGCAGTTGAGGATCAGCCATCGCCGGCGTTGAGTACAATGGCGGCGAAGGTGGTGGTCGACCCCCTGGGCGAGCTGTGGAACCACACGACGTCGTCGGACAGGACCCACCAGATGTGCTTCTACCCCAACAAGATCACCATGGGCGGCATCTGGACCGGCGACAGCCCGCTCGACTTCTCCATCCCGCTCCTCCTCTTCCAGATCCTCCTCATCACCTCCACCACCCGCGCCGCCACCCTCCTCCTCTCCCCGCTCCGCCTCCCGCGATACATCTCCGAGATACTCGTACGCACGGCACTCCTCATCTGCATGCAATGCATCCATGGCGACGACGACATTAATTAATTGCCGCATGCGTGCATGCAGGGCGGCTTCGTCCTCGGCCCCTCCGTCCTCGGCCGCCTCCCCCACTTCACCGACGTCGTCTTCCCCACCCGCAGCATCTTCGTCCTCGACTCCATGTCCCTCCTCGGCCTCATCTACTACACCTTCACCATCGGCGTCGAGATTGAGCTCCACACCGTCGCGCGCGCCGGCCTCCGCAGCTTCTGGTTCGCCGCCGCCTCCTCCCTCCCACCATTCCTCGTCGGCGCCATCACCGGCTACATCGCCCTCAGCACCGACGACTCCCGCCAGCGCAAGGGCCACTTCCTGAACAGCCTCTCCTTCCCCATCTTCCTCGGCGCCACCTTCTCCTCCACCGCCTTCTCCGTGCTCGCGCGCAACATCGCCGAGCTCAAGCTCGCCGGCACCGACGTCGGCCAGCTCACGCTCTCCGCGTCGCTCCTCAACGACACGTTCGCCTGGGCCGGCCTGACCGTCGCCACGGCGCTCGCGCACGCGCGCTACGGGCTGGTCCCCTCCGTATGGACGCTCATGTCGGGCGTCGTCATCTTCACCGCGAGCTACCTCCTGGTCCGCCCCATGCTCGTGCGGCTGGCGCGGCGCGCCGCCGAGGGGGAGGTTGTCGGCGAGGTGCGCGAGTGCTCGGTTCTGGTCGGCGTCATGGTCGCGGCGCTCGTGGCGGACGCCGGGGGCACGCACGCGATATTCGGCGCCTTCGTGTTTGGGCTCGCCGTGCCCAACGGGCCGGTCGGCGTGGCGCTGGTGGAGAAGGTGGAAGACTTGGTGGTGGGGACGCTTCTCCCGCTCTTCTTCGCCATGAGCGGGCTCCGGACGGACACAGCAACGGTCACAAGCGTGCACTCCACGGTGCTGCTGATGGTCGCCGCGATGGGCGCGGCGGTCTTGAAGGTCGCCGCAGCGGTCGGCGTCGCCGGGGCGTTCGGCATGCCGATGCACGACGGCGCGTCCATTGGGCTGCTGCTCAACACCAAGGGCGTCATTGAGCTCGTCATCCTCAACATCGCAAGGAACAAAAGGGTAATTAATTTCTAAATTCTACTAACCGCTCTCGTTAATTGCCATGCAGGTTAATTAAGGCGCCTCGTGTGCATGCAGATCATGAGCAACCAATCGTTCACGGTGCTGGTGTTCATGTCGGCGCTGATCACGGCGCTGGTGAGCCCCCTCCTGGCCATGGTCGTGAAGCCGGCGCGCCGCCTCGTCTTCTACAAGCGCCGCACCGTCGCGTGGCCGCAGCCGGACGCCGAGCTCCGCGTCCTCACCTGCGTCCACGTGCCCCGCGACGTCCCCGGGCTCCTCACGCTCCTCGACGTCGCCTCGCCCTCCAACCGCTCACCCGTCGCCGTCCACGCCCTCCACCTCATCGAGTTCGCAGGCCGCTCGTCCGCGCTCCTCCTCATCAACGCCTCCGCGCCGACGGCGTCTTCCGCTGAGACCTCCGCCCACGGCCGCAGCCAAATGGAGACGCAGTTCAAGCACATCGCCCACGCTTTCATGGCCTACGAGGAGCACGCTGTGGGTGTCTCGGCGCGCACCATGGCCGCCGTCTCGCCGTACGCGTCCATGCACGAGGACGTCACCGCCGCCGCAGAGGACCAGCACTCTGCGCTGATCCTGCTCCCCTTCCACATGCACCGGTCCGTGGACGGTGGCATGGAGGTGTCCCACCCGGCGATACAGTCGCTTAACAACAACGTCCAGTGCTTCTCGCCGTGCACGGTGGGCATCTTCGTCGACCGCGGCCTCGGCGCCGTGCCCGGGGTCGGGTACCGCGTCGCGGCGCTCTTCTTCGGCGGGCGCGACGATCGCGAGGTCGTCGCCCTGGCCACCCGCATGGCGAACAACCCGGCCATCGACTTGACGGTGCTCCGCTTCGTTCAGAAGGGCGGCAGCTTCACGGCGAGTGAGTTCGACTCGCTGAAGGAGCGCAAAGCCGACGACGGGTGCCTACGGGAGTTCCAGGACCGGGCCAACGAGGGCGGCGGCGCCACCGTGGAGTACCGGGAGCGCGGCGTGTTCAACGCGAGCGAGATGGTGGCGGAGATACGGAACGTGGAGGCGTCGGGGAAGGATCTGTTCGTCGTCGGCAAGGTGCCCGGGGCGTCGGCGCTGACGGCGGGGATGGCCGAGTGGAGCGAGTGCCCGGAGCTGGGGCCGATCGGGGACCTGCTGGCGTCGAACGACTTCCAGACGACGGCGTCGGTGCTGGTGCTGCAATCGTACGGGAGGCCGGCGGTGGTGGGGGCGGTGTCGGTGGAGTTGGGCGGGGAGAGCGTGGTGCCGGCGGAGAGGAGGGAGGAGGCCGGCGTGAGGCCGGGACACCCGCCAAGGTCACGACCACCTGCGTAGGCGCCCGCTCTGGTTAATTCATGCGTTCTTGAATGTAGCAACTGATTTTTTTTTTCCTTGTAAAGAAAAAACAGGTGAAAAAGAACTTGAATAATCGAGTAGTCGTTGCAACGTTGACAGCATCACAGGAACAAGAAAACCCATGTTGCCATGTGTTAACGCACCAAATCTATCGAATATTTTTTTTTCTTAACAAATTTGTGACTTTTGAATTAGAGATCAAGAGACTTCTTGTTTTTGAAGGGGGAGATTTTTTTTCAAAGGAGAGGTAGAATTCAAGGCGGAAAAAAAACATCCGGATGATATTTAAAAAATCCAATCAGAAAATACTGAAATGTGCCTGCAGCACTTTGTCTCACATCAATTGCTACCCCACGTGATATATAGTACGCATCAGAAATTCACACCAGCACTCCAGCAATGCATCCACTGATTTGCTACGGTGGCCTGGATGGTGCGATAGCAAGCTCGGGTGGGTTCAAATCGCCATCCGATGCCCGAACTTGAAGGCCATAATCTTGGTTTCAAAAAGAAACGCTAACACGTACGCCGCAATGCTCCGCTACGTTCGACTTAATTAAGCTGCCCTGCTACTAATTATTGAGAATTGTATTTACACTAGAAGCAATGGGATAGACTAAAGGTAATAGAAAAAGAGGGGCAATATAGCTCTAACACTTCATGCTACAATTCATTCATCTCAAGGGTACTGTTGTGGGGATGGTTCCACCTAAATTCATTCGGCCTGTCGGACCAAAAGGCCTAACAAAGACATGTAAAAACATATGTATACCCCTGGTATATATAGTGCTCAACTATAGGAGATATTATTGTAATCAGGCCCTGTGGCCACACACACACACATATGGGTAGCCTGTCCCAGGACGGAGAAGTGAGTCCATTTCTTACACTCGTTATACAAGTCCCCCAATATACCGTTTGGCCAGTAGCCACAATAGTTGGTGCCGTCCGTGGAGACAACGAGCAACCCACGAGCTTGAGAAAAGCAATGGCGCCTAAGAAGGCACCGATGACGACGAAGAGAAAGCGAAGCACGGTGGTGGCGGTCGCTGAGGCCAGGGCCACGGGTGGTGGACAGTCAGCACCGTCATGTGGAACTGACTCCAGCGCCAGCCCTAGCACAATCGTCGCCCACGGCAACGACATCCACACCGGCGCTACCGTCGACCGCGATGACCGCATCGGCTTGACTGTCGACCTGGAGAATGACGGCCACGTCGACAAGGCTGCCAACATCAACACCTGCGCCGGTACCTCGAGCGACCCTGGAGCCAACACGGAAGCGGCCGGTGGTCTTGACGCTCGCGTCGGCTTCGTTGCCAACCATGACGCATACTGCACCAACATGCTTAGCGGTTGCGATGACCAAGCTGTCATCGCTAGTAACCTCGCAGCACATACCTCCGCGCTAACAAGTACTACCGTACTGGCGGTAGAAGGCACTCTAGTGGCGGCCCTTGAAATGCTACAGCGTGAGTTAGCAGACCTTCGAGGCGCCATACGAGAGATGCAAGAGACTCAGAACCAGCAAGCGCCTACGACAACGGTGGCAGAGGTCGCGACTGAGTGGGCGGATAGCCGTGAAGCCCCTGCTTTCGGCCGCACTACACTCCGACACGTGGACCCAGAGTCTCCGCTCTCCACTGACAGCAGCAGTCTGTGTGGCCAGAAGATTTTAAGTTCCCTATCGTCGAATCGTATAATGGTGATACGGACCCACCCCCGGGAGTTTGTCCACCGAGAAACTCCGAAAATACTTCAAGTGCTTCGTCAAAGTTTGCTACCAAGTTAAAGACATAAACGAGACCACCATCATCAATGCAGCAATACGAGATCTTCGTCCGGGGCCGCTGGCCGAATACAACATGCGCAAGCCTATAAAAACAGTTTCCAAACTCTTTGACAAGATAAACGAATACATAAGAGCAGAAGAGGACGCACAACGATGCTGGGACGATACCTTCGACTCGAAGCAAGCATCGGATGGGCTCCAACAGCAAACAGCGTAAGGGCCAAAGGCCTAAATACGTCTTCAACATGGACGTCGAGGGAAACGATAACAACACCTCGGCTCATTGAGGGCAAGGTCACAGAGGTAGAGGTCACAAAAGAGGCCGTGGTTGTGAAGATGGTGGGCGCGGCCACGAAGAGCAGCAGCAGGGGCTATGGTGTGAGGTGCATGGACACGGCAAGCACCTCACTCGACATTGCCCCACCATCACAATGCTCTGAGAAAGTGTCAAGAGGAATAGGGCCCTGGAAGCACGGGCACTGGTGGTGGCACACATGCAACAGCCCTCGGAGGGCCAGCTAATTCAACCCGCTCCCACCGCCCTATGCATATAGGCCACCGACGACAGACAACACCGCGTCATCAATGTCATTATAGGCAGTTCATCGTTAGAATTTTCATATCAAAGGCAACAGAAGGCCTACGTTTGTTGGCTACACCACATCGCCGCATACTCTGCCTAAGTGCCCCTAACTTGGACACAAAACGACATCACTTTCACAATGGCCGACACAGAGGGGGTCGACTTCCCTCACCAAGAAGATCCCTTGGTGATCTAGGCTGGCATCGCTGGTGTGATGTCAAGCGTATTCCGGTCGATGGAGACAGCTCTCTGGACATTCTGTTTGTAGGAGCCTTAAACCAAATGGGTATCCCCCAGAGCAGACTAGAGCTTCCAGGGGTCCCGTTCTAGGGCTTCGGGGGCCAACCCCTGCAAGCCCTAGGTGAGGAGGAGGGTATGCTGCAGCGGAGTTGGACGGCGAGGAGGAGGGGAGGCAGCGGTGGAGGCCGACACAGACGCCGAGGGGAGGCCTAGCATGTGCTCTACCTGTGCATGGTGCGGCACCTGTGCAGCTTGCTGTGTGCGATGCTTGTGCTGTGCTCGCCAAGGTTAGGAACTTAGTGTTAGTCTGTATGCTATGCTGGACTGGCGCCCGGGCTGACCGAACCTCACAAGTCACCGAGCGGCTCACGAGCCGACTCAAGATCGACTTGTTAGTTAGCCGAGCTAAATCATGGGCTCGGCTTGGTTTATTTACGCCATGAGCCGGGCCGGTTGCGAGCTTTGAACTTTTTTTCCCCACAGCTAGATGGAAACATGCTGCACGCAGTGTCACATGGGAGCGGGTACAGAACGCAAGATATTCATGGCAAAGGAAGTATACAAGGAGAAGGGTGCGGGAGAGAGCTCATATCAAGGTGGTGTGCAGAAGCAACAGACAAGGGCAAGGAACACGATGCAACAGCAGCGCTGAACTCGACTGACGCCTCCTGCCCAGCAGCAACAATTAGCCCGCCTGGATGTCCATGCGTGCGTGTGCTCATGTTCAATTCGTAATATTTAATCAAGAACAAACCCTAAAATCTAGCATATATAGGGCCGATCGATCGGCCCGAGGTGCTTGCTGGGATCGAGGCGGGAAAGGTGGCAATAATATGGTCATGATTCCGGCCATCATCTCATGACAAATGCACAGGCTAGGGCTTGTGGTAAGTTGTGAAGGTTTGGAGTCACGCTGTGTCCAGTGATGAAAAGAAAGACTGATACCTGCGTCTGTGTACATGTCACAGCTTGAACAGAAGTACTGATCGCCACCTTGTTCAGGACGGATGGTGGTACACACATGCACCATACCCAATGGTTCTGTGGACTGACAGGAGACAGACATCAAGCCAATCATCGTGCTTGATCACAGTGCATCGATCGATCGAGTGGCTTGCGACTGAATGCGTGCGTGTATTATATATGCATGCTTTGAAATAGTATGTCGGCACTAGTCGATAAGAAGAAAGCGTCGTCAGACTTGTCTAGCTAGTACTGTACGTCGACAGAAGTGACCGGTGCAACTCCTATACATCGAGAGCTACGTAGTCCGTACCTTACCTCGTTTTAGACATCGATGCAGATACAGTGGAGTAATCGCTTTCTTGATTCGGCTTATCGAAACTATTCGTCCGGTATGTTCCGAGCATGCAAGTACATGTAGCGGGGGCTCCAAGAACAGTAGTCACCCGGCCTGTCTGCTCCAAGTTAATGCCTGAACATGACGCTTGGAGAAATCAACAGGCCGATCGACCACGGGACATGCATGAGATGCCACCAAACTAGAGTAGTAGTGATGATTGATTGTATAGCCCAAGCTTCAGCTCTTACTGCTTGTCTGCCCGAAATAATCGGCATTCTGTCCGAGGACAGGGTGTAATCGAGATGGACACCCTGATCAACTCGGCTTCAGCTTCTGGCTTATTTTTCACTATTCATAAGTTTCGTCTTTTTCTGAACTTTTGGTTTTTTGTTGAGCTTTTTTGCCGGTTCTTTTTTTCCCGTATTTGTTTGTATTATACGTAATGGGCTAACATATTTTTTATATTTTTAAATTTTTTTAAATTTAATTATGCTAAATAAGCCTCTGTCAGTTACAGTGCTTTTTTCAGCCAGCTACAGTGCTTTTCAGCCGAACCGATCACCACCTTATGTCACCTTGTACCTGTCTTGGTATACAGGCCCCTTCAGCTTAATTATAATATACTTGTATGCATCCATATCATGATATGGTTGATGTAGAATAGGCGATGGTAGTAAAAAGGACAAATAGTATCTTCTTCAAAAAAATTAATCATTTAGAAATCTTTTGCTCCAATAACTAAAGAGCTAAGAAGATCGGATTTAACAACTTAAATTCAAACAATAACCGAAACCTACGAGGGCTTACCAATTCAGCACCTAGCCGGTCTGACCACCACTAAAGGCATGGTCTGATCGGTCGATGATCTGAGTGGACACAACACTGGTTTGATCGGGTCTAGGAGTGGTCTGACCGCTTTTCTGTTCCCATAACAGAAAATAAATTCGAGCCAAAAATAAATTTAGTGTAAACTTCAAAATTCACGTCAAAATGATTAGAAACTTCGCACACACCTTACTGAGAGTCTCAAGAACTTATTCCATCCAAGAATTACATAGAACTTGGCCAAAATTTTAACATTTTCTCAAAATATGCAAGGTTGCATTAAAATTATACAAATCTCAAAAACTTGAGAACCAACTTACTCGTGGGTTAAGAACAGTCAAGATAGCTCTAGATGAGTTCTTACATGTCACAATAAGTAAAACCACCCAAAGAATCCAAGTCAAAACTCTCGGATCAAGATTTCTCAAGAAAGACTCCAACACAAGCAAGACCACTCAAAGAATCCAAGCCTTGAATTGGTCTTCTCTTTCCCTTACAAGCAATCGCCATACTTACTACATGTAGACGCACTAGTGGCTTGTCATACATCGGCAAGTCACTCCAACTCCAGTTTCCACTGGACCACACATCGCTTGGATCGATCAAGCTATTTTGTGCAATTTGTCGCTCGAACCTTTTCTTCAACATTCTTTGTCTTCCTTGTGCCACACTTGAGCTCAAACATATCACCTAGCATTCTTGACTGTTCTGGACCTTGACTTCTCCATGAGCGTAATCTCAGTCCTCGTCATTGACCATAGTTGACTACAAGTTTCTCTGCACATTCAAAGACTAAGAAATCATTTTATAGCACAAGTTTTTCACGATTTAACCCATGTTAGTTCAAACATGCTTTTATGCAATATGAATGTACTGACCTAGGTCAATTCAACTAGATCCATGATCAAATTTCCCAATTTAGGAATTCTCAGCCGAAATTCAGAATTTAGCCAGTTTGATCGCCACCAAGTAGCCACTCAGACGGCCACCTCAGCGACCGGTCTGACCGCCTTTGCACAACAGTTTGGCCAGTCCTGTATACTGATCAGACCGGTTGCCTGACTGAGGAACTGGAATTTTGACAAACTTTACAAAACCAAAAATTCAACCCACACATATTGATAATAGTTTATCATAAATAATCCTAGACTTTCTCACCTGGTTACTCGGTTAAGCTCCATTGGTATCGATCGGTTGCCACTGTCATGCATGCATATCAGGCAGGCAATTAGCCATTGTCCCTGACTTGGATCGGTTGCCACGGTCATATCAGGCAGGACTCTGGAGTACTAGGCAATTAGCCGTTGTCCTCGAGCTCGATCGGCTCCCTCCCCATGCGTGCCCCCACAGAGGAAAACAATGATTAGCAAGAGCAAATCTGTAAGGATATTCTTTCTCCTTAAGCACTGTATGTTACACAGGAGGGAGGCTAATGAAGAGCATCTCTCTCTAGGGATCACTTTTCTGCGCACGAACAGAGATCTGAACAGCTTTCTCATGAGCATGCGTGCACTGAGGCAAAAGGAATACTAAGTTGATTATTATCTGGGGCTTATACATGTTAGAAGGTTGCTCAATCTTTTTGTTTCCATGTGCACCAATATGCAGAAGAACTAGTAGTGCTACCAACAACTGATCTACTGCACTGATCACGGCGAGGAGCCATGAAATCGCAGCAGTGAGAGCCGGAGACGATTTCCTAGGGGTTAGTAAAAGGCTTTTCTCGTTGCTCTGCCTCCATCTCCCCCTGCCTGCATGCTGTCCGAAAGTTCTAAAAACCGGAACCGGAAGAAATCCCGGCCGACAGCCGGTAACGGTAATCGGGCGATTACCGACCGGTTACCGAAAAAACCGGTAAAAAATCGATCACAATTTAAAAATCAAAATTTGAAACCGGTCGATTTTTTTAGTTACCGGTCTTCACCGATAAAAACGGTAACCGTTGGGATTTTGAACCCTGTGTCGGATAAATAGATGCTTCCTTCTGTTTACATTCTACAGACATGTAGAGAACTAAATTAACCGCGCGAGATGGATCGATGGATGGATGTAATTTCTGGACCGACCGGGACCATGGATGGCAGGCGCGGACCACCAGCTACACCAGGTCCCGTGAACGGGTAAAAGACACGTAGCTTTCGCCCTTTGCCACGTAATTTCTGTATGGCTCACGCTACGTGGTACAGCTGCCCCCACGCACGCACGCACGCGGCCTGGCATGCCACCCCTTCCATTCTATCTTCTATCTAGCCGCATGCAATACAATCCAAGCCTATCTATACAAATACTACAAGATGGCATAAAAAGGCGAGGGAAAAAAGGAGAGGAGTCAGCACGAAGGAAAGCAACGAACAGTTGGATGGGATCGATCTGCACGTACAGGAACAGAAGATGAAGGCCCATGCCGGCCTCTTGTGTTGTTATTCCCTGAGCTTGCTGAAATAATGCGAGTACGTCCGGGACACTATCTGATGGATATATATAATCTTGTTGTTGAGTATGATCGTGTGTCGAGTACTCTCGTGTGTTCGAGTACTGAGTGGTTGTGTATCGAGTACTATGTGATCGGTATCGAGTATTTGGTGAGTTCAAGTACTACGTGGTCGTAGTCGAGTACTGCGTGATCGTAGCTACAATGGTCATAGACAAAAGTACTCTATGTGTTTGAGTACTGCATGATCGTAGCCAAATATACTCGGTGTGTTGGAGAACTGTGTGGTCGTAGTCGAGTACTCGGTGTATTCGAGTACTTCGTGGTCATAGTCAAGTACTCGGAGTGTTCGAGTACTGCTTGGTCATAGTCAAGTACTTGGTGTGTTCGAGTACTGCGTAGTTAGTTGAAGACTCGGAGTCAGAGAGCGGTCAAAGACTCCAAACCAGTCGACAAGCCATGGTCGATGCCATGATTGAAGGCGTGGTCGACAAATCGTGATCGAAGCCATAGTCGAACTATGGTCGATGCCATGGTCGAAGCCATAGTGACTCAGTCGGTACTCAGAGGAGTACTGTCGTAATCGTTAGTCAAACTGTGCTATGGTCAATAGTCGTTGCTACAGTGGTTGATAGTCGTAGCTACAGTGGTCGATGATTGTAGCTACAGTCGACAGTCGGTGCTAGAAGACCTGTGTGATCGGAGATGCAATTGAGGTGCTATGGTCGACAAGCTTTGGTTGGTTAAGTGGTCGACAAGGCGCAGTCGAAGTCATGGTCGAAGCAGCGGTTTGCTATAGCAAACGTGTGCGGCCTGTCACTGTAGCAGTCAATGGTCGCTGTAGCAGACGCGTGCATTGGTTGTGGTTGGAGATGCAGTCAAGGTACTGTGGTCGACAAGCCTTGGTCGATGAAGTTGTCAACAAGGCGCGATCGAAACCGAGGTTGAAGGAGCAGTTGAAGCAACGGTGTGCTGCAGCAAACGTGTGCAGCCTGTCACTATAGCAATCAATGGTCACTGTAGCAGACGTATGCACTGTAACAGTCGTGAAATGACACGGGGCGTCAATTAGTTGGCGAACTGATCGGTATGGCCCGGTAGTCATTGTCAGACTCCGAGTCGTAATGGGTGAGTGGCCTGTACGGCTCAGCTGTCTATATATACCCTGTAAGCTGTTGTGAAGAGTTTGAGAAAATAGAGTGAATAGAAGAGGAAGACAGAGAGAACATGTGTCACGAAAAAGAAGTCCCTCCTATGCTTTACTCGTTCTTCACTTGTACGTGTCTCTTTCCTTGACAGGGCCAACACTATCTCCGTCCATGCTGCCTGCCGTATGCCTGTATGTAGTAAGACTAGTAGCAGCATCTATGTTTGATGCGTCGCACTCAGATCAGAATTTTCGCTTGGAATCTTGCACACACAATGTATATACTCTACCACAGGATAAGGATACTCGTGATGGAGTCGTTTGTTCCGCAGCTTGCCGGCTTTGCTTGCTGCTCTCGGCTGATCATACATACAGATTGTTGGATCTCATTTGCTAGAACCAGTTTTCTCGTCCTCCTCCTTGTACTGCAGTACCCCATATCCATTCCAGTAACCCATCCGCCATTCGTTTCTTATCCAGCCACCATGCTCGTCCACACAGGCAAGGCAGCTACCATGCATATCGACTCCGGTGATCTGGTCCCAGCTCCCTGCTTGTCAGTTTCGTTTCTTCCCAAAATTCTCACTACTCCAGTGCTGCTTACCAGTAGTAATAATTTAAGCACACCATCTCAAAATAATAAATAAATTAAGCACAGCTACGTACATAGGGAAGCCATGCATGCACTCAGAAAAATTCATACATCTTAGTACTACAGTTTTTGTCTGACGAAGTTTACAATGTTATCTGCCGTGCCGTCCATGTGGAGCGAAATAGGAGTGTACTACTCTTGTATCTGCCTTTCTTTTTCATGGCACAGTTTCCTGGTTATCGTGAGACTAGTTCCCATTGGATCCTATTAGCTTTGCAGCTCTCGAGCCAAACGCGCACCTATAAGGCTACATCTCTCCCAAACTCGACGACGACGATGCCATTATAGTCAGAGGTGGACCCAAAGAAGATCAAGTGGGAGGCTAGTCCTCACTCAACATTGAGTTTTTGGTAGAATAACTAAATATCTTAGCACTTGGGTCCCCCACTTAGTCTATCCAATGTTGGCAAAGGAACAAAATCACCATCGCTCTTGCACGCACAAACTCTCACGAAATTGAGGCAGAAAACAGATGAATACGCAATATATTTTGCTTGTGTGCTGCGCTACTATTAGCCGCACCTAGTTCTCTTCATTTATATGCAAATACAAAGACCGTAACTGAAAGAAAAACAGAGAACGAATCCTAATCCAAACTCCTAATCAAACTCCTAAATGCATTCTGAAACAAACTCCGAAAGCAACATGAAACAGACTCCGAAACAAACATGGTCACGTGTTCAACACGGCAACAGATTATACTAACATCCAAGATGCCCCCACTCCCTAGACCTTAGGCCTTATCTCGTGACTACCAACGCTTGATAGCCCAAGCGAAACAATGAAGCGCATAGGCAACTAGCGAAGCATGTTCAACACTAGCTAGTATGTTGACCTAGTACAATAGAGTAGCTAGCCCACACGGACACAAAAGTATAGCAGCAAGTAGAGTGACCCACACTGGCGGTAGGCACTGTGCTCAGTGGCGTGCTCCTCGGCCCTTGCCTCATGCGATTCCGATTGTTGGATCTACTACGGTGTTGTCATACGGCATAGGCTAAGTACCCCCACTTTTTGTTTGCTAGGTCCGCTCTGATAGTATTGACCTAGCTACCTTAAACAGTGCTTACTAATAGCCAGCCATCACAGCGTGAAGGTAACAACCATATTCCCCTCCCCGGGGCCAAGCTCCACCGGACGTACCAGTGGCGATAGTCTAGAACATGTTCTATTTTGAAGAAGCACCAACTGACCTTTAGGTTGTTAAAAAAATGGTTTCAATTAATCCTCTAGGTAAAGAATGAATTAGTTCAACAACACTACGTAGGCGTATAAATTAGAAAATAGCATCCAATTACTATGAGGCAGACAAATAGACCCCGGAGCCATTCATCAGGTACAAACTAGTGTTACTTTCTAACTTCTTAAGGTGTTGCTCGGTTAGGCTAAAATAAGCTAACTTATTACTGAAATTACACTGTAATTAGCTGAAATTACACTGTAACTGATGGTGGCTTATTTAGGGTAACTAAATTTTAAAAAATTTAAAAATAAAAAAACAAGTTAGCCCATCACGGACAATGCAAACGAATACGGGAAAAAAGAACCGGAAAAAAAACTAGAAAACACTAAAAAGTCGGAAAAAACGAAATTTATGAATAATGAAAAATAAATCAGAAGTCAAAAAACAACCGAAATGAGTGGGGCCTAAGAGTCTCTTTGGAACAGAGGGATTTTGGAAGAAAAATGGAGTTCAATTCAAAGAAAAAACACCCATTAGGGGTGTTTGGATCGTAAGATTACTTCAAATAATTCATAGGATAGGAAACTTTCTATATATTTTGTAGGAATTCTAAGTGAGTCTAACCTCATTAATGATTTACTTTGAGAGTTCCAATGCATTTTCTATCCTAAGAGCAAGGCTAATAAGGGCACTCACAATGCAGAAATCAGCGTGGTTTCTATACGCATTTATTATGCTGCCACGTAGGAAATTTGCTGATGTGGCAAGAAATTTATTGAAGAGAGAGAAGAAGAAAAATGAAGAAACCGTTTCTAATCTAGAAACCGAGTCTTCACGCCTATCGAAGTCCAAGAAACTGTCTGGTACCGCGTTGGGGCCGTCGGCGTAGTTTCTACGGCCTCGCTGCCTGTCCGCACCGCCCCTCGCCGGCGTGCCGTCCTTCACGCCGCCGTTCGCTGCAGGACGTTCAGCCGCGCATCGTCGTCGCGACCGCGATCGAGATGCTCGCCGGCACCGAACTGAACCACGGCGCCCTTTGCACCGAGCTGTAGCACGGCGCATGCGAGGAGAGCCACCATCGCCGTGAGGACGGTCGCCTTGGCAAGGCCAGCCACAAGACGACGGCCTCCGGCCCCGCCACCGCTGCCACGGCCGAGCGCCCGCACGTGCATGAACGAGAGCAGCGGAGTGAGCACGAGGGTGACCAGAACCGCGGGAAGAAGGTGGTCGCGGCCAGGCGCTCGAGGCCCCACTGCGAAGCTTGGCCTTGGTGGCCGCTCCAAGTGAGCGAGAGATCCGTTCTTTCCATGGCGCTCGCCGGTGCCGGATCTGGGCCACTCCATGGAGCTTCTGCCAGCCGAGCTCGCCATGGAGCTTCCGTCGGCTAAGCTCGCCAAGGAGCCTCCGCCGGACGAGCTTGCGATGGAGCCTCCGCTGGCCGCGCAGATCTCGTCATTCCATCACAGATGCTGCTGCCAGTTTGCTGCCGGTTGTAGAGGTTGGGAGGGAGGGAGAAAAGGACGGGGGCGAGAGGATGAAGTGAATGGAGACAATTTATTACGGACCCACCTGAAGACACCATGCGTTGTGTAGGATAGTTTCCAACAGCAGTGTCTTGCTAATCTGGCATGTATAGAAACTATGGGGTGGTTTCTGCGTTGAGAGTGCCCTAATACAGCCTTCAGCTGGCTGTATGGACACTTACAACCCACTTATCATCAGCCAATTCATATAGTAGTTTACAGCCAGCTGAAGGCTGTATGACCCACCCATTTCTCTCACAAAGTTTCTTGGTTCTTGTGCTTCAGCTGACTGTAAACTTACAGCCCACCTCTCCTCTCTCCTCCACCTCAGCATACAGCCTACTAACAGTCTCTTATTATATTTCTCTAATGACCATGAGGTGCAGCTACGATTCTGCCTACGTGATGTGCGCTGTGGTCTGTACACTGGGCCTACCAATTGCATTATTTTCCATGCTTTGTGTGTTGTCAAGCTACAAAGTTACAGGCCCCAGCGTACCTTTCCAATCTGGAGTGATGGCTACGACTATCGGCATCATGGTTGACCTATTTCCCTTGCTACCCTGCATTCTCTAGGCTTTTAGTTGGGGGCTTAGGGCAAGTCCTAGTCCATATGTTTACATGCAAACATAGATGAAAGTAGAGTATTACAACCCTCAATTATGTTGTTAACATTGTTGTAACATCTTTTAATTTGTCAGAAATGTATTCGTAAACTGCTGTTGCCTGCTGTTGGCTAGGTAAAAGTAATTTTGGAGGGGATTTGCGTACAAATTACTTCATGCCACTGTTGCTGGTGCATAGATGACTGACTGTTAAAGCCCGAAGCGCAGCTGCAGCACTATGGAGTGCATTGAAAGCCTGAAGCATAGTAATGCCCATTACTTGCGTTAGGTGAAATGTTTTCAGGGCATTTGCAGATTGCAGGCTGTAGAGTTAAGGCCTGTTCTTCTGGATTTTTAAGGTGATTTTTGTCTTCGGCTTCTGAGAAACCGAAATAAATAAAATATTTTCTTCGAATCACTATTCTAAATAACTTTTTAAGTCTGTTCTTATCGGTGTCAACGTTATCCTCCACCATCTCTGAAAATATATATAACCAAAAGACATGGCCTAAAAGCACAGTGCCTAATACTACTCCATACGACAATAGCTGGTAACACAGTCATCAGCATTCAGCAGCCTGCACTCTGCTGTGAAGAGGATGCCAGAGACATAACTCCCTAGTCCCGAGAAAACTGCAGCACTACTGTAGTATTCGCAAGGCAAGGATGATCGATACATGCATGCATGCTCTCCTAGATCTCGGCTGTGCTCAATATGGTTTTTTTTGAGTGGTTTATGGCTGAAAAACACTGTAACTACCTGAAAAAATATTGTAGCTGACAGAGATTTATTTAGCATAATTAAATCTTAAAAAAATTTAAAAATAGAAAAACATATTAGCCTATCACGTATAATGCAAACAAATACGGGAAAAAAAAAGAACCGGCAAAAAAGCTCAAACAAGCCAAAAGTTCAGAAAAAGACGGAATTTATAAATAGTGAAAAATAAGCCAGAAGCCGAAACGAGCGGGGCGGGTCCAGCCGTCCGGTCCAGGAGATCAGTGAGTGATCATTGGATTGTACAGTGGTAGATCATATTGATTGATAGGGAGGCTGTAAAACAAAATATTTATGGGCAAGAAGGTTACAAAGGAATTGAGCAGGAGTGCGAGGGAAGGGAGGAGATCTACTGCGCATGTGAATGACGATCGAGAAGCAGCGAGCAAGCCGTGCCCTAGGCCCCTGAGTGAACAGTACTAGTACCCAGCTCAATTGGTCAGCTAGCTTTAGCTTTGTCTCAGGCTCTCAGCCCTCAAGTCACTCGCAGAGATGCCGGGAAAATGCAGCTAGCTAGCCTACCGTGGGTATTCCTTTCAGCTTTCTACAAACTGATTTTCAACTTTTCTATCGTAACTAGCTTTCAAACAAAATATCTTTTCAAAACAGAGTTTACAAATTGATTATAGTGTACACCGTAATTATTTTATTTATATCAGTTAAAACTGCATATGCGTTTCTGTTTCTCTTGTACTCTCTTCTATAAACAACTCAAAAAGTATAAGACATAGTCAAAAATTATGCGGATAAGCATAGGAATATAGATCGGATCCTAACGTACCGCAGTCAACTATAATGCCCCGTTTGGCAGAGCTCTAGCTCTAGAAAATCTGTAGATTTCCTAGAGCTGGTCATCTGTAGCTCTAGGAAATCCTGGATCTAGAGTTGCAGGCATGTTAAGTGCATTTACATGACTCATTTCATTTATATTATATATTAAATAAAATTTTTAAATCACTTTAATTTAGTCAACAAACTACAGATCCAGTATAGATCTCGGAGCTAGAGCTGTGTTAAACGGGGCCTAAACCTGAACTCCGAGGAGAGGAGAGGACGAGGCATGCAATGCAAGCAATGGGAACAAGAGCAAGTGACCAAAAGGGCCCAAGAAAAGGCGAGACCCTTTCCACCCCGGAAGCAGGAACGAACAAGGCCACACATGCACGCGCATACGCAGGTGGTGGCTGAAGACGTACGGGTTCCTACATGCAAATTCCACTCAGGGGCGGAACTACATCCTAGACAGTCCAGTTAAATTCAGTTTAGCCTGGACAATATTTTTATGGTCTAATCCAAACAGTCTAGATCATTCCACCACTAAACCCGGGATGTAACCAAATCCTGATTTCGCCACTGATTATTCCATTGATGGTCGTGAGAGAACCATGGAGTGTCTGTTATACCGTACAAAATTCAATCGACGAAAGAGGACGTTTATGTCTGTAGAAATCAAGGGTGTGCATTTCGTCATAGCCAGATAAGAAAATGAAAGGAACTGCTCTAACATTAGAGCCAGAGGAGCCTGAAGAAAAGAAGAGGACGAAAGCATAGAGGGGACTCGCTGCTTGCAACGGCACGCCCGTATCGTATTCCCTCGATCGTCTGCCTGCCGATCGAGCCGTGTGCGTGCCTCGGGCGGGGGGGCGCTGCTCCGGCGATGGCGAAACGGTGAGAGGGAAAGGCGGACAGGGATGGAGACGCAAGTCTTCTTACAAATCTCACCGGGAAAGATACGGGGATCTCTTGATAGATCACGACCTCAAATAGGATGAACACCGTCCACTGGTTCATGGCTCCATTCAAAGTGGTTTTGGGTTCACGACATGCTACACGTGATAGGAGTGACAGAAGTAGAATGGGTGATGCACTTATAATTTTTACCTTATGCTTAGAGCGGAACGGTAGCGAAAGGAGTGAAAAACCGTTTCGAGAAGTCAGGTGTTCGTATTGGCTTTTGACTTTTCTAAACAGAAGACAATACGAGCAGGCCCTTATAGCTTCTAAAAGCCGAAAGTGGTTTTAAATGCATTGGTATTTTAACGTGATTTTTTCTTTATCCTTTGTATAGTCTGTGGACGTATAACAGTTTTTTTTCTCTGTTTTATTTAATTGAATGTTTTAGCTAAAAGTTTATCATGTGTCTATTTCGACCAAAACACATAGAAAAATCCTTTTAAACGGAACCTACGATTCATCCAAGTGCAGAAAAAAAAGAAAAGGAGCAAGAAGATATAATGCATGGACAAAAACACAACACAAGACTTGCTAAAAGACTAGTACACAACAAGGTTTCGTGCTCTGGGTAAACTAGTGCCGCCGCAAATAGTGCTCGTCGCTGCAAGGAGATGGGATTATGGTTTTTAGTTTATTTTTCACTATTTAATAATTTTGTCTTTTTCTGGTTTTTAGCTTTTTTTAGCTTTTTTGTCGGTTCAATTTTTTTGTATTCATTTGTACTGTCCATGATGGGTTAACATGTTTTTCTATTTTAAATTTTTTAAATTTAATTACGTCAAATAAGCCACCGTCAGCTACAGTGTTTTTTTTAGTCAACTATAGTGATTTTCTGCTAAAAGCCACTCAAAATAAACTCTTTTGAGCAGAGCCATATATATAACAGGATTCCTTCCGATACTGAAATGAGAAACGTTGCTGCAAACAATCCTGGTCGACAAATCCAATCAAGTAGCTAGATGATGCCGTGCAATTGCTAATGTCATAAATCGTTCTACTAAAAACATTACATGTTACTGATAGTTGGTACCACTATCAATGTGGTCCAGTCCGGTGAAAATGCAACACATTCTCGTATTATGACATCATTGCATCGATTCATCTGGTCCCTCGAACTCAAAAAGTTGAGGACAAATTTGAAATGTTTCACATACCCGTAAACTTGTAAAGAAAAATAGTAACACTTGATAATTCGCCCTTTAATCCATGGAGTGTAATTATAAAGTGGGAAATTTAACTTTTTGCCACCCTTAAGAATGCCACCTATCCAAATGTCATCTTCTTCGTTGCAATTAATATTTTGCCATCCTTAAGATGTGCTTGACTAATTTATCGCCACTTTTGAGCCCACGAGGCGCCAAATCATGCCATATCACTGCCATGTCACACGCCCCCGCCGCGCCCGCCCGCCTGCGCCTCCCCGCCTGCGCCTCCCCGCCGCGCCGCGCCCGCCCGCGCCTCCCCGCGAGCCGGCGGAGGCTCTAGGCGGCGGTGATGGGGAAAAGGAACGCCGGCGGCCGGAGGGGAGAGGGACGGGGGTGGGGCATGCACGAGCATGAGGGGGTCATGAGGGACTCACCGGAAGCATCGGTAGGGCTGGAGACAGACCGAGGCTTGCCAGCGACGAGAGCCGGCGGCGGCGCGAGTGGGGGTACGGTGCCAGTGAGCTGCGGTGAGGGAGGAGCTCCGGCGACCATCAGGGAAGCTCCAGGGCCGCGTGGTGGTGCTCCACGCAAGAGGAATTGAGGCGCCTTGCGCCGAGTTGCGAACGGCGATGAAAATGGCAGCTTTGGCCGGCGGCGAGGAAGAATGGCCGCGCGGCGAGCCGGGGTCGCCGGGGTCCGATTGCTCAAGGGAGGAGGGAGGAGGCCTCCGGGGGCGCGCCGTGACGCGGTTGGACCGGCGGGGGCGCCACCGGAGCGGCGGGACGGTGAGGAGGCGGCGGCAGTCGGTACGGCACGGAGGTGGCGCTGGTGCCTGCGCCTCCGTCCCCGCGCCTCGTCCCCGCGCCCGCGCCTCCGTCCCCGCGCCATGTCACGCAGGATGCTGACATGGCAGTGACTTGGCGCCCCGTGGGCTCGAAAGTGGCGATTTATTAGTCAACCACATCTTAAGGGTAGCAAAATGTTAATTGCAACGAAGAGGATGGCATTTGGATAGGTGACATTCTTAAGAGTGGCAAAAAGTTAAATTTCCCAATTAAAGTGGCACATATTGTCTGTAAGAAAATTTTGTGTGCTTTTTTTTTTAATCATGTCACGTATAGAGATAAGCCTACAATAAGCAGCAGTCAGTTACTTGGCTTTTTCATTAGCTAATGGAGTAAAATTGTGGTCAAGTTTTTTCTCGTGATAAGTGCATGATTTCATAAATCCCTCCTAAAATAAGTACTCCCTATATTCTTTTTTACTTGATATTTTTTATTTTTTACTGTCTTCAAGATATGACTTTGAGTTTGTGTTCGCTGAATTTTGTGCTTTTCGTTTTAAAGGCCTATTCGGAACAAATACAATTTGGAGGGCATATGGATGATTCCAATCCAGTGGAAATTTGTTTCATTAAGTTGTTCTTTTTCTGCAAGGGGTTTTAGTCCAGAGGCCTTTTGCATAAATTTTTTAGGACACAAAACATTACATCCAACCTTATGCTTAAAATTACTTCAAGTAGTTGACAGCGATCTGTCTTGTACTCTTGTTCCCTCTCGTCTCAAGCATTTCAATATGAACATCTTGTATTTACCTCTAAAGCATCTACACATATCTTTCGAGCAATTCCTGCAGTTTTGAATTGGTGTGAATTTAGTTAGAGACATGGCCTTTAGATCGCACATGTCATCTTTCCCGTTGCTCCAATCTGGTCCTGGGGACAATTCTCGCCAAATACTAATGACATCCACTTTTGACATTTTCCTACGATGCCATTGCCATAGGCTGTTAGGGACAAGCTACATTATTGCCTACGCTCTTTGTAATTCGACCTGGACGAATGGTCCATCTGGCACGGTTTAGCATGGGCCATGTAAGTACGACCCGTTTAGACATGTCCTGGTTGGATTTAGTTAACGGCACAATTTAACACGGATCTATATAGATATGACCTATTTAATGGGTCATGTCATACCGCCCTACAAGCTTAATCTTAGATCCAGGCACGGCCCAATATGGCCATCGGCCGTGCCGTGTCGGCCCTGGACTTGTGTAGCACGACAGACTAAAGATGATATGGGGCACTTACTCACACGACCTTAGTTTGGCTCACTCTCTCTCTCTCTCTCGGTCTCTTCCATAGTCCCGCTCCACTCTCTCCTCCCCACCACCACTGGTGGATCCTGCTGTTCAGCGCTCTCCCCCGAATGCCACTGGTCGCTTTGCGTTCCCCTCCGTCGAATCTACCGTGCCTTGGTCCTCATTCCCTTCCATTAGTTGCTTCGTGTTCCCCTGCTTGCTACCGTCCTCTCTCACCACCTCTGTCATTGTGCCACTCCGCCTACCCCCACCTCTTCTGCTCGGCGCTCGCCCCCACCTCCTTCGGCTGTCCCGCCCGTGCTTGCTTCGCCCCTTCCCTTTCTTGGTCTCTCACTCCCCCATTTGCCGTCGAGCCGCCTCCCTGCTTGCCCCGACCCTCACTCCCTTCACCGCCCCATCTCCTCGGCTCCTCCATTGCCGTCACTTGGTCAAATTCGCCACCGGCTGCCCCTAGCCCCCTCCACCTCCTGGCTAGGCTCCCACTCCGTTAGGCCTAACGAGCTGTGTAGTGCTCACCTCCGTGCCTAGTACGGCCTAATACTGTACATGCTGGCCCGAGTTGACACGGCGGACCGAGGTCATGATCGAAGAATGGTACACCGCATCGGATCAGACTGACATGATTTATTTAGTCCCAAATCATATCATGTCTAGATAATACCAATAGTATGGTATTTTGAACCGACACGGTTAGCCCCGACCAATTTAGCGGTTTAGCCGAAGGCCGCTTGCGATGTCTCCTCGTATCGGCCTCTTCCTCTTACTCCCCTCTCACGCCTCGCTCGCACCTGTGACTTGAGTGAAGAAGCAGCAGGCAGCGCGGCGCCAAAACTGGTAACGCATTGCAGTACCACGCGCCCCCTATTCCCGCGCTGGCTCGCCATGCGCGCGGCGGCGGCTTCCCCTTGGCGTTTGTAGATGGGCTCCTCCTCCCTCCTCCTCTTCCCCTCGTCCTCCTCCTCCGCCTCCGCCTCCTCCCACTCCCCCTCTTATTCTTATGCCACCACCACCTCTTCTTCCCACTCCCTGTTGCCTCCCCTCCCCGCCTCCGACCTCCTCCTCTACCTCCAGCACCTAGACCACCACCAAGCCGCCATGGTCCGCAAGCGCCCCGCGCCCGACATGGACCTGCCGCCGCCGCGCCGTCATGTCACGGGAGACCTCTCTGATGTCACCGCGGCGGCGGCCGGTGCGCCGCCGTCGTCCGCGAGCGCGCAGCTTCCCGCGCTGCCGACCCAGTTACCGGCGTTCCAGCAGGCGGAGATGGACGTTGCCGCGCCGGCGCAGGCGCCCGAGGGGGCGGCGTCCACCGCGGCCTGGGTGGACGGCATCATCCGGGACATCATCGGGAGCAGCGGCGCCGCCGTCTCCATCACGCAGCTCATCCACAACGTCCGCGAGATCATCCACCCCTGCAACCCCGGCCTCGCCTCCCTCCTCGAGTTCCGCCTCCGCTCCCTCCTCACCTCCGACTCCGCCCCGCCGCCGCCTCCCCATCCGCGTGCTCTCCTCCCCGACACCACGGCCGCCGCCCCACCGGTCGCGGTGCTCCCTCCCCCTCCCCCACCACCCGACAAGCGGCGGCGCGAGGAGCCCAACCCACCTCAGTCACCGAAGCCCCCCTCCGCCGAGGAAACGGCAGCTGCGGCCGCGGCGGCTGCTGCTGCAGCCAAGGAGCGGAAAGAGGAGCAGCGGCGGAAGCAGCGTGACGAGGAGGGGCTGCACCTGCTGACGCTGCTGCTGCAGTGCGCGGAGACAGTGAACGCGGACAACCTCGACGAGGCGCACCGGGCGCTGCTGGAGATCGCCGAGCTTGCCACGCCGTTCGGCACCTCCACGCAGCGCGTCGCCGCCTACTTCGCGGAGGCCATGTCCGCGCGCCTCGTCAGCTCCTGCCTGGGCCTGTACGCCCCGCTGCCGCACGCGTCTCCCGCCGCCGCGCGCCTCCACGGCCGGGTCGCCGCGGCGTTCCAGGTGTTCAACGGCATAAGCCCGTTCGTCAAGTTCTCCCATTTCACGGCGAACCAGGCCATCCAAGAAGCGTTCGAGCGGGAGGAGCGCGTCCACATCATCGACCTCGACATCATGCAGGGGCTCCAGTGGCCGGGGCTGTTCCACATCCTGGCCTCGCGCCCCGGCGGGCCGCCGAGGGTGAGGCTGACCGGGCTGGGCGCGTCCATGGAGGCGCTGGAGGCGACGGGGAAGCGGCTGTCGGACTTCGCGGACACGCTGGGGCTGCCGTTCGAGTTCTGCCCGGTGGCGGACAAGGCCGGGAATCTTGACCCGGAGAAGCTGGGCGTCACGCGGCGCGAGGCCGTCGCCGTCCACTGGCTGCACCACTCGCTCTACGATGTCACCGGCTCAGACTCCAACACCCTGTGGCTCATCCAGAGGTATCAATGCTGCTTCCATCGTCAAACCTTGCCGTCATGCCTACTTTTCAGCCTTCTCTTCACTTTCACCAATGTGTCATTGTGACCTACACATCAACACATCAATGGTAGTACCAGTACAAGTACACCATTGGTTTAAGGAGGAGTATAAAATTGCGTTTTGGAGCTCTAAAAATTTGTCATTATGACCAGCTTTTCGTGCTAAAAAGGTTTCAACTTTCTATTGCTTTTGCGATAGTAAGCTCTTCCATAGCCTTTGTTGATCCGAGAAGTGGAAAAGATTTCGCTTCCATTCGGTTTGTGGATCACTAAGAGCGAGCTAAAAGTTATTATCATCATGACCAACTTTCCATGCTAAAAGGAGCCAACTTTCTTGTTCCAAGTGCCACTAATGTTGACTATTATAATGAAATGACTGTCATCTGGTGCTAATAATCAGTTCTTAGTTCTTACGGAGTGGATCACAGAGCTAAGCTGAAAAGTTCGTCAGAGGTGTTGGCTTTCTATAGTGGACTGCTACCTCTGTCCCACGGTACTTGCATGGCATGGGGAACCAAGAAATCAATTAAAATGCCCTTTACCTTGATGCATCATTATAATGCTAAATGTTGCTGCCCTAGTCGGGGAGAATCACCAGAAATTGCTGTACTGATCTTGAGTCTGTGGACCACTGGATTAGGTTGGCGCCGAAGGTGGTAACAATGGTGGAGCAGGACCTGAGCCACTCGGGCTCCTTCCTGGCGCGTTTCGTGGAGGCCATCCACTACTACTCGGCGCTGTTCGACTCGCTGGATGCGAGCTACAGCGAGGACAGCCCGGAGCGGCATGTCGTGGAGCAGCAGCTGCTCTCGCGGGAGATCCGCAACGTGCTGGCCGTCGGCGGGCCGGCGCGCACGGGGGACGTCAAGTTTGGGAGCTGGCGCGAGAAGCTCGCGCAGTCGGGGTTCCGCGTGGCGTCTCTGGCGGGCAGCGCCGCCGCGCAGGCCGCACTGCTGCTCGGCATGTTCCCGTCCGACGGGTACACGCTCGTCGAGGAGAATGGCGCTCTGAAGCTCGGATGGAAGGATCTGTGCCTGCTCACTGCATCTGCTTGGCGCCCCATTCAGACTTCAGGCCGTTAAAATTGAGAGCAAATCTATAGGGCTAAAGTATTACTAGATCTTACTTGAGAGTTAGATGTCATTGCCTAGTTATTTTGCCTCTTTAGCTGCTCAATTTGGTCAATTCTGAGATAAGAAAAGGAAAACATTCTGATCGCTAATTGCTAGCTATGTTAGCTTCTGTTCAGTTCATTATTAACTGTTTCGTAATCCTCATTAAGTTCACAGATGCTAGTCTCCTGATAGAGTCGTCCCCGATCACATACCCACATGGTCAAAAATTTGGTGCTCTGTTGGTGCATCCGTGTTCACCTTAACTATGAGAAGTTACATGTGCTCCTATTTTCTCATGAATAATTAAGGAGTTGAGGATTGGGTCAGTAGCACTCCCAAACCACTAATATGATGGATAACATAGGATTCATGTAGCTTAAGTAAGTGGTTGGATCAGTGGCATCCTATAGTCATGCTTAATCAGTACCAGTGGTTTAGTTCATCATGGTCGATAATTCTTGCTGATTCTTTCCGTCTTGTTTATTTGACATCACTTGGCCTTTTTCATCACTCATTTATATCTAGTATTATTGTTCTTACGTTCTTGCATGAGTCAATAGTGATCTTTATTGGAGCTCACCCATTCTTGTCTCTTTTGGATATACGCTGTTTACTTTAGCATCCCTTTCACTTTTCCCTCCTAATTGCTCGCCGGCACGTGCCGCGCCTGACGCCTCCACCGCCCATTATCCTCCCCCATTGCCGTGGTGGTCGAGGGCGCCGTCGCCACCACGACGCACCTTCATCGGTGGTCCACCGCTACCCCGGCATTTATCTAAACCAGGTGGCTACTGGTAAATCTTAACTCTAACCCTAATTTGGTACCTCCGTTGAAGGCATGGGCGCTAGAGAGGAGATAGAGAGAGATGGATGAAGGCATAAATCTTAGCACAAATGGAACGATATGAAATTTAACTAGTTTTTCTCTAAAAAATATTCGATCGTTGTATAGCACACTTTATTACTTGAGCACCACCATTGGGCATTGGCTCGTTTACCCTCTAACGCTTATGCTTAGCCAATTTATGCAGACTACTTGTCCTGTGTTTTTTATTTTGCATATTTCACTGTTGTTAGGAAGAAAGGACCCAGAAGAAAGGAAGCAGCCTAGATGGTTATTATTTAGGTGGTGTGATGGTGTCTAGAGGATATTCGAGTATTTTTTGTAGTTCAAAGTACTCATATTTTTTGAAGGGGTGCATATATAGGAGAAAAGAAATTTTAGTGTTTTTTGTGGATCGGAGCACTCATATTTTTTTAGAGGGGTGCATACATAGGAGAAGGAGATTTGAGTATTTTTTGTGGTTCAGAGTACTTACTTCTTTGAAGGTGATATATACATAAAAAAATCTGAGTACTTCGAGCCCAAAAAGACACTCAAATAATGTTTAGCACTTATCTACTATTTATTCACTACCGGACACAAGACAAGGATCAGAATTCCTCAAGCATGTTGTGTCAGAATATTGCCTTTCTCAAGAGCCATAATTTCTACTCTTTGTTGTCAAAGCCCTCTACTGTAATACTATTATGTTACGCTTCTTTTTGAAACTAACATTCTATCTTTCGGTTCTTTTTAGTTTATGACTTATGATTTTTTGAATAAATAAATAGAACAACTTCTCCATCATCATTTCAAAACAGTTTGTTAGGACAACCTTTAAAAATGGTTTAACGGCTCATCAATATTCAATTCGTCCACACAAATACTCGTACTAGGATCAAAAGTCATTAGCCGGTAGCCATAAACCATTAACAACAAAAAAACACACACCATATTTATTGTATATCTTTAACACTACAACCTGCCCATTGCGCTATTTATCGGAAGACGAAGAACATCTACTAGATACTATTGGCAAGATATTTTGTTCATTTGGCAATGAGCGTCAGTTTTTTCCACAGGTCTCCTGCGTTTCCAATTATTGCCATCTCATTGTCATTGGTACTAAGTACCAAACTGCCCTGTTTCCTAGTCACAGTTCCCAAGTGGGTTATCTGCCAAATCCTGTAGCAAAACATCACCTTCAAGGCTTGAAGCCTTGAACCCACCTCATGTCATGTGCAGCACCATCCTCTGATAAACTGGTTCTTGCTCTTTATGGAGTGGATGTGAGAGAGGTTCGAGGGGAGCAGTGCAGAGTAGAGAGAGAGAGAGAGAGAGAGAGAGAGAAGGCTGGCCATGAATCTGTTGGCGTCTGGCTTTGCCTGTTTGCCATGATGGGTGATGGGTCTCCTCTCTCCTACCACAAACCTTTCCTGCTGTCTCTTGCTGATCAGCTCTCCCGATCGTCCCTTGTTCCCAAGGGAAGAAGGGCCCCCATATTGCCCTAATGAGAAGTCCTTTTCTCGCAACAGAAGCCGTACCCTGTCGTCTCTTGTTCTCTTGTGGGAGTGTGGAGTACTGCTGGCACGAGGTCAGCTTGGAAAGACTCTGATCGCTTTAGCCATTGTTGCCCCTGCCTCCACCTTGGGTTTGGAGAAAGGACGCAAGGGGTTTGGGAATATGATGATGATAGTCAGGTGTGGTTGTTGGACGTGATAAATCCATGGCCGGAAAGGCAATGGAACTCGTTGGTTTTGATGTGATGAGATGGTCGCTTCCTCTGCTCCTCCTCCATGCTTTTAGCTACAGAGGGAAGGGAGACAATAATCCCTCGACAGATAGTGTTACTGTTTATCTGAAGAGATTACGATGACTGTTGAGCAGCTAGCTAAGTAGCTAGTGGTTCTGACATTCAGAATCGCTTGAAGATTGTACTGTGTATAAGGTGAAGCAAACTATTAAACGGCGATCGAGTGGGCCATACATGGTACATGCAACGGTCCTGTGTAGCACCCTAATGACATTTATGTAGTATCTGTTAGTTTACCTAATAACCACTCACCACATAATAAAATTTGGATAGTTATCAACCCTAGTGTGAGCTATGTTATAATATCTCTCTTAAAATAAAAGGTCGTACACTTTCGTTAATCAGGATATTACACCTCGTCTGCGATTATACAGTCGAGGACAGTGTTGTGCCTGACTACTCTCGTATAATTGGGTATGTGGGAAGTAATTGTCGGTGCTATTGCTATAATTTGCTAAATAAAATTATCTTTGATTCTACCGTTCCTGTTGTCTCGTTACTCAGAATATTACATCTTGTCTGCAGTTATATAGTCGAGGATAGTGTTGTGCCTAACTACTCTCATATAATCGGGTATGTAGGAAGTAATCGCAGGTGCCATTGCCATAACTTGTTAAATAACAATAACCTTTGATCCCACCGTTCCTGTTGTCTCGTTACTTAGGATATTACACTCCGTCTGCGGTTATATAGTTGAGGAAAGTGTTGTGCCTGGCTACTCTTGTATAATCGGGTATGTGCCATATATACTGCCTGGAGGAGAGGGAGGGGGCTGCCTTGAACTGTCATGTCAAATGGAGCAGAGAGGGAGGAGCCATGTGGGAAAGGATGGCAAAAGAACAGGTGAAGCCATTGATTCTGGTAGTAACTGCCTGCCTGACTTGCGCTGCCGCCGAGCGACAAATTGCACGGGTTGCTGGAGAGAAGAGAAGAGGAGAGAAGAGGAGAGGAAGGAGTTACTGTGCTCGTACCCCACGACTGACCTCGATCGATTTACACTACGCCCGTGCAGGAACGGAATGGAATGATGCATCGAGGTGGGATGCCAATTGGGCCGGGCCCACCCTGGTGGTTGTTGCCGCGTTACAATTCAATTCTAGGCTAGAAAAAAAAAAGATCTTGCTCGGAAATCAATCGCGGAAACATCTAAGAAAAAGACAGGCACGTACTACATATTTACCACATGCCTATGTGAAACATATGCAAACAAGACGCTACCTGTTCAACCATGGTAATGCTACTGCTACTTCCTGGAAACCTGCTCCATGATGTGGACCGGCCTTCTAAGAAGGAAAAAAAAAACACACGCTTGTTTGAAGCTAAGATTACGTGCTCAGATTTTTAGGCTTATGTTTAGGTTTTAGTTTCTATTTTTACAGTGATTTGTGGTTAAACGGTGTATTTTTGAAGATGATGTTTATAAATAAATTATAGTAAAAACTATACCGAGTTCAACAGTATCGGCCAAAATCAAATGCATCTATTTTTCTCTGTGTACTGCCTCTCACGAAGAGATCAGAATTAAAAAAAATCACAGCCATAAAGTATAAGCCTTAGTTCAAAAAACCCCCACAATCTTAGGTGAAACCAATCCAGACCTACAGCTATGCATTAGAAAAGATAAAATGACAACTGATACTCATTGAAGAAGAAATAATAATGGAGAACCGGAGATGTTATGTCACAGCTGGTACAAATATCTCATCCATATTACTCCATATATAGGAAAAATGACAATTAATAAATAAAAAATCCTGTTTCCACGCATGCGTTCATTCGCACTGTGTCTTGCATAGTTTGCAGAGCTGTTCGATGGTCTAGTGACATCTGCGCTAGCCACATGGAATATAAGAGGTGCACAACTATTTTTAATCGATTTGAACGAGCTTTGAAAGCATGTCTTTCTTTCTCTCTCCCGAAGCATTTTCTTGATTTCTCTCGTTTTCCTCTTGCTTATGCTATTCAACACCTAGGGCTAGAGTTTCTCAGAGAGGGGAAGCACTTTGGTGGTGCAATCCAAGGATAGTGAGGGCGGTAGAGAGGTGCAAAGCGGCGGGAGGTGGCGGCGGTGGGAATCGGTGCTTTGCAGCGAGCAGTGACGGATTCATGCAAGCAAGCTGTAGATTTTTTGGGAGTTTGGATGGGGTATGTGGTGATTTTTATTGGGGGAATTTTGTGGATTCAATTTGGTTTTAGTTTGGGGGTGGATTTGACAAGCACGCCAAATTATGTTGAATTTGTTTGTTTATCTTCATTTGATCTTGAATTTATATTGATTTTGCTCCCATATTCACACCACTTTGCTCTTGAGTCTGCAAAATTTTGCACCAATTTTTTCTCCTATATTTGCACTGATTTTCTTTTGAATTGCTCTTAGATTTGATCTTGAATACATACACATTTGTACTGGTACTAATCAGCTCCTTCAAATTAGCATAGTTTTGCTTCCTATTTGCTCTTAGATTTGATCTTGAATTTGACACATTTGTATTAGTTTGCTCCTAAACTTATACTAATCTACTCCTAAATTGTTCTCTGATTTGAGCTTTTTTTTTGCCTTTTCTTTCTTCATTGTAAACCTTTGCATGTTCGTGATGGATTAATCTATTTTTCCTATTTTAATTTTTTTAAATTTAATTACACCAAAAAAGGCACCAGTAAATATAGTGCAAAATAAATCAGTTACAATACTAAATAGTGAAAAAAAATAAGTCAAAATGAGCATATGAAGAGACAAGAACATGACAAATGAAAAGCTAGGGCTTTGTGTGCTTGTGTCTACTAATTTATTTGCTCTGTTTTCCAATCCATCCAGTTTTCATTTTAATTTTGGCTTGGAAGGAAGGAAGCATCGATCCTTCATCTTCCAAATACATGACAACATGCTTTGATTCTTTCGCTTGACGCAAAGTGAGCAGATTATATATATTTATGAGATTACAGAGAAAAAAAGGAGGAGATTACGTAGGTATGGGCAGCATATGCGAAAGCCTGAAAAGAAAAAGGTAAAAAAAAATGGAATAGGAAAAAGGCAAAAGGACCCATTCTGATAAAGCGACTCCTCTCCTCCGTACGCCGGCCTCCAACCACCACCATGTGGCGCGCAGCCGCCTCCCGCCTCCTCCTCCGCCGCTCGCAGTCTCCGCCTCCGGCAGCCGCCACCGCGGCCTGCGCTCTCCGGCAGCTCCGCCTCTTCTCGCCGTCGCTGGCCCGGCCTGCCGAGGCGGAGGTCACGGCGGCGGAGGCGCGGCGCCTGGTGCGGCTTGTGGGGGTCGAGGCGCTCAAGCGGCGGCTTCGGGACGGGCGGGACGAGGTGGTCGGCTACGGCGAGCTCCTCGACGCCTGCGTGGAAGCCGGCGCCGCGCGCACGCGAGGCGAGGCGGAGGCTCTCGCGCGGGCGATGGACGACGCCGGCGTCGTGCTGCTCTTCCGGGACAAGGCCTACCTCCACCCCGAGAAGGTGACGCCTCGAACCATCCATCCTCCTTACTACCCTGTTTTTTTACCTAACGTTTTTTATTTTTAGAGATGCGATTTTAACTCCTATTTTTTATAACTTTATACTGTATATATTAATAAAATTATAATATTATAAAAATAAATTTTATATAGTATAGTTTTTAATTTATTGACGATCAAATTTAAATAGGTTTGACGGTATAAATTCTAGAAAGTCGAGTAAAAAAAGAATGAGAATGGATTGTTTGAAAAGCTTTTTTGTTCAGGCTAGTTTCATTTCTTGCAGCGTGCGATTATCTTGGAATTAGGAAATGTGTGAATTACTTTTTACGTTGGATTGCTGCGTTCAACTGTGCTGAGTTAGGATATCATCCGCGTTTTAGTGTTTCTGTACGAAATAAACTAATGAATGGTGAACAGCATTGGAAATGACTTACATTGGGTATAACTGAGAGGTAAAATTAGTTTGCTAAACTAACAAATAATCGAGATGTAGATTGAATTGAATTTATTGTAATTAGCAGAACCAAGATGGGGTGATTTGCATTATGTGATAGAAATAAGAGGTTTCCCTTTCCAGTCTCTTTAACCCTATGTTCTTCACCTACCCGGTCAGATCAAAGACCATAGAATGCTCTAAGCAGGAAAGGTGGAATCTTGTATTCCTCTTTAGGTGACGTCCACGCCACTTAAAACATCTACGCATCTACCTGACATGATACTCTATTACTTTATTCTTTGAGTTGAGGACACTTCATCCACAAAAGCTTAAAATTTGTCCGACAAGGATTGCGTCATCGTTTCTGAGATTGCTTCTGTTGCTTTTAACTGTGGGTAAGCTGCAATTTTGCAATTTATTTTTACGGTGAACAATGATGCATAGTTGTCTGACCGATTTGGTAAGAGCTGAAGATTTTTCTTGAATTACATATGAGATGCACAGCACAAAAGGCAGTCATGTAGCAATTCTTTCAGCTGATATAATGGGTTATTGACCGCTTTTAGGTTGTGGACCTGGTTAGAAGGGCTGTGCCGCTTGCTCTCGCACCAGAGGATGATCCGAGAAAAGAAGAGTTTAAGCAGCTTCAGGAGAAGAAGGAAGAGATCGACAAGCTGGCACACAAGCAAGTCAGGCGTATCCTGTGGTCTGGCTTAGGGTTCTTCATGTGCCAAGTTGGTCTCTTCTTCCGTCTCACGTTCTGGGAGTTCTCATGGGATGTGATGGAGCCGATCGCCTTCTTCACGACCACATCTGGCCTGCTTGTCGGCTATGCCTATTTCCTCATTACTTCAAGGGATCCGACGTATCAAGACTTCATGGAGAGGCTGTTTTTGTCAAGGAGGAGAAATCTTTGGGCCAAGCATAGTTTTGATATACAGAGGTACCTGGAGTTGCAGAAACATTGTAAGTGTCCTCTGGAAGGTCATCGTTCTCATGGTCCTAAGCTTCATGACTTGTAACACCATACCTGAAGTTTCTTTGTTACTTTTGTCTAGCCTGTCGGCCAGCTACCCATTATTTTTCTTTTACAAAAAAAGGTTATATTACCAGCTACCGAAGTGATCTTTTACAGAAATCAGCAGTCACCTAACAGATTACGCTTAAGAGCCTTACTGAAGATAAATGTAAATGAGCGTGCAAACGCTGCGCTTATGCCAATGTCATTATGCGATTATGTTTTGCTATCTTTGGACGTTGAAGCTGATTTTGCTGTATGTGTTCTTATCTGTATCAAATTGATGATGTGCGAGCTGTGATTTCAACCACAACAATACAACCGTTCTGAGGTACAGCCCTCCGAGTTCTGAAGTTCATTTTACAGAGAAGAATCGGAATTTGCACAACATAAAGATCTCAAATATTAAAACATCATGTGAATGCGATAGAGCAAATAAACATCCATTTATCATGCCATCAATGTAGATCATCCCACAATAAGAACAGTCCGCGTTGCGGCAAAGAATTACAAGCTGATACTTGCTGGTTCATTTGTTCTCTGTACATGCTGTGCCGCAGTCAACACTGAAGTCCCTCAGTGTAGCTCTTATTGTAAGAACAGCATGAAAGAAATTATACAAAAAATGATCAGCAAGGAACAGCACTTTTGCAAATTCCAAGCCGCAAATGAAAAGACTCATCTGACTGTATAACAAACAGGTGATGAATCAAGATATATCTCGGCTAATCTGCAATATACTTCAAACGTTTCGTGCTGGTGTCCTGCTGACTTCCTAGCTGTAAATTGGTGAACTTTGGCCCGAAGCATTTTAGCTTATTTCCCCTTTTGAATTAACACGGTGCCACCCCGGAGGTGTACTTGATTTATCATAAATACTGCAGCCATTTTCTCCTCATCACAAAACCCTTTGTTCAAGTAAGTTAATGAAGTTTGCCGCTTCAAATTCCCAAATACAGTGTGTGTTGCATCTCATGTCACGGTTATTAATGTATATTGCATTCTGTCATGAATCTCTCCCCATTAGTCATATAATTTCTCCAATAGCTCTTATAATCGTGTATCCCCAAATCAAGCCAAGGTTTCATTACACCATTGTAGTGCAGAGTAGCAGCCTTTTCTATATTGATACGGCTAATTCCATAATCATGTCCAAGACCCGATTGAACCCATGAATCTCTCAAAGGATATATCAGATCCTGAAAGGCAAGTAAACTTATAGGAAATGCTTTGAGTCGCGGTGATACTGGACTGTCCTTTTGCAGCTACAAAGGCAAAGGTAATGCGTCAGATGACTGCTGTTTTCTAGAAATAATTAAGCTAAGGACGTCATAGGGAAAGGATAGGACTTGAGTCTAGGACTACTAGAGGAAACTACAAGATTTTTTGTATGACAACAAATTGAAAATTGAATGTGAGTTTCTTTGGATAGGACATGAGAGGTATGGTTAGTGTTACTGACCTTTTGGAGCAATTGACCATACAAACTGGTAATGCCGAGGCCCCTCCATTTTGCCAATTCAATGACATTCAGACCAGAGAACCACACACATGAATGGGTGTTGAAATTTTGTTCCTCCATATAAGCTTTCAACTGACCTAATCTAACTCCACAGAACTGTGTAGCACCTATCACTTTATTACCCATATTGAGGTTCCACAGAGATGACAAGTCTTTCTGGACAATCAAATCATCGTCCAGAACAATGACTCTATTCAAGCTAGGAAGAAGATCAGGCAGGAGGAAATGTGAATGGCCAAAAAGAGAGATGTACTCAGTTTTCATCTGCCTCTGGAAAGGTTCAGAATGATTATGAAATGTGACACGGAATTCCTCTGCAGGCCATAATTGCTGCATCTCAAGAGAATCAATATCCTTAGAGAGCTTATTGTGATCCTCAATGTTAGTTACATGAACAGTAGCATCCAAATATGAATTTCTGTCAAACCAATGCTTCATTGCATAAAAATTTTGCACATCAGTGAACAAATGAAAAACAATGCTTTCAGAATCCTGAAATGTGTCATAGGACATAAGTTAGCACTAAGATGAATTCCACATAACATTTTCAATTATTTGGGAAGAGCAGCGTACCTTGGAGTTCATAACTGTTGAATTAATAGTAGTCGAAGCTGCAAGTACATTCCTGGAAAACATTACATAGTGATGGAAGGTAGGGCTTTCAAGTTTCTGCTTATTCAACTGGTCCATGCGAATAGATGTGGATTTGAAATATTCTACTGTCAATCTCATGTTCAAGCAATGGTGAGTTTTCGGCATAGTCTGTACCCCAAGATGATATAGAAATGCACTCTGCCTTGTATGAAAATAAGCCTCATCTTCGGTTAGATCAAGTAGCTGCCTAAGTTTCCGTTCAACATTTGAGCAACCTACTTCACAAGACGTGGCTCTTTCAATTGTCTGCTCCATTTTCTCTAGCTTCTTTGCAAAACTGAAAAAGAATAAGTAGCCATTACCTTCATAAATAGTCAACAGACAAATTACACAAAAGTAAAAAAATCAACAAAATATTTTATAAAATTAATGTCATATGCAGCATCATTTCTATGTTATATACTTCATTGCTTGAAACAAGAAAATTTTGAATTGACACAAGAAACAAAGACATGATACCTATACGATGTGGATACACCACGTAAACATATAATTATCAAACAGAAATTAAATCATGCTATCTGCATGTAGAGATGCAGAAATCGGGGAAAAAGGAAAGGAGGGGGAGAGGGGGTGCATTAAGTACAATTAACATTTACTTTAATGCCTCAATACAAATTGCAGATGGAAGCATAAGAGAATATATGGGTCTAGTTCTCCTGCGTGTTCGAGAAAAAAAATATATGGGTCTAGTGCTAAATCATATTTCTACGAGTACCAGTCTGATTAGTACTCAACCTAATTTAAATAGGGTTAGCAAATATTAATACATCATTTCACAAAAAAAGCAGTCCTGACATTGCTAATGCACATCAGCACATATTAATAATTTACGAAGTGTAAGCATTATTAAAACTGTTGGTGACTTAGTATTAGGATCCAATAAGAGTATTAGGAACCAATAAAAGATTGGGCCCATAGTCTAATTAGAATCCGTGTTAGGATCCGGTTGTAACCTTGACACTATAAATAAATGGTGTGGGGGTCCTAGGGGACAACACACAATTATTCTAATTTCTACATGCTATTAGAGCCGATTCTCAAACCCTACTCGCCACCGTCAAGTCATCGTCATCCTCCTCGACTTCTTCTCACGCTGAGAGTGGACATTCCCAACCTCAAGCAGGTCGCGACCTTGAGCCGACCGCTGCCTCTGCCCGGGTGCACCGCCTGCCGCTCGAGCAGGCCACTTGCCGTTGCCACGTCACAAGAGAGCAACTATCACAGTGTGATGAGGGCATCCCTACTACTACGTCGTCAACTTCTTTAAGTATTCATGAAGCACCAAAAGGTCCAATGACTAGAGCGAGAGCCAAACTTTTAAATAAAGAGGTGAATTTACTTCTTAATGTACTGCCTAAGTCTAGTATGTTAATTGCTCTCAGGTTTGAATCAAGAGGATATAGAAATGGGCAAAGAAAAGGACACGCATACATGCGACTCAAAGCAGCCGAATCACATCTACATGAAGGAACACCGCCAAGTTCCAAGGAGATGGATTGATGGCAAACACTAGGCTTCAAACCCATGCAGCCTATCCAGTACAAGCCTTGCGGCCTACGTGCCATTATTTGGCCCAAAATCTGGCCATGTAATCACAATTAATGTCTTAAGTCCAAAACAAGTCCAGTCGTGTGTTACTCGTATTGTGAGTCCGACTCGGAAGCCTAGTTTATGGATCGCCATGTATAGCGCCGCCTCACATCACGTACGGGACGACCAGGAGATAGAAACAGAGAAAAGGACGAGCGACTAGATAATGGAGAGTTCATGAGTTGTGCATGATTTTGCCTCTTTTGATCCAATTCTATTCAATAGAAAAATTTGTGAGTTCTTGCAAATTGAAATCGTTCAACCTTTCCGCTGGGAATTGGGAGCGTGATAGGGTTTTCGCTTGGTGGTCGTGGAATCCGGCGCGTGTGATCTTGCGAATTAAAGAGTGTTCATTCTTGTATTGGCAACGGAGGATCGCTACGATTCAAGAGAGGGCACGTGAGTATCCAATCCTACGTCAAGAAAATCGGGCGACCCCGTGTCAGTATCACTGCATTGCAAGTGGTTCCAAGCGTTGTTGTTTTCCTACTACTGTGCGGCTGCTAGATCGAGAGCAGGGCGGTGACCAGATGATGCGGGTGTCACCGACGATGGCTTAAGATAGAGTAGCTCGAGCAGCAGTGGCCAGGAGATGTTGCCACCGAGCATCGCCGTGCGAGGGCAGCGCGAGGTCGCCAGCGCTGGCCAGAGGTGGGCTCCGATGGCCCATGGCTAGATCTGGCTTGGCTTGGGCTAGGGAGGGGAGAAGAGGTGAGAGAGGGGGTTGGAGGAGAAGAGAGAAGCAGGCGGCATGCGGGAAAGAAGGAAGGAGGTCAAAAGAAGGGAAGAAAGAAGAACGGAAAGAGAGGGAAAGAAAACCAGGAGTTGGTGTGCAATGCTGGTGTGCATAGAGGGAGAGAAGGGGTGCTACTACAGATAGGAGAAGAGAAGAGAATTTTGGAGATTTTTTGTGCTGCTCAAGTTGGCGTGGTGTGTGGTGTGGCTGCTAGGTTTGGTTTGTGTGCATTGTTGTTGTGCAACAACGAGGTGATTGTCATGATCGTGTGAAAGACGCGTGGCATAGGTTGGTGACTGGTGTGTGTAGATCCAGAGAGGAGAGGAGATCAAGGGCTGTAGAGGGTGTTGGGTTTGGAGGTGCTTTGCTGGTTTGAGGAGAGGAGGTTTTTGGATTTGGATTGGAGAGGAGTTATTGCTATGGAGGTGACGATTGAGAAGGAATTGGCAATAGGGAGTGCTAGTTATGGCGGCGAGAGGCTTAGGTGATGATAGTAATGGAGGTTGTGGTGGAAAGTATTATGATGGTGATGGAGGTTCAGGGGAAGGCATAGAGATGCCCTGAAACAGGGGAGAAGACTATACAAGTGGTGGCTTTGGTAGTCACGCTGATGGTGTTTTGGCAAAGGCAGCGTGAGTGTACTCCGTGGTGATAGTGGAGTAGGGGGTGTGGTGTTTGCTTTGGTGGTATTTGGTGTTGGATGTGTAGAGTTGGTAGCATCTCTGATGGTGCAATGTTGAAGGTATTGGTGTTGGTGGTGGCTATGTTGGAGGCCCAAGGTAGCGTTGCTAGAGAGGTCCAGAGACGTGTTAGTAGAAGGCGGAGGTCAAGGTGGTTGGGGGCATGTTGGGAGAGGTGGTGGAGGACAAGGTGGCCGGGGGCTAGAGGTGGAGACGGCGGAAGCCAAGGCTTAAAGCATGTGGATAGAGGTGGAGAAGACAAAAATCGATGGTGTGACGAAGAAGGCGAAGGACATGATGTTAGTTGAGGCTGGATTGGAGGTGGTCAAGGTGATGATCATGGGTGGATACTATGGTCGATGGTGGTGTAGGTGACTGCACTCGGATGTTGCGTCTATGTGGTGTTGGACATGGCGTGAGTGGTGTGAATGGTAAGAACGGCGGTCTTGGATGTGGTGTCGATCATGGCATCAGAGGCAACTTTGGTATATATGGATGTCATGGTGGTAGTATTTACCATGGAGTTGGCGATAGGTTTGACAGAAGTGTTAGATTCTAGTAAGGGTATTGCTTTATGTAACAAGATGGTCATGATTGTATCTTATGCCCATCTTGAGATGAAGTGTTGATGAGTTGGTATTAGAGTCCAATAAGAGTATTGGGGACCAATAAGAGGTTGGGCCCATAATCTAATTAGAATCCGTATTAGGATCCGGTTGTAACCTTGGCACTATAAATAATGGGTATGGAGGTCCTATGGGACAACACACAATTATTCTAAATTCTACAAAAACCAAAGAAGCACAAAAGATTTTAACATTAATATGAGACTCACAATGGTGGAAGATCAGCATCTGCAATGGTGTCACTGAGCATGCGTTCATGTTCTTGGATGTTTTGCTTCAGTTCACGTGCAAATATTTCCTGGTGCTTCATTTTTGCAATAGTAGGATAATGAGCTCTGGCCATAAAAAGTTGATCTTTAAGTCTTTTCACAGTAGCATCTTTCATCACTTCCTTATGCTCAACAGACCAGAGGCAGTAGCTTCCATATTCAAGTTCACATGACTTGGGATTCTCCTCATGTGCTACTTCTTGACCTTGGTTCTCTTTCCCATCAACAGTAGTATCCTGTCACAAGACAAATTTAGTGTCCTATGGTATAAAAGTAGATCAGTTCTGAAGGATCCACTAGTACAAAAATGCTTGGCCTTTTTTGAGCACAGATCACAGGAGTACATGACACACATTCTACACCAACATTTTTTTTAAAAGAATATTGTGCCACTAGCTTCTTAAAATTCATCTCTAAAGACATGCTTCTCAGAAAGCCTTTTATGGTCTGGCATTATTCCCTTATTTGCCCGACTTGCCTGCTCAGTCAAGTCGAGGTTGCCAGTCTCGAGGCAGCCAGCGACCGGATGACTAATCAACGACTCAATAACAATGACAACTACATTTGTGAGAACATCTAAAAGCAGATGCACCAAACCTGGGACCTAATGTACAGGATCTATAGAGTAAATATGAAGTTCTTCAGTAATTTTTCCATCATGGGATAAATCTTAGTAAAGATGAAAAAGGGAAAATCGTCTGCTAAGTTTCAGAGGAACAATAGTTCTACATTGCACTGCAAACTATGTCGAACATATATATATTCTCACCTGATTGGAAGCGCTCACAATGGTAATCAGAAACACATCTAACAAGCAATTTTGAAGGTGCAAAATCTGGCCCCAAGGATAAATTAACTATATATAGTATAAATTATTGCTAGTTTAGCCCATGCAAAGTTGCAAACACATACAAGATTATTATTGATGCCACACTGAAGGTCAACAATGTTCCTACAGGCATTGACTGCCCGGCAGTCCGGTAGACATGGACTGAAATGGCTCAATGGCTCCAACTGCCGATACTTGCTCCAACAAATTGGGACCCGATGATGACGATTGAGCATTGGTGGCTCAAATTGGTGCACTCCCTACTGACTTTCACTAAGGCCGTTAGCACACTGTTGATTCTTGTAATGTGGCAATGGTGGAAGGAGAGGATCAGACGTGTTTTCCAAAACAAAATATTGACGCACCATGAGATCCTAGCACTGATCAAGGAGTTGGCCAAGCTTTGCGAGATGGCTGGAGCAAAACGATTAAAAGAGTTAAAAACAAGGGCAAACAAAATGCTTTGTAGCAAACAGTGCCCAGCTTTTTTGTCGGCCCCCTGTTTCTTTTGTAAAGAGCAGCGTACATTTCTACTTCATCACAAGCGTTGCTTGTGTTATCTGTAAAATAACTTGTATTTATGTCTGCCCTGTCTAATATAAGGGCCCAGCAATTGCTGGCTTTCAAAAAAAAAGTTCCTATACATGCAGTAAGCATTCACCATTCATCTTCCTAAAAATCATGTTCACCGTGAAACCCAATTGGTACGAGCATCATAGAAATGGACGTACAAACACCTTAGGACCAATTGAGCTCACAATTCGTGTGAGGTATGCTGTCGAGACTCGAGACTATTCCAGTATTGTTCAAACTGAAATGCAGATTGCTTAAAATCTTCAACACTGTCAGCAAACAAAGAAACCATTTCTTACCATTGATCTCCATGATAAGTCCTTTAATTGATATCTTCTCTGTGTATTTAGTCCTGAAACAGCATTGAATACAGTAAGATGGACAACGGAAGTGTCTTGGCAGTTCCTATTTTCCCAAGTAAAAGTAGCAGCATACAAAATCTGATCCCGCGTTTCTTACCGCTATTTTTGAAGGTGTCATTTTTTAGGTCAACTAAGGAGAAAGCACCCTTGAGCTTTGCTTTTGATTTGACAGCAAGATTCTTGGCCTTTGATCTACTTGATTTCTCACCTGAAATCCCGCTAGATCCAGAAATTATCCTTTTGGAAACATCCTGCTTACACAAAAAAAAAAAGGAAATTAGTCAACTAGTCAAAGAAAATATTTGACATGATAGTGCAGCAGGCTCTTAATGATTGTGTAACCAAGCCAGAAAGTATCGATTTGGCACAAGTGATTCATTTCACTAATTGTGCACCAGTGTGCACATTAGAAGTTTTGGCACCAGTGTGATCACCATATTGCATACACAAATTGTTTAATCTGTTCGATTAACTTGTCATACAGTATATTTAGCACAATACTGTTAATCCAGAAGTTCCACCCTCTGCATGCCCAGTGTAGCATCAAACTTCTTCACCCAAGTCCACTTGTCATAAGAAATATCAATTCCGCCATTTCTGCACCTTTTGAGCCTCAATGTGACTGTTAGGACACGCAAAAATCTATCTCCCAAACCCCAAATGCACAACACCAACTAGGACGAAAGCAAATTTATGATTGTTGATCCGAGCTTAAGGGCCTACAGAAGGTAATGCAGCAAGACATCAAACGGTCTACTTTACTCCCGTCCTTTCCCGATTGCAGAATGACTTCACACGCAATTTGCAAAGTGGACTTTATTCTGGAATGCTTGGTTGATGGAATCAGAGCATGCGCTCTTACATAAGGTCAATGTTACGATTCACTCTTAGCTACGGAGTGACATATACTCGGTGCTTACACAATATAGGAAAGGCCAAAAAAACAGAAGAGGAGCTATGACATATTTCTAGGCGTACAATGCAATTCTGCAATTTTAAGAGAGAATCGTCACACCAGCAACAGTTTTAAGTCCATGTATCAGTGACACCATCAAAGAACATTTTTGGAATGCCAATACCAGAACAGCAACAGAGCCCCCCCGGTTTACAGTCTTGAGGCAGTGCCCCAGAATACCAAGGCAGTATGTAGCAAAGCGTCAGCAAGGAGCATGCCTCCACGAAACACGCACGCGCACGCACAATGCATGAACGCCCGAAATATGTACAAAAAAAATCAACTCGGAATTACACTGGGAAGGTCCTTGGTTACATGACTGGTGGCTTGCATAAATCTACCACATTATGCACAATGCGAGGCAAAATTTCAACTTTTTTCCCAGCATAGGATTGGCGATGCAAAATTTCCCACCACATTCGGAAGGTCCTAACTTGTGGCTTACATAAATCTATAAGCAAAACACATGAAGCCATAAGCAGCACAGTAGAGTTGTAGAGCAGTATAATACCTTGAGTAGCTTGTGCTTCATGCCCCCGTCCAGATGCTTGAGCTTTCCAAAACCCAACTCCTGAAGAGAATAAAGAAATCAGAAGAAGAGCTCTAGAAAATGCAGCAGCAGAAGAAGAATATAAGAATCTCACGGTGCTGATGACGACCGCGGCGCGCTCCTCCGATCCATACGCTGCACGCGCAGAGCAAGAACGAAATCAGCTCAGATCCGAGGCATCCAGAGGCGTAGCTAAGTGGGAGGCAGATGGTGAGGTACCGTACCGGAGCGGTGGAGGCCGAGGAGGAAGGCGAGGGGCACGAGGATGGAGCAGACCACGAGCGCCGGCACCGCGGCGGCCAGGCCGGTGCAGCGGCGCTTGGAGACCGGCGACGGCACCAAGGGCGAAGAATGGTGGCAGTGATGGCCCTTCATACCACCGATGATGCCTACGCCAGCGCGCGCTTCCTCTGCTCCTCCGCGTGCTGCTGCTGCTGCTGCTGCTTCTGCTTGGTGATTAAGCTAAGCAGAGACAAACCACAAACAAGGATTAGAAAAAAGGGACGGTTTTCTTGGAGAGTGTACACGTTAACTAGGCATGCAGATGCGGTGCTGGTCTAGTGCAGTGGGTGGAAGAGTGAAGTGGAGCTGAGCGTACTCGTACTGGAACTCTCTCTCTCTCTCCTCTCTCCTGCTTTGCCTTTGGACGCGTCCCTGTCCCCTCTGTCTCCCCTCTCTCTCTGTCCAATCTCGTGTGTCCCGCGCTGTCTCATGGATTCTACTTTGTTTTACGGGAAAAACAAAGCTGCGGGGCTACTTCAATTTAGTTCCTTTTCTTAGGCCCTGTTTGGAATGCGGAAATTTTTCCCGATTCCTGCGGGAATTAAACTGTTTTCTGCAAAATTCCTGTAAAATTCCTGTGAAATTCCTCTGTTCCAAACAGGCCCTTAGAAAGAAAGAAGATGTAGGGCCAATTTTTTTGCTGAGTTTTATGGCTTTTAGTTGTAGCTTATGATTTTTGGATTATTTGTGTGAGGGGTTATAGAGTAACAGAAACTCACGTACGATTTTTACCGATATAAATAAAATCAGTATAGTATATACTACAATTAACTAGTAGATTTTATCTTAAAAAATAATTTATTTACAAGCTAGTTACCATAAAAAAATGGAAGTGTCTAGACATTATTCAGATGTTTTTTTTCCAACTATCATCTAAATTTGTGACATTTAGATTAGAGATCAAGTGACCCTTCTTTTTGAAGGAGGGAGATTTTTTTCAAAGGGAGGAGGTAGAACTCAAGGGGGAGAGGGAAGAATTCATGGCCATTGGATTTTTAATCTAACAATACTAAATTTGATGATAGTTAAGAAGAAAACATCCGGATGGTGTTTAACAAAACTCTAAAAAAATTAAAAAATAAAAACTGAAAGATAACAGAAGCATAAATTCGGCTCTAGCTAGAGCGAGCCTAAGGTAGGGGTCGATTGTTGATCTTTTTCAGTGAGAGATCATTCACGCCTCCCTCCCTCCGAGTTGTAGCGGAAACGGAAAAGCGGGCCTGTCAGTGCAAGTTGTAATGACGCATCCAGGCCGGTCCTTGCCATCACAGTTTCACCGACCAAGTTACCGGCGTCGGTGGTTCATCAGATTTACTAGCTTTGCTCACTTGTCCCCGGCCGGCCGGCCGTATGCAAATCAATCACACGTACGTACCCACCCATCCCATGCCTCCTCTCACCTTCACCGCTTCTGAGAAACAGAGGCTTCTCTCTCTCGCGTGGACAGGCGCGGCACCGCTCGTTTCCTTTTCAGCCTATAGATTCTGACTTTTAATTTATTATTCTTTGATTTTTTTTAATCTTTTTTGGTTTTTTTCTTTTTCGTATTTGTTTTGTATTGTTCATAATAGATTAAATTACTTTTTAATTTTTAAAATTATTAAATTTAATTGCGCCAAATAAGTTACCATCAGGTGCAGTACAATTTCAGCCAGCTACAGTGCAATTTCAACCATAAACCAGCTTATTTTGGTCGAACTAAACGGCCCTGAAGTAGCGCGGCAGTTATCCTGAGCAGATGAGAGAAAGAAAGAAGAAAGTGACGGATCTCTAACAGCAAGCGCATTCATATCCACACACAACACAAACACAAAAACAAAATGTGGGTTCTTTTGGATTGTGGTTTATAGCTTAACTTTTTGAATTCTGGTTGTTTGTGAGAGACAAATACGTAGAGGAAAATAGTTGCATGCGATTTTAACGGTACAACTGAACTTAGTATATTTTTTACTACAATTTTTTTGTTGATCACACCTTAAAAACGCATCGTTTAAAAGCTAGTTACTATAGCATGTACAAGCCACAGCCAAGCTCTTTCGAAGGGAGCCAAAAACAAAAAAGTGCACTTCAAACCACCAAGCAAGCTAGTAAATACAAATGCTTTCGCTTGCAAGCAAAACTTGACGTAATACCAGAAAAAAGATAGCAAGAGAGCTTTGGGCTAGCTTCGGCCCAACCCAACCCAGCCAAACACTCTATTAAAGGGAAGGCAGGCCAGCTGCCTTAGCCAAGCCAGCTCGCTGCTTCATGCCCATCTCCCCTCTGCGCGGTCGCCACCACGCCCTCCCTGGTTGCCGCCTTCTGGCCACAGCCTCCAGCTTTGCTGCCTCGCCCCCGCATTGGGCACCCACTATGTGCCACTCATCGTCGCTCGCCGGTGTTGCACCCTCTAGCCAAGCCACTGCTCAACTGCATGCCGCCACCCCTATCCTATCTCATCACTTGCTCCCCGCCTTGCACTGCCTCTTACCTCTTGCAGCACCGAGCCCATCGGAGGAGGGGAGGAAGGAAGAAGAAGGGAAGGGGAGTGGCCAAGGGAAGGAGGAAAGAAAGAGGAGCTGGTCGAAGAGAGGGGACTAGAGGAAGAGTAGAAGGCAGAGAGGAAGGGGTAAGGGAGAAGGGCAGCGGCTGTAGCAGAAGGAGAAGGAGGAGAGAGGAGGAAGAAGAGAGAAGTCTAAGCCGACGCTAGGTCTGCCAGATCTGGCCAAGAATAGGAAGAAGGTGTCCTGATCTAGCTGTTCGTCGCAAGGGTAACACCTCAAATCCGTTTCCCGTGTTGGTTTATCGATTTTGTGGAGGTTAGGATGAGTTTTAGTGGGAGAGTGTATGAGCTTCGAGTTTAAGAATGATGTTGTTTCATATGTGTGCATGCATTGCTATGATGTATTGATATTAAATAATGTTTGTTCAGGTGGAGGTTCAGGAATGGTGCCATCCATGCATTGTCCATAAGGTTAAACATGCAAATATATGGTAAAATGGTAAATTGGGTTAATGGTTGCTACTGTATAAACTTGATGCAATATCTACCATATTTTATTTCTATATTTACTCTTGTTTTTATGTTAATTAAATGATTATGATAGCTAAGTGATGAAGAAAGAAAATGATACGACTTGTGTATTATATGAAATGCATGTTTATAGCATAAAAGAGATATATTTCGATGAACATGAAAGACTTATTTTTTATAGGCATGTCGGTCTGATCCTTCCCATCACAGTTGCACCTACCAAGGTACTAGCACCGATTCATCAATTTTATCAGCTTTGCTAACTTGTCCCCGGCCGGCCGAATGCAAATCAGGGGCCGCTCGGTTCGGCTGAAATAAGTTGGCTTATAGCTAAAATTGCTCTGTAATTGGTTGAAATTGTACTGTAACTGATAGTGACTTATTTGACGTAATTAAATTTAAAAAATTTAATATATATATATACATGAAGTAAGTTAGCCCATCACGTATAATGCAAACAAATACAACAAAAAAGAAATGACAAAAAAGCCCAAAAAAGAAAAAACTAGAAAAAGACGAAACCAAAGAATAGTAAACTAGAAGCCAGAAACCATAAGTTTAAGCCCAAACGAGCGGCCAGATCACATGTACCTCCTCACCTTCACTGCTTAAGAGAAACATAGGCTTCCCTCAAGTGGACGGGTGAAACCATTCGGTGGCGCTCAAGTTGACTTAAGCTTTGGATTGTTGGACCTTTTTTTTTTTTTTACTATTTGGTATTGTTTGATGTTTTTTGCACTATAACTGCTGTAAGATTTTTCAGCGTAATTAAATTTTAAAAATTTAAAAATAAAAAATAGGTTCTCTCATCACGGACAATACAAAGGAATATAAAAAAGAATAGACAAAAAAGCTAAAATTCATAAAAAGATGAAATTAAGAAGCTAAATGCTCAAGCCCAGTGAGCAGGAGGGGACAGATCAGAGGGAGAAGAAAGCGACGGATCTCTAACAGCATCTCCACACACAAAAACACAACAACAAAAACAGAAAAGTGCACTTCAGACCACCGAGCCAGCTAGTAAAGCCAGATGCTTTCGCTCTGCAAGCAAAACTTGAGCTTCCATCTGCACGCGTATCTGGAAGCGAACGAGCTCACTTACCTTCCCTTGATTCAAGGCTAGTGTCACTCTGATCACTCTACTCTGCCCTCTGTACTCGTCAGAAACAAGGGGCATAAATAATTGTGTATGTCTATACAACATTCGACTGTTTTTGAGGATAAAAACAGTCAGATTGATTTGAGGCGTTAGATCTCCATCCAATGGATCCACCCATACAACCCCCCCTAAAAAAATGATCCCCTAAAAAAAATGATCTAAAGCGTTGGATCTCCATCTAACGGCTTAAAATCTGACTGTTTTTGTTCTAAAAAATAGTCGAATGTTGTATAGACACTAAATAATTTCGATCACTGGTCGGCAGTAGCAGCACAAATCATCTTTGACTAGGCTCTCAACATGTTGCCATTGCTTAATTTGTGCCAAGTTTTGATACTATCACGACGATCCTTCTATTAGCTGCCGATGCAGGGGTCCTCACTTCGCATTGGGCCAGCTGAATCAAGACAGTGGAACGCTCACCTCATCCTACAGCACAAGTATGGCCACTATAATATGCTACCAACTCCTTGCCAGGCCAACATCCTGCCTACATCTGCGCCAGACACACGTGCACACATGCGATGACTATATATTACCATTCTCCTGCCAATCATATCAGCCAGTTGGTGTATCAGATTGTTTAGAACTGCAAACTGACAATCATTTCATATGCTTAATTATTTGACTGCCCAAGCAAATGGTGGCAACTGTTTTGTGCTCAAAGCAAAAGAATTCCAAAGCAGCGATTGGTGAATGATGGAACCTTGGCTTCCCCTTTCAACATGGGTCTCTCTTAATTGATGGTATTGTTGCAATGCAAAATTTAACAGTATCAGAATGTTGGCCACACAAACAAGATCGTGCAAAAATAAAAAGGTACCATCATGTGGGACAATTTCGTTTGGACCGGCTATATTGCTTCTCCTTTCTGCTCTTCTCCTGCCGATCCTTTTGCTCCTCCTATCAAAAAGGGTTGCTGGCTTGGTGCTAAATCAAGCAATTAAGCATATCACTTGTACTTTTCCTTCGATTTTATTGTTTGGCTGTTATGATTTATCAGCTCATAGCCAAAAGCAATCTTCAATCCACTTCTTAACGTCTCGACCGTGCAGTGACCTTTGTGTTGTCCTCACTAAAGAATTTGAATTAGTATCTATTTTTAAGAGGGAGTTAAACTATGGGCCTGTTCTTTTCGACCGAAACTAGTGTCTTTTGACTTTTGCTACAGTACTTAACTTTCAAACGGGATATTTTCTTAAGACGGGGTCTACAAGTTAATTGTAGTACACGTTAAAAACCTAACATCAGTATTAACCAAAATCACAAACGAGTATATATCTATCTGTAATCTCTATTGTAAACAGCTAAAATTAAAAAATCTCAGCCAAAAGCCATTAGCCGAACCAAACAGGCCTGTTGAGGGAGGACTATTGAGGGAGGGCGTTGCTACTTCATTGAGATATGAGGACTGTTGAGGGAGGGCGTTGCGCTACCTCGGGTAACGGACCACTCCGACCTAGCAACCCATGCTGAAGTACACTGTTACAACCTCAGCTTGATAAAGTCCAAGGATCAACCTTGGAGGGCTATTTCGGACGAGGTTCGCAGATCAACCCTGGCAAAGTTCACGGACGGACCGACCCTAGGTATTTGTAATTTCACTCATCTTCTCTCACTATAAATATGACCTCTTTGTAAGTGAGGAGGGTATTTGTAACTCTAGAGACTCATATGTAATACACTTATCCATCCATTTGTGTGTGGTTCTTCTTGTGTCCCTTTGCATCTTCGGTGTTCTTTGTATCCAATAGGGGGTGTATATAAATGTATTGTCCGATCTCGTATCAATGATAAAGACGTTGTCATGTACCATACCATGATAGCAAGTACTACTTGTTACAACAAACAAGGAAGTACAGCAAGCCGAACCTCTTCAGTAGTCTCAAATTAATTGCAAATTAAGTAGTATGCGTCAACAAAGCAACATACTACATACTTAACTCGCATAGGAAAAGTGCAAATAGGAAGAAGAAGAAGTATAATTTTCGAGGCTAGTAATTGATGTACACACCAGTGAGTGTTGTGCTCGTGTAAGAATTTGGCAATGTTCGGTGACGAGCAAAGCTGAGAAGGCACTGGAAAGACGTCCCAAGGGGAGATGCGATGCGCACAAACTCAGAGAGGCAACAAGCACTTTCTGAGGAGAGGAAATTCGCAAGCAGGTTACATTCGTGTAGAATGCTCCCAGGAGTTAACTTTAGCTTTCCATCAAGCAAAAGTGTTCCCACACTGAGCACCCTGTAGTGGCACATGCCAAAAAAATACCGGTTTCATCGTGAATACCTACCAAGTGAGCAAGCAAATTACTAGCATTCTTCAACTCGTAACAACTAGAGTTCCTTCCATCATCAATTTCTGGGGATCCAAAGCCAAAAGTAGAGGTACTGGATTCAAGAGCCTTGCTCAAGACTAAAGCACTCAACCATATCCCTAACTCTAGTTGGGCCCAACAAAAATGTTGGTTCCAGAGTTTCCCATATGTGTTTCTACGCTTTCTGGTGACCCACAGGTGGGGAGAAAAGAAGGGAAGACAAGGCATCATGGAAGCAAGCCATAGACACTACTTTAGCTCATCACATCACTCGTTAACATAACCAGATTCTTCTTTAACACTTACTTTTGTTAACTTGTAAAGTTTTGGTAACACTTAACACGATAAAATTTAATTAACCATACATAAGATTGAAGGGGTGTATATTGCCAATAATTAACACTGCACATAAACTTACGTTCAACAGAATGTACATATTTGAATTTGATAATTGAATTTGTTGTGATACATAGTGAGAGGGCTAGACTTCATAACACGGAACAAACTGCAAGAAGTAGAATTTAGTGTTAAGCCTGTATCCTTAGTATGAACCCGACAATTGCAGTTTTCTCTACGAGTAACTAGTGATGGCAATGGAACATTTGCAGAGGAAACCTGTATCAATGGCGGGAGGAACATTAGTATTCGCTCCATCAGGTTTTTGTCTGATTCTGATTGCATCATCACTTCATCAGTATTGCATCTGAAAGAAGAAAAAAGTAACAAGATAAAATGTCAGATTGACAGTTATAAGAAACATAATTCTAAACTAAAATTCCAGCAATTGAACCACTTTACTTCTTATCTTTGATACTTTAACTGGTGACATCTGGTTCCTCATCTGAAGGGCAAGAGTGAACTGGTAGATTTTCAGACGTTTCCAGCTTGCGTTGCTTGCTGCCATCAGCTGAGAACAGAATAAGAGTGTAAAAAGTTTCAGCATCCTAGCAAATGAAGTGGTTTCTACTAGCTGCCAGAATATCATAAGAATGTTAGCTCGGAAATCGTATCAAGACACCTGTATACGAAAAGAATGGAATTTCACAAGCATGGTGCACAATGTTTGTCAGCATTTTCCACATCGGAACAAAGTATTGTAGAATTTAACACTGGGAAAATCACAGATTTCAAAAATACAACTTTCTCACTGACATGTTGGCTGAATAAGAGTGTAAAAAGTTTCAGCATCCTAGCAAATGAAGTGGTTTCTACTAGCTGCCAGAATATCATAAGAATGTTTGCTCAGAAATCGTATCAAGACACCTGTATACGAAAAGAATGGTATTTCACAAGCATGATGCACAATGTTTGTCAGCATTTTCCACATCGGAACAAAGTATTGTAGAATTTAACACTGGGAAAATCACAGATTTCAAAAATACAACTTTCTCACTGACATGTTGGCCCCAACCCTGTTTTTCAGTGACAGAGAGTGGTATTTTTTTTCGGTACCACAGCTTACCCAATGCTATAAACAAAACATTTTCTTATACTTCTGTGGATACTAAAAATGACAGTTACTTCTGTCATAATTTCCTCCTACAGTACAGCTTTAAGGCCTGCTGGCATGAAATGCCCTGTCAGTAAATTGAAAGATGAATAACAGGTGCAACAGTAAAAAAAGAGATGTAACAAATTTGAAGAGATGCACTAGTTCTAGATGCATCGATATTTATAGGAATCAAATTTGAAAAAGTAACATACATCAGGTACTTCTGTATCATTGGACAAAGAAAGGGGTACAGGTGCCTGGAGGTAAGGGATTCGGGGAAAGATGGGAAAGATGCAAGTAATCAGGTACTTCTGCAGAATTAGTACATTTAGAGCTTTTGAGATCTTATTTTGCTTAAATGGGGTTACTCATATATGCAAAATAGAATTAACAAAAACATGTCATTTCACCCTGTCAGAACTAAGTGCTTCAGTATCATTGGACAAAGAAAGCGGTACATGTGCCAAAGGACTAACCGGCTTTTTGGTTCTTCTCAGCCTTTTTGAATTCTCGACCTTTCTTTCTACCATTATCCGATGGCTTGTTGTACAAATCCTTGTACTTATAAAGCAAATCCTTCTTTTCCTCTAATAGACCAAGCATTTCATATGCATCTTCAACTTTCCGTATAATATCTTTACTTGGAGGTTTACGACCACATGCTTCAAGTTCTTTGAAGAGCTAAGCCATCAGAAAAGGCAGGGACAGTTATTCCACATAAGTCGAATTATAATATGAAAATCTGTGAAAAGCTAAGATGTATTAGAAATTACCGATGACCCATCAACTACAGGTATAAGAACAAACAAGTACTCAGTGGAGAGTGGAAAAGTTTGAAGTCCATACCTTGACAAGCCTATCTAGCCTATTATTTCTGTAGTAAATAGCCAACATAAGACGGCAGAAACGCCAAGGAACTGAATGCAGGTCATGGGCTATTTTCTTCTGCCAAATTCTATGTGCTTCCTCAGCTCTATTATCCTTCTCAAGTGCACACACTAACTGCTCATATGTTCTGATCGTATTTCCTTGCCCTTTGCTCAACATCCATTTTATTACCTAAGTATGTGTTAGCCAAATTTTAATTCAGTGTACAAAAGAAAAAAATACAATTCAAACCAAGCAATTTACAATATACCATACTTGGACAATTCTATGCCACTGTTCCTCCTTTTCAAGAGCTAGAAGTGCTTGCTTTATTGAGGCCAGAGGAAAATCCTGCTCAAACGCAACCCAAGCATCAAGGGTACTGTAAACAACTTCTTTTGAATCCGTGAGGCCAAGGAGCTGCGATTTAGAAATTGCAGTAATTAGTTAATTTGTTGCACTGGGCAATAGTAGCTAGCTGCCAGCAATAAATAACGAACTGTTCTTAAGAATTTTCAAGAAGCACAGCTTATCCATACTGTATTCTACCTGGATGATAGCTATAATTTGTGCACCCAGCTAAATCCCAATAAAAATAGACCAAAGTGTCACTGTTATATTGATCTACAAGGAGTATAGTACAGCATTTGATGAGTCATTTCGTCATTGAAACCAAGAGATGGCTGGGCACAACCTACTTCCTATGAAAACAATTCAGCATATTTGAATAAGCTGCTAGCTTTTTTTTTTTTAAAAAAAGGGGAAACCAAGCTGCTAGTTGATTACAATATAAATACTTTACCTTCCATCATCAAGGAAATGGTGTGAGCTCATTACTTATATTGCAGGTGCAAGAAAAAAATCTGGTAAATAACAAATGAAATTGCACTCATGCTAGAAAATTTTGTCAATGCGTTTTTGTTGTTACTCATAATTCTTTTAAAGCCTTGTAAACATGTGACTAGGCACCCTCCAGCTAAGGTATAATTATCAGTGACACGCGACATAATCAAAGAGTAAACCAAACAATATGAAAACTATCTGTACATAACTACATACAGTGTCGATAAGAAATTTCCTTTTCTCTGTTGATGACAGGTTCTTTCCAATTGGCCCTTGTTTCAATTCCCTTGTGCTCTTTTGTATGCGATCAATGATTGCATCATTATCCTGTGAAGCAAAGTCAAATTCTTCAATTCTCCATATATCATAATTCTAGGGTTGTGAAGCTAAAAAAATCCACCAACCTCAACAATCATGATATAGACAAAAATGAGACCACAAAACTGTGAAGATAGGGAAAAAATGTATTGAATCAAAAGCACTTTGTCAAGCAACCAGGAAAATAGGCAAGGAACTGTGTCATGCTACCAGGCCTGTAGATCGTTTGTGAAAAGCAGATAATCCTCCCATAAGCATGAACAAAATAGGATAGGTCCAGTTTAGATATCAACTACACTATTTGACATGCTGAGATGAGCAACTAAAGAAATACCTTCAAAGTTCAAGGCTATCGAAATAGTGATCAGACATGCAATTCTGTGGAAATACCTTCAGGACTGTACTTGGCTTCAACTCCATTTGCTGATACTCTCGACGACCATTGGCAACTTTATTATCAGTAGAGAAACCTCTGGACTTGTGCTTGCTACACCAACCTGCCATAAGTTAAAACAGATTTATCAAAGGTGCAAATGGTTTAGAAGTGAAAGGAAGGGCAATTTCATAGGCAAAAGAAGAAGAAATGTCATACATGAATCAGAGGAGAGTAGCTCGATATGTGAACTCCAGACCCTGCACAATGTAGATAACAGTGGAAGAAAGAAGTAATATCAGATGTGACAAAAAAAGAGTTTAGCAAAAACTATCTTCTCAAGGAATCAGAAACAGTGAAGCAAGCAGAAAGAACACATATGCTATAAGCTCCTGATTTGTTCTCCAGATCAGAAAATGCAATGCTGCACCAAAATATAGGCACGTCTGATCAAGTGCTATTTTATTTACACCAGCAAGTGCTCGTCTTATTTTCAAGAAGCACAGCTATAATTTGTGCACCCAGGTAAATCCCAATAAAAATAGACCAAAGTGCCACTGTTATATTGATCTACAAGGAGCATGGTACAGCATTTGATGAGTCATTTCGTCATTGAAACCAAGAGATGCTTACTATGAAAACACAGCTGGTCTACAACCCATGGATCACTTTCGTACACAACTCTGTAACTCTTGATGTGCGAACTCTGAACACCTCGAATGCATAAAGTTTGACTGTAGGAGAGCGGTTCATTACAATAGTTGGTGCGCAAGCTAACCTTCAGGCTTGCTTAGTTTAACTACCTACCTAACAAAACTAATAGAACAACGAGCAGGGATGTCCAATGTCAAATAAGAATGAGCAAAGGGGGGGGGGGGGGGGGGGAAACATTCACCACAAACTCGGCATCAAGCTACATTTTTTTTGTGTGTCAACGAGGCCTCAAATATGCTACTGACGCCCGCACACCCATTGCACACTGCAGAGCTGAAGCATCAGGACCAGGACGAACAGCAAGTGGAAGCAGTAGAAGGCCCGAAAAGATGGGCATCAATCATCATGGCCAAGGGCGAAGCCAGCATTATGGCATTGGGGTCCTGTGACACCAATGTGGCCCAGTAGTGCATTGAGTAGCTCATGTATTTTTTGTAGGTGAACCCAATAACATAAATCAAGTGAACCTAGTCCAGGCCACAGCAGCTCTCATTACCCATCAGCCCAAGGCATGAAGCCATTTCTTCCAGCCGGCAGCCCAACGCATGAAGCCATTTCTTCCAGCTGACAGCCCAAGATCCCTAGTCCAGGCGTCCAGCGCATGCATCAGGCCATCAGTTGAGCTCCCTCTATCCCTCATCACTTGACCTAACCTGCTAACCAGCCCCGCCTCTGGTAGAAACTGGCGTTGCGGCGGCGGCGAGAAGCCAAGAAGCAGGCCGCAAGCCGATCGCCCGATCCCTTCCGTTTTTCTTCAGCTCTTGTTCTTCCGAAGTTCCAATCGCAGTATAGTTCCAAAATTCTGGACTGGGAGGTAGTTACCGAGGCCTAGTTCATCTTTTCTTGTTGTATGTTCTCTTTGGTAGTCAATAGCTTGCTTTTGATTTTTGATGGAATAATACTTCAAATTGGGCACTAGCCTAGCCTGGATTGGAGTTCATGTGTTAATTAATCAAAGTTAATTTTTTTTTGTGGCAACTGACTAAGAGATTATGGGTTGATGGTCTGATGGATAGTTAGGAACATGAAACAAAATAAATAGCATGGGTGCATGGGCGCTGCATACAAGTTCCAATTGGTTTGGCACTTGTTTTTTTTTACTCATGGTCCACAGGTCCAGTAGCCAACATTATCTATTTATCTTGCCAATTGCTATATAGGGTTAATAGTTAAGCATGTATATTTAAGTTGTCGCGCCTTTTTCTCGATTCTTCTAGGTAATGCGTAATGGAACGATTTTTGAAAAGAAAACTATCATCAGATATTGATGCGGGGACTTCACTGCCAAGAGAGATTAATTTAGATGAACTTCCTTATGATCTAGCTGATCGAAAAAGAATCGTACACTACAGTAGTAATCCGAAGAAACAAGATGAGATAAGGCGAAGATATTTAAGTAGAGGACCTAATTTGCTATGTGGAAAAGGACATGTTTTCTATTATTCAGAATGATGCTGTGATTGATCGCTTTATGAAGATGAAAACTCACAAAGCACAACTATAAAATGTGTCACTTCACATGTTCCGCTCAATGATATTCCTTTAGTCTATAAAATTTTCGTACTACCGTTGTCATTTTTGAATTATAACATGTGGTATTTATTCATTGCTTTCAGGAAGCTAGAATTGAAGCTGCGAAGTTTTCTTTTGGGACTTGGTATCTTTTCTCCTAAATTATGTAAATGAGTGGTTTCATGCCTTCACCCGAACTGGTATGTCTTACCTTTTGAATATAGAAAAACTATTATGTCTATGTATATTCAATTGTTTATGTAATCTTTTGGTGTGAGATATTCTAATTGTTACATAGCATGAATTGTACTCTACTAGTACTATAATTAGTTTATGCTCTAGTGGCCTAGTGACCCCAACGTCTAGTTTTTCTGGCTTCGCCCCTGATATTCATGGCGCTTAACACAAGTTGGGCGTTACGGACTAGTAAATGGAGCGAGACGACAACCAACCAAGCAAGCAGCAGCAAACAGGATTATTCGGAGAGAGAGAGAGAGAGAGAGAGAGAGAGAGAGAGGGTTTAGTAGGGGATTGGGGGAAGGGGAGGGGAGGGATCTCACGAGCAGACGGCGGCGAAATCGCAGGCGGCGAGGTTGGTGATCGGTAGGCCGTGAAGAGCGCGAAAGTATCGCCGGAGATGCCCTAGCATGGCGGCGGCGGCGCCGGGACGGGGAGGTCAGAACGATGCACGCAGGCTGGGCTCCCGAATTCCCACCCGGATGATGCATGTACTCATCGGCTTCGGATCCCGTGGGCCGTAGATAGAGCCCGCACCCACCCGGCCCATCTCATGCTTTGCATTATTCTTTTGAGGACCTTATATATATAGTTTCCTGCGCGTTCAACTGATGAACTGAATCAGCAATCTTGTTGCATTATTCTTTTCTTTCTTGCTTACACAGACTTGGTAAATTTAATTTTGTTTTTGGGAAAAAAACCCTCCGACTTATATTAATCGCCGTGTGTTTAGTTCCATGGAATACGAAGTATGTACTGATTGTCTCTTCCGGGCCATGGATGATGAATGGATGCAGCAGACCAGAGAGGAGTGGTCAAGGTTGGGCCATGGGGCGGATTCCGGTGGTCAGCCTTCTTACATGCGTGGCTCGAGCGTTCCTCGCCTGCGTAGCATCACCCTGTACCACTCCAGCACTGCGATCCATTCCATGTCCAGCACCTTGTAGCATCACCCAGAACCGCCGTAGAGCTGAACATTTGGCTTGAGGCTTGCGAGCCGGCTCGGCTCGTAACGAGCTCAAGCCGGCTCGGCTCGGGCTCGTGATTGATTCAAGGCAAGCCGAGCTCAGTGTTCAGCTCGTGAGAAAAACGAGCCGCTCGTTGGCTCGTGCGAGCTCGGTCGAGTCCCAGTCAGCCCAGTCCAATCCAGATGCCGCAGCGCAGTCGGCCCAGCGGCTTGGACTTAGTGACTCCGCCACGCCACGTTTGACGTCTCCCCCCTCCGTCTCTCGGCCGCGACCTCCCCCACCAACCGCTTGCTGCGACTGCCCGCCAGCCAACAGCAGCCGTAGCGACGCCTCACCTCCCCTCTCCCCGCGTCTCCCGCAGCGCTTCCATCCGGCTCGAGAGAAGCTTCTAGAAGGGGGCCATGGCGGAGGAGGAGTCGACGTCGATCTCGCTCAGCCAGGCGGTGGAGGCGATCGACCCCGAGGACCCGGCCAAGTCACCACCGCGACCCCCCCACCACCTCCACCCGCAAGGTCCGGATCTAACCCTGCCCGCCTTACCGCGCCGCGTGAGCCGCGGCTGCATTGGCCTAAGTGCGCGCCTGTGCTGCTCTCTTAGGCGCCCGCCGGCCGTTCGGTGCGCAGATTTGTGCTTCCCAGTAGGCGGATCTGTGTGGATTTGATCTCGTGTCAGCCCTTGCGCGTGTGGGGTGGTTGGCAACTTCGATGGAGCTCCGAGGGCTTTATCGATTTAGCTTTCGATCGGTCGGCAGCGGTGAGCCGTTTTGGCTCATTCGGGCTCGCGAGCCGGCTCGAGCCGCCAGTCGAGCCGAGCCTCTTGCCTAGCTCGTTTTGCAAACGAGCCGAATCGCAGCTTTGAGCGAGCTCGACCGAGCCTGACTCGGCTCGTTTCCAGTCCTAACCGCCGCCGAAGAGCACGCGTTGCCCACCGGTCGGCGAGGAGACGGACGGGCGCCCCGAGTTAGGCGAGCAGCTGGGTAAGCGTGGAGCCGCGCGCGCCAGCGCCGTGTGGACGGGCACAGGCGAGAACGCGATGTTGCTGTCCGCCGTACGGTGGTGCTCGTCGAGGCTGAGCGCGACGGCGCTCTTGTTTGCCATTACTTGCTCAGTAAAGAATTACACGGAATAGATGGATGTATATACCGCGCCGTAGCTAGCTCAGCTTGCACAAGCACTGACGACTTCTCGCCGTGCCGGCCTGCGCCCGTGAGATGATCAAATTAATCCTTGGTTGCTTCTCTTCTCTTATTTGGTTCCTGATTAGGACTGTGCATTCGGTTAATTCGGTAAAATCGGTTCGGTATATACGGTAAATACGGTATTGTTAGTTCGGTAGTATACGGTATTTTTGAAAATACGGTTCGGTATCGGTAAATCCCAATTTATTTCGGTACGGTATCGGTAAATACCATATTTACCAAAGTTAACGCAAATTGCAAACAATATAGTAATTAGTGAGACAAGTAGACTGGATGGCATGGCACAAAAAATTTCTAAACACTACAATACTACGGTGGCTATGCAGGAAAACGGAAGACTGCATGTAGCCATGCAATCGGCTGGTCTTACATGCTCTTTCACAACTAGAAAATAAGTTAACAAAACTGAAATGGCGATCCGCATGCCCACGCTACAAGCATACTCACTGCAAATCCAGACAAATTTTCATTAGCATGGGTCATGGCGTCAGAAATGATCAAAAGGAGGGGTCTGGATCTAGATTTCCTGAGGCAGATAGGCCAATATCATTGTTAATTTGGTGCCATGGAAAGATGATTAGGATGATGTTTACTGATAAACATTTTTATATATATGTATGTGGTGCATAATTCTCCGTCACGGTTGCTTGCGGTCCCTTCCTTTGAGAGCAGAGACCGGAATGCATGCCCTGGTTCATTCACTGCTATTCGGTTTTACGGTTTGTTCGGTTTTTTTCGGTTTTTCCCAAAAAAACCGAATACCAAAAAAACATAAAATACAAAAACCGAACCGAAAACCGGTCAAACTTAATTGACCGGTTCGGTTTAGTTTTTTCGGCTCGGTTTTTTCGGTTCGGTTGAGATGTGCACAGCCCTATTCCTGATACCAGGTGCAGGTTTATATAACTATGTGTGTGCTACATTTAAGAGTTTTTTTTTAAAAAAAACTTTGAAACATTTCATCACGGTTGATTCACTAATGGGGACGCCGGTCTTTCCCCTAGGCATCAAGCTAGCAATTTCTGACTTGAAATTTGCTAGTAAATCCCAACAAAAGTAAACTAACAAACCTAAAAATTACCTCTTTGATGGCTTCAATAAAGATTAAGCTAAAAAAAAGTCAGAAAAATAGATCGAAATTGAAGAGTAGACGGAACCAGTTAGGCTTTCTTCACAAATCAGATCAAATCAAGAAGTGAGGCTAGCCTAAAAGGAACATCTCATTACCATCTTGCAAACAAATCTGAGAAAAGAAAATCGAGGACAGCATGATCTGGAGGCCGGGCCATGCCTTGATCCCATTGATGCAATTTTTTAAAAACGAACCACCTCTTTTTTTTTCCTTCTGTCCACCGCTGCCTTCTCTCTCTCTTTTTTGGGAGTGCTTCTATGCTTCTTTCTTCTGTTCCTTCTTTGCTCTACATCTGAGCCATGGCCATGGCCGTGGGTGTCGGGTGGCGGCTCCGGTTGCTTTCTAGTGGTGGCGGCGTGGGATGAAGTGGACTGTAATACCTGGGCTGCAAAGCCCAGCCCAGCCCGATCCATAACCCTATAAAAGGGGGAGCCGGGTAGAGGAGAAAGCAAAAATCACTTTTGCTTCCTCCCCGTGCTCACCTGCTGCTGCTCCCCTCACGCGTGCTGCCGCTGGTGCCGCCGGTTCTCGACGTCTCCGCCCCCGTCCTGCGTCGCTGGTGCGCCACCGCCACCAAGCCGCTAGCCCGCCGGCGCCGCCGCTCCGTCAGCCGCACCTCGCCGCTCCTGCTCCTGCTCGCTGCCGCTTGCCGCCGCTCGCGCACGTGCCGCGCGTCGCTGCCGCCCGTGCGCCGCCGCTGCCGCGCGCCTCGCCGTCGCCCGGCCACTTGCGCGCGCTGCCGTGCCTCGCCGTCACCCCTCTAGCTGCCGCCGTCGCTGCTCCCTGGCTCCGTCGGTCGCGCGCCGAGCAAGGGGGAAAGGGGGAGGGCCGGGATTCGGTGGGGGAGAGGAGAGAGGGCGCGTCGGCCGGTTGGGAGGAAGAAGAGGAGGCGCGGGAGTGGGGGTGAGGGAGTGAGGAGAAGGCGCCAGCCGTGGAAGGGGATTAGAGGAGGAGGGAGGCTATCGGCGTGAAGAAGAAAAAAAAGGGCCAGGAGAGCTGGCCGGCCGAAAAAAAGGAAGAAAGAAAAGAAAAGGAGAGAGATAGAAGGAAGAGAGGAAAAGAAAGAAAGAGGAGAAGAAAAAAAGAAAGAGAGGAGAAAAAAAGAGGGGAAGTTAGACCCGCCGCCAGGTCTACCTGATCCGGACGAGAAAAAGGAGGCAGTGTCCCAATCTGATCGCTCGGGGCCAGGGTAACGCCTCGAAACCTTCTCCCTGTTTATTTGCCGAGTCAGACATTATTAATACCGATCATTATAATTGATGCATGTGATCAGTTATGTATCGTTTATTAATATGAATGCCTGAATGACGAAATTGGTACTGCCACCGTTGATCTGGTCAATCTGTGGCAGAAGAGGGAGAAGGAAAGCATAATTTGAGGTTAAACAGTATAACTGATTAAAGTGAGATTAAACGTGTAGAAATTGATCGGCGAGTATAAATAATGTGATCGCTCAATTTATAGACTGGTTAAGCATCGGGTCAATGAGAGGTTGCCCGGTGAGACAGGAGTGGGTTATGTCGATTGGACGTTAGAGCGATGTTATTTACTCGTAATTGAATGTATCGCATGAGTGATGATTGAGATGATTAATGCTTGTACAGGTGGCGGTTCGAGTCTGGTGCCGGCTGCGCACCGTCCGCCAGGTTAACAGGCAAGTGCATGGTAGAACAGTAAATTGTGGTGAATGGTTGATATTCGTGTTCCCATGCCATGGTTTACAGTATTTATGAGATGCATGATTATGTGCTAATCATACCTTGATGAGTAGTGTCATGATTAGATATTCACATTTGAAGCATATTGCATCATGCAATTGCATAAGAGCCAGGTCGGTGAGAAGGTCTTACGACTAGTCCGGAGTGCTCTTGAATAAGACCTACAGAGGTAGGCACTCCACGGGAGTGGAGGTTGAGACCTCGTATGAAAGAGGACGAGGCGAGTGGTCCATCGACGGGTGGACACTCCGCTATACCGGTATACGCTACAGTTACAGAGCATATAGATGCATTGCATGATATTGCATTGCATTACAGTGACAGAAGTGATACAGTTTACAGTTACAGTTGTAATTTACAGTTTACAGTTACAGTTGTGATTTACAGTTTACAGTTATAGAGTTGATTTACAGTTTACAGTCACAGAGTTGATTTACAGTTACAGAATTGAATTACAGTTTACAGACATAGACTTAATTTACAGTATACAGTTACAGACTTAGCCTACAGTTTGCAGACATAGAATGGGATTACAGCTTACAGTTCATGAAGTTGATCGAAATTGCTAAAGTGATGTTACTGTTTTATCGTGTGCTTGCTGATGTTAGATCTAGGTTTTCTTTAGGATCTCCTAGGTTAGATCTAGCGGGGTTCATCTCTAGTTCGGGTTCTTGAGAGATACCGAGAGGGAGAGAGGGGTACTAACCATCCGTGGTCTTGGCTGCGGGTGCAGAGGCGTCCGCCATGGAGTCGGTGGAGTCGGGAGTCGGCGTTGGTGAAGTCCGGTGGCGGCGCTGTCCAGGGGCGGCGTGGCAGTGGTGCTTCCCGTCACTGGCTGCGCCCCCTCGCTAGATCGGATTAGGGTTTTCGGTGGGGTGGCGCCAGCTCCGTTCAACCTCGTTAAAAGAGCCGCCGGCCCCCACCTTTATATATGGCGCAGTGTGACAGGGGCCCACCAACCATTAGGGTTGGGCGCCCCCGATCAGGGCGCGAGCTCAAGGCCCGGTAGGCCGTTGGGCCTACCGGGGTGGAGATCATCCTAACATTCTCCCCCTTGATCTCAACTTATATTCTGAACTCTATACTTATCACTCATTGTTTTTCTCATTCCTTCACAGATCAGTGCATAGAGCGTGCCTCATCGTCACAGTCTTATGCCATTAGATTCAACAGCCACAATGTACTTCTCTGTTTTGAAATGAACTCTCAACTGGGCCCTTATTGTCCAGGAATCATAGGCTTTCCCGTAAACCCATGCCGGCTAAATGTTCTCTGAACACATTGGGTGGTAAGCCTTTTGTGAGCGGATCCGCGAGCATCTTTTCTGTCCTTATATGCTCAAGACTGATTATATGATCCCGGACTTTATCTTTCACAACATAATACTTTATGTCAATGTGTTTGGCAGCACCACTTGACTTATTGTTGTGAGCATAACATACTGCTGGTTCATTATCGCAGTATAACTTTAGTGGCTTATGTATGTCATCTACCACTTTCAACCCGGGTATGAATTTCTTTAGCCAATTCACCTGCCCCGTGGCCTCATAACATGCTACAAACTCGGCATACATTGTGGATGATGTAGTGACGGTTTGTTTTGAGCTTTTCCACGATATAGCTCCTCCTGCGAGAGTGAATACATATCCGGATGTCGACTTTCTATCATCTCCCGCATAATCAGAATCTGTATACCCCACTATATGGAGTGAATCTGATCTTCTGTATGTCATCATGAGGCCTTTTGTTCCTTGCAAATAACGCAAGACTTTCTTTACTAATTTCCAATGTTCTATTCCAGGATTGCTCTGGAATCTGCCAAGTAACCCGGTGACAAACGCTAAGTCAGGGCGCGTACACACTTGAGCATACTGTAAGCTTCCGACAGCTGAAGCATATGGAACCACTTTCATTTGATCGATCTCATATTGGTTCCTGGGGCATTGAAATTCCCCATATCTGTCGCCCTTGACTATAGGAGCAGGTGAAGGCTTACAATTTTGCATACTATATTTCTTTAGAACCTTTTCTAAGTATGCCTTTTGAGATAAACCTAAAACCCCCTTAGTTCTATCTCGGTGAATCTCTATTCCCAGAACGAACGAAGCTTCACCAAGATCCTTCATATCAAAATTCGAGGACAAGAACTTCTTGGTCTCTTGTAATAGGCTAACATCACTACTAGCAAGTAAGATGTCATCCACATACAAGATTAGGAAAATGTATTTCCCATTCTTAAACTTTGCATACACGCAATTGTCCTCTACATTCTCCTTAAACCCAAAACTTCTTATTGTACTATCAAATTTCAAGTACCACTGCCTTGATGCTTGTTTTAATCCGTAAATGGATTTCTTCAGGCGGCATCCCATACGTTCTTTTCCTTCCACAACAAAACCTTTCGGTTGTGCCATGTAAACATTTTCCTCCAAATCCCCATTTAGGAACGCCATCTTTACATCCATCTGATGTAATTCTAAATCATAATGAGCTACAAGTGCCATTATTATTCTAAAAGAATCTTTACACGAGACTGGAGAAAATGTCTCATTGTAGTCTATGCCTTCTCTTTGCGTAAAGCCCTTTGCCACAAGTCGCGCTTTAAATCTTTCTATATTCCCTCTAGAGTCATGTTTTGTTTTGTAGACCCATTTGCAGCCTACTGTCTTGCCTCCTTTAGGAATAGTTTCTAAGTCCCAAACACCGTTGGTGCTCATTGACTTCATTTCATCCTGCATAGCTTCAAGCCACTTAGATGAATGAGCGCTTCTCATGGCTTCTTCAAAAGAGGTGGGATCACCCTCCATTTCAAATTCCTCAGTTTCATAGACTTCGTAATCATTAGGGATAGCTGATCTTCTGGCTCTTTGAGACCTTCTGAGTCCCTCGCCAGTTGACGCTTGTTCTGTGTGAGGCTGTTGTTGTTCTTCCTCTTGGGTGACAATGGGTTCTATGGGATCCTGAAGGACAGGTTCCTCATGTTCACTCATCGTTCCCACAGGAGAACTGACAACAGGTGCTGTCACTACAGTGTCTGGCACTGTTGGTGTAGCAACAACAGGTAGCGTGAAAAATGGTTCCTGAACCATCGGAGTGGGCACATGTACCCGCTTTTCCTCTAGGTTAATTTCTCGCGCTACTCTGCTCCCCCTGATCATCTCATCCTCCAAGAAGACAGCATGTCTTGTTTCTACAAACTTCGTATGTCTGTCAGGACAATAGAAGCGATAACCCTTCGATTTTTCTGGATAGCCAATAAAATGGCAGCTGACTGTCTTGGGATCTAGCTTCCCTATATTTGGGTTAAAAACTTTAGCCTCAGCAGGACAACCCCACACACGTAAATAGTTAAGTGAGGGTTCTCTTCCCGTCCACAACTCATACGGTGTTTTGGGTACCGACTTGCTTGGTACTCGATTAAGAATATGAATGGCGGTTTTTAACGCCTCCATCCATAAACTTATCGGTAGCGTGGAGTAACTTATCATACTTCTCACCATATCCATTAAGGTACGGTTGCGTCTTTCAGCCACTCCATTCTGCTGAGGTTCGCCCGGTGTAGAGTACTGGGCAACTATGCCATTTTCCTGTAAGAACCTTGCAAAAGGTCCAGGAACTTGGCCATACGGGGTGTGCCGACCGTAGTACTCCCCCCCACGGTCGGATCTTACTATCTTAATTTTTAAATTGTGCTGATTTTCTACTTCAGCCTTAAATATCTTAAATTTATCCAATGCTTCTGATCTTTCTTTAATTGGATAAATGTAGCCATAACGCGAATAGTCATCTGTGAATGTTATAAATGAATCATAACCATCCACACTTATCACAGGAAATGGACCACAGATATCTGTGTGAATAATTTCTAAAATTCCTGCGCTTCGTTTGGCGTCTTTCTTTATTTTCTTAACATATTTTCCTTTTATGCAATCAATACATTGTTCTAAATCTGAAAATTCTAATGGCGGAAGAAGTGTTTTCTTAATCAATCGTTCTATTCTCCCCCTCGAAATATGGCCTAAACGACAATGCCATAATTTCGACGATGCATCATGATTTATCTTCCGCTTTTTTCTTTCATTCATAGACGAAGAGGTATTCTCATTCTCAATGGTTACATGATTCACATTCTCAGAAAGTGATAATAAATAAAGCTTGTCTTGTCGGAAGGCAAGACCAACACATTTATTATTAAACACAAGTCTGCATTTGCCATCACCAAAATGGCAATCATAACCATCATCATCTAATTTCGACACACTTATTAAGTTTCTGCGCAAAGAGGGTACATAAAGAACGTCTGAAAGCCTAAGTACAAAACCATCATGAAATTCTAAAGAGAGATCTCCAATGGCCTCGACTTCGGCTTCAATTCCATTCGCAACTTTAATTGTTCTTTCTCCTCTTTGTAGGGTCCTCCTCGTATGGAATCCCTGTAATGAATTGGCAACATGAACAGTTGCACCTGAGTCAATCCACCAAGTAGATTTTTCATAACTTAAATACAAGGATTCATCTATAAATGTAATGACATCCTTACCATTCTTCAACAGATGCTTCAGGAACTCTGGGCAATCCCTCTGATAGTGCCCCGCCTTCTTCTTACAAAATTTACAGGTGTCTTTGTCTACTGTAAATTGGTTGGGCTTATGAAACTGGGGAACCTTTCCCTGTGACTTAGAAGAGGAGTTACTATCCCACTGAGGTTTCCCTTGTGGTTTGGCATTAAAGTTCTTTCTTTTGTTGTTCTTCACAAGGTTTGCAAAGTCACCCTGTGAGGTTTTAAGCCTCTCCTCTTCTTGCACACACATTGCAATGAGCTTTTCTATATCCCATTTGTCGGGCTGCATGTTGTAATTAACAACAAAAGTGTCAAATTCTTTTGGCAGAGAAGCAAAAATCAAATGGATTAGAAACTCATCCTTGAGCCCCATATCCATGGAATTTAGCTTAGCTGCCGTAGTGCTCATCTTTAATATGTGTTCTCTTATTCCACCACTAGAGTATCTTTCATTCACTAGTTTCTTAATCAGCGTGCTTGCTGTGGCCTTTGAAGACCCAGTAAACTGATTCTTCACTTTCTGTAGATACTCTGTGGCAGTGTCACAGTCTGGGATGGATCCCCTTATTGGATCTGCAATGGTGGCCTTAGCCACCATCAGGCACTTGCGATTCGAGATGTCCCATTTCTTTTTCTCAAGATCATATTTCATTCTGACTTCTGCATGATCACGCTTTCGGGCAGTGAAATCAGCATCAGTCTCATTTTCTGCCCTCACCGGGTCCTCTGGCTCAGTAGGACACGGAGAGGTGAGGGCTAAGTCATTCTCGGACAGCGCAAGTGCCAAATCATACTTTTCTCGCCAGACCCGATAATTGTTCCCATCAAGTGCCGGGATGTGCGAGATGTATGCCATTGGGTTGAGTCCTGAAACAGTATCAGAAAAATGAGGAAACATAATAATATAATAATTGCATGCCTTGATTTAACGTTGGTCAAAATTAAAACATGCAAAATTCTTGTACACTAATTCTACATCACCGTTGGGCAGAAGATAGAATTAATGCATACATTCATAAATAAATCAATTTATAATATTGCTATCATCAACTTTGGTCAGAAAATAGCAAAATTATAAACATGAACTGTAAATAAATGTAACTATTCCTCTAATTTTAATTTTCCCGTTGGTTCCAATTAAAATTAGAGAAAAACTTAAAAATTTCTGCTCTTCAAAATTAAATTCTCCCGTTGGTTCGAATTTAATGAGAAGATAATAAACTTTAGCTCGCAGCGGAAAAAAAATTCTGATTTCGGATCAAAATTGCACTGAAATTTGATCTCAAACTTAACAAAAAAACATCAAAAGAAATCTTCTGAAAAAAAATAAAACAGAAAATCCCTTTTACTGTGCAAACCGGCCATTTGGCCTGCTCGGCCTGGGCAGCTGCGGCCCACGGCGCACGGCGGCCTGGCCCGTACGGCCGAGCGCGCACGGCCTGCTTCGCGCACGAGCGGCCCACGGGGCCGCGCCACACGCGCGCGCGCGCCCGCGACCTCTTGCCGGCCCGCTCGGCTGTCCTCTCTGGCGCCGAGCGCACACGCCCACGCGCGCCGCACGCGCCCTTCACGCGCGTCTCACGCGCTCGCGCGGACGCCGCGCCTCCCCCGCGCCCGGCCACAACCTGGGCCTGGGCCGGGATTTCCCGATCCCTCCTGGGCTCAAAGCCGGTCCAACCATCGTCAGCCGTCCGAATTGATCCGACGGAGGAGCGAGCGGATCGGGAGAGCAAAAACCTCCCCGCGCCGGCCGGAGACCGAAACCCTAGCCGTTCTTCTCATTTCTCTCCCTCTCCTCTCTCTCAGCCGCCGCAGCAGCGAAGAAGCCGACGGGGCGCGGGGGGCCATCGGACAAGAGGAAGAGAGCGGCGGCGCCGCCGTGGGTCCCCTCGCCGGCGCGCGCGTCCGCCCGAGAGTGGGGCGCGCCGCCGTCGAGCGGTCCTTTGGCGGTACCCGACCCGGAGCTCGTGCTCGTGGCGACGAGCGGCTGTTCTTCCCGCGTGCCGGCAAGGCGGCGGCGGGGTTTTCTTCCGCCGGCGACGACGACGGCGGCCCCGGTAAGATCCGGTCTATTCTTTTCTAGGGTTAGGGTTCGGTTAGGGTTAGGGTTCTTCTTCCCTCTTTTCTTTCTTTCTTTTTCCCCATCTCAGATCTACGCCTAGGGGCTCTGATACCATTGTTAGATCTAGGTTTTCTTTAGGATCTCCTAGGTTAGATCTAGCGGGGTTCATCTCTAGTTCGGGTTCTTGAGAGATACCGAGAGGGAGAGAGGGGTACTAACCATCCGTGGTCTTGGCTGCGGGTGCAGAGGCGTCCGCCATGGAGTCGGTGGAGTCGGGAGTCGGCGTTGGTGAAGTCCGGTGGCGGCGCTGTCCAGGGGCGGCGTGGCAGTGGTGCTTCCCGTCACTGGCTGCGCCCCCTCGCTAGATCGGATTAGGGTTTTCGGTGGGGTGGCGCCAGCTCCGTTCAACCTCGTTAAAAGAGCCGCCGGCCCCCACCTTTATATATGGCGCAGTGTGACAGGGGCCCACCAACCATTAGGGTTGGGCGCCCCCGATCAGGGCGCGAGCTCAAGGCCCGGTAGGCCGTTGGGCCTACCGGGGTGGAGATCATCCTAACAGCTGAGTCTCCGGACTCACCCTTGGTTTGTCGTTGTTTTTAGGTGAAGAATGACGACATGCATGGAATGGGGATAGTCGTTTTGGCACTGCACATGTGAAATAACAGTTTAGACGTATACTGAGCTTGTATGGTGAATCTAGGGTTTAGTTTGCTAGCAATGGAACCCTAAGCTTGTTTATGTTATGGTTGTGCAATATAAAGTAGTTGGCTTTGCAATTATCTGAAATTTATCTGTCATTTGTCTCCTGTGGGTATTAAAACAAAATAGAGGTGCTGCCAAAAGTTGAATAGCAACACTTGTGAATTGGTAAGTGGATGGTGGTACCATCTTGGGCCCTGTGGAGGGCCGGGGTGTTACACGGACAAAGGGTAAGACGGTGGCGGCCGACAATGGTGTTGGAAGTGGCGGCGACGATGGTGTTAGTTGTGGGGGGGGGGGGGGGGGGTGAACTGCGGTGGATCGACCAAAATACCTGAGGTGAATGGTTGTGCACATGTGGAAGGATTTGCGGCAAAACTCCATAAAAGAGATCGAGCGAGTTATCTCCTCGCCGGAGTTGGAGAAGAAGACATGGGTGGCGACGCTCCGGTGCGTTTCAGCCAAAATTAAGAGAGGGCGGCGGAGAGGATCAACATGGGAATTATCCGAATCACGACAGTGGCAAGGATTGGTGGTAACAAGGTGGAGATTTGGCGGGGAGGTGCCTTCAAGCTCCATGTCGCTGCCACTGCCCTTGCTAGTGACCTGCACACAGCCATCGCCCAGTCCCCAAGCTCCACACTGCTGAGGTCACCGCCTCCCACGAGTTTCACGCCAAGGAAGAGAGATGGAGTGGATGGGAGGAAGAAGAGATAGCATAGGGTTTTTATTTTTTTAAAAAAAAAATTACTGCTTACATGTTTGTCGCACTACCATGTGTACGAGAAGTGTCCAATCGTGCGCGTTGTGACCAACAAATAAACCACTTAGTATACATTAGTGATTTAAACGTACATTTTGATAGTATAGTGACCTAGTTGATGTAATACAAGTTCAATGACCCATCATATATTTTACTTATTTTATAATCTCCAAGGGATGCCGTAGAAATGCTTCTTTTCATGGAACAATGCATATGGTTTTGTAAACTTCTGCCCTTTCAACTAAAATATGTCTAATCAAACTATTTCTTAAGTATTTAAGATCTAATATTTAATGTTTTAATTGAATTTGATCTAATGGCTACAATTTAAAGATAATATGGTGCAATTAAAAGATTGCTTTTATAAGCAATTTTAGACGTAAGGAGGATAATTTACATGACTACCACCCTTGGTCCATGGTTGCCACTACTCTACTCTTACCCTAATTGGGCAGCGCCGCTTGCCTTGCTCAAGGCTCGAGGCCATCGGCGCATAGATTCGACGCCACCTTGCTCTGGCCTCCATTGTGGCCGGCCCTGGCGGCCTACTGTAGATCCATCGAGACTGGTTGTCTGTCCCTGCCGCTGTCCTGCTATGTTGTCGTCACTGCACAAACTCTTCTTCACCTTGCTCCATCCCAACCTTGCATGATCCTAGTGGTGCCTTGCACGGTACATCCGGAAGCGAATTTGCTAGGGGAGACCCTTCTCATCCACCATCCATCTAATATGAGACCCACTAGATGGATGATGGATGAGGAGAGCCTCACGTGAGGCCCTCTCCCGTACACTTGTTTTCTGGTGCATCCCAAGTGACAATGAGTAGCCATGTGTAATTAAGTGGAGAAAGACGGCAATCAGACATAGGGAGAGGGCAAAAATTTTATTTTACATCTCTAAAAGGGCTACTTAGTGACGTCGGTGGTATTTTTTAATTTCCTGTGTTTACATGATTGCATTAGCTAGTCCTGTCCCTTTGCGATGGAATTTTCCACAATATGGACGTTTGCGATTGCACCAGCATAATTCTCTTATATAACATATATTTGGTATATATTTTACTCACTTTCTTGTTGAAATTTAATATAAGCATGGCAAAATTGGCCATGTGACGCCGTAAAATATTGTTTGTCCTATGACACCCCAAAATCCTGGTTTGCCTAGAAGACACTCTAGAGTTATCGCCACAGGTCTCCTAGTCTGATATATAGACCAGCAGTGAAACAGATTCTTGTTTGTTCGACTATAACTCATCAACCTAGTTACCATAGGGAACATATTCTATACATCTATCATTTAAATAATATCTCAATAAGCAGGAGAGAGAAGGTGAGCAAAATGTCTAAGTTTCCAGGTTGAATTTTGTTTGAAATCCGTGAGTTGAAAGTTTTGGAATCATTTGAAAAATTTTGAATAAAAAGTTTACCGAATCATTTGAAAGTTTTCTTGGCACGTGTCAAAAGTGTAGTGCGCGCCGCGAGGAGACCGCACGGTTTCATCCATGAGGGTGATTGTAAATTAGAAGCCCTCTTAGCATAAGTTTATTTAGAATTTTATTCTGAATTTTTGAGAATTTTCTAGAATTATTATGGATATTAGAAAGCCTTTTCCAATTTTCTAAATTATAAAAGTATTTATTTTGATTGGATGTTAATCACGACCTAAAAATAAATTTTTTGAATTCAAAATGCTTTGTTTGGAATCTCTTATTTTCGTCAGAATTTTTTGGAGTTAATCTAATATTTTTCCGGATTAAGAACGAAAGGGGCAATTTAGGCATATGTGAGATATTCACTCTCCAAAATACAGAAAAATATTGTTTTAATCGGTCTAGTGTGTTATGGATATTAACCACCATTCTGGAGCGTCTTCTAGCCAAAACATGATTTTTGGAGTGTCCCCAAGGAAATGCCAACAATTTACAATGTCTTGTGGCTAATTTTGCTTATAAGATAATATCTTATTTAAAAAAACAAGTCATATAAAATGATGGGCTTTGGGCCTAAGCTAGTTAGGCCGGGCCAAGTTCTGATTGTGCTTTAGAATCGGAGTAACAAACTGAGCTCGGGTCTGAAACTGGATTTTAGGATTCCTGGTAAATCTCTATTTTTGACTGAACCGTCTGGCAGAATTAAAGTATACGCTACAACATTGTCATGTTCACTTGTACAGGATAATCTAGCTAGGATTAATGTTGGTTTGGTAAGTGTGCTTTGAGGTCGAATACAACTAATAAAGTAAGAATTGAAATGGATTAACCCTTTTACACTGGTTCTCCGAAGAAATAAAATTTTTCTATCCTATGAATTCAGACTTCTTGGCTAGTGTCATGTTGAAGTACCTGACATTCATGTGTGTGATGTTTTCCTGGGGGAGAACTGGTTTATTGACTTCAGAAGATCATTTGGGGAGGAAGAACTGGTGGAATGGGAAGTGAAGGAGTTGATATAATTTCTTGGGCTTTAGAAACAAAGATGACTACTATGTTCAATCTCTGTACGTTCTATGAGCTTTGGAGGGGTTGTCAATGGCACTATACATGAATTGTGGAGATCAAAAATCCCATTGAAGATTAAAATCTTCATGTCGCAAATGCTCCAAGGCAAAATTCTTTCAGGAGAACAGCTGGCTAAACGAAAAGGTCCTGGTTCAGGTAACTGTAAGATTTCTGGAGTGTGGGAAGATGCTGACCACATTATGTTCAATTGTCATGTTGCTATCTATGTTTGGTCAAGTATTCAGGAGGCTGTGAATGCATGGGAGTTTTAGGCTGAAACAAAACCAAATTTTCAGAAAGAAATTTGATTTCTTGTTGGATTTGATTTCATTTGAATCTTAGCCTACGTTACTCGCATTTAAATAATCCTGAACAGTTGTGAGAGTAGTCTAACGACCCTAGAAATGAGGGCGTTACATATGCCTTCTTTCTGCTGCTGATTCCTTAAGTTGGCTTAGTAACCAGCCTGCAGGTGCAAGATATGCTGGACATTATGGACAGAAGTTCCACGTCCTACCTCGTACTCCACGGATGTGGCTCGCTCTTGAGACAAGTTGCGCGAAGGCTATGGCAAACTGGCTGCTGTTGATTCTTGATGAAATTATCTCTAAAGAACAGTCTGCGTTTGTGTTGTGCCAGGAAGGCTAATAACAGATAATGTGTTAGTGGCATACCAGTGCATGCACTCTATGGGAAGGAAGAAGGGAAAGAAGGGTTTCTGTGCACTAAAGTTGGATATGACGGAGGCCTATGATCGAGTTGAGTGGGAATATTTTCGTACTATTATGCTGTATTATCCCAAAATTGGTGGCCTGCTGAGTATTTCGTACTCACTATTGCTCAATTACTATTATTTAGTAAGTAAGAAGGAGAAAGGAAAGTTATGCTGTCATCTAAGGGCATTAACAAGACTAGAAGACGATGATGCCAGTAACTAGTCGTAAATCCCAGTTTATTGCTTGTGGGCACATCTTAAGAGTTTCACATGTGTGACGTTTCCATTTCCATTGCTGCTCTTTAATGGTTTTGATCTAATTGACCCATGTGTAAATCTACTATTATATTAGTTATGTTTTCACAAGATATGTATTTGATGTTTAGTAATATATATGTGAACAATATCTACTGATTTGGAATTGATAAAATCTGAGTCCAACATATGCACAAGCTGGATTCAATGAGATGTGAACGGATCTAGTGATGTGATGCATAACAACAGTCCAGTTTGCTGTGAGGTTGAATAGGTGGCTCCTTCCATCTTTTGTTGGTTCACGGTTTTGCGACATAGTGACACATATCTAGGGGTGAAAAGTGGATATAAATTATCGGTTTACCGTATTTGATAGGATGCGAATATGATATAGATTTTTCTATCCGATTAACAATTTCTATCATATTCGTATTTGTATTCGCATAAAAATATGGATGCGAATACGGTATAGACTTTTACTATCCGAAATGTTATTTTATCTGGACTATTCATATCTGTATTCGTATTCGATGAAGCAACATGCATATTTTATTACAATATGACTAAATAGCTGAATAAGTTTTTTTAATTGAATGTGAATTCATGTTTCTTTAAGTGAAGTAAATGAATTAGAATTATTAAGCATGATTGTACGAGGATAAATATCATTAATTCCTCCATACTACATAAGTTATGAGGATATCTGTATCTGATCGAATTGAGTAGATATTTGATTTGAATTTGTATCCGATATTTATCCGGTCCATATTCGTATCTAACATTTGTTCAATTCGTATTCGAATCCGAGAAAAAATATAGATACAAATATAATTTGAACACTATACGATCTTGAAAGACCGAAGATGGCAACAAGAGGAGGAGGGGGTGATGGTGCCTTGAAATTTTTTCCCTAAATATTCATAAATCCTTCACTTTAATAGCTACAGAGCTATGAAAATTAGAATTGAAGACCACCACAAAAACAAGCGATTAGAAACACTGAAAACCTAAGAAAAATCAGCGAAAACAAAACTACCGCAGTTAAATTTGTGGTACTACCACTTGCTACAGTAACTACGGTACTACCGCTACTATAACTGCGGAACTTCCACTTTTACAATAAAATAAGGATGGACAGTGTTTTCAGCACGGTTTCAAAATCCAAAATTGAGAGAAGTTTTGATCCGTCAATCCAAATGACATAAAAATTTACAGGGATCTACTCTAAGACGTCAGGAACCTATTCCAACAAACTATTATAAAAATCATGGTCAAAGTTGGGACGTTTTTTAGTTTGTTAGAAGATTACACTAAAACCGAGTCAAAACCCCAAACGGTGAATATAACTTGCTCGTGGGTAGATGATGGCCAAGATGGCTCTAGATGTATTCCCATATGTCATGGTAAGCTAGAACATCGAAGAATCCCAGCTAAAAACCCTCGGATCAAGAGATGAATCAAAGAGGTCAAAATCAAGCAAAATCGGATTTTCTGTAAATCTTGCTATCAAAGTGTCTAGATGGGTGGAGATATATTCCCAAGAATTATCTTTATCTCCTACACGTTCTTGGCACAACAAGATCACAAGAGAGAAATAAGAGAGATCAAAGCCAACCAAAAGTCAAGTACAGCAATAAAAAACAAGAGAGATACAATAGATGCAAAACAATTGATGTATTGCTTATTTGAGAAGGTAGGTTTTACAGTCACTCTATCTTGGAGGACAAAGAGCACACAAGACACTCACTCTCAAACCCTAACCCCAGAGATGAGAGCATAAGAGATAGGTTGGATGGTTGACCCTACATATCTCCATCCCAACCCCTTTTATAGGTGGACAACCAGCCACCTACACCACTTAATGGATTCTATCCACTATTACAATGGAGGAATCCGTTAACCCCATACACATGTATTTTACTCTTATAAGTTCACCTATGCATATTTTTCAAAGCACATAAGTGTGCATCTGCTAAACCCTTAGCCTTGATCCAACTAGCTCCACCTTCTTGACTTAAACCGCTCTCCAACGCATCGCTCATGCGCCGCAGTTTTGATCCAAGATGGTTTCCGGTATTTTGGTCAAACTACCAAAATACCCTTTTTTGACCCGGTCATCATCAATCACTGCGAACAATCGCCATGCTTGCTACATGTAGGTGCACCACTAGCCTGTCATGCGTCGCAAAGTCTCTCCCGTCCCGATTCCACCAAGCCATGGCTCACTTGACCCGTGCAAGCTACATGGCGCTATCCCACCGTTTGAACTCGCTTTTAACATTCCTGCCTTTCTCGTGTCACGCTTGAGCTCACTGTCTCATCCCACATCCTCGATCGTTCTGAGTCTTAACTCCTCCATGAGCCTAGCTCTAATCCTCGCCGTTGATCACGATTGATTGTAAACGACTCTGCACATACAAAGACAAAAAAAATCGTTTTCAGACACAAATTCTTCATAACTTGATCTATATCAGTTAAGACATATATTATACACAAACAACCCAGACGCCTACAGTACAAAATATGATGCGATATCTGAGCCCAAGGTGATGAAAGCACTAGCGTGCAGAGATGGAGTGAGATTGGCAAGGAAAATGGGCTTTGATTGTGTAGGACCAAAATGGCGACAGAGGGGGGTGAATGTCGATCTTTAAAAATCGCCCCCAACAAGTATCCTCACTTAAGCTTCTTCTCCAATAGCTATGGGAGCTATGAAGATAGAAAATAAGCCCTCACTGGAAATCACAGAGACAAGAAAAAACCAGATCCAGAAAGAAGCAATCAAGAAAAACAAATTCAGCGCAAGTCTGGCTGCAAGCGGTAGTACCGCTGTGACGAGCGGTAGTACCTCTGGGCGGTAGTACCGCTATGCCGAGCGGTAGTACCTCTTGCCGGAAACGTTCGGACTGTCCGAATGTTTCATCGCTGCCGATCGGACTGGTCCGAACAAAACCGGTAGTACCGCTAGGACGAGCGGTAGTACCTCTCGAGAAAAACAGCAAACAGGATTTTCGGGCAGCAGACCGAAACTTCGGATTTTTGGCTAAAAAGAGGGTTTGCTCTCAATCTCTTTGGTCCAAAGCCTTACTACAACGTACCAAATAGTAAGGGAACCCTGAGAAACAAGAGAATCAAACCAAAAAGCAAGAGTTTCAGATTATGGGTAAAAATCTGAAATTTTGCAAGACCCGAGCCAAAAATCAAATTGCTTCCCAACCTTTGATCCTATGGCCAAGAGATTTTGCAGATATGTTAGCAATAGCCATAGAACTCCTGAGACAAAAACTCAGGGCAATTCCTTAAGAGAATCAAGAATTCAACCAAACCCTAGAAAAGCTCTGAAGAACAGAGAAGCCTCAAAAATGAAATCTTGAGATTAAATGAAGTTTGCTCTTGGGAAACTTGACCAAATGATCTTGGAGAATCATCCCAACCTAGAGCAACCCATTTTGGGCCTTCTCAACAAGAAAAACACAAGAACTCAAAAACTCAAGAAATCAAGAAATGAGGCATCGAAGGGAAACAGAGAGCACGGGAGAAGAACTTCAAATTTCATTCCAACCATTCAAAGATTACAAGGGATACAAGGAACTACGTCCCCATACGCATGGACATTCGGAGGAATGATTACATGGATTCACTACTCAATCCCTCTCCTCATCCTCTCAATCCTCAAGAACACCAAGAGCTACACATGCATCTTGGGAGGAACACCAACACAGAGAGGTCTCAGAAACCCATCGAAGGGGACACAGAGGGAACACAACTCTGCCTCCACCAACAACTCTCAACAACTAAAGCCTAAAGCCAAAACAAACTCTAAAGCCTATTTTGACTAAAGGAAACCCTAAAATCCCTTCAAGTGTTCAAGTGGGCATGCAGCCCCTCCTCTCCTTTTATAGCCCATGGCTAACGGGTCTCCGCCCCGTTACGCCGGCTAAATGCAACGGAGCCCGCTCCCGCTTGTGCAGCCTTACGAATTTCCCGATTCGCCCCTCCTGCACCTTCCGGGAAGCTTCCGCGCTCCTTGTCTCGCACGCCTCGCAACCACCTCGAGTCCACGTTGTCTTCGACACCTCCTGACTGTTCTGACCTCAGCGCCACCTGCGCCTAGTCCAATCCTTCGTGTCTCACCACGACTCCGTCTCGACGTCCTGCAGCCACACAGACAAGAAACACATCAAATAACACCGCTCGATACATGAAAGCGTAAATGGTATAAACACACCATACTTACACATACTGAAGTCCAAACCTGTCAAAATATCAGAATATGCATCCTAACCCGTTTGACCAGGCATGACCAAATCCGACCGAGCTGGTCACACCATGCAACGACTCGACTCCGAACCACTCAAACCAAACTCGACTCTCATAAAGCGATGTCAATTACTCATCATACACATGGGATGACCTCCACATGGTCTCTCAGATTGGGTTGTACCGGCGACGGATTTACAAGAATTGCTTCGTGGGTGGATATCGCCTACATACTAGCAGAAGTCCGAGAGCTAATTAGGAGTTTTTTTGTTGTAATTTTCTTTTTCAATTCAAGCGGAAGGACATGAATAATAGTGCGCATTGTTGCACAAAATTTGCTTGTTATAGCCCAGGAAGTTCAAATTGGCGTTCTATAGGGGTGTTTGGTTGCCAGCCACAGTTTACCACGCCTAAGGTTAGGCAACTTTGATCAACTTTGGGAGCTGTTTGGTTGCAGCCACAGTTATGGTAAGATTCCCTTCCAGCAAACTAGGTCCCACGCGTCAATGACTCAAAAAAGTGTGGCAAGATTCCCTTAGGCTTGCTAAGGTGTGGCAAATAATTTGAGCACCTCAACTTAGGCAAGTGTGGTAATTTTTGTTGGCAAAGTGTGGCTAGCAACCAAACAGCCCCTATGTGCCCTTGGTTCCTTGCTCTTCCCCTCCAGAGGGATTGTTTTGTTTTGATCGAGTAATAAAGCCCTCGGTTCCCCTCAAAAAATTGAGGTTAGATTAAAATTGGCATATTTTGATTTAGTATCATCTTACTTATAGTTTAGAAGCAATTTTAGAATCAGACTAACGGGCTGAGCTTGAACGTAATTGAGTTTCATTCAAAAGCAACTCATTTTAATTTTGACAAAAAAACAAGTGTAATCAGAGCAGTTTTGAACTAAGCCCATGAGCAAGTAGCCCTGATCGTTTCGGCTTTGGCTTATGGCTTATTTTTCACTATTCCTAAATTTCGTCTTTTTCTGATTTTTTTTTGGATTTTTTGAGTTTTTTTACCGGTTCTTTTTTTCCCGTATTCGTTTGCATTACATGTGATGGGCTAACCCATTTTTTCTATTTTAAAATTTAATTATACCAAATAAGTCACCTTCAGCTATAATGTAATTTCAGCCAGCTACAGTGAAATAAGTCATAAGCCACAGCCTAACCGATCACCACCGCTAACCCTTTGCCAGCCCTCTTCCTCGCTAAAAAAATCAATTCCATAAGCGTTTTGAGAGTTTTTTGTACGGATAATCCATTTTTTATTCGAAATTACAGAAATATACCCGCGAGAATTTTTTTTACAAAAATAGGCTCAAGTCGCCCAATGGAAGGGCGACTGGAGCCTATCGCCCAACCAGAAGGCGATTCTGTTCCTGTCGCTCAATCATTGGGCGACTGCATCCAGTCGCCCTCCCATTGGGCGACTTTAATGCAGTCGCCCAACGGTTGAGCTAAAGGTATCAAACCTTCGCCAAAAATAGTGAAAATTGGTGGGGCTATTCTTCATACATCCAAAAGCCTTCAGAAAAAAAATTGAGCAATTTCGGCTACGAGATCAAAAGTTATAGCAGTTTCAATCGAGGCCGAAACGAATTTGAGTCCGTTTCCGACACACCTTCAGTAAAACGGGCATAACTTTTGCATACGATGTCCATTTTCGACGTTCTTGTACTCGTTGGAAAGATGACGACGAGCCCGATCCAAAGAAAATGACCAACTTGCGCCCGCGCCCTCCAAGACCCCGAAAATCGGCTATCTTTGGACCTAACCTGCGTCGCAAGTTTTTGGTTTCTGTTTTTGCATTTTCTCTTGGTCTTCCTTTGGAATTTGGATTTTGTTTCAACTGAAAAGTTCTAGATCTCATTGAAACCTTTCAAATGAGTATATAAACCGTCTATGGAGAACTCGTGTCTCTAGGCTAGGATTGGGTTGAGGAGGATCGACGGGCCCAGCGGTCAGATTATCATAGACGGTTCTACATATAAACCGTCTGTAATACTCTCTATCACAAGTTTTATATACCGATGCAATATAAACAACTAGTCTCAAAAAATAAAATAGCAAAGTTTTATATATGGCATATATATATACTCATTTGAAAGGTTTCAATGAGATCTACAACTTTTCAGTTGAAACAAAATCCAAATTCCAAAGGGAAGACCAAGAGAAAATGCAAAAACAGAAACCAAAAACTTGCGACGCAGGTTTAGGTCCAAAGATAGCCGATTTTTGGGGTCTTGGAGGGTGACGGGCGCAAGCGGGTCATTTTATTTGGATCGGGCTCGTTGTTAGCTTTCCAACGAGTACAAGAACGTTGAAAATGGACATCGTATACAAAAGTTATGCCCGTTTTACTGAAGGTGTGTCGGAAACGGACTCAAATTCGTTTCGGCCTCGATTGAAACTGCTATAACTTTTGATCCCGTGGCCTAAATTGCTCAAATTTTTTTCTGAAAGCTTTTGGATGTATGAAGAATAGCCCCACCAATTTTCACTATTTTTGGCGAAGGTTTGATACCTTTAGCTCAACCGTTGGGCGACTGCATTAAAGTCGCCCAATGGGAGGGCGACTGGATACAGTCGCCCAATGGTTGAGCGACAGGAACAGAATCGCCTTCTGGTTGGGCGATAGGCTCCAGTCGCCCTCCCATTGGGCGACTTGAGCCTATTTTTGTAAAAAAATTTCTCGCAGGTATATTTCTGTAATTTCGAATAAAAAATGGATTATCCGTACAAAAAATTCAGCGTTTTGACAGCTAGCCTGACCCTGTGCAAGTCTGTAAGAAGCATACAATGGGTTGATATATACGCAGATCGTTTCGGTTGGAAAAAAGGTACTGATTCGATCTGATGTAGTAGGATGGATCAGCTGTCCACCATATCGATATTTCATGATTGATAGCACCACTAAGCTTGCCGGTTCTTTTAGATTGCAACTTATGTTTTATAGCTTTCAGTCTTAGCATAGACGCTCATGCGAACGAATCAAAACCTTATAAGTTACTTCTAAAATTCTATCCCGATAAACCACATCAAAACGGTGACAAACAAATTATCCTATTTATTTATTTTAAAAAACCATAAATAATAAATCATAAACTTAAAAAAAAGACCATATACTCTCACCAAATGCATACAGCTCGCCTCGCGAGACAGCAAGATACATGCATGCATTTATCAGGACTTGTTTTCTCAGGCATAGCTTGGAAGGAGCAGAAAGAGAGAGAGAGAGAGAGAGAGAGAGAGGAACAAAAAAACTAGTATCCACGCGCTACACGAGGGGACCAACCAAACAATCGCGTTCCGCCTTCACGTGTATGTGTTCCGGTCGATCGGAATCGGAATCAGTACGGCCTCCATGTCCAAACAAACAATACACACCCATCAACTTTATCTAGTAAATTACTTAAATTGCACATACGCAGTTGCTTTTAAAAAGCGTAGTAGGAGCGTCTCTATGTGAACAACATTAAAGACCATGGAGATACATTGTTAAGTATATGTACAAGTTATGAGATATACTTAAGGATAAAAATGGATCAGATAGTATTTAAACTATATTTGTACTCATATTTTTTCTTAGATTCGAATACAAATTAAAAAAACGTCAGATACGAATACGGGTCAGACAAATGTCGTATACAAATTTGGATCGAATTATACTCAAAATTGGATCGAATTCAATTATTTTCAGATTTCAATAATTATTCGTGGCCTGTCCTATTTAAAACATGACACCAAATTGTTTTAACATTTTAAATTGATAAATAGCTGACTATAATATGTAATTACGCATTAAATGTTGAAAGCAATAAATGAATCATTCATTTTACATATTTATATAACACAACTTCTAAGAATAGTTTTATATCCAATGACATAATGAAGTTTAGCAAATTAACACTAGTTTATAGTAATGTGTATGCCCCTTTTTCTCTAGTTTATCATGTAATCATTGATTATTGGTGTCATTTTGCCACTAATCTTAACTAATTCTAGACATATCGTAAATAATTTGACTATAAACAAATCAAATTTGGGTAAAAAGAGCATATACAAAAGCTTTATTAGAGGATGTACCAAAATAAAAAAATAAAATGCCAAATTAGAGTCCACTGTGACGATGGGCTCATCGAGATAATCGAAATGCATATATAATATGCTCAATTAGGAGATCAAATGCAAAAGATATGATTAGGTAATTGCTGCTATTACATTTGCCGAATTCGGATATTCGACTCCGAATCTGGGCCAGTCCATCCAGATTTGCATCTGATAACCAAAATTTTGCCATTTTAACATCCGAATTTGGATCCGTTCTCTATTCAGATTTAGATATTAAGTATCCGGATCCGTTTTCACCCTACCTATATCTATATGTGCAGGGGAGGATATGGGCCTCGGGCTAGGTAGGCTATAGCCCAAAACCTAGAAAAATTTAAAGTGGTACTATTCTGATTTGGACCCAAAAAAGTTGAAGTGTTAGTGACCTAGCCCGAGATGGCACAACATAGCCCGAGGCGTCAACAGCCACAGCCCACAACCTAGCAATATCACACCCGGTCACAGGTGGGGGTTGCTAACCCAGCCTCCTAGTTCGCCTGACCCTGATTTGGCGATTCTAGGGCCTCCCTCCAAAGCCTCCGGCGGGCGGTGACCTCCCTCCACTCTACTCCTCTAGTGCCTTCGGTGGACCGGTGGCTTCCCTCCACTCTACTCCTCTAGGCTCTAGTGCTGCCTCCCTCTAGCGTCGGCTCCTGGCCTCCAGCGCCACTGGGTTTGGCGTCACCTCCTTCCCACGCCGCCTCCCTCCAGTGCCCACTCTCGACCTCTAGCGCCATTGGCGACGCCTCCCTCTAGCTCCGGTGTTGTCGCCTCACTCCAGCACCAGCACTGTCGCCTGCCTCCAGTTGTCTAGCGCCACTTCCCTCCAAGCTGTACGACAAGGTCGTTGACATCTTCATTGCCAAGGCCAGGGAGGCAACGACCGTAGGTGAGCATGAGGGGTTGATCTAGCCATCTGGGCCTCAGTTGGACTTGGTTCGACTGGTTTGTTCCCTGATTTGGGGGTTGATCTGTGATCTGTGTGTGACTTGTAGCCTTGTAGGTTGGGTATTTGGGTTGATTTGTAATCTGTGTTAGCAATTGTAGGTTGGGTACTTGGGTTGATCTATGATCTGTGTGTGGCTTGCAGGACTGGCAACTCCTGAGGGATTGGTTCTTGAGGTATTAGTATGAAGACGAGGCCCAGATTGCAGAAGGTGGTTGATCGGCTTGATGGTGGGTTCCTCTCTCGTCACAGGTATTTGTATGATACAAGTAGTTGAAATATTGAATGCTATCCCAATATGAATCGTGAATGAGAAAATGAATTAAAATATTGAATGCTATGCTGATATGAATTTTGAATGAGAAAATGAATTGATGAAGAAATATAAACTTCATGTTCTTCGTGTTTATTCATATACCTATTTGATTTACTCTCATATGTTGTCTTTGTAGGTTTTTGTTCTTGTACTACTATTGATGAAGAAATGGCTTACTAGGATGAGAGCAAATCTTCGTTATTTAGGTACTCAAATTGTGTATTTACTATGCTACATTGTTTATATTTTGCCACATTTTTTTATTAAATTTGGTGTTGAAGCATTGAACTAAATTTGTAATTGCGATGTACTTCTATTATGCCATGGTGTGGGTATAAAATCACATTTGTTCTATGACTGTTAACCTATTATAATTTAGCCCAAGGCACAATGAAATCCTAGATTCGCCATTGTGTATGTGGAGCCGATGTCCTTAATTCGGGTCATGGGTGTTGTTGAGTTACATTGATTTATATCTAGCTTTTTGGAATTTAGAAATGTCTAAGAGTTTTAGATGAATTTTAGTAGGATTAGAACTCCTACTCCTATTTGAATTAGGATTCATACTCTAAATTGGAGGACTAGGGGAGCTTATATAAACCATGTGGGTGACCATGGAGAAGAACCAAGTAACCAAGCAATTAAGCCTACTCATCCAAAGCAGAGAGCACACAAGATAATTAGATGCTAGGATATTTATTAGCACAAGATTTTTATATGGGGTAAGGATCCGAGGATCCTAAAAGATTAGAGAGGGTTGTGCATGAATGATAATCTCTTGTACTTTTTTCAGGTTCTACTTAAATATTTTGCTGTCGACTTCACCAAATTTTTTCTTTCATCGTGGTTGCTTCAACATCGTTATTTTGGTTATCTCTATGAGATTCATCTTCTTCGTTCTTGATACCGTGCATTCTTGTACCATATCTCACAAACTTTGTTCTGATCCGAGGGCTGCTATGCATAAGAAAGGGTATTAAAGTGTAATAAATGATAGCAGAGTCAAGGCTGGATTAATCTAATTTTAGAGAATGTCAATAAAGCATCAGGTGGCACAAAATCAAGATCAATGTCGACAATGTGGAATCAAGTTGAGAAATTTGACGATGGAGGAAATTTCAATGTGTGGCAATGTGTGATAAATGATGTCATTGTCCAACAAAGGCTAATCTATGCTCTTGAAGGGGACAAACTAGAAAATACGTCCACTGAAGATTGGAAAGTGATTGGTGGGGGGGGCAAAAGGCTGTTAGTACAATCTGTCTATATCTCTCCGATGAGATAAAGTACTCAGTGATCAAGAAGAATTCACTGAAGAAATTACGGAAGGACTTAAAAATTATATATGGTGAAGTTGCTGACAAATCGATGGGTGCTGAAGCGACACATGTACAGGTTACGCTTGGAGAAAGGTACATGGTTCATTGACTATCTCAATATCTTCAACAAGCTTATCACATAACTGATTAGTGTAGATGAAAAAATTAAGGAGAATGACAACGTCGTCATACTGGCATCATCTCTACCACCACCATAGTTGCAATTAGTGATGAATATTCATTCTCATCGAAAAAGACAATCTCAACTTCAATGAGGTAGTTCCGTATCTATTGGAAGCGGAGTCCTTGAATAGCAATCAAAATCTTCATCATGGATGGATATTTCATTCGGCTATTGCTTCCATATATTTTTGGCGAGGGAGATGTTTGACAAAGGATCTCTATGCCCGAATAATGGAACTATTCACTTAGCAAATTACATGGAATATGCAATTGCTAATATGGGAATAATTACATTGGACATGTATGATGGAGCACATCGCATATTTAATGGGAGTTTGGTATGTTCCTAGTTTAAAGAAGAATCTAATACCTGTGAGGTCATTTGAACTCGAAAGTTGTAAGGTATCACTTCGATGTGGACTCAAGCAAGTTACTTGCAAAGGGCAAATAATCATGAAAAGTATCTAAAGCAATAAAGGATACTGATTAAAGAGTGATCTTAAAGGTGGAGCCTAATGGGAGGTCTGATAAAAATCCTAGTCAGGACAAGGAAACTATGTCGTCAACGGTAGATCTCAGATCTTATCTGTAGTTACGTGCAGAACTGCAAAAACGGTTGCAAAATCTAGCAGACACAAAGGTGAAGGTGAAAACTATTGGAAGAAGAAAGATATGGTGGGAACAACCACGTGGTACCGGGGAGCGAGTGGAGCTTGGAGGTGGTACAAACCTATGGCATGGAAGACTATAGAAACAGGATGTGTGGTTAACCAAACTACACAACAAAGTAGCTCTCAAGTGGAGGGTTTGAGCAAGCTAGCCCAGACACAGACACTAATAGCACATTTCGACGATGTCCATAAGTCCCTGTGGTGAGGGTACTCCCAAAGGTGGGAGGAAAAAACAAAAACAAAAATAAAAAACAAAAAGGTGGAGCCAATTTGGAGTGAATTCTTGGAGGAGCACAATGACTTCAATAGATAAGAGTCAATGTGGAGATTGTTGAGTTAAGATGACTCATATCTAATCTTTTAGGATTTAAAAATGTATGGTATAAAGAGTCCTAAATGAGTCCTATTAGGATTACGATTCCTACTTTTATTTGGAATAAGATTATCGCTCTAAATTGGAGAGGGGCTAGGAAGGACTGTATAAACCATAGGGGAAACTATGGAAAAGAATCAAGCAACCAAGCAATCAAGCCTATTCTTCCAAAGCAGAGGGCACATAAGAGAATTAGATGCTAGGATATCCTACTAGATTCTTGTATAGGGTAAAGATCCAAGGGCCCTAAAAGATTCGAGAGGATTGTGAGTAAGTGATAATCTCTTGTACTCTTCTGTGGTTGTGCTTAAAAAATTTGTGGTTGGCTTCATCAAATCTTTTCTCTCTTGTTATGATTACTTCAATGTCGTTATTTTGGTTCTCCCTATAAGTTTCATTTTCTTCATTCTTGTAACATCCTAAAATTCTAGAGAATGCAAAAAATAAGAAAATTTTAAAAAATTGTGCATGCATTTAATTTCCTTGGTTTTTATTGGAGTTTATGTGCATTAGATGTAATTCAAATTGAATTCAAATAAAATTTATTCGTGGCACTGAAAATAAAATTCATCTCAAAAACTCATAAATATATTCATGGTAATGGAAATAAAAATTTTAACATTTTTGGGCATGTTCAAAAAATTTATTCAAATCAAATAGTGTTCTTTAATTAAAATAGAGACCTTCCAAGATTTGTTTGAGAAAAATCCAGAGAAGATAAAATTTTGAAACTTTTACTCGATAATCTTCACTTTGTTAGGAGCATCCACAAAAAATTTTATAATATTTGGTGCTTATCTGGTGCCTAAAAATTTCCTAAACTCTCAGCCACCTCACCCCTTTCCTTTTTCACACTCCCATGTGGGGCCCACTCAACATGAGGCCTCTTCCACCTCCAACTTGCAAAGAAACCATGGCTGTGCACAAGCCCTTGGTTTTGGATGTCCTGCCCATTGTTTGGATGCCATGCCCATTAATTCTCCACTCCACTGACATCCCTGTTCCATCTAGTCCCATCTCCACCCCCCTTATCTCCCTTTTCATCTTGGAACACGCTAAAATGGCAGCAAAGCTACTATTGCTGCCTACTGTTTATAGCTTGCACGCCCCTGGTTTCCCCCTCCATTCCCCAGATTTCCTCAAACTATTTAAAGAAACCAACCACGCCACTTTGTGTTCCATCCTCCCCTCTATAATTTGCTCAAATTTCAACTCAAGAGCTTCTTTATCTTGACCGGAACACGCGTGTCTTTCCCAACGCTTGTGAGCACACCCGTTGTAGCCGCCATAAAGACATTACCATTCCTGCTCTGTCGGTGAGTCTTTTGGTCGAGACATTCACATTAAATTGTATTCTTAGCCTTAAGGATCAAAAACTCTCTATTTATTTTGAGTTTCATCCAGCGTATCTCCGGGAACATTACTCTTCCCCAACTCTGACCGAAAACCAGCCACCTACATTGCTATTGTTGCCATCCTTCACACAACACATCTCTCTTCAATTCCTCTCTGCTATAGCACCCCCTTGGACTCCTCTACCTCCACCAAGGGTTGGCTTGAAGCTTCATCCACCGAGGAACTCCCTCCACATGCACCCACCATTGCCACCTCCGGAGCTCCATGGACAGCTCACATCGGCCCTCCTCCAACTCCTCTAAGTGATCTGATGAGTTCCCCTTGGCCCATGGATGCTTTCCCACCCCACTCCTCCCTTTCCTTTCTGACAAGCTGGGCCATATTTGCCCTATTCGGCCTTCATCTTTCTCCATCGTCATGAGAGCGCCACAAGCTGCAAGAAAGCGAGCCGCCGCCACCATTGAGACCGTTGTCTCCCAAGCAACCTATTTTTGTACTTCTCGTTGCCTCCTCGGCCTTCCTGTTCCATTGGCCAAAGCTTCATAGTGAGCAACAATGGTGACTATTCTATGTCTCTCTCTCCTCCCTCCAGTTAAGCAAAGAAGAAGGCAATGCATGTGTATGAGTATGACATATGGGCCTTGCTTGTAAGACTTAAGTAAAGACTCATTCAATAGAAGTGCATGGATTGTAGGATCCATTAGTAAGCAAAAGACTTTGAAATTCGAGAATGGAAAAAGATTTGACACATGGGGCACACGGCCAAACAGTGGAAGCTTACCTTTTTTTAGGATTTTTCAAACCCAGATAAATTCAGATGCTTGTAACTTTTGTATACGAACTCCAAATTTAGCAATTTTTATCTGAAATTTCCTAAAATCATGCTCTTTCTGAATATGCAAAAATATTTAAATTTTGCCTATGTTGGAATTTATTTGGCTCTTATTTGTATTCGTTATATTTTATCAAATAGATATTGCCGCGTCGGACAATTTCGAAAACGCATCCGAATCATTCTTTGAGCAACAAGACCAAGGCAAGTACCCTCTTTGACTATGTTGATCCTACTATCTCAATTATTATATGTTATTTACAAAATTTATTATTCATGCGACTATATTTCATTGAAATTGCTATATTATGTGCAACAGTAATTATGTCTGCTTATATACATTGAACCATCTTGGAAATTGATATCTTTGCTGTTGTAACCCTTAGGACATAATTTAGACAGTAGCTAATATCATCTTGGGTATATTACATTGAGTATATGGTCTAGATGTTTAGTCACGCACTAGTTTTCATTAAGTTTGAACTTTCGGAAAAACTTGCATGTGGGCATTGATGGTTTCAAAAATATTGGACTAGAGGAGGAACCTCTATTAATTTGTTATAAAATAAAAGAAAATTCTAGTTTTTAGATGTGGGTGAGTTATATGATAAACTGTCAAATGTGAGAAGAAATCTCGCATATAGATAGGAGGGATTCTCGCCTGAGTCAATTAAGCATCGAACGCTATTGTCGCACATGTAAGTCTAATAATACAACCACATATCCTATATGGACTCTGGTTTCAGCTGATTAAATTGTTTAGATCTAGCCTTAAATTTTCGTCGACATAGGTGAACTGAGGGCATTCCAGCTAGGTTTACTCGTAGGGGCTCCCTTCACCAAGGTGTTAAGACTAAAGTTTGCTAATACAATGATGAATGCTCACTTAGGGGAAAGGCACACCTAAGAGCAACTCCAGCAGGGCCCCTACTTGAGCCCTCATCCTACTTTTGAGGGCCGAGGGGCAAAAAGCTCACTCCAGCAGGGCCCCTACTTGAGCCCTCAAAAGTAGGGGGCCCTCAAATCTCCCCCTTGAGCCCTCATTCCTGGGGGGTCTGGAGGGAGCCCCTACTTTTGAGGGCTCAAGTAGGGGCCCTGCTGGAGTGAGTTTTTTGCCCCTCGGCCCTCAAAAGTAGGATGAGGATGAGGGTGGGTCCTATGTGTCATCCCCTCTAAGAATGAATTTGAGGGTCCTGTTTTGAGGGCTCCTGCTGGAGTGTAGCCCAAAAAACAGAGCCCTCAAAAGTAGAGAGAGCCCTCAAATAAAAAGTAGGGGCCCTGTTTTGAGGGCTACTGCTGGAGTTGCTCTAAGTGAGTGTCTGTCATTCAGCTCATTTGGGAAAAGGACATGCCCAAGTGAGGGCTTGTCCATTCATCAGGCGGGTGCAAGGTTAGGACTAGATGACCTAAAAGCTATATGATAATCACTCTCATCACATGCCAAAGAAAACATGAACCTGTCGACAGTATATTTGATTATCTCATGTGGGTAAAGTTATACAATCTTTTGAGAGTGTTAAAAACTACTTAAATAGCCATACTCATGGTCATGAGCATACTTGGATGCATCCACAATGGGTATAATTTTTATTTTCAGAATTGTTTCACTAAACATAATCGGGTGGCATGTACACGTCTTTCATGTCCATGCCCATAGGCAGGAATTGTGCAATGTTCATAGCCAAGGAAGGCTACGAATGGATATGATTTATTGTTATTAAAGTTATATAAATATTATTTCATTACATATCAAATGCTCTTTACAATTCCGTTGCAAGTTACTACTTATCAATATTGCAAATGAAACTTGTTTTATACTGAAACTAACTTAGCATAGATGCCCATTCTTTGTTACCCTTGCCCCTTGCGCGCGCACACACACAGATATATATATATATATATATATATATATATATATATATATATATATATATATATATATATATATATATATATATATATATATATATATATATATATATATATATATATATATATATTACTTAAGGCACCTGGGTGCCTAGGCACTCACATCAAGAAATATCCGATACATGTGTATGATTGATAATTTTTTTTGAAGTTTGGGTATGAAAATATTTTATACCCTTGATATATTTATGGTAAGTGAGTTTTGAACTCAGCTCAAACTAGTTTGAACTACTTTTAAATTTGATACAACTACAGTGAGTATATATCATGAAATTAGCTCCAACTAATTAAATTGAAGTTGAATTTAGTTTTTTTAGTTTGATATCTCAAATATATTTTTTAATGGGTATGTAAAGATACCCACGTCAAATATCACAAATCTCGAAGCATATTAACCGATATTAATATGGGTACCTAGGCATATATATAATGAGGCTGATCTAAGGTTGAAAATAACTATGCTAAGTTATTCGTGCTTGCTTACATTCTTTGTTAGCCTCATTCTTTGTGCTTGCAGGCTTAGCACGTGTTACGTTTTGATACCTTTTTTATGTGTAGCAACCTTAGATCGGGTTAGAGTATACACGCATAAAAAATGGTACCAGAGTTGCAGATCTAATGCAACAAAAAAGTATATATGAAGCATTATGCTGCTTGCTTACACTATGTAGCTTGAACATAGCGGATTAATCCATGAAGGACGAGATGGGAGACAGGAACCAAACTTACACGCACTCCACTCGTTAATTCCATTCCATGGATGGAATCAGATCGTGCAGCCGCAAGGATCAACTCATGTGCACCATCCGTTAATTGTTGCCTGCCATACATTCTTACGCAGCAATCACTTGATCAGGAATGCGCATCTAGCTACAGAGTTCAAACAAATCTCACTATCTAAATCAAAGAAAAAGAGCATCCATGCGTTACACAAGGAGACTGTGAATGACTCCTGTTTCTCTGTAGCCTCGATTCTCGTCGTGAATCACGATTGACTCTAAATGACTCTGCATACGCAAAAACAAACAAATCATTTCCCACACAAGTTCTTCATAACTTAACCTATATTAGTCAAAACATGTTTTATGCAACATTAATGTACTGACCTAGATCAACCTAACTTACTCTATAACTCAAATTTTCTTTTTACTTCGGCCGGTACTACTGTCCCTCATAAGCCGGTACTACAACAACTCGCAACTGAATGTCTCTGGAAAATAACTACAGTTAAGTAAAATTCGGAACTACCACTCAGTGGTATGACTGACACCACACTTCGGTACTACCACACAGAGGTATGACCGGCACCACGCTGTGGTACTACCGCATAGCGGTATGACCGACATCACACTGACGATCATACCGTTTTTCCAAAAAAAAAAACTCAGAAAATGATTCAGACAAAATGCAATCTTTGCAGAATCAAACAACCACTTTATAAAACTTGTAATGGTTTATCATAACATTATTCTGAATCTTCTCACATGATTCTTCATGGGCAGATTTGAATTCCTTTGATAGTGCCACTCACTTCAGCCGCATGCAGTAGAGAAGAAAACCTTCCACACATAAGAGAAACAAGAACCCTTCCACACATAAGAGAAACAAGTATGGTAAAAATGGGTCACCTTGCCTCATGCCTCTTTTAGGGACAATGGTATCAGTAGGCACTTCATTTACCTTAAACCGATTGAAAACTGATGAAGTTTCACATACTGCAATCGTCCCTACCATTAGTGCAACACTGATTGAACCCTGATGAAGTTAGCTCAGAACTAATTTGCTTTGGCAAAGTATGAAACATGTACACATGTTTTTATTCTCCAGTTACTGAAAATGATCGGCACTTCACCTGCTCGCGCAGAGATCCTGAATTCATGTCCAGGATCTGTTTCCTTTTTTCTAATTCGGAGCTCTACTCCCACGTGGAATATGCAATGGCGATCGTTACATCTCTCTTTCCTGATCCATCTGTTCTTGCTGTCGGATGCGTGGTGCGCGATCTGCCTTTGGATTAAAAGAACACACCGTCCCATTCCGATGCTGGTGCGATCAGATTTCCTTAATTTATATTTTGGGAAAGTAACATATATAAACAAGAATTAACGTGCTACGCATTGCATGGCAATTGGCACGGAGACAGATGGAATCAACGCGTTTCACGCTAGGCGCCTCAAAAGAGGAACAAGACAAAGAGTGCATATATATGTACAACAAGTGGATTGGGTTAACTGTTGCTCGCCATGTAATCTTGTGTAGCAATCACTACTCCATCAGGAATACGCATCTAGCCACAGAGCTCGAACGAAACTCACTGTCTAATTCGAAGAAGAAGAGCATGAGCATCCAGCCATCCGCGCGTTACACATGGAGACCGCGAATGGTTCCTGTTTCACTATCTAATTCGAAGAAAAAGAGCACGCGCATCAGGTCTATGTACCCGCGTTGCACGGATGAATTTTTGTGAAAAGCGAACGATAGTTTTCTAAAAAAGATGTTTAAGTAGGATGGAGTTTTCATCTATCTCCATCCGAACCACATAATCTAGATCGAATGGCTCATGTCGTTATTAGCATCTTAGCACTGAAATAGCCAATAGTACTAAATATATTACGTGTGTGTATATATATTTTGAAGAAAAAGAGCATGTGCATCCAGTCCACCCATGAATGCAGGGATGGGTTTTTGTGAAAAGCGCAGGAAATTTTTTATAAAAACGTTTAAGTAGGATGGAGTTTTCACCCATCTCCATCCGAACCACACAATCTAGATCGGACGGTCCATGTCATCATTAGCACTGAAATAGCCACTAGCACTAGACATGTTGTGAGATATACACACACATATAGAAAAAAAAATACATTTTACTCTTACGTGTAGTTACTCTTACCTATGATATACCACATAAATGAACTTAACAAACTTCTAATATCATCCACATGAAAAAAATTTACAAGGAACACATAATTTTTAGCATATTTTGCTAATATCTCCGCGTTTGTACGTAGCCTTGACTTGGAAGTTTGGACTGTTAAGTTAGGAGCAAACCATAGGTGAGGTGCTGAAGTGAGAAAACTGTCCCCCCCCCCCCCCCCCCCCCCTCTCAGACTCTTTAAAACCCACCCTTACACAAGTCCACTAGAGCACTAGGCACTAGTGCTTCCTAGCTCCCCCTGTGCCGGCGACTTGAACTCGCACTGCACTCTTCAGGCAGCTTGAAATGGCTCACGTCGTCGGCATCGCGGTGCTTCTCCTCCTAGCCTCGTCGTACCCCGGCGCGGTGCTTGGCCGGAAGGCCCGCATTGTCGAGGAGCTGGCCCCGGAGAATTGGCCGGCGGGGCCGGGAAAGTACGCCGTGATCTTCGACGCCGGCAGCACGGGGACCCGGGTGCACGTCTTCAGGTTCGACAAGAAGATGGACCTCGTCAAGATCGGCGACGACATCGAGGTTTTCGCTAAGGTACGCACGTATTCATCCATCAGTTGAATGACTACGCATGGCAGCATGGATGTTTCACTCAATATCTAAGAAAGGATACGTCGCATTTTTAACCATTAGATCAATCTGCTACAACAATTAGACACATCCACATCTAAATCTAATCTAAAGGTGTAGAAACGTTGCCTTAAGAGTTTAAAAAATCAGACAATTTTTAGGACTAATAAATCAGACAACATTGAAATAGCAAACCGCTTGGTTTAATCAGTGACCGCGTGCCCATCTGGACTCTTGATGAGGATCAAAACGAAACAATTAATAAAACACAAGATAAATAACCCGTGCCACAATCTGATAAACAGATGCAACCCGCGGCTGTACGTAAGCCTTCCGTCCTGTGAACACCATAGCACACGGTAAGGAACAGTGAACCATAAGGATTCAGCACCCAGCCCAAAAACGACGGCCTCTTGATCTGCTAAGCAAAACAAAACCCAAACTTGGAAACACAATCCAACGACTAACACAGCGTTGAAACATATTCAACATAAATCTTATTTTATTAAAATTGTAATTTTGAGTACAACGGTACAAACAGATCGCAGATCAGACATTTGATTTAATAGAAATTACAATTCTACATTTTAAACCTATTCTACGTTTGGTTAAAGAGATATTGTAATTTCGAACACAATATAATAAACTTTTTACAGTTAAACTCTACCAGTAACATGGGATCATACCGCTTCAGTTACAACCGGAGCGTAGAATAACTTATTCTACTATTAGGCGCAGGATATAGCACGTACTCGCGTGTGTGCTGATGTACACATAACACCTAGGCGCAGTATATACACACAAAATTAAGAAAGCAACGATTCAGCTGTTCCAGCTACCATGCATGTATATCGTACGTGTCCTCTGATCTGCTTTGCTTTGCGCTCTAGCTTGTATTGTACATATATACGTATGAACATCCATGTGTTGTCGGTGCAGGTAAACCCCGGCCTGAGCTCATACGCTGGACACCCCCAGGAGGCTGCAAAGTCCATAGTTCCTCTGCTTGAGAAGGCCAAGAGCGTTGTCCCTCTGTGGCTTAGGAAAAGGACTCCCATTAAACTAGGGGTACGTCAATAATTTTAATTTGCCCTAAATATATAACTGCATCCCTCCCAAGCAAATTGCAACTTGCTTAAAAGAAACCATATATACTGTAGTTACCAGTGACAAGACATATGCAGATGATCCAAGAAAAAGGTTCTCATGGAAACAAATGGCCTTAAAGCTAGCACCATACGTCCATACCTCTTGGTCGTACCATCAAACCTATGCTTTTTTTTTTTGACTCCCAATCAAATTTGCAGGCAACCGCTGGACTAAGGCTTATTGGAGATAAGCAAGCAGAGCAAATTCTTGAAGCGGTAGTTTCATCTTAGTCTTCTACTATTGCTATTGACAGAGTCATAGTGATACATGAAGGACAAAAGGCCACTTGCTGATCTAACTGATTCTTAATACAGGTCAGGGATGTTGTCCACACTAAGAGCAAATTCCAGTACAACCCCAAGTGGATCAATGTTCTTGAGGGATCTCAAGAAGGCTCTTACCTATGGGTACGACCTTAATTACTAGCTAGTCCCATGCAGCAACAATTCATCTCTACGTACACGCGCCCAACTATCTATCTATCTCAAATGACCATGTACCTAATTTGTTTTGCAACTTTCTAATATGTGTATGACATGAGATGCACGCAGGTTGCTCTGAACTATCTGTTGGATAAATTGGGAGGAGACTACTCCCAGACGGTAGGTGTGATTGATCTTGGAGGTGGATCCGTGCAAATGTCGTATGCAGTCTCTGCAAATGCTGCTGCTAACGCTCCAGCAGTGCCTGATGGGAAGGATCCTTACATTACAAAAGAGTATCTTAAAGGAAGGGATTACAACGTCTACGCTCACAGGTTTAACCCTTCCGTGCCACTGCCACTTATTTTACACCTTAGTCCTGTATATTACAAGCACCTGTACGTGTTCCCTTTGTTGATTAGAACATGTAGTATGGAGAAGTTATTAAGCTAGCTGAACCCTGATGAATGATGGGAGCATTTTAGTTCGAATTTACCACTTTCAATAAGAAACGAAATGCATCCTTTTGCAGTTACTTGCACTACGGCGCTTTGGCTGCTCGCGTGGAGATCTTGAAGGCAAAGAACGGGCCATTTAGCTACTGCATGCTGCGTGGGTTCAGTGGTATGTTATATGTAGACATACATCCTCCTCCCTGTTTGGTTGATGCGTACTTTCCCCAAGAACCGTATATATAATAATGCTCAACTGAGGATACGCTGTATTTGTCAAGGTAAATTCACCTACAATGGGGAGCAATACGATGCAACTGCCTCGCCACAAGGGGCAGTATATGACAAGTGCAGAGAAGATATACACAAGGCACTAAACCTGAATGCACCCTGCGAAACCAAGAACTGCACCTTCAACGGCGCGTGGAACGGCGGCGGCGGAGCCGGCCAGGCCACCCTCTACGTCGCGTCCAGCTTCTATTATATGGCCGCGGAGGTAACAGCTAATTTGTCAGAAATGTTTAATTCACAAGACCTGAATACATTCGGATGTGTAATTTACAAGACCTGAATGTGTTTTCTCCGGAAGGCTGGCTTCATCGATCGCAATGCTCCCAGCGCGAAGTCCACCCCGGCGGCGTTCCGAGCTGCTGCGGAGAAGGCCTGCCCACTGAGCGTCCAAGAAGCCAAAGCGGCGTACCCCAACGTCAACGTCCGCGATGTGCCATACCTCTGCATGGACCTCATCTACCGCTACACCTTGCTCGTCGACGGCTTCGGTACGTAGAATTAGCAGTAATTATATACAACTCTGCACAGCGAGAAATTCATTCTATCATGAATGACAGTCACTAGCGTCCTGTACAATGCGAAGTTAATTTAGATACCTGGTATGATCTGCGCATTGCAGGTCTGGAGCCAACGAAGGAGATCACACTGGTCGCCAAGGTGAAGCACGGGGAGTACTTCATTGAAGCAGCGTGGCCTCTGGGTACTGCCGTAGAGGCCGTGTCACCCAAGAAGCGGGGTCAAGATGCATGATTTATCTGGGCTTCCGGTAGACCGGCACGGATGTGTGTCAATTGAAACTTGATCGCTATCTGTATCGCTCCATGGATTAGCCCTCCGACCTACCTAGTAATAACGTATGCTGAGAAACCATGCTTATGGCGTTGCTGATTCGCACATTTGAGTACCTTGTACATCATCTCGCCAAGTCCTAAAAGAATTCAGCACCATGTTGCCCGGACAGGTTGTTGGCGTTGAGCTGAGAATTCTTGACACATCTAGACCTCTAATGACCCGAAATTTCATTTTTAACCCCCAAATCAAAAAAAATCCCGATTTGGACCCCTCCCCACCGCGCGTTTACGAGAGACCGACACGTGTCCCGGTCGTGCGGTCAAAACCCGAGTCGTGCGGTAAAAAAATCGGTCGTGCGCTCAAAAAATCGAAACGGGCGGCCGGCGCGGAGGGCGAGGCGGTCGTGCGGTGTGGTACCGCACGACCCGTGCTACAGTGCGGTCATGCGGTACCACACCGCACGACCGGACACGTGTCGACGCCACGCGAACGCGTGGCTCAGGCGGGGGTCCAGTTTTGGAATTTTTTTGGTTTGGGGGCCAAAAACGGAATTTCAGGTATTTAGGGGTCCACATGTGTCCAAAATTCTTGAGCTGATGCCTTAATTAAGACAACAGGTGGGTTTTTTGAGTTGATGGCTTATGAGTTATGGTTTAAATATTTGAATTTTGACTGTTCGCGAGAGATAGTACGTAAAAAAAATAGTCGCATGTGATTTTAGCCGATATATCTGAAATCAGTATAATTTTTATTACAATCTTTCTGTTGACTCCGCTTTAAAAAACTTACTATTTAAAAGATAGTTTTTGTAGATAGTACAAACATAAGCCAGCTGAAAGTCGAAAAGTACTCAGCCAATATAGCAATAGAGGGGTGAATGTTGCCTCATCTTTTCTTGCAAGCAATTATCATGATTGCCACGTGTAGGTGCATCATCAGCTTGTAATGCATCGGTAAGTCTCTCCTGTTCTGGTTCCATCGAACCACGCCTCACTTGGACCGTTCAAGCTACTTGATGCAACCTGTCACTCATATACTTCTCTTTAGCATTTCTCACCTTCCTTGTGTTATGCTTGAGCTTAGCCATCTCACACGTCATTCTTGATTGTTTTTGGACCGCATCTCCTCCATGAGTGCAGCCCCCTATCCTGGTCATTGACCATGCCTGACTCGAAGCATCCCTACACATCCAAAGAATAAGAAAACCATTTTTTAGGCACAATTCTTAGAAACTTAACACATATCAGTTAAAACATACTTCATGCAATATATCCGCACTGACCTAGGTCAACCCAAATCAATCAATGACTAAGAATTTTTCATCTGAGACTTTCTTGAAAATTGCAACCAACAAGTAATCCGCGGTACTACTAGCCAACGTTCTGACCATCGCCATGCCGATGGTCAGATCGGCAACATGACAATAAAGCTGATAAAATATAAACTTTGTAAATTTCAAATATCTACTCTACAAACTTAGTAATGGTTAATCACAACACTGTCCTTGACCTTCTCATATTGTCCTTTACAGTGCAGTCGGACCTCCGGCCGGTCTGGCCGGCTTGACCACATCAGTTTAGTAGGTGTCCGGTTGAACTGGGCTTAGGGGCGGTCTGACCATTTCTCTGTTCATAGAACAGAAATCTCAAGTCAAAACCAAGAATGGTGTAGCTCCCAAAATTATTGACCAAATGAGATGAAATTTTATTTGTACTTTGCTCAAGGTCTTAGAAATCTATTACATCCAAGAATTGCATAGATCTTGATAAAAGTTCTAACTTTTTCCAAAGACAAGCATGGTTGAACCAAATTTTGGCAAACTTCAAAATCTTAAGATATGACTTGCTCGTGGGTAGAGGATAGCTAATGTAGCTCTAGAAGAATTCTCACATGTCACAACAAGCTGCTTTTCTTGAAGATTTAAAGCAAAAACTCTAAGATCAAGAAATCTTAAGATGAGGTCAAATCCATGTAAAATCGGTCAACTTTAAAATCTTGCAGAACTAAGTGCCTAGATGGGTGGAAGTTGATATCCACGAGTCATCTCTATTACTTACACGTTCTTAACACATAGCAATATCAAAAAGGCGAAAGAAAAGATCAAAACAAACAAAAAGGAGAAAGAAGAGATCAAAACCAGCAAGAGCGAGACCAAATCAGTTGTAGTTCTATATTCCAAATAGTAGTCAGCAGTCTAGTAATACTTGCACATCATCTTGCCAAGTCTGAAAAGAATTCAAGACCAAGTTGGAAAAGAGAGACGTTAGCTTGGATAGTGTGGATACTTGTTTTTCTTTTTCCGAGGTAGCCTGGACAGGTTGTTGGCCTTAAGCTGATGACTTGGCCTGCTCATACTTGCTTCTATCAAACCTAATAAGAACATTACAATTTCTATAAGTCGCTTCTATCAGCTAGTGCTATTCATTAGCGATTACCTTTTGCTTTCACATATTGTAACATATTCTGTATATTATTATATCATAATTCTGTAAGTCGAATGCCGGTTCAAATGTTGTAGTGCTTTCATTGCACCATTTGTCTTACATAATACACTACTATTCATCTGTCGCAGCTAAAAACCATTAGCAAATCTAATATAAATAGACCCTTAATTAAGATGGACCATGGCAGCAGTGGTGCCGTGGAGAAGAGGTGCAGGGAGGGCAGCACAGCAGCAGTTGAAGGCAGCAGCGTGGTGAAGAGGTTGGGGGAGCAGCCAGTAGGGGACTGACGAGGGAGGAGTCTAGATCGATAAGGAAAGGGTATTTCATTTCTCTTTTCAATATTGTCCCACTTTGTTTTCCACTTGCGCACCAAACAACACGCCGATTTTTTTAGTCTAGCACCCTTTTTCCTCCACGTGCGCACGCCAGGTGGTTGGGAAGACAGAGGCATATATAAGGATGGATTCTTGTTTGCTATAGCTTATGGATGTAGTTGATGGTTTATAGTCTTATTGCGAGCGTTTGTAAGAATAAATTAAATACTGATAAATCGTTTTGGAAAAACTATCTTGATAAGTCGTTTCAAAAAGGCGGCAAATAAGTCATTGTATTTGTTTGTTTGGGAGAAGCCATGGCCTTGTTCTTTTGGGTTACACTGATGGTTTTTTATTGTGACTGATAGTTTTTGTCTGTACTTTTCAAGATAGCAGTGGACAGCGAAGACGCTGGCACGGATGGCACACTCGATATTGGGATCGGGAAGCCATTTGAAGAATCCGCTTTATTTATTTTGACTTTCGGAGAAGTCGAAACCAAAAGTCACACTAAAAGCCTAAAATAACAGGATCATAAACCAAAAAGTAAGAAGCATAGTATCTTTATAAGGTGAGGTCTATAAGTCGATTGTAGTAGGTACTGTTTCGATTTCATCTATATCGGACAAAATCACACACAAATATCTCTCTCACGAATAGCCAGAATTTAAAATTTTAAACTAAAAGTCATAAACTTCAGCCCCAAAACCCCACCCATAAACGTTAACGTTGTGGTGGAACCCAGCGGGGTGTTTCCAAATGCCCTAGTTGACCTAATAATGTAAATGTTCACATAGATCCTAGGCTGGCGTTTATAATTAGACACCCTTCATTCGAGCTAGCAAGCGTACATAAACGCTGCAGTAGACCCTAAGCCGGCGTATCTATGCGCCATGGAATGTAAATGCCCCGAAATCCCTTTAAATGCCGGCCTAGACCCATTTCAGGGGCGTTTAGGCTAAACGCCGGCGTTAAGTCAAAACGTAGGCTTAGCCCTGATGTGTTGCGGTGCATGGGCCGTGCTACATTCATAGATCACCATCGATCCGCGTAGGATGGTAGATGACAATTAGAGAGGATGAATGATTGCAATCTTTCACGGAAGATTTTTCCAAAAATCTACTGTATTCTTCTTCTTACCTGCTAAAAACTGAGAGCACAAAAAAAAGCAAGAAAATAACAAATAATACGCTACTATAGCTAGCAGAGAACACCTCTTTGTCTCAGCCAAAAAGCCAACTCTCACGAATAGCCAAGACATCACTTTTCCTGGTCTTCACTTGATAAAAGGCACCTGAGCTAGTCAGTGCACTACCTCCTCTTAGGGCCTGTTTGGGAGAGCTCCACCAGCTCCAGATTCACCAAATTCAGATCCAGATTCACTTTTCCAAGCCAAACAGTTCCGCCTCCTCCCGCGTCACCTCCCGGGCTCCGCCTCCTCCCGCGTCCTCCCGGCCTCCGCCTCCCCCGCCTCCTCCCGTTCCGGCACCGCCTCTCCCGGGCGGCGCCGCCTCCCCCCGGGCCGGCGCCGCCGTCCGCCTCGCCTGCGCCGTCCGCCGTTGGATTTTTTTTTCATTTTGCCCCCTGACGCGTGGGGCCCAGGTGGAAGTGAGATAGAGAGGGAGGTGGAGCTGTACCAAACACTTTGACGAATCCCAGATCCACCATGGAGCTGCTCCACGGTGAATCCAGCTCCAGATCCACATTTTTCGTGAATCTGAAGTTGGTGGAGCTCTCCCAAACAGACCCTTACTTTTGCCTTCATGTAATGCTAGTAGATACAGCGATCTCATCTCTCCTGGCTTTGGCATCCAATCCCCAAAAGCTGACCACCACGATTCGGCCAGCCCCCTCCTCCATCGGGAAGACGCATCTAGCCACAGAGCTCGAACGAATCTCACTGTCTAATTCGAAGAAAAAGAGCATGAGCATCCTTCCATATTCCGCGCGTTACACATGGAGACCGCGAATGGTTCCTGTTTCACTTTCTGGGCATGTTCTTTTGAAGCCGGTGGCTTTTGACTTTTGCTACAGTACCTAATTTTCAAACGAAGTATTTTCTCAAGATAGGATCTACAAGTTAAACGATGTACACGTTAAAGCCCAACATCTGTATCATCTAAAATCGTAAGTTAGTATCTCTCTCCGTAATCTGTACCGTAAACAGCCAAAATTCAAAATTTTCAGCCAAAAAGCATAAGCCACAGCCGTTGCCAAATAGACCCTCTAATTCGAAAAAAGGGAGCATGCGCATCAGGTCCACCCGCGTTGCACGGATGAATTTTCGTAAAAAGCGAAGGTAGTTTTCTACAAAAAAAAAAACCGTTTAAGTAGGATGGGGTTTTCACCATCTCTATTCGAATCATACAATCTAGATTGGATGGCTCACGTCGTCATTATTCTTTTCTTCCTTTTTGCATTCCCAAAATTTGATTTTATTATAAGCCTAATGGTATATAAGATGGATTTAAAAGACTTTTAGGAGGGTGAACCAGGTGAACCGAAACCCATGTACCATAAATTGGACCCAACTGAATTGAATGGTTTTTGGCATTTTTTTAGCCTCGTATAATAGATCTGTAGGATCGACTATGATGAGTTAGAGGGAGGTGAAAGGTTCTTTTAAAACTTATTCCTAGGTATTAACTCTATGCAGTGAAAATATAAACTCACAAGTTTATTGAAGCCAAAACTCAAAGAACACAAACTCACGGCTGAGTTCAGTACCAAACCGGTCTGACTGCTAGCTTAGATGTGGTCTAACCGCTAGGCCCCGGTTTGATTGTTGGCTTTGCCAGTCAGACCTCTCAGCGGTTAGGCCATCTGGGCACTAGTCTAACCACACGCCGATCGGACCGCTCACCAAGAGAAAAGTGCAGAATAGAATTGCTCACGATCTAAGAAAAGAGCCAACTCTCAAACCACTGATCTAAATATAGTGAAACTTGACACAAACGCTCCCTAGAATATCATAAACTTATTCTAATCATAGATTATGAAGATTGATGCCAAAGTTTCAACTTTAACCCAAAATAAGGAAGGTATTGCCGTATCGGTCTGACTGCTAGCTTAGATGTGGTCTAACCGCTAGGCCCCGGTTTGATTGTTGGCTTTGCCAGTCAGACCTCTCAGCAGTTAGGCCATCTGGGCACTAGTCTAACCACACGCCGATCGGACCGCTCACCAAGAGAAAGTGCATAATAGAATTGCTCACGATCTAAGAAAAGAGCCAACTCTCAAACCACTGATCTAAATACAGTGAAACTTGACACAAACGCTCCCTAGAATATCAGAAACTTATTCTAATCATAGATTATGAAGATTGATGCCAGAGTTTCAACTTTAACCCAAAATAAGGAAGGTATTGCCGTATTGCCGTAGCGGCATTTTTGGGAAAATGGCGAATTGCGGTGTCGCGTATCCGTATCGGGGTATCCGGGCAACATAGTGCTCCGAGAACTGTCACCACTTGACATAAGTCCGATTGGCACACCACATGCACGTACTTGCTTCCTCACGATTATCGTCTATCTCTCGTGCTTCTCCACTTGAGATGATGTTTCACCCAGATGCATTATATATAGGAAAAGAACATTATCCTTTCAGGTGTAGTTACTCTCACATATGATATACCATCTAGACAAACTTAACATACTTCTTTATCACCTTAGGTATACTTAGAGGTGGGAGTCGGACCGAGCCATTTCATGCCAGCCTAAGGCCCGGCACGGCCCAAGCACGGCCCGAGTACGCCATGTGATGGACCGAGCTGGCACGACACAGATGGAGGGCTGGTTAGGCATGGAAAAACGGCCCGACAGGTGCAAGGCCCGACCCAACATGGAGGGTACAGCCAGCACATTGTTGGCTGCCTCGCCGCATTGCCTCCCATGCAGCGTGGCCGCCTCCCACTCCCGTGCGGCACAGCCACCTCGCCTTGTCGTGGCTAGCTGCCTCCCACGTGTCCACCTCGCTGTGGCTCGCTGTCTTGTCTCGCTGCCTCGGCTCCCGCATGGCGCGGTCGCCTCTGCGCCTTGCCTCCCACGCGGCTGCCTCGCTGTGGCTTACCTTGCTGCCTCGGCTCCCACGCGGCACGGCTACTAGGGGTGCAATCGGAGCGGATATGAACGGATATCGCTTATCCTATTCCATATTTTTTCCCTCGGAGTCAGAGTTGGATACGGATAATGCCGGATATCTATTTCTCCATTCCGTATATGTTCCATAATCTTTCGGACGGTCGGTCGGACGGAAATTATCCGTTTCTTTGCACAGGACATTGGACAGTATAGTACAATCAGAGCGAACGTGGAGAGGCTAATTACTGAGATGTCGAAGGAAGAATACTCAGTACTCCCGCTTATTTAGATGTGACAATCTGCCTATATATTATTTTGTTCCTAGGTGAAATCACAATAGACTTCCTCATATCACTTGACATACGGATATATACGGACGGATATCGCTTATTCTGTATCCTATTCCATATTATTTTCTCGGAGTCGGAGTCAGACACAAATAGTGTCAGATACCCATATACTTCTTTCGTATTTGTTCCGCATATCTGTGGTCGATCGGACGGACGGAAAGAAATTATCCACTCTATTTGCACCTCCAACGGCTACTGCCTCACTGTCACTGGTCGCACAACAGTACAGCATTACTGTTTGGCATACTATGCTAGCTATACTAGGACTAGTACACCTGTACACTCAAAGCTGACACACTGCTAGCTAGCAGCCTACTAGTACACGCATGCGATGAGAACTAGTACACGCAGGACTGCATGAGGCCAATCGCTAAGCCTGAGACCAGAGCCAGACAACCTGCCAACCATGGCTGAGGTGCTGAAGCGAGAAAACTGTTCCCCCCTCCCCCTCAGACTCTTTAAAACCTACCCTTATACAAGTCCACTAAAGCACTAGGCACTAGCGCTTCCTAGCTCCCCCTGTGCCAGCGACGTACTTGAACTCGCACTGCACTCTTTAGGCAGCTTGCAATGGCTCACGTCGTCGGCATCGCGGTGCTCCTCCTCCTGGCCTCGTCGTACCCCGGCGCGGTCTCTGCTGCCGGTGCGGTGCTTGGCCGGAAGGCCCGCATTGTCGAGGAGCCGGCCGCGGAGAATGCGCCGGCGGGGCCGGGAAAGTACGCCGTGATCTTCAACGCCGGCAGCACGGGGACCCGGGTGCACGTCTTCAGGTTCGACAAGAAGATGGACCTCGTCGAGATCGGTGACGATATCGAGGTTTTCGCAAAGGTACGCGCGGATTCATCCATCAGTTGTTTTAAGGGGACGTCAACTCAATTTCCAAGTTGAGTTATGCTTCCTTAAGGATACGTCGCATTTTTTAAACCATTAGATCAATCTGCTACAACAATTAGACACATCCACATCTCAAAGCTAATATAAAGGTAGAAACGTTGCCTTAAGAGTTAAAAAAATCAGACAACATTGAAATAGCAAACCGCTTGGTTTAATCAGTGACCGCGTGCCCATCTGGACTCTTGATGAGGATCAAAACGAAGATGGACAGTGAACCATAAGGATTCAGTTCGCAGCCCAAAAACGACGGTTTCTTGATCTACTAAGCAAAACAAAACCCAAACGGGAAACAGAACCTAACGACTAACGAATGCGTCGAAATATATTTAACATGTACCTGTTAAAGCTTGTAATTTCGAATACAGCGATACAGACGGATCGCAGATTGGATGTTTGGTTAAAGGGATATTGTAGTTCTCAGTTTACAGCAAAAAAAAAAAAAAAAACCACATCACATTGCAAGCTTTTTACGTCAAACTCTGCCAGTAACATAGGATCGCACTTCTCCATTTTCGACCGGAGCATACAGTAACTTATTCTACGCTTAGATATAGTATAGCATGCATGTCTATATGTATATGTGTGTACGCTTTTACACTAACCAGCGCATAAGTGTAGAATATGTGGACAAGTTACTGACATTTTTGAATGAGTTGCCATTAGTTCTAAATGAAGTTATTGCTAAACCTTCAAAAGTTATCATCGGTTCTGCATGAAGTTACCATCGGTAGAGAGTGAAGTTGCAGCCAATGCTCACAGTATGTAACTAGTGGTAACTTTCTTCACAGTCGATGATAACTTTTTGAACAACCAGTAATAACTTGCTAGAGCGCAGAATACACACGCGTGCAAAATAGCGTTACCATGTGTGTATATATATACACGCCCTCTGAATCTAGTTTGCTCTCTAGCTTGTATTGTACGTATATACGTATCAAAATCCATGTGTTGTCGGTGCAGGTAAACCCCGGCCTGAGCTCATATGCTGGACACCCCCAGGAGGCTGCAAAGTCCATAGTTCCTCTGCTTGAGAAGGCCAAGAGCGTTGTCCCTCAGTGGCTTAGGAAAGGACTCCCAATAAACTAGGGGTACGTCAACAATTTGCCTTAAATATATAAGAGCATCCCTTCCAAGCAAATTGCAACTTGCTTGAAAGAAACTATATCTACTGTAGTTACCAGTGGCAAGACATATACAGATCATGTCTTGCCTTCAAAAACTATTGAAATGTTGCGTATTTAATTGACATCCATCAAACCTACGCCTTTTTTTTTTAATCCCAATCAAATTTGCAGGCAACCGCTGGACTTAAGCTTATTGGAGATGAGCAAGCAGGGCAAATTCTTGAAGCGGTAGTTTCATCTTATCTTCTACTATTGCTATTGGCAGAGTCATAGTGATACACCAAGGACAAAAAGCCACTTGCTGATCTAACTGATTCTTAATACAGGTCAGGGATGTTGTCCACACTAAGAGCAAATTCCAGTACAATCCCAAGTGGATCAATGTTCTTGAGGGATCTCAAGAAGGCTCTAACCTATGGGTACGACCTTAATTACTAGCTAGTCCCATGCAGCAACAATTCATCTCTACGTACACGCGCCTAACTATCTATCTCAAATAACCATGTACCTAATTTGTTTTACAACTTTTTAATATGTGTATGACATGAGATGCACGCAGGTTGCTCTGAACTATCTGTTGGATAAATTGGGAGGAGACTACTCCCAGACGGTAGGTGTGATTGATCTTGGAGGTGGATCCGTTCAAATGTCGTATGCAGTCTCTGCAAATGCTGCTGCTAACGCTCCAGCAGTGCCTGATGGGAAGGACCCTTACATTACAAAAGAGTATCTTAAAGGAAGGGATTACAACGTCTACGCTCACAGGTTTAACCCTTCCGTGCCACTGCCACTTGTTTTACACCTTAGTCCTGTATATTACAAGCACCTGTACGTGTACCCATTGAGGAATACATCCTCAACTCAACCAGCAGGCCATTCGACGCCGATTCGGCTATTTGGAGATCATTCCCTAAGGTAATGTCACCCATTCCATCCATTTATTTCGGTTTAAATTGGTTTGATTTTTGGATTTAGGGTTTATGCCGAATTGGATGTTTGAATTTATGTCACCTATTCCATCCGTACACTTTAAGTTCCACATCTTTGCTTTGTTAGGTAATTTGTTTAGACTATTAGAGAAGTTAAGAAAGCATTTGGTGCTAACTTTATCGACGATGCTCCAGTTATCAATATTTGCACTTTGTTTGCAATCTTTCGTTTAAAACCAACAACATATTTAGGAGTGCTTAATGCAATATGTGGACTAAAGAAAGGCCCATAAATGTAGATAGTTCCCTGCAACAAAAGCACACATCAATCGGATGTGCAAGTGACAAGTTGAGTACCTTTGTCTTAGGGTACCACAAGTATATAAAGAACATCAGCTTTGCTTCTGAGTAAAACGATAGCCTTCAACATGAGCACATGCGTAGACAGACTAAAGTTGATTTGGTCATTTTTTTGTAGTGCATTTGTAGACATTTGATCAGGAAGGAGTAGACAGTCTAAATGAAACGTGACACTCGATGAAACACGACAAAACGCTATGTAACTTGATGAAACTTCACGAGACTTGGGATAGAACATGAAACACATCAAAAATAAGATCTGGGGGTCGTCATTTCTCTCTCCACTACCGCTGCGCCTATTAGGTACCACTCGGATTAGCGATGGCTTTTGGCTTTTTTCAGTACAGCAGCGAAAAAAACTGTAGCAGCTGAGAAAAGCATTGTAGCGGCTGAGGAAGTACTGTAGCAGCTGAAAATAGAGTTAGTTCAAATTAAGCGTCAAATAAACATGCAACTTACATATTGGTACATTGTGAATGGGATGACTATCTCAGGACTACCAACGATGCTGCTATCCGGTTACGTGTCATGTCTATCAATACGTCCTCCGAACCATGCGTAAGTCCAGGCGACATAGACGGGGGAGGTGCAGAATGCCCCCACGTTGTGATGTGTGGTTAGGGGGTACCATCGTAGCTAAATTGTAGTCAATAATAAAATTGTGCAGCGCCATGCACGATGTAATGATCGCATTCTGCTTGCACCCCTTGTAGATAGGGACCTTGTCGAGTATGCGCCATTTGTTTTTGCACATCCCGATTGCGCGCTCGACGGGGTTCCGTAGATGCGAGTGGTGGTAGTTGAAGAGCTCCTGCATCCCTACGGGCTCAGTACCATTGTCAAACTCCGAACAATGGTACCTACTGTTGCGATACGGCGCCAGGTACCCTAACCTATTAGGATACCCTGAGTCAACAAGTTAATACTTGCCTGCAACGTAAAGAAGCGGTTAGCGCATGCTGTGCAAAGAATGGTGTATTGGAAATTGTTTGTAACGTATTACCTTCCGGCGGATGTGGGAATCTGTCACCGTATTTCACAATAGTCTCACGTAGGATCCGCGAGTCATGCACCGATCCCGGCCACCCTGCGCACACAAATATGAACCGACAGTCAAAATCACAAATGGTTAGGACATTCTGGCTTGTGTAGCCGTGTCTGTTGATATGGCGCTCTCTCTCTCCTTGTTTTGTACAACGACTCTGACATGCGTACCATCAATGGCCCCGATGCAGTTGTTGAAGTGCGGATAAAATCTCGGGTTGTGTAGCCTTGCATGCACCGCCTGATATGTAGGGTCCAATGGTGCAATGATCGTATCAGCAAGGTCGGTCGCACTCTGTAGCACATCGTTGAACCTCTTGCAAATGGTTCCCACGAAGTGCTCGAAGCGGTTCATTCCTTGACTTTGCGATTAAGGCGCCCCGCAGGTCTACAAAAAGAGACCCAACGCTTCCTTCGAGCAAACTTCCCGAGTAGACCGGAGTTTGTGCGCCGCAACTAGCTTGTTGTGCAGTGCCTCAAATACAAGGGGGCTCATCCTATACATATTGCAGCAACGCTGGTTATCGGCAAGTTGTTGTGATACCCATTGCCATCCAATCACGTGCGGCACTGCTGGGATTGCCTCCGCAGTCATCTCGTCTTCGTTGCTTCCAAACCAGACTAGGCCAATGTAGCTCACAGCCATGTCCTCAAACAGATCCTCTCCTTGGTGCCCACGGCCAGAAGCCATCCCTGTAAAGCCATAACATATTCAACACGTAAACACGTAAACACCTCGGGTAGTGCAAGCCGTAGTCGGAGGTGCCCGCAACATAGCGGAGGATCCTCTTTACGGCCTGCTGATGCTCCGTCGTCGGTCGCTGCATGAACCGACTGACGTAGCCGACGGCGAACGCCAAATCCGGACGCGTGTGGACGAGGTAGCGAAGGCTGCCCACGATGCGCCGGTACTGCGTCGCGTCCACCTCCTCCGCCGTGCTGTCGCGGCTCAGCTTCAGCCTTTCCTCCATAGGAGTGTGGGCTGGGTTGCATTCGGTGAGCCCGCCCAGCTCGATGGTGCGCTTGGCGTAGGCGGTCTGACGAAGGGAGATACCGGAGCTGTCCTGGTGGACCTCGATCCCCAGGTAGAAGGAGAGGAGCCCCAAGTCGCTCATCTGGAAGGCGGTCTTCATCTCCGCCTTGAACGCCTCGACCTCGGCCTCCTTGGAGCCGGTGATCACCAGGTCGTCGACGTAGACGCCTACCAGCAGAGCGTTGCCGCCTTTGCCCCGCCGGTAGACCGCAGCCTCGTGTGCGCTCTGCTGGAACCCCATTTGCTTGAGGGTGGAGTCCAGCTTAGCGTTCCAGGCTCGTGGTGCCTGCCGCAAGCCGTAGAGGGCCTTGCGCAGGCGGAGAACTTTGCCCTCCTTGCCGGGGATGACGAATCCCGGCGGCTGACGAACGTAGACCTCCTCCTTTAAATCGCCGTTGAGGAAGGCGGACTTGACGTCCATGTGATGGACGCGCCAATCCTCCTGGGCTGCAAGTGCGAGGAGAAGACGAACGGACTCCATGCGCGCGACGGGTGCGAAGGCGTCATCGAAGTCGACCCCCTCCTGCTGCACGAAGCCTCGTGCTACCAAGCGAGCCTTGTGCTTGACGATGGCGCCGGCTTCATCCCGCTTCAGCTTGAACACCCACTTAAGGGTGATCGCGTGGTGACCGGCAGGAAGATCCGCCAGCTCCCACGTCCGGTTCCGCTCGACGGCGTCCATCTCCTGCTTCATCGCGACACGCCACGCCGCGTCTCCCTCCGCCTCAGCGAAGGAGCGAGGCTCGCCGTCGTCGCACGCCAAGTGCAGCTCCGCCTCGAAGTCGCGCTGCGCCAGTCCAGGGACGGGCAGCTTGCCGAGGATGTTGTCCATGGCACGATAGCGCAGAGGTTCGTCGTCGTGGTAGACGTCGACGCGGTCCTCGTCGTGAGATAGCGGAGTAGCGAACTCCACCATGCGCTGCTCGTCGTGGACCGAAGCTGTTGGGGCCGATCCCGGTGGTGTGGCCGCCGGTGCAGGAGGGAGGTGAGCCGGTGGTGAAGAGTGGGGCGTAGCCGGTGCCGAAGGTGGTGGAGCACTCGCCGGAGCTGGTGGCGAGCAAGGTGTCGAGGTGGACGAGCTCGGTGAAGACGAGCTGCTAGCTCCCCCGGCTCTCTCGAAGTGGACGTAGTCGACAACAAAGTCTCTGAGAGTCGAAGTCGAACCGTCGTCCACCGCCTTGTCCCACGTCCAGCCTCGCCCTTCGTCGAACACAACGTCACGCGAGATGCGGACTCGCTGTGTGTCAGGGTCGAGGTTGCGGTAGGCCTTCGAGCCCTCCGCGTAGCCGATGAACACTCCCGGAGTGCTCCTGTCGTCGAGCTTACCGATGTGGCCAAGCTCCTTGGCGAACGCGAGGGAGCCGAAGACCCGCAAGTGGGAGACCGCCGGCTTGCGCCCATGCCAAGCCTCGTACGGCGTCCTGCCGTCGAGCGCCTTGGTAGGCGAGCGGTTGAGGATGTAGACGGCCGTCACCACCGCCTCTCCCCAGAAGACAGCCGGCATCCCCCTCTGCTTGAGGAGGGCCCGAGCCATCCCCACAACCGTCTGGTTGCGCCGCTCGACGACGCCGTTCTGTTGCGGGCTGTACGGCGCGGAGTAGTGGCGCTGAATGCCCTCATCAGCGCAGTACGACGCGAATTCAGCCGCCGTGAATTCGCCGCCGTTGTCTGTGCGCAGCACGCGCAGCTTGCGGCCGCACTCCGCCTCCGCAGCAGCCTGCGTGCGCCTGATGGCGTCCGCAGCCTCTCCCTTGCTGCCGAGGACCATCACCCACATGTAGCGGGAGAGGTCGTCGACGAGCAGCAAGAAGTAGCGTCGTCCTCCCGGTGTGGCCGGTGTCACCGGGCCACACAAGTCCCCGTGCACGAGCTCGAGCCTCTCCTTGGCTCGGAAACTCGCCTGCTGGGGAAAGGGGAGTCGCCTCTGCTTCGTCAACACGCAGACGTCGCAGAGCTGCTCCACATGGTCAAGGCACGGCAGGCCTCGCACCATTTCCGTGGCACTGAGCCGCTTCAGGGCCTCGAAGTGAAGGTGCCCAAAGCGCTCGTGCCACTGCCACGCCTCGTCGTCCCGACGAGCTGCGAGACAGAGGGGTTGTGCCACCTGCACGTGAAGAGTGTAGAGTCGATTTGCGCCTCTGGTTACCTTGGCAAGGAGGCGGCGTCGAAGATCCCAAATCCGCAGCACCCCGTGCTCGATCTCGACACGCGAGCCGTTCTCATCCAGCTGTCCCAAGCTGATGATGGAGTTCCGCAGATCGGGGATGTAGTAGACGCCGGTGAGCAGCCGGTGCTCGCCAGTCTTGGCGACGAAGACGACAGAGCCGACGCCCTTGATCTCCACGGCGGAGGCGTCGCCGAACTTGACGGTGCCTCGAACGCCTGAGTCGAGCTCGGAGAAGAACTCCTGCCGCCCGGTCATGTGGTGGGTGGCGCCGGTGTCGAGGCACCACCCGTCGGTCTTGTCATTGCCGGAACTGTCGCCGAGGAGGGCGTGTGCTTTTGGCTCGTCAAGGTGGAGGAGAGCCACTGCGGCCGGTGCCGCTGGAGGTAGTTCGATGCTCGCATGAGCAATGAACAGGACCGGCTGCTGCTCCTCCTCCGCTTGCGCGACGTGGGCCTGGCCGCGTCGTGGCTGTCGACACTCCTTGGCCCAATGACCAAGCTTGCCGCAGTTGTGGCAAGAGTCGTCTCGTGCCGGCTTTTGCTTGCCAGCATCGCCGCCCTGGGCGCCTTTGCGCGGCTTGCCGCGCTTGCCACTCTTGCGGCCGCCTGTCGTGGAAGAAGGCTCCCCCTTCTTCTTGTCACCTTGGCCGGCTTCCCACTGCTCCCGAGTGAGGAGGAGCTTCCCGCCAATGGTGACGGGTCCCGAGGGGCGCTGTGGCTCATCGATGTCGACGACCTTGAGGCGACCCAACGCCTCCTCGATGGTCATCGTGGAGAGGTCCAGCAGAGACCCGATCGAGCGAGCCATCTGCTTGTACTTCTCGGGGACGCAGCGGAAGAGCTTCTCCACAGCTCTCTCTTCGCCGTAGGTGTCGTCGCCGAACTGCACCAACTTGTGCAACAGAGTGTTGAGACGGAGAGCAAAGTCATCAACGTCCTCACCTGGCTTGAAGGCCAGGTGCTCCCACTCCGTGCGTAGTGCTTGCAGTGTAGACTTGCGGGCGCGGTCGCTGCCGATGCGTGCTGCAGCGATGGCGTCCCAAGCCTCTTTGGCAGTCCGCTTGTTGGTAAGCGAGAACTGCATCTCGGGCGGGACTGCGGCGATGAGAGCATCCAGCGCCCGTCGATCCTGGTCGTAGTCGACGTCGCCGTACCGGACTGCATCCCACATATGCCGCACCTGGAGCTTCACCCTCATCACCGCAGCCCACTCGACGTAGTTGGTCTTGGTGAGGGTAGGCCACCCGCCGCCGGGGCCGACGTCCCTGACGACAGCCTGGTACTCGTGGTGACCACGGTACCGAACCGGGGAGAGAGAGCCACGTTGCCTGTGAGGGCCGTGCTCTCCGTCGACCCGTACGCCGCCGCCGTGCGTGCCTCCTCCAGGAGCGCCGCCGGCGCGTCCGCGCCTGTCTGGGCTGCCGCCGCGCTCGTGGGCGTGCGCGGCTACCCATTGCGCCGCTCGCCCTTGCGCTGCCTCCCTCTCCAGCAGCTGAGGGTCCGCGTCGGCGCCGCCATCAACAGAGCCGGAGCTGATGTTGCTGCCGCGCAGAGCCTTGACCTCTGCTGCTGCCGCACGCGCTGCATCTGCCGCCGCCGCTGCTTCCACCTCCGCCCTGGCTGCTGCCAGCTCCGCCGCTGCCAGCCTTGACGCCCTTTCCGCCGCCGCAGCGGTCTCTGCCGCCGCTCGCTCGCGCTGCTCTGCCGCGACGAGCTCGGCCGTCTGCTGACGCCGCATGCTCGAGGCGACCGAGCACTGAGACTGCCCTGCGGACATGGCGCGCTACTGGGGGGGCTGTTGCGTGGAGAGAGAGCTGCTTCTGACGAGCTGCCGCCCGTCTCCGGAGAGGAGTGAGCGGGGACAGCCGGAGCTGCTGCTGCTACCGGCCGGGGCTGCTGCGAGGCCGGAGAAGGAGATGAGCAGGAGATGCTCAGGCTACAGGATACTAAGGCTCTGATACCATTTGTTACTCGCTGGAGTCTTGCTGTTGGTGATAGCAAGATCCTTACTCTCATCGAGAGGATGACACTTGGGGATGGGGTAATTTTCTCTTGTTTATTTCTCACACAATGCCATGCCAACCTGAGGGGTTGGAGATACATATTTATAGGCTGAGAACCAGCCAAGCATATGCTAAGATGCTATCCTAGATGCTGTCCTAAAGCGGTCAATATGCTGTCCTAAAGCAAAAGCAGATGCTGTCCTAAAAGCAGATGCTGTCCTAAAAGCAGATGCTGTCCTAAAGCAAAAGCAGATGCTGTCCTAAAGCAAGCAGATGCTGTCCTAAAAGCAGATGCTGTCCTAAAAGCATATGCTGTCCTAAAGCAGTCAAAAAACAAAAACTACCACAGCCCCACAAAGACCACAGTACAGGGACTTATTCATCATTTGACCCAACGCCTCCTCGATGGTCATCGTGGAGAGGTCCAGCAGAGACCCGATCGAGCGAGCCATCTGCTTGTACTTCTCGGGGACGCAGCGGAAGAGCTTCTCCACAGCTCTCTCTTCGCCGTAGGTGTCGTCGCCGAACTGCACCAACTTGTGCAACAGAGTGTTGAGACGGAGAGCAAAGTCATCAACGTCCTCACCTGGCTTGAAGGCCAGGTGCTCCCACTCCGTGCGTAGTGCCTGCAGTGTAGACTTGCGGGCGCGGTCGCTGCCGATGCGTGCTGCAGCGATGGCGTCCCAAGCCTCTTTGGCAGTCCGCTTGTTGGTAAGCGAGAACTGCATCTCGGGCGGGACTGCGGCGATGAGAGCATCCAGCGCCCGTCGATCCTGGTCGTAGTCGACGTCGCCGTACCGGACTGCATCCCACATATGCCGCACCTGGAGCTTCACCCTCATCACCGCAGCCCACTCGACGTAGTTGGTCTTGGTGAGGGTAGGCCACCCGCCGCCGGGGCCGACGTCCCTGACGACAGCCTGGTACTCGTGGTGACCACGGTACCGAACCGGGGAGAGAGAGCCACGTTGCCTGTGAGGGCCGCGCTCTCCGTCGACCCGTACGCCGCCGCCGTGCGTGCCTCCTCCAGGAGCGCCGCCGGCGCGTCCGCGCCTGTCTGGGCTGCCGCCGCGCTCGTGGGCGTGCGCGGCTACCCATTGCGCCGCTCGCCCTTGCGCTGCCTCTCTCTCCAGCAGCTGAGGGTCCGCGTCGGCGCCGCCATCAACAGAGCCGGAGCTGCTGTTGCTGCCGCGCAGAGCCTTGACCTCTGCTGCTGCCGCACGCGCTGCATCTGCCGCCGCCGCTGCTTCCATCTCCGCCCTGGCTGCTGCCAGCTCCGCCGCTGCCAGCCTTGACGCCCTTTCCGCCGCCGCAGCGGTCTCTGCCGCCGCTCGCTCGCGCTGCTCTGCCGCGACGAGCTCGGCCGTCTGCTGACGCCGCATGCTCGAGGCGACCGAGCGCTGAGACTGCCCTGCGGACATGGCGCGCTACTGGGGGGCTGTTGCGTGGAGAGAGGGCTGCTTCTGACGAGCTGCCGCCCGTCTCCGGAGAGGAGTGAGCGGGGACAGCCGGAGCTGCTGCTGCTACCGGCCGGGGCTGCTGCGAGGCCAGAGAGGGAGATGAGCAGGAGATGCTCAGGCTACAGGATACTAAGGCTCTGATACCACTTGTTAGTCGCTGGACTCTTGCTCTTGGTGATAGCAAGATCCTTACTCTCATGGAGAGGATGACACTAGGAGATGGGACAAGTTTTCTTGTTTATTGCTCATACAAATGCCATACCAACCTGAGGGGTTGGAGATACATATTTATAGGCTGAGAACCAGCCAAGCATATGCTAAGATGCTATCCTAGATGCTGTCCTAAAGCGGTCAATATGCTGTCCTAAAGCAAAAGCAGATGCTGTCCTAAAAGCAGATGCTGTCCTAAAAGTAGATGCTGTCCTAAAAGCAGATGTTGTCCTAAAGCAAGAGCAGATGCTGTCCTAAAGCAAAAGCAGATGCTGTCCTAAAGCAGTCAAAAACAAAAACTACCACAGCCCCACAAAGACCACAGTACAGGGACTTATTAATTATCCCCAGGATGTGACCCAACTAAGCAGCTTTGTCCTGCGATGTGACCCAACCTGCCAGCTTTGGTCAGACGTGACCCAACCTACCAGCTTTGCGTCGGACGTAACGCACGACGTGACTCAACAAGGTAGCTTTGTTGTACGATGTGACCTAATGACACAGCTTTGTCCTCCGCTACATCGTGGACGCCAAATTTGCTTCAACTAAATTATGTTCCAACCGCATCCATCAATCTGCATCACTACTTAAGCACTACCCCAAATGGGGTACTCCTACATCACGACTACAACATTACCTCGCTCAAATGGAGAACCAGTGGGATGAGATTCATAGGCTCGCAAGGACTGTTGCAGCCCATGATGAACAAAGAGGCGCGTGCTAGAAGGACACCACCCCACAACGATGCCCCCATAGCAGCAACCCCTACCTCAACATTCCAACCGAGCACTCGCTACAAAAACCACCCGGGGGAGACGCCACCGCTCAATTGGTGCAGGGACATATGCAAGTTCTTCAAGTCGATGCAGCAGCTTAGCCTCGGGATGAACTACTGGGGCTGCACAAACTACGCATGGGAGTATCCCGATCGTTGTTGGGACATGAGTCGCTACTAGTAGCCGGTAAGGACCTGTTACAACTTATTCTCGTAACATTTCTCTCCGCAACTGCACACTAACATCCTCTCCTGTCTACCCGTAGTCTCCGTATCCGCTATGTGCCTACCGCAGTTGGATCAACCGATAGATCCACCCGCATGACCAGTGGCTACTTGACTACGAGGAGAAGGATGCCAAGACCTACCGCGAGCGAATGGAGGATGAAGAGCGAACGACCGTATCCAGCGGGAGACACAGGTTCATCTCAAGGCAATGAGGCATGTAGGCATAGCGAGCATGAGGCTTGCGAGGAGGAGCGGAGAGAAAACGTGAACTAGCGACCAAGGCGAGGGTGGTGGGCGAGGAGTACAATGCTGACCTCGCAAGGAAGGGTAAATGGCCGCAATCCATGTAGTAGTTTGAGACATTCCGTAGCAACCCCTTGCGGGTATGTTGTTCCTTTATGCACATACATGTATTCTGGCATTAGTCGCATGCTTGTGTCATAGTGTACTGTAGTAGTATCGATGTTTACTTAAGCAATTGCCGGAAGCACTATGCCATGTATCTGCATCGTATGCGCATCGGTTCAGGGACTCTAATATATTACATGTTCCTTGTCTCTTAACTTATCTTTGGTGTGAACATTTCATGACTCTTATACCTTCTGCTTTATCCACACTGTACAATAGGATTTGTATGCATTATATTTTTTCCATCTAATAATTCCGAATCGTCAGAATTTTCCCACAATTTTTATACCTCATTTACTCTATGTTTGTAAATAGTAGCCTTTATTACCGTTAAAATTAAAAATAAAAAAGTTCCTTTGAACAGTGCAAATTTTTTTCTACCTCACTGACATGTTGAAATACCACTGTGAATTTGCATAATTTTTTGGAGATTACTTGCTATTTTAAATAAATTGGATTTTCAATTTTTCGTAGACGCGTTTTGGTCTTTTTTTTTCAAAAGATAATAGTCTCCTATAACGGTCAACTAACGGCAGTGGCATATAGTGAAACTCATCTCAAGCTCAATGGCATATAGTAGTTATGACTTTCATCGACAGCAGTTTGTCCAACCTGGTCACTCCTTAGTGGCATAATTCTCTCAAACTATGCACTAGGCTCCAGTCACCTAACCGTTGGCCAATAGGATGTTTTATCATCCAGCAGTTGGGCGACAGCATCTGTCGTCCGACCGTTAGGCGACTGCATCCCTGTCGCCCAACGGTACAGCTACTGCTTTCGTGTCGCTCGGTCATTGGGCGACAAGGTGCAATCGCCCAACAGTTCGACGACAGGAGACTACTTTTACAAAAAAAAATACAGGTATAATTTTGTATTTTAGAATAAAAAATGGATTATTTGAAAAAATTCTTGGTTAATTAGTACAAGGTTAGTTGTACTGTAGAACGCGAAATGTAGATTTTGTTTGGTTGGTTGTTTGACATCAATTTGCTAATATATGTTAAGATAGTTAAAAATGTTATGCATAGCTACTCGGATCATGCCATATATCATGTATTCTAAAATTATCATAGTTGTAATGAACTCGATCCCTTAATAACCACCTACATATTCGTCCCTGACTCCTAGTCTTGTCTCTAATCGATCCTGCTTTCCCATGAGATAGGAGGAATTTTGAAGCTGGAATCCCACCCCGGGAGATCCATGGCCCGTTTGGAGCGTGAGCCCAATGTGAATTATATTGGATGTCTATTTCCCGACTCATCATGCATATATGTATGATTATCTACGTCCACTGTTTTTTTTAAAAGAATACCTAGGAATAAGTATGTATTTTTAAGTAAAATGAAAATAGACTTCTAAATTCACATAAAAACCCTAAATTTAGACGATAAAGATGTACATCCACACCTTCCACTAAGCTAAACTCAGTTCCTATCTACATCCACCAGGTCAAACACTGACTGGGTTCTTTTGGGCTGATAGATTATGGCTTAAATATTTAAATTCTGGTTGTTTGCGAGAGGTAGTACGTAGAAAAAATAGTCGTATGTGATTTTGACTGGTACAGTTGAATTTATTACACTTTTACTATGATCTTTCTATTAACCTTATCTTAAATAAGTGTATGTTTAAAATTAGTTTCTGTAAAGATCAGCGTGCTCGTGCACTAGCTAGCTCAAACTGTCCACTGCACCTTCCATTATTGCTCCTGTCATAGCTAGTCTTATACAGGAATCACTCCGCAAATGATCGAGCATCTCATCCAGCTTGACAACTGAACAAATCGATCTCACTTTATTTGAGAGAGAGTAAAGTGAGAGAGAGAGAGAGCATCATCATGCATGCGTTTCACATGGAGAAAAGTATTGTAGCCAGCTGAAAAAATATTATAGCTGACGATGATTTATTTGACATAATTAAATTTAAAAAAATAAAAATATAAAAAAATATTAGCCCATCACGGACAATACAAATGAATACGGAAAAAAGAACCGACAAAAAGCTTAAAAAACCAAAAAATAAAAAATAAAATTATTAAATAGTAAAATAAATAAATCAGAAGTCAAAAGATCAAACCAAAATAAGCGGGCCTTACTGTGAACGATGCGTTTCATCATGCCGACCTGTTTCAGTGGACGTGACCCGTGACCCTGCTGGCCCATATGCACGGTATATGTGTACCCTTCTCCGACATCCATGCTTCAGGCGGTCACGGCTGTCCAGTAAATTGTTCAAGCGGAACCTCTCAACCTTCTGAAATTCTGTAGCAACCTTACCATGCTAGAAATTTGCGCACATGCCCGCAAATTTGACTTGTGAAAGACCATGTTAACTAAGACATTGTTACCCTAATATTAGTCGATGATCTGTACAACTGCATGGATCAATCAATATATCTTTCAACTATATTGAGAATATCCATGATCTACTTGTGTTGAATAATTGACAATCATATCGAGTTGATATTTGAGTTTGCAAAGGTCTGTAAGTTTTTATTCTTACTGTTAGGTCTTAGGCGGTAGCCAGCCTGGTGGCTGCGGTACTACCGCAAGTGCGGATCGCGTTTTTTTGGTGTGGCCAGGTCTGGTGTACCAGTGTAAAACCGCAGTATTGTCTGAGAGCAGTATGACCAGACTTTGTATAGCGGTACTACCGAGGCGGTAGTATCGGCCAAGTGCGAGTGGTCATACGGCTCCCCTATTAATAGGGTTTGACCAATTTGACTGGAGTGATCCGATCAGCTAGTCAATGATGGTTAGACCGGTTTTGCCTAAAAATATTCAAGGGGTTTGGATATTTGTGGGTTTTGGTCGTGGGTTGAGCGTCTAGGCATTGCATTAATGATGTATGAAGTATATTTGAACTAACGTGGATCAAGTTATGAATAACTTGTCCAAAAACAATTTCTTGGTCTTTGATGTATAGGATGCTTAGAGGCAGCCATGGTCGATGGCGTGAATCGAGATTAGACTTGGGGATGAGCTGAGATGCGGTCAAGAAAGCCGAGTAAGATGATTCAGCTCAAGCATGGCACAGATGAACACAAGAGATATCGAAGAGAAGGTTCAAACAACAATTCATCGAATGGTACGGTCGTGCAAGGGAGGCGTGGTCGAGGAGAACCGACATGAAGAGATTTACTGATGTGTGATCCAATGGTGAATCAACACGTTGCAAGCATGATGATTGCTTGTAAAAGAGAAGATAGCCATGGACTAGGCTTGGAAAAGAGGTGAGATCTACGGTCAAAGCAATGGTGTTTTGGTGTGAAGCCAAAATACCGAAAACAACGAAGGGACCAAAACCGCGGCGTTTGGAGAGAGATTTAGGTCAAGAAGGCACTAAGGAGGTCAAGTGGATAAAGCTTGCTCTTTAGCGGGTTTAGGCTTATACGCTTTGAGAAACGTGCATAAGTCAAAGTGTTGAGTGTAAACCCTGATGTGTGGGGTTAACAGGTTTCTCTGGTTGTGCTAATAGATAGTATCCATTAGAGTTAGATGTTGATTGATTGCCTCATCTATTTGAGTGGAAGGGGTTGGTGGCTAACCAACCAATTCACTCTTTAGAGTTAACTAGTTATGTATCCGTGCGTTGCAACGGAACTTATTGAATGCATAAAGAATCGTGTTATAGAAGAAAGTTGTTCTGATCGGTTGGAAAGTACAGAATGGTGAGAAGTTGAGGGAATAGAGCGGTTGGAGGAGAATGGACGTACAACCACCAACTCATTCTTTTATAATAGTAATGATAAGAGATGCTTCCTAGAGAAGGGAGATTTTTTGTGAGTGCTCTTAGAAGAGAAAGCTCTATCCTCTATTATGGAGTGGCTGTAAAATTTTCATCTACAAGCTGCAATAAATCAACCTTATTCATCCTACATGGTGTGTTCTACTCTTGTTTGTTTTGCACTTATTTTGTTTAGTGTTTTTGTCATCTCTTCTTCCCTCTTGATCTTGTTGTTTTTAAGGACATGTAAGTAATGGAGATACCTCACGAGGATCATATGATATCCATCTAGGGACTAGTTGTAGCAAGATCTTGCAAATTACCCGATTTAGTTCTATTTGGAGCATTTATAGTGATTCCTTGATCATACGGTTTTGGTCTTGAATATTTGGATACTCGTACTTGCGGTGACATGTGGGAACCTATTTTCAGTCATTTTGGCCATATTAAACTCATGAGCAAGTCATATCTCATGTGGTTAAGTTTTGCCCAATTTTGGTGCAACCTTACTTATCTCAAGAAAATATTGTAACTTTGACCAAGATCCATACAATCCTTAAATGGATTATGTTCCTGATATTCTTGGTAAGGTGTGCAAAATATCAAGTTATTTGAACTTGTATTTTGAAGATTGCACTTTTTTTAGTTATAGCTCGGGTTGATTTTCTGTTTTGAAATCAATGTGTGGTCATACCGCTCCAAGATTTACGGTACTACCTAGGCCTGGGCGTTTGGGTTACCCGAATTTTTTGGGTCGAGTAGTTCGGGTAATTCGAAATTCGGGTAATGAAAACTGCTACCCGATATTAGCCCCAAAAAAACACTACCCGCAATTTCGGGAACCCTATAATTCGGGTTCGGGTTCGGGTATACCCGATATACCCGAGTTTACAGAAAACCAGCTAATTTCCCGACAATTCGGGTAATTTACAGATAATTCGGGTAATTTACAGACAATTTCCCGACAATTCGGGTAATTTACAGACAATTCGGGTAGTTCGGGTACCGGGGGATATTACCCGAACTACCCAAACTAATTTCGGGTAATCAGAATCGCTATCCGAATTTGGGATCGGGTACCTCGGGTTCGGGTATTTCGGGTTCGGGTCCGGGTAATTTGGGTACGGGTAACGGGTAGCGGGTATTTTGCCCAGGCCTAGTACTACCGGTCTCCGGTCATACTGGCCCTCCTCCAGCAATTAGACCGCTCAGCCATGGTACTATGGTTTCTCCACTGCGGTAGTACCGGCCCAGAGGATTTGAACTCTGTATTGTTTTCACGTTTGTGTGAGTTCTTTGGTGTTGTGCTAAACTATTTTTCTTAGCTTCCAATAGCTAGTGGAATAAAAGTTTTAAGAATACTTTTGGGAGGTTGAATTTGAAGGTACTATTCACCTCTTTCGATTGACATACCGGTCCTATAATATATCTTGTTACATGGAATGTTAATTTCAGAAATTGGTGAGCTTCTATTTGAGAAATTGGGGTTATCTCCCGTAGTCCAACTATATAAAGCACCCATCAACATGTACACAGCCACGAAGGGATCGATCAGGACTCAAAAAGGAGCTGAGACTCCGCTCACCTGTACGTGCACGCAGTCGGAGCCAATGGCGCCTCACGTCGCCGGCACATACATCGCGGTGCTTCTCCTTATATTTACCAGCTCGTCTTCCCCTAGAGTGGTCTTTGGCGATGCCGTGCTGGGCCGGAAGGGCGGCATGGTTGACGATCCGCCGGAGAATAATGCCGCGGCAGCATCGCCAGAAAGGTACGCCGTGATCTTCGACGCCGGCAGCACTGGGAGCCGTGTGCACGTCTTCAAGTTTGACAACAAGATGGACCTTGTTAACATCGGCAACGGCATGGAGTTCTTTGCAAAGGTAGATTTTGTGTTTTGTTTTTTGGGAAAGGAAAGGTAGATTTTGTGTTTGACAGATGTTATTGTCACAGACTTACAGCTGACCGATTTAGGCTTGGGCCGTATAGACTTTACATGTCAAAAAAATGTAATCACAAAAAGAAAAGAAAGAAGGGATAGTCCAGTACAGTAGGATCATAGTATCATATAATTATGAGCCTGAAGTTGGGTCACTGGCTGGGTCCTTGAGAGACCATGTGGAGGTCATCCCGTGTGTGTGATGAGTAATTGACATCGGTTTAGGGAAGTCGAGTTTGATTTGATTGATTCGGACCATGTCGTTGCGTGGTGCAAAGGACTCGGTCGGACTTGGTCAAACCTGGTCAAAGGGTTTAGATTACATATTATGTTGACTTGTCAGGTTTGGGCTATATCATTAATGCATTTATGCTTAAATGTATCGAGCGGTGCTATTTGATGTGTTTCTTGTCTGTGTGGCTGCAGGACATCGAGGCGGAGTCGTGGCGAGACACGAGGTGACCGGACTAGACGCAGGTGGCGTTGAGGTCAGAACGGTCGGGATGTGTCGAAGACGGCGGAGACTCGAGGTGGTTGTGAGGCTTGGACGACAAGGAGCGCGAAAGCTTCCCGGAAGGTGCAGGAGGGGCGAAATGGGAATTTCGCGAGGCTGCACAAGCGGGAGCGGGCTCCGTTGGATTTAGCGGGCGTAACGGGGTGGAGACCCGTTAGTCATGGGCTATAAATACATGTGAGGGGCTACATGCCTCCTCATGGCTTTAGGAGAGAGTTAGAGTTTTGAGAGTCAAAAGAGGCTTTGGAGGTTGTTTTGCCTTTGGTCTTTAGTTGGTGAGAGTGGGTGTGGAACACAGAGTGTGTCTCCCTGTGTCTGTACGTTGTGCTCTGTGTGTTCTTGAGTGAAACATGTAGAGTTCTTGATCATTCCAAACATGTATGGGGTTGTAGGGATGGTATGAGTTGATACTCTATGCAATAATGTATCTCTCTTCCTCATTATCAATCCAAGATGATTTTATTTGAGTTTGATTGAGTTTCCAGGCTCTCTGTTGGTTTTGCCCTACGATGCCCTCTTGATTTCTTGATTTTCCATTTTCTTGTTGTTTCTTGCTGGGAAGGACCAAAATAGGTTGCTCTGTGATGGGATAGTGCCTCAAGATCATTTGATCAATTTCCCAAAGAGCTAACTTCGTTTAAATCTCAGATTTCATTTTTGAGCCTTCTCTGTTCATCAGTTCATTTCTAGGGTTTTGAGGCTTTTTGCGTTTTCCTTCATGAGATGGCATGAAACTTGATATCTAGGGTCCTGAGGCTATCTATTAGCCATCCTCAAAGTTTCATATGCCAAGGTTCAAGGATTGAAGAGAAATTGGATTTTTGGTATTGACTCTTTAAGCTTTTGGATTTCTAGGGTTTCTTGTTCCCCCTGTGATTTTCTTTGTAAGATAGCCTGAGATTTGGTCTGGAGGATCCTGCTGCTATTGCTAATATATCTACAAAGTATCTTGGCCATAGGATCAAAGACTTGGTGGCAATTTAGGTTTTTGTCAATGTCTCAGTAATTTTCAGGTTTTGCCCCATATTCTGAATTTCTTGTGTTCTTGTGTGTTTATCTTGTTATTTGAAGTCTCTAGCCTATTTGGTACAAGGTCTTAGCCTTGTAGTGAGAAAAGATTGGAGGAATTTCATCTCTCCTTCTCAGTTTGTGGGTGGTCTTCATTTTTACTGCTTGCTGTTTTTTCAGTCTGCACTCTGTTTTTCAGCAAAACTGCTTGCTGAAAACTGCATGTTTTTGCTGAAATCTGCATGCTGAAAACTGCATGCTTTTGCTTCTTTTTCTAGTCTCTAGCGGCTGCAGTCTGCACTCTCTTTTTCAGCAAAACTGCATGCTGAAAACTGCATGTTTTTGCTAAATTCTGCATGCTGAAAACTGCATGTTTTGCTGAAAACTGCTTGATGATTTTTATGTATTGCAGCTGATTTGTCTAGTGTTTGGTTGCTAATTTTGTTCTCAGTTTTTCAGTCTTTAATTTGTGTAGTTCATAAGTCTGGCTTTTTAGTTTCTCTTAAAGTTTCAGTGAAACTGCATATTCCTTCTTCATAGTTTTTTTGCTATCGGAGAAGAAAATTTTGGTGGATACTTAGGGGGAATTTTAAAACGGCAGCATTCATCCCCTCTGTCGCCGTTACCGATCCAACAGTCCTGGAACAAGCAGCATTCATCTGGCTATTGAGTATAGCATACACATCACATGAAACTAGGTAATCTGACAACAGACACGTAATCTAAACAAAAGAAAGAACAGAGAGAAAAGACACACAATGAAAAGGAAACAAAAGCTCCCATCATATTCTACATTATTTACAGTACTGGATCGGTGTTTTCTCCTCCTTGTCAGTACGTGTGATTTTGCAATTTTATATATACGTACGCTCATGCTGGTCTTGTTTGCAGGTGAATCCCGGGCTGAGCTCATACGCAGGACGCCCCCAAGAGGCGGCAAGATCCATCGCACCTCTCCTTGACAAGGCTAAAAGTATCGTCCCTCGGTGGCTTCAGAAAATAACTCCCCTTAAACTTGGGGTAATTAACTACTAATTTGCTCTGATTAGGTCTATCGACCTCTCAAAAGAAAATTGCTCTGTTTATGAATTGCCAGAGATACTCCTCAGTTCTTGAACTAATCATTCTGATCTGTTCGCTGAATTTCATATACAAACTGAAATAAATTTTTATGCAAGAAAATGGCCTGAGAACAACCACCCCTTGGAACAAACTACGATCCTTTCAAGTCTCAATAGTGTTCTTCTTACTGATCAAATTTGCAGGCTACTGCTGGACTGAGACTTGTCGGACAAGGGAAGTCAGATCGAATTCTTGAAGCGGTAATTTCACCTGCTACATTGACACAATCATATCATACATAACGCGGAAAGGATTAATGACTTGCTTATTTGATTCTCAATACAGGTTCGGGATCTTGTCCACAGTGAGAGCAAATTTCAGTATAACCCCAAATGGATCACTGTTCTTGAGGGATCTCAAGAAGGCTCTTGCCTATGGGTACAAATACAATATTACTTGCTATTCCTATACACAGGGAATTCATCTACGTACATGGATTCCAACTTGGTCTTACAATTTTTATGCACATGTATGATACGGGGGTGCATGAATGCAGATTGCCCTAAACTATTTATTGGGTAAATTGGGAGGTGATTACTCCAAGACAGTAGGCGTCATTGATCTTGGAGGTGGATCAGTGCAAATGGCCTATGCCATCTCTGCAAATGCTGCCGCTAACGCTCCAGTAGTGCCTGAGGGGAAGGATTCTTACATTACAAAAGAGTACCTTATCGGAAAAGATTACAACATTTATGTTCACAGGTTTGACTTGTATTACATCTGTATTTCTACACAAGCCCTTCTATTCTGGACCTTTGGTGATAAAAACTACTAGTAGTGTGTATAAAGAAGCACAAAAGCTAACAGTTTTGAGAAGTGTAGGTATATCGAGATGAAAAATTGAAGAAGTTTTACATCTGCTATATTAATTCAAGAAAGAGAAGTTCGTATATTAATTCAAGCTTAGTTGTTGATCAGAACAATCTTGCTTTTGCAGCTACTTGCACTATGGCGCTTTAGCTTCCCGTGTAGAGATATTGAAGGCAAAGAAAGGGCCATTTTGCTATTGCATGCTTCGAGGATTTAGTGGTATGCCACTGTATATATTCACCTTCATATTTTGATTGACCCATATCCAATTCTTACTTCTTCAGGAACTACGTGATGCTTAATTGACTGAGGATTCGATTATTTTTTACATATTCGTGAAGGTAAATTCACTTACATTGGAGAAGAATACGACGCAACTGCCTCACCAGAAGGAGCAATCTATGATGAGTGCAGAGAAGATATAATCAGGGCACTGAAACTGAATGCACCATGCGAAACCAAGAACTGCACCTTCAACGGTGTGTGGAACGGCGGCGGAGGAGCTGGCCAGGCCAACATCTACGTTGCATCGAGCTTCTACTACATGGCCGCGCAGGTAGCTACTTGGAGTAGTTACTATTGTATATGATGCAACAAATTTTGATTAACTGATTGATGTTCATTGCTAACTGAATTATTTTGCTTTGCCAAAGGTTGGCTTCATCGATAGAAATGCTCCCAGTGCGAAGTCCACCCCTGCGGCATTCAAGGCTGCCGCAGAGAAGGTTTGCCCAATGAGCGTCCAAGAAGCCAAAGCTGCGTACCCCATCGCCCGCGATGTGCCATACCTCTGCATGGACCTCATCTACCAGTACAATTTGCTCGTGGAAGGCTTCGGTACGTAGTGCATACTCTGCACCTGTAGATCAGACTGTCATTACTCATTAGTATGCTAGCCTTGTTATATCTGAAGAATCCAAATGTTCAAGCGGATCTAGTCGATCTCCAGTAGTATACAAACATGGCCGTCTGATAAATTCATATGGTGGCTGTGGCTGCACAGGTTTGGAGCCAACAAGAGAGATCACGCTGGTGGCCAAGGTGAAGTATGGAGAGTACTACATCAATGCAGCGTGGCCTCTGGGTACTGCCATTGAGGCCGTCTCACCCAGAAAGATGCTGCATCAAGTAGCATGATTTTGTGCAGGCTTCTAGCTAGTAGGATGCATGTGTGTTAGTTGTAACCTGATCGCTCTCTGTGTTCCTCCATGGATTGGCCCTCTTTTCTAAATTCTAATAATGCCTTTGAATTGATGATGGAGAAACCACGCTTAATTATGGAGCTGATGCTTTTTCATATTTGTGTACAACTGCAGGACACCATGCAGTGCATGCAGTTCCAATGTATCTCCTGATCATTCAATGGAATTTTAAGTTTTCATCCTATATGAAAAATCGTCTGTTGTTTTGCTTATGTGTAGTTTATAAGTCATAAAAGAAACTCACTAATTAAAGTTTCTTTTGAGAAAGTACTTGTCATTTATATTAATAACTCATGGATAAATTTATCCATACATAGGTACCCAGCTTTTATATTGATGATTTTAGTTGAACACCAAACTAACATCGAGTTCTTGAGTCAATAAATGTGTCGGGTTTCTTTATCTTCCTCGTCAAAGACTCCAGATCTTGAAAAATCGTTATGTCCACAATCACCTTAGAGCAAGTTTAATAGTACAGATAGCTGCTACCTCCAATACATTTCCATGTCATCAAAAGATAATGATGCAGTCAACTCATACAATAAGCTGGCTATAAGTTGTCTCCACAAGAGCTCTCAATCATTTAATACATACATGGGTATTGATAATTTAATACATGCATGGGTATAGCAATTAGTTCTATGGGTACATGTATGGATAATGTCTCTTTTCCTGTGCTATAGTCTGACTCTTGCATGGGAGTCGGCTTGGCTCTCTCTCTCTCTCCTTTTCTCTCCCCTCCACATAGGACTATGCTGATATGGATTCCCTTATAGCTAGCACAGTCAGCCTTATTAAACTTGCTCTTAGTAGGAAGTAGATCATTGATGATCAACATTGATGTGTAGAGCCTAGGTCTTGGTAGCAACGTTGTTCGTTGAAAGAGAGGAGATTTATTTGTTTCTAACTTGGTGATCTGGTGTTGATCTCAGCCGTAAGTGTCATCATCATCAGCATACTCAAAAAAGGTGAGTGCTTACGATGGCCTAATATCAAGTTCCAGCCCACTTTGTGTCATAAGATAAGTTGCAGGCTGAGCAAAGATTTGCACATTATTTTGTTTACGTCGAAATGAAATCTTTTGTCATTGGTACAGGTCCGAACAATAAATTTAGAGACACTTTTAGTCAAATAAGGAGATCACTAAGGATGCAAAGGGATCCAAGGAGAAACCCACAATCCTAAGTGTATTCAATATAAATGTTCTAAGATTACAAATGACCTCTCCCTCCTCCTTACAAGAGGTCCTATTTATAGAGGGAGAGGGAAAGACAAATGTAGTTACAACTTTGCTCTTAGGGTTTAACCTATTTTTAGGTGCATTCCTGTCATTTGCTCCGTGCGGGTCACACCACGTCCGAAGCTCCGGGGGTCGGCCTCGGATCCTTCCGGGGTCCAGTTTGCGTACCTCGTCTGAGGTTGGCCCTGGACCCTTCCAGGTCGGCCTCACGTACCTTGTCCAGGGTTGGCCCCAGACCCCTCGAGGGTCGGCCTTGCGTACTTCTTTTAGGGTTGGCCTCATGTAACTCGTTCGGAGTTGGCCTCGTATATCTCGTTCGGAGTCGGCCTCGCGTACCTCGCTTGGAGTTGGTTTAAGGACTTGGCTCGGGGTAGTCCTTCCGACAGACGCCACCGCTCCGAACCGGTCATGGACCCAAGGTAGTGTGGGGACCCTCCTCCAACACCTTTATTTCCACCAACAGAATGTACAGTCCACCTAGAACGAGCATGCTTGCATGATACTATTGGCTAGCTCTTTTGGATGGAATACTTCCATCTAGTAACTTAGTACTGCAGATGAAAAATAAGAAACAAGGCTATCTAATCACCGAGGAGCGCGCACAGGATTTATATGCGATATCTGAAGTTCTGAACTCAACTGCATGGATGCGTATGTGATCTTGTGCAGTCTTTCTGATGACAGGGCCATAAATATTATACTAAGTACTGCTCGTGGTCATGGGCACTCCATGCACGCTCAGATGCATGGATTCCCATCTGTTATTTTCCTCGGTGCTCCACCACCGATGTCCGATTCCCATCTGTTTTGGACCGAGGCGAAGCTCCACCAGGCAGTGGGAATCAAGGAATCATAGGTTGTAGCCTTGTAGGATCATCGATGACAATCAGAGGGGGTGAATGATTGCAGCGTCTAGCGGAAGTTTTCCAAAAATTATTATTATTTTTAAACCTGCAAATCACAGAAGCACACACAAAAATATCCTACCACGATGCATGCAAAACAATCTATATATGTATATATACTTTTTCCTTGATGCATGCATAAATCACAAGGATAGAAACGTAATAATAAAAAAAAACAGAAACCTAATTAACCTTCTCTAATCACCTAGCACTAATTACATTTTCCTCTCTCCTCAATACTAACCTTCTATGTGTTGCCTTCTAATTTGACTTCCTTCTCACGTGAAAAAGCTAAGCTATACTAAGTATATTCTTGAGTGCACCACGTACGGGATAAGAAAGTCACGATGATATAGTTGATTTGCTTACTCACGGGAACCAAAGGACGTGAAACGATGACTTGTTCACGTTGCACTTTACGCCGACTTTTCTAGCGCCGGCGATTCACTGTTGGCTTTGCAGATCACGTATGACGAAGTTGCGGACGACACGCGCGATCATGCGTACTGACGCCCGGGCCGACGTGCTGCTTGACGTCTCGCTGGTAATCTCTTTCCTCGCATTGATCGCAACGAGAAGAAACTCGCCGCACGTGAACTGAGCAACGGAGATGAGTTCGGCGATGATACGTCAGATCGAAACCGAGGCAACGAATTTTTTTCTCTCTCACAAAAACCGCTGCTGCCCTCCAAAAGCAGCGCACGGCCAATTTTTTCTTTCGCTCAATCGATACAACCTACCGCACCAGCGGATTTTCTTTTATACAGTTGATTCTCTCCTATTCAATTTCTACTCAAAATCCTAATCCAACTCTAATTAAGTCTGGACCTTTTATCTCAACTAAACTTTTGACCCATTAATTTTCAAGGGACCCGAAACCCTTCCTAACACGGATTTTTCACACTTCCGACTTTTCAACCCATCGCGCGTCGAAGCCTCCAGGACTGCACCTCTTGTATCTTCTCCACGCATCGTCCACCTTTGATCTCCATGTACTCCAGCGTGAGCCCGACCACCTCGTGACATCCTCGACCACCCGGACCTCAGATTTCCCCCTCCTAGTCCCGGTCTTCCTAGTCACCGACCATGATCGTCTCCACGCCTAACCTGCACATGCAAAGATCAAAGAATATTTTTCCCGGCACAAGTTCTCACCAACTTGACCGATATTAGTCCACGTACACACGCACACACCTCGAATAACAATATTAAGCAATATTGTCAATTATTTATCATTATAAAAAGAGCAGTTTTCCTATCCTTGAGGAGGTACCAAGAGATACCAAATTAGATCCAGCCGTTCAATCAGTGTGATCAACGGCTCAAAATTTGGTACCTCTTGGTACCTCGCGTCCGGTACCACTAGGTACTGCCAAATCTCAGCTGTTCGATCAGTGTGATCAACGGCTCAAATTTGGTACCTCTTCCCCCTCAAGGATGGTAAAATTTCCCTTATAAAAATCCTAAATCTGGCCACATGGTCTTACATAGGTACTCCATTGCGCGATGGAATTCAAAGGAAAAGAGCATCCATGCGCTACACGAGACCGCGAATGATTCCTGCTTCAGTGTAGCCTCCTGGCCCATATATATCAACTTTTCGGAGTAGTGAGAGACGTCTGCTCCCATGATGAATCAACTAAACAGTTCGATGAAATGTCAATTTCAGGACCTGATGGGAGAAATTTTGCTGTGTAACGCAGTCACAAAGCGACGTGTGTAACGAGCCAAAGGCGTGGCGCAAAAATACTGTACAAACTCTGTAGCAACTGCAGCGAAAGTGCTATCGTCTCAGGCCTGTTCTTTATGTCTGCGACTTTCGACTTTTGTTAAAAATCTTAAATTTTGGCTGTTCGTAACAGATATTACGGAGAGAAAGATATTTATTTACGATTTTGGCTGGTACAGATGTTGTGCTTTTAATGTGTACTACAATTAACTTATAGACCCTGTCTGGAGAAAATACTCCGTTTAAAAGTTAAGTACTGTAGCGAAAGCCAAAGCTATTTTTAGAAGTCGAAAAGAACAGGCCTAGCACTGCGGTACAGCTTTAGTAGAGCCACATTGTGCTACAGTGTTTGTTCAGTATTTTGAGCCTCGCTTTGTGCCTCCGTTACAAGCAAAATTTCTCACCTGATGGGGTGCTGTTTGAGAAAGTAATCTCCCCAAGTCTTCTGAAGCCACAACTATATAAAGCACCCGTGCATACACAGGCCGTGCTTACAGTACTAATCGCCGCAATCAATGGCTCAGGTCGTCGGCACATACGTCGCCGTGCTTCTCCTCATATTTACCTCGTCGAACCCTAGCTAGAGGAGTGTTTGGCGATGCCGTGCTTGGCCGGAAGGGCGGCATGGCCGACATCCGGCCGGAGAATAATGCCGCGGCGGCAAGGTAGCTGTGATTTTCGACGCCGGCAGCACGGGGAGCCGTGGGCACGTCTTCAAGTTCGACAGCAAGATGGACCTCGTCGACGTCGGCGACAACATCGACTTCTTTGCACAGGTAGATTGCACGCAAGCTAGGCAGACGTTATTGTCTCAGACTACGTCCCAAGAATCATAAAAGAAACGGCCAGAAGGTACTTGGCTGGGCCTTGCAACTAGCGAGCATGCACGAGGCTTATTGTGAAGTCCCATTTTTGGAATTTCAAAAGTGTTTGATTAAAATTTGCCTTATGAATTTGAACCAAAAGTTCAAACTAAAAAATTCAGCCTACTTTCAAAAAAAATCGAAACCCCAACCTTGCTTAGGCCGAAGCCCAACCCGTTCTCTCCCTTCTCTTGGCCTTGGCCTGGCCCACACCGGCCCATGACACTCCTCTCCTCATCGTGCGCACCCTACACATGCTCCAGCCACATTGTGTGCGCCCTCGACATGCACTTGCCGCGCGCATGGTCAGCGCTGCCTCCTCCTATGCACCACAGTGCTTGCCACCTCCTCCTGTTCATGTCACTGTGTGGCCCTGTGCAACGTATAGCCTCGTTGCCTCGCTTGGACCCCTCTTCTCTCCTTCATTCTCTTCGCACCATGCCGGCAGCACCCACACCCGCCGCTCCCACGCCACGTCCGCACCACGTGCCTGGAATCTTTGCACTCGACCATTGCGCCTTCACTCCTCCGCGCCTTAACTCCCTTCGTGTGTGCCCGCACCTTGCGTCGACTCTGCCATTCCCTCTCTGCACTGCGCCACACAGTGACATCGCTGACCTTGATCTTTGTGCGAGCCTTAATGCTACCCAACGGCTCTCGCCTGCCTCCTTGGCTATAAATCCCCCGAGCAGCTCCGTCTGCTCCTAATCGACTCCCTATTACTCCCCTCGCTACAGAAAACCTACACACCCCTCTTCTTCTTCGGCTCCGGCCAACCCAGCCGCTGCCAATGCCTTCATCGCTCAACGCATTTCCAGCTGATTCAAGTCACTGGGAGCATCGCGTGGACACCCCAAAGCTACCCCGAACCTCGTCGACCTCCTTCATCCGTTCCAACGAGCTACCCTCGATGTCCTCCCCTTCGCCGCCTTGGTCTACGTCGACAGCCCGCTCCATGCCACCCTGAGCTAGGCCGCCAGCTTTGGTTAGTTCCCCTTGGTCTAGAGATGCTCCCCTAGGGCGCAATTGCTTCATCTTGCCATAGTTTGCCGTATTGCCATGTTTTCAGTCATCGCCGCCTAGCTTCCCGCCAACCATTACAGCTGCCAAATTGGGCCAAGTCATCCTCACCACTAGGTGTGGTTCGGTCTTGGCTTTCCATTTTTACCCTCCCTACCTGCCGCCATGGCTCCTCTTGCCGGCGATGAGCTGAGCTCTGCTCGGCAGGAAGACGAAGCCACTGTAGCGCCGTCAGGATTAGTTTAAATCCTTGATTAAGTTGAAGACCACAATTAGTTTAGTTAATCCTCGCTGACATGCAGCCCCCTTTTCATTAAGCTTCTGTTATCTCTATGACAAGTGGGCCCTCATCTCTTTAAATCCTTTTAAAACCGGTTTTATGAGTAAGAGCCACTTCCATGTGAGCCCCTTTCACTGTGCTGAACAGTACATGGTCTCACCTGTCAACCCTTCAAGCCTTTTCCTTTAGTAAATTATTTCAAAATTAAATTAAAACTTGAGGGTCCCTTCTGTCTGCCTCTGTGATCTTTTCCAACTAATAAATAAATAATCAAACTAATTTTTCTGGACCCCACTTGTCAGTGAGAGAGTACTCTCTCTCCTCTGTTTATTTTTGGATTTAATCCTAATTTAAACTTCGAAAAGCCTGTTCTCACCCATTTTAACTCCAAAATTAATGAAACTTATTTATAAATTTATATCAATTCAAGATCAATCTAATGGCTGTGGAATAATCTAATTTGGAATTCATTTGAATTTATTTATTTTGCTTGAGTATTTATTTGCTTTCCGATATGATCATTAGAGTAGAGTACGAGGACATAAAAGAGTCGAAGTTCGAGCCGAATTAAGATATTCAAGGTCAACCTACTTGCGAGCCAGACAAGTCAATTCTTTGATTATATTGAACCCACATTTTATGCAAATTATATTTGTTTAAATTATCAAACCGCATGCTTTGTTTGTTATGCAAATGTATGTTCACTTAAGGTTATAGATACATGCATATTCAACCTTGTATTATTATTACACCATCCTTTAGGCACTTGAATCATATAATCCTTGTCACCCTAGAAACATAATGGTAACCATACTAGCTATAAGTTATACTTAAGCATCATACTTAGTCTTGCTTAAGTAACAGGGCATTTAATTGCCATTTTATCATCTTTTAACCATGAAACTAGTTTTGGATAGTCATTGGAGGAAAATAGCTGGTATGTTGAGATAACTTAGTTTTATGCTTTTCAAAACCCTAAAACCTATTTTACCTATCTAGGCGAATGGTAAGAGGATTAATGTGGATGTAGCATGAAAAATTATGGTTTGTGGTAGCCCCGTCCATATAACTCTAAGGACTGAATTCTGTAATGACCTCCCAATGTAAAACAGTACAACTACAAATCTATAATTGGCACGACTTAGATAAAAGCTGACGGCTGTTCTTTAAGTTAAAAGCCCCGTCCATATAACTCTAAGCTCCGTTTCTGGGCTGTTCTTTAAGTTAAAAGCTGACGGCTTTTAACTTTTGCTATAGTATCTAACTTTCAAACAGAGTATTTTCTCAAGACGGGGTCTACAAGTTAAACGATCTACACGTTAAAAACCCAACATCTGTACCAGCCAAAATCGCAAGTAAGTATCTGTCTCTCCGTAATCTGGACTGTAAACAGCCAAAATTCAAAAATTTCAGCTAAAAGTCATAAGCCGCAACCGAAAAGAACAGGTCCAAGACTCTTGGCCCTTGTTAGGACCCAATAGCGTAGCTATTTTTTTTTGTGCTCTAGGCGTTAGGACCAGTGATTCCCATCAGTCTTGGACCGAGGCGAAGCTCCACCAGGCAGTGGGAATCAAGGAATCATATGGGCTATTCTTTTGGGCTTTTGAAATCGGCTTTTGGATTCTGCTACAGTATCTAATTTTCAAACGGAGTATTTTCTCAAGACGGGGCCTACAAGTTAAACGATCTACACGTTAAAAGCCCAACATCTGTACCAGCCAAAATCGCAAGTGAGTATCTGTCTCTCCGTAATCTGTACCATAAACAACCAAAATTAAAAAAATTCAACTAAAAGTCATAAGCCGCAGTCGAAAAGAACAGACCCTATTCCATTGCGCAGTGGAATTCAAAGGAAAAGAGCATCCATGCGCTACACGAGACCGCGAATGATTCCTGCTTCAGTGTAGCCTCCTGGCCCATATATGTATCAACTTTTCGGAGTGGTGAGAGACGTTTGCTCCCCTGATGAATCTACTAGACAGCTAGATGAAATGTCAATTTCAGGACCTGATGGGAGAAATCTTGCTGTGTAACGCAGTCACAAAACGACGTGTGTAACGAGCCAAAGGCGTGGCGCAAAAATACTGTACAAACTCTGTAGCAACTGCAGCGAAAGTGCTATCGTCTCAGGCCTGTTCTATATGTCTGCGGCTTTTGGCTTTTGGCTAAAATTTTTTGAATTTTGGCTGTTCTATACTCGTTTACAATTTTGGTTGGTACAGATGTTGGGCTTTTAATGTGTACTACAATTAATAGACCCCGTCTGGAGAAAATTAGGTACTGTAGCGAAAGCCAAAAGCTATTTTTAGAAGTCGAAAAGAACAGGCCTAGCACTGCGGTACAGCTTTAGGGCCTGTTTGTTTCAGCTGTAGATTCTGAGAAGTAGCTAGTGAGTATCCAACTAGTCAGAATCTGGAGAAGCTGGATAACCCCAGCTTCTGGCTACTAGTTCATTTTCTGGATGCTGTAGCTTCTGCCTACTTAGAATCTGGATGAAAATCTGAACTGTTTGGGGGAGCTGCAGATTCTAGGAGTAGCTATAGTTGCCAGAAGCTGAAACAAACAGGCTCTTAGTAGAGTCACAGTGTGCTACAGTATTTGTTCAGTATTTTGAGCCTCGCTTTGTGCCTCCGTTACAAGCAAAATTTCTCACCTGATGGGGTGCTGTTTGAGAAAGTGATCTCCCCAAGTCTTCTGAAGCCACAACTATATAAAGCACCCGTGCATACACATGTGGCCGTGCTTACGGTACTAATCGCAGCAATCAATTGCTCAGTTCGTCGGCACATACGTCGCCGTGCTTCTCCTCATATTTACCTCGTCGAACCCTAGCTAGAGGAGTGTTTGGCGATGCTGTGCTTGGCCGGAAGGGCGGCATGGCCGACATCCGGCCGGAGAGGTAGCTGTGATCTTCGACGCCGGCAGCACGGGGAGCCGTGTGCACGTCTTCAAGTTCGACAGCAAGATGGACCTCGTCGACGTCGGCGACAACATCGACTTCTTTGCACAGGTAGATTGCACGCAAGCTAGGCAGACGTTATTGTCTCATACCAGTGGCGGACCCAGGATTTTTGAGATGGGGGTACGAAGTTAAGAATCTACGGAGTATATATATAAGATAGAGAATTTTGATACACATAATATGTATATCTCATATAGTTAATCAAATAAACCTTGTGTGCAGGGGCGGCATGGCCGTCGGGAGCGCCGCCGCCGTTCAAGCTGGAATAGGGGAGGAGCTGCCGCCGCCGCATGGGCCGCCTGGCCGTGGGGACTTCTTCGCCGTCGACGCCGTGTCGGCCATTGGGTGTGAGTGCCCGGCGCCGCGCCGCCGCCGGCAGCCGTTCGCCGGTCGCCGCGTCGCCGGAGACGAGGAGGCCAGGGGCGTGCTGTAGGCTGTGGCGGCTGTGCAAGAGAGATGGAGAGAAGGCAGGCACGGAGCAAGGCAGGAGGCGGCGTGGGAGGCAGCCAGACAGAGGCAGGAGCCCGCCGGTCGCCGCGTCGCCGGAGCCGAGGAGGCCAGGGGCGCGCAGAGATGGAGAGGAGGCCAGGGGCGCGCAGAGATGGAGAGGAGGCGACGTGGGAGGCAGCCAGGCAGAGGCAGGAGCCAGGAGGCTAGGGTTAGGTTAGAAAATGCCAATTGGGCCTTTTGGCTAATGGGCTGAATTTGTTAAATTACCTGCACTTCTAGTATATATATATATATATATATATATATATATATATATATATATATATATATATATATATATATAGGAAGTCTTTTTTCTACTTCCGGGTGTAATTACACCCTATATCGTATCTCACAACGTAGGGAGTATCTCACGTAACGAGGGGTATGTACATGTAGTATACGAGTATTTAAGATCATATAGGTGGTATGAACAATTTTTCAGAGGTGGTATGTACAATTTTTCAACATACTCCTTTTTATGTACGTATATAAACGTATTTACAAAATACGCTAAAAACTATGGATTCCCTTGCAATTTTTTGTGTGGTTCACATTAGAATATCTTATAATTAGTATACGAGTATACTTAAAGTGATAAAGGAATATTTCAAGTTTGTTTAGGTGGTATATTAGAGGTGGATGTAATTACACCCGGGAGTAAAAAATATTTTTCCATATATATATATATATATATATATATATATATATATAGGGAACGTATCCAGTGCTAACAGCCTTTTCAGTGCTAACATGCTAACACTTCTCCACAGCCACCCGATCTGCTTCGTACGGCTGAGATTCTTGAGGGTGGAAACGCTAACTCACTTATACCTTTTCGCGCAAAACCCCCCGTCAATTTTTTCCAACTCCGCCGTCTGAACTTCTCCTCCGCCGCGCTGCTGCTCCTGGAGGAGGCCTTCGCCGCCCGCAGCGACGGCAGGGCCTTCTTCTCCGGCCGCGACGCCGCGCCGGGCCTCCTCGACGTCGCGCTCGGCTGCTTCCTGCCAGCGCTCTGGGCCTGCGAGTGGCTCAACGGCGTCGCCTTGCTGGACAAAGCCACGACGCCGCTCCTCAAGAAGTGGAGCGAGAGGTTCGTCGCCGCCCCCGCCGCCAGGGTGGTCCTGCCGGAGACGAAGGAGGAGGTGGTCCAGTTCACCAGGTTCCTACAGGCCAAGTTCGGCGCTGCACGCACAAATTAATAAAGGTCTGAGCCAAGTATCAATCATCTCTGCTGCTGTTATACATGTACGCTCGTATACTACTTCATTCGAGTCATTCATGTATTTTCTTTGTGATTTTTGTACTACTATTTTAAACCTGTGTGAGATTAAACGAGTCTGCTTCATTCATGTATTTTCTTTGTGATTTCTGTACTTCTATTTTAAACCTGTCTGAGATGAAAACGGAGTGGTGTAGCTCGACGCCGACAGCCAGCCCGTCCCCCGCCAGCCGCATGACCTGCGCGGCCATCGTCTCTGCGGGGAGCTCGCCCGCGTCGAGCTCCGGGACGAGCCGCGCGAGCGCCTCCACGTCATGGACCTCGTCCTTGGCCAGCTTCCCCGTGTCCGCGTCGCTCTCTGCGACGATGAACCGGACGCCGCCCGCCAGGCCTTCCTTGGAGCAGTCGATGGTAGCGTACGTCTCCCGACGAAGGGATAAAGACTATCTTCCCAGCGAGCGGGAGGAACCGCGCGAGCGTCGCCGCGAGGGACGCGCGGAGGGAGCCGACGACGGATGCGAAGGGCGGGAGGCGGCCGTCGCCGCCGTCGAAGAGGAGCACGCGCTGGATAAGCGGGAGCGTGAGCCACTGCGTGTGCACATGGAGGGCGGCGTCTGGTGCCTGGTGCGAATGGATGAGCCGATCGCGCGGAGGAGAAGTTCAGACGGCGGGGTTGGAAAAACATTGACGGGGACCGGTAGGGGGTTTTGCACGAAAAGGTATAAGTGAGTTAGTGTTTCCACTCTCAAGAATCTGAGCCATACGAAGCAGATCGGATGACTGTGGAGAAGTGTTAGCATGTTAGCACTGAAAAGGCTGTTAGCACTGGATACGTTCCCATATATATATATATATATATATATATATATGGTTTTTTGCAAAAAAAAATTTGGGGGTACAACTGTACCCCCATGTCCCATGGTGCGTCCGCCCCTGTCTCATACTACATCCCAAGAATCATAAAAAGAAACGGCGAGAAGGTACATGGCTCTGGGACTTGCAACTGGCGAGCATGCATGAGGCTTATTGTGAAGTCCAATTTTTGGAATTTCAAAAGTGTTTGATTAAAATTTGCCTCATGAATTCGAACCAAAAGTTCAAACTCAAAAATTCAGCCTAATTTCAAAAAAATACAAACTCAAACCTTGATTGGCCCGAAGCCCAGCCTGTTCTCTCCCTTCCCTTGGCCTTGGCCTGGCCCACGCCGGCACATGACACTCCTCCCCTCGTCGTGCGTGCCCTACACATGCTCTAGCCACATCGTTTGCACCCTCGACACGCGCTTGCCGCGCGCGTGGTCAGCGCCGCCTCCTCACTCAGACCTAGGGCTGTAAACGAGCCGAGCTCGGGCGAGCTTGGTCTTCCAGGCTCGAACTCGGTAGAAGCTTGAGCCGAGCTCGAGTTGGGGTCCGAGCCTAGACCTGGGCTCGAGTTCGGCTCGGCCTAAACTCGAGTAGGCTCGAGCTCGGTTCGTTGAAGCTCGGTAACAATTAAAATAATTTATTATGCATTATTTTTCAATAATAAAAAAATTAAGTTCGAGCTCGGCTCTAGTAAGCTCGATAACAGTCAAAATAATTCAAATATACACTAATTTTCAACAATAAGAAAAGCTCGAGCTCGAGTAAACTCGGTAAGAATTAATATGTATTACTATTTAAGCTTGAATCGGAGCTCGCGAACTATTCAAGCTCGACTCGGTGAAGCTCGCGAGTTCGAGATCAAGCTCGAGTTCGACTCGTTTAAAGTTCGAACCAAACTCGAACCGAACCTAAAACGAGCTGAACTTGAGTAGCTCGCGAGCTTCGAGCTTTTTTTACAGCCGTACTCAGACCCCCCCTTCTTTCCTTCCTTCTCTCCGCACCATGCCGGCAGCTCCCACACCCGCCACTCCCGCGCCGCGTCCGCACCACGTGCCTGGAATCTTTGCACCCGACCATTGTGCCTTCACTCTGTTGGATATTGATCTAGGCCAAACGGCCAGAAGAGGGAGACGTGGGTGTCACCCACGTCTACGCGCCCTGATCGGGGGGGCTAACTGTTTTAGGGTTGCGGTCCCCCGTTGCAACAGCGCAATATAAAAGGCGGAGTCCCGGCCTCTCCCGTACGACGTTGTTCCTCGTGAGAGCCAAAAACTCCGTACAACCCTAAGACATCCGATCCATCGCGCGCTGTCAAGCAACGGGAAGGCCGCCGACCCCACTGCAGAACGACGCCGGCGACCTTGAACCGCGAGCTCTTCGGATCTGCACCGACTCGTCCCCACGCCTGCATCACGCAGGCACGAGGTCTTCGCTCTCATGGCGTTCATCGGCGACCGTGAGTCATCCCCTAACTCCCATGCCTAGGTGTTCATGTTCAGTTCTAGGGTTAAGACTAATGCATGATGATTAAGGACCTAATATTTGGTATCAGAGCCGCCCCTAGAAATCTTCATGAACCCTAACCGGTTTTGGATCTAAGGTTTAATATCTCGGGTAGCATGTAGAAGGAGATGATTCAAGTTTGATTGGCAAAATCCTAATGAAAAACCCTAAAGAAAATCCCCAATTTCAAGCCCTCCCGAACCCTAAATCCCCAAATCAAGAACCAAAATAATTTGGGGAACTCACGTTTTTCGGGCTTGGCTGCTGCCGTTGGGGTCGCCGCCCCGCCGCCGTGGCCCTGCGCCGCCGCTTATGGGAGCCGCCGGCGCCGCTACTTGGACCGCCGCGCGCGCGCGCCGCCAGGGCCGCTCCCCGCCTCGGTCCGATCACGGCCGCCGCGCTCCGCCGGGGGCCGCTGGGGCCGCCACTGCCGCGCCGTCCCGATGGCGCCACCGCCGCTCCGCGGGAACCCGCCGCCGCTCTGCTCCGCGCAAGTGCAGGCTGCAGCCGTCTCGCGGGCTCCGCCCGCTCGTTGCGCCGCTTCGGGCCGCTGGCTGCTGCGCCATGCCGCCGGCCGCCTTGCTCGCGCTGCCCTGCCGCCCGAGTGCGCCGCCGCCTCTTTTTGCTCCCGGTTTTTTCGGGATGAACCGGGTGAATGAATCTAGGGTTAGGGTTCCACCCTATTTTGTCCTGGCCGGTCTCAATCACAGCCGTTCGTTTCATCCGACGGTGATGCGCGCGTGTGGGTGATTGATGGGCCGCGCAGAGGAGTGTTCGGCCCGTACGGGCATTTCAGGACCCGAATTTTTGTTTTTGATGGGCTGAGCACTCGTGCGGGATATTTTGGGCCGAGGGCGCGTGCAGGTTTTGTTGGGCTGCGCCAAGGGATTTTATTTTTGGGCCCAGCAGCACATAATCTTATGTATTCCAATATATGTTTCATGTGTTTATCTCAGTATATATACATGAAAATTGTTTTATGGTGCACATTTCAGGCTGTTGGGCTTTTATTTTCAGTATATATTTCATGTATTTATGTTTCATCTCATGATTAATTAATGATGTCTCTTATGAAATTATTGACGGATAATGTTGCCAAGCTGCTAAAAAAAATATATTATGCTCTTTTCCGCTGCGTAATGTTCTGCCCCTAATTGAATGGAACCAACGGGAAATTCAATTGGAGGGCTGTATTTAATTTTTACATGCTATTACTTTTGACCAACGTTAATTGTAATTGCATGTAATCAATTATGTTTATTTTTCACCATGCTATTACTCTTTGGCCAACGTTAATTGTAATTGCATGCGATAAATTATGTTAAATTTTTCGTTTCTGCCCAACGGTGATGCGAAAAATTCTTATGAGCATGTTGTTAATCATACCAACGTAAGATTAATTTTCATGCAAATTAATTATGCGCTTTCCTAATGTAAATTTTAAATTTTTCAGCTGCTTCTGTTTCCGCTCATGTAAATGCTATTGAGCCACTTAATGGTAGTAACTTTCAGAAATGGAAGTTTACGCTTATGACGACTTTTCAGCTCTTGGATCTGGACTACGTGTTCAGATTCGATGAGCCTGTCGCTCCTACTGAAGGGGAGGACAATTATGATGAAAAAATGAAGGAATATTAAACTAATGCTGAGAAGTGGGAGCGGTCTAACCGTGTTTCACTTGCTGTGATGAAAAACTCCATCAGTGAGGCCATAAGGGGAGCAATCCCTGAAAAGGAAAGGGTAAAGGACTATTTGTCCTCCATCGAGGATCATTTTAAGGGGTCCTCTAAAGTTTATGCTACCACACTGATGCACAGGCTCATGAACATCAAGTACAATGGTACTGGAAATGTTCGTGAGCACATTATGACAATAATCAATATTGCTGCCAGACTTAAGACTATGGACATGGCTATTTCTGATGGTTTTGTTGTCCATTACATTATGATGTATCTTCCCAAGCAATTTGAAGCTTTCAAGGTGAACTACAACACCATTAAGGACAAGTGGACCATGAGCGAGTTAATCGCTAATGTTTCACAGGAGGAAGAAAGGCTCAAGGCTGAGGGGGCTACTGATTTTGTGAATCAAGTCCTGCTCCCCTTATCAGAAGCCACAGAAGCCACAGCACCCACAGCATCCTAAGGCGCCTAAAAACGCTTCAGGACCTGGGAGCTCAAATGAATAGAAGAAAAGTGGTGAATGTTACTTTTGTCAGTCGAAGGACCATTTCAAAGATGATTGTCCTGGATGGCTGAAATGGCTCGCCAAGAAAGGTACTTATGAAATCACTTTTGTTGATGAAGCATTTTATGCTGATTTTCCTATAAATTCTTGGTGGATTGATTCTGGTGCCACTGTGCACGTTACGAATTCCTTGCAGGGATTCCATATGTTGAGAAGTCTCAGAGGGGAAAGAAGCCTTAGAGTGGCTAATGGGATGGAAGCCGAAATTCAAGCTATTGGATCGGTTTCTTTAGTTTTGAATAATGGTTTTGTAATGAAACTTAATGATGTTCTTTATGTTCCCTCAATGAGAAGAAACTTAATTTCCATTTCATTATTAGATAATGATGGATATTCTTGTAATTTTGGACACGGAATGTGTTTGATTTATTTCAATAAAGATAATGTTGGTCGTGCCATCCGACACGACAAGCTTTATATGTTATCCCTGCAAGATTCTCCTATATCCATGAATGTATGTGATGAGAATAAAAAGCGTAAGCGAATTGATGAAACTTCGTCGAAATTGTGGCACTGTCGTTTAGGCCACATTTCGAGGGGGAGAATTGAACGTCTCATTAAAAATGAAATTCTCCACCCTTTAGACTTTAATGATTCGAATTATCATTGCCTCGATTGTATCAAAGGCAAGTATGTAAAGCAAATAAAGAAAGGTGCTACTCGAAGCACAGGGATTTTGGAATTAATTCATACTGACATATGTGGTCCTTTCCCTGTGACATCAGTGGATGGTTATGATTCTTTTATTACGTTCACTGATGATTACTCACGTTATGACTATATCTATCCTATTAAAGAGAGATCGGAGGCACTTGATAAATTTAAGATATTTAAGGCTGAAGTTGAAAATCAGCACAATCTAAAGATTAAAGTAGTGCGCTCGGATCGTGGGGGAGAGTATTATGGGCGACACACAACTTATGGGCAGATTCCTGGTCCTTTTGCCAGGTTTCTACAAGAAAATGGTATAGTCGCCCAGTATTCAATGCCTGGTGATCCCCAGCAAAATGGAGTTGCGGAAAGAAGAAACCGCACACTTATGGACATGGTTCGAAGTATGTTGAGCTACTCCACTTTGCCTGTAAAGTTATGGATGGAAGCATTAAAGACCGCTGCACATATACTCAATCGGGTTCCTAGTAAATCGGTGCCTAAAACACCTTATGAATTATGGACTGGGAGAAAACCTAGTTTGAACTACCTCCATGTGTGGGGTTGTGCAGCTGAAGCTAAAATATTTAACCCACATATTGAGAAATTAGATCCCAAGACTGTGAGTTGCCATTTTATTGGCTACCCTGACAGGTCTAAAGGGTACCGATTCTATTGTCCAGATCGTACCACAAAATTTGTAGAAACAAGACACGCTGTATTCTTGGAAAATGATGGCATCAGTGGGGACTTGGAGCCCAGGAAAATTGATCTTGAGGAGAAACGGATTTATGTTGCTTCACCGCTAATCCGACAGACTGATTTTCCTGTGCCCCAAGTGGTTGTGCCCATAGTTGATCCTGTAGTTGCAACTCCTGTTGCATCTCCAGTTAATTCTGTGGCTACTCCTTCTGTTGAAGGCTCTGAAAATACAAGTGCAATACCTAATGTTGAGCCTTCACAGCCCTCTGTGACAATTAATGAACAACCAAGTACTTGCGCCAATGTTTCATTCTTGAGCATAGCACTCTAGTTGGTCTCAATATTAGCTTCTTGGTTCCGCTTAGCTTACTTGACATGGCCGGCATCATCCTTGGGTATCTCTAGTTAGACTTTACCTCTTGATGACTTGACATTCTCACTTAATGCACTATATTTCAGATTGTCATCTATGTGTTCTAGCTAGCTTATACATGTCATGTCTTGATCTAGATAGCTTTCTATAGAGTTATGGCTTGGTGTATCTCATTATGGTCAATATGGATAATTCTCATGGCTCTAAATGCTTAAAATAAACAAACTTCAGCCATATTCATCCATTGACATGTCATATTCTCTCTATTGCATCTTGATGTGTTTATTGCCAAAAGGGGGAGAATAGAGAAGAAAGAGTCTGTTGGGAACAGTTTAGAGCTTTGGAGATCAATTTGCTCTTTCAGTTGTTGCTCTAGTGTTCCTTCTGTCGACATGGTCAGTAGCTTCATTTTCCTTCTTATGGATCTTGTTGGATTCTTCAAACTCAAACTCAACTTTGTGCTCTTTCGGGGTTTGTCAATATACTCATCAAGGGGGAGATTGATGAACCATGTGGAGATGACCACATGTGCGTGATGAGTAATTGACATTAGTTTGGGTAAGTCGAGTTTGGTTTGGGTGGTTCGGACCTAGAGTCGTTGCGTGGTGCAACGGGCTCGGTCGGACTGTGGTCAAACTTGGTCATATGGGATTAGGACGCTGATTCTTTGATTTGACAGGTTTGGTCTTCGACATGGTAAGTATGATGTTGTTTATGCTTTCATATATCGAGCGGTGCTATTTGATGTGTTCTTTGTCTGTGTGGCTGCAGGACATCGGGTGGAGTCGTGGCGAGACACGTGGACCGGACTAGGCGCAGGTGGCGCTGAGGTCAGAACGGTCGGGATGTGTCGAAGACGACGTGGACTCCAGGTGGTTGCGAGGCGTGCGAGGCAAGGAGCGCGGAAGCTTCCCGGAAGGTGCAGGAGGGGCGAATCGGGAAATTCGCGAGGCTGCACAAGCGGGAGCGGGCGCCGTTGGATTTAGCAGGCGTAACGGGGCGGAGACCCGTTAGCCAAGGCTATAAATAGGATTGAGGGGCTGCATGCCCACTTGAGCACTTCAAGGGTTTTAGGGTTTCCTTTAGTCAAAAGAGTCTTTAGTGGTTGTTTTGGCTTTAGGCTTTAGTGGGTGAGAAGGCAGAGTGTTGTCTGTCCACCTTCGATGTGTTCCATGTGAGTTCATCCCCTTCCAAGCATGTATGGGTTGGATTCTTGGCTTGGAGAGGAGAGGGATTGATTGGAGAGTCTTGTAATCATCCTTGTGTATCAAGTCGGGGTATCGGGACTCCTCTGTATTCATTGTGATCCAAGGAATGAAATCTGAGTTTGTCTCCTGTTCGTAGCTCTGTTCATCGATGCCCCTTTTTGGAGATTTCTTGACTTTTTGTTTTTCGAGTTCTTGCTTGCTGTGGAGGTGCAAAATGGGTTGCTTAGTGATGGGAGAGTGATCTTAGACCATTTGGTCAGCTAGAATCCCAGAGATAAGTTTTTAATCTCAGTTTTGCATTTCTAAGTTCCTCTGTTCATCTTTTCCCTTTCTAGGTCTTTGTCCAGATTTTGATCCCTTCAAGGAGATGGCCTAATCTTTGGTCTGAGAACCTCTTGGGCTATTGCTAACATAACTGCAAAGTCTCATTGCCAAAGATTGAGAGATTGTGGAGTTTTCTGATCTTTAGTTCTTCATCTGAAGTCTTGCCCAGTTTCTAGGGTTTTGTTGTTTTTCTCTTTTCTCCTCTCAAGTTGGCATGATATTTGAGGTTTGGGCTCCTGAGTTGATTGCTAATATATCCTCAAAGTATCATGTGCAAAGGTTCAAGGGTTTAGGAGAAATTGTGATTTTTGTCAAGTCTCTGTAATTTTCAGGTTGTGGTCTTAAATCTGAAATTCCTGTGGTTTGGTAGCTTTCTTGGTGTAGTTAAGGCTTCTATTATATTTAAAATAGTTCTCAGGTGTTGGGAGCCAAAAAGAATGGAAGCTTTTTCTTCACCTCATTGATTTTTGGCAAGTTCTTGATCCCTCTGTTGCTTGTCTGAATTTAAGCTGCTGCTACAGTGCCTGTTTGAAGGTTTCAAGCTGCTGTTCAGCATATTTAATTTGCATCTTTTTGCTGCTGTTTTTAGCTCCTTCCAGCTGCAGTTTTCAGCTCTAATTGCTGCTGTTTTCAACTTCTATTCTCTGCTGTTTTTAGCTCTTGTGCTCTGCAGTTTTCAGCAGTAAATTTCAGCAATTGAAGTGCAGTTTTCAGCAGTAAAAATCAGCATTTTGAGTGCAGTTTTCAGCAGTCAATTTCGGCTTTTTGAAGTGCAGTTCTTAGCCAATTTGCAGCTCTCTTTTGCTGTGCAGCTTGGCTCATTTTCAGCAGCAAAATAGTCACTATTTAGAGCATTTGTAGTGGCTGTTTTCAGCAGCAAAGGGAGTCCTTTTTGGGCTATTTTCAGCTGCGGTCTTGAACAGCGAAGAGTTCATTTTCAGTCTTCTCTTTGATATTTTCTGGGAGTCTCTTTTGTCAAATTAGCAAACTTCTTCTGGCTTCATAGCTTTTTAGCTATAGGAGAGAAGTTGCAAGTAGATACTTGTGCGGGGATGAATTTTTAGAAGACCGACATTCACCCCCCCCTCTGTCGCCATTTCGGTCCTACAGTCTACAAGACCAAGCGTGACTCCAAAGAGAATATCGAAAGGTTTAAGGCGAGACTTGTAGCAAAAGAGTTTACGCAAAGAGAAGGCATTGACTATAATGAAACCTTTTCTCCTGTCTCAACTAAACATTCATTTAGAATAATAATGACGCTCACAGCACATTTCGATTTAGAGTTGCACCAAATGGATGTTAAGACTGCATTCCTGAATGGAGACTTGTATGAGGACGTTTACATGACACAACCGGAAGGTTTTGTTGTGGGAGGCGAGGAACATTTGGGATGCATGCTAAGGAAATCCATATATGGCCTGAAGCAAGCTTCTAGGCAATGGTACCTTAAGTTTGATGAAGTCATAAGAAAATTTGGATTTAAGGAGAATGATGTTGATAATTGTACTTATGTTAAGGTCTGGGGGAGTAATTACACCTTCTTAATTCTTTATATGGACGATATATTATTGGCCAGCAGCAGTGTGGACATGCTGCGAGAAACTAAAAGATTTCTCTCGTCCAATTTTGATATGAAGGATCTCGGTGAAGCATCTTATGTTCTTGGTATTGAAATTCACCGAGATAGGTCCAAAGGAACATTAGGTTTATCACAAAAGGCATACATTGACAGAGTACTAAAGAGATACAATATGCATAAATGCTCTGCCTCGCCTGCTCCTATTGTTAAGGGCGATAAGTTTGGGAAATTTCAATGTCCAAAGAATGACTATGAATCTGATCAGATGAAGGCTATACCTTACGCTTTTGCTGTCGGAAGTATTATGTATGCTCAAATATGTACGCGCCCTGATTTAGCTTTTGTTACCGGGATGCTTGGCAGATATCAGTCAAATCCAGGACCGGACCACTGGAAAGCCGTTAAGAAAGTCCTGCGCTATATGCAAGGCACTAAAGGTCACATGCTCACATATAGAAAATGCGATAACCTTGAGGTTGTCGGTTATTCTGATACTGATTTTGCGGGGTGTAAAGACACTAAGAAGTCCACATCAGATTACATTTTCACCCTCGCAGGAGCAGCAATATCATGGAAAAGTGTAAAGCAAACACTTACTGTATCGTCGACAATGCAGGCTGAATTTGTGGCATGTTATGAGGCTACCGGGCAGGCTGTATGGCTTAAGAACTTTATCCCGGGATTGAGAGTGGTAGACAGCATTTCTAGACCACTCATTTTGTACTGCGACAATCAACCCGCAGTTTTCTATTCGAGTAACAACAAGTCGAGTGCAGCTGCCAAGCACATTGACATAAAGTATCATGTTGTGAAAGATAGAGTCCAGGATCAAACAATTAAGGTTGAGCATATTGGAACTAAATTTATGCTTGCGGATCCGCTCACAAAAAGCTTACCACCCAATAATTTTCGTGATCATGTTGCCGGCATGGGTTTATTGGAAAGCCTGTGATCCTGGAATAAGAGGACCATATAAAGTAACCAACTCCCATGAAGTATTATGTTATCCGATTGATATAGAATGGAGCACTATAAGTACTGTTGTCCAGTGATATTTAATTGACTGTTGTGACGCATTATTTTGGTGTGAAGTTTTATTGAGAGAGGGCTTATGACGTTTAGCCTTACGATCAAGGGGGAGAATGTTGGATATTGATCTAGGCCAAACGGCCAGAAGAGGGAGACGTGGGTGTCACCCACGTCTACGCGCCCTGATCGGGGGGGCTAACCGTTTTAGGGTTACGGTCCCCCGTTGCAACAGCGCAATATAAAAGGCGGAGTCCCGGCCTCTCCCGTACGACGTTGTTCCTCGTGAGAGCCAAAAACTCCGTACAACCCTAAGACATCCGATCCATCGCGCGCTGTCAAGCAACGGGAAGGCCGCCGACCCCACTGCAGAACGACGCCGGCGACCTTGAACCGCGAGCTCTTCGGATCTGCACCGACTCGTCCCCACGCCTGCATCACGCAGGCACGAGGTCTTCGCTCTCATGGCGTTCATCGGCGACCGTGAGTCATCCCCTAACTCCCATGCCTAGGTGTTCATGTTCAGTTCTAGGGTTAAGACTAATGCATGATGATTAAGGACCTAATACACTCCTCCGCGCCTTAACTCCCTTTGTGTGCCCACACTTTGCATCCACTCTACCATTCCCTCTCTGCACTGTGCCGCATGGTGACATCGCTGACCTCGATCTTTATGCAGGCCTTAATGCCACCCAACGGCTCTCGCCTACCTCCTCGGCTATAAATCCCCCAAACAGCCTTCATCGCTCAACGCATTTCCAGCTGATTCAAGTCACCGGGAGCATCGCGTGGACACCTCGAAGCTACCCTGAACCTCGCCGACCTCCTTCATCCGCTCTAGCAAGCTACCATCGACGTCCTCCCCTTCGTTGCCTTGGTCTACGTTGACAGCCCGCTCCACGCCACCCTACGCTAGGCCGCCAGCTCCGGTGAGTTCCCCTCGGTCTAGAGATGCTCCCCTAGGGCGCAATTGCTTCATCTTACCATAGTTTGTTGTATTGCCATGTTTTCGGTCACCACCGCCTAGCTCCCCGCCAACCACTGCAGCCACCAAATTGGGCCACGTCATCCTCACCACTAGATGCGGTTCAGCCTTGGCTTTCCATTTTTACCCTCCTTACCGCCCGCCATGGCTCCTCTTGCCGGCATTGAGCTGAGCTCTGCTCGGCGGGAAGACGAAGCCACTGTAGAGCCGTCAGGATTAGTTTAAATCCTTGATTAAGTTAATGACCACAATTAGTTTAGTTAATCGTCGCTGACATGCAGCCCCCTTTCATTAAGCTTCTGTTATCTCTATGACAAGTGGGCCTTCTTCTCAGAACGTGAGGTTAATTTTACTTTTGTTACGCTCATGTTGATATTGATAGAGATCTCGTGTGATATGCAGGTGAAGCCCGGGTTAAGAACTTGCACTACTCATTCTGATCTGTTTTCCGTACTTAACGTTCAAAACTTCAAACTGAAAATAGATCTTATTAACCAGCAGAACTCTGGTTCTTTTTTTTTTCCTTAAATCTCATAGTGTTTAACCTACTGAACGAATTTACAGGCAACTGCTGGGCTCAGACTTACTGGAGATGAAAAGGCAGACCAGATTCTCGAAGCCGTAATGTCATCTTGCGAACTATATTACTCTACTGCTCCATTAATTGGTACAGTCACATCATACATAACATACAAAGGATTAAAGACTCACTTCTTGATAGATTCTTAATACAGGTCCGAGATCTTGTCCACAGTAAGAGCAAATTTCAGTATAACCCCAAATGGATCACTGTTCTTAAGGGATCTCAAGAGGGCTCTTACTTATGGGTATGATGTTACTAGCTAGTCTCATTTGGAGACAATTCATCTACGTGTGACTAACTTTGTTTCGCGATTTCAATGGCGGGTCACATCCAGATTGCTCTGAACTACCTGTTGGGTAAATTGGGAGGTGACTACTCCAAGACGGTCGGTGTGATTGATCTTGGAGGTGGATCCGTGCAAATGGCCTACGCCATTTCTACAGATGTTGGTGTTAACGCTCCAAGAGTGCCTAATGGGAAAAAATTACAACGTATATGTTCACAACTTCTACATTTATTTGTGTTACATCTCTATTTCAGCACAAGTCCTCCTATATGTTATGAACCTTTGGTGATAAAAACTTATATGTACAGAGAAGCACCAAGGTTTACTGTTTTGAGAAGTGCAGCAATACTGAACTATTGAACTTGTTTTGAATTTGCTATATAAATTGAAGAAAGAAGTAGAGCATATATTTATTGGTTGTCTTTTTGCAAACACGTATTATTTCCTGGTTATTGAGAATTAGTAGATCTGCTGTGATCTTGTCTCTGAAGCTACTTGTACTACGGCGGTTTGGCTTCCCGGGTAGAGATTTTGAAGGCAAAGAAGGGGCCATTTAGCAGTTGCATGCTGCGTGGATTCAGTCGTATGTGTGTCATACATACATAGACATCTTCCTAATTTAATTAATGCGATGCTTAATTAATTGAGGAACTAATGTCGCATTATTTTGTGAAAAGGTAAATACACCTACAATGGGAAGCAACATGATGCCACGGCGCCACCGGAAGGAGCAGCGTATGACAAGTGCAGGGAGGAGACAATCAAGGCACTAAACCTGAATGCACCCTGTGAAACCAATAACTGCACTTTCAACGGTGCCAACCTCTACATCACATCCGGCTTCTTTTACAAAGCCGCAGAGGTAGCAATCTGATAGCAGTTACCAGTAGCAGATGCATGTAAATGTTACTGCGGACAAGCGTTGGTTAATCGATCTTAATTACTACTTGAACCTGAATGTTCTGGCAAAGGTTGGCCTCATCGACAGCGAGGCACCCAGCGGCGTTCAAAGCTGCTTCAGAGAAGGTTTGTCCATTGAGCATCAGAGAAGCCAAAGCTGCGTACCCTAACGTCGTCGACGTGCCATACATTTGCATGGACCTCATTTACCAGTACACATTGCTCGTGGATGGATTCGGTAAGTAGCACGCGTGCTCTGCACTCGTAAATTTTGCTGTCATAATGCTATCTTGTTATTTATGAAGAAACACACACAATATCTGATATGATGCACCTGCATATGGGTCTGGAGGCAACAAAGGAGATCACGCCGGTGGCCAAGGTGAAGTATGGACGGTACTTTGGGAACTGCTGTAGAAGCTGTCGCATGATCACTATCTGCACCGGTCCATCCATAGAAGCATGGATTACCCGTCCTTTCTAATACTTCCATTGTTGATCCAGAAATTAAGCTTATGGCGCTGATGCATGCGGTTTGACTGTATATCGTTATCATTCAATGGAAGTTTCAGATCGATCTCCAGTATTATCTGTTCTTTGTTTGTCTATAGTTTATACAGCAACACATAAGAAACATAACTGAAGGTAGGGAGTTCAGTCAGACAAGCCTGCCCAAAAAGACGGATTTGAGAACAGAGAGTAACTTCGTTTCAGTAGTTCGGCCCAGATATTTGTCAGGCTTTCAACAAAGCTGCGCGGTTGTGATGGTCCAATATAAATTAAAGTTTCAGCTAGCCCAATGCTTTATCTCAGGAGGAGGTGCAGGTTGGACAAGGACTTGTTCATCTTTTCCATGAAAGAGCCCACACATCTACTTCTTTTCGTTAGAACGAAGACCTTTATTTTTCACCAACAAAGCGGGGGAAAACCATATAATATCGACAAGCGCTGTTTTCAACGGGATACATCATACATCCAGCGGTTTATATGGCTGGAGCTTGTTTGTGACTTTGTGGTAGGTAAACGCATGCATTTTAGCATTTGTACATTTTCTGGCTGACAAAAAGTTGTAGGACTTTCTACGTGTGGTGATATAAATAACAGGGCATCATGGTGTCTAGATTCCATGATTAAGATTTTCCATCCATGATTGAGACTTTTCATCTTGATATATTATATATCATTACACTTATACATATCTAAAAGCAATTCAAAGATAAAGAGACTTGATGTCCAGACACTATGGTACCCTATTTCAACGTTATATATATATATATATATATATAGAGAGAGAGAGAGAGAGAGAGAGAAGAGGTAATGTAATAATAGCCGTGTAATTATGTGAGGGATTCGGCTAGCTACTAAGTAAATGAAGGTGGTGATCGGTTCGGCTGAAAAGTTCGTGGCTTATGACTGAAAACACTGTAGCTGGCTGAAAAAAATACTGTAGCTGACAGAGTCTTATTTAGCATAATTAAATTTAAAAAAATTAAAAATAAAAAAAATATGTTAGCCCATTACGTATAATACAAACAAATACGGAAAAAAAAGAACCGGCAAAAAAGCTCAACAAAAAGCCAAAAGTTCAGAAAAAGACGAAACTTATAAATAGTGAAAAATAAGTCAGAAGCCAGAAACCGAAGCCGAATTGATCAGGGCTGAAGTTTTCATTCCCAGACAATTAATTAGTTAGTATGTTCGTTACTTAGTAAATGCAATGCGGCAAGGAATGGATCGCATCGTCTGAAGCAAAGAAGTTTTCATTCCCAGACAATTAATTAGTTAGGCCAGTCTCAATGGGGGTTTCAAAAGAGTTTCATTCTCATTTAATGCAGTGACACATCAGCAAATTTGCTGAGTTGGCAAGAAATTTATGAGGAGAGAGAGCAACAGAGTTTCATCAGGATGAAACCCATCCGTCCCGGTTACCAACACGATGAAACCCAGTGAAACCCCCACTGAGACCGGGTCGTTTCGTTCTCAGGCGCTCCCGAGGATCTGTTGTGCATTCATATATATGTGAATGTACTCATGAATATTGGATTAATTAATATATTTTATTTGACCATGATTATTTGTCGGCATGAGATATATTGTAGTTACCAAAGTGACTATGTTTAGTTTAGATATATTTTCAAACGGCTACATAGTTTACATGGCACATAGGATCACAACATCATGCATACATTAATTGCTACAACTTGTCTATGAAGCAGTGAAATGAAACCCCCCACTGAGAGATCCAGTTTCATTTCTCAATCCAAGTCTGCAAAGCTGACATGGCAGTCTTGGAAACTGGGAAATGAAACCCACCACTGAGATTGGCCTTAGTATGTTCGTTACTTAGTAAATGCAATGCGGCAAGGAACGGATCGCATCGTCTGAAGCAAAGAAGTTTTCATTCCCAGACAATTAATTAGTAAACGCAACGCTGCAAGGAATGGATCGCATCGTCTGAAGGCAGCTAGCGTCTGTATGTTGGTTACGGCCTTGCGGGCGGGCAGCATGTGGAAAATGCATGCTTTCTTTCAATCTAGTGCTATTTATTTATTTATTTATTTATTTATTTTTCAAGAGCAGATCGAGCACGTGATGACTGTAATAAGTAAGTCGTGAGCGTGCTAGCAGCTGCAGCACAAAATATTGACCCATGAATATAATGTTCGTTCATTAATTTCGGCCCAACCCTTGCAGCCGTACACATGTACGTACCTACCTTACCTCCCCTCCAAAAAACAAAAAGTATAGTGTGTACCTCACCTTTGTTCGGTTCAGAGTTCGGACTTGTACTATATACAGTGTGATGTATCATTTCAGGCTTAGCTAGCTGCGGCGTGCTTGCAATCGCATAGCATAACGCGCGTGCATATACTCCGTCCGTCCTAAAATATAGATTATTTTTTATTTTTAGGTCTCCAATGCAAAATTATAACTATAATTTATTATCAAAAATAATAAAATATATATTATAAAAGTATTTTGCAAGATAAATATAATAATACTATCTTCATGTAGTCAATTTTTATACTTTAATATATGTATTAATGATTAAAGCTTGAAAATTTTAACTATACAAAATTTACGATAACCTGTATTTTATAGATCAGAGCGAGAATAATATATGTGTACGCGAATTGATCGTTGCATTATTAATAGTTGGGCTGCACCTCAATTAATCAACACGCATTGCATTAAATCATTAGTCAATGCATGATGAAGACAATGCTATCTATCTAACTGCACCACCTAAACTAGTACTACCACTGCAATAGTAATCCTAGGCTTGAATTGACGTTCTAACATGAACAGCTAGCTGCATAGCTTATGCCCTGTTCTGTTGGGCTCTTTTAGGCTGTTAGAAATTTTTTTTATTGTGTTTTTTTGATATGGTGATAAACAGATGTTAAACGGACAGTACAGTGGCGAATCTAGGATAAAAATAGAGGGGAGCTCTACTAACTAAGGCTATGGCACAATATAAATATATCAAAGCTATATTTACTAGTCTTTTACCATTGTAATATCAAATTCATATGTAAATAGAAATAGAACAAATTGAAAATATACAATACAATCTTCAATTGGTTTGCGACATACTGGATCGGCAATAATATCACATAGAACAACAATAAAATAGGATTCATATAATCACATTCACTCTGAATCACTCACATTGACTGATTCACAGAACAATGAATCACGGATGTGAATCACAGATTCACGGAATCACGGTCGCGGGTCGCCGGTCAGTCATCACACATTCACGCCGTCAACACGTCACGGGCTCTGGGCTCACCTGGCTCACGGAGACGACGAGTCACTGGCTCACTGCGCAAAGTAGCAAACGGCAAATCAATAAATCTGTATTTTACTCACCACTTCGCGTCTTCGCCAGTCGCCAGCGCCTCACGCCCTCAGGCCTCAGTTTCTGCTCATCTACTGCTCACCTCGTCCTCTCTGTCTCTCCGATGACTCCGATCTGCGATCTGCGAAAGTCCGAATCTTCAATGCGGCGATGCGTCTGAAGTTCGATGCGCGGATGCCGCCGCACAACTCGCGGGCCGCCCATCAGGCGCTCCACCACTCGGCCTCGCCTGCACCCAGCTGGCCGGCCGCCACCGAGTGGCCGACCGCCTCCCCTGGCCCCACTGCTCCGCCGCGTCGAGCCGCCCTTCGTGCCAGGCCGCGACCGCCTCTGGCCTCCCCCTCCGCGGCTCCGCGCTGAGTCACCGACCGGCTCCCCCTCCTCCGCGCCGGCCGCTAGGCTGCGGGCTGCCGACTCCGCGACTCGTGACGGTGAGTCTCTGGGTGTCGGGCTCTTCTTCATCCTCCGACGCGGCGACGCCTGACGGTCCGGTTCTTCAACAGTTCAACCTCCGACTCCGGGTGACCGCCGACCAAGCCGGGGCCAGCTGGGTCTTCTTCCACGGTGGGAGGAGGGGGTGCTCGAGCGCCCACTAGCACCCACAGTGAATTCGCCCCTGGGACAGTATATATACTTTTGAACTTGAAAAATTGTATGAAAAACGAGAAGTTACTTGAAGAACTCACCTTATTTGTTTTCAAACGGACTGTATATATACTTTTAAATTTGAGAAATCATTTGAAAAACGAGAAGTTACTTGGAAAACTCACCTTATTTGTTTTAACTTTTAAAAAGCTGGAACCAAGAGTAAAAAAAAGTAAAAAAGGACAGGCCGGTAACCAAAGTTCACTGCAAAGTACGTAGAATAATGAATTCTGACGATCGGGAAAGCAAGGTCCGTCAAAAGTACACGCTTTTAATCATACACTTGCGTGGTTGGTGTCGTTCGATCAGTTCAAACAAGAGATTACTTACAATAAACAGGCTTATAAAGTTGTTGTAATTTTCTATATATTGATAGGCGCAGCTAGCTAGCTAGCATTCACAAAATTTTACGTCCTGTTTATTTTGACTTAAGTTTTTTATTTCTAATTTATTTTCATTATTTATAAATTACATCTTTTTCTGAACTTTTAATTTTTTGAGCTTTTTTACCAGTTTTTTTTTCATATTTGTTTGCATTATACGTGATGGCTAACATGTTTTTTTCTATTGTTAAATTTTTTAAATTTAATTATACTAAATAAGCAACCATCAGTTACAGTACTCTATTTATATATATATATATATATATATATATATATATATATATATATATATATATATATATATATATATATATATATATATATATATATATATATTAATCTTATAATTTAGATCCATCATAATCGATGGTGTAGATTTTTTCTCTAATTAATTAATATGGTGATTTCTAGCCTAAATAACGAAAATGATGGCTTCTATTTTCTCTGTCTAAATAATAACTAGCATATTCCATGCGTGAGGATTGGTGCTGACACCCGTAACCATGTGGGATCCGAACCATATACTTATCATAACATGAGATTTTAATCTGGCAATCCAGCCAAATTCCATACGTGAGTTCTTAAGCTTTAGATGAAATCTACATCGTTATAATTTATACCCACTATGATCAATAGTATAGATATTTCTTTTTTATTTTAATTAACATGTTAATTTATTGCTTTTAAAAGTAAATGTGGTGGCTTTTTAAAACTTTACTTTTTTATTAATAACAACAACAACAACAACAACAACAACAACAATAATAATAATAAAAATAATAATAATAATAATAATAATAATAATAATAATAATAATAATAATAATAATAATAATAATAATAATAATAATAATAATAATAATAGATCTATAGATCGAATATTTGCATCATATTAATCAAAACTGCTAATACTGGCCTAGCTGCAAACTCAGTTTGGCCACATATATGTTCTCGTAACTTGAGGTAGCTGATCGATCGAAAAGAAACGGATATTCCTGGATCTTCAAACTGCTGAGAACATGTTGACTTTTCTAGCTTAGGTAGCTAGATCGGTAGTTAGCCGGTTGAAATTAGCGGATAACGCCTAGCCTAGGCACAAATTGCGCACGTGCCGCTTCGAGTTAATAATTATATGCATATATATATAAAAAAAGTCGTGTAATTGACATTACTTACGTGCCGTCCTGCGCGTTGCATCCATCCATACTATACTCGCGCCAACATTTTAATTTCTACCTTACAGAGACATAAGCTAACGGCTCTATTATTAATCCATATACCGTGACATATATAATTCCTAACAATTAGCCAATGAAAAAACAGCAAAAAGATAGAAAAATCCCTAAGAAAGATGCATGTAGCTACCTGTATTGACCTAAAAAAGAGAGTCGCTAGCTAGAAGATGGCACATGCATATATAAGCTCACTAAATAGGTCAAGGGATAATATACTGACATAAGTAGGCATACAGACACACCATATTTAGAGATAAGCATGATCAAGTATCTCGATCGGCTTGCATACATGGATCGATCATTTTATAGTGAAATGCACGCGTGTTCATGTGTTAACATGAGATATATGTGAGGTTCGTTTTTCAGGCTATTACTATACATATTCATGCATCGATCGATGATCTGTACTGCGTGCAGATTGAGCGGATGGATGGATAACCTCGTCTCTGTCTCTGTCGTTGAAAAAGGTAAATCGGTCGGTGCATGTACGATCAGCTAATCGAGAGTTGTCCTCGATCATCTTAGCCCACACAAGAACCAAATAAGGAAGATACAAGTGGCATGCATGGATAGATAGATAGACAGACCAATTCTCTGAGAAGAAGGAACAGAACTAGCTAGCTAGGTTTCCATGCATTGCACGCGACACTTTTTGTTGGAAAGCTCAGCCGCCAGGCTCCTTCCACACACATCGAGCCATGCAGGCAGCAGCTCGATCGATCGCCAAGATGTTTTTTCGTCGTCTTCTTCTTCTCCTTCTTCTTCTTTTTTATAGATGTCGCCAAGATGTATATGCTAGCACATGAATGCATAGCTAGCAAGCAAGCACAGCAAGTAAGAGTTGAGTGTTCATACCATCGAGATATCGACAAGTGTACCTTTCGCACACCTCGTCACTTGGGCCGTCATGTGGGGATTATTTTGACTTTTCCATCGATCGTGTCGAGCACGCACCACACTTGTCAAGGGATTTTAATATATTAACCGTGTCTGTAATAGCATATATCTTCGTATGTATGGCTTGCAAATTAAGCTCTACGTACTGAGCTATAGCAAATACATTCTTGAGGAAATTAAAACGTCTCAGTGTGGTAGCACGTTGCCAACTTTGCACCGAAATTTCTCCGAAGAAGGTGCGAGGCTAAAGTTCTGCATGGGTTCGCCGGGACCTCAACTACATGAAAAAACTAGGGTATGCGGTGACGGCGGCTGTGAGGGCGCACCACCGGCTGGAGAATTGGAGGAGGGCGGCCGGTGGGGGCCGGCGGCGGCTGCGAGGGCACCACCGGCTGAAGAATTGAAGGAGGGCGGCGGGTGAGAGTAGCAGGTTTTCGGAGTAGAGGGCGAAGGAGGTGTGACAAGACGACAAAGGCTCCGTCAGTCATGTGAGGTGATGGCAAGATGCCAATTCAAAATAATCACATGTTTTACTTTAGAGAATCTTTATCATCCTTAAAAAAAGTATATAAAGGTATCGGTACTGGCCATCAAATTACATATAATTCTTGGTTTTCTAGTACCTAAGAATCAAGAATTTATATGTAATTTGGTGGCGAGGTACCGGTACCTAGGTACTAAGAATTTATATGTAATTTGGTGACGAGGTACTGGTACCTCCTAGTACCTTCTAAGGATGGTAAAAACTCTCTTTATTTTATGGTAGAGGTGGGTTTTTTTTGTTGTGGCTTTAGCTTTTGGCTTTGAAATTCTAGCTGTTCGAGAGAGACAATACGCAAAGAAAAATAATTATATGTAATTTTGGCTGGTATAACTAAATTTAATATAGTGTTTACTATAATTTTTTTAATAGATATCATCTTAAAAATTATATCATTAAAAAGTTAATTACTGTAACAATCTAAACTCAAGCATAAGTAGAAAGAAACTCGCCAGTTGCTTATACCTGTTTGGTACGTATGAATTTATGGCCCGAGGCGCCCTGGTTAGTGCTACTTCCGCGGATTGTCGTAAGAGAGATGAACGGAGCACGTACACGGGCATCACTAGGCAAGGCAGCTAGCTCTAGCTTTAGGCCAGCGACAGCATGATGCTTACACTGCCGGATGTACGATGACGAGGATGACACACACTGCCCATGCACAGTTCCAAATTCCCGTCCTTTCCTTTCTCAAAAGAATCCCGGTTCTTTCTTATCTCAAGACTTAGTTGCTACCTTTTTCTCTTTCTCTGTGAAATGAGAGGTGTTGTATATACTCTCTTCAATTTGCAAAACCCTTTGCTTGTCATTGTGAGTTTGAAATAAGAAAACATGGGAAAAATTTAAAGAGATAGTAAATAGTCCTTAATATACTAGCTCGTACGTAGCATGCATGTTAGTGACCAGAATTTTAAAACTAACATCACACGTCTTCTATCTCCTTGCTTCTATTTCCCCTCTTGCATCTGCAATCTCGATTATGACACTATGATGGAAGCATAGTGTCATATTACATGAGAACTAACGTACATCAATCATCCTCCACTTTTTTTTTGACGTTTAAAATCATAATTGACTGAGAAAGGTCACAACAGTGGGAAGTCTACAAACAAAAAAGAACATGGCGTACAAATGGCATGTTTCTTGCATGGTTTCCATACGGCAGCATAGTTTTATTATTATTAGAAGTTGGTTCTATGTTTTTTATGGTGTCGCTTGGTTGGACTGAAATAAGCTGGTTTATGGTTGAAATTACACTGTAGCTAGCTGAAATTACACTGTAGCTAATGGTGGCTTATTTGGCATAACTAAATTTAAAAAAATAAAAATAGTAAAAATAAGTTAGCCCATCATAGACAATACAAATGAATACAGGAAAAAAAGAACAAACAAAAAAGCTCAAAAAAACTCAAAAACCAGAAAAAAATGAAATTTAGAAATAGTAAAAATAAGCCTTAATCTCAAACTAAATTAACGGAGCTATACATTTGAAAGTTTGTATTTTAAGATTATATCTAACAACTCCACCTCACCTTAATATATACAACATCTCAGGACAATGTGTCTCTATCATCGTTGCCCATCCCGACGGGCAATCGAGCCGATGAAGCTAGCGCACGAATTATGCATTCCACAGGTGGGCCATGCGCCATGAATGGAGCTTCAGCGATAAACAATGAAAAGGAGCAGTCGAAAGCCACGAGCTCACCACGAGCTGCCAACCATGGCATATCATTGGCGACGACCGTAAGTGGACACGTGGCCGGGGGTGGGGGGATGCCGTCACCATCTTATCTGAAGCCATGCGCTTTGCTTTCATTATGCACGTTCGTCCCCCCTGCCCTGCACACGGGCGCCTTACGTGGAGCCACGCCGATGACTCACGCCCAAGCGTAAATTATTCATCTGCTAATTAGCGATTCCATGCCGTACCATGTACGCGGTTTCTGAAGAACTTAATTCGCTAGCTAGCTTTCAGTGAATTCCACCTATCCTGCATAGTGTTTTGTACAGGGAATCTCGTGCCGACGGATGACCTGAATTTTGATCTCTTTCCTGTAGTCTTATTAATCGTGTGTAGCCTTAGTGGTCGGTAACAATGATACTTTTAAGCAGCCTCGGATGTCTAATCCGGACGCTAACATCAGATATTTGGCTGCTATATTTTTGTTTATATTTATAACATTTGTATCTATATATATAATAAAAAAGAACAAAGAACGATGTGGGTACTCACATCCGCAACATTTCTCGACTATGTATGTAATATTTCTTGGCACTATATGCAACGAAAATTAAAAAAGAACGATATGAGTATTCGTATTGTACGCTCCGATACAACATTCTTACATAATGCATGCAACAATTTTAATAACATATGTAACAAAAAAAATATGATACAAAGGTCGATGTTGCATATATATGCGAAATAAAAAATATTACAACAAAAATATTTCTAAAAAATGTTGTAAATATGGATGAAAAATATTGCAGCTAAGCGTTAGATGCTAACGCTAGATCAGACATCCGGACGCTAGCAAAATCCCATATTTTTATCCTTCGTTAATTTAGACGCTGTTAATAAAACACTAGCACTGGTAGCCACTTGACATTCTTTGCCATCATTGCAGACACTGTCTTGGTGTGAAAAGGGGGCAGAGTGCAAGTCCCATTGCAAGATGGGTCATTGCCCCTGAATGATGACCTACTGTGCCCTCGATCGTCATACTAATCCAACCACCTTCGCTTAGGTAAGTAGCTTAGGTACAAGACAAAGGCACGGCGTCTATAAATCCAAGGCCCAGACCCTCCATCTCAAAAATTTCAGATCAACACCATAAGCACTGAGCAGCAAGTAGCTATCTTTCTTGGTCCGTTCTTCTGCTGCCTTCCAGCTCTAGCTGCTCACTGTCCGCCGAGTACGTGCAGTGCAGCACTCGCCATGCCGAGCTACACTAGCTTGCCCGCTCTTCCGGCCGGCTTTCGGTTTCACCCCACAGACGAGGAGCTGATTGTTCACTACCTCATGAACCAGGCCGCCTCCATGGCATGCCCTGTGCCTATCATCGCCGAGGTCAATATCTACCGGTGCAACCCATGGGATCTCCCTGGTAAACTAACTGCAATCCTACTTATCTCTTGGTTCGAATGTTTTTAGCAAGTGAAAATATGTATGAACGTAGTGATCAATCTGCTAAACTTTTTCTTCCTTCTCCACAATCTTGTAGCCAAGGCCCTGTTTGGAGAAAACGAGTGGTACTTCTTCAGTCCGAGGGACCGCAAGTACCCAAACGGCGCCCGTCCCAACAGGGCTGCCGGATCAGGCTACTGGAAGGCCACCGGCACTGACAAGGCCATCTTGTCAACTCCGACGAGTGAGAACATCGGGGTTAAAAAGGCCCTTGTGTTCTACAGGGGCAAACCTCCGAAGGGTGTGAAAACAGATTGGATCATGCATGAGTACCGCCTTGCAACCACCGGCAAGAGCAAGCAGCGTAGAGGATCCTCCATGAGGGTGAGATTTCCTTTTTTTTTGTTCACTTGGTAGTTGCTTGTACCATATGCTGCACTTTTTTTTTCGAGGAGAAGCTACATATTATATTGCTCTAGTTATTCACACTCATTGGTCAAATATGTAGGATTAACAGTATAATTTTTTTTATTTGCATGCTGCTAATTCTTTACTGTATTAATGCCATTCAGTTGGACGACTGGGTGCTGTGTAGAATCTACAAGAAGAGCAACAGCTTCCAGCAGTTCTCTTCTGATAACCACGAGCAAGAGGAGGGCTCAACTGTGGAGGAAGATTCTCTCAACATCAACGAAACCTCACCAAAGTCTGAAGAAGCTCCTGCTGGTGTTGATCAGTTCCGTCCCATGACCATCGCCAAGTCATGCTCCCTCTCCGATCTCCTCGACACCATCGACTACTCGGCGCTCTCGCAGCTGCTCCTCGACGGCTCATCTGATGCCCCGGAACCGTTGCCGAGCCCCCTAATCTACACAACACCTCCATGCCAAACACTGAACTATAACAACAACGTGAACGGCCACAGTATTAGTATGCCACAAGTAGACGCATGTTCAGATTATAGTGCCAATTATAATGGTCTGAAAAGGAAGAGAGTAGCGATGGATAGTGCTAGATCCTTCGAAGATGGCAGCAATTTTACGAAAAAACCGGTGCTGCCAAGTGATTCAAGGATCAGCGATTTTGGCAGCACAAGCAGCTACTGCAACCAGCAGCTTGCAGATCAGAGCAGCTTTCAGTACAGCAGCTTGCTGAGCCATTCATTCCTGAACCAGCAGCTGCTACTGAACAACCACCTGCAGATGCAGTAGCAGACCTATATTAACGCACCAGTCGTGATGTGAATTGCTACAATCCGAGAAGCAAAGCTGGAGGGGACGGTTTTACTGATTGTTCCATTTGAACTTCCTGTACAAGAGATGTATGAGCATGACAGATAGACAGGATTCTTGCTGTGAGCGATGCACGGAAAAATTCCGGATTCTTCTGGTGGGATTTATGATTTCTTTTCCTCTTAATTCTCATGCACAAGAGTTCATGTAAATTATGGGTATTGTGCTAATGAAGCCTGTGATGCATCATCATGATGCACGTTTCTTGTTAATTTGGTACTGTGATTTGACAAGCCACAAAATCTTGTAATCCCAACACATGCATGGATAATTGCATTATACATGCTGCGTCTTGTTCTTGGAACTTGGAAAGTTGTTCTGGTCCTATGTTGAATAATTGATCATGTACGCACTATATAATACTCCTGGGGACCGAGAGCTAGCAGGCATGTGCAATTTCATTGAATCCTCATCCACTTGGAAATTAAAGTAGATTACTCGATCCACTGGAAGTTGGAACATACCTTAGCTGCTACCTGCTCATGATTCCATTGTAGATCGAGATGGATCAGAGTCAAAAGGAGGGATGCCGTGAGGGATGCCGTGCGGGCGTAGTAGACCTTGTTACGAAGGTTATATTGGATGTCTTATCATAAACGATTCTACAGAATTTTTTATTATTAAATTATAGCATAGTTATCTTAGATGGCTTTATTAGCGTGACAATATATATTATAACTGATGGTAAGAACCGCCATTGATGATCTACTTACCACAGATGGTTCGTAATAAAAACCATCTGTGATGTATGGACTTATCACAGAAAGTTTTTGTGAAAAGCCTTTAATGATACATCACAGATAATTTTTGTAAAAAAATGTCTATGATAACCTACTTGTCATAGACGGTTATTTTTAAAAACTGTCTGTGTTGTGACTTATTAAAGATGGTTTTTTATTCGTAGTATATAATAATATTCTTCTATATATACAGACACTTAGAGCAAAAATCTAATTCATTACTCCTGTGCACACTTAGGTTTTCCTCAACACACCTGCGCTTTCTCAGCTCCCCCTTCTCCATCTTTAGCGCCAGTGAGGTTGGGCCATCTCGCCAGTGGCCACCTGCATTACCTCCATCATCCACCACCACGCCGCTCATCTCCCTTCGCTAGCATGCCAACGCACCATCGGCAACCACCTATTCGTGCCATACCACCTCCACTGTGCCTTCGCCAAATCCCACCGCCTAACTCCTTCCCTCCAAAGCGTCGCTGCTCGCCCCATCAAGCACCGCAACTCCTTCCCTTCCACTGCGCCACTAGATAGCCTGTGCGCCGCCAGGTCCTCCCATGACTCCGACCGCTCCCTCCTTAGCTTTGATTAGCTGCCGCCAAGTGGATCGTCCTCAGCCTCTTCTTCCTCTACAGCGACCACCATCTCCACTGGCCTCAATCTCATCTTCTCCAACCTCGGCTTCCCCTACTTCATCCCCATCTTCCACTTTGGTTTAATTAGTACAATTTTTCTTCCCTTCCTTAATCTCTTAATTACTTTTCTATTTTGCTACTTACATGCTAAACTGTGATATGTGGGCTTGTAATATTGAGACAGTGGAGAATATTCTATGATGCTCTGTGTTTGTACTTGGTAACTAATAAAATTATATTGTTAGTAGGATTTGTTAGTTGTAGCAGTGGATGTGTGGTTGTGCTTTGTTATTTTATTCCAGAATTGCCCTATGTTCATGTTGCCAATAGTTTAAATTTTATAATTTGTGGGTGTAATTTGTGTTCTGAGACAATTGTGAAATATGTGTTTTATTAGTAGTTTATTAGTACTTGCATCAGAGCTATTTGTGATTTGGGTTAGGTAGTAGTTGTGATTTGTGAGCTTAGTTGTGTTGCCGACACTTGAGAGCAATAAAATTTCATCTATGATATTTAATTTGTATTTTATATATTCCATACTGAAATATAATTTGAAGGCTTCATAGATAGCAGCTAAGCGAGAAGGCATCCACACAATTTTCGGGCTCAGTTTTGTCGATTACGTCCGATGACCAGACCAAAGGAGCAACAAAGCGAGAGGGTCGAGACATCGAAAATGCCTGAGAGCCGAATGACCATCATGTAGGTCAGTCCAGTTGGGGTCCCTCTACATCCCAAGAAAGCAGCGACTGTATTTTCGGACCACCTGTGGGATAGTTTCAAGGCAACGGGTCCCCATCACTACACTGAGCTGGAAGTCTCTAACGAGTGAAGAGAAAGAGTAGTTTTGGGAGGAAGTCCCAAAGTCCTTCGAGATCAGAGAAGTTTGGGCCTGTTCTTTTTGGCTGCGGCTTATGACTTTTGGCTGCAGCTTGTAGCTTTTGGGCTGTTTGTACGAGAGATTATAAAGTAACAGAAACTCACGCACAATTTTTATCAATATAAATGAAATTAGTAAAGTATGTACTACAATTAACTAGTAAATTCTATCTTGAAAAAAATACTCCGTTTAAAAGTTAGTTACTGTAGAAAAGCCGAAAAGCAGCTTTTAGAAGCTGAAAAGAACAAGGCCTTTAGGGCCTCATGCGACAACAGGTGTTCCTAGCGATGGGTAAGGTGTGGAAGAACTTCAATAGCAAGCTTTTCACGAAAAACATGAACAAGGATGGGATACCGTTCATGAAATATCCTTTCCTCCATCTGGATGTATGGGATGCCTTTGTGGCCATGAAGATGACCACTAAATTCCAGAAAGAGAAGTGTGGTGCACAAGGCAATCCAGGTCTAGAATACTCATTCTCACAGACTCAGTACCACTGGGCATGTGGATAAAATCCCACAATGGAGGAGGGAGGACGAGGAGACAATCCTGTCGGAGGCCTTCCTGCCATTTACCGAGATCACAGATGAGCGCGCCTGAAATCATGAGTGCTAAGATGAATGATCTAGAGGCTTGTTAATTTCACAATAATTATTTCCTAATTATCAGTTTAAATATATATGTTTACTACTTTTCTTCTTCTAGCGACAGGGCATGATAATCAAATCAAGTACATTTGATATGAACGAACTCTCAGACATTTTAGGATGACTCTCCATCTTCTTGATAACGAAGGTCATTGACTCGAAAGGAGAGCTTCACTCCGACGGCATTGATTAATACATGTTCAAAATATTTGATTCAATTGTAATTCACTTCGAGTTGTAATTCAAATGTAACTCTAGTAATAATACATGAACATTCTTTTGTAATTGATTTTGAGTTATAAATCACTTTGAGTTGTAATTCACTTATCTGTAATCTACTTGCTTGTTTTCAAAGGGCATGGTTACTATTTCCTGAGGCTAGCCGAAAAACAGAAAAATTTTATCTATACAAAGAACTATCACAGACAGTTTCTAACACAAAATCGTCTGTGATACATAGATCCTCAAGACCATCACAGACGGTTTTTTGTATTAGCCGTCTGTGATATGTTGGATATCATATACGATTATTTTTAAAAACGGTCTGTGTTGTGATTTATCACAGACGGTTTGAGAGTTGTATGTGATAACCACTTGTTATCATTAACGCAATAAATTAGAAGATTTAGAAACTATTTCGGATAAGGGTTACAAACCGTCTTAGATGACTCCATATATGGTAGTGCCTCCGGCTTATTCCAGGGCAAACCAGTTCGATTTGTCAGACTCCAACCAAACGACAAGTCAATGGTCGATTAATTTGTCCATGCATAATTCAACTTTAATTGAAGCAAGCATGCATAATTCAACACATATTCATGCGTTGGTGGACCAATGCAATGGCTAAACGTCATCACCGGCCAAAACAAACAACTGATACTACTATATTTGTTGCATGGTTCCTAGGATGATGCACATGTGACATGTTCGATTGGATAGGTCCTTATTGGTTGATTCTCCAATCCCCATTTGGTTAAGGAAGTTACCCCATTGGAGACAGCGATTTCTTTATGCTTCTAGCTAGCTCTTTCAAACCATCGTACCATGCATGACAAGAAGATAATGCAGAAAACAAATGCAACTAACCTTCTCGAGCTGGTCTACCTCTATGCATCTAGCTACCACCCCATGGTTTGAAGCAATCGCCAATAAATTAATTAACTAGTTAAAGCATGAAGTCACATGTTACAGAGACTGGTTCTAATTGGTGCTTAATTGCGCACTGGTTTAAGCGCCGGATAGGATCGATAGTGTCTAAAAGGTGGTGGTGACCGAGGAGAGTAGATAAGAAGGGTCCGTCCAAATCATCTAGGTTGCCCAAGTCATGATACCTTGAACATTATGATAGATTATCTCTAAGCACGCATGCTTGCCAAACGCTAATTGAAGGTGTGTGGGGCTTACTAGGGTCCATCTTCGTATTGCAACTACGTTAACAGGTTAAAAGTAAGCTTATCCCTGAGACCATGACACGGTTGATTCCTTTTCTAGAATGCATGAGCCACTAGCCATTGATAATTGGTTGCTTAATGCTTGCCCTAACAAATTCACAAAGTAGAAACGGGGCTTAATTTGGGAGAGCAACCTGGGCCGTAAGTTATATGGGCCAGGAAGCCCAAGGACGCAGAATTAATAATCTTCTTAAGCTGAGCTGTCGCGCTTTTGTACGGAATTTGCTTGCACACTCAGAACGAAATGTTTCATCGGTGGCCTTCCCGTTGTAGCTACGTGGCCTGTGGGGCGCACGAATACTTATACGGTTGGAGTATACAGAATTATTGTGCTCCAGACAGGTTACCCCCTCCTATATATGTAGTTAAGTATGGTTACATACTCTCTCTCTCTCCGGTCATAAATTTTGAACAAACATATGTTTGAAACATTTGGTTTTGAGATATAAAAATAATACACGTGAATTTATCATAAAAAATGCTTTCATAATATTGCACGATCACAACTATTTACGAATATGTGATAAGAGAATTTAGTAGAAAAAGGCCACCTTGTTGACTCTGAAACGTAAAAGACGTCACGCTTTTGTGACCAAGGGAGCAGTTACTTAGCAAGTTACTAGCATGCATGAATATAGTTTATTCGATTGGTTAACTAGGAATTAATGGTTTCAACAATAGAATTACGCAACCTAAATTTCGGCAACGTTGGAACAACATGTTGTATATGGTGTTAGGAAATCTGGGCCTGGGCCGGAAGCCTTGGCTCTTGGTGAGCACCTCATCGGTAGACTATAAATAGGGAGCCGTACCGGTAGATTACTCATGCAATCAAAAGCAATAAAGAAAGACCAAGAGTTCTCTCTACCTCTCTGTGTGTTTTCAATCTATTATTCTGTCTTCTGTGATTGATCTCATTTTAATTTAAGCAGATGAATCGATCGAACTGGTCGCCAGCGACAGTTTCTCAACACGTTATCAGCACGAGTTCGCTCCGGTGAATCGAAGGTAATCATCGAAGCCCTAATAGATTGAATTATCTAGATTACTCTAAATTCACAGTTTTCGTGTTCTAGATTAATTTTCTACGGTGCAAATCCGCTCTAATCTACCGCGAGTAGACTTGAAGTCGCCGGCACAATGTCGATCGGTAGATTGCATACAGAGTAGATGTTGATTGCACTGTAGATCGGAAAAAAAAAGGGAAAACTGTGTTCGGTTGGTCCTGTACGACCGCCGTACATCAGCCTACCGCCGGCCGCCAGCCTCTCCCCGAGGCACTGCCGTCGGCCCGTAGCTGCCTGGTCGCCGATCCGTCGCCGCCATGCATGGCCGCCGCCGCTGGCCGTTCGGCCGCCGCCCGGGGAAGCATACTTAAAGCCGCGCCTAGGACTGTGCATTCGGTTAGTTCGGTAAATACGGTAAGTACGGTATTGTTAGTTCGGTAGTATACGGTATTTTTGAAAATACGGTTCGGTATCGGTAAATCCCAATTTATTTCGGTGCGGTATCGGTAAATACCATATTTACCAAAGTTAACACAAATTGCAAATAATATAGTGACTAACGAGACGAGTAGATGACAGTATATATACTACAAGCCGTCACCACGGACGGTAAAACACCCATTTTGCCCATGAGGTTGTCTCGTGCCATTGTAGATAGTCGCTTATTTATTTCTAGTTAGGTTTTGGTGTGACGGGTGAGGACATTGAGGTACAAGTGTACTAATTGGGGCGTTTGGAATAATTGATGCTCGGCGCTCGCTGGATGTGGAGAGTGTGTGTGTTTCCTGGATTGGTGAATCTTAGTGGCTCTACTTGCATCTTCTTTACTATATTAGTGTTTGGTTAATCATGTATATATAAATAATTTAGGTAATTATCAGGTGTTGTTAGATGTGCTTAGAGATATGTGAGCTTCAGCTATTCAATTCTGGATTCGGCTCTGATCAACTCGGCTTCGGCTTCTGGCTTATTTTTCACTATTCATAATCGTCTTTTTCTGAACTTTTGGCTTTTTGTTGAGCTTTTTTGCCAGTTCTTTTTTTCCCGTATTTGTTTGTATTATACGTAATGGGCTAACATATTTTTTATATTTTTAAATTTTTTAAAATTTAATTATGCTAAATAAGTCTCTGTCAGCTACAGTGCTTTTTTCAGCCAGCTACAGTGTTTTCAGCCATAAGCCACGAGCTTTTCAGCCGAACCCATCACCACCATAATCCTATGAACGAAATCTGATTTACCCCTAACAAAAAATAATCGGACGTAGACCCAAGATAAAATACAGGGATAGGAATTGGATTCTTAACTAATAGTAGTACTACTGCAAAAGTAACAAATGCTACTTATGTACTAGGGACCATTTTGACTCTAGTATTCAAGACAAGGGGGTAAGCAAGACGAGGGTAAGCGAGCGCGAAACTAGGTAGAGCCGGAGCTATCTGGTTGTACTTAAAAATCACAAACTAGGTACTTATTAATACTTTAGAGAATTCCCACTTGCAGGCGGCCTCTAGGCCTTCCCTGTGCTGCTACTGGCGTTAAAGCAACTCCAGCAGTAGCCCTCAAAATAAGGGCCTGTTTGATAGAGCTCCACCAACTCCAGATCCACCAAAAACAGTTCCACTCCACGAATTTTTACCCAAACACTCCAGCTCCACGAAATCTGGATCCACCAAAATACTGAATCTAGCTCCAGATTCATGAAATCCATGGAGCACCTCAAGGGGTGCTCCACGAAACCTTGTTTCGTACCTACTCGTGGAGTTGGGTGGTAATTACCCACCTTTTGCCACTGGTTACACACCCCATCCCATACCACCATAAAACTCATGGGCAAAACAGGCCATTCCCACCAAAAACTCAGTTTCGTGGATCTGGAGCTGCTGTGCAAGCCAAACAGTTTTGTCTAGCTCCATGGTGGGATCCCAGATTCACAGTGGAGCTGTTTTTGGTGGATCTGCTGCTCCAGATTCATTTTTTCAGTGGTGGAGCTCTGCCAAACAGGCCCTAAGGCCTCTACTTTTTATTTGAGGGCTCTGCCTACTTTTGAGGGCTCTGTTTTTTGGGCTGCACTCCAGCAGGAGCCCTCAAAACAGGACCCTCAAATTCATTATTAGAGGGGATGACACATAGGACCCACTCCTAGGGGGTCTGGAGGGAGCCCTACTTTTGAGGGCCGAGGGGCAAAAAACTCACTCCAGCAGGACCCCTACTTGAGCCCTCAAAAGTAGGGGGCCCTCAAATCTCCCCCTCACGAGTTAGGATAGGTCTTGCCTCGTTCTTTTTCCCGTATTCATTTGCATTATCCGTGATAGGCTAATTTATTTTTTTATTTTTTTAATTTTTTAAATTTAATTACACCAAATAAGCCACTATCAGCTACAATACAATTTCGGCCAGCTACAATGAAATTTCAGCCATAAGCCACTTTTTTCAAAATGTAGACAAACACCATCAGTCACAGCTCAAAAGAACAGGGCATGTGTAGTAACAGTCCAAGTTTGAGAGGATGTAACTGTAAATAGATGCGATTTATATTGATTATTATTGTAATTTTGGAGGAATAATATGTGAAAGATTAATTGCAATGAGGTTTCTTTGAAATGGACTGTTTTAATAGAAATTTGTGCGAGTTGTACGGTTTCCTACGAAAATTTTGTAGGTTACGTTATTTTCTTGTGCAAAATTCCCAAGAGTTGCACTATTTCCTGCAAGATTTATAAAAAAAAAGCCTCCTACAAATTTCTTTGTTCCACGTAAACCCTGTTCTTAGAAAGACAAACGCAGGTGGGAGTAAATATGTAGGAGTCTTAACCCCAAACAACAGATGACAGGGCAGAACGATTGATTATCCAGGAACCCAGGAGTAGGATTAGGAACACATGACAAACAACCTTAACTCGATCTATCTCCAGTGATCCACAAAGAAAGAAATCAAGGAGCAAACAAAAGCAAGGCCTCTCTGATCCTTCCCCTCCATTAATTTTCATCCACTGCTAAGCACAAATGGAAGCAGCACTGGCCACTTCCCTTCCTCCTGGTAGCCTCCTTGCAAGAGCTGTTCCTCCTCCGGGTTCAAAGCAGCAGCAGCGCCTCCTTTTCCCCAATCAGCTGCTAAGGATAAACGGCAACAAGAGTAGCAGAAGCATCCTGTCCTTGAGGTGCTCTTCCAGTGTAATTGACAACCCATCATCTCTCGTTTCTTCAAAAAGATGGAGCCTTGAGCCTGCAGGTTTGCGTCTCCAATTCTTCTGAAAACTCTGAAAAATATGCGTAGCGTAGTCAGTTCTTTTGAATTGATGCATGTTCAGTTTAGTACTAGCTACCGTCCTTAATGTTATCTACATGTTCTTTGCCTGCTTCGTCCCCATTTTGGCATTTGCAGCAATATTCATTCCTTCCCGGAAGATGAAGGGGGAAAAAGTGTATATATGATTCGTTCTTGATTTCTTCCCAAAAAATTGGGCACCACTGGCTCTTCCAACAGTAATTTATTCACTTGGCCTGTTCCAATGGATGGCAAATTTATTACTAATTTCAGGAGACGGCGATTGGCGTCATATCGTTGCATTTGTTCGTCATCATCTTGTGGGTTATCAACAACTACCGTTGTTACAACACACATATATGCTGCTGTCTAGGATGCGGTGACCGTGGGTCGCCCTCGCTATGGCAACAGATCAGTATTTTCGACTCTGCTTGCATGCATTCCACTCGCTGGTTCTATCCATCTAGTCTAAAATCAAACAGCCATGCGTTGCATTGCATAGGATGCTGGGTGTGACAAGCAGTTGTCCAGGACCAAATTAACTGGTTTGCACTAGTTTCTGGCGAGCACGCTCGCTGGAGAAGAAAGAGGGGAGCCTGGTCGTGACGGATCTGGACAGCACCAGCGGGACATACATCAACGAGAGGAAGCTTACATCTGGCTTCGGCGTGCCCATAGACGACTAAACAACTCGATCGAATTGTTATTAGACAAGAAAAACGCATCACCTGCACTAGTTTCTGCCTGACCACACGGCTGTGTGTGTGGTGGATTTGTCTCTGTAAAAAAAAAGCTCCACAAAGTGTCAGTCATCTGTAGCCAGAAGAAAAGGAACAAAGCAACAACTTTGAATGTAATAATGTAAAAAAACGTACGTAGTGGTATCAGTGTCACCTGGAAATGCAGCACCGATTAGGAAGTAACAGAGGCATCAATAACCGTTTGCAATTACAGAATAAAAAGCCACGAAAAATACCACAAGTTATATTAGATCATGTCAAATGAAAGGCAGAATGCAACGTCGTTTGTTCTGTGATCTGAATTTTCATAAATGGAAAACATTGTCTGTTTGTGAGGAGTTGCATCTGACGGATGTGTTGAATCGGATAACACAGAGTTTTGTACTTGCTACAATCAAATGGTCCACGGAACATTACAGGACATTCAGCAAATTCCTTCATAGTAGTGAAGGAAATTTGCTGCAACTTGTTTGAGTAAAACCAGGATGATAATAGTAACTACTAATGCATTTCTTCATGGTAATGCAGAGCTCGATGATGCTAAGCTTCGCATGGCTCACTTGATATATCAACTTCGTGACTTCTCTCCACGAGTACAGGCCAGTAGTATCGGAAGATCAAAGCGGATTTTTTTGTACATCATCTAGACTAAAGTTGATTCCTCACAAAATCTGGCCTAAAGTTCTTCATCTACTTTTCATCCCATGCAGATCCATTGATGTTGATTGACTGGCTAAACCAAGACTCCCAGGTGCATTGAGCCTGCAATAATATATGTGTAACACCCCGACCCCCCCACAGGGTCCAAGATGCTACCACACACCCTCACCAATTCAAAAGTGTTGCTAATTCAACTTTTAGCAGCACATTCCCTGATCTTTTTATATCATTACCCACAGGGATCAAACTACAAAAAACTGTAATATAATTGCAAAGACAACTAACTTCGTATTTCACAAACCATAATATAAACAAGCTTAGGGTTTCACTACTAGCAAACTCAACCCTAAATTCAACATACACGCTCAATATACGTATAAACTGTTATTTTACAAGTGCAGTACCAAAAGGACTATCCCCATTCCATGCATGTCGTCATCCTTCACCTAAAAACAACGACAAAGCAAGGGTGAGTCCGAAGACTCAGCAAGCACACGATAAAACAGTAACATCACTTTAGCAATTCAATTAATTTCAGGAACGGTAAGCTGTAAAACCACTCTATAACTGTAGATTGTAAGTTAAGTCTGTAACTGTATACTGTAAATCAATTCTATGTCTATAAACTGTAATTCAATTCTATATCTGTAAACTGTAAATTTATGTTGTCTGTAAACTGTAAACCAATGCTGCAACTACAACTGTAAATCACATCTGTAACTGTAAACTGTAAATCAACTCTGTAACTGTAAACTGTAAATCACAACTGTCTGTAACTGTATCACTTTCTCTGTCATTTTCTTGCAATGCACTATCATGCAATGCTTCTATATGTATCTGTATGCTCTGTAACTGTAGCTTATACCGGTATAGCGGAGCGTCCATCCGTCGATGGACCACTCATTTGCCTACCTCTATAGGTCTTATTCCAGAGCACTCCGGACTAGTCATATGACTTTCTCACCGACCTGGCTCTTATTCAAGAGCACTCCGGACTAGTCATGACTTTCTCACCAACCTGGCTCTTACGCATTTTGCATGATGCAATATGCCTCAAATATGAATATCTAATCAGAAACAGTACTCATCAAGTTGTGATTAGCACAATTCATATACATCATCTCATAAACATTGTAATTCATGGCATGGAAACATGAATAACAAACATTCACCACAATTTACTGTTCTACCATGCACTTGCCTGTTAACCTGACGGACGGTGCGTGGACGGTACCAGACTCGAACCGCCACCTGAACAAACATTAATCATCTCAATCCATCACTCATACAATACATTCAATTACGAGTAAATACATCGCTCTTACGTCCAATCGACATAACCCAATCCTGTCCCACCAGGCAACCTCCCATTGCCCCGGTGCTTAATCAATTCGAACATTTAGCGATTTCATCATTTATACTCGTAGATCGAATTTTACCCACTCAATCTCTCTCGTTAATCGACCACATGCATCAATTCTAATTATCGATATATCAACTTATACTCGACTCGGAAAATAAACAAGGGTTTTTGAGGCGTTACCCTGGCCCCGAGCGATCGGATCGGGACACTGCCTTCCTTTGACTCAGCCGGATCGGGCAAATCTGACGGCGGGTCGAACTTTCCCCTTTTTTTCCTCTCTCTCTTCTCTTTCTTCCTTTCCTCTTTTCTTCTCTTTCTCTTTCTTTTTTTCTTTTCTTTTCTTCCTTCTCTCCCCTTTTCTTTTCCTCTTCTTTTCCTTTCCAGTCGGCGCTCTCCTTCCTTCTTTTTTTCTTCCTCTTTCTTTCCTCCCAGCGCCGGCACTCCCTCGTCCCTTCTCCCCTTTTTTTCTTCCCACTCCCGCGCCTCCTCTTCTCCCTCCTAATCGGCCGGCGCGCCCCCTCTCCTCTCCTTCCCCGCCGAAGCCGGCCCTCTCCCTTGCGTGGCGCGCAGCCGGCGAAGCAGGGGAGTGGCGGCGCGCGCACGAACAGCGGCAGCACCGGCGGCGGCGGCCAAAGGGCGACACGGCGGCGAGCTGCGGGCGGCAGGGCGCACGGGCTGGGGCGGCGACTGTGCACCCGAGCACGTCCGCGGCAGGGAGCAGCGAGGTGCGGCCGACGGAGCGGCGGCGTCGGCAGGCTAGCGGACTGGCGGCGGTGGCGCGCTGGGCGAACGGTACGACGGCGACGGCGCGTGCGCAAGCTGGGGATGACGGCGGCGGCTACCGGAGCTGATGATCGGCGGCGCCAGGGTTGGCGAGCGACGGCGCCGGCGGGCTAGCAACGGCGGTGCCGGTGGGCTAGCAGCGCGCGAGGGGGGCAGCAGCGACAGAGCTCGGGGAAGAGAAGGCAAAAATGATTTTTGCCTCTCCCTCCACCTGGCTCCCCCTTTTATAGGGCTATGGATCGGGCCGGGCTGGGCCGAGCCGGCCCAGATATTACAATATGAGTACTTAGAACTACACTATCATTCAGATACGACAATTATAAAGTTCTCATATTTTTCCTACATCTCCATCATAGGCAGTGCAAATACTGAAACAAACCAGCTGTAACAAATTGCGGTGCTTGCAGGGATTATAAGTTTGAACTGCATAATATTTTTTCTATGCAGAATAACCGACCAAAATTCCTTTTTAGTAAGTAGCATTGAAGCATCCCCTTCTCTAAGTTCAATTTGGATATTCGACGGATAGATATATATCCATCTACTCACAAAGGCTTCAGCAACTAGCACATGCCTTATGTCATAGAGAAAGGCCATGGTGCAGCAAAAGCTCTACAATAGAAAATTGCGAAGCATTTTTTGCAATAACCTTAGGATCATCTCTCTGCACATGCCTTATGTCATACAGAAAGGCCATGGTGCAGCAGAACATGTTGTCTTGCAGTTGTAGTCATCCCAGAATATACTGATATCCTGGACAATAAAACAGTACATAGTAAATTATGGCTCTAACTGCTAATATGTCGAATATCAAGATTTGCGAAAGAATGTCATTTCATTTTATGGATTATAATTCAGAATATGTAGTTTTGCTTAGAGCAAGACTTGGGAAATGGACGGAGAAGTGGACAGACAATAATCAAACACGTATAATACTTAAAGCAAAGCATGGTATGTGCATATGTGAACATGAGATTCGTTGTATAATTGCAAATGGAATATGCACATGTGTATGTGGGAAAGTGTAGACCGTATATAGACTATAACCAAGATACTCACTATACCAAAAGCAAAACAAGATATATGCATTGTTTAACTGAAATTTTAAAGAATAAGAGAATCACTGAGTCAGGCTTGTCAAACAGTGGTGCAGCAGTAATTATGAAGGTATATGATCTAACATAATGCATCTCTTGTGCTCAGGAAGCACCTAGTGCATCTCCTGTCAATCAAAGATATCATCCAGGAAACTAAAATTTGAGTTGAAAAGGATGTTGAAGCATAAAAACTGAGAAATATCCCAACTACCTAGAATTTCTCAAGCAGAAAGTGAATAAATAATTGTATACTGTTTTGGTAAAGGTACATAAAAGAGTAAGCGAGTTAGAACATACCTAGTACATGGAAGGAAGTTGAAAGGTAAATTATGTAATTACCTCCGTAGATATTTTCCACTTTCTTGCCTTTCGCTGGCATATGCATTTGCAATGGGAATAAATGCTCAAACAGCATTTAACAAACTGTTTGTCACAAATAGATTGCCTTGGAGGTAAATAGCTTGATTGAACATTCAGCTCCAAGCATGCACCTGAAATTTTCCCTCTAGAAAATGAATTAATGCATGCACAAGCCGATTTGACCACACCAAAATTATTTCATGACAGAGCAAGGCGCTGATGAGCCATCTTAGTATGCAGTGCACCTCCACACCAAAATTAATCAACACCAATCTGCCTGGTCTACCTGAAATCCAAGTTCAAATGAGCCTACTCGCACTGGCAATTTTTAGAAACAAAATGCACAAAAGAAAAACGAACTATTCCTTAAAAAAATGAAATGCAATAGCATAATTGCATAATCAGGAAAACAAAAAAAGAGAGTTCAAATTGGGCCTTTTTCAAGGGAAAAAAACGGAAATTAGAGAATTACCTTGACATTTTGCTTTGCTGTCTACTGAACAACATTAGCATTGGCAGCATCCACTGAACATTAGCATTGGAAGCATCCACTGAACATGGCCTTTGACGAATAACAGCACCTCAACATTCTCAGCACTAATTATTCCCATTGGATATTCATTTGTGGGGAGTAGAGTTTAACTCTTTCAACTCTCTTTCTGTGTTTTTTTGGGGGGCTTGAATTGATTTTCTAACCTATGTACATGCTATTGGACATATTACAGATTATAGGTGAGGAAAAGAGGGAAAAGATTGTGTACGTAGGTACATGTGCAGAGCAAACTATGTGAGCGAAATTTGAAGTCCACATGGACCTGAAACATTTGCAAGGAATTAAGATGAATCAGGAAATAGGTAAATGAAGCTACCGGGCCAGAATCCATCCGCCTCCCAGCCCCGCTATGCACCAGATCAGACCGCCCTCTCGGCACCGCCCAGCCCCGAAGCCCGAAGCCGCCCAACCCGCCTCCATGGCCGACGGTGAGGACGGACAGAGAGGGTGGGGTGATGTGAGAGAGAGGGAGGGAGGGACGATGGGAGGGGAATTACGGAAAAATAAATAGACGGGGGATGCGGGAGACGAGGCGCCAGTCCTCCCCCTTTCCTCTCTTGCAACGACTCTCCAGACGAGGACAGTAGAGGATCCACAATTCCTGTAGAGCGGTGAGGCCCTGTATCCACTCCGGCAAAGATGTGAGGCCCGGGCATGAGTTGATGTGTAAGGAATCAAGTGCCGTCAGGTGCTGCAACAGTTCCCACTCACGTCCAGCAGATCCGGACCTGGGCGATGATAACGGTGATGCTGTCATCCCTGTTAGATAAAGGCTTTTGAGGTGACTAAAAGATGGTGGTAATCTCTCTGCATCATTAGAGGACCCTTGGTGAAATGGTGATAGCAGCAGCTGCTCGTTGCTCTCTTGCAATTCCAAGGACTCCAGCGACGACGGCAAGTACGGCTTCACCTTCAATTTAGAGCATTTCTGTATAACTAACCCTGATAGGCGACTACCAATTTGCACTTGTATCTGTTGTCCCTCACGATGATCAACAACGGTTTCATCTTCAGACACCATCCACATCTCTTCCAAACTGGGCATTCCATACATACGTAAATGCACGAGTGAAGGAAATGGACCTCCGCTTATGCTTTCAAGAGCAGGCATGCTTTCCAAGTCAAGCTCCCGCAAGGAAGGCAACTCCGCAAGCCCCTGTAGATGCTTCAGGTTTGGAAAGTTTACTAGCCTCACCCTGGTCAAGCATGGGAAGCGAGGATGATCTTTCCCGACACCAACTTGCTTCAATATCCACCGTGCGAATTGCCCGCCTGGATACCCATAAACTTCTATAGATTCAATCCTTGATGGTGGTGGCTCCAGAGCATTCAGTACAGCCAGCTCCTTTTCAGTGTCATTACTCCAACACTCTCCTATCAAATCCGGAAACCCCTTGCGCCAATCTAGTGACAAGCCTTGTAGATTAGTCTTGTGTTTCAAGCATGCCTTTTGTGCATCATCTGGGTCCTTCACAAAAACGATATTTCTAATACTTAAGTGCCCACCTATCCCACTTGCATTTCCAAGCTCTGAAATATTTGCGAAATTTTCATCCTCTCCCACAACAAACATCCCCAACTTCTGTAGCCGACTGAGCTGCTCAATCCCAACAGGTATGCCACTTAGATTGTCACAGTCTGCTAGGTTTAAAACTTTGAGCTTCATTAAGTCTTTCATGCCTTTAGGCAACTCAACCAGCTTAGCACACTGTTTAAGGTCCAAAATTTCCAGATTTCCCAGTGTTGTAATACTTGATGGCAGCCTCTCAATTCCGGTACAACCTAGCCTCAGCACTCCTAGGTTTTTGTTTCTGCCGATAGAGTTTGGAACCGTTGTAAGCTCTCTGCAACCGTAAAGGCTTACACTCGAAATCATCTGACAATCACCAATGGAATCTGGTAAACTCTCTAGCTCAGTACAGCCTGATAAGTTAAGTGTCCTTAGCTTTTGTAGCTTACCGATGGATTTAGGTAACTCACGAAGACTCAGACTACATGTTACATGTAGAGCCTGCAGGCTCCAAATATCTGAAATAGCTTCAGGGAGTGTTTCACATGCTGGTTGTGAAATAGCAAGATACCTCAGATTTTTAATCTGTAGCACAGTAGTAAGCATTGGCTCTGTATAGTTATATTCCACGGTGATGCTGTGCAAGTGTTTTGCGTTCTTCGATACCTTGCCAATTACGAAATCACCCTCAGCAACATACATAGCACGTCCTTTTACAAAAAAAATGCTTGGACGGAACATTTCCATGCTGCTTGATTAAAGAAAAGTATCTATAGCTCTTTGTAGGTTTGGTTGTCTTATTTGGCACAGCAAGTGAAATTTCGTCACCCAAGATGGACCGGGCAAGATCATGAACCAAATCATGCATCCTGCATGTCACTCTCCCGTCATATTTTTCTGTCACGTCTTGTAGAAAAGACATTTGAGCAAGAGTGTCAAAACACCCTTTGTACTTCAAGTCCAAGTTATGAACCCCATCTGTGGGAGTGATCATATCTTGAGCAATCCATTGGTCAATCAATTGTTCTTTATCAATCACGTAGCCTTTTGGAAATATAGAGCATAGCACAAAGCACTGCTTAAGCTCATCTCGCAGATGAAAATAGCTCAACCTCAAGGATCCCATTACTCTATCTTGTATATCCTGGACACTCAGTAAATTGCTCTCTCTAATGGCCCGCCATGCGTCTATTTCTCTCTCATAATTGCAAGAGAGGGCTCCTGCAAGAGTTTTAATTGCTAGTGGCACCCCGCCGCATTTGCGTACTATATCTTTTCCAACTTCAATGAACTCCGAGTCCATAGCTTCTTCGGCCCATCTAGAACACTGCTGGAAAAACTTCCAGCTGTCATCCGGCCGTAAGGGCTCCAAATCAAATGGATTTGTACATCTCACTGTTTAGAAACCCCGTGAAGTACTCCCAGTCTTGTTGGTGCTCATGCCAAGCGTCATCCAAGACAAGTAGAAACTTCTTATGGTCCAGCTTTTCCGAAATTTCTTCAATCATCTTTTGATTGGTTTCAAGATCCGATTTCTTCTTAGCAACAGCTTCAAATAGCTTCGCAACAAGCTTCAACACATCAAACTCCTCAGACGCATGGACCCAATATATTGCACCTTGAAAATGCTCCTTTATCTTTTTATCCTCACAGATGTGTTTGGCCAAAGTAGTCTTGCCGGATCCGCCTAGCCCGACGATAGAAACTGTCAAGATTTTCCCTCGTTCATTAGTTTCTACTAGCTTAGATATGATCCTATGCTTCTCCTCGTCTCTTACACGTATAGTTGACTCACCAACATTACCCAATATCGACATCTCCCCAATTGTCCTGTTGTTACGCCGATCTGGACGATCCACAGGTACATTATTCACTATAGCATTGACATCAGATCGTTGCTTAACAATTGCAGCAAATCTCTCCTTGATTGTCTTGATCTCCTGGGCCATCTTGCGTCGGGACAGAACGGATTTGGGTTTTGCATAGAAGCAGTTGGCCATAACATGATGATTGTCACCATCGCCGTCTGCCTTGTCTTTCTCTCCTTTCAGGTGGGCTTCATATAGTAAATCATCAATATCATAAGCAACATCTTTCAATTTTTTGACCCAACTAAGTGATGGGTCCGCTATAGCTCTATCTCCAACAGCTGACAGCCACGTTGTAATCTCTCCAAATAAGTCTTGGAGCTCAGAGAGATCTTTTGTCACACCCATGATGGATGCAAACTCGCCAGTTATCAGCTGACCTAGCTTGTCGCCTGCAACCTTCAACACTCCGGATGCTAAAGCAGCCTCCATACCATTCTTATTTAAGAGTCTCTTTCACTGAACCCCTATGGATTAAATTGCAAAAGTGAGCAAATCTACAATTGAGTTTTACAAGCTGCAAGTAATTTGGTGCTAACACTAATTCTCAACTCGGGCATACAATTGACAATAAAAAATCTGAAAAACAATTATGAATTAATTCCTGATATGATATCATTAGGGGGTAGCATGGAAATTGAAAGGTACTGATTTCAGATATCATGAGGGGATGCAAAGAAGTAAAGTTAATGAAGCAAGTGTAGCATACCTCAGCCTTGTAAAACAAGAGCAGTAGTATGGAACGTGTGTTGATTATAGGTGGTGGAAGACCACGAGAATATTATTCTTGGCCCTCCCTGGGAAGAAGAATCAGCCTGTTTGCAGAAGAGGTTAGGGGGAGAAGCAGCAAGACATGTTGACGAAGAAATTGGTGAAGTGCAAGAAACGAAACGGAGAGGATGGGTTGTGTTGAAGTAAGTACCTAGAACCCCAACTCAGATCGGCTGATTTCTCATGCTCCGTATGCAAACATGGTCTTCGCTTTTCACCTACGTAGTGCAGACAAGGAGCTTCTGGGGTTGGAGATGCAGAGCAGAGGCGCAACTCTCATGGCGGAAGTAAAGTCTGCTGCTTTTGGCGATTAATTTTTTTTGGAGATGCTTTTGGCGCAACCTCCTTGTCATGCTTTTTGAAAAAGATGAGAAATTCTAAGTTTTGTTAGACCGAGAAAGAGACGGGTGTGCACATCAAATAATATTCCAAGTTTTGTTAGACCTTTGTCCATTGTAAATCGATAATGTAACAAATCCAAGTCACGCCGTCACGGAAGAAAAATAGTGAGAATGGGCTTCCACAGATCAATTCCTCGCACACGACGCGGAGTAGCAAGTTAGCCTGCACCAACGCATAGATTTGCTCCAAGCACAATATGACTGAAAATCAATGGTCTAGTGAGAATGACAGCAACACACCCAGTTACCAATTCAGTGATAACGGAGTAGCAAGAGCAGCACGTTAGACATCTACTAACGAGTGTTATTTTTTCTGTAACAAATCAACTTATATCATTTTAATACAATCGATCTAGATACTCGTAAATAAAGACCTTGGTGGTGAAACAAAAACATAATTTGGCTACGTGTATTTAAGGTTGTCAACCTTTTTTAACGGATGGATGATACACACATGTTGAAGCCCTCATGAGGCCCACTAGCTTGTAAGACCGCCGCATCCTCGGCCAAGTTCCATCGCTATTGCAATTTGCAAATTTGTAACGGTAGAGAGGGCTACAGATTAACATCCAAGCTTCACGCTCCAGCTCATGTGACTAGCTAGTAGTAATAAAGTAATACACGCAAATAATGCATTTGGTCAACACAAATAGATAACAGTAGGAATGTCCAATTAGCAGGCTTACCTGGAGCACAAATCAATGCCCAATTATAATTACAAGTTCTTTGCCAATGCTTACAAGTTCCGGATCCAATTCTTCACTAGCAGCGAAATGCCCTTTGCTTGAACAGAGTCCGACTGTCTTCATGTGGAAAGATTGCCAAACTGTGTTCAAATGCGCTGCACATTTTGCTACAATTTATATATTTTAGCACAGGCTGACGGGCTAAATAGGTCGTGCCAAATGGACCTATACCGAATTGGCCTGCCGCCCATTTGGCCTCGACAGGTATCTAGTACTTCGTATTTTCCGGGCAAGTGAGGAATGTTATCAAAAAGTTTCAACATGAACCAGTAGTACACATTTTTCAACACCGCAGATGTTTGTTTAATTTACCTCACAACAAGTGAAACTAGAGCAAGTTGGATGGGCATATGCCCTAACACAAGTAGCAATCACACATGTTGGCCAAATGTCGTACATAGGAACAGATTAGTAAACTGTTACTCCATAACACAAGTGAACTGGTTCTACGAGATAAATGCTTGCTCGGTGGAGATTAAAGGAAAAGTTTGCTGGGTGATTTTCAAAGTGGGCAAAAGCGGTAGCAGAGAAGCATCTTAGCTTTTTTTTTCACGATAAGATCCACTAGCCTCATAGGCGCGGCGCCACGCCGCGTCAGCCACCATGCGCACCAAAGTAAAAGAGGCGATAATTCGTGAGGAGTTTTTTTAAAAAACCGAGGGCACATGCGTATTTTCGAAAAAGATAAAGGGCTTTTTCGTAAAAAATCGAGGACCTGTACGTAAACAAACGAGGACCCGTGCGCAATTTCGAAAACGGTGGGGGCCATCCTGCAAAGTGGAGGGGCTAAAAAAACTGGCAGGGACCTTTTCGCGAGGAAAAAGGACCTTTACGTAATTTTCGAAAAGCGCAGGGGCTTTTTCGCAAAAAGGGTCACCAGACCGTACTAAAATTTGAAAGCCACGCGCCGGCCGGAGCGAGGGCAAGGGCGACGTGGACAGGCCCTCCGCGCGAGAACTGGGCGGGGTGTAATATGGTTACGATTTGCTAAGTCACTTTACTCTTTCGGTCTTTCCCCCCCTCTTCCTTTCGCTCTTTTGTGGGGTCAATATGCCCTTTGCTTTTGGCCTTTGTTGTCCTCAGAGGACAGCGGGCATCCATCGCCATGTTCTTAGCTTAGCAATTAAGTTATTTGCAAATGAGTAAAATGTCGAACTCCAGATTCACAATCCAAAATACTCTAATATTTTACTGTACTATTTTCTGAATCGGTAAATAGTATATACTGATACATTCCGGGATCATACGCATACATCGTATGAACCATACCAACATTAATATTACATATCGAAGTTTAATTAACCTATATCAGGTAAAGTGTACATAACAGACCGATCAAGCCAAATGTTACATTATAAGTAAACAGAAGCAAAAGCGAAAAGCAAAAAGAGAGGCCACACCTTGCCACGAGCAACCGATTAAGGTAAAACATGTACGACAAGTTACTATACAAAGTTTGGATAATAGGTGTGTACACAGTCATCATCAAAGTTTGTCTAAGTAAGGGTAAGAACAAGAGACTACAAGAAGGGCCAACACCAACACTCATCCATTTTCTTCTCCGTTTGGTTCCTCCTTCCTTGTCATCGAGAAAAAGAAGAGAAATTCTTCTGGCATTACCGCGAAAAAGACGGGACAGCACCCGGGGAGTCGGAAGAAACCCGAGTAGTGAATAATCAAACCTTCCCATCAAATAGCCAAACACTTTCATATCAAATAATATTCCAAGTTTTTTAGACCTATGCCCATTGTAAATTGATCATGTAACACACCCAACTCACGCCGTCACGGAAGAAAAATAGTCAGAATGGGCTTCCACAGATCAATTCACTGAATGAAGAGTGTAACAAAGAGCAAAATACACACGACTAGTCGTAGTCTGCAACATGGAGCAGCAAGTTAGCCTGCACCTCATATTGCCTTGATCGCTGGAACGACACCACATAGATTTGCTCCAAGCACAACATGACTGCAAATCAATGGTCTAGTGGATTGACATCAACACACCCAGTTATCAATTCACTTATAACGGAGCAGCAAGAGCAGCACGTTAGACACATGGTTACTATAGCGAAACTATCGATTTCTAGTATAATATATTTGCAAAATCAGTTAAAATTATAATCGCATAAAAATATTTTCTGTAACAAATCTACTTATATCATTTTAATACAATCGATCTAGATACTCGTAAATAAAGACCTTGGTGGCATAATTTGGCTACGTGTATTTAAGGTTGTCAACCTTTTTTAACGGATGGATGATACACACATGTTGAAGCCCTCATGAGGCCCACTATAGCTTGTAAGACCGCCGCATCCTCGTCCAAGCTCCATCGCTATTGCAATTTGCAAATTTGTAATGGTAGAGAGGGCTACAGATAAACGTCCAAACTCCACGCTCCAGCTCATGTGACTAGTAGTAATAAAGTAACAATCCAAGAGTCCAGTTGCGGACAGAAATAGTATCATGCATATTTACAATTATTTAAAAAGAGTTAGTTTGATTGAAATATGACCTAACAATTAACTTTAGCAACTTTACAAGTATTCAAGTCCAAAACTTAACTTACGATCAAAAGAATCAAAGGAATCCCCATTGGAACGCTTGAGTCCGGTCGTAACCTTAACATGAAAGTTGAAGCATCCTTTTCTTCTTTTGGTATCTACTTTGATGAAAATAAAAGCAAGATTGAGTACACTAGATACTCAGCAAGTCCATGTAGCAGCATTTATAGGGACTAATATCTATATGCAAGGCTTAACCACTAGCCTACGTAGTTTTCATAAAATGGTTACTGATTAATGGTGCTTATGGACATGGTATGGTGGTATCGAAATAGATATGGAATGATGTCCATAGACTGGATATGGTAAGTAACTGTGAGGAGAGTTACTCCCACAAAGTTGATGAAAATTGGACATTTTGATTTTAGTTAAAAATGGCTAAGTCATATGTTAAAAAAACTAATTATAATATGATATTTGGCAAATTGCCTTCACGCTAAAAAAAACATAATATTATCTTTGGTTAAACCTTGCATATAAATATTAGCCCCTATAAATGAATCTGAGGTGATGTGCTGGTCAGAGGGGAAGAAGGGAGTTAGGGGTGAGTTGGAGTAGCTGTGTTAAGGTGGTTGGGAGCAGTAGGAGACTGGCTTTGGTGGCGCATGGCCAGAGGGGATGGCGTTGGAAAAATCAATGGCTACAGGGAAATTTAACTTTTTGCCATCCTTAAGAATGTCACATATCCAAATGCCATCCTCTACATTGCAATTAATCTTTTGCCACTCTCGAGCCTATGTGGCGCCTAGTCACCCGCCACGCTGGCCGCGCCCGCGCTGCGCCCGCTCCTCCGGCGGCGCGCCGCCGCCCGCGCCTCCCCGCTCGCCGGCGCCCGTGCCTCCGCCTCTGCCTCCGGCCCCGCGCCGCCGCCCGTGCCTCCCTGCTCGCACCTCCGCCTCCGTCGGCGCGCCGCCTCCCCGCTCGCCCGCGCCCGCGCCTCATCTTCCCCGAGTCCGGCGCCGGGATCCCGCCGGTGAAGCGCTGCGTCTCAGGCCAATTCATCGCGCGTGGGGCATCTCCAGGGCACCCCGAGCACATCCCCCACCTCGCCGGACCCCACCGCCCTCCCCAGCGAGCCGCCGCCGTCTTCATCCTCGCCGCCAAGCTCCCTCTCGCCGCCGGCCCGCCCTGCTCCATCTCGGCCTCGACCGACGCCCCAGGTGAGCTCCGAGATGCCCGTAGATGCTTCACCGTCAAGGAATCGGGCTCCCACCGCCCGAGCCGCCGGTGTCCTCGCTCCCCTGTCTCGGTCGCGGGGACGGAGGCGGAGGCGCAGGCGCAGGCGCGGGCGAGCGGGGAGTCGCGGGCGGCGGCGCGGGGCTGGAGGCGGAGGCGGAGGCACGGGCGCCGGCGAGCGGGGAGGCGCGGGCAGCGGCGCGCCGCTGGAGGCGGAGGCGCGAGCGCGGGCGAGCGGGGAGGCGTGGGCGGCGGCGCGGGGCCGGAGGCGGCGGCGCGGGCGCCGGCGAGCGGGGAGGCGCAGGCGGCGGCGCTCCGCCGGAGGCGCGGGCACAGCGCGGGCGCGGCCAGCGTGGTGGGTGACTAGGCGCCACGTAGGCTCGAGAGTGGCAAAAGATTAATTGCAATGTAGAGGATGGCATTTGGATATGTGACATTCTTAAGGATGGCAAAAAGTTAAATTTCCCATGGCTACACGGCGATGTCGGCAGTCGTGGTGGCAACTAGGATTCGGTGAACTCTCGGTACCAACGAGCTAACGAGCAGCGGTAAAAATGCGAGTGCGCGTGTCAGCTGGGGATGGCTCTAGATGGCGGCTGTGGTGAGGCGGGGTGGAGTGTGGCCAGGGCAGAGCGATGGGCAGTAAATGAGGGTTATCAGAGCATGACAGAGTGGCAGAGGGAGTACGGCGGGTTGACAGAGTGTGGCAGAGGCGAGCAGATGGTGGCGGCAGCGAACAGGAGTGAGCCGGGTGGAAAGGGAGAACATGGGAGATGGTGTACTCTGGGAAGGCGCCAAGGTGTGGAGGAGACAGATAATCAAGGAGGGAAAAATGCCTCTCTTGAGTGCAGATACACCAAGCGAGCGTGGAACTTGGTAGCTGACTGGCTCAACTGTGAAGCCCTCAAAACCATTGGATATTGGTGGATGAACATCAATACGATGGGAGGACTTCCTAGGCAAGATGTGTCCTCGGTGGTAATACTAACCAGCTGGGAACTATGGAAAGAACACAATGCAAGAACTTATCAAGGCAAAGCATCCACACAGATCGACCTTCTTCTTGTAAAAATCAAGTAGCGAGGTCCTGGGCAGTTGCTGGAGCCAAACACCTAGAGCTCCCACAACATAGCTTGTATCTGGATGTAAAAAGCCCTATGGGCCTCCTGTTACTGTTCTGTACTTTGTTTCCTCTCTTAGTAACTAGCAGGAGGTCCGTACATTTGCATGACTAGATTTTTTTTTCAAAGTTTGTAATATTAAATGATATAACTTACATGATTGAGAATAAATTTATGTAGCTTGTAAGCTAATTATATTTCTAAGACACCATAAAAAATAGAAATGACAATAGAACCTTAAAGGAAAATACAATTTGAGTAATATAATTTAAGTATGAGCATTGACAGAAAAATCATTAAGCATAATAACTTGTTAGGGTTCTTAGAAATGTAACCACGCTCCATCATATATAGATCATGTAGGTGCATGCCTCTATGCTTCTTCCATTAATTACTCTTTTATAAAATGCATGCATGCATATGCACATCTATTTAATATCAAACAATACGCTGATTATGTGTGCCAAAAACTATCTTCTTCTCACCGTCATAGCTTTTCTTCTTCAACCTCCAATAGTAAGCCCAATTATTGATCGATCCCTCTCAGCTGCTACCCCTTCAATACAATACTCTACAATATAGTTATCTTCTACTTCTCTTTAACTAATGCTTATTGTTGACTGTTGTGACATCAAACACCATACATATCCAACCGTTGTCGATCCCTGCCGGGACACCTGTCATACTCTCTCCAGTGGTCCTGAGCTAATTCGCTACAGCGGCACCATCTCTACTCCGTGCTCTTTGCTCCTTTGCTTCTATATATACACATGTAGGGGCAGAGTCACCGCTCGGCAAGCCTGGGCATCTACCTGGGCTCGCCGGTGACGAGCCATGGACTTCACGTGGGTGGAGAGCCGGGCGTCATGTGGGCGTGTGCGGTGTACATGGGCTCCAAAAAATGCTGGCTCTGCCACTGTACACAAGATTGTCAAAATCTCGATTCTGTCATATGATTCTACGGTTTTACGATGCAATATTGATTAGACCGATCCGATTCTATGGTAGAATCTTAGGCCCTGTTCTTTTCAGCTTCTAAAAGCTGCTTTTCGGCTTTTCTACAATAACTAGCTTTTAAATGGAGTAAATTTTCAAGATAGGGTCTACTAGTTAATTGTAGTACATACTTTACTGACTTCATTTATATTGGCAAAAACCGCATGTGAGTTTCAGTTACTATGTAATCTCTTGTACAAACAGCCCAAAAGCCACAAACCGTAGCCAAAAACCACAAGCCACAGACAAAAAGAACATGCCCTTAATATAGTAAAATCTTAATATTCTTATAATTCTACCCAAACTTTTGTAGGATAGTGATAAAATTTTTTGTATGATCCTACTCGATTATGTCGATTCTATTGTTTTATTATAAATAATTACTTGTATACTTTCTTTTAATTAAAAATGTTAACTTTTATCTCTTAATGTTCACTATAATTATCATAAAATAACACATAATCTTACCTTTACAATTTTGTAAAGAAAAATTCAAAAGGCATAATTTTAAAAATATAGTAGTGTTGTAATACACTACAGATTTTAAAATTGTTTCTTTGGTAGAATCAAGTAGGATCTTAGATTCTACATCCATCCTACGATTTGCGATCCTAATGAAGAACCTTTGATACGATTGATGATCACAATTCTGACAACCTTGACTGTACACATGCATGATGTTTATACATGCTCGTTATCCTCTTCGCTCGTGTCGGCCGCTCCTATTCATAGACGTTGGCTAACTCAACATTGTGGCTTCCTCACTAACTACGGTGATCTCTTAACTTCACCGATGTCAACATGTTTGCTCTAGTCGCTGTCTAGCGATATAGAGAATCTTCTCACCATTGCTGATGACATCGTGGCCCTCACCAGTGGTATGCTCCTAGCTACCCAGTGACCCTATATCATCCATAGCCCATCTTCAATGCAAAGTTTCATCTCCTCTCTACCAAGACTTCCCCATCATCGAGTTTGTTGGTCACGGACTTTTTCACCAACGTTAACGCTCACCATGCGTCGTTGCAGCCCTTTGATCTCTGGCCTTTCTCTTCAATGGCTCCAGCGAGCAGCAGGCATTGTCCTCTTCAAACAGGAAAGGCGAGTAGCACGCCTTTGTCCTCATCTCTGCCGCTGCCACCTCTGCTCAAATTTATTTAATTTATTCTAAATTTTAGTTATTTAGGGATCTTATTTTGGAATACATATAGAAATAATTTGACTTCATTTTTATTTTGAATTTCAATTAATTTTTTTGGAATTCATATATAAATCCAATCGCTAATTTTTCTTTAATTTTTCTTTTATTTTAAATTTCAGATATTTTTATTGGAATTTGTATACCAATCAAATTGCTAATTTATTTAATTTATTCTGAATTTTAGTTATTTAGGGATTTTAATTTGGAATTCATATGGAAATCAAATCGTAAATTTTCTTTTACTTTTTATTCTGAATTTCAACTATTTTTTTTGTTGAAATCATATAGAAACCTAATTGCTAATTTTCTTTCATTTTTGTTCCGAATTACAGTTATTTAGGAATTTTAATTTGGATTTCGTTTAAAAAACTTGAGGAGAAATGCAGTTTGAGTGGACTAGAATCTTCTTTGCATGGATCACCTCGTATATCAAAGGGTTTGTCTTTTTGACAAATCGAAAAATTGGTGGTGCCCAGCATAAAAGAGACTAGTAAGCTTTACAACAAGAGCAGAAAGTCTTCATTCATTGTCTTAGCCCACCAAACCTGCAATGGTACGTCAAGCATTACAACAGGAAAAGCGCTACGGTGGTGTCCGTTAAATGGGCTGTAGTTAGATCCCATTCCGCTCCCAACTGCCCGTTATATGTGCTCCGGTTTCTTGTTCTTCTTTCGCTTCCATCTCCCTGTTCAAGTGTTCACAATGAAATCTTTTTTTTTTTTTTTGCGATGGCTGAAATCGAATAAACAGTCTGCATGGTTGATGAATCCATCCATTCATTCAAATTTCCTGACGTAGCAAGTGAAGGGCTCGAAACTTTGAAGACGAACTGTTCATAATTTTTGCTTCAAATTTTGTTTTAGACGGCAATTCTACGGTTTGGCTAGACTTGAACCAAACGTTGTAATGAATCTTCTTACCGTTTCCTAGTTGAACCAAACATTACTCAGTTTTAACGCATTCCCTTCCCATTGCCGATGTAATCTGATACCAGTACCGGTTACGTTTACGGTGTTGGAACCAAACACTACCTACGATTAACCGGAATGTTCATGGTTTCATGACAAGAAAGAGCTGTTAACTACCTCAATTGGTCCGTTGATGTTGTTACAGAACATTGCAGCCCGTATTGTGCTCCAGCAACTGTAAACAAGGGGGGAAAACGCTGAGTCTACATATTCAACACTTTAAAAAGGCATGACGTAAAAACGGCATGTATGTATTTTTTTGAAACCAAGCAAAATCTAATGAAAAGACACACAAGGCAAATATGTGGAAAACACGAACGCAAGCTATGCTCGCTTTGACAGGTGAATTGCAAGGCAACAGAAAACATTACAGATGCATAGCAATTTTGCCGGTGCAGCTTGAGCTTGCAAGGATATATACGAAATAACTGAAAACAAATCAGTTTAAGGGTAGAACAACAAGTTCCGCCTTGAAATCTTGTTATGCTTCATATGAATGCCCCCGCTCCGCAGGGTAAAACAGCACGGACACAAGGATGGAAGCATGGACCTGGAGCGTGTATGCAAAAGAAGATGAATTGTTAGGAAAAGAAGCACAGAAGTTAAGGATCGAAAGAGAGAGGAGGAGCGGTAGTCACGGAGGTAGAAAGAAAATAAACATGTCACCTTGCCTTAGGTCGTTTTGTCTTGGGAGATGAGGTGTTGGTCCATAGCTATGAATAATATGTTATTTTGTTTCTTAAATAAACTATGATTTATATTAATTGATAAGTTTATGATTTGTTCGTGAAACTCTTTATTTGTGTTTATGATGTTATTCTAAATATCTCTGATTTTATATCATTATATCGGACACTTATGACTTATTAATCAACACATGTATTGGTTGATGATCACATTTCATGGATCATAGATATGAGGCAACAAATCAATAATGTAGACATATATTAAAAAATATAGTGTTGGATTAACTCACCTTGAGACACTGCGGGAATTGTTATATTCTTAAGTGTCATCAGTTGGTCTCATATATAATGTATGTGGGATCTTTAGACCTAAGGTCGTCGTGGTTTCCTACATGTGTAATAGTTTACTTAGAGGTTCTCAAATGCTACTCCGTAAATGGATAATCAAAAGGTAGATTTCGGGTTTACTATAAAACATACGGAGAAATGTGATAGATCAATATGGAATTTGTCCCTCCTTAATGAGAGAGATATCTCTGACTACTCGATGTTGTTGGATTAGGGAAATGCATGATCATGCTAAATTTAGTTAAGAAGTCAACACAACTAAGTAATTTACTACAAGATTGAGTGAAGAATCAAGCTATCATAGAATGGCACACAGTTTACCTTGAGTTCGATCTAGTATCATGAGGCAAAGCAATAAGTACATGACTACTATGCAGATTCGTTTGATATGATCTTTATGTGTGTTCAGGGGTTGCACAATGAACAGGCTGGAATAAACTAGTTTGGATATGATCCGTTCTATGGACTTTGCACCTTAACGGGTCCCTAGTGTAGGGTCCCACTAAAGGGGCTCTTTATAAGGGGAAGCGTGGGGCTTTTGGTAGGATATCGCACCACCTATCAAAACCCTAGCCATCTCTTTCCAAAAGTCCTACTATGTGTGCTAGTGCGCTAGTGCTAGCATATTGGCGCACAACGTTCCACTGCTAGACGTGTGGATACGATATAGGCGTTGTTGTGGTCACTGCTGCGCTGATCGAGAACCATCCGCAATCTACGTGAGGAACTCGAGGGGTTGCTGGAGGAAATGATTGACCGCTAAGGATATTGGACGATCGATTATTTCCACTACATCGATGCGCATAATGTTAGATCAGGTGCACCAACTCTTCTTTCCGCTGCACTGTGTGTCTATTATAATAATTTATGATCTTTTATTCACATGGTTTTTTGGTTTACATGGTAGAAATTTTTTATTACGTGCCAGTGTAGCCTACCCATATCTCTAAAGTGGTATCAGAGCCATCTTGTGTAGTATTTGATTTGGATTAATCGCATATAGTTGATATGTGGTAGTAGTAGATTAGATCTATTGTTGTTCTAGTATCGTAACCTAGATCAGTTCATATGGATAGATTGATTTAGACACTGGTTGATGAGATCAATTGGCTTCCGTGATAGTAGATGGGTTCGTGGGAGTTATGAATTAATAGCACCGCATGATTAGTTGTGTTTGTTCATGGTCACATTGCATGGTACCCTTACCGGATAGGATTCCGCCATCGGGGAAAATTGTGATGCGCAGTCATATGGTGCTAGCAGATCAGATTTTGTGGGTTGCTATCTTTCCTGGAAACCTCATAAGTTGATTAACATGATTAATCGATGAATTTTCCATGTGTTATCACATGAATTAGATTCATGTCTCGAATAGAATTAATTGTTACGTAATCACCGTGCTAGGTAATCGTTGGCGTGTTATATAGTATTATGAGTTCATATTGCCCGATAGAATTGAATTCTATGTATAACTCATTTTTGCAGGAATTAACATAAATAGTATGCCCCATCATGCATAGAATTGGAATCTATGCATAACTAACACAATGGTGAGGAGTGACGACCACATTCTGGACAACAGGCCATAATGGTCATATCTCGCAACCTACTCAACTAAATTACATGCTCGTGGATTCCACAGAAAGAAATATAACCTTATGTTCAATTACCTAACTTATCGCATTTGCATGTTGACTACCTACGATGTCCAACATCTCAACACGATCTACTAACTATGTTCCCAATGATCCCAATCACATCTACATAGTTAATCCCCTACTCTAACCTTCACTAATCCAATTCTCTATCCTCTTCTTTCTCCCTTCTCAACTGAATCCTTGCCTTCCCTCTCCTTCCCTCCCTCTCTTCTTTCTTCTCCTCAGCCAGACCCCCTTCTTTCTTCCTTCTCTTTGTTCTTCCCTCTTCCTTCTCCTCTTCTTGCATTGGTGTGGTGGCTGACAATAGGGCAAGAAAAGGAGAGTGGCGCTAGGACGAAGGTTGTGGCCAGGAAACAGAAGAGCACGGTCGGCGCGGCATTGGAGCAAAGGAATGGCATGCAGTAGCGGAGCTGATGGCGCCATCAGTGAAGGCATGGCGACAACACAAGGCAAGGCATTGTGGGGCAGTGGTGGCACACTACGATGGTGCACAAGCAAGACCGGCGGTGGCATGTGGCCTGGCGATGTCGGGACCTAGAATTTAAAATTCCCAACCCACAATATTTACCATACTAGTCCCATGATCGGTGGCTAGCACACACATTTCACAACACTCATATCATATCCATATATGAAAGAATAAATCAGAGTAGCATAATATCGATTAAACACCCAAATTTAAGTCATACATGATTAAGTTTTACTACAGAAGGTCCAAGCGACCAAATGGTTCACACAAAGTAAAGGTTGTAGCGAAAACAACTATAGAGAGGCATAAAAAAACAAGCATGCCTTAGCCCTTCCACAGTCAACCAACTGGGTCAAACCTTAGAATTCGGCGGCATCATCGCCATAGCCTGCAGCGTAAAAGTAATTGATGGACGGGTCTTCATCAACGTCCTCTGAATTTGTCCAACAAGTAATCGTGAGTACAAAAATTATACCCTAAAGGACTTTTAAGCAAAGTAATATAATACGCAAGGTAAAATAAAGGCGGCTGCCCTATCTAGTTTCTTTTTTGGCACAAAGCAAGTTATCATTTATAATAGGGAGTAATAGATTGCAATCGGCAAGTTATGAGAGCTTTTGACATTTCTTAAACAATTAATCGTAACTCATAAATAGTATCAAAAGACAAGTGGCTAGCTGCCATACTTTTCAAACAATGGCGAAGCCTTACACCATACAAGTTATGCATGTAATCCCTACTTGGCTACTCATACATTTCCTAAACCACTTTGCAAAATATAAAACCGCTGGGGTGGAGATTCACCAAGTTGTCTATGACCGAGGACATGGCTATTCAAATAGATTTACCCACTACAGAAGTTGTATGACTTTACCCACACGGCACAAACATCCTACCATGTTACCATGTCACGCAATAATGGAGGTACCCAATTTGAGAGTTTGTGACAAAGTTTTTATATTACCAATTCTAATAACAACCACACTATGATACCTCCTTAAGATTTGTAGAGCTCTCCAACATCCTAATGACACATATGTTGTGTAGCAGTACTCGCTAAGCCCCTACAAACATGGAGGTACTTTACTGTGCCCTCACTAGCCCAAAGATCAACCTATCAACTACCACCTGTGGTTTATTGCTAGAACATGGAAACTTATTATGCTAAGGCCTTCCCACAAAAGGTACATGTGGTTTGAACAAATATCTTAGATCTAACTACACCATAGACTTGGTCCTTGGTGACTTGGGCGAGACAACAACCAACCAAAGTCTCATGCAACTGCACTGGACTCTACAACCACTCGTTGAAGTCTTAAACATATTTTCAATTTTATTTCTCAACCAAACTAACAAAGGTAACATCTCTGGACATATATAGGTATTTCCCATTTCGCACAATTCTAACAAATTTCTCCAACCTAGAAAAAAAATAGTATCGATAAGCAAGGCTAAGCATCAGCTAATTCAATTCATAGTATCGATAAGCTGGTCAGAAAATGGCAATAGAGAAGGGCAATGAAAGGTTAGGAATGCTTCCTGGGCTCATCGCGGAGTTATCAGTGGGGCACAGAGACCAAATGTCATCGGAGTGGTGGTGACAATGAAAGAGACTCGCCCGATCTAAGGACAAGGAGCGGTCAGCATCCATAGCTTACATTGAGTACAACAGCGGGGTTAGCAATGTCGATGAGGACCGAGGTGGCCAGACGGTGGTGATGGTCTTCACAACGACGGCGAGCTACGATAAAGGATAAGCTACAAGGAGGTGTGGGTCAGCTTCCTTGCTAACTGGAGATGATGCAAACGTAAGGAATCGGACAGGGGCTCACCGGTTAGCGAGGAAAGACTAGAATGGTGACGGCTACCAGAGCGGGGGGGACGATGACTCAATCCCGGTGAAAGGGCTACATCAAACAAAAATTGGGTGAGGGTTTGAGCGAAAAGGGTCGAGAGGCAAGCTTGGACAGAGCAGCGAGCAAGGAAAAACTTACCGATGGTGGGGCCGCCGTGGAGCGTGTTCGCTGGTGCTGAGAAAGACGGCCGCCGAAAATGTCAGCACTGTCCCTACTCCGACAACCCAGAATACGCCACCCGCGGAAGAAGACGGAAGCGCACAAGCTGAAGCAAGTCAGGCGTCCAGACCCGTTCGCGAGCGCCGGCCCAATTCATTTGTATCCGGCCCGGATTGGCTGTAATAGGGAGTCTTTAAGAGAGTACGGGAGGCAAGATAGGAGATGAACATTGTGAACAACCTTCTGAAACACTTCTGAATCCCTACATGCCCCTGCTATCTTGTCTGCTTCTCCTTCTTCTTCTTCTTCTCGTCCAAGTAGTGCTAACAAACTGGTATCAGAGCCTTCTCGATCCCAGACCCCTATCCTCTGATTCCACTCTGGACCAGACTTCAGTCGCCAAACACCACCACTACACTCGACGGCAACGGCAGCTTGGCGCCATGGATCCCAACCTGAAACTCGTCCTAGACGAATTGGGACGCCGTTTCGATGACCACGAAGCCCGCTGGGAGAAGCGCTTCGCCGATATGGAGCGCGACCGTGCGGATCGCGACGTTGCTGTTGATCGCCGACTCGCCGCCCTGGAGACCGCCCACTCAGATCATGAGGTGGTCGTCTCCAAGCGCCTCTCCGATCTCGAGTCGATCCGCGTCGCGCATATCGCCGATGAGCGCGACGCACGTGTGACCGCTCTCGAGGTGGCTGCGGCGGACCTCAACTCGTGGCGTCCTGAGCTGGAGAGCGTCGTCGACGATTTGAAGCTAGAGGTGCAGAAGGTGGCGAAGAATTGGGACCACGCTGTGTTCGACACTGCGTCGCACCGCCCAGGTCTCCTCTCGTCTCCAATATCGGTGGCCGCGCGCCCATCTGCCGGAATCACCACCGAAGGGCCCAAGTGGCACGACGCTGCAACTTCGACACGGGATGGTGGATTTGGGTCATCACTGACTCAGTCTTCCGTCCCGGCCAATGGTACGCACGCTGGTTCGCATCCAATTGCTGCTTCTCTTTTAATTCCTCAACCGCGTCCTCCACCTCCAGTATACCACCCTCCTTCCTCGGGTCGCCTACCGAAATTGCAATTTCCTAAGTTCGACGGTGACAATCCGCGTTTGTGGCTTTCCCGGTGTGAGAAGTATTTTGAGATGTATGGGGTTGAACCAAACATGTGGGTTCGTGTGGCGGAGATGCACTTAGAAGGATCCGCAGCGCGTTGGTTGCAGTCGGTCGAGCCACACCTTGAGCAGGCGACTTGGGCGCAGTTTTGTTGTTTGCTCAGTGAACGCTTTGATTGTGACCAGCATGAGCTCTTGATTCGTCAACTCTTCCATATGAAACAAACCAACTCTGTTTCTGATTATGTAACGCGTTTCACAGAGTTGGTGGATCAGCTAACTGCTTATGCAGGAGGCATCGATCCTGTCTATTTCACTACTAGGTTCATAGATGGGCTGCGTGCTGATATACGTTCTATTATTCTTATTCAAAGACCAAAAAACTTGGATGCTGCTTGTTCCCTGGCCTTATTGCAGGAAGAAGCCGGAGGTGCTCGTGATCCTCCTCGAGTTCCATTGGCATCAGTGGCAAAAACTCTGTCGAAGTCACCAATGCCCCTTCCCCTACCACCCAAGTCTGAAAGGTTGGGGCCTGGAGTTCATGATTCTTCCTCAAGCAGTGTGGCTATGGATTCTAAACTGGCGGCTCTAAAAGCTTACCGTCGTGCTATGGGACTCTGTTACAAGTGCTCTGCCAAATGGTCTAAAGACCACAAGTGTGCTCCTGAAGTTTTACACGCCGTCCAGGACCTTTGGGAGTCTGTATCTCTTGAGGAGTCATCACCACCGCTGGATTCTTCAGGTTCTGCTTCTGAACAAATCTTTTTAGCTGTTTCTAAGGCGGCTGTCTCAGGAGCCCCTGCCCCACGTACTATCCAGTTTTATGGTTCATTAGAAGGCATTCCTGTTACTGCGCTTGTGGATTCTGGCAGTTCTTCATCCTTTGTCAGTACCCTTATACTTAAGCGGTTGAATTCTTAAGCATTGATTCCTCAACCCACTTCAGTCCATGTGGCGGGTGGAGGTGTTCTTGTTAGCCCAGGAATTCTGCACAATCTGAAGTGGAGTGTGGATAATTGTAATTTTGTGTCAGACTTCAAGTTACTGTCATTAGCTCATTATGATCTGATTATTGGCATGGATTGGTTGGAAAAGTATAGTCCTATGCAAGTCCATTGGGCTCAAAAATGGATTCACATTCCTTATGAAGGATCTCATGCAGTTTTACAAGGGTTACATCCTGCAGCCTCCGATAAGTTACTGTTGCAGATCTCTTATACCACTTCTGACGCCTCTCCTTTGGATTTATCTAACATACTTGATGAGCTTCACCCCTTGTTACATTCTTTTGCTCACCTGTTTGACCCACCCACAAGTTTGCCACCAACTAGAGCCTGTAATCATGCAATTCCACTGATTCCTGGCTCTAAGCCAATTGCTATTAGACCATACAGATACCCACCAAAACTGAAAGATGAGCTTGAGAGATAAGTGCAGGATATGCTACAACAGGGTATCATTCAGCCGAGTGCTAGTTTCTTTTCTTCTCCTATTCTGCTAGTTCCCAAGAAGGATGGAGGGTACCGCTTTTGTGTGGATTTCAGGCAACTGAATGCTATAACTCTTAAGTCCAAGTTCCCTGTCCCAATCTTTGATCAGTTGATGGATGAGTTAGCACAGTCACAGTGGTTCTCCACTTTGGACCTGCGAGCTGGCTTCCACCAAATATTGCTACAGCCAGGAGAAGAACACAAGACTGCTTTTCAGACTCATTTAGGACAATATGAATTTAGGGTGATGGCATTTGGGTTGACAGGAGCCCCCGGGACATTCCAAGGTGCCATGAATACAACGTTAGCACCCGGTCTTCGAAAGTTTGTTCTAGTCTTCTTTGATGATATCTTAGTCTACAGCAAAACCTTCGACGACCATATCTCTCATTTGTCTCAGGTTTTTCAATGGTTGTCATCTGACCAGTGGAGGTTGAAGTTTGCTAAATGCAAGTTTGCACAGCGATCAATTGCTTATTTAGGCCATATTGTGAGTGGTGCTGGTCTCTCTACAGATCCCGCTAAGGTAGCGGCAATTCAAAATTGGCCCATTCCCAAATGTGTTAAGGATGTAAGAGGCTTCCTGGGTTTAGCTGGCTACTACAGGAAGTTTGTCAGGCATTTTGGCATTATTGCAAAACCACTGACTGAGCTATTGTGCAATGATACTCCTTTTCTGTGGAAGGAGGAACATGATTTAGCTTTTCAGCACTGCAGCAAGCCCTCAGTTCTTCCCCTTGCCTGGCTCTCCCTAATTTTACTCTCCCATTCCACATTGAGACTGATGCTTGTGCTACTGGAGTGGGAGCGGTTCTGTTACAGGATGGACATCCTTTGGCTTACATCAGCAAGGCCTTAGGACCAAGAAATCAAGGGCTATCGACTTATGAAAAGGAATACTTGGCTATTTTAGTAGCTGTGGATCAATGGAGACACTATTTGTTACAAGGAGAATTCTATATCCATACTGATCAAAAGAGCTTGGTCCACCTCAATGAACAGAGGCTGCACACACCTTGGCAACAGAAGGTGTTTACTAAATTACTTGGGCTACAGTACAAAGTCATATACAAAAAAGGAGTTGACAACACTGCTGCTGATGCCCTTTCTCGTTGTCCAGCCTCTGATCAGCTGCTGTCAGTGACTTCTGTACAACCACAGTGGCTCCAAGATATTCAGCACAGTTATATGTCTGACTCCACAGCACAATATCTTTTGACCCAGCTCTCAGTCAGTTCGGAGGCTGATCCTCACTACTCTTTAATTAATGGCATTATTAGGTATAAGGGTAGGATTTGGTTGGGCAATAATGCCGAGCTCCACACCCGAATATTTACAGCCTTACACTCCAGTGCTTTGGGTGGACATTCTGGAGCTCCAGCTACTTATCATAGAGTAAAACAACTTTTCTATTGGCCTGCAATGAAATCGGACATTTGGTCCATGGTTCAATCCTGTACTATATGCCAGCAAGCGAAGCCTGACCGTAGCAAATATCCTGGACTCCTCCAGCCATTACAAGTTCCTTCTTCTGCTTGGGACGTCATTTCAATGGATTTCGTTGAAGGTTTGCCATCTTCTGGATCAGCTAATGCTATCCTGGTGGTCATCGACAAATTTACCAAATTCGGTCATTTCCTGCCGTTGCATCATCCCTTTTCTGCCACTACCGTAGCTCGGCTGTTCCTGGATCAGGTGTATCGCCTTCACGGCATGCCCACAGCTATTATCTCTGACAGAGACCGCATTTTCACTAGTACCTTTTGGAAGCAGTTGTTCAAACTTGCTGGGACTGAGCTCCGGATGAGTACCGCTTATCACCCTCAGACGGACGGACAAACCGAGCGCCTAAATCAATGCCTTGAGACATATCTACGCTGTTTTGTTCATGCATGCCCAACTAAGTGGAAGCAATGGCTGTCTCTCGCAGAGTTTTGGTACAATTCCAGCTTCCATTCCGCTCTCGGCCGCACCCCATTTGAAGTACTGTATGGGTATTCCCCTCGGCACTTTGGGCTGTCTCCCGACCTCGTGGGTGCTACTGTTCCAGACCTGAACGAATGGCTCTCTGAACGTTCCTTGATGCAGGATTTGGTCAAGCAACATCTTCTCCGAGCTCAAGAGCGTATGAAGCGCCAGTCGGATAAAAACCGCACCGAACGACAATTCCAAATCGGTGACTGGGTTTTCCTGAAGTTGCAACCCTACGCCCAAGCGTCAGTTGCACGTCGTTCCCATCAGAAACTAGCATTCCGCTTCTTCGGCCCATACAAGATTATTGACCGCGTGGGTGCTGTGGCTTACAAATTGGCGCTGCCCCCCGTTTCAGCAGTGCATCCTGTTTTTCACGTGTCCCAGCTCAAGAAGTCCCACGGCGTAGCTCCGGTAACAGACCCTTTACCTTCTCCTGATGTTGAGTTTCAGGTTCCGGAGCAAGTCTTGCAGCGCCGCTGGACGTCTGGTGAACACCCCGTGGAGCAGGTCTTGATCAAATGGTCGTTGATGCCTTCTTCCCTCGCGACTTGGGAGCCCTATGAGCAGCTTCGTCAGCAATTTCCCCGCGCTCCGGCATGGGGGCATGCCAGTTCTTATGAGGGCGGGAATGTCAGCACTGTCCCTACTCCGACAACCCAGAATACGCCACCCGCGGAAGAAGACGGAGGCGCACAAGCTGAAGCAAGTCAGGCGTCCAGACCCGTTCGCGAGCGCCGGCCCAATTCATTTGTATCCGGCCCGGATTGGCTGTAATAGGGAGTATTTAAGAGAGTACGGGAGGCAAGATAGGAGATGAACATTGTGAACAACCTTCTGAAACACTTCTGAATCCCTACCTGCCCCTGCTATCTTGTCTGCTTCTCCTTCTTCTTCTTCTCGTCCAAGTAGCGCTAACAAAATGGTGAGCTAGGAGAAAGGACATAGTTAGCTTGGCTTATAAAGGAGGGAGAAGAATAGGAGTCACTCGTTTCTTGCGAGCGCGGCGCTCCAGCGCTCTCGCTTGGTGTGCGAGGCTAGTCTAGGTAGGAAAAGTGGCGCAGTAATGGGACATGATGGGCGTGGGGGCAGTGAGCTTGTGAGGGCAGTGATCTCGGTCAGAATAGGGAGATTTAGTACTCACGCCGACGGCGACGACGGCTTGGCTAGGGCAGCCACCCTGCCTCCCCCTTTGTAGGGGTGCTTGGCTGCGTTGGGCTGGGCCAAGGCCGGCCGAAAACTGTCCTCCTTTCCTTTTGTTTTCTTCTTAATTTGGGATACTACAAAAGATCAATTTCAGGAACATGCATTTGAAATTATAATTAAACGAGACAAGTATGCAATTACATTATGTTTCCATGCCTTGTTCTGGTTATAGACACTACAACTTGAAACAGTCCGATGAACTACAAAACACATACTATGTGCAACTCATGACGGCTTCAGACAATAATTTGCCTCATTATATCAGTTTCATACACCGTCTTACACCAGAATTTATTGCCAATGATGCAATTAATTTATGGTTATATAACTGTAAAGATCAACTGCCCAGCTGACGATAAGCAGCCTCATTTGCAACATTGTAATCGTCAACCTACCCTGAATATTTAACACCCCAATGTACAAATACCGTTAAGGATAAATGGCAACAAGAGTAGCAGAAGCATCCTGTCCTTGAGGTGCTCTTCCAGTGTAATTGACAACCCATCATCTGTCGTTTCTTCAGAAAGTTGGATCTTTGAACCTACAGGTTTGCTTCTCCCATTCTTCCGAAAATTCTGAAAAATACTGTAGTGTAGTCAGTCCTTTTGAATTGATGCATGTTCAATTTAGTACTAGTTACCGTCCTCAATGATATCTACATGTTCTTTGCCTGGTTCGTCAGATTACTGTTCAAGAACATTGTGTGCTTGCATATCCCCATTTTGGCATTTGCAGCAGTATTCATTCCCACCTAGAAGACGGCGGGGGGCACGTGCATATATGATTTGTTCTTTAGGGCCAGGTATACCCACTTCGTTAATTACTGGAGGGGAAAACCCATATAGTGCTTGGAAAGGGGATACCTTGAGGGAAGTATGGAAGGTGGTGTTGTCACCTGAACAATCAATATTTGCCATGTCTTTACAAACTACGGACTGTTTTTTAGATCTCTTGTGTTTCCTTCTCTTTTGTGACTTTAGTGAACCTATTAATAGTTGTCTAGGCCCAAGCCAAAAGTTCACTACTGGATATCTCACAAGTTTCTTTGACTTAGCTATACTGCCATTGCATATGCTCTGCAACTTCTTATCTATGTAAGGAGATGACAAACCATTCAATTTTGCTTCTATTACACCACTTTGGAGTACACCATTCAGACATGAGGTCTTTTCAGGTATCATTTTCTTTCCTGGCACATTAGCAGTGCTATTGCCTTTGCGCACCATTGTGTTCCCGACTCTGTCACGTACATAAAACAACATATAGGCTTCCTGTTTCAATACATCTGCCTCGCGAACTTGTCGTACCTGGTTATCATCAAGACTGTGCCACATGCCACTGGAAGTCCGAACAAAGCAATAATAAGGACCAGATTGAGTGTTCCAACTAGCATGAACCAAAACACCATAAAGGCTGTATCTATAATCTGTGTCTTTAGAATCATTAATGAATGGTTTCAAGTCTAGAACCGGTTGAAAATCCATTTTTTTTATCAATTTTTTCACGAGGGTTGAAAGGCTAAAGCGCTTCAGCTGAATTGTCAAAACATTTGGAGCCTTATCGATTGAAAACTTTTTCTTTGCTACAACTTTCTGCCTGCAGCGCTCGCACTGATATTGTTTTTCACCCCCAACTATTAGCTCTTCCTCGGTGAAATTTTGAAGCGCTCTCACCAAAGTAGTGGCCTTGGCAATATCAAGACTGAGATCCAAGAAAGGATCAAATTTGTTGGAACAATGCGAGCACCGTGTGCATTTCACCTGACTTCGTAGGCGGCCACCAAATATTCTGTGAACTAGGCTCTTCTCATAAGCACTTGGAGACTCGCTCGGTACTCCAGAAGGTAAACAGCATTTATGCATGGATTCAAGCAAGTTAACCATTAGCTCATGTGCATCTTCCTGCCTTGAATTGCGGAAACTACGAGAAATGCAGCGCAAGTTCTTGACAAATTGAGATGGTGTCACTATTTTTCCGGTTGACTGTAGAGCAGTCTTAACATGATTCTGAAGAGCACAAAGCGCACAAAATCCAGCAGTATCCTTTGTCAGTACATGCCTCTATTGTTCATGATCTCATGCTGAATTATTGCTGGAACTCCTGGAATAGTGAAAGATGGCTCTTTGTATACAGGGACAGGTGCTGATCCTTCTAAAGAAGCTCTTGCCCTTGAGAATGACAAATTCCCAGCTAAGAATGAGCCACCCTTTTGGAAAACCTTTTGAGGTGTGTGCCCTTCAGCTGGCCATCCATACACAGAAGAATCAGTTGTTGCGACCCATATTGTATCATCCTGCAAGGACAACTGTAGGATTGGGTGTTCATTTGTGCAGAGTAGGACATTCTCTCCCGCAGACAAATATGTCAAGTATACAGACTGATCTCTTCCACCACTATAAACATGAGCAAACGAAGGAGTGCTTGCAAGCGCCCAAACGGAATCAGTATGCACAACATAAGATGTACACAGTGTTGCTGTCCTAGATCCCATAGTCTTATCATCGAATCAGATGAGCCTGATAGACAATACCTTCCAGTAGAATCAAGAAGTAAGGCCCTGATATTGTCAGTGTGCCCTCACCATTTCATATTTTTCGATCCTGTCCCGGGATCCCAAACACGGACAACCTTTTCAGTACCACCAGAGACAAGCAAGGTTCTTGTATCATTCATAGCCAGTGCATAAACTGACTCTTTGTCCTTTACAAATGATACAAGCTCGACTTCATAAATCAAAGTGCTGTTAGGTGGAATTACAGCAAGATCCTGCTTCGACTGATCAGTAGAACCAAATGCATATTCAGGAGGAATTGTTACAAGGGCAATCTCGCCCTTCTTCATGTTTAGCACAGCACAATCAAGACCATCAATAACCTCCTCTTCATCGGTCTTAAATTCAAATGGCTCTTCATCATGCCCTTTCTTCAAAAATATTGTGTCATCTTGAAGTTTTCCATTTATTTTGACTTTAACAACTGCACCCTCATTGGGGCGCTCATATCCTTCGCCCTCTTTAAGAACTTTCTTTAGGATTTTCTTATCATCCCCTATTTCCGTAACAGTGTTCCATGAAACCAACTCAAGGTCAACAAGAAGAATGGCATTTGGTGGTACAGCACCTTCCTCACCAGCTGCTGGTCTACCCCTCTCACCAAATCCATATTGTGGCTTAATCGTAAGGAGCACATTCTCTGTTTTTTTCATAGTTTTGACAGCTTTGGCAAGAGCAGGACAGAAGTACCCATCTTTAACTGTAAACTCGACCCCCTCTGACTTCAATACAACAGTACCATCCTCGAGCCGAGCCTCATATTTCACAAATACTTCATCAGGATCCTTTGGGTTCTCCCACTCTATTCCTCTCAAAGAAGCATTCGGCAAATGGTCCTGACCCCAACCCGTTGCGACTGAATAACCAGTAGAAGAAGAGTTGAAGTTACCTTCTGGTGCTCCCATCCATTGGATTCCTTGAGTACTATTGAGATTAATCCGCCTCAGCTCATCAATCCTTCTGGTCATCTCCATCTCCACTTCGGCTGGTTGAACCAGATCCAGAAGATTTCTTGGTTCCTCTGACGGCCGCAAGTTGGGTGCACCTCTTCCCACTATCTGGTCGGTTGCTCGCGCTTGAGGATTCACTAACCCTTGTGACAGAGCTTCCATTCTGTTCATCTGTTCTTGAATCCCCGTCACCTGTTTTTGCAAGTCTCCCATCTGGCGCTGAACGACATCTACCTTGTAATTGGCCTCCATCGCCTCTTGCCTTGCCGTCGTCAGCTCGGACGCCTCCGCTTCGTTCCTTGGCATGGACTTCGTCATCCACACCCAGATCAATGCAAGGTTTAGGGAATTTACCGCGGAATACTCCGGAACCCTCACCTCACACCAATCTTCGCCGCCGTCACTGTCGAAAACAGATCGGGGATTTTACGGAGAACCAAGGTTTCCCCAACCCAATCGCTCCGACTCCTTCAGCCAAGGACTTCGATGCTCTGATACCAATTTGTCAGATCCCCGATTCTAGGATCAATCCGAGATGAGATCAATCGCAAGAATCAGAGAATCAAGAGAGGAAAAGAGAGTCGCGAGAGCTACGGAGTAAACTAAGGCTACTGTAGACTAGAAAATGACAGCCAGATAGATGTTTCTTTCATTCTCCAAACCAGCATATATGAGTACAAGCCACACCCACGTCTAAGATATAATTACAGTGATTAACCAGATTAACAGAATACTTAACACTACTCAAAGTAAAGTACTTAAATGCTTAAACATAGCTTAGTTGGAATCCATCTGGGCCGTTGGAGTTAGCCTCAAGGTAATAAGACATCCTGACCGTTGAGAAGATGCAAAACTGAGGTGGTGATCGGTTCGGCTGAAAAGCTCATGGCTGAAAATACTGTAGCTGGCTGAAAAAAGCACTGTAGCTGACAGAGGCTTATTTAGTATAATTAAATTCAAAAAATTTAAAAATTTAAAAAATATGTTACCCCATTACGTATAATACAAACAAATACGGGAAAAAAGAACCGGTAAAAAAGCTCAACAAAAAGTCAAAAGTTCAGAAAAAGACGAAACTTATAAATAGTGAAAAATAAACCAGAAGTCAGAAGTCGAAGCCGAGTCGATCAGGCCTGTGACTAAGCGGTATCCTTCTGATCCTTCTGAATAAATCCCCATCTTCATTCAGTTATTTCCAGAATCTGACATCAGCTCTCTCATGCGCGAAAGAATTCCGAGCTCCTTCAATCCATACATTTGCTTCTTCAATCCGAACCTGCCCATCTTGCTACTTCTCGGTTCACCCACCTACTCCGTTCTCTCCCCCTTTCTTCCTCCGTCTCCCATACGCCTGCTGCTCCACCGATCGTCACGAAGCCATCAATCGCAGTGGGCGTGCTCTCCTCCTGCGCTCTCGCCACCCTGTCGCCCTTCCCTTCGTTGTTGCCAAGATCGCCGGCAGCTGCTTCCTGTACCGCAGCTTCGTCTCCGAGGTGTGGTTCTGGCTCCCCCCTTGGCCCATGGACGGCTACTGGGTCTGGGTGCGTGGGCCGACCGAGGCGGCGGGGTGGCCATGGACGGCGGCGGCAGAGGGGGAGGAGCGGCCACTGAAGGTGGTGTTCGCGTCCCCGGCGGAGCACTTCACGGACGCGCCGCCCATTGGGAACGACAGCCACAACGCCATGGTATGGGGGCGGCGCCACCTCCGACAAGCTCCAACTCAACCGTACGTCTCCGTATGTGCGCTTGCTTCTACTTGCACCTCTCGGAGCTCCGTCGTTTCTCGTCGGTTCCGTCGGCCCGTGCTTGATGGATTCACGTGTTCGCTCGGGCCCAGATTGATTCCTCTAAATCTTGTGATACGAAACTGAAGGGAAATGATCGCTTCCCCCATTTTGCCTGCAATCTCTTCACTTCTAATTTGTCACTCTAATCTTGAGGTAATATTGTTTGTTTTTCTTTATTTCAGGCTCATATGGTGAGAATGTTAGGAGAAAGTCCCATATACCTTCTGCTATTGTTATCGGTGGTGGGTTTGCAGGCATTGCCGCAGTAGATGCGCTCAGAAATGCTTCATTCCAGGTATTGTGATGTGGTTTATGATTTGGTTTCGGTGTTGTAGGTGCAATGATTGATGCATTTCAAATGTTGTAAATTTGTCATCTCATCGGTTATGCTAATGCCATTCCTTTCCAGGGTGTTCTTCTGGAACCCCGTGATAGGATAGGTGGTAGAGTTCACACTGACTACTCTTTTGGGTTTCCTGTTGATCTGGGAGCGTCATAGTCAGTTCCGTTCTTTTCTTTGGACTACTTTTACAGGATCATTTAAACTGTATCTGACCAAGAGTTTATTAGAAAGCACTATTTTAAACCTTATTTCCAATTTTTGTGTGCATCAGGCTTCATGGTGTTTATGAAGAAAATCCCCTCGCACCAATCGTTGGAAGGCTTCGACTTCCATTGTACCGCACCGCACAAGTGGAGATGGCTCTGCTGTTTGATCGTGATCTGGAGAGGTAAAACTTCACGGCTAGGTTATGTATGCTGAGAGATGATGAAGGGCCATGTGAGAAAATCCTATTTAATGTTCTGGAAGTTAAAAAAAACAGGGTTTTGGGAATTGAGTTATGGATCGAATTGGGTTGACCTAAGTCATTTGCATTAAGAGTGCATGATGCATTTTTGACTAACATGGGTTAAGTTGTGAAGAACTTGTGCCCGAAAACCATTTCTTTGTCTTTGGATGTACAGGGACGCTGGGAGTCACCATGGTCGACGGCGAGAATCGGGGCTACGCTCAGGGAGGAGCTGAGGTTCATAATGATTAAGGGTGCCGAGTGAAATGGTGAGCTTAAGCATGGCACGAGAAAAAGGGGAAATGTTGAAGGCGAGTTCAACGGCGGGTTTGCACCATATGACTTGGTCTGTTCAAGTGAGGCGTGATCCGGTGGAACCGGAGCGGGAGAGACTTGCCAATGCATGGCAAGCCAATGGTGAACCTGCACATGGCAAGTGTCGAGGATAGAATAATCCTTAAATTATTACGTCATCATATTTTCTTTGAATATACCCCTTATCAATGAAGGGAAAGCACTACAGAATAGTCGTAAGATCTGCTATGACCGCATGGTCGTAAGCCTTTCTATGACTGTATGGTCGTAAGTCCTTCTATGACCACATGGTCGTAAGTCCTTCTATGACCACATGGTCGTAAGCCTATCCACGACCACATGATCGTAGGTCCTGCTATGACTACCTAGCCGTAAATTGTCCCATTACCACCCCTTAGTCGTGGGACATTTCTGCAACCAGCATACCTTCAACTGGCTTGTCTATGGTGATCCGCTACTCCAAGGATACATATGACAAGGTGGTTAGATCGTGCGTCTATCCAATAACCACACACGATCTCTCTCTAGCAACAACCGCTATTTAGAGAATGATTGAGGCTAGAGATAGTGCCAGAATGAATGATTTAACAATCTCCATGTCTATTTCTTGTTTTGATTGATTTACTTTTATTTCGGATGGTTTTGATCTCTCCTATTCCCTCTTCTTAATTTTGATGTGCCAAGGACATGATTGAGATAGAGATAATTTCTAAAAATCAATCTCCTATTATTTACGCACTTTGATAGCGGGTTTATAAAAAAACCTGGTTTTTATTGATTTAGGCATCATCGAATGATTTCTTGTTTCAAAGGTTTTTGAGTTAGGTTCTTTGGTGTTCTAGCTTACTTGTATTCACCGTTTGGGTTTTTAGCTCGGTTTTGGTGCACATCTCCTTCAAACTGAAAAAGGTTTCATCTTTAGCTATGTTTTCCATGATTTGTTTGTAAGAATAGGTTCACAATCCTCTAGAGAATATCTCAATAAAATTTCATATCATTTGGATATACGGATCAAAAATTCTCTCGGTTTTGGTTTTTAAAACCGGGCTGAAAACACTATTCATTACCTTGATTTTACTGTAGCAGCGGTCAGACCGCCGGGACTAGTCAGACTGCCAATCCTATGCCGGTTAGACTATCGGGAAGTGATTGCATTAAGGTTTTTGTGTTCTTGAGCCATTTGTCTTGAGTTTTTAGAGGAAAACTCTATGTTCTGTAACTCTGTAGTTGTGTGAGAATGGAATCTTAAATACTTATGGAAAAATTCGAGTTGGCCCTCCCCTCGAGTTTGTTGCCATCCGGTCCAATAGTAGTCGGTCCTTTTGAATTGATGCATGTTCAGTTTAGTACTAGCTACTGTCCTCCATGTTATCCACATGTTCTTTGCCTGGTTCGTCAGATTACTCTTCAACAACATAGTGTGCTTGCATGTCCCCATTTTGGCATTTGCAGCAGTGTGAATTCCCACCCGGAAGACGAGAAACGTGCATATATGATTCCCAAAAAATTGGGCACCATTTTGGCTCTTCCATCAGTAATTTATTCCCTTGGTCTGTTCTACTGGATGCAAAATTATTATTAATTTCAGGAGACGGCGATTGGCGTCACATCGTTGCATTGTTCGTCATCATCTTGTGGATTATCAACAACTACCGTTGTTACAACACACATGTATGCTGCTGTCCATGATGCGTCCACTCGCTGTGGCAACTGGTCAGTATTTTCGACTCTGCCTGTATGCATTCCACTCGCTGGTTCTATCCATCTCGTCTAACATCAAGCAGCCATGCGTTGCATTGCATAGGATGCTGGATGTGACAAGCAGTTGTTCAGGACCAAATTAAGAACTGGTTTGCACTAGTTTATAATAACCAGCCGATCTGACACTAATCTCCTGCGTGCAGTTTCTTTCGCACACGTTCGGCTGGAGAAGAAAGAGGGGAGCGCCAACGGGAGGAAGCTTACACCTGGCTTCGGCGTACCCGGGAGCTTAATCATATTAGTAACGACTACACAACTCGATTGAATTGTTATTAGACAATTAGGAAGTAACAAAGGCATCAATACAAGTTTGAAATTACAGAGTAAAAACCCAAGAAAAGTACCCCCAAGTTATATTAGATCATGTCAAATGAAAGGCAGAATTCAACGTCGTTTGTTCTGTGATATGAATTTTCATAAATGGAAAACACTGTTTGTTTGTGAGGAGTTGAATCTGACGGATGTGTTGAATCAGACAACAATCAAATGGTCCTTGGAACATAACAGGGCAATTCAGCAAATTCCCTCATAGTAGTAAAACCAGGATGAAAGTAGTAACTAGTAATGCATTTCTTGGTAATGCAGAGCTCGATTATGCTAAGCTTTGCATTGCTCACTTGATATATCAACTTCTTCTCTCCACGAGTACAGGCTAGTAGTATCGAAAGATCAAAGCGGATTATTTGTACATCATCTAGAGTAAATGTCAGGGGTGTGGGCCTTAGGCTCAAAGCCCAGTCGGGTTATTATTAGGAATTAGAGATTGGTTTCTATTTGAATTAGAGATTGATTTCCATTTGAGTTAGAGATTAGTTTCCTTGTATTAGAGATAGAGTTAGAGATTTGATATGAGTTAGAGATATAATTGGGATTAGATTCCATCTGTTAGGGGGAGCCGTCTATATAAGAGGGCTACCGCATGCTATTGTAATCAATCAGAGAATTATCATAGTCTTCCTCGCCTAAACATCTAGTCTCTCTCCCTCTCGTTCTACGCCGACGCCATCCGGCTATCTTCTTGGTGGTGTTTACCCCGGTTCATGACAACTTGCTCTGATACCAAGTTGTCATGAACCGGGGTAAACACCACCAAGAAGATAGCCGGATGGCGTCGGCGTAGAACGAGAGGGAGAGAGACTAGATGTTTAGGCGAGGAAGACTATGATAATTCTCTGATTGATTACGCGCCGCCGTCGTCGCGATCTCTTCGGCCTACCTTGCTACCGAGCATATGGTGGACCAGGCCGCCCTCGCCACGGTCGTCCGCGTCGCCGCCGCCGAGGGTTGCACGGGAGTTGGCGCCGTCCCCTTCGCCGAGATCGACGCCGTTGCATCGGATCCGCCGCCTGCTCGGTTCCGCCGCCGATCTACACAGCCGATGCCGCCCGGATCCACGGGCGTAGCCGTCGTCCTCGGTCGCCGGGCGCCAACCGCTGCCGGATCTACGCAGGTCGCTGCCGTCGTCGTCGCTTCCTGCGCCGCCGTCTCCGTTTGTGCCGCCGCCGCCGTCCGGGCCGTCTCCGTTTGCAGTCGCCACAGCCCGGGCCGTTTCCGCCCGAACCGCCTCCGCCCAGGCCACCTCCGCCGCGTCGCAGCCGACTCCGCCCGAGCCGCCGCCGCAGCCGCTTCCCCCGTCGGCCGCTCCGTAGGCCGCCGCTTTTCGCCGTTGACTGCCAGGCCGCTGCTCCGCCGGAGCCGCCGCTGTCGCCGCCGATCCGCACCGTGCGCCGCTTCTCCCTCAGTCACCATCGGGTTGGGGCTGTGTGAGGTGTTGGTGAGATGATGGGGTGCGGTCGGTTTTAAACCGACCGACTAGTTACGGCCCAAACACAAAAAAAAAGACCAAAATCAAAACCAAAAAAATCAAAAAAAATTCAAAAAAAAGAAATTCAAAAAGAAACATTCTGCAGGCATAATTTATCGTTGTTCCGCTTGGATCAGGTCGGTCGTCTCCATCCGCTGCAGCACCCCACACTGTTCGTCTTCTACATCGGCGCCGAAGGTCTTCCATTGACCGCCGTCTAGCAGCTCGAGGACGAGCTGCATGTCCGAGAGGGGTGTAGTTGTAACACCCCGACCCTCCACAGGGTCCAAGATGCTACCACACACCCTTACCAATTCACAAGTGTTGCTAATTCAACTTTTAGCAGCACCTTCCCTGTTCCTTTTTATACCATTACCCACAGGGATCAAACTACAAGTAACTGTAGGATGATTGCAAAAGCAGCTAACTTCATAATTCACAAGCTATGATATAAACAAGCTCAGGGTTCCATTGCTAGCGAACTAAACCCTAGATTCAACATACCAGCTCAGTATATGTTTAAGTTGTTATTTTACAAGTGCAGTGCCAAACGGACTATCCCCCGTTCCATGCATGTCGTCATCCTTCACCTAAAACAACGACAAAGCAAGGGTGAGTTCGAAGACTCAGCAAGCACACGATAAAACAGCAACATTACTTTAGCAATTTCAACCAACTTCATGAACTGTAAGCTGTAATTCCACTCTTTGACTGTAAACTGTAAGCTACGTCTGTAACTGTATACTGTAAACCAATTCTATGTTTGTAAACTGTATTTCAACCTTATGTCTGTAAACTGTAATTCAATTCTGTAACTATAAACTGTAAATCAATTCTGTAACTGTACATTGTAAATCATAACTGTAATCTGTAAACCATAACTGTAATCTGTAAACTATAAATCACAACTGTAACTGTAAATCACAACTGTAACTGTAAATCACAACTGTAACTGTAAACTGTAAATCACAATTGTAACTGTAAACTGTAATGCACAACTGTCTGTAACTGTGTCACTTTCTGTCACTGTAATGCAATGCAATATCATGCAATGCATCTGTATGCTCTGTAACTGTAGCTTATACCGGTAAAGCGGAGCGTCCACCCGTCGATGGACCACTCATTTGCCTACCTCTGTAGGTCTTATTCCAGAGCACTCCGGACTAGTCATATGACTTTCTCACCGACCTTGCTCTTATTCAAGAGCACTCCGGACTAGTCATGACTTTCTCACCGACCTGGCTCTTATGCATTTTGCATGATGCAATATGCCTCTAATATGAATGTCTAATCAGAAACAGTACTCATCGAGTTGTGATTAGCACAATTCATATACATCATCTCCTAACACTGTAATTCATGGCATGGAAACATGAATACCAAACATTCACCACAATTTACTGTTCTACCATGCACTTGCCTGTTAACCTGGCGGACGGTGCGTGGACGGCACCAAACTCGAACCGCCACCATAGTCCCGAGCGATCAGATCGGGACAGCCTTCCTTTTTCTCAGTCGGATCAGGCAGATCTGGCCGCAAATCAACTTTCCTTTTCTTTCTTTCTTTTCCTCTCTTCCTTCTCTCTCTCTCTCCTTTCCTTTTCTTTTTCCTCTTCCTTTTTTTTTCCAATCGGCCGGCGCCCTCCTTTCTTTTCTTCTTCCTCTGTCGGCAGCACTTCTCCTCTTTTCTCTTCCCACGCCGGCAGCTTCCTCTCTCTCTTCTTCTTCTTCCACCGGAGCTCGGCCTCCCCCTCACTCTCCACGGCCGGCGCTCCTCCCTCAATCGGACAACTCCTCCCGCACCTCCTCCTCTCCTCCCGCGCCTCCTCTCCCTCACAGAGCTCGGCCCTCCCCCTCGCTCCCTTGCACGGCGCGCAGCCGGCAGAGCAGGGGAGCGGCGGTGAGCGCGGGGTGGAGTGGCTGCGGCAGAGGGCGACGAGGGCGGGGCGCGGCCAGGGAGCAACGGCGACGCGCACGCGAGCTGAGGGCGGCGGCGTGCGGACGGCAACGGCGCGCGGCGCGTACGACGGCGTCGCGCGGCTGGGCGACGGCGAGGCGCGCGTGGGGAAGACGGCGACGGCTACCGGAGCCGATGAGCGGCGGCGCCAGCGGGCTAGCAGCGGCGACAGCAACACGCGAGGGGAGTAGCAGCAGGTGAGCACGGGGAGAGGTGGCAGCAACTCGAAAGCACGGGAAGGAGGAGAAAAATCGGGTTTTGCTTCTCCCTCTGCCTCTCTCTCATATATAGCTGTGGGCTGGGCCGGGCTGGGCTGGGTTGAGCGGCCCAGGTATTACAGTAGTGTCAGCGGTGTGGGCCTTAGGCTCAAGGCCCAGTCGGGTTATTATTAGGAATTAGAGATTGGTTTCTATTTGAATTAGAGATTGATTTCCATTTGAGTTAGAGATTAGTTTCCTTGTATTAGAGATAGAGTTAGAGATTTGACATGAGTTAGAGATATAATTGGGATTAGATTCCATCTGTTTGGGGGAGCCGTCTATATAAGAGGGCTACCGCATGCTATTGTAATCAATCAGAGAATTATCATAGTCTTCCTCGCCTAAACATCTAGTCTCTCTCCCTCTCGTTCTACGCCGACGCCATCCGGCTATCTTCTTGGTGGTGTTTACCCCGGTTCATGACAGTAAAGTTCTCCATCTACTTTTGCATCCCATGCAGATCCATTGATGTTGACTGACTGGCTAAACCAAGACTGTAAGTGCATTGAACCTGCAATAATATATGAGTACTTAGAACTACACTATCATTCAGATCCGACAATTATAAAGTTCTCATATTTTTCCTACGTCTCCATCAGAGGCAGTGCAAATACTGAAACAAACCAGCTGTAAGCATTTGTGCTGCTTGCAGGGATTATAAGTTTGAACTGCTTTACATTTTTTTCTACGCAGAATAACCGATTAAAATTGTTTTTTAGTAAATAGCATTGAAGCATACCCTTCTCTAAGTTCAAGTTGGATATTCGACACATAGGTCCATCTACTCACAAAGGCTCCAGCAAAGGTTCTACAATAGAAAATTGCGAAGCATTTTTGCAATCACCTTAGGACCATCTCTCTGCACGTGCCTTATGTCATATAGAAAGGCCATGGTGCAGCAGAACGTGCTGCCTTGCAGTTGTAGTCATTCCTGAATATACTGATTGTTCGTTAATATCCTGGATAATAAAACAGTACATAGTAAATTATGGCTCTAACCGCTAATATGTCGAATATCAAAGCTTTGCAAAAGAATGTCATTTCATTTTATGGATTAGAATTCAGAATATGTAGTTTTGCTCAGACCAAGACTTGGGAAATGGACGGAGAAGTGGACAGACAATAATCAAACACGTATAATACTAAAAGCAAAGCATGGTATGTGCATATGTGCAACATGACATCCATTGTATAATTGCAAATGGAATATGCACGTGTATGTGGGAAAGTGTAGACCGTATTTAAACTATAACCAAGATACTCACTATACCAAAAGCAAAACAAGATATATGCATTGTTTAAGTGAAATTTTAAAGAATAAGAGAATCACCGAGTCAGGCTTGTCAAACAATGGTGCAGCAGTAATTATGAAGGTATATGATCTAACATAATTCATCTCTTGTGCTCAGGAAGCACCTAGTGCATATCTTGTCAATCAACGATATCATCCAAGAACCTAAAATTTGAGTTGAAAAGGCTGTTGAAGCATTAAAACTGAGAAATATCCCAACTACCTAGAATTTCTCAAGCAGAAAGTGAATAAATGATTGTATACTGTTTTGGTAAAGGTACATAAAAGAGTAAGCGAGTTAGAACATACCTAGTACACGGAAGGAAGTGGAAAAGTAAATTATGTAATTACCTCTGTAGATATTTTCTACTTTCTTGTCTTTTGCTGGCCTAGACATTTGCAATGGGAATAAATGCCCAAACAGCATTTAACAAACTGTTTGTCACAAAATAGATTGCCTTGGAGGTAAATAGCTTGATTGAACATTCAGCTCCAAGCATGCACCTGAAATTTTCCCTCTAGAAAATGAATTAATGCATGCACAAGCCAATTTCTAGTTGAAATCCATTCGGTAAGTGACAAAATTCACCTTTGGCATCACATTCCCCTTTGACTTGCATTCTCACAGATGTATAAATTAATAATGAAGGCATTTCTCAACATAATTTCTGCTGCCTAACAAAGAGCACTTCCAGAATATCTTATAGCACTGTCTGGATCTGTCTGCCTCCCAGCCCCACTACGCAACGGATCAGACCGCCCCCGGAGCCGAAGCTGGGGCCGCCCCCGATGTCGCCCAGCAAAGCCACGCTGGATCCACCCACCTCCCAGCCCCGCCGCACCGGATCCGACCATCCCGACGTCGCCAAGCCTCGCCGCGCCGGAATCCATCCGCTTCCCAGCCTCGCCGGGCCAGAATCCATTGGCCTCCCGGCCTTGCCGCGCCGGAATCCATCCGCCTCCCAGCCCCGCTATGCACCAGATCAGACCGCCCTCTCGACACCGCCCAGCATTGTCCTGCCGGATCCGGCCTCCCCGAAGCCCGAAGCCGCCCAACCCGCCTCCATGGCCGACGGAGAGGACGGACAGAGAGGGTGGGGTGATGTGAGAGAGAGGGTGGGACGATGGGAGGGGAATTTCGGATAAATAAATACATGGGGGATGCGGGAGACGAGGCGCCAGTCCTCCCCCTTTCCTCTCTCGCAGCGGTGAGGCTCTGTATCACCAATTCCTGTAGAGCGGTGAGGCCTGTATCCACTCCGTCAAGGATGTGAGGCCCCAGATAGGTTTTGTAGAAGGGGATTGGATTATATACCCTCTCCTTAGTTGGGAAATTCAGGATTTACTCTCTCACCTTAATGACATGTGGGGTCATCATAAGTCACTGACGCGTGGGCCAGGAGGGTAAATCCTGAATTTCCATCTAAGGGGAAGGTATATGATCAATAAAACCTTTGTAGAAAGCAAAGCTCTCCTAGAAATTCGGGCAGTTGGTTGAGTGCCTGGCACTCTCCTATTTTGAGCTCCCGGAGAGAGGTGAGGTGCTGCAACAAATGGGGCAGTTGGTTACGGTGCCTATTACTCTCACACAAATGCAAGTACACCAGCGACGACGGCAAGTACGGCTTCACCTTCAATTTAGGACATCTTGTTATATTTAAATATGATAGGTGACTACCAATTTGTACTTGTATCTGTTGTCTTTTTCTATAATCAACGAAGGTTTTATCTTCTGCCACCATCCACACCTCTTCCAGACTGTCCATTCCCACCATACTTAATCTCACCAGCGAAGGAAATGGACCTCCGCTTATGCTTTCAAGAGCAGGCATGTCTCTAAATTCAAGCTCCCGTACGGAAGGCAACTCCACAAGCCCCTCTAGATGCTTCAGGTTTGGAAAGTATAGTAGGCTCACCCTGGTCAAACATGGGAAACGAGGATGATCTTCCCCGACACCAACTTGCTTCAACATCCACCGTGCGAATTGCCCACCTGGATACCCATAAACATGCATAGATTCAATCCCTGACGATGGTGGCTCCAGAGCATTCAGTACAGCCAGCTCCTTTTCAACGTCATTACTCCAACACTGGCCTCTCAAATCCAGAAACCAATATAGAGATAGGCCTTGTAGATTAGTCTTGTGCTTCAGACGTGCCTTTTGTGCATCTTCTGGGTCCTTCACAAACACGATGTTTCTAATAGTTAAGTGCCCACCTATTCCGCCTGCATTTCCAAGCTCCGAAATTTTTGCGAAGTTTTCACCCTCTCCCACAACAAACATTTCCAACTTCTGTAGCCGACTGAGCTGCTCAATCCCTACCGGCATGCCACTCAGATTGTGACAGCAATTTAGGTTCAAAGCTTTGAGCTTCTTTAAGTCGTTCATGCCTTTAGGCAACTCAACCAGCTCATAACAACGTTCAAGGTCCAAAATTTCCAGATTTCCCAGTGTTGAAATACTTGATGGTAGCCTCTCAATTCCGGTACGATCTAGCCTCAGCACTCTTAGGTTTTTGTTTCTGCTGATAGAGTTTGCAACCGTTGTAAGCTTTCTGCGATCGTACAGGTCTACACTGCAAATCATCTGACAATCACCGATAGAATCTGGTAAACTCTCTAGCTTGTTACAGCCAGATAAGTTTAATGTCCTCAATTTTTGTAGTTTACCGATGGATTTAGGTAACTCACGAAGACTCCAACTATTTGTTACATGTATAGCCTCCAGGCTCCAAATATCCGTAATAGCTTCAGGGAGTGTTTCACATGCTAGTTGTGAAATAGCAAGATACCTCAGATTTTTAATCTGTAGCACAGTAGTAAGCACCGACTCTTCATCGACATATTCCACGGTGATGCTGCGTAAGTGTTTTGCGTTCTTCAATACGTTGCCAAATACGAAATCACCCTTAGCAACATACATAGCACGCCCTTTTACAAAAAAACGTTTGGGCGGAACATTTCCTTGCTGCTTGATTAAAGAAAAGTATCTATAGCTCTTTGTAGCTTTGGTTGTCTTATCTGGCACTGGCACAGCAAGTGAAATTTCGTCACCCAAGATGGACCGGGCAAGATCATGAGCCAAATCATGCATCCTGCATGTCACTCTCCCGCCAAAGCTCTCTCTCACGTCTTGTAGGAAAGACATTTGAACAAGAGTGTTAAAACACTTTTTGTACTTCAAGATATCAACACCATCTGTGGGAGTGATCATATCGTGAGCAATCCATTGGTCAATCAATTGCTCTTCATCAATCATGTAGCCTTTTGGAAATATAGAGCATAGCACAAAGCACTGCTTAAGATCATCTCGCAGATGGAAATAGCTCAACATCAGGGATCCCATTACTCCCTCTTTTATATCCTGGACACTCAGTAAATTGCTGTCTCTGATGGCCTGCCATGCTTCTATTTCTCTCTCATAATTGCAAGAGAGGGCGCCTGCAAGAGTTTTAATTGCTAGTGGCACCCCACCGCATTTGCGTACTATATCTTTTCCAACTTCAATGAAGTCCAAGTCCATATCTTCTTCGGCCCATCCATAACACTGCTGGAAAAACTTCCAGCTGTCATCCAGCTTTAAGAGCTCCAAATCAAATGGATTTGTAGATTTCACTGCTTCTGAAACCCTTTTGTCACGAGTAGTGAGCAAAATCCTGCTTCCTGGTGCACCACTGTTTAGAAACCCCGTGAATTGTTCCCAGTCTTGTCGGTTCTCATGCCAAGCGTCATCCAAGACAAGTAGAAATTTCTTATGGTTCAGCTTTTCTGAAATTTCTTCGACCATCTTTTGTTTGGTTTCAAGATCCGACTTCTTCCCAGCAACAACTTCAAATAGCTTTCCGATAAGCTTCAATACATCAAACTCCTCAGACACATGGACCCAATATATTGCAGCTTGAAAATGGTCCTTTATCCTTTTATCCTCACAGATGTGTTTGGCCAAAGTAGTCTTGCCAGATCCGCCTAGCCCGACGATAGAAATTGTCAAGATTTTCTCTCGTTCATTAGTTTCTACTAGCTTAGATATGATCCTATGCTTCTCCTCATCTCTTACACGTATAGTTGACTCACCAACATTTCCCAATATCGACATCTCCCCAATTGTCCTGTTGTTGCGCCGACCTGGACGATCCACTGGTACATTACTCATTATAGCATTGAACTCAAATCGTTGCTTCACAATTTCAGCAAATCTCTCCTTGATTGTCTTGATCTTATGGGCCATCTTGAAATGGAACACAACGGATTTGGGTTTTGCATAGAAGTTGTTGTCTGCCTTGTGTTTCTCTGCTTTCAGGTGGGCTTCATATAGTAAATCATCAATATCATAAGCAACATCTTTCAATTTTTTGATCCAACGAACCGATGGGTCACTCGCTATAGCTATATCCCCAACTGCTGATAGCCACACTGTAATCTCTCCAAATAAGTCTTGGAGCTCAGAGAGATCTTTTGTCACACCCATGATGGATGCAAACTCGCCGGTTATCAGCTGACCTAGCTTGTCACCTGCAACCTTCAACACTCCGGACGCTAAAGCAGCCTCCATCCCGTTCTTATTAAAGAGTCTCTTTCGCTGAACCCCTATGGATAAAATTGGAAAAGTGAGCAAATCTATAATTGAGTTTTACAAGCTGCAAGTAATTTGGTGCTAACACTAATTCTCAACTCGGGCATACAATTGACAATAAAAATTCTCAAAAACAATTACGGATTAATTCCTGATATGATATCAGTTGGGGGTAGCATGGAAATTGAAAGGTATTGATTTCAGACATCGTGAGGGGATGCAAAGAAGTAAAGTTAAAACAAAAGCTAGTGTACCATACCGCAGCCTTGTAAAACAAAAGCAGTAGTATGGAACGTGTGTTGATTATAGGTGGTGGAAGACCATGTGAATATTATTCTTAGCCCTCCCTGGGAAGAAGAATCAACCTGTTTGCAGAAGAAGGTTAGGGGGGAAAAGCAGCAAGACATGTTGATGAAAATATTGATGAAGTGCAAGAAACGAAACGGAGAGGATGGGTTGGGTTGAAGTAAATACCTAGAACCCCAACTCAGATTGGCTGATTTCTCATGCTCCGTATGCAAACATGGTCTTCGCTGTTCACCTATCTAGTGCAAACAAAGCTTTTGGGGTTGGATATGCGTAGCAGAGCTTTTGGGAAGTGGGGATTTCGGTTTGGTAGTTCCTCCCTCCTTGTCATTGAATTTATCCCGAAAAAGATGAAAAAGTCTTCTGGCATTACCGAGAAAGAGGCGGACAGTCACAGGGGAGTTGGAAGAAAAACGAGTAGTGAAAAGTCCAACCTTCCCATCAAATAGTCAAACAACCAAATATTAATATTCCAGTTTTTTAGACCTTTGTCCATTGTAAATCGATGAAGTAACACACCCAACTCATGCCGTCACGGAAGAAAATAGTGGGATTGGGCTTCCATAGATCAATCCACAGATCAATTCACTGATAATGAAGTGTGTAATGAAGAGCATTTTCAAGGATACCTCGCTAGCCCGCACCTCATATTGCCTTCATTACATGACTGCAAAGCACAACATGACTGCAAATCAATGGTCTAGTCGATCGACATCAACACACCCAATTATCAATTCACTGATAACCGAGTAGCAAGAGCAGCGTGTGCGTGTTAGACATCTACTCACGAGCGTTAGTTTTAGACATTTGACACGGTCACTAAAGCAAAACTATCTATTTCTGTTATAATATATTCGCAAAACCTGATAAAATTATAATATCATAAAAATATTTTCTACGATAAATCTACTTACATCATTTTAACACAATCGATCTAGATACTCGTAAATAAAGACGGTGGTGGTGAAACAAAAAATTAACTTGGCTACATGTATTCAAGGCTGTCAACTTTTTTTAACGGATGGATGATACACACATGTAGAGGCCCTCATGAGGCTCACTAGCTTGTAAGACCGCCGCATAAGCAGCCTCACCTGGTGTCGGAATCACATCCTCGGCTAAGTGCCATCGCTATTGCAATTTGCAAATTTGTAATGGTAGAGAGGGCTACAGATAAACATCCAAACTCCACATTCCAGCTCATGTGACTAGTAGTAACAAAGTAATACATGCAAATTTGGCGTCTCGTTTTTTTTCTTTTTCTGAAAGTCTGAAACCTCATTTTCTTGCTGAACACTTAACTTCTAAGAAAACTTGGAAAACATCCTGACTCCTGAGGCAAATCCGCTTGGCTTTATTATATGTCCCCATCCGGGCTGACCGGCCGAGGCAGAGAAAACCAGTGGAGGAAATTTTAGACCGGCAAAATACAATTGGGAATTGGGGACTTCGGTTTGGTAGCTTCTCCCTCCTTGTCATCGAATTTATCCCCAAAAAGATGAGAAATTCTTCTGGCATTACTGAGAAAGAGACGGACAGTTACAGGGGAGTTGGAAGAAACCCGATTAGTGCAACACACCCAACTCACGCCCTTACGGAAGAAAATAGTGGGAATGCGCTTCCTCAGATCAATTCACTGATAATTGTGTAACGAAGAGCAAGGTTAGATACACATGGCCGGTCGTAGTCGGCAACACGGAGTGGCAAGTTAGCTTGCACCTCATATTGCCTTGTAGTAAATTGATCACTGGAACAACACCGCTTAGATTTACTCTGAGCACAACATGACTGCAAATCAATGGTCTAGTGGATTGATTCCAGGGCAAGAGCAGCACGTTAGACATCAACACACACACAATCCTCTTCTACTTAGTGCTACGAGCTAGCGTAGCACCATAACACTACAGAAGAAACCGTCCGGTACAACTTCAGCACACTAAGGATCATCAAATACAGTAACATCAAGGGAAAATCGTTGTCATAGCCACAGGCTCATTCCAGCCGCATAACATGTACACTATTTCCATCAGTTATGCAAAAAAAAAAAAGCCAAGCACTCTACAAAAATGCAAAACACCCAACAGTAATAGCAAGGATTTCTTTTTCACATTGGAATGAAGAAACAGAAACAATGGACAAAAATATTCCTTTCCCCCAGGTGAAAATATACAAAGATTTCAGAAACAGCAGGAATAAGTTTTAGTGCAAGGCACTTAGCAGCTACCAGCCTACCAAGTAAAAAAATTCTTGAAGGAGCATTAGAGACAAGGAGGAAATACAGCACCACACAAGCACAGATAAATCCATAAACAGACAACGTATGACGAAGAGAACCACAGTACGACGTCAGGACAATTGCTGCAATGCTGAACACTTGTCACAAAGAAAACATTTGGATAATGATCAAGCAAAACGGGAAAAAAACCCACTAAAAAAAATGCTTCTCTTGAGTGCAGATACACCAAGCGAGCGCGGAACTTGGTAGCTGACTGGCTCAACTGTGAAGCCCTCAAAACCGTCGGCATGGCCAAATGGTGAAACCATTGGAGATTGGTGGATGAACATCAATACGATGGGAGGACTTCCTAGGCAAGATGTGTCCTCAATGGTGATACTAACCAGCTGGGAACTATGGAAAGAACGCAATGCAAGAACTTTCCAAGGCAAAGCATCCACGCAGATCGACCTTCTTGTAAAAATCAAGTAGCGAGGGCAGTTGCTGGAGCGAAACACCTAGAGCTCCCATAACATAGCTTCTATCTGGATGTAAAAAGCCGTATGGGCCTTCTGTTACTGTTCTATACTTTGTTTCCTCTCTTATTAACTAGCGGGAGGTCCATACATTTGCGTGACTAGATCAGAAATGACAATAGAACCTTAAAGGAAAATACAACTTGAGTAATGTAATTTAAGTATGAGCTTTGATGGAAAAAATCATTAAGCATAATAACTTGTTAGGGTTCTTAGAAATGTAACCACTCTCCATCATATATGGATCATGTAGGTGCATGCCTCTATTCTTCTTCCATTAATTACTCTTTTCTAAAATGTATGTATGCATATGCACATCTATTTAATATCAAACAATACGCTGATTATGTGTGAGAAAAACTATCTTCTTGCCGTCATAGCTTTTCTTCTTCAACCTCCATAGTAAGCTCAATTATTGATCGATCCCTCTCAGCTGCTACCCCTTCTAATACAATACTCTACAATATAGTTATCTTCTACTTCTCTTTAACTACTGCTTATTGTTGACTGTTGTGACATCAAACACCATACATATGCAACTGTTGTCGATCCTTGTCGGGGAACTGCCGGTGGCAGGGCGGCGCGAGCGCAGGAAGAGGGGAAAAGGGGAAAAGGCGAGAAGAAGCAGCGCCGGATGGGAAGGAAAAGGGGAGCACGGGAAGGGGGCGCACGCGGGAGAGGCTGGCGTGCGGAGAAGGAGAGCGAGAAGAACGGGATACCGAGCGGGGAAAAATAGAAAATGATATAGAGAGACTGTTGGACTGCTTTTTTTGGGCACAATAGCTACAATGGGTTTCACGGATACATTTAGCCAGGCTGTAGGAGTTGCTCTAAGGTGGAAGGTTTAGGGAGCTAGGCTATTTTTTCTTTGTTGTTGTTTGTTGGTTCCTTCTTTTCGTCTGCCCTGTTGTTTCTTCTCTCTCTCGTATGGATTTTTTTTCTGAGATGCTTTTGGAAATTAATCTCTTTGGAGATGCTTTTGGAAATTAATCTCTTTGGATATGCTTTTGGGAAATAGGGCCTTCGGTTTGGTAGTTCCTCTCCCTCCTTGTCATCGAGAAAAAGATAAGATCGAAATTCTTCTGGCATTACCGAGAAAGAGACGGGAAGCCAAACACTTTCATATCAAATAATATTCCAAATTTTTTAGACCTATGCCCATTGTAAATTGATCATGTAACACACTCAACTCACGCCGTCACGGAAGAAAATAATGAGATTGGGCTTCCATGGATCAATCCACAGAACAAAGAGTGTAACAAAGAGCATTTTCAATGATACCTCGCTAGCCAGTTTAGATACACACGACCAGTCTTAGTCGGCAACACGGGGTAGCAAGTTAGCCTGCACCTCATATTGCCTTGTAGTAAACTGATTGCTGGAAAAACACCGCATATATTTGCTCCAAGCACAACATGACTGCAAATCAATGGTCTAGTGAATTGACATCAACACATCCAGTTATCAATTTGCTGATAATGGAGTAGCAAGAGCAGCTCATTAGACATCTACTCACGAGCGTTATTTCTAGACATGACACGGTATCTAAAGCGAAACAATCAATTTCTATTATAACTAGCATGGTGGGCCACGCATCTGCCCGGGTATTATCCTTATAGCATATTTAATTGATTTAGTTGTACATATGTGATGATAATAAAAAAAACTACATTTAAAAAATAAAGAGTTACAAATCACATGAAAGAATTAAAATTTTAGAATTTTAGAGCGTATCAATTCAATTTAATTTCTATATTTTTATAATTGGTTTCATTTATGATATTAATGTATAGTAGTATATGTTAAAATAAAGGATATAGATTATATTTTTAGGAGGAAATACTTGTTCTTTATAATTTTAAATCGGTATATCCAATAATAGAGACAATAGTTGTATTCATATTAATATAATTAAAAATATATAAATTATAATGGATATTTTAGGCAATTTTGTTCCTGTGTGTGGATCGATTGAGATCAATTCTATCTCTAGCATCTCACATCTTAATTTCATACCAGAGTTCCCCAAGTATACATACATGCATATTACGGTGTAAAGCAATTTCATACACACTTTCATATATCAAGAAAAATTATTAGTTACGATTTGTTAATCATAAGAAGGATCTACCTAATTAAGAGTTAGATTTTTAAAAAAAGTTTCTAGCAATTATTCTCATTTATTATGTAACATCTATAGGTTATGAATTACTACACATAATTAGGGTACACCAAATTAAAAGCAAGATATTTCTTTTTATTTATGAGAGAATTTCTATAATTTTTATATTTTCATTTAACTGATGTAATCAATCATCATATGCTTTTATTGTATGATAGATAACATTCAACGGTTGATATAGTTCAACTTGAATTAGAATCTACCACATCGATAGCAATTCTAGAAAAAAAAATTCAAAGTTATAAACACACGTTATTGGTAAGTGTGCATGTAGAATAGATTTTGTTTTTTTATTTCTCCTTTTTCTTGCCAAGTGCTACTTTTTCTTATTTTTCTTATGCATGGATTTTACTCATTTATTTTGCACGTCAATATATTTCTTTTCCTCTTGTACATGAATTTTAGTGCGAGTCATCAAGAATTGTTTTTATTTATTGGGTTTATCTAGAATATATAATAGGTACTCTTGTCTTATAATATTTCTTATTTTATCTATGATATCCACTGACATCATTTACTGATCATAATAAGAGTCCACTAAATTAAGGAATAAATATTTTTCCATATTTAATTATTTTTATCATTTTTCTCCTTTTTAGCAAAAGTAAAATCATCAAATTGGACTTCGGAACTTTTGTACAACATACGTTCCTATTCATGCACGCATGTGTCCCGGAACACACGCACGAATCGAAGACAACACATACATACTTAGTATAGTACGTGGTGCCGGCGTTTTTGGCGTTGCGTGGGGTGATGTCATGGTTGAGTTTGTATTGTATTTGATATGAACTATTTCTTTTAATCTGAGTTGTTATAATTTAGATCTATTAAATTAAGGGCTAGATATTTTTTGTGAAAATTTAGTGTATTTCTCTTTTTTCTTAGCAACTCTAAAAGATTTATTATCGACTGTTAGTATAAATAGATATATTTGTAAAACTGGTAAAATTATAATAGTTTAAAAATATTTTATATGACAAATCTACTTATATCGTTTTAATACAATCGATCTAGATACTCGTAAATAAAGACCTTGGTGGTGAAACAAAAAAATAATTTGGCTACATGTATTCAAGGTTGTCAACTGTTTTTAACGGACGGTTAAGACCGCCGCATAAGCAGCCTCCCCTGGTGACGGAATCACATCCTCGGCCAAGTTCCATCGCTATTGCCATTTGCAAATTTGTAATGGTAGAGAACGCTACAGATAAACATCCAAACCCCGCACTCTATATCATATGACTAGCAGTAATCTAATACTTAAAAATTAGTTGGTGGCTCGTATATTTTATTTTTTTCTCAGTCTCCTATAAAGACGATTCACCCTTAGCTCTCCACAGCCATCCGATCTCATCCAACTCTCCATAGTCATCCATCGCGCACGATCTCCCCTAAGTCCCCAACTGCTCCCTTCCCGCGCCGCGCCGCCGCTGCCTCCTTCCCACCCTGCACCACCTCCGCAGAAGTCCGTCGCGCGCGATCTCCACCGCCAGTGCATCTATGGCGGCCTACGCATTGGCCTCTATGAGCCCGTATACATTCCCCTTTGACTTGCATTCTCACAGCTGTATACATTAATAATGAAAGCATTTCTCAACATAATTTCTGCTGCCTAACAAAGAGCACTTCCAGAATATCTTAAAGCACTCAGCAGTTAGCATCAGGTCTGGCACACAGAGGAATTTCACAGGAATTTTGCAGGAATTTTGCAGGAAACAGTTCAATTCCCGCAGGAATCGGGAAAAATTCCCGCATTCCAAACAGGGCCTAAATGAGGACAACTATACTACAGGTGCTCCTGAAAATGTGTTGTTTGCGAGCAACCACGCGGTATGATTTGACCAAGCCATGTATTTCATGAAAGAGCAAGGCGCAGATGAGCCATCTTGGAATGCAGTGCACCTCCACACCAAAATTAATCAACACCAATCTGCCTGTTCTACCTGAAATTCAAGTTCAAATTAGCCTACTCGCACGGGCAACTTTTCAAGCAAAATGCACAAAAGAAAAACGAACTATTCAATAAAAAAACGAAATGCAATATTTTAATTGCATAATCAGGAAAACAAAAAAGAGAGTCTAACTTGGGTCTTTTTTCATGGAGAAAAAAAAGGGGAAATTAGAGAATTACCTTGACATTTTGCTTTGCTGTCCAGCAGCTAGCGCTGTTGGTAGGTGTGCTCTATTGAGGAACCGTCGCTGGCGAGTCCAATCCGATCAATTTCTCCTATACAAAAGAGATGATTAAACACAAATGATGTAATAGTAGATTGAAAACACAAGAAGTAGGGGAAAGAACTCCTGTTCTTTTCTTTATTGCTTTCTATTTCTCACGTATATACAAAATAATCAATGAAACCCCTATATAGCCTACTGGTGAGGTGACTACTATGGACCAAGGCTTTAGGCCCAGACCCTGGTTTCCTAACATGCTCAAGAACATTAGCATTGGCAGCATCCACAGAACATGGCCTTTGACGAATATACAACACCTCAACATTCTCAGCAGTAATTATTCCCATTGGATATTCATTTGTGGGGAGTAGAGTTTAACTCTTTCAACTCTCTTTCCGTGGTTTTTTGGGGGGCTTGAATTGATTTCTATCCTATGTGCATGCTAATGGACAGATTACAGATTATAGGTGAGGAAAAGATGGAAAAAATTGTGTACGTAGGTACATGTGCAGAGCAAACTGTATGAGCAAAATTTGAAGTCCACATGGACCTGAAACAATTGCAAGGAATAAAGATGAATAAGGAAACAGGAAAATGAAGCTAGAGGTTGAGATACAACTACCTCATCGGCTTGTATCCACTATACGAAGCACCATAGTCGTTTACGAAAAACGTAGACGGGGGATGTGGGAGACGAGGCGCCAGTCCTCCCCCTTTCCTCTCTTGCAGCGACTCTCCAGACGAGGGCAGTCACATATCACCAATTTCTGTAGAGCAGTGAGGCCCTGTATCCACTCCGGCAAGGATGGGAGGCCCGGGCAATCTTCGATCGAAAGCTCTTCAAGGGAGGTGAGGAGGCTCAGGGATCGGGGCAGGCTAGTCAGGCCTGGCAAACTCGAGACCTCGAACCTGCGTAGAGAGTGGAGCTCCCCAAGCCATTTGGGCAGTTGGTGGAGTGCATTGCAGCCTCCTATTTCGAGCTCCTGGAGGGAGTTGAGGTGCTGCAACGATTGGGGGAGGCTGCTCAGGCAGGGCGAGCTCCAGATAGTTAGCATTCGTAGAGAGCGGAGCTCTCCCAGGGATTCGGGCAGTTGTTGGAGTGCCTCGCAGTGTCTTATTTTGAGCTCCTGGAGGGAGGTGAGGTGCTGCAACGAATGGGGAAGGCTGCTCAGGTAGGGCCCCCAGATAGATAGGCTTCGTAGAGAGCAGAGCTCCCCCAGCCACTCGGGCAGCACGCGAAGATCATAGCACATTAGGATTTCCAGGGATCGGAGGGATGTGAGGCTCCGCATGCTCTCTGGCAACTCGCTTATCCCCTCGCATTGCCAAAGGCGCAAGGAATCAAGTGCTGTCAGGTGCTGCAACAGTTCCCACCCAGGCGATGATGATGATGATGCTGTCATCCGTGATAGATCAAGCCTTTTGAGGTGGCTAAAAGACGGTGGTAATCCCTCTGCATCATTGGAGGACCCTTGGCCTTGGCGAAATGGTGATAGCAGCAGCTGCTCGTTGCTCTCATCCAAGCGCAAGTACTCTAGCGACGACGGCAAGTACGGCTTCACCTTCAATTTAGAACATTTCTGTATAGTTAAATGTGATAGGCGACTACCAATTTGCACTTGTTTCTGTTGTCCCTCCCCATGATCAACAAAGGTTTTATCTTGTGCCACTATCCACATCTCTTCTAAACGGGGCATTCTCCTCGTTTCTAAACGCACCAGTGAAGGAAATGGACCTCCGCTTATGCTTTCAAGAGCAGGCATCCTTACCAAGTCAAGCTCTCGCAAGAAAGGCAACTCCGCAAGCCCCTGTAGATGCTTCAGGTTTGGAAAGTTTTCTAACCTCAGCCTGGTCAAGCATGGGAAGCGAGGATGATCTTTCCCGACACCAACTTGCTTCAATATCCATCGTGCGAATTGCCTGCCTGGATACCCATTAACATGTATAGATTCAATCCCTAATGGTGGTGGCTCCAGAGCATTCAGTACAGCCAGCTCCTTTTCAGCGTCATTACTCCAACACTCTCCTATCAAATACGGAAACCCCTTGCACCAATCTAGTGACAAGCCTTGTAGATTAGTCTTGTGTTTCAGGCATGCTTTTTGTGTATCATCTGGGTCCTTCACAAACATGATATTTCTAATAGTTAAGCACCCACCTATCCCACTTGCATTTCCAAGCTCTGAAATTTTTGCAAAATTTTCACCATCTCCCACAACAAACATTCCCAACTTCTGTAGCCAACTGAGCTGTTCAATCCCTTCTGGTATGCCACTCAGATTGTTACAGTTTTCTAGGTTCAAAACTTTGAGCTTCTTTAAGTCTTTCATGCCATGAGGCAACTCAACCAGCTCATAACAATGTTCAAGGTCCAAAATTTCCAGATTTCCCAGTGTTGTAATACTTGATGGCAGCTTCTCAATTCTAGTAAGACCTAGTCTCAGCACTCTTAGGTTTTTGTTTCTGCCGATAGAGTTTGGAACTGTTGTAAGCTCTCTGCAACCATAAAGGTCTACACTCGAAATCATCTGACAATCAGTAATGGAATCTGGTAAACTCTTTAGCTCGGTACAGCCTGATAAGTTCAGTGTCCTCAGCTTTTGTAGCTTACCGATGGATTTAGGTAACTCACGAAGACTCTGACTATTTGTTACATGAAGAGCCTGCAGGCTCCAAATATCTGAAATAGCTTCAGGGAGTGTTCCACATTTCAGTTTTGAAATAGCAAGATACCTCAGATTTTTAATCTGTAGCACAGTAGTAAGCACTAGCTCTGTATAGATATATTCCACGGTGATGCTGCGCAAGTATTTTGCATTCTTCAATACCTTGAGAAATATAAAATCACCCTTAGCAACATACATAGCACGTCCTTTTACAAAAAAACGTTTGGGCGGAACATTTCCTTGCTGCTTGATTAAAGAAAAGTATCTATAGCTCTTTGTAGCTTTGGTTGTCTTATCTGGCACAACAAGTGAAATTTCGTCACCCAAGATGGACCGGGCAAGATCATGAACCAAATCATGCATCCTGCATGTCACTCTCCCACCAACGTTTTCTGTTACATCTTGTAGAAAAGACATATGAACAAGAGTGTAAAAACACTTACTGTACTTCAAGTAATCAACACCATCTGTGGGAGTGATCATATCATGAGCAATCCATTGGCCAATCAATTGCTCTTTATCAATCATGTAGCCTTTTGGAAATATAGAGCATAGCACAAAGCACTGCTTAAGATCATCTGGCAGACGAAAATAGCTCAACCTCAGGGATCCCATTACTTTGTCTTGTATATCCTGGACACTCAGTAAATTGCTGTCTCTAATGGCCCGCCATGCGTTTATTTCTCTCTCATCATTGGAAGAGAGGACACCAGCAAGAGTTTTGATTGCTAGTGGCACCCCACCGCATTTGCGTACTATATCTTTTCCAACTTCAATGAACTCCGAATGCATATCATTTTCGGCCCATCCAGAACACTGCTGGAAAAACTTCCAGCTGTCATCCGGCTGTAAGGGCTCCAGATAAAATGGATTTGTAGATTTCACTGCTTCCGAAACCCTTTTATTACGAGTAGTGAGCAAAATCCTGCTTCCTGGTGCAACACTATTAATAAACCCCATGAATTGTTCCCATTCTGGTTGGTGCTCATGCCAAGCGTCATCCAAGACAAGTAGAAACTTCTTATGGTTCAGCTTTTCTGAAATTTCTTCGATCATCTTTTGATTGGTTTCAAGATCTGACTTCTTCTTAGCAACAGCTTCAAATAGCTTCCCAACAAGCTTCAACACATCAAACTCCTCAGACACATGGACCCAATATATTGCATCTTGAAAATACTCCTTTATCTTTTTATCCTCACAGATGTGTTTGGCCAAAGTCGTCTTGCCGGATCCGCCTAGCCCGACGATAGAAACTGTCAAGATTTTCTCTCGTTCATTAGTTTCTACTAGCTTAGATATGATCCTATGCTTCTCCTCATCTCTTACACGTATAGTTGACTCGGCAGCATTACCCAATATGGACATCTCCCCAATTGTCCTGTTGTTGTGCCGATTTGGATGATCCACTGGTACACTATTCACTATAGCATTGAACTGAAATCGTTGCTTCACAATTGTAGCAAATCTCTCCTTGATTGTCTTGATCTTACGGGCCATCTTGAAACGGAACACAACGGATTTCTGTTTCTCAGCTTCCAGGTGGGCTTCATATAGTAAATCATCAATATCATAAGCAACATTTTTCAATTTTTTGACCCAACGAACCGATGGGTCACTCGCTATAGCTCTATCGCCAACCTTTGACAGCCACCTTGTAATGTCTTCAAGTAAATCTTGGAGCTCAGAGAGATCTTTTGTCACACCCATGATGGATTTAAACTCGCCGGTTATCAGCTGAACTAGCTTGTCGCCTGCAACCTTCAACACTCCGGATGCTAAAGCAGCCTCCATCCTGTTCTTATTTAAGAGTCTCTTTCGCTAAACCCCTATGGATTAAATTGCAGAAGTGAGCAAATGTACAATTGAGTTTTACAAGCTGCAAGTAATTTGGTGCTAACACTAACTCTTATCTCGGGCATACAATTGACAATAAAAATTCTCAAATACAATTACGGATTAATTCCTGATATGATATCATTAGGGGGTAGCATGGAAATTGAAAGGTATTGATTCTGACATCACGAGGGGATGCAAAGAAGTAAAGTTAATGAAGCAAGTGTAGCATACCGCAGTAAAACAAGAGCAGTAGTATGGAACGTGTGTTGATTATAGGTGGTGGAAGACCATGAGAATATTAGGGGAATAATCCAGCCTGTTTGCAGAAGAGGTTAGGGGGAGAAGCAGCAAGACATGTTGACGAAGAAATTGGTGAAGTGCAAGAAACGAAACGGAGAGGATCGACTGATTTCTCATGCTCCGTTTGCAAACATGGTCTTCGCTTTTAACCTACGTAGTGTAGACAAGGAGCTTTTGGGGATTAATTTTTTTGGAGATGCTTTTGGGAATTGGGGCCTTTGGTTTGGTAGTTCCTCCCTCATCACCGAGTAAGAGGATAATATTCTTCTGGCCAAACACGTTACAAGGGAGTCGGACAGTTACAGGGGATTCGGAAGAAACCCGAGTAGTGAATAATCCAGCCTTCCCATCAACTAGCCAAACACGTTCACATCAAATAATATTCCAAGTTTTAATATTCCAAGTTTTATAGACCTAACTCTCAACTAGCCAAACACGTTCACATCAAATAATATTATCTACAATTGAGGTTTACAAGCTGCAAAATAATTTGGTGCTAACTCTAACTCTCAACTAGGGCATACAATTGACAATAAAAATTCTCAAAAACAATTATGAATTAATTCCTGATATGATATCATTTGGGGGTAGCATGAAAATTGAAAAGTATTGATTCAGACGTCACGAGGGGATGCAAAGAAGTAAAGTTAAAACAAAAGCAAGTGTAGCATACCGCAGCCTTGTAAAACAAGAGCAGTAGTATGGAACGTGTGTTGATTATAGGTGGTGGAAGGCCATGAGAATATTATTCTTAGCCCTCCCTGAGGAGAAGAATCAACCTGTTTGCAGAAGAGGTTAGGGGGAGAAGCAGCAAGACATGTTGACGAAGAAATTGATGCAGAAGAGGGTAGGGTTGTGTTGAAGTAAATACCTAGAACCCCAACTCAGATCGGCTGATTTCTCATGCTCCGTATGCAAACATGGTCTTCGCTTTTCACCTACGTAGTGCAGACAAGGAGCTTTTGGGGTTGGAGGTGCAGAGCAGAGGCGCAACTCTGATGGCGGAAGTAAAGTCTGCTGCTTTTGGTGATTAATTTTTTTTGGAGATGCTTCTGGGAATAAAGTAATACACGCAAATAATGCATTATTTGGTCAACACAAATGGATAACAGTATGAATGTCCAATTGGCAGGCTTACCTGGAGCACAAATCAATGCCCTTTGCTTGAACAAAGTCTTACAGGTTCTTTGCCAATTCTTACAAGTTCCGGATCCAATTCTTCACTAGCTGCGAAATGCCCTTTGCTTGAACAGAGTCGTCTTCATGTGGAAAGGTTGCCAAACTTTGTTCAAATGCGCTGCACATTTTGCTACAAACTGGCGAGGATAAGCGCAAACATAAACTGGCAGAGACCGTACGTGGACAACGACGACTCACCAGCAAGGAAATCAAGGTGGAAGGTTGCGTGAGCTGGCTGTTTCTACTTGTTAGTCCTTTCGAATTCAGCTGATGGCCAGCAGCTGTTCTTACTTATGGGCTATTTTTTCTTTGTTGTTGTTTGTTGCTTCCTTCTTTTTGTCTGCCCTGTTGTTGCTTCTCTCTCTTACGGATTATTTTTTTGGAGATGCTTTTGGGAAATGGGGCCTTCGGTTTGGTAGTTCCTCCTTCCTTGTCATCGAGAAAAAGATGAGAAATTCTTCTGGCATTACCGAGAAAGAGACGGGACAGCAACCGGGGAGTCGGAAGAAACCCGAGTGGTGATCAAACCTTCCCATCAAATAGCCAAACACGTTCACATCAAATAATATTTCAAGTTTTTTAGACCTATGTCCATTATAAAATTGATCATGTAACACATCCAACTCACGCCGTTACAGAAGAAAAATAGTGGGAATGGGCTTCCACAGATCAATTCACCGAATGAAGAGTGTAACAAAGAGCATTTTCAACGATACCTCGCTAGCCAGTAGCCATAGAGAAGGTTAGATACACACCACCAGTCTTAGTCGGTAACACGGAGTAGCAAGTTAGCCTGCACCTCATATTGCCTTGTAGTTAACTGTTCGCTGGAACGACACCACATAGATTTGCTCCAAGCACAACATGACTGCAAATCAATGGTCTAGTGGATTGACATCAACACACCCAGTTATCAATTCACTTATAACGGAGCAGCAAGAGCAGCACGTTAGACACACGGTTACTATAGCGAAACTATCGATTTCTAGTATAATATTGTAACACCCCGGCCCTCCACAGGGCCCAAGATGCTACCACACACCCTTACCAATTCCAGAAGTGTTGCTAATTCAACTTTTAGCAGCACCTTCCCTGTTCTTTTTTTATCATTACCCACAGATATTAAACCCCAAATAACAGTAGGATGATTGTAAAAGCAACTAACTTCATATTTCACAAGTTATAACATAAACAGAAACGGTGGGCTCCACGACCATGGAGACCCGCCATCCTGGCTCGCAATCAAGCTAAACCAACCAGCGAGCCACAAGTCTAAACATTATATTAAACATAGAACCTCAGTGTACGGCTGCACTGTTATTTCATATGTGCAGTGCCAAAAGTGCTATCCCATTTCATGCATGTCGTCATTCTTCACCTAAAAACAACGACAAAGCAAGGGTGAGTCCGGAGACTCAGCAAGCACATGATAAAACAGTAGCATCGCTTTAGCAATTCAATCAATTTCATGAACTGTAATCTGTAATTCCACTCTATGACTGTAAACTGTAGGCTAAGTCTGTAACTGTATACTGTAAGTCAATTCTATGTCTGTAAACTATAATTCAACCCTATGTCTGTAAACTGTAAAGCGCAACTGTAACTGTAAACTGTAAATTACAACTGTAACTGTAAACTGTAAATCACAACTGTAACTGTAAACTGTAAATCACAACTGTAACTGTAAACTGTAAATCACAACTGTGACTGTAAACTGTAAATCATAACTGTCTGTAACTGTATCACTTTCTGTCACTGTAATGCAATGCAATGTCATGCAATGCATCTGTATGCATCTGTATGCCATGTAACTGTAGCGTATACCGGTATAGCGGAGCGTCCACCCGTCGATGGACCACTCATTTGCCTACCTCTGTAGGTCTTATTCCAGAGCACTCCGGACTAATCATCTGACTTTCTCACCGACCTGGCTCTTATTCAAGAGCACTCCGGACTAGTCATGACTTTCTCACCGACCTGGCTCTTATGCATGTTGCATGATGCAATATGCCTCAAATGTGAATGTCTAATCATAAACATTACTCATCAAAGTATGATTAGCACATAATCACATGCATCATCTCATATATATACTGTAAACCATTGCATGGGAACACGAATAACATTCATCACAATTTACTGTCTACCATGCACTTGCCTGTTAACCTGGCGGACGGTGCGTGGATGGCACCAAACTCGAACCGCCACCTGAACAAGCATTAATTATTTCAATTCATCACTCATGCAATACATACGAGTACATAACATCGCACTTACATGTCAACTTAGCACAACCAAACTCTATCATCGGACATCTCCCTGTTGTCCCGATGTTTAGCGATATGGTCAATTAAACTCGTATATAGCATTTTACATATTTATTCTCTTTCCTCTATCGCCACGGATCGACCAGATCACCAGTGGCAACCTCGATTCCTCCGCCCAGGTAACCATATTAATAAACAATATTCTACTGGCTACCCGAACCAATTCTAATAATCCACAAATTCACTTATGCCTGTTTTGATAAATAAATGGGAGAGGGTTTTCGAACTGTTACCCCAAGCCCGACGACTGAATCCGGGTACGGACTGTCGTTCCCTGGCTGGTTCTGGCGAATCCGATGCCGAATCAAATTTCTCCCTTTTTTTCTTTTCTTTTCTTCTCTTCCTTCTCTCTCTCCTTTTCTTTTCTTTCTTCCTTTTCTTTTCCTTCGGCCGGCCAGCTCCTGGCCTTTCCTCTTTTCCTTCTTCACGGGCGGCCGCACTCTCTTCTTTTTTTTTCTTCACGCCCGTCCGCTCCCCTCACGGTTGGCGCCCCCCCGGCAGCTTCCTCCTCCTCCCTCACCGGCCGGCCCCTTGCCTCCCCCTCACGGCCAGCTCCTGGCCCTCCCCTTGCCCCCGTGCGCGGCGAGCAGCCGGGCAGAGCAGGGGAGCGGTGGCGCTACGGGCGGAGGGAGGCGAGGCGCGGGCGGCAGCACAAGAGGAAGGGCAGGGGCGGTGGCGCGCTGGGCGAACGGGACGGCGGCGAGGCGGCAACGGCGCGCGGCGCGTGCACGAGCGGCGGCGCGAGGCAGCAGGCGCGGCGACGCGGGGCTGGTCGACGGCACGCGTGCGAGCAGGGCGGGGACGGCGCCCTCGAGCAGCGGCGGCACGAGGCGCGTGCGCGGGCGGCGGCGGCGCCGGGGCTGGCGAGCGACGCGCTGGGAAGCAACAGCAGCAGAGGTGAGTTCGGGGGAGAGAGCAAAATCGGTTTTTTTGCTTCTCCCTCTGTCTCTCTCTCATATAGATATTTGTGGGGTGGGCCGGGCTGGGCCGTGCCGGCCCAGGTATTACATTCTACCCCCCTTAACAGAATTCGACCCCGAATTCTGCTACTCGATAATCTATACAAACAAACAATTGAATAAAAAGGAAATCAACTGTAACTCGTACCCGTAGAGAACAGCTCTGGGTACTTCTCGCGCATGCGAGATTCCAATTCCCACGTCGCTTCTCGCTCAGTCTGATGCGACCATAGGACTTTAACATACTTTAACGTTCTGTTCCTCAACACTCTCCGATTCCTCCAGAATCCGAACTGGACGGGACTCGAAGGTGAGGTCTTGCTTAAGGGGCAATGGCTCTAGAACAATCTCATGTTCTGGATCCCTTAAGTACTTTCTCAACATAGACACATGAAACACATTATGAACTCCTCGCATCGACTCGGGAAGACCCAAACGATATGCCGACTTTCCAATTCGTGCCTGAATCGAAAACGGTTCAATATACCGTGGGCTAAGCTTCCCTTTAATACCAAATCTCACAATCCCTTTAGTGGGAGACACTCTCAAGAGCACATGATCCCCCACTTCAAACTCTAAATCTCGCCTTCTAACATCCGCATAGCTTTTCTGCCTACTCTGGGCAGCTAGCAAATTCTGTCTAATCTCCCCCACTCGTTCCACTGTCTGTTGGACCCAATCCGGTCCTAGAACTGCCTTTTCACCTACGGCATCCCAACAGAGCGGTGATCTACATTTCCGCCCATACAGAACCTCAAATGGCGCAGCCCGAACACTGGAGTGGTAGCTGTTGTTGTAGGCAAACTCTGCGAGTGCCAAGTGATCCTTCCAGCTACCCTTCCACGACAGAACACAGGACCTCAACATGTCCTCTAGTGTTTGAATGGTGCGTTCGGATTGCCCATCTGTCTGTGGGTGGAAAGCAGTACTAAACTGAAGTTTTGTGCCCAAAGCGCTTTGCAAGCTCTCCCAAAACTTGGAGACAAACTTGGCATCTCTGTCCGAAACTATCGTCTTGGGCACACCATGCAATCTCACTATCTCACGCACATATACAGGTGCCAAATCACTCGCTGAATTCGTCGTACGAATAGGGATAAAGTGCGCGGACTTACTGAATCGGTCCACCACTACCCAAATCGCATCCTTACCTCGCTGGCTACGAGGCAAGCCGATTACAAAGTCCATGGTAACATCATCCCATGGCCACTGTGGAACTTCTAAAGGCTGCATTAATCCAGCAGGACGTTTATGCTCAGCCTTCACTTGCTGGCAAATCCCGCAAGACGCCACATACTGTGCGACATCCACTTTCATTCGTTTCCACCAAAAACTCTTTTTCAGATCCCGATACATCTTGTTCTCGCCAGGATGTACCGTGTACGGGGTACGATGAGCCTCTCTCAAAATATCATCCTTGACCTGAGCCTTTTGTGGCACGCAAAGACGGCCCCTAAACCGTATTGCGCCTGACTCATCGAGGCTGAAATCCCCTGATTTTCCTTCATCGAGGCGCTTTCTCACTTTTTGAAGCAGTCTATCGTGTTGTTGTGCTTCTTTCACCCGTTCTGGAATTGCTGATTCCAGTAACAACTGTGTCTCTACCTGTGCTGTACCGGCATAACAATAGAAAATTCCCATCCGCTCAAAGTCAGCAACGAGACAACCTGTAGTGGTGGGTGTCGTCCTGCGACTAAGGGCATCAGCAACCACGTTTGCTTTGCCCGGATGGTATTGGAGAGTGAGATCATAATCCTTTATCAGTTCTAACCACCTTTGCCTCAAATTCAATTCTTTCTGAGTGAAGATGTACTTGAGGCTCTTGTGGTCAGTAAAAATATCATAGGATTCTCCATACAAATAATGCCTCCAAATCTTTAGAGCAAAAACCACTGCGACCAGCTCTAAATCGTGAGTAGGGTAATTCTGCTCATGTTTCTTTAATTGTCGCGAGGCATACGCGATCACTTTGTTGTCTTGCATGAGCACGCAACCCAAACCTACTCGCGATGCATCCGAGTAGACCGTGAAACGCTTCCCTGGCTCAGGAAGAGTGAGAACAGGAGCAGTCACCAATTTCTCTTTCAGAACATTGAAACTGCGCTCACATTCACCGGTCCACTGGAATTTCACGCCCTTCCGCGTGAGTTGAGACATTGGCTTAGCAATAATGGAGAAATCCTTCACAAAACGCCTGTAATAACCAGCTAAGCCGAGAAAACTTCTCACCTCCTTAACATTGGACGGTCTCTTCCAGTCTACTACTGTAGAAAGTTTGGCTGGATCTACTGAAATGCCCTCCTGGTTAATCACATGCCCTAGGAAGCCCACTTCAGAAATCCAGAACTCACATTTCTTTAACTTGGCAAAGAATTGATTTTTCCTCAGAGTCTCAAGCACAAGCCTCAAATGTTGCTCATGCTCTTCCTCCGTCTTGGAATAAATCAAGATATCATCGATGAACACAACCACAAAGTCATCCAAATATTTATGTAGCATGCTGTTCATTGTCTCCATAAAGATAGCAGGCGCATTTGTTAGTCCAAAGGACATAACTTTATACTCATAGTGCCCATACCTCGTGGAGAAAGCTGTCTTTTCAATATCTTGCTCCCGCACTCGAATCTGATTATACCCAGATTGTAGATCAATTTTAGAAAACACCTTGGCTCCCTTCAATTGATCAAACAAGTCCTCAATGCGAGGCAATGGGTATTTATTCTTGATGGTCACCCGATTAAGAGCTCGGTAATCTATACACATGCGCCAACTCCCATCTTTCTTCTCAGTAAATAGGACGGGTGCTCCCCAAGGCGATACACTGCGACGGATCAACCCCTTGGATAACAACCCATCCAATTGTTTCTTCAACTCTTCTTGGAGTGGTCGTGCTAAACGGTACGGGGACATAGAGATAGGTCGAGTGCCAGGAACAAGTTCAATCCTAAACTCCACATCTCTTGCGGGTGGCATTCCCGGAAGTTCTTCAGGAAATATGTCGGGGTACTCACATACCACTGGAATATCCTCAACGTGCAAAGGCGCACTCGGTTGTTCCACAAGTGATAAAAGTAACCCACACTTAAACATTCGTCGGCCAGAGAACAGGCTGGCCAACACAAAAAGAGAACCTGGAGGTGCATTCCCCTGAAAAACTATCTCCTCCCCTGAAGGAGCCTGCAAAGTGATTGTCCTCCAGAAACAGGAAATCACTGCCCGGTAGCAATGTAACCAATCCATACCGAGGATAACATCAAAATTCTCTATCGGGATAACCATAAGGTTAGCCACAAAATCCTCGCCATCTATGGAAACCATGCATCCGGGACAAACCATAGAGCTAATAATAATACCCCCTGCAGAATTAACTTTAACCGACTGTGAAATCTGTTGCATACTCAATTTTGCCTTTCTAGCAAACTCACAGGAAACAAAGGAATAAGTGGCACCGGAGTCGAAAAGAACGAGAGCACTGTGTGAATCCACTAACAAAGTACATGTCACCACGTCCGGTCGACTCGCAGACGCAGTGGCAGGCAATGTGTAGACTCCCGGCGGCACTGGGGCGGCAAGAACCCCAACACTCTGTTGTGATGGCATTAGACAGGGAGGCTGTGCAGCATACTGAAGTGGAGTAACTGGGGTAGGAGGCCAGCAATATCCGGCAGGCGGCGCCCAGGAAGGCTGCTGTGTAGGAGCAGCTGCCAACACCTGGACTGACCCCCGGGATGAGACATTCGATGACGCAGACACTGGCTCCCACTTAATAATACTGGAGGGATTCTGTCGACAGACCTTCTCCATGTGGCCCATATGACCACAGTGTCGACACTCCCCTGTCCAGGTACACTCAGCGGCTCGGTGTTCACCACCACACTTAAAGCAAATCATTCCCTGCCCAGGGACAGGACGCAAAGCTGGTGGTGCAGGAGACGACGATATCAATGATTTAGACTTGGATGGCTGTGAAGAACGTCGACTCCACTTGGACTTCTTAGGAGCGGGCCGCTGAGATGACCCACCCTTCTCACTATAGCTCCTCTTCTGGTCACCACCAGAAGCACTCTGACCACTAGAGGGTTGCGACCCTTTAGTAAGGTGCATCTCCAACTCCATCCCTCTGGCCTGCTCGACCACTGACCTAAAGTCATGTGGCGCAGTAGCACCCATAACATGCCGATACTCAGAACTGAGCCCTCGGCGGAACCTCTTGGCCTTCTCAAGGTCACTTTTTGCGACTGACGGTACGAAGCGGATCAAGTCGTTGAATCGCGCCTTGTACTCAGCTACTGTCATCTTTCCTTGCACAAGAGTCGACAGGGCAACTTCCATACTTTCCATAAAAGACTCTGGGTAATACTTCGCCTTGAACTGCTCGACGAAGACCTCCCAGGTGGCTGGACCATCGGCAGGGGTCCTGGCTGAAAGGACTCCCTCCCACCAGATGTCCGCCTGACCTTTCAACTGAAAGGCCACAAAACGAGCTCTTAGCTGTGAAGTCATCTCTAAGGCTTCAAACTGTCTTCCCATATAGCGCAACCAGTCTGCAGCTTGAACTGGCGTACCCGTCCCATCAAAGGTGTCCAACCGCAACGCCATCCATTCGCGAAGGCCCATTCTTGGCTCTGGTGCGACTGGATCGGCAGTCGGGACAGCAGCAGGTACGGCCGCAGCAACTGCAGGCGCTTGTCGTCGTAACGCACGAACCTCCTCTACAAACTCCCGCAACAAGGCTGAAGACCTTGCCTGATCCCCAGCTACAGACTGCTCAGCAGACCCAACTTCCACGTCGGGTGCCTCCTGCTGAACCTCTAGCGATGACTCTGCTTGGGCACGGCCACGACCACGGCCTCCACGGCCTCGGCGCGCACCGCGACCACGACCTCTACCTCTCGGCATCTCTGCTCACAACAGAGAAGCAATCACACAATCATCAACTGTAATATTATAAATCAACATCACAATTAGAGCAACCGCATATGCAATGCAAATCCCAAATCCCAATCCTACTGTGCAACAAAGTGTGTCAAATTTTATTATTAGGCCTAAGTCAAATTTCTTTACCACGGACCTAATGCCCGCTCTGATACCAACTGTAACACCCCGGCCCTCCACAGGGCCCAAGATGCTACCACACACCCTTACCAATTCCAGAAGTGTTGCTAATTCAACTTTTAGCAGCACCTTCCCTGTTCTTTTTTTATCATTACCCACAGATATTAAACCCCAAATAACAGTAGGATGATTGTAAAAGCAACTAACTTCATATTTCACAAGTTATAACATAAACAGAAACGGTGGGCTCCACGACCATGGAGACCCGCCATCCTGGCTCGCAATCAAGCTAAACCAACCAGCGAGCCACAAGTCTAAACATTATATTAAACATAGAACCTCAGTGTACGGCTGCACTGTTATTTCATATGTGCAGTGCCAAAAGTGCTATCCCATTTCATGCATGTCGTCATTCTTCACCTAAAAACAACGACAAAGCAAGGGTGAGTCCGGAGACTCAGCAAGCACATGATAAAACAGTAGCATCGCTTTAGCAATTCAATCAATTTCATGAACTGTAATCTGTAATTCCACTCTATGACTGTAAACTGTAGGCTAAGTCTGTAACTGTATACTGTAAGTCAATTCTATGTCTGTAAACTATAATTCAACCCTATGTCTGTAAACTGTAAAGCGCAACTGTAACTGTAAACTGTAAATTACAACTGTAACTGTAAACTGTAAATCACAACTGTAACTGTAAACTGTAAATCACAACTGTAACTGTAAACTGTAAATCACAACTGTGACTGTAAACTGTAAATCATAACTGTCTGTAACTGTATCACTTTCTGTCACTGTAATGCAATGCAATGTCATGCAATGCATCTGTATGCATCTGTATGCCATGTAACTGTAGCGTATACCGGTATAGCGGAGCGTCCACCCGTCGATGGACCACTCATTTGCCTACCTCTGTAGGTCTTATTCCAGAGCACTCCGGACTAATCATCTGACTTTCTCACCGACCTGGCTCTTATTCAAGAGCACTCCGGACTAGTCATGACTTTCTCACCGACCTGGCTCTTATGCATGTTGCATGATGCAATATGCCTCAAATGTGAATGTCTAATCATAAACATTACTCATCAAAGTATGATTAGCACATAATCACATGCATCATCTCATATATATACTGTAAACCATTGCATGGGAACACGAATAACATTCATCACAATTTACTGTCTACCATGCACTTGCCTGTTAACCTGGCGGACGGTGCGTGGATGGCACCAAACTCGAACCGCCACCTGAACAAGCATTAATTATTTCAATTCATCACTCATGCAATACATACGAGTACATAACATCGCACTTACATGTCAACTTAGCACAACCAAACTCTATCATCGGACATCTCCCTGTTGTCCCGATGTTTAGCGATATGGTCAATTAAACTCGTATATAGCATTTTACATATTTATTCTCTTTCCTCTATCGCCACGGATCGACCAGATCACCAGTGGCAACCTCGATTCCTCCGCCCAGGTAACCATATTAATAAACAATATTCTACTGGCTACCCGAACCAATTCTAATAATCCACAAATTCACTTATGCCTGTTTTGATAAATAAATGGGAGAGGGTTTTCGAACTGTTACCCCAAGCCCGACGACTGAATCCGGGTACGGACTGTCGTTCCCTGGCTGGTTCTGGCGAATCCGATGCCGAATCAAATTTCTCCCTTTTTTTCTTTTCTTTTCTTCTCTTCCTTCTCTCTCTCCTTTTCTTTTCTTTCTTCCTTTTCTTTTCCTTCGGCCGGCCAGCTCCTGGCCTTTCCTCTTTTCCTTCTTCACGGGCGGCCGCACTCTCTTCTTTTTTTTTCTTCACGCCCGTCCGCTCCCCTCACGGTTGGCGCCCCCCCGGCAGCTTCCTCCTCCTCCCTCACCGGCCGGCCCCTTGCCTCCCCCTCACGGCCAGCTCCTGGCCCTCCCCTTGCCCCCGTGCGCGGCGAGCAGCCGGGCAGAGCAGGGGAGCGGTGGCGCTACGGGCGGAGGGAGGCGAGGCGCGGGCGGCAGCACAAGAGGAAGGGCAGGGGCGGTGGCGCGCTGGGCGAACGGGACGGCGGCGAGGCGGCAACAGCGCGCGGCGCGTGCACGAGCGGCGGCGCGAGGCAGCAGGCGCGGCGACGCGGGGCTGGTCGACGGCACGCGTGCGAGCAGGGCGGGGACGGCGCCCTCGAGCAGCGGCGGCACGAGGCGCGTGCGCGGGCGGCGGCGGCGCCGGGGCTGGCGAGCGACGCGCTGGGAAGCAACAGCAGCAGAGGTGAGTTCGGGGGAGAGAGCAAAATCGGTTTTTTTGCTTCTCCCTCTGTCTCTCTCTCATATAGATATTTGTGGGGTGGGCCGGGCTGGGCCGTGCCGGCCCAGGTATTACAAATATATTTGCAAAACCGGTTAAAATTATAATAGCATAAAAATATTTTCTGTAACAAATCAACTTATATCATTTTAATACAATCGATCTAGATACTTGTAAATAAAGACCTTGGTGGTGAAACAAAAACATAATTTGGCTACGTGTATTTAAGTTTGTCAACGTTTTTTAACGGATGGATGATACACACATGTAGAAGCCCTCATGAGGCCCACTATAGCTTGTAAGACCGCCGCATCCTCGGCCAAGTTCCATCGCTATTGCAATTTACAAATTTGTAATGGTAGAGAGGGCCACAGATAAACGTCCAAACTCCACGCTCCAGCTCATGTGACTAGTAGTAATAAAGTAACAACTCAAGAGTTCAGTTGCGGACAGAAATAGTATCATGCCTATTTACAATCATTTAAAAAGAGTTAGTTTGATTGAAATATGACCTAACAATTAACTTTAGCAACTTTACAAGCATTCAAGTTCAAAACTTAACTTACGATCAAAAGAATCAAAGGAATCCCCATTAGAACACTTGAGTTCGGTCGTAATCTTAACACGAAAATTGAAGCATCCTTTTCTTCTTTTGGTATCTACTCTGATGGAAATAAAAGCAAGATTGAGTACACTAATATCTATATGCAAGGCTTAACCACTAGCCTACGTAGTTTTCATAAAATGATTACTGATTAATGGTGCTTATGGACATGGTATGGTGGTATCAAAATAGATATAGAATGATGTCCATAGACTGGATATGGTAAGTAACTGTGAGGAGAGTTGCTCCCACAAAGTTGATTAAAATTGGACATTTTGATTTTAGTTAAAAATGGCTAAGTCAATGTTTAAAAACTAATTATAATATGATACTTGGCAAATTGCCTTCACGCTAAAAAAAACATAATATTATCCTTTGGTTAAGCCTTGCATATAAATATTAGCCCCTTTAAATGAATTTTGAGGTGATGTGCTGGCCGGAGGGGAAGAAGGGAGTTAGGGGTGAGTTGAAGTGCCAATGCTATCGAATGGAAGCAACGCCAGGCTTTATAGCTGTGTTAAGGTGGTTGGGAGCAGTAGGAAGGAGACTGGCTTTGGTGGCGCATGGCCAGAGGGGATGGCGTTGGAAAAATCAATGGCTACAGGGCGATGTCGGCGGTTGTGGTGGCAACTAGGCTTCGGTGCTCTCTGGGTACCAACGAGCTAACGAGCAGCGGTAAAAAATGCGAGCGAGCGTGTCAGCTGGGGATGGCTCTAGATGGCAGCTGTGGTGAGGCGAGGTGGAGTGCGGCCAGGGCAGCGCGATGGGCAGTTAAGAGCAAGACTAATAATACAGCCTTCAACTGACTGTATGGACACTTACAGCCTACTTATCAGTCTATTTATATAGTAGTTTACAGTTAGCTGAAGGCTGTATGACCCACCCCTCTCTCTCACAAAGTTTCTTGGTTCTTGTGCTTCAGCTGGCTGTAAACTTACAGCCCACCTCTCTTCTCTCTCCTCCACCTCAGCATACAGCCTACTAACAACTTTTTATTATACTTGCTCTAATGAGGGTTATCAGAGCATGACAGAGTGGCAGAGGGAGTACGGCGGGTTGACAGAGTGTGGCAAGGGCAAGTAGATGGTGGCCGCAGCGAACAGGAGTGAGCCGGGTGGAAAGGGTGAACATGGGAGATGGTGTACTCTGGGAAGGCGCCATGGTGTGGAGGAGATATAACAAGGAGGGAAAGCGGTTTTTGGCCAAAACATTCAAATTAGGTAAGAAATTCAAATTCAGCTGAATTTCAAGAAAATTCAAAATTTTCAAAATTTTCGGTCTGTTTCAAGTTGTAGTCATGTAGGTAGCTGCTAATTAGCTGCAAATGAGTGAGATCAGCATGTCATTTATCACGTGTTCAAGCAATTAACGAAAAATGCTTCTCTTGAGTGCAGATACACCAAGCGAGCGTGGAACTTGGTAGTTGACTGGCTCAAAACCGACGGCATGGCCAAAATGGTGAAACCATTGGAGATTGGTGGATGAACATCAATACGATGGGAGGACTTCCTAGGCAAGATGTGTCCTCAGTGGTAATACTAACAAGCTGGGAACTATGGAAAGAACGCAATGCAAGAACTTTCCAAGGCGAAGCATCCACACAGATCGACCTTCTTGTAAAAATCAAGTAGCGAGGTCCTGGGCAGTTGCTGGAGCGAAACACCTAGAGCAAATAATTCCCACAACATAGCTTCTATCCGGATGTAAAAAGCCCTATGGGTCTTCTGTTACTGTTCTGTTCTTTGTTTCCTCTCTTATTAATATAACAAGTGGGAGGTCCGCGTATTTACGTGGCTAGATTTTTTTTCAAAGTTTGTAATATCAAATGATATAACTTACATGATTGAGAATAAATTTATATAGCTTGTAAGCTAATTAGATTTTTAAGACACCATAAAAAACAGAAATGACAATAGAACCTTAAAGAAAAATACAACTTGAGTAATGTAATTTAAGTATGAGCTTTGATGGAAAAAATCATTAAGCATAATAGCTTGTTAGAGTTCTTAGAAATGTAACCACTCTCGATCATACATGGATCATGTAGATGTATGCTTCTATTCTTCTTCCATTAATTACTCTTTTCTAAAATGTATACATGCATATGCACATCTATTTAATATCAAACAATACGCTGATTATGTGTACAAAAAACTATCTTCTTCTCGCGGTATAGCTTTTCTTCTTCAACCTCCAATAGTAAGCCTAATTATTGGTCGATCCCTCTTAGCTGTTACCTCTTCTAATACAATACTCTATAATATAGTTATCTTCTACTTCTCTTTAACTACTGTTTATTGTTGATTGTTGTGACATCAAACACCGTATATATGCAACCATTGTCGATCCCTGCTGGGGACACCTGTCATACTCTCTCCAGTGGTCCTGAGCTAATTCGCTATAGCTGCGCCATATCTACTTCGTGCTCTTTGCTCCTCTGCTTTTATATATACACATGTAGGGGCAAAGCCACCGCTCGGCGAGCCTAGGCATCTACCTGGGCTCGCTGGCGACGAGCCATGGACTTTGCGTGGGTGGAGAGCCAGGTGTCACATGGGCGTGTGTGGTGTACATGGGCTCCAAAATATTCTGGCTCTGCCATTGTACATAAGATTGTCAAAATCTCGATTCTGTCATATGATTGTACGGTTTTACGATCCAATATTGACTAGACCGATCCAATTCTATAGTAGAATCTTAATATTCTTATAATTCTACCCAAACTTTTTGTAGGATCGTGATAAAAATTTTCGTATGATCCTACTCGATTCTGTCGACTTGTATACTTCCTTTTAATTGAAAATATTAACTTTTATCTCTTCATGTTCACTATCATTATCATAAAATAACACATAATCTTACCTTTACTCTATAATTTTGTAAAGAAAAAATTCAAAAGGCATAATTTTAAAAATATAGTAGTGTTGTAATACACTGCAGATTTTAAAATTGTTTCTTTGGTAGAATCAGGCAAGATCTTAGATTCTACATCGATCCTACGATTTGCGATCCTACTGAAGAACCTTTGATCCGATTCAGGATCACAATTCTGACACCCTTGACTGTACACATGCATGATGTTTATACATGCTCATTATCCTCTTCTCCCGTGTCGGCCACTCCTATTCATCGATGTTGGCTAACTCAACATTGTGGTTTCCTCACTAACTGCGGTGATCTCTTAACTTCACCGATGTCAACATGTTTGCTCTAGTCACTGTCTAGCGATATAGGGAATCTTCTCACCATCGCTGATGACATCATGGCCCTCATCAGTGATGGTATGCTCCTAGCTACCCAGTGACCCTATATCGTCCATAGCCCGTCTTCAATGCAAAGTTTCATCTCCTCTCTACCCAGACTTCCCCATCATCGAGTTTCTTTGGTCACGGACTTTTTCAACAACATTAACGCTCACCATTCGTTGTTGCAACCCTTTGATCTCTGGCATTTCTCTTCAATGGCTCCAATGAGCAGCACGGCATTGTTCTCTTCAAACAGGAAAGGTGAGTAGCATGCCTTTGTCCTCATGTCTGCTACTGCCACATCTGCTCAAATTTATTTAATTTATTCTAAATTTTAGTTATTTAGGGATCTTATTTTGGAATATGTATATAAATAATTTGATTTCATTTTTATTTTGAATTTCAATTAATTTTTTGGAATTCATATATAAATCCAATTGCTAATTTTTCTTTAATTTTTATTTTATTTAAAATTTCAGATATTTTTTTATTGGAATTCGTATACCAATCAAATTGCTAATTTATTTAATTTATTTTGAATTTTAGTTATTTAGGGATTTTAATTTGAAATTCATATGGAAATCAAATTGTAAATTTTCTTTTACTTTTTATTCCGAGTTTCAACTATTTTTTTTGTTGAAATTCATATAGAAACCTAATTGCTAATTTTCTTTCATTTTTGTTCCGAATTACAGTTATGTAGGAATTTTAATTTGGATTTCGTTTAAAAAAATTGACGAGAAATGCAGTTTGAGTGGACTAGAATCATCTTTGCATGGATCACCTCGTATATCAAAGGGTAGGTCTTGGTTGCAACAGTCTTTTTGAGAAATCGAAAATTTGGTTGTGCCCAGCATAAAAGAGGCTTGTAAGCTTTACAACAAGAGCAGAAAGTCTTCATTCATTATCTCCCAGTATAGCATGCTTATCTTAGCCCACCAAACCTGCAATGGTACGTCAAGCATTACAACAGGAAAAGCACTACGGTGGTGTTTGTTTCGAAGATTTTTCCGTTAAATGTGTTTGGTTCCCGTTAAATGGGCTGTAGTTAGATCCCATTCCGCTCCCAACTGGGCGTAATGGAATTACAATCAAGGTTTCAAATAGCCGGCTATAGCCACCGCTATAGCCGGATTTAGCCTTTGGGAAGGCTAAGGGCTAAGAGAATTCAATTTTAGCGCTAAACAGTGTTTGCCGCTATTAGCCAGATTTAGCCCGCTAAATCCGCTAAATGGACTGCTATTTAGCCCGCTATGGAGGAAAAAAATCTGAAGTGGGCCGAATCGGAGCTGGCCGTCTGGAATGCACTTATAAAGTTATAATTGCACATGCTCAAGTGTCTTTGTGCCTTTGTGACATTTATGCCTTTATGATTTATCAGTTTAGTTTGTGAGTTTATTTGGAGAATTATGGACTGTAATCTATTGAACTTATGTGTTTGTTTGATAATGTCCTGAAGGAATGCACTATGCCTCACTATTTGCTGCTATGAATGTTTTTGTATGCTAAAATATCCTTGATGATATGCTTGTATGTGCATAAAACATTGAATTCTGAGTTTTTACATATACTTTTACTAATCCGCTAAATGAGGCTATTTGAGGTTATAGCCCGCTATAGCCTTTGTAACCTCTGCGGAACCCATCCGCTAAATGTCTTAGCCGGCTATTTGAAACCTTGATTACAATACCGCAGCGTCGCTATCCAATCTCCTCGCCTGAGCAGGGGCAACCGCCGGCTTCCCTCACGCCGCCTCCTCGCGGCGACGTCCTTGTGGCTGCCTTCTCTGGCCTGTCTCTCTCCACAAAGATGCCCATCTCTCCTCACCTAAAACCTAGCCCATCTATCTCCATATCCGAGCTCATATATGAATGTCGCGTGAGCTTTGAGATTGATGCTTTTCTTCTCTGTTTGAGCACGTTCTTCCTGCATTCTCAGAGTTCTTCTGGTATTTTTCTTTTCGAACTGGAAACTTACGAGTTCTTCTGGTATGTGCTCCGGTTTCTTGTTCTTCTTTCGCTTCCATCTCCCTGTTCAAGTGTTCACAATGAAATCTTTTTTTTTTTTTTTGCGATGGCTGAAATCGAATAAACAGTCTGCATGGTTGATGAATCCATCCATCCATTCAAATTTCCTGACGTAGCAAGTGAAGGGCTCGAAAATTTGAAGACGAACTGTTCATAATTTTTGCTTCAAAATTTTGTTTTAGACGGCAATTCTACGGTTTGGCTAGACTTGAACCAAACGTTGTAATGAATCTTCTTACCGTTACCTAGTTGAACCAAACATAACTCAGTTTTAACGCATTCCCTTCCCATTGCCTGTAATCTGATACCAATACCGATTACGTTTACGGTGTTGAACCAAACACTACCTACGATTAACCAGAATTTTCATGGTTTCATGACAAAGAAAGAGCTGTTACGCATGTTCTATCACAGCTTCTAAAAGCGGCTTTTGATTTTTGTTATAATACCTAACTTTCAAATGGAGTATTTTTTCAAGGCGGAATCTACAAGTTAATTGTAGTACACGTTAAAAACCCAACATAAGTATCAACTAACATCGTAAGCGAGTATCTCTCTCCGTAATCTCTATTGTAAATAGCTAAAATTTAAAGATTTCAATCAAAAATCATCGTCGCTCCATCCCTCCACCTCGCTGAGGTCGAGGTCGTCGAACGCGGTGAGGACGCGGTGAAAGAGCTTCTTGGCCTTCCCGAAGTCGCAGAACTTCTTCTTGCCTTGGGCAGGGACTGGAGGCTTCTTGTTGCGGTTCTTGTCGGTGTCGTCATTCTTGCCCGACCCGCCGTAGTTAGCTTTGCCCTTCTCCAGTTTGGGGTAGTTTGCCCAAATGTGGTTGGGGCCACCACACTCGAAGCAGATGACTGATCCGCCTCTCTTTCTGTCCCTCCTCCTCTTGTAAGCATGGGAGAACTTCCGAGCTAGGAGGGCCAGCTGTTCATCCTCTAGCTGCTCTAACTGATCATCAGTTACGTCACAGAGAGCAGCTAGGGAGAACCCACAAAGTGAATCGACAGAAAAACCAGAAGCCGAACTGGGATCGGTGACTAGAGCCATCGACTGTGACTTCGACTTACAAGAGACAATGTCGATCTCGTGCGTCTTGAGGCGCGAGTACAGCGCGTCAAGCGTCAAAGTCGAGAGGTCGGTGGTGTTCTTGATGGTAGTCACCTTCATCTCCCAAACACGAAGGTCGAGTGCAGCAAGCATTTGACGAGCGTTGTCCGAGTCGGAGTATGTGTGACCGACGGTTCGGAGATTGCTCAAGATCTTGTGGAAACGCGCAAAGCACTCATCAAGGGACTCGCCAGCGAGCATTTCAAACTTGTTGTAATCTCGCTTGAACTGGTCCTGTCTCACCGTCTTAATCTGGGTGGTGCCCTCATGGTATGCATCGAGGGTCTCCCAGATATCGAAGGCGGACGAAAGATGAGAGATGCGGTCAAACTCACTACGACTCAGGCCCTGAATAATGATGTTCCTTGTCTTAGCATTTGCCTCAACATCAGCCATGTTCCCGGCATTTATGTTCTCATCGGCAGGAACAACAAACCGGACCTTGACCTTGCGCCAGATGGCGTACCTTTGGGCCTGGATGTATGTCTCCATTCGGCTCTTCCAGAAGGGGTAATCGATGCCATCGAAAACGGGCGGCTTGGTCGAGTACTTGTCCGTCGCCATGGCTCTTGAGACCGGTTAAGATCTATGGATTAGAGCTAACCGGCTCTGATACCAATTGTAGGACCGAAATGGCGACAGAGGGGGGGTGAATGTCGTTCTCTTCAAAAACGCCCCCGAGAATTCGTACACTGATTTTGCAGAACAAAGCAACTCACGGAAAAATTAATTATGCTGAAATCTTGAACGCATGCGATACTAAAAAATTCAACATAAATCATAGATTAACCAGTAAAAATTTCAGCTGAAAATAACGCTGTTTGATCTGCATGCAAAATAGTCAAAGATCAGCAAAAGAATAAAAAGAAAAACACTAAAAGAGTGAAAGCCAAATAGCATGCTGTTCGGCAGTGGTACTAGAAAAGGAGGGAATGGACTGCTTTACTTGTGCTGCCAAAACAACTAAAAGCAAAGGAGCTCTCTCGGCAGAAAATTCAAAAAGAGAATAGAGGTACAGCAGGGAATCAACCTTGCTCAACAACCGCAAGATAAAAAAAATGAAATGCTGTGCTGCCGCCGCAAGAAACAATTGCCATTTTGCTTGAGCCGAAGCATCAACGGGTTGTACTGCCGCAACAAATTGCTGCCCAAAAACCGAAATGATTGTCAGAGGAAACTTGTTGATACATATTCATCTCGGTAGATCACAGACCAAGGCAAAAATAGATTGCAGCTAAAAAATCTGTACCCTGGCTGAGTACTACTAGAGAACAAACTACTACCAAAAGAGAAATTCAGAACAGTAATTCACTTTCTTGAAGGAGAACTCTGTTTGATGTCTTTGCTCTTGGAGATTTGGCTAGCCAAGGGGTTTTGAGAAGGACTCCAAACCAGAGCAAGAGATCAAGGCCTCTTTAGCAAAGAAATCAATGCAAGAAACAAAAACAGGAGAACACAAGGAGAAGCTCAAGAACGGGATCAACTCAAACACGAGATTTCTTCATAAAGATACCGAGACATACATGATTAAAAGAAGTGTTTACATCTCAGCTCACTACTCTCAAGAACTCACACTAAGTCCCCATACATGCTTGAGAATCAAGAACTCATAGCATACATGCATAGGAGACACACCAACTCTTCTCAACCACTAAAGCACAAAGCAAAAGCCCTAAAACCCCTCTCCAAGTCTTGCCAACAACCAGGAAACACACTCCTATTTATAGCATTTCTTGATGGGTTTACACTTTGCTTTGCCCATTTTACCCCTCCATGCTTTGCCCGCTAACCCGCTTCCTTTTGCAGCCTCGCGCTTTTACCGAAACGCCCCTACTGCACCTTCCGGGAAGCTTCCGCGTTCCTTGTCTCGCACGCCTCGTAGCCACCTCGAGTCCACGTCGTCTTCGACACATCCCGACTGTTATGACCTTAGCGCCACCTGCGCCTAGTCCAGTCCTCCGTGTCTCGCCACGACTCCACTCGATGTCCTGCAGCCATCACAGACAAAAAACACATCGCATAGCACGGCACAAAGCATATAAACATGATTAGTACCAACAACTCCTACTCAAGCGAGAAATGGCCCAAATGACCAACCGGGAAGACGACCATGCGTCAAATCTGTCTAATCATAACCCGATCTCGCCAAATGCCAGAATGGCACGAATCACTCAAACCAAACTCACTCTAACCAAACCACGTGTCAATTACTCATCACCAACTTGGGATTTAGACCACATGGTCTCTCAAAACCTGATAAGTTGTCTTTAAAAAACTATCCTGATTAGCCGCTTCGAAACGTTGGTTTAAAAGCTATCCTATTTATTTATTTAAGAAAAATTATAATCCATAAGCTAAAAAGAACAGAACTAATTACCACACGAAAAATATAAGAGACGAGGTGCTGATCCTCTCCCGCTCCTTAGTTTGTAACGCCTAGTCAGATCAGGGTTCCCGATAATATCTAAATCCTCTAGAGCTGTAAGGCGTTGTAAGAATATTATAAGTGATGTGTCCTAGAAGCAATAGTAGAGATAATTATATGTTTTTTTATTTACGAACTTTTTAATAATATGTTGTTTTATTTCTTAAATAAACTATCATTTATATTGATCAACAAGTTTGCAACTTATTTATGAAACTCTCTATTTGTGTTTATGGTGTTATTCAAACATCCTTGATTTTATACCATTATGTGAGACACTTATGATTTATTGATCAACACATGTATTGATTGATAATCATGTTTCACGGATCATGGATGTGAGATATCAAATCAATCATGTAGGCATATATTAGAGAATGTAATGTTGGATTGACCCCACCTTAAGACACTGTAGGAATTGCGGGATCTTCAGACCTGAGGTCGTCATGGTTTCCTACATGTGTAATAGTTTACTTAGGGTTGCCAAATGCTACTTTGTAAATGGGTAAGCATAAAGATAGCTTTCGGATTTATTATGAAATATACGGAGGAATGTAAGCAATCAACATAAATTTTGCCTCTACTTTTTAAGAAGAGAGATATCTCTAGCCCCCCCGGGATATAGTTGAATTAGGGAAGTGCATGACCAAATTGATTTTCGTTGAGAAGTCAACTACAACTAAATAATCCACTACAAGGATGAATAAAGAATCAAGCTATTATAGGATGGCAAGCATATTACCTTGAGTTCCATCCGGTATTGTGAGACAAAGCGATAAGCACATGAGCACTATACAAGTTCATTCGACATGATATTTATGTGTGTTCTATAGCACCACGGCTTAACAGAAACCCAAGATGTTACCTACAACTACTTACACTACCAATTTTTAACCGTTAAGCAAGCAATACTAACAACTAGACTGTAACAATAAACATTCAACATAACATTAATTATAAATTTCAGCAACACTTTAAACTATAAACTGAACTTAATACGAACCAAAAATATCTAAGATGGATTGCAAACAAGTCTAAATTAAGTAAATCATCAAGTAGCAACATTTTAAACTATAAAGACTAAGAAGAGCCATAAATTGTCTGATCAATACTATGGAAACTACTAATTTGGCCATGCTCATAAATAATAAGTTGTTAGGTGGTATGAACATCTACAAGTGTGCAATAACTCATGTTCTACATCCATCCATGCATGTCGTCTTTAACGTTTACCTAAAAATAAGTGTAGGACCGAAATGGCGACAGAGGGGGGGTGAATGTCGATCACTAAAAATCGACCCCGAGTATTCGCACGAAAAACTCAACTCCAATAGCTATGCGGCTATGAAGTTGATAAGGAACATGCGCTAATAAAAAAAAAGAGAGAGAAGCTCAAAATATTGTCAAGGCGAGAGACTGCAGACACGGTAAGAAAACTAGCAGAAGTCGCTGCCACGGCAGGAAAATGATACCACGGCAAGAAGGAAATGCTGCCACGGTAGAAAATTTCTGCCAGTCGAAACTGAAAAGAAATGAAAAGGAGCACTTAAAAGGAGACAACCATGTGCTGCAAAGTACTGAAAAAGGGAACTAAAGAACTGCAGCAGCTGAAAAATCCAAAAGGTAAAAGTGTCTCTCGGGAGAAAGAAGGATTCAATTGGATGTTTACTTGAACCGAGTAAAGAATGGACTCTCTGTAGCAAACAAAGAAATCTCATCCATCACCAACCGAGAGCATTAAATGGGAATGAAACTAATGGCCGAAACAGCAAATAAATGCTAGAAACTGCTGGCCAGACTGGACACATACTGTCCGAACAAAAAGACTACAGAACTGGCTGGACTGCTTGCAATGATTTTGCTATTTCTTGTGCTAGCCGAAAATGACTATGTGCTGTCCGAGAGACACACAAAGCAAAAGTCAAAGCCCAAATGCTTGTAGTTCTTTAGTCTCTTGAATCTGAACCTCTTGTTTAAAACTAGGACTTGGCTTCAGATCAAGATAGCAAGAACCAAGGCTTAACAAAGATGGAACAAGAACCTGAACCAAAAACATACAACAAGAGGGCACAAAGAGAAGAACTTCAGATTTTCATTTCAATAAACATGAGATACAGAGAACTACGTCCCCATACGCATGGACATTCGGAGGAATGATTACAAGAATTCTCAATCCATCCTCTCCCTCTCAATCCTCAAGAACACCAAGAGCTACACATGCTTCTTGGGAGGAACACACACATACACACATGGAGAGACCCAAATGGAACCCTAACTTTTACACCCACTCTCTCAAATTTCAGCACACCATCTCCATCTCTATTTATAGCCTCCACTAATGGGTTCACCAAGTGCTTTACCCAATTAGCTTTTGCGCTTTACCCACAATCCACTTCCTTTAGTGCAGCTTTGCGTTTTTACCGAAACGCCCCTCGCGCACCTTCCAGGAAGCTTCCTCATTCCTTGCCCTGCAAGCCACGCAGCTTCGCCGTCTTCGGCACACCTCGACCGTTCTGACCTCAGCGCCACCTGCGCCTAGTCCGGTCCACCGTGCCTCGTCACGACTCCACCTCGAGTCCACGTCGTCTTCGACACATCCCGACCGTTCTGACCTCAGCGCCACCTGCGCCTAGTCCGGTCCTCCGTGTCTCGCCACGACTCCGTCTCGATGTCCTGCAGCCACACAGACAAGAAACACGTTACATAGCACCGCTCGATACATGAAAGCATACATACCATCATACTTACCACAGATGAAGTCCAAACCTGTCAAACCAAGGAATCAGCGTCCTAAGCCCATATGACCAAGTTTGACCACAGTCCGACCGAGCCTGTTGCACCACGCAACGTCAAGGTCCAAACCACCCAAACCAAACTCGACTTAGCTAACCTTATGTCAATAACTCATCACACACACGGGAGGACCTTCACATGGTCTCTCAATCTCCCCCTTGATGAGTATATTGACAAACTCAGAAAAAGCACGAAGTTGAGTTTGATTTTGAAGAATCCAACATGGTCCAGAGAATGAAGCTAATGACCATGTCGACAGAAGGAACACTAGAGCAACAACTGAAAGAGCAAATTGATCTCCAAAGCTCTAAACTGTTCCCAACAGACTTTTTCTTCTCTATTCTCCCCCTTTTGGCAATAAACACATCAAGATGCAATAGAGAGAATATGACATGTCAATGGATGAATATGGCTGAAGTTTGTTTATTTCTAAGCATTGTGAGCCATGAAAATTATCCATAATGACCATAATGAGATACACCAAGCCATAACTCAATAAAACGCTATCTAGATTATGACAACATATGTATAAACCAGCTAGCACATAAAGATGATAATATGAAATGTAGGGCATTTAGTGAGCAAGTCAAGTCAACAATTAAGCAAAGTCTAGCTAGAGATAACTAAGGATGACTCAGGCCATGTCAATAAGCTAAGCGGAAACAAGAAGCTAGTGTTGAGTCAATTAGAGTGCTACAAGCTCAAGAGTGTATCATTTGGTTAAGCACTTTTCATCTTTAGGTAATTAAGCAAATCTTGCACATTTGACATATTTTCTTTTAAAGCTTATAGCTGTTTCCAACCAAAAATTTTATCATGTGCTAGATCTCAAGCCTTATGCGACTACTCCAAGCGAGAAGCTTAAGAAGATAGTCCAGGTCATCCAAAACTCCCCCTGAGTTCATGCCTAGTGCAATGGCAAGCCGTCTCATGAGAAAGAATTGGTGAAATCTGTTTTTTCGCACATAAAAAGAGATCCTTTTGCTTTTTAATAGATTGTGCTAACTCATGATGTATCAAGATGCTAAAATAGCTCAATCTAAGATTCAACCTAGATTCAAGACTCAACTCAGCCTATTTGACATGGCATGAATCATACAAGGATAGCTAAAGATAGACTAAACTCAAATGCTAACATGACAAGTTTTAATTTAAGTTGAGCAATTTTAATTAACTTATCATGGCAGAAAGTTAGTCTACACATATGAAGTCATGATAAATCTAGCAAGCTAAGCACAAGTCATGGCAAGGTGTAAAGCATTGTAAACATGTCATAGCAGGATAATAATCAAGGCTCAATGTAGTTATATATTACAATGCTAAATGCTAAAATGCAGAAAAATCCAGCTCCCCCTCAACATGACATGCAACTTTTAGTTCAAGTTGAGTTAAGTCACAATTAAGCTCCAGAAGCTCCCAAAAGAACTCTCCCTGAACCAAAGCAATAAATCGAGAAGCTGGCAAATAAAACCAAAACAGGCAGTCCTTAAAGCATAGATAAGATATAGAGACAACTATGGCTCAGACTGACTCTCATCTACCCCATATGACTCCAGGACAATCAGCTGACAGTAAATCACACACTAGAGAGCAAACACGTACTCTGTCTACCCGAGGGTGGCCCAACCCTCGCTAGAACCTACAAAAAGTGAGTGAGCTCGACCTAGTGAGATAAGAAATAGCTAATAAGAAGCATCCTGAAAGCACAAGATAAGAGTAAGAAGTCTAAGCAACTAGACAAGAGAAGCACTCTAACCTATGCTGGAAGGACTAAGCCCGATGCACCCCGAGTGCAAAGCAACAGAAATGAGACAGAAGCATAATCAATATAGTAAAGCAGTAAAGCCCAAAGCTCCCCCTCACTACAGTCCATAAGGACAAACCACCCCAAGCTCTCCCTGCAGAGCTGAAACCTCGAACTATCCAATGGCTTGGTGAAGATGTCAGCCAACTGGTGGTCACTCTCCACAAACTGGAGCACTATATCGCCCTTCTCTACATGGTCTCTAAGGAAGTGAGATACGCGAGGAGAGGCCTGAAAACGAGCACACAGACACACAGAGAAGTGTATGTCTGGTCTCGAGGCAGTGAGGTAAAGAAGGGAGCCGATCATACTTCTGAACTCTTTCTGATCAACTGGCTCGCCGTCCTCATCTGGGTCAAGATAGGCTGTAGAAGCCATGGGAGTCGACACAGGCTTACCATCACTCATGTCGAAGCGTCTCAGGAGGTCTCGAGTGTACTTTCCCTGATGAAGAAATGTACCCTCCCGAGTCTGCTTGATTTGGAAGCCAAGGAAGAAAGTCAACTCACCCATCATGCTCATCTCAAACTCGGTGCTCATGACATCCGAGAACTAAGAAACCAGAGCATGGGAAGAGCCGCCAAAGATGATGTCATCGACATAGATTTGGACGAGCAGAAGGTCACTACCAAGCCTACGGATAAACAAAGTCTTGTCTACTTTACCCATCTCAAACCCATGACTCAACAAGTAGGACTTAAACCTCTCATACCAAGCTCTGGGGGCCTGCTTAAGTCCATATAACGCTTTGGAAAGCTTGAAGACATGGTGTGGGTATTTGGGGTTCTCGAAACCTGGAGGCTGTCTGACGTAAACTTCTTCCTCAATAACGCCATTAAGGAAGGCACTCTTGACGTCCATCTGGTAGAGCTTGAAACCCTTAGAAGCTGCAAAGGCAAGCAGGATTCTAATGGCCTCAAGTCGAGCTACAGGGGCAAAGGTCTCCTCGAAGTCTAGACCCTCAACCTGGGAAAACCCCTGAGCTACCAGTCTAGCCTTGTTTCGAATAACCACTCCATCCTCGCTCTGCTTGTTCTTGAACACCCACTTAGTTCCAATAATATTGTGACCTCGCGGGGGCTCGACAAGCGACCAAACCTTGTTCCTCTCGAAATTTTCTAGCTCCTCATGCATGGCATTAACCCAAGACTCATCGGAAAGAGCATGAGAAACATCTTTGGGCTCAAAGGAGGCAATGAAAGCAGAATGGAGACAGAATTGAGATAAGCCAGATTTTGAGCGGGTAACACGCCTGAACAGGTCTCCAATCATCTGCTCAGAAGGATGCCTTTTCTGGATATGTCGGGGAGGTCCAGGATGAGATGAAGAAGTGGCCTCTACCTCGTGAGCTGACGAGGTAGGAACAGAGCCACTAGCTCCAGAGGAAGCAGAAGGCATAGGCTGATCACCTGGAGGTGCGGTGGAAGACGGCACCTCAAGGGGTGGATAAGGGACTGGATCGGGTAGACAACCCTCATCTCCATCGTCCTCGTCATCCACGAAGATGGTCTCAGACTGCACTAAAGAACCTGAGATATCAGGCCTAGTCCCCGGACTAGCCTCGTCAAAGGTCACCTCACAGGTATCTACCATTTTGCTAGACTCGCAATTCCAAACGCTATAAGCCCGCGAAGAAGGCGAGTAACCTAGAAAGATCTCATCACAAGAACGTGACTCGAACTTATCTAGGTTCCCGGACTTCAGAATAAAGCACTTGCAACCAAACACACGAAAATGAGAGACGCTGGGCTTTCGCCCGTATCTCAACTCATAAGAAGTGCGGTGCAAGTGTGCCCTAAGAAATACTCGATTTGAGACATGGCACGCGGTAGCTATAGCCTCAGCCCAAAACTTCCGCGGTGTAGAGTACTCATCAAGCATCGTCCTGGCCATCTCGACCAAGGTACGGTTCTTCCTCTCCACAACGCCATTTTGTTGGGGGACGTGCGGAGAAGAGAACTGGTGCTCTACACCTGTCTCACCACAGAAACTCTCGAAGTAGGAATTCTTGAACTCCGTGCCATTGTCGCTGCGGATCGCTCGTAAGGCACCCGGGAGCTCAACAGAAAGCCTACCGAAAAGACCTCGGAAAAGTGAAAATGTCTCATCCTTCGAGGCTAAGAAAAACACGCAAGAATACCTCGAGAAGTCATCGACCACGACAAGAACATACCACTTCCCTCCTGCTGACTGCACTCGAGCTGGTCCCACTGTATCCATGTGGAGCAGCTGTCCCGGTGCATCGGTCATAGTAACTGTGACCGGAGGGTGAGAAGCGGCAACCATCTTGCCGTGCCGGCATGGAGCACAAACTAGATCTTTGACCATCTTGAGTTTCGGCAAACCACGAATGAGATCGTGACCGCTAACTCGAGTCAAATGGTCAAACCCAATATGACCAAGTCTCCTATGCCAGAAAGAAAGATCGCGGGACTCAGAAGCAACTAAACACCTGAGAGGATCACCAGAAGACTCAGAGAAATCAGCACGAAAGATCCTCCCATAACGAGAAATCCCGCAAACCAGACTACCCGAAGAGTCAAGAATTCTGCAAGCGTTTTTCTTGAAGCTCACCTCGAAACCGTCATCGGTAAGCTGAGAAACGGAAAGCAAATTGTACTGCAGCTTACTAACCAAGGCAACATCCTTAAGAATAAAAGAAGCATTAACATGCACAGTACCTTTGGCGATGACGCGCCCAGACGAAGCGTCTCCGAAGGTGATCGTCTCATCACCTGGAGCGCGGGCTAGGGAGGAGAACCAACGGGAGTCTCCGGTCATATGACGAGAACAACCGGAGTCTACAAGCCAAACCTTCTCCTTCCCTACCCGGCGAACCTGAGTCAAATAGAGAGTAAAGTCTCAGTACTGGGGTAAATCAAGAGTGATTTTGGCACCCAATACTGAGTAACACGTGGAGCAGATGAAGTAGTCAAGCACGACTGACCTCTATCTACTCTACGCTCTCCGTGACTCAAAGAAGCAGAAGGTCTGTGAGCAGACCTGAAGCTGTTGCGGGGTCCGACTGCTACGGGAGAGCGAGTCGGAACACCGGCAACACACTGATCACGCCGTGGGTAACTGTCTCGACGGGGGAAACGAGATGTACCCTCAGGACGGCGGAAGTCACGACCTGGAGCAGCATGAGGACGAAAACCAGAAGACTCAGAAAAACCAAGTCCTCGATGCTGCCCAAACACGTCAGAAGCAAACCTGGATCTCGTGCTAGTCTTAGGTGCACTCAGGATCTGGGGCTGACCCTGAATACGCCTAAGTGCCTCTGCACGGTCTCTTCGCGCAATCCTGGCGCGCCTGAAGCATCTCTCGATCGAGTGCCCATCCTTCTGACAGAAGGTGCAGTGGTACTTCACCTTCTGAGAGGTGGAAGTAGCACGAAGAGGCTTCGCCTTCTGAGAGGCCGAAGCAACAGGTGGAATCACCTTGCTGTCAGAGATCTCTTGGACAAAGCCCGCTGATTTGAATTTCACCTCGTCAGATCTGGGCTCAACCTCGATCACACCTCCTAAGATGGGTCGGAGAATAGCAGGTGGATGCTTCCTCATATCCTCATAGAAATCATATCCTAGACCTTGATTGAACTTACAAATCTTGGATTGGTCTAGAATAAGATTAAGCTTCTTTCTGCCGCCTACAAATCTCTCGAGAGTGTTCATAAGGTACTAACACTCCCGAAAGGGAGAGGTGCAAGAAGAGCAGGGGGAAGAGGGAACAGCAGGAGGTAAGGAAGCAGATGAAGAACCAATAGCAGAGGAACGAATGGCTTGTGCATGCACAACCGACTCAGAATGGACAGTCCTACTGCTAGCAGGTTGGCTCACGTCACTAAGCGTCTCTACCTTACCTTGGGGCTTCTCCCCCTCCTTAGCAATCACATCACAAGAAGTTGATGACTTCTCTAATAAGTCCTTAGTTAGCTTCACACATTTATCATTCAAAGCAACGAGTTCAAGTTTTAGTTTGTCACAACTAATGCATGGTGAGCTAACAGGATCCTTAGTCGCAAACTGAGCCAATTTGTTGTTTTGATCAATCATCTCTTGGAATTGCTTAGAAACAGATTCAAGTTTAAGGGTTAATTTTGGACAATTGGTGCAAGAAACAACAGGCTCAAGTAAAGAAGCATGCAACTCAGCAATCTTGTGATCTGCCCGTTTTAGGTTCGACTTCAGCTTATTGCAATTTTCACATGACTCGGGCAGATCAAGCAACATGGTATAAAGGCCTCTAAAAGCATTGTCCTTATCCTCACATGAGGTGCAAGCACTAGTCTCAACAGGAGCAGATGAAATAGAAGCAATCCTACTCATCTCTAGTTCAGCCAACAGACTAATGTTCTCCACCTTAACAGTATCAAGCTCGGAGGACAAACTATCATGCGAGGTCCTTAGTTTCTCCATGTCACCCAGCAAAGCAGAGCATGTATCACAGTCGTCACTAGAGGGACCAGATGTAAGAGCAATAATCTCTAGTGACAACCTGTCTACTTCCTTCTCTAACTCAGTACACCTAGCCCTAGCTCTAGCATGGAAACCACCTAGCTTAAGAAAAGCATGATTGAGCTGGTCGTAGGTGGGGCATACCTCGTCCGAGTCGGAGTACAGCTTGCTGTCGCTGAGTTCGCCCTCGAGGGCCATGAAGCACATGCCGGAGAAGTCGTCGCCGCCATCCTTGGGCTCTTGGTCACCCGTCCCGTCGTCGTCGCTCCATCCCTCCACCTCGCTGAGGTCGAGGTCGTCGAAGGCGGTGAGGACGCGGTGGAAGAGCTTCTTGGCCTTCCCGAAGTTGCGGAACTTCTTCTTTCCCGGCGTCTGAGCTGGAGTCTTCTTGTTGCGGTTCTTGTCGGTGTAGTCGTTCTTGCCCGAACCGCCGTAGTCGTTCTTGCCCTTCTCCAGCTTGGGACAGTTCGCTCGAATGTGGTTGGGGCCACCACACTCGAAGCAGATGACTGGTCCGCCTCTCTTTCTGTCCCTCCTCCTCTTGTAAGCATGGGAGAACTTCCGAGCTAGGAGGGCCAGCTGTTCATGTAAGATCGAGGAGGCCGACTAGAGGGGGGGTGAATAGGCGGTCTAAAAACTTTTCTACAATTTAATATTTGCAATTCAAGACCTTTTCTATTTGCCTAAACCAAGTATATAATGCGGAAGCTAAAACAATTTGGTTTAGCTCAAATAGCGCCTAGAACAAATAAATTCGCCTAAGTGCACTGATAATTCTAGCCTATGTCAAAGTTTGCAATCCTAGGTTTACAAGCAATCAAAATAATGCTAAGTAAGTAAATTGCTTGAATGTAAAAAGATCACAAGAAAGCAAACCACAAATGACACGTTCTCTTTTTACCGTGTTGTTCGGAGACTTGCCGGTCTCCCCTAATCCACGTTGAGGTAAGCCCAAACGAATTGGACCGGCTCCACGAATTAAGCCAAACACCTCAAATCCACTAGTGGTAGCTCTTTTCCGCTCCGGGTAGGTGAGCTCCAACCTTCACAACACGCCGGGTCTTCTCACAACCTTCTTTGAGAAGATCACCGCGCACGACGCCTCCCACGCCGTCTAGGAGTCGGCAAACTCCAAGAGTAACAAGCCAAGCCTCTCGCTTGACTCTCACCACGTGCAACGAATGCACAAGCTCAAATGGATGCTAAATCCAACTCTAGATGCAACACATGCAACTAGAGACCTCTCTTCTTGCTCACAAGGTGCAACACATGCACAATGGAGTAGAGAAGCTCACACTAGCTCAAGGAAGTGAAATGAGGTGCAAAAGATTGCTCTCCAACCGGCCACAAGTGAGTATTTATACCCCACACACAAAAACTAGCCGTTGGAGCCAAAACCCTGAAAAATTCAGGGAAAACGGTACTACCGCCGTACAAAGTGCGGTACTACCGCATTCTACTGTAGCACGAAGTAACGGCTAAGTCAAACTAGCCGTTAGGGCTAAATCACTGAAAAAATCGGTACTACCGCCGTTATAACCGCGGTACTACCGCAGTGCGGTACTACCGCACAATTTGCGGTACTACCGCACCCCTATTTTTAGCACAAACAGCCCTCGGAAAAATGGTCATAACTTTTGACTCCGATGTCGGAATTGAGTGATCTTGGACTCTATGGAAAGCTTATTCAAAGGGCTACACAACCCATCTATTTGCATGATCTCAAATACATTAGATCAATGCAGAAATCAAAAGAGATCCAAAAGAGTCACTCTCATGGTCTATGTTCAAAGGAAATAGCAATAAGCAATCTTAGACCATGCCAAGGGATAATACATGATCTTCAACCTTTGCAAAACACATTTGCAAACTTAGATCATGTCACAAGGAGTAGGTACATGGACTTCAACCTTTTGCAAAACACATTTGCAAAGTATAGTCACATGTTACAAGGATTTGCCACATGGGCTTCAACTATTTGCAAAACACATTCGCAAATGCAAGCCTCATGCCAAGATGAGCTAGAGCAAGTGAGGTTGAGCTATCAACACATGATGAGACTCAAACTACTAGACATGACCCCTCTTAATAGTACGGCAACCTATACTAGCAATCCGGTCTTTCAACCAAACACCAAGACCGGTAAAAGACTAGGAACACATCCTTAGCCCTAGCTAGTCATACCTTTGCCTTGGGTCATCATCTCGATATGCATCAACTCATGACGCATCCTTTTCATCAACTCCATCAACACATGATGGTCTTCTCTCGACTTGATCAACACATGATCATGCATCAACTCATGATGCATCTTCTTCTTCTTCTTGATGGCCTTGAACACATGAAGCCATCTTCATCTAAATCTTGACTTGATGATCTTCAACACACGAAGTCATCCCAAGTCATCTTCATTTGTGGAACCTAACATATTCATCCAACTCATGAAAACCGTTAGTCCCACAAATCAATTGTCATCAATTACCAAACTTCACCATTAACACATAATGGAGGGACTAGATTCAACAATCTTCCCTTTTTGGTAATTCATGACAATCTCAACAAATAATGAGACCATAAATTGAATATAAAATCATTTGAATTCAATGTGCGGTACTACCGCCGTTGTAATTTGCGGTACTACCGCTCTCCGGTAGTTCCGCAAAGTCGGCGCGGTACTACCGCTTGAGCCGGAACCAAACTTGACGCTCTCTGTAAAAAAGGCTCTGCTCTACCTCCGGAGCTTCCGGACTCCGGAAGTACCGCTCTATATTGCGGAACTACCGCAACCTGCGGTAGTTCCGGCATTCAAATCGCCGGTACTTCCGATCCCGCAAAAACTCAAATGCATCCGGAGGGTGCTCTCTGGAAAAAAGGATCCGCTCGAAAACCGGATCTTCCGCTCGCCGGTACTACCGCTTCTGGGCGCGGAACTACCGCTCTCCGGTAGTTCCGACGTTCAAAACTGCGGTACTACCGCTCTTCCAGACAGAGCACAGTTTTGGATTTAAAACAGATTTTCAATGAATGCATGCTCCTAGTTTGATCCCAATGTATGTATAAAAGGAAACATGGATCAATACTAGTGAAACTCCAAAACACAGAGAGAGAGCTCCCCCTAAATGTGTGCATACAAGTCTATGTGAAGAAAAACATATGCACATATTCGTTTGAACTATTTGAGGAGTTCAATCTATATTTTGGATCTAAGGAATGCATTAGTAAGTGAGAAAGTGATTTTGAATGCATACCTCTTTGATTTCACCTTTCCTTCCAAATGAGACTAAACATAAATAAGCTTAGACAAATATATTAGTCTCATATATACATTTGTCATTATCACCAAAACATTATAGAAGTATTTGTCATTAACATCAACATCTCATAATGGCATTTGTCATTAACACCAAAACCAACTTAATCGGAGGTTGATCTTTCAATCTCCCCCTTAATCAATTTAAACGGAGCTTGATCTTTCAGTTCATCCTCTAGCTGCTCTAACTGATCATCAAGCTATGCGGCTATGAAGTTGATAAGGAACATGCGCTAATAAAAAAAAAGAGAGAGAAGCTCAAAATATTGTCAAGGCGAGAGACTGCAGACACGGTAAGAAAACTAGCAGAAGTCGCTGCCACGGCAGGAAAATGATACCACGGCAAGAAGGAAATGCTGCCACGGTAGAAAATTTCTGCCAGTCGAAACTGAAAAGAAATGAAAAGGAGCACTTAAAAGAAGGAGACAACCATGTGCTGCAAAGTACTGAAAAAGGGAACTAAAGAACTGCAGCAGCTGAAAAATCCAAAAGGTAAAAGTGTCTCTCGGGAGAAAGAAGGATTCAATTGGATGTTTACTTGAACCGAGTAAAGAATGGACTCTCTGTAGCAAACAAAGAAATCTCATCCATCACCAACCGAGAGCATTAAATGGGAATGAAACTAATGGCCGAAACAGCAAATAAATGCTAGAAACTGCTGGCCAGACTGGACACATACTGTCCGAACAAAAAGACTACAGAACTGGCTGGACTGCTTGCAATGATTTTGCTATTTCTTGTGCTAGCCGAAAATGACTATGTGCTGTCCGAGAGACACACAAAGCAAAAGTCAAAGCCCAAATGCTTGTAGTTCTTTAGTCTCTTGAATCTGAACCTCTTGTTTAAAACTAGGACTTGGCTTCAGATCAAGATAGCAAGAACCAAGGCTTAACAAAGATGGAACAAGAACCTGAACCAAAAACATACAACAAGAGGGCACAAAGAGAAGAACTTCAGATTTTCATTTCAATAAACATGAGATACAGAGAACTACGTCCCCATACGCATGGACATTCGGAGGAATGATTACAAGAATTCTCAATCCATCCTCTCCCTCTCAATCCTCAAGAACACCAAGAGCTACACATGCTTCTTGGGAGGAACACACACATACACACATGGAGAGACCCAAATGGAACCCTAACTTTTACACCCACTCTCTCAAATTTCAGCACACCATCTCCATCTCTATTTATAGCCTCCACTAATGGGTTCACCAAGTGCTTTACCCAATTAGCTTTTGCGCTTTACCCACAATCCACTTCCTTTAGTGCAGCTTTGCGTTTTTACCGAAACGCCCCTCGCGCACCTTCCAGGAAGCTTCCTCATTCCTTGCCCTGCAAGCCACGCAGCTTCGCCGTCTTCGGCACACCTCGACCGTTCTGACCTCAGCGCCACCTGCGCCTAGTCCGGTCCACCGTGCCTCGTCACGACTCCACCTCGAGTCCACGTCGTCTTCGACACATCCCGACCGTTCTGACCTCAGCGCCACCTGCGCCTAGTCCGGTCCTCCGTGTCTCGCCACGACTCCGTCTCGATGTCCTGCAGCCACACAGACAAGAAACACGTTACATAGCACCGCTCGATACATGAAAGCATACATACCATCATACTTACCACAGATGAAGTCCAAACCTGTCAAACCAAGGAATCAGCGTCCTAAGCCCATATGACCAAGTTTGACCACAGTCCGACCGAGCCTGTTGCACCACGCAACGTCAAGGTCCAAACCACCCAAACCAAACTCGACTTAGCTAACCTTATGTCAATAACTCATCACACACACGGGAGGACCTCCACATGGTCTCTCAATAAGAAATAAGTAAGAGTGAGTTTACGAATCAACAAGTACAAAACAGAATAATAAATGAATCTGTGTCATTTTAACAATTATTAACCATTTACCATTAACTCAATTTTTCACATCTCATTCTCACCGATTCTCAATGACATGTCTCAATATCTCATCTCAATTTCTCTTAATGCAATGCAATGCTCGTGATCAAATCTCATTCTTCTTCTATAGCTAATATTGGTATAGTAGAGAGTACACCCGTCGATGCCACCCTCTATCTCTATCTCATGGAGGTGCCTACCGAAGTAAGTTTTCTCTCCATCCCGTGAAGGTGCCTACCAAAGTAACTCTTTCTCAAGAACACGTTGAAATAGTCACATAACTTTACTCATAGCTATTGCTTTCTTACCGCGCTGACTCGTAATGCACATATCATGTCATGAATACATTCTTCCATCATTTTACCTCATGCCACAATTATCATCGAATTAATATCATACTAAACAAAAGGACAGTCAAAGTTGTTGCATCACATAAATAATTCACTAATAGTGAGCTATTATTAATTATCATCTATCATTCTATTAATTACTTGCCTTTTTAGCTGCGACGACCGAAATAATTTGAAGGTGACTAATGTAAGTCGTTCGTGTGGCCGATCAACTTGTTTAAATTCTGTTCCTATATATTTTTGAAGTACAATGGTTTGCCTGTTGTTAACACTGCTTTATGTATCATTAGTTATTTATGATATTTGCCTCCTAGTAAAATCTAGAATTAAAATATTGCCTACATTTCCAACATCATTTGCAACATTGTAACCGTCAACCTACCCTAAATATTTAACACACCAATGTACAAATAACATTAAGGTTAAACTGCAACAAGAGTAGCGAAAGCATCCTGTCCTTGAGGTGCTCTTCCAGAGTTCCAGTGCAACTGACAACCCATCATCTGTCATTTCTTCAGAAAGATGGATCCTTGGGCATGCAGGTTTGCGTCTCCAATTCTTCTGAAAACTTTGAAAAATATGCGTAGTGTAGTCAGTCGTTTTGAATCGATGCATGTTCAGTTTAGTACTAGCTACCGCCCTCAATGTTTATCTACATGTTTTTGCCTGCTTCGTCAGATTACTGTTCAAGAACATTGTGTGCTTGCACATCCCCATTTTGGCATTTACGGCTGTATTCGTTCCCACCCGGACGATGAGGGGGGGAAAACGCGCGTATATGATTCGTTCTTGCTTTCTTCCCAAAAAAATGGGAACCACTCTGGCTCTTCCATCAGTAATTTATTAATTTCAGGAGATGGCGATTGGCGTCATATCGTTGCACTGTTCGTCATCATCTTGTGGATTATCAACATCTACCGTTGTTACAACACACATATGCTGCTGTCCAGGATGCGCTGACCGTGGGTCGTCCTCCCTGTGGCAACAGGTCAGTATTTTCGACTCTGCTTGCATGCATTCCACTCGCTGGTTCTGTCCATCTCGTCTAAAATCAAGCAGCCATGCGTTGCATTGCATTGGATGCTGGATGTGACAAGCAGTTGTTCAGGACCAAATTAAGAACTAGTTTGCACTAGCTTATAATAACCAACCGATCTGACATTAATCTCCTGTGCGCATAGATGCAGTTTCTGGTGCGCACGCTCGGCTGGAGAAGAAAGAGGGGAGCCTGGTCGTGACGGATCTGGACAGCACCAACGGGACATACATCAACGAGAGGAAGCTTACACCTGGCTTCGGCGTGCCCATAGACCCCGGGAGCTTACTCATATTAGGAACGACTACACAACTCGATGAATTGTTATTAGACAGTTAGGAAGTAACAAAGGCATCAATAATCCTTTGATGTTGACTAACTGGCTAAACCAAGAGTACAGGCTAGTAGTATCGAAAGATCAAAACGGATTTTTTTTTTGTACATCATCTAGCCTAAAGTTGATTCCTCACAAAATCTAGCCTAAAGTTCATCTACATTTTCATCACATGCAGATCCATTGATGTTGACTGACTGGCTAAACCAAGACAAGTGCATTGAGCCTGCAATAATATATGAGTACTTAGAACTACACTAGCATTCAGATATGACAATTATAAAGTTCTCATATTTTTCCTACATCTCCATCAGAGGCAGTGCAAATACTGAAACAAACCAGCCCTCCGTTTCCAAAGTAGGGTGAAATTTCTTCCAACCACCCTACTCCAACCTCTGCTATCTGAATTTCATTTTGACAAAATAAGCTATACATTTTGCTATCTGAAAGAAAATGTTGTATTGGTGTAAAACGGTACAGAAAATATATAAGGTATATTATATTCAACTATACCCAAGGAGGCGCAGGTCAGGGGCGGATCCAGGATAAAATCTGAGAGGGGGCACACCCACAAAGCCAAGTATACCTGGGCCTTTTAGTAGAGGGCAAAATGAAGGCTTCCTTCATCAATTTGATAAATCACAGATGAGTGAGGGCCTTTTAGTTGGGCTGAGTGGGGGCACTAGTATTAAATCTTGGGCTATATACCTGGACTTCTGCGAATTGAGTGGCGGCCTGTGCCCTCACTGGGTCCTCTTTGGATCCGCCCCTGGCGCAGGTAACCTCTTGATCAGCATACATCGCAGCCCAACCCCAACCAGGTCATGAGGGTTTTGAGATCTCTATATAAGCTACAATTAACCAGGGCCGCTACGGTAATATGGACCGAGCAGGCAAGGATTTGTTGCAGCCATCAAAAGCTATTTGCTCAAGTAGGTCCACTAGTAAAAACTACGATCCAAACAAAGCAAGGCAAACAGGGGTTTCAGTTTTTTTTCATAAGGACAAGCGAATTAATGCTTGCGCTGAGCCTAAGGTCTTGACAATGATTTTTCTATGAATTGCTGAAGGACATGCGGTTTGAAAGGAATGTGGCTGATATGTGACAATGCACAAATCAATCTTAAAATAACACCATTATCACCTCCCAGTAAGATGTGCTCTTCTATAACATGCCCGATACAAGCCTAGAGTCAAAGTCGGGCCTTTAAGCATTATACTTAGGGCCTGTTTGGGACTGCTCTGCTCCAGTTTTTCCAGCTCTGCTCCACCAACTCCACCATGGAGCAGCTCCACTGTGGAGTTCCTGGAGCAGGTGGTCCTATTTGGCACGCAGCTAGCTCCAGCTCCACGAATGTGAGGTTTCCCTGAGAAAGGTCCAATGTGCCCCTGAATGATGTTTGGTGTTTGTTTTGATGTTTGCGAAGCATATGTAACTGAATTTTTTTTGTTGCCAATTGAAATATGATGTAAAATATTATAATCACAATTAATTTATTCGAGAAAACCAAAAAAACAAATATTTTGGTCAAATAATCCCATCCTTTTGTCCCATAAATTGCAACGTGTATGAAAGATAATTAACAAAGTCCATTACATGGCCTGAAGTGTCCTCTGGATCTGAACCAAGTTCTTCAGCGAAAGCATGGAAATGAAGCAACAAGTAATTCAGCTACATTTTTATCACACATTGTTCTGTGCTGCACCAACCAGTTATCTGTTTCAGCGAAGCAAATTCTCGAGATAAATGCTTCCTTGCTCTAATCATGCAGCGCTGAAGCCCGATGCAATAGCTCACCCGATGCCTCTTCACACTGCTAAAGAGCCTTGCACTCGCCATGTTCCTCGGTAATTCACAACGAATCCACCCTGAAATTGGTAGGAGAAAGCACGTAAGTCACATACTCAACTGCAGGGATTTGGGAGTGAGAGCTATCAGCTATATATGTATAGTTTCGGTGGTTACCCTGCAGTGGTGATCAAATCAATTTTAAATGTGTTCTAAGTTCAGAAATCAATTTTACAAACAACGTAGGACCATCGGACTAAGCTGCCTTTCTTCATTTTTTAAAGGAAATTTATTGATTTCTTTGAAGAAACAAGCAAGCAAAGCAGTATCGACAAAGTGCATTGGAGAGAAATGGAACCGGATACCTCGCAGTCGCAGACGGGACAGAAGGAGATGTCCTGGCCCTCGGCGGCGTGTGGCGAGACGATGTCGTCGAGGCTGGTGAAGGCTAAGGGGAGCATGGGGTCGAGCTGGACGCTGGAGTTCCATTGCTCCAGGTTGCTCCTCCGCACCCAGCGGTTCATCACCCGGGCCTCCAGCCTGCGGAGCAGCCGCACCGCGTACCGCCATAGGATGTACCCGTACCGCAGCGAGGAGCCACATGGCCAGCGGGCGCGGCGCAGGCGAGAGCTTGACGAAGGCCGCGGCAGCCGACAGCGGGCTGGGGATGCCGATGGCGGAGTTGGAGCAGGTGTTTCGGCGGTACGACGCGAACGGCGACGGCAAGATCTCCAAGGAGGAGCTGGCGTCCGTGCTGCGGGCGCTGGGCTCGCCGCCAGGGCCAGGGGAGGTGCGGCGCAGTAGGTGGGGAGGAGAGGAAAAGAAACGAATCGGTATGAGGAAGAGTAATGGCAGTGGTGGGTAATTTTCTTCCAACTCCATGAGGAGATATAAAACTTCAGTTTCTGGAGTACCCCTTGAGGTGCTCCACAAAAAACGTGGAGTTGGTCCTCAACTCCACCTTTTTTTGGAGCGGAGTTTTAGGAGCTGGAGGTGTTTGGCAAGACAAAGGTGGAGCGGAGCTGCAAAATCTGGAGTGGAGCAGTCCCAAACAGGCCCTTAGCTCACAATCCCATGCGTTGGATCATCTTATAACGGTTTCATGAGGCAATGGTGAAAGAAACAATCCATGTGCGCATTATTTTCAGGGAAAGGAAAGTAATGTATGCGTCTCATGAGTCAATAATCGATCTACCAAACATCTAAGTATCTAACGCAGGGATCTCAGGTTACAATCGAAAACGAGAAACGGAACTAGTTACGCCCTGAGGAAGGCTGGCGCCGTTACCGGGGCTGCCGCAGCGACCAGCATCACCGCTACTGCCGCCAAGACCGCCGCCATCTGATCGAATCGAATCCGACCGATCCCTAAAACGCCCAGGGAAAAAAAGACGAGGAAAATTGCTGACAAAAGCCGATATGGGGGTTGGTGTTGGCTCGCTTGCTTCTGCTTCGATCACTTGTTTCTTCTCTTTTTGGTCGCCACGGCCATAACACATAAACTCAAAAAACCCACCCAATCTCGTAAAAAAGACCGAGTCTTTAAAAAAATCCGATGAACCGGCCTTTAAAAAAAAAAAATCCGACGGCGACCTTTGTCCTTCCAAAAGCCCCACGACGCCGCTGCACTCAAGGCCGTCGCCACCGTCGCCGCACCTCACACCAGTGCCGCCGCAATCGAGTATGGGGTTGCTAAGGTCCGGAATCTTTTGACACGGTTATGGGGTCAGAGGCGGAGCCCAGGGAGCCAATTTCACCGGAGAGAGAAAATACGCGGGGGAGCTCAAATCCTCTGCTCGCCGCTCCTCAAATCACATCCGAGTTAGACGGAGTGGACAAGCTCTCCCGTCATTGCACCTCGGGTTCTTGGTGATATGGGCAGCCTCGGGATTCCCCTGGGCCTTCAGCTCCTGTAGGAATCAGCACTTCCAGGTCATGTAAATCATGATTGTTGTGGTTACAGATCAAACAGAGAGAGAGTATGGTAGTAGAGAGTTAGGTGAGCAAGTGCTTAGGATTTCCCCCGTGGCCTGTATCGTATATATATATCCACATGGGGAGTGTTTTTACAGCAGTACCCTTACATTTGAGTATCCCTCTCGGGAGTATTTATGTCATTACACATGTCTCATTTTGGGCCTTACGACCTTCTAACAGGCCGGCTGGACTTAGATGGAGGTCACCCCTACAACAGGAGCCTCTCATGGTGACGGGCTTCACGGGCCGAAGCCATGTTGCCGAGCCATTTGGCCTCCTCCGTCCCTACGGCCTGTGAACTTCTGCATCGTTTGTTGGAGTCTGATTGCCTGGTGTAGTCTCCACCCCACGGCGAGGTGATAGCGCTGGGCGGGTTGCCGAAGCCGTCCTCGCCCGCAGGGCCCTGTAGTAGCGGGGTCGAAGTCGAAGCCGCAGCGGAGACGTGCTCTTGTCCTGGACTGGTCGAGGTGTTTGGCGGGGCCAGCTCCCATGCTAGATACCGTAGCCGAGTGCGGGGGGACTCCGCCCGGGGATGGGTCCGAGGCGAGCTCCTCGTGGGGGTGCTGTTCGAGGCCACGCTATAGGCGTGGGGCCGACATGTGGTCCAACCGACTCGCGGCTCGAAGTTGTTGTCCTAGTGCCGGCGCGAATCGCGCTGACCCCTGGGATGTCAGGAGGCGGGCAGCCGCAACCATGCATGCTGCCCCAATAGGAGAGTATGCGTGGTGGGGCGCGATTGGTGCATCGTGGCCTGCCAGCGGTTGCACGACCGCGGTCACGCGTCCCTTCGCGAGAAAGGTGGGACGCGTGGCAGGATGCTATTGGCGTGTCGTGTGCTGGCCGGCAGCTTGCATCTGCGCTTGTTCGCCTGCCAGCGATTGCGTTCCTTGATCACAGGGAGCCGAACCGCTGGGCACCCGCTGGTTGCATTCTCGTCGATTGGAATGCTGCCGGTTGCGTTTTCCTTCGGCTCGGGGCGTAGCGGGTATATATGTGTCATCTTCCTGCGCCGTCTTTCATAGTGCCATGAACGGGTACGGCTGAAATGATCTTGGTCTCGAAGATAGACTTCCTCTATTCATCTGCATTCTTTGAAGGGACTGTTTTATAGCATGGTTAACGCTGATGGACGCGATCATAGAATGTTGGTGAACAGAAGGATGTCTATCTTTGAGTTTCGGAAGAACTTATCTTCGACCCGGCACCAGGCGCTTTGATCCGCCGATTGCGCTGTGCTGCTGCACGCGGTTATCTTCTCACAAGGGGCCTACTTTTGTTCGTCTGCATTTGATGATTGCGTCTACTGACGCTAATATCAGCGAGCGTTGATGAACAAAAGGCGGCCTATTTCTGAGAACACGTCCAAGCTTGTTGTGGATCAGCAGTCGTGCTCCCCGGTTATGGGGGGTGCAGGGGTTGGACCCCCACCGGTCGGGGCCGGGAAGTTGTTGCGCGAACTCCGGAGTGGCAGTGGATTTCGGCGTCGCTATGCGGGCTTGATCGGGGTAGACTTCAGGGTCTTCACGCGGACCCGGGATCGTAGGGCCAGATGGTATCCCGCGGCTCGAAGACGATGCTTGGATGGCGTTGTATGTTAGATCGGCGCCTGCTCGTCTCCGCACTTCGCCCGCCGGGGGTGTCCTATCAAGGGGAAGCCAGGTCTGTGCCGGCGTAGCGAGGTGTCCATTCGCGGGGGGCGGAGCCGAAGTCGGAGCCGGAGTCTCCCTGCTGAAGCGGAGACCATGTCGAAGCTAATGTTGAGGTTGACTGGCCCTTGGCCTGCTGCTACCGTATTGATGGCCCCGAGAATCGTGCTGACACTCGCCGGAGGATGCGCCACGTCATGCGACCTGGATTTATTCGTGAGGGAGCAGACGCGTGGCGTGATGCTATTGGCGCGTCGTGCGTTGTCAGGCCCTTGCACGACTGCGGTCGTGCTCGACGTGCGTGGGCGGCCACGGCGCTTTGGCTTCGATCGTGGGGAGGCGAGCGGTTCGTCTCCCGTCGGTTACGATTATCGGCGGTGCGAGAGATGAAGGGGCTTTAAATACCCCTGTGGCACCACGTCTGTGTCTCCTCTGCACGCCTTCTGATCCCTCCTCCTGTGCACGGTGTTTTAAACTTACATTATGTATACATCGTGGCTCCTTAGTATTTTTTATCATCTTTTAGTCTTCAAGACAAAATTGAAACGTCTCATGTTGTTACTGCAACAACACAGGAAATGGATGCTGCCGCCTTCAAAGGTCTCGTCTTAGAGCAATGGCATGTTGGAGTGGTAGGCACATCTGTCAATAAAAAATCAGTGATTCCTGTTGTTCTAAATTGTTAAAATCCCATTATTGCTGCATATGAATCTAACACATTGCACCATTGCATAGGATTTCTCACAACGAGGAATCTGTCTATGAAGATTATGTGAAGCTTCCAGACAAGATGTGTGTGCCATACGCAGTCAAACATTATTGACCTTATAGACAATGTCTTTCCAATGTTGATGGCAAACATCTCTGATTCGAACTACGTTACTTATGGAGCTATTCTGTCAATACGGAATGAGTATGTTAACAAGATAAATACGAAGTTAATTGAACACTTTCCTAAGGAGGAGATCTCTATCACAGTTTCGATTGTGCGCAGGACGATCCTTACAACTACTATCTCTTTGAATTCTTGAACTCTTTCACACCTAATTGATTGCCTCCGCACATCCTCAAGTTGAAGGTCATTTGCCTTGTAATTTTGCTAAGGAACCTAGATCCAGCCAACGAGTTGTGTAACAGGACAAGGTTGGTAGTTTGGATATTCCAAAGGAATACCATAGATGCTGAAATTATATTGGGACATCATGCTGGGCAGAGAGTTTTTGTGCCTCGGATACTGTTGTGCCCGTCTGATGACAAAATGTTCATGTTTAGGTTCAAGAGAAAGCAGTTTCCTATCAAACTGAGTTTTGCGATGACCATCAGTAAGGCACAAGGGCAAACAATACCGAATGTAGCTATCTATCTTCACGATTCAGTTCTCCTATGAACAACTATGTTGCCCTTTCGTGAGCAACTGCAAGGAGCAATCCCAGAATACTTGCTGCGTTGTGAATGGATGGGAGCTTCAACTCTGCTGGCACATTTACCAAGAATATCATTTACAAGGATGTTATTATATCCTAGATGTCTTATGTATTTCATTTGTGCTAATGTTGCACATGAAACATCATACGCTACTAAATGTGGATATGCATGTGCGTAAAATAAACAAAATATTCAGGGAACGATTTTAAATCATGTTGTTGATATGTACCACTTTTATTTGGTACTCTATTACAACGCATGGATACATTACTAATTCTGGAAGACAAGGGAGCCAAGTCATCGGTTGCTACCATGCTTACTGCTTTAGAGGCTGATGTGTGGGCCAGGACATTAGTGGTTGTGTCTTGTGTCCTACTAGTCTTAAGCTGTAGAGCAAGATCCTGTTCTTTTTTGTTTTTAAAGTCTTTTGATTTTGGCTTTTCTGGAAATCGAAACAAATGTGATGGCTTCTTCAAGAGGTTTCTCAATCACTTCTTCAAACAATTTTTCAAGCCTAAAACTGTATGCTTCATTCGTTGCCATCTCGAAAAGTATAGACAAAAACTATCAGCATCAGCTCAAAAGAACATGGCCTGTGTAGTAATAGTATGATTGTAAATAGATGTGATTTATATTGATTATTATTGAAATTTTGGAGGAATAATATATAAAAGATTAATTGCAATGATTGAAATGGACAGTTTTAATAAAAATTTGTGTGACTTGTATTGTTACCTTGGAAAATTTTATAGGTTGCATTATTTTCTTGTGTAAAATTCCCAAGAGTTGTACTATTTCCTGCAAGATTTATAAACAAAAACGCCTACAAAATTTCTTTGTTCCACGTAAACCCTGTTCTTAGAAACACAAACGCATGTGGGATGACTTAACCCCATACAACAGGTGACAGGACAGAACGATTGATTGGCCAGGAGCCCACTATTAGGATTGGACAAACAACCTTAACTCGATCTATCTCCAGTGTTCCACAAAGAAAGAAATCACGGAGCAAACAAAAACGAGGCATCTCTGACCCTTCCCCTCCATTAATTTTCATCCACTGCTCGGCACAAATGGAAGCAGTACTGGCCACTTCCTCCTCTCTGGTGCTCCTCTACTCCCAGGAGATCTATAGTGAGCTTCCCTTCCTCCTGGTTGCCTCCTTGCAAGAGTTGTTCCTCCTGCAACAGCGCCTCCTTTCCTCAATAGGCTGCTAAGGATAAACGGCAACAAGAGTAGTAGAAGCATCCTGTATTCCTGTCCTTGAGGTGCCCTTCCAGTGTAACTGACAACCCATCATCTGACAACATATCATCGGTCGTTTCTTCAGAAAAGATGGATCCTTGAGCCTGCAGGTTTGCGTCTCCAATTCTTCTGAAAACTCTAAAAAATATGTGTAGTGTAGTCAGTCCTTTTGAATTGATGCATGTTCAGTTTACTACTGGTTACCGTCCTGGATGTTATCTACATGTTCTTTGCCTGCTTTGTCATATTACTGTTCAAGCGGTGCTATCTTCAATTCCTATTTACCCTCTCTTTGCACTGGACTTCCCTAAATGGGCAATTAAAGCTATTGACAAGATTCGTAGAGCTTTCCTTTGGAAGGGACGCAAGCGTGTAAATGGAGGACATTGCCTTGTTTCTTGGAGCCGGGTCATGAGACCATTTGAGTTGGGCGGTTTGGGAATTCTTGATTTGGAAATCCTCGGATGGGCGCTGCGCATGAGGTGGTTATGGCTCCAAAAGACCCAACCGGATCGCCCATGGGCTAGGTTGGATATTCAGGTACACCCCAATTCAGCAGCTATGTTCTCCATATCGACCCTTTCTATTGTGGGAGATGGCCGCACGACCCTCTTTTGGTGTGATAAATGGCTACATGGCAAATCTTTAATGGACCTCGCCCCCTTACTTCGTGCACATGTGCCAAAGAGAGCTGTCAGTCGAAGGACGGTCCAAGAAGCTCTAACTGACAATACTTGGGTTCATGATATTAGAGGCAGTTTTTCTTCTCCAGTAATGGAGGAGTTTCTTGGTCTTTGGGATGTTCTCGCCCGAGTGAGGCTCACTCCTGGCGTGGAGGATCAGCATGTGTGGAAGCCATCCCCCTCGGGCAGTTTCTCAACTAAATCAGCGTACCGCCGTTTCTTTGTGGGGGCGGTAGAGTTTGCACCTTGGAAGGAGATTTGGCAAACCTGGGCTCCTCCTCGTTGCAAATACTTTGTGTGGTTAGCCTCGCTTAATCGCTGCTGGACCGCTGATCGTTTGGCCCGGCGTGGTCTTGTTCACCCTGAGTGCTGCCCACTATGTGATCAAGTTGATGAATCTATTCAGCACTTACTCACTTCTTGCGTGTTCACAAGAAGCGTTTGGTTCTCAGTTTTTACTCTGGTGGGATTACAGCGGTTAACTCCAGGACCTGATGATCTGGTATTCACCTCGTGGTGGCATCAAGCTTTGCACCAAGTCCCTAAGCAGCGACGCAAGGGCTTTAACTCTTTGGTCGTGTTGGTGGCTTGGCGGATTTGGAAGCATAGGAATGGTTGCATTTTCGACAGCACCCCGCCCAATGTCAACATTGTTTTGCAAGATATTAGAGAGGAGGCCAAGCTGTGGTGCTTGGCGGGGGCCAAAGGCCTTTGTTCCATTTGGCCATAGGTGTTGTGTTTGTCTTGGGGGCATTGTTTTCAGCCTTTTATTTTAGCCTCGCCTAATTGGTGAGGTTTGTACGAGTCTTCTTAGACTCCTTTGTTCTTCTTAATATAATGATGCGCAGTTCTCCTGCGCGTTCGAGAAAAATATTACTGTTCAAAAACACTGTAAGTTTGTGAAGGAGCATGCGAGAAATTCTAATGTTATGTTGTGATGAACCATTGCCATTTTAGATGAGTGTAAATTTGGATTTTGCAAATTTATAGTTTGACGGTTTTTCTGGTCAGTTTATAGACCAATTGGTTTGACCAGCCAGAGGCGGTGGTCAAACCGGCCTCTATTAGCGGTTTGATCGGGTGGTGCCAACGGTTAGACTGGTAGGGGAGCAGTCTGACTGACTGGTGGTTTGTTTTGGCTAGTTTTTGGATTTGGGGAATTTTGGAGTGTTTTGGTTTGATCTAGGTCAATACATGTGTATTGCATGAGGCATGCTACAATTAACATGAATCGAGTTATGAAGAATTTATGTCCGGAAATGATTTCTTATCTTTAAATATGCAGGATCACTTAGAGTCAGCCATGGTTAATGACGGTGATCAGGGCTACACTCATGGATGAATCGAGGCTCAGAACGATCAAGGATGCTGGGGTGAGGTGACTGAGATCAAGCTTGGTACGAGAAAGGCAAGAAATATTGAAGAAAAATTCGAATAATAGGTTGCACCATGTGGTTGGTTTGCTCTTAATTTGGTTGGTTGTGATCTTCTTTCTCACCTTCTTGATCTTCCTTCAAATAAAAAAATGTCACAATTTTAACAATGATTCTCTTGATCGTTGGTTGGAATATGTAGGTGACACCCTAGAGAAGGTTCATACCAAGTTTTAAGTAATTTGGATCTATAGATCGAAAGTTTCGTAGATTTTTAGTTTTAAAATTGCACTGATTTTACTGTTCACTTGGTCTGATCGGTTTTGGCTGGAGGTCTAACCAGAATTGGGGAGAGGTTTTACTGGTGGTATTAGAATTTCTCGAATTTTTGGGTTCTTGTTTTGCTAGTTTTTATGTTGGATTTTTATCCTAAATCTTCATAGCTCTATAGTTATCAGAGTGAAAGATCAAAGGAAAAATTTTGAAGGCATCATTCATCCTCCTCTGTTGTCATACTGGTCCGACAGTTTGCATATCCCCATTTTGGCATTTGCAGCAGTATTCATTGGCCCAGTTCTTTGATTTTTTTTTATACTTTTGACTTCGGCTTCGCCGAAAACCAAAACAAAGGAGTTGTTTCTCAAAATGGCTTCTCAAAAATGCTTCTCCAAACAGCTTTTTGAGCTCAAAACCGTATATGTTTTTCGTGTCGTTGCCTCTGTTGTCTCAAAAATGCAACCAAAAAGGCATCAGCCGCAGCCTAAAGAAAAGAGGGGCATTTCCACCGAGAAGATGAAGAGAAAAAAAAACGTGCATATATGATTCGTTCTTGCTTTCTTCCCAAAAATTGGGCACCACTCTGGCTCTTCCATCAGCAATGTATTCGCTTGGCCTGTTCTACTGGATGGCAAATTTATTATTCACTTGGCAAGGATGATATCGTCCACCCTGTGGCAACAGGTCAGTATTTTCGACTCTGCTGGTTCTGTCCATCTCGTCTAAAATCTAGCAGCCATGCGTTGCATTACATAGGATGCTGAATGTGACAAACAGTTGTTCAGGACCAAATTAAGAACTAGTTTGCACTAGATTATAATAACCAGCACGCATACATGCAGTTTCTGGCGCGTACGCGCGGCTGGAGAAAGAGGGGAGACTGGCCATGACGGATCTGGACAGCACCAACGGGACATACATCAACGAGAGGAAGCTTAAACCTGGCTTCGGCGTGCCCATAGACCCCGGAAGCTTACTCATATTTGGTACTACTACACAACTCGATCGAATTGTTATCAGAGAAGAAAAACGCATCACCTGTACTAGTTTCAGCGTCACCTGAAAATGCAGCACCAATTAGGAAGTAACAAGGGCATCAATAAGCGTTTGAAATTACAGAGTAGGAACCCACAAAAAGTACCGCAAGTTGTATCAGCTCATATCGAATGAAAGGCACAATGCAACGTCGTTTGTTTTGCGATCTGAATTTTCATACATGGAAAACATTGTTTGTTTCTGAGGAGTTGAATCTGACGGATGTGTTGAATCAGATAACACAGAGTTGTATACTTGCTACAGTCAAATGGTCCATGGAACCTTGCAGCAATTCAGCAAATTCCTTCATAGTAGTAAAGGAAATTTGCAGCAACATGCTTGAGTAAAACCAGGATGAAAGTAGTAATTAGTATTGCATTTGTTCCTAGTAATGCAGAGGTCGATGATGCTAACTAAGCGTTTCATTGCTCACTTGGTATATCAACTTCTTGACTTCTCTCCACGAGTACAGGCTAGTATTATCGAAAGATCAAAGCGGATTTTTTGTACATCATCTAGCCTAAATTTCATCTACTTTTTCATCCCATGCAGATCCATCGATGTTGACTGACTGGCTAAACCAAGACTCCAAGTGCATTGAGCCTGCAATAATATATGAGTACTTAGAACTACACTATCATTCAGATCCGACAATTATAAAGTTCTCATATTTTTCCTACATCTCCATCAGAGGAAGTGCAAATACTGAAACAAATCAGCTGTAACCACTTGTGGTGCTTGCTGGGCTTATAGGTTCGAACTGCTTAATATGTTTTCTAAGCAGAATAACTGATCAAAATTCCTTTTTAGTAAGTAGCATTGAAGCATAAGTTCAGTTTGGATATTCAACAGATAGATCCATCTGCTCACAAAGGCTTTAGCAACTAGCACATAAACAACTGGATCCTATGAAGGATGCTCCATCAAAAGTTCTACAACAGAAATTTGAGAAGCATTTTTGCAATCACCTTAGAACCATCTCTCTGTACGTGCCTTATATCATATAGAAAGGCCATGGTGCAGCAGAACGTGCTGCCTTGCAGTTGTAGTCATCCCTGAATATACTGATAGCTCGTTAATACCCTCGACAACCAAACAGTACATAGTAAATTATGGCTCTAACAGCTAATATATCGAATATCACAGATTTGCAAAAGAGTATCATTTCATTTGATGGATTAGAATTCAGAATATGTAGTTTTGCTCAGACCAATACTTGGGATTGCTCAGACCAAGACTTGGGAAATGGACAGAGAAGTGGACAGACAACAATCAAACACGTATAATACTTAAAGCAAAGCATGCTATGTGCATATGTGAACATGAGATCTGTAACACTCCGTCCATCTTTTGGGCCCAGAATACTACCACCATTGCATACTGTTACCATTCCATCAACTACTAGAGATTTTAAGCCAACACTACTTTATTTATGTTGCAACGACCAGTTATATCATAGCATTTTTAGTGATTGCTCTAGCATACTAACAGAGTTTAATCATACTACCAAAAGCTGATATGTGAAGTGCCGCTAGTACATGAAGTTATTCATATGCTACTTCCGCCCGTACATGACGTCCTCATCGATCACCTAAAAAAACAAACAAAGTAAGGGTGAGTCTAAAGACTCAAAAGCACACGATAAAACAGTGGCGTTAACACACCACTTTAATAATTCTCATTTCTGTGAACTGTACATCACTATCTCTATAACTGTTCTACTGTTATCACTTCCCATTTCTGTGAATTGTACATCACTATCTCTATAACTGTTTCTCTGTTATCACTTTTATGCAATGCAATGCATCTATAACTGTATCACCGTTCTATTCTATTTTCATGCAATGCGATGCGATGCGTCTGTAACTGTAGTTTATATCGGTATAGTGGAGTGTTCACCCGTCGATGAACCACTCAATCTCCATCCTCTTTTATACGGGCATCCAACTCCACTTCTGTGGAGTACCTACCAAAGTAGGTCATGTTGTCTGTGTATGAGTGCAATATGTTTTCAATGTTGGCATTTAATCATAAGCAACACTCATCAAAGTATGATTAACATGCAATCAAAAGTATTGTAGAACATGGCACGAAAGTTATAAAATACCAATCATTCACCACAAGCCACTGTTCTACCATGCACTTGTCTGGTTTGCTTGGTTAACCTCAGGGATGAAGCGTGGATGGCTCCGACCCGGGACCTCCACCTGTACAAACGTCAACCCAACTTAACACATCATATCTACTTGACTTTGATGGGGCGTCGGGGTCGCAGCTGCAGGCGAAGGTGTGCTGGGGTGAAAATCTTAGGTTCGATTCTTACCGGATCAGGCAGCGACGACATCTTCGACATCATTCCCTCTTTGGAGGCGTTTCCTTAGGCCATCTGACCCTAGCTCCCCTCGTCTCCCTGCTTGTGCATAGTCCTTTGGTAGTGGTAGCCTGCTCACCGTCAGGGTGTGTTAGTCATGATTGTTTGTCATGTTAGGAATTTAGAGTCGTGGTCCTTATACCCAGTCCTTCCTGGGCCTATAATTTGGCCTTTAGGCCACCGTTATACTGCTCTTTCTTCTTAATAAATGAAATGTAATTCTCCTGCATTTTTGAGAAAAAATTAACATGCGTTCTTTACCTACTGCAAACAGGAATGTCAGTATCGCGATACGTATCGTAGTATCGTACGATCCTACTGGAGGTAGACACGGATCGCAATGCAGATCAGAATAAGGTAGTATCGTGGTGGAATCGCGATACAGCTCATAGTATCGTTAGGATCACGGTAGGATAATGATCCTGGCAACAAACTATAGATTATATAAAATTTGATATTACCTATTGTTAATTTAAGTTGCACTAGTTTAATTCGCTTTGTTTTGTTGTTTACATTTTATTCTAAGGTAAAAAGTATTATCTTTAACATATTGCATTTTTAGATAATTAGTTTATTAAAAATAATTAAATAAATTTCAAACATCAACCTTAATTCAATATAACATGAATAAGTGTACTCAAATTACAAAATTAAATTCAAAAAATTTACTGTAGACTTACATATTTAGAAATATATATATTTATATTATATATATTTAAAAATTTGATAGTATCATCAATTCGATTCCGGCAGGCGAAAAACGGTCCTAACTGATTTGACCATTCTGACAACCTTTGCAAATGGGAAAAGAAACTAGTGCTGGACTGGTTAGGACCATTACGATCGATCTTGCTAAAAAGAGTCGAGACGAGGATATGACAGCTTCAATTTGCCAATAATTAAAGATGCGACCTTATATTCTTGCTACACGAATTAGGAGCGGTCATGCCTCGAGGCCAAACATTGTACAGCTTGATGCAAGTATATATGGCTGCAGTTGATCAGAAAAGCATGTAGGCCATGTGGTGATCTCATGTCTTGTGCACCGTCTACTAATTATATCAACTTCACAGAGACCACCAACAGCGCGGCGTACGTAGATACAAGCCAGCTAGATAGCCGCTGCATGCCTGGATCCAAGGAATTTCAATTTTCATTGCGCCCTTGTTTAAACCTCTCTTGGGTGTTTGTCTCTTTTTCTTTTAATGTGTTGAGGAACCGTCGCTGGCGACCAGTCCGAGCGATTCCTCTGTTTAGAACAAGAACGAATCAATCACAAAATCACAGAAGAATAAATTGAACACACAGAGAGGAGATAGAGAGAACTCTTGATCTTTCTTTATTGCTTTCATTCATGTGTACATAATGAGGGGGTATAGGTCCCTATTTATAGCCTACGGTGGGGTGTCCAAATATGTCAGGACTCTGGCCATGGGCCCAGTTTCCTAACACTCCCCCTTGGGCACTCACCCAACATGTTTATGCCTCGTCAAAACTCCATAAAAACCCAGTGGAAAAAATTTGGAGAAAGAGTACATGATACATGTGATGCTGCGATACACGAATTGCCTTATTAAAAACCTTGGTCGAGAAACTTCATGGAAAACTCGTCAAGGGAAAAAGAGTACAATTCACCTAAATTCATTTGGTCTGCAGGACTTTATTCTTTGGGTACTTAATCTTCACGATCAAGATTTATTAGCGGGCTTGTGAGAATTCTCCCCCTGAATTCTGCACTTCTCTAAGTCTCATCATTCCAATTCCATGCACGCACCTTTCAAAGCTAGATGCGGGGAGTGACTTAGTGAATAAATCTGCGAAATTTTCATATGACTTAGTATGCAGTACTTTAATCTCGTCCATCTTTTGCAATTCATGTGCATAGAAGAACTTGGGGTTGATATGCTTTGTGAGATGACTCTTCACATAGCCCGTTTGCACTTGTGCAACACAAGCGGCATTATCTTCATAGATAATTGTAGGAGTTTGCATAATGTTCATCCCACATGACTGCTGGATGTGGTGAACCATTTGGCGGAGCCAAGCGCACTCTCGTGTGGCTTCATACAGTGCTATGATTTCTGAGTGGTTCGTCGAAGTAGCTACCAGGCTTTGCTTGGACGATTTCTGAGAAATTGCTGTTCCACCACACAGGAATACATAACCTGTTTGTGACTTTGCGGTATGCAGGTCAGACAAGTACCCAGCATCTGCATAGTCAATCAAGTTCAGATCTTGATTCTTTCTGTAAAACAAGGTCATTGCTTCCTTGGAGGTATCGGAAGATGTTCTTTATGCCTTGCCAATGCCTTTTGGTGAGCTCTGCACTATACCTTGCTAACAGGTTTACGTCAAATGCAATGTCCGGTCTAGTGCAGTTTGCTAAGTACATGAGTGCTCCCACTGCACTCAAGTATGGGAATTCCGGTCCCAGGACTTCCTCCCCCTCTTCCCTAGGTCGGAAAGGATCTTTTTCTTACTGTAAAGACCTCCCGATCATCGGTACTTTCAAGGGAAATGCCTTCTCGAAGCCAAACCTTTCAAGCACCTTCTGGGTGTAGGTCGACTGATGTACCAAGACTCCTTCAGGGACATGCTCAAGCTGCAGGCCTAAGCAAAACTTGGTCTTGCCCAAATCTTTCATTTCAAATTCTGACTCCAAGTAGGAGCTTGCTTCTTTTATGTCTTCGGTTGTCCCGATGATGTTCAGATCATCTACACACAGAGATTATACAGAATCCATTCTGGGATGGCCGTATAAATACACAAGGACAGTCTTCATTATTCGTGTAGCCTTTCTTGCAGAGAAAGTCGCTTAAGCGATTATACCATATTCTTCCATATTGTTTCAGTCCATACAGTGACTTTCTGAGTTTCACACTGTACAGATTTCTATTTGCTCTATCTTGGTTCGGGAGAGGAATTCCTTCAGGGACTTTCATATAAATCTCCGAATCCAAGTTACCGTAAAGGTATGCTGTCACAACATCCATCAATTTCATTTCTAAGTTCAAGTTCACTGCCATTGAGATCAAGTATCTAAAGGTGATTCCACTCATGACTGGGGAGTAGGTTTCTTCATAATCAACTTCAGGACGTTGAGTGAAACCTTGGGCTACTAGCCTTACTTTGTATCTCACTACTTCATTTCCTTCATTTCTCTTTCGAACAAATACCCACTTGTGCCCAACGGGGTGCACATGGGGAGGCGTGCGGCATACGGGCCCAACACCTCTCTTTTGTTCAGAGACAGCAATTCAGTTGCTATTGCCTTCTTCCAATCTTTCCAATCTGATCTTTTCTTACATTCAGCAAGCGATACAGGCTCGGGATCAAGATCAATGATGGAGGCAATTTTCTTTGCGAAGTAGATATCGATATTACCTGTTGTCCTATTCAGGGACTCTCTCGTGTGCACATAATTTATAGCTATTTCTTCATGAGTTGCTTCTTCTGGAGCGATTGCTTCTACTAGAGCTTCACCTTGCGCATCGCTTCTTTCAATTGCGGTGGCAAGTCCCTTTAGTTTTTCGGCTCCGATGTGCGCACACACATCCATGCCGATGGGGATGTTCAGATCCGGTATACCCTTTTCTGAAGGTGTCATACTTGTGCCAGGTCTCAACTGGCTCCCCTTCTCATTCTGGGGGACTTCAGTGATCGGCTGTGGTAAGTCCTTCTCATCCTTCTTCACCAGGCGTCCCCGGTTACTAAGGATTCGAGAAACCGGAGTTCTTGTCCTCTTTTTTATTTTTCTGAGGCTTTTGGACGAGATTAGGGATACCTTCTGCTTTATTTGGTATTTCAACCCTCTCCGGTGCAGTGCGTGCAGGCACATGCGACTTAGTCACGCTCTTCAAATCACTAAAGTGATCAGGCAGTTGAACTAGCAAATCGATTGTCTTCTAGACTTCTCTTGTCTTCTGGACTTCTCTTGTCTTCTGGACTTCTCTATTTGCTTCACTAATGCGCGGGTCATCTGCATGGATTCCCGTGGCTTGCCACGTAATTTCTCGACATTCTTCATCAAGGGGTTGATTTCCTCCCCCTAATGTTGGGAAATTTTCGGTGGTGACCCTTGCACTAGTTGTTATTGTAGGCCAATGGTCTAAAATTGATGAGATTCATTGTATGTAGGACTACGTGTCCCAACATGTAGCTGACAAATTACAATTCTTCAAAAAGGTCGGGCAATAAGTTTAATTCTCTTAATTAAAGCCTCTGCCAAACCATTCTGGGTATGGACATGCAGTACTGAGTGCTCAACTGCAATTCCCATCGCCATGCAATAATCATCAAATGCCTTTGAAGTAAATTCTCCGGCGTTGTCCATTCTGATGGACTTGATGTGATGATCAGGGAACACATTTCTGATGCGAATGATCTGCGAGATCAATTTTGCAAAAGCGTGGTTTCTTGTGGTCAACAAACCCACATATGACCACTTCGAAGAAGCGTCAATGAGCACCATGAAATACTTAAATGGCCCTGAGATGGGCTGAATGGGACCGCAAATGTCTCCCTGGATGCGTTCCAGGAATGCAGGGACTTCATCCTTCACTTTCAGAGTGGAGGGTCTAGTTATTATTTTTCCGGTGGCACATGTAGGGCACACAAAATTTTCATGATTCGGGAAATTCTTCACATTAATACTATGCCCATGCGAGTTATTGATTATGTTTCTCATCATCCTAAGACCTGGGTGGCCTAATCTGTCATGCCAGAGACAGAAGAGTTCAGAGCTTCTAAACACTGTCTTCGGGGACAGTGCAGGCTGCGGGTGCCTTAATGTTGGTATAATATAGCCCAGTTTCTAGTGAACAAAGTTTTTCTAATGCACTTTTCCATTCTCTTCGCGCTTCGTAATGAGTAGGTATTCCTTACCGTACTCTTCTTTAGTCTCAACGTGGAAACCGTTGGCGCAAATATTCTTAAAACTTAGGAGAGTTCTAGTCGATTATGGGTACAATAAGGCTTCTTCAATGACCAAAGTTGTGCCCATTGTGGCTCTTCCTGAACCAATTATTCATACATCGCTTCTGGCGACTGTCGTAAGGCTACCAGTGCTCTTACGAATCGACTGAAAAAAAACTTAGTCTCTCTTAAGATGGTATGCGTTGTGCCGCTGCTAGCTAAGCACACTTCCTTCATAGGGCGCTACACGTGTTCTAATATAGGGTATTTATGAACATGTATGAGAAGGCAATCAACACATAAATAAAATACTCCAATATCAGAACATATCATGCCATCATAAACTGAATAAATAAATGAATTCTTCAAATATCATCCAACCATCACGAGAAAATAACAATTCTTAATAACCATCCATGCAAATTCTAACATATTCTTCCACACAAAATAAATGACAATTAAAGTCTAAATGCATTCTGTGCACTAGACTTCTTCTGTTATTCTCTCAGGGGTGACATTCTCTTCAAGAGAAATCATGGTGTTGGCTGCTTCTAGGTCGAGAGGGGGTGCTGCTGCCTGGATTGTCTCAACCTCCATCAGCGTGGGCAGCTGCTCGGAACTCTCCCCCTCAACCGATGCAAAGTGGGCTTCATGCTGCCCTTTGCCATCCCGTTTTGGCTTGCTAGCCATATTCTCATGTGGAGCGTCTGATTTGCCTTTCTGGGCTGCGGTCTTACCCTTCCTTCCCCCTTTTCTCTATCAAGGGCTTTCGCACCTTGTTGCTCCCGACGTTGGCTTCACGGCCAGTGGAGCTCCGAGATGGCTGAGTGACTTAGTTCTTGCGAAGAACTTCATCCTGAGCTTCCGCAACTTGCATCATATCAATCAATTCGGCATATTCCTCATAGCCGTCTTGACGATAATTGCGTGCGGATTATACTGCATTGGGATGGAAGGATTTTCTCAATTTTCTGTATTGGGGTACAAATCTTGTGCAAGGCAGAATTGTTTTCCCTAACCGTCTTAAAGTCGTCAAACCTCAGTCTGATCCACTCTTGCTCTGCTTGAGGAAGAATGATGTACTTTAGCCTCTCAAACCTGCTTCTTGAGTGCGGTCCAGAGTGCTAGCGTGCTCTTCTCTGCCATGCACTCATTCTTGAGAGTGAGGCAGAGGTGGTGCCTGAGAAAAATGAAATGCCTGATTATTCTCTTCAGGCATGGGTTGGGCGTCTTTCAGTCCGCCAATCCCAATAGCCGCGCAGAGCTTCTTGGCTCCAAGCACAATCTCTACATCGGATGCCCATGTCAGATATTTTTGGCCATGCTGGGCCAGCTCCTCGAACTCCTGGTTCGTGATTCCAGTCATCTATATGTGTATATAAGTTTACTGCTGGTAAACATACATGGAGTAATTTACTGCAGGTAAATAAATGGTATAAAATATTCTCGTAATGTTCCAGAATTTTCTTTGCATTTTCTATAATTTTACTGCTATTTTCGGTGATTAAAAGCAATTTAAAAAATTACAATTAACCAAAATAGTAAATAAATACAGAAAATACAGAAATAATAATGGCAGAAATAAATATGCTTCAAATGCTAAAAATAATTCAAAATTCGGATTCCCAAAGCCCTTTTATGCTAAAATATGAAATTTCAGCATATTCTCTAATTTCTGGGGGTTTCTACGCAAATTTCCAGTTCAGAGGAAAATTCATGCAATTTTCTGATTTACCGAGGGGTTTTCTGTAAAATTCTGGACCCACTCATAAATTTGAGGGCTTATTCGTAATTTTCGGAACTACAATGCCTTTTCTGCAAAAAGCAGGACTCAAATGAGACATTTAAGGGCCTAACTGTAATTTATAGTGTTTTGGGGGGCTTTCTGTGATTTTGCCGTCATCCCTCCCAGCTGGGCCATTCGGCCCGTTTTCTTTCCCGGTCCGCCGGCCCACCCGGCCGAACAGCTTCACATGCGGGTAGGGTTCCCCTTACCCCACCATTCTAGTGGCGGCAGCGGTAGCAAACCCGATAGGCGGCGGGGCCGGCGCAATCCGGTGGGCGCTCGGGCGTGGAGGCGCGGTCGGCTGCAGGCTGAAGCAAGGCGCGGCGGCGGCGCACGGTGGTGGTCCGGTGCGTGATAATGGAGCGGCTGGCCGGAGGGCCAAGCGGCGGCGGCACGCGCACGAGGCGAGGGCAACCTCGGGTACGGGCCGGACCGGGCGAATGCTGGCCGCTCCGGGCGGGGAGGCCGAGGCCGGTGGCGGCGACGCCAAGGAGCCCGGGTCGGCACGGAGAAGCCGGAGCGGTGTGCGGGAAAGCCGAGACGACCGTCGGTGGGGCCATGCTGGGCGCGAAACCGAGGCGGCACGGGGAAGGGCGCGAGCACGGCTGCTGGCCAGCCGAGGCGGGAGGCCGGTGGCTGCGGGCCGCGGCGGGAGGCTGGCGGCTGCGGGCCGCGGTGCGAGGTTCCAGATCCGCGCGGTCGGTCGGGCGGTGCGGGAAGGCGGCCGGTGTGTGGAGACCGGTGCGGCGACAGCCGGGCGCGACTTCCCGGGCGGCATCACAGCCGCAACTTCACAGGTGGCGGCGTGGGCTCACATGCGTCTCCGAGCAACTCCTCGACCTCAAGCTGGAAGATGGCGGGTCGGCGCGCATGGGTAGGCCGGGGACTGCGCGCATGCTGGCGGCGAGCCCAAGGCTCCGGGGTGGCGGCCCGAGTTACGACAGCAGCCTACAACTCCAGCGACCCGTGCGGAGTGGTGTTGCGCTCCAGCCGGCTTCAAGCGGCGGTCAGCTCGAGCGGCTATGCCGTGTGCTTGCTGCGGTGGAGCCGGGTGTCGGCCGACTTCGGGAGGTGCGCGTGCGGGCGCGGGTGTTGGCCGGTGGCCCATGGCGATTTCATGCCGATGGTTGTGGCGGCTTCAGGCCGGCACATTGATTTTTTTTTCACTGCAGCAACCATGCAAATCAATTTCTTCATGCGCAGTGGCCGAACAGAGAATCAATTTCTTTTCTCGTGCAATGATCGTGTAGAATCAAACAAAACCATGCAAAATTTTCATTTCCAATCTACGATGCAATCAACATCTACCCCTGTTGTGGCTACAGGCCAAACAGAGAAGGAGGGGACGAGTAGAAGAGAAAGAGGGAGCCAGATCTGTGTGGGGGAGTTGAGTAAGAATGAGGGAGATGTGCCCCTTTGCCCCTCCTGGGGGCTTATATATATGTGAGTGGGGTAGAATGGGAAATCCCCATTCTACCCCTTAGTATTTACAAAGGATGGGGGTACACTGGTATATTTACACTGTTATATTCCTCTACACTATTGGGCCTATTACATGTTGGATTAGTTGCACGGCCCAGTTGGATTAGTTGCACGGCCCAGTCACGGGGGGTTGGGCCACCCCTACAACAGTACTCCCTCGACAGCAAGCGCTGAGGTCCCGATGGGCGAGCTGACGCGATCAACCACCCCAGCCCCCCGTTCCCTGACAGCAAGCACGAGGGTGCCGATGCAACTGATAGCTCGCAGACCCTAGAGGCAATGCTTATGAAGAAATCGGTGAAGCGCCGGAGACGTCGTCGAGCGTTGAAGCGGTGCCATGGAGCGCCGAAGACGTGTCGTCGAGCGCCAAAGGCGTGCCGTCCCCCCGAGGCGATGCCTACGAGCCAGACGGCGGAGTCGAGGCCGAAGGCGTGTCGTCGAGCGCCGAAGCCGTGTCGTCGAGCGCCGAAGACTTGCCGTCCCACCGAGGCGATGCCTACGAGGCGGACGGCGGAGTCGAGGCCGAAGGCGCATCGTCGAGCACCGAAGAAGTGTCGTCGAGCGCCGAAGACGTGCCGTCGAGCGCCGAAGACGTGCCGTCCCGTCGAGGCGATGCCTACGAGGCGGACGGCGGAGTCGAGGCCGAAGGCGCATCGTTGAGCGCCGACGAAGTGTCGTCAAGCGCCGAAGACGTGCCGTCCACCGAGGCGATGCCTACGAGGCGGACGGCAGACTCGAGCGCCGAAGACGTGCCGTCCCACCGAGGCGATGCCTACGAGGCGGACGGCGGAGTCGAGGCCGAAGGCGCATCGTCGAGCGCCGAAGAAGTGTCGTCGAGCGCCGAAGACGTGCCGTCGAGCGCCGAAGACGTGTCGTCCCGTCGAGGCGATGCCTACGAGGCGAACGGCGGAGTCGAGGCCGAAGGCGCATCGTCGATCGCCGAAGAAGTGTCGTCGAGCGCCGAAGACGTGCCGTCCCGCCGAGGTGATGCCTACAAGGCGGACGGCGGAGTCAAGCACCGAAGACGTGTCGTCGAGCGCCGAAGACGTGCCGTTCCCCCACCTTCAAAAAGGAGTGCCCGCGGAGAGCAGGCGCTTGGAGCGCAGGCCGAAGGCACTACGCACGCCGAGGTAGGGAGGCGAGACCGCCGTTCCCCTACCTTCAAAAAGGAGTGCCCGCGGGGAGCGGGCGCTTAGAGCGTAGGCCGAAGGCACTACGCCCGCCGAGGTAGGGAGGCGAGACCGCCGTTCCCCTACCTTCAAAAAGGAGTGCCCGCGGAGAGCGGGCGCTTGGAGCGTAGGCCGAAGGCACTACGCACGCCGAGGTAGGGAGGCGAGACCGCCGTTCCCCTACCTTCAAAAAGAGTGCCCGCGGAGAGCGGGCGCTTGGAGCGCAGGCCGAAGGCACTACGCACACCGAGGTAGGGAGGCGAGACCGCCGTTCCCCTACCTTCAAAAAGGAGTGCCCGCGGAGAGCGGGCGCTTGGAGCGTAGGCCGAAGGCACTACGCCCGCCGAGGTAGGGAGGCGAGACCGCCGTTCCCCTACCTTCAAAAAGAGTGCCCGCGGAGAGCGGGCGCTTGGAGCGTGGGCCGAAGGCACTACGCCCGCCGAGGTAGGGAGGCGAGACCGCCCTTCCCCTACCTTCAAAAAGGAGTGCCCGCGGGGAGCGGGCGCTTGGAGCGTAGGCCGAAGGCACTACGCACGCCGAGGTAGAGAGGCGAGACCGCCGTTCCCGTACCTTCAAAAAGGAGTGCCCGCGGAGAGCGGGCGCTTGGAGCGTAGGCCGAAGGCACTACGCACGCCGAGGTAGGGAGGCGAGACCGCCATTCCCCTACCTTCAAAAAGGAGTGCCCGCGGAGAGCGGGCGCTTGGAGCGTAGGCCGAAGGCACTACGCCCGCCGAGGTAGGGAGGCGAGACCGCCGTTCCCTACCTTCAAAAAGGAGTGCCCGCGGGGAGCGGGCGCTTGGAGCGTAGGCCGAAGGCACTACGCACGCCGAGGTTGGGAGGCGAGACCGTCGTTCCCCTACCTTCAAAAAGAGTGCCCGCGGAGAGCGGGCGCTTGGAGCGTAGGCCGAAGGCACTACGCACGCCGAGGTAGGGAGGCGAGACCGCCGTTCCCCTACCTTCAAAAAGGAGCGATACACTCCCTGGTGCAACGCGCTTGAAGGTGCGACATCCAGGTGCCGCATCACTAAGGCGAGGCACTCCCTAGTGTCCCAGCCATTGCGCAATTTTTATACTCCGTAGAGTGCGTGAGGATAACTGGTGCGTGCGGAGGCGGACCTCGGCGCACGACTTGTTTAGAGTCCGTAGACTGGCGCGTGCGGAGGCGGACCTCAGCGCACGACTTGATTTATAGTCCGTAGACTGGCGCGTGCGGAGGCGGACCTCGGCGCACGACTTGATTTATAGTCCGCGGACTCTCGCGTACGGAGGCAGACCTCGGTGCACGACTTAATTTATAGTCCTTGGACTCTCGCGTGCGGAGGCAGACCTCGGCGCACGACTTAATTTATAGTCCTTGGACTCTCGCGTGCGGAGGCAGACCTCGGCGCACGACTTAATTTATAGTCCGCGGACTCTCGCGTGCGGAGGCAGACCTCGGCGCACGACTTAATTTATAGTCCGCAGACTGGTGCGTGCGGAGGCGGACCTCAGCGCACGACTTGTTTAGAGTCCGTAGACTTGCGCAGGGACAACACCTGCGTCTTATTTATGCTCCGTAGAGAGCGTGGGATCAGCATCCCCGTCTTGTTTATACTCCGGGGAGTATGCGCGAGGACGGTGTCCACGGCATGCGCGGGATTCGCGTCTTGTTTAGAGTCCGTAGACTGCGCAGGGACAACATCCGCGTCTTATTTATACTCCGTAGAGTCGCGCGTGCGGAAGCTGAGCTCAACGCTACGTCTTATTTAAAGTCCGTAGACTGGTGCGTGCGGAAGCTGAGCTCAACGCTACGTCTTATTTATAGTCCGTAGACTCGCGCGTGCGGAGGCGGACCTCGACGCTACGTCTTATTTAAAGTCCGTAGACTGGTGCATGCGGAAGCTGAGCTCAACGCTACGTCTTATTTATAGTCCGCGGACTCTCGCGTGCGGAGCTAGGCTCAACGCTACGTCTTATAAGTCCGTAGACTGGTGCGTGCGGAGCTAGGCTCAACGCTACGTCTTATTTATAGTCCGCGGACTCTCGCGTGCGGAGCTAGGCTCAACGCTACGTCTTATTTAAAGTCCGTAGACTGGTGCGTGCGGAGCTAGGCTCAACGCTACGTCTTATTTATACTCCGTAAAGTGCGCGCGGAGGTGTCCCCCCGTACGTCTTATTTAATGTTCGTAGACTGTTGCGTGCGGAGCTAGGCTCAACGCTACGTCTTATTTATAGTCCGCGGACTCTCGCGTGCGGAGCTAGGCTCAACGCTACGTCTTATTTAAAGTCCGTAGACTGGTGCGTGCGGAGCTAGGCTCAACGCTACGTCTTATTTATAGTCCGTAGACTCGCGCGTGCGGAGGCGGACCTCGACGCTACGTCTTATTTAAAGTCCGTAGACTGGTGCGTGCGGAGCTAGGCGCAACGCTACGTCTTATTTATACTCCGTAGAGTGCGCGCGGAGGCGTCCCCCCGTACGTCTTATTTAAAGTCCGTAGACTGGTGCGTGCGGAGCTAGGCTCAACGCTACGTCTTATTTATAGTCTGCGGACTCTCGCGTGCGGAGCTAGGCTCAACGCTACGTCTTATTTAAAGTCCGTAGACTGGTGCGTGCGGAGCTAGGCTCAACGCTACGTCTTATTTATAGTCCGTAGACTCGCGCGTGCGGAGGCGGACCTCGACGCTACGTCTTATTTAAAGTCCGTAGACTGGTGCGTGCGGAGCTAGGCTCAACGCTACGTCTTATTTATACTCCGTAGAGTGCGCGCGGAGGCGTCCCCCCGTTGCGTCTTATTTAAAGTCCGTAGACTGGTGCGTGCGGAGATAGGCTCAACGCTACGTCTTATTTATACTCCGTAGAGTGCGCGCGGAGGCGTCCCCCCGTTGCGTCTTATTTAAAGTCCGTGGACTGGTGCGTGCGGAGCTAGGCTCAACGCTACGTCTTATTTATAGTCCGCGGACTCTCGCGTGCGGAGCTAGGCTCAACGCTACGTCTTATTTATACTCCGTGGAGTACGCCGACGCTCGAGGCGACCGTGCGATTTGAGCCAAAAGCCGAGAACCAAAACAGAGGCAGCACAGAAATGGCCGAAGACTTGTGACAACAAAACTCCAGAATGCAGTACTAGAAAAGCCTACGGCAGCCCAAAACGGGCCAAAACCGAAGAAGCAAGCACGGCCAAACCGAGTGCTCTTAGAATGGAACTGCAGTCGCAATAAATGATATGATGCACAACCATTTTTCTTTTACTGCCATGCACGCATGGAATGCGCCGGCGATTATTAAAGCATCATATGAGATCGCATGCAGTGCGTACCGGGCCGGGTGGAGGCGACGTGGAGTAGGCTCCGCGGGTGCGGAGACCCTGATGCCCTTTCCCGCTCATATGGGGACGAAGCCTCATCTTGCGCTTGCGCTGGAGTGCATGCATGTGACGGCCGTACACGTGCCACGCATGCAAGTTTCTTGGCGCCTTTTTGCACGTGCCTGCTCGCATGCCTGCATTGCTTGTACCACCCCTCCTGTGTGCATGCTTGACTGTGGATGTCTTCCTGTCGAAGCCCAGGTTGGAGGCGAGGTCACAGCGCGCGAAGTTCGTCGTGAGCGGAGGCCTGGGCTGAACGGGAGAAGCCCGGAGGCGAAGTCCGAGGCGCGGAGGTGAAGGTCGAAAGCGTCGTCGCAGAAGCGTGGCCGCAGTGAGGTTCAACGACCCTGGAAGGCTTGGTGACGCGGTGCTGGCGGAGGCCTCATCGTGAGGTGCAGAAGCTCTACATCGCTTGCGCTATGTACGCGCTCCATCCATGCCTGGACGGACTTGGTCGACGCGGAAACAGGGGCCACCACCTGGGCGGGCCTCGTTGGCGCAGACTTCGTCTGCCCCCGGGTAACCGAGGTCTTCGATGAAGCGGGCCCCCCGGCCGAAGTGGCCTTCGCCTCACTGATCTAGTGCGTGCCCATGTTGAGAATCTCACGCCTGCGTGACGTCGGTGGAGACTCCAGGGACTTCGGCGGAGACTTCGGGGAGCGCGATGGAGACTTCGGAGCTGCCTGCGTGACGTCGGCGGAGACCCCAGGGACTCAGCTGGAGCCAGAGTTCCCTCAGCCCCGACGGCGTCTCGGACGGCAGGCACGACTTGTTGGCGAAGAATCAGTGAACTCCGCCGTGTACACCACCCGCTCCGGCTTGATGTCCTTCTCGAACCAGCCTACCAGCCTTGACCTCTTGCTCATTCGTGCTGATGAGCTCAAGCTGACGCTCCGGCCGACCCCGTTGGCGTAGGCATCCACCTGTTGGCGCGGAGGCTTGACACAGGGCCTCGATGTCGAGCGGAGACGTGCGAAGTCCATCGCGCGAAGGCGAGGCGAAGCCGGAGGCTTGACGTAGCGCGGAGACGTGCACAAAGTCCATCCCGCGGAGGCGAGGTCCTGCGCGGAGGCGAGGCGAAGCCGGAGGCTTGACGGAGTGCGGAGACGTGCGCGAAGTCCATCCCGCGGAGGCGAGGTCCTGCGCGGAGCGAGGCGAAGCCGGAGGCTGGACGGAGTGCGGAGACGTGCGCGAAGTCCATCCCGCGGAGCGAGGCGAAGCCGGAGGCTTGACGGAGCGCGGAAACGCAGCGCTGGCCTGGCACGGAGGCATGCACGGAGTCCATCCTGCAGAGACGAGGTCCCGTGGAGGCGAGGTCCCGTGAAGGCGGGTCCTGCACGGAGGCGCCGCGAAGTCGGAAGATGTCCTTGTTGAGACGCTCCCGCTGCGCGCTGTGTCCAGGCCTCCGCATCTCCTCGTTCGTAGGCCAGCGGATTCGCGCCAAACCTCCCTGCCCGCTCCTGCTGCTTGCCGCCTGTGCTGCGCCGAGGCCAACCTCGCCGTCGCGGAGGCTGCCGTGGGATCACGTAGCCCGGAGCGAAGGCGGGGAAGGCTCGACGCGAGGACCACGACGGCGCGGAGAGACGCAGCGGAGACCGCGGCAAGACTTCGCCCCGGACCTGCTGGTCGGATGGATGCTTGTATCATGCATGGATGGATACGCACGGATATCCCCTGCATGGCTGCTGCGGAATCTCCGGTCGAGGTGGGCATCCGTATCAGCTTCGCCGCTGCGGAGACTGACTTCGTCACTGCGGAGACTGCGCTGTTGCGGAGGCCGTGGCGTGGAAGCGACCTCGCCGCGCACGGCGTGAAGCACGTGAAGGCGGCGGAGACAACCAGCGTTCGGACTGTGCTTGCTTGCTTTGATAGATAAGTGCTTGCATGGGTATATGCATGGATGGATATTTAAGCTCATGCTTGGGCGTATGCTTGAGTGCATGCATGTTTGGTACGTGAATGTGATTGCATGCAATTTTTTTTTACTATTGAGGCATCAATTAGTGCGTACGTACGTGACGCTTGACGCTTTGCAGCGCTGAGATAAATGGAGGTCGTGGCCTAGCTTCGGCGGGTGTCCTCCGCGCAGAGCTTGACACGGAGAGCCTGAAGCAGACTCAGCGCTGCGCGGAGGCTCGGAAGCTCGGCGCGGAGACGCGACTCCGACATGCGGAAGCGGAGTCTGGTAGCAGGCGTCGGAGGGCAGTGTCGTGGCGAAGTGCAGCGGCTCGATGGCGTACCACCCGAGCGGAGGCCGACGCTTCGCCTGAGGAGTCCGACGCTACACATGACGCTGTGCATGTATTGCCCGAACGAAGATCGAGGTTCTCGCTAGCCATTCCCATGGTCCCAGGCCTCGCTTCCCTGCATGACCACCCGCGACAAAGCGGAGGTAGGAGCAACATAAAAAATAGGCGATTCGAGTAGATCTTATTCAATACTGCATCTACAAACCAAAGCGAAATATATAGACAAAGCTCATACACTCTCCCACAGCCAGGATGGTTAAATCTTTGGCAAGCAAACTACTTATCTGTGGAAGCTTGCCATGGAGGGATCTGCTGAAAAAGTCCACAGTCGTTGCCTTCACTGATCGTTGAAGAAATCTCTTCCATACGTGACTTCTAGTCGTCCCCACGGACGGCGCCATCTGTTGTGGCTACAGGCCAAACAGAGAAGGAGGGGACGAGTAGAAGAGAAAGAGGGAGCCAGATCTGTGTGGGGGAGTTGAGTAAGAATGAGGGAGATGTGCCCCTTTGCCCCTCCTGGGGGCTTATATATATGTGAGTGGGGTAGAATGGGAAATCCTCATTCTACCCCTTAGTATTTACAAAGGATGGGGGTACACTGGTATATTTACACTGTTATATTCCTCTACACTATTGGGCCTATTACATGTTGGATTAGTTGCACGGCCCAGTTGGATTAGTTGCATGGCCCAGTCACGGGGGGTTGGGCCACCCCTACAACAACCCCGTTTCGCAATCTACCGATCGACATTGTGCCGGCGATTTCAGATCTGCTCGCGGTAGATTGGGGCGGATTTGCATCGTTTTAATCTACAGTGCAATCAACATCTACCCCGTTTCACAATCTATCGATCGGCATTGTGCCGGCGACTTCAAGTCTGCTCGCGGTAGATTAGGGCGGATTTGCACCGTAGAGATTCAATCTAGAACGCGAAAAGAAAATACAGATTCAAAAGCGATCTAGAAAATTTAATCTGTGCTTCGATGATTACCTCGTTCACCAGAGCGAAGTCGTGCTGATAACGTATTGAGGAACCGTCGCTGGCGACCAGTCCGAGCGATTCCTCTGTTTAGAACAAGAACGAATCAATCACAGAATCACAGAAAAATAGATTGAACACACAAAGAGATAGAGAGAACTCCTGATCTTTCTTTATTGCTTTCATTCATGTGTACATAATGAGGGGATATAAGTCTCTATTTATAGCCTACGGTGGGGTGCCCAAATATATCAGGACTCTGGCCGTGGGCCCAGTTTCCTAACATAATGAAATAACGCGCAAAGCTTTTGTATGTTCTCGCAAAAAGGAACTTCAAGTCTTCACTTAACGCTGCACGTTGCTTTTCTGAATTCTTGGCCGGCCTGCACTTTCGCAAAAAAAAGCAGTACATACCCTGATTGGTCAAACATATATAACCATCTAGACCCCCTTCTGGGTTGTTTCCACTGAAACTAAAAACTTGCTCATTTGCAGTCGCTTTTTTACAGTACAGAATACTGCACGTAATGCGTTGATCATGCATGGAAGAAAATCATATCAGAGCAGTAACCGAAAAAACATAACTAACTAATTAAGCATCTTAGATCTTCTGTAGGACCGAAAGGGAATAAAGGGGTAAATGGTACCAATCAATTTCCCCAAGTATTCTTAATCCTTCGTCAACTCACTACAGAGTTACTAAGATTAGGATCGATAGCAAAAATCCTAAAGTAAATCGCTCAAGATATCAAACTGCAGAGAAATGCGAACTCTAGGCGGTCTGACCAGCTACCCAAGTCTAATCTGAGCTCCCAGCGGTTAGACTGCCGGCACCGGCACCAAGCTAGTTTGACTGGTGGTGGCGATTGGACCAGCCTCCCTATTCCAAAACAGCCTGAATTCACTTTTGGTGTAACTTCTAAAATATAAGTCCGAACGATATGAAATTTTGCACAAACGGTTTTTCGAATCTAAACCATGTATGCTTTTTGCCACAGTTTCGAAAAACGCAAACAAAAGCCATCAACCACAGCTCAAAAAAAAGGGCATGTGTAATGACAATCCAAGTTTGAGAGGATGTGACTATAAATAGATGCGATTTATATTGATTATTATTGTAATTTTGGAGGAATAATATGTAAAAGATTAATTGCGTTGCGGTTTCTATTGAAATGGACGGTTTTAATAGAAATTTGTGCGAGTTGTACCATTTCTACAAAATTTTTATAGGTTGCGTCATTTTCTTATGTGTTAGGGTTTGTAATCTTGTTTTCTCATTTACAAGTCAAAGTCGTAAATGTTAGTCAAGTCGGAAGTCGTGATTGTAATAGAGTCAGAAGTCGTAGTCGTATTCTAGTTCATGTACAAGTCTATCGAGTTTGAGTCCGCTTCATAGTCGTGGTTGAACCCAAGTCGTAGTCGTAGAACAGGGTATAAAGAGCGAAGCATTGTACTAGAGGAAAAGCGGGTTGAGGCCAATGCGATCGGTGTGATCGAGGGGCAAGGAAAACAGAGAGAGTAATAGGGTGATCGTAGCGATCGGTGTAATTGAGAGAAAGAAATAAAGAAGAGAAGAGCGGTTTAGCTCTGGGAAATCTATTGAGTTCATTATGTTCGTAGACATAGTCATAAACAGAGTTATGACTACGGCGACGAGCGGAGGTGTCCGCGGGTGCTGAAGATGTGGTCGTAAAGGAGTTATGACCACGGTCACAGAGTAGAAGACATGATCGTAAGTGACCACAACAGGAATGTGTGGTCGTAAAGTGTTACGACCATAGTAGTCGACAGAGTCTTCAGCGTGGTCAATAGAATCACTGTGTGGTCGTAATCGAGTTACGACTATGGTGATCGATTGTGGTCGAAGGAAGTGCAGCGCAACGGTGGTGAACGTGGTCATAACTTCTACTGAAGTTACGACTAGATGGTCGGAGTAGCAAAGAGTGATCAGAGAGGTCACAACATGATCGTAACGACTGTTAGGGTGGTCGGAGAACCAACAGAATGGTCGTAACGACACAGGAGGCAGTCGTAGTTTCTTCAATGTGGTCATACGGCTACAAGGTGGTCGTACTGCTCCTGAAAGTGGTTGCAAGACTGCAACATTGTGCATAATTCCCAAGAGTTGTACTATTTCCTGCAAGATTTATGAAAAAACTCCTACAAAATTTCTTTGTTCCACATAAACCCAGTTCTTAGAAACACAAAACGCAAGTGGGAGTAAATATGTAGGAGACTTAACCTTAAACAACAGATGACAGGGCAGGACGATTGATTGACAGAGCAAACAAAAACAAGGCCTCTTTGACCCTTCCCCTCCATTAATTTTCATCCACTGCTCGACACAAATGGAAGCAGCACTGGCCACTTCCTCCTGCCTGGTGCTCCTCTACTTACAGGAGGTCTCTAGTGAGCTTCCCTTCCTCTTGGTTGCCTCCTCCTTGCAAGAGCTGTTCCTCCTCCGGTGCAAAGCAATAGCAGTGCCTCCTTTTCCTCAATCAGCCGCTAAGGATAAACGGCAACAAGAGTAGCAGAAGCATCCTGTCTTTGAGGTGCTCCTCCAGTGTAACTCACAACCCATCGTCTGTCGTTTATTCATAAAGATGGATCCTTGAGCCTGCAGTTTTACGCCTCCAATTCTTTTGAAAACTCTGAAAAATATGCGTAGTGTAGTTGAAGGACCATGTGAGATGGTTCAGGTTAATGTTGTGATAAACCATTGCAATATTTTGTGGAGTGGTCAATTGATTTTGCAAAGATCGCACCTACACGTGGTAAGCATGGCGATTGTTTGCAAAGGATAGTAATGACCAGGTCAACGAGGGGTATTTTGGTATTTTGACCAAAATACCGGAAACCATCTTGGATCAAAACCATGGCTCATGGGTGATGCGTTGGAGAGTAATTTAGGTCAAGATGGAGCTGGTTTGATCAAGGCGGATCAAGATTAAAGATTTAGCGGATGCATACTTATACGCTTTGAAAAGCAAGCATAAGTGAACTTGAGTGAGTAAAACCCATGTATGTGGGGTTAATAGGTTTTTCTATTGTAATAGTAGATAGGATCCATTTAGAGATGTAGGTGGCTGGTTGGCTACCTATAAAAGGCAACGGATGTAGACATGTATGGTTAATCATCCAACCACTCTCTAATGTGCTCTTTTGTTTAGGGTTAGGGTTTAAGAGTGGAGCACTTGGTGTGTTCTCTGTCCTTTAAGGTGGAGTGGCTATAAAACTATCTCTCTTAAGCAAGCAATAAATCAATTTTTAATGATCTCCATGTCTATTTCTTGCTTTGATTGATTTGCTCTTGTTTCGGATGGTTTTGATCTCTCCTCTTCCCTCTTCTTGATCTTGTTGTGCCAAGAACGTGATTGAGATGGAGATAACTTCTGAAAATCAATCTCCTATCATCTAGGCACTTTGATAGCATGTTTATCAAGAAACCCGGTTTTTGTTGATTTTGGCCTCATCGAGTGATTTCTTATTTCAAGGGTTTTTGGGTCAAGTTCATTGGTGTTCTAGCTTGTTGTGATATGTGTGAATACATCTAGAACCATCTTAGCCATCATCTACTCATGAGCAAGTTATATTCACCGTTTGGGTTTTTGGCTTGGTTTTGGTGCGCATCACCTTCAAATTGAAAAAAGTCTCATCTTTGGCTATATTTTTCATGATCGTTTGTTGGAATAGCTTCACAATCCTCTAGAGAAGATCTTGGTAAAATTTCATATCATTTGGATCTACGGATCAAAAGTTCTCTCGATTTTTTGAAATTGGGCTGAAAACACTATTTATTACTTTGGTTTTACTGTAGCAGCGGTCAGAACGCCATTAGAGGAGCGATCAGACCGCCAGAACTAGCCAGACTGCCAATTCTATGCTGTTTAGACTACCAGAAAGTGGTTGCTTTAAGGTTTTGTGTTCTTGAGCCATTTGTCTTGAGTTTTTGGATGAAAACTCTATTTTCTGCAACTCTGTAGTTGTGTGAGAATAAAATCTTAAATACTTATGTGCTCTTCAAGAACACTGTGTGCTTGCATATCCCCATTTTGGCATTTGCAGCAGTGTGAATTCCCACCCGGTAGACGAAGGGCGGGAAGAAACGTGCATATATGATTCGTTCTTGCGTTCTTCCCATAAAATTGTGCACCGTTTTGGCTCTTCCATCAGTAATTTATTCTCTTGGCCTTTTCTACTGGATACAAAATTATTATTAATTTCAGGAGACGGCGATTGGCGTCACATCGTTGCATTGTTCGTCATCATCTTGTGGATTATCAACAACTACCGTTGTCAACACATATGTATGCTGCTGTCCAGGATGCGTCCACTCGCTGGGCAACTGGTCAGTATTTTCGACTCTGCTTGTATGCATTCCACTCGCTGGTTATATTAGATCATGTCAAATGAAAGGCAGAATGCAACGTTGTTTGTTCTGTGAACTGAATTTTCATAAATGGAAAACACTGTTTGTTTGTGAGGAGTTGAATCTGACGGATGTGTTGTATCAGACAACAATCAAATGGTCCATGGAACATAACAGGGCAATTCAGCAAATTCCTTCATAGTAGTAAAGGAAACCAGGATGAAAGTAGTAACTAGTAATGCATTTCTTCTTGGTAATGCAGAGCTCGATTATGCTAAGCTTTGCATTGCTCACTTGATATATCAACTTCTTCTCTCCACGAGTACAGGCTAGTAGTATCGAAAGATCAAAGCGGATTATTTGTACATCATCTAGCCTAAAGTTCTCCATCTACTTTTTCATCCCATGCAGATCCATTGATGTTGACTGACTGGCTAAACCAAGACTAAGTGCATTGAGCCTGCAATAATATATGAGTACTTAGAACTACACTAGCATTCAGATCCGACAATTATAAAGTTCTCATATTTTGCCTACGTCTCCATTAGAGGCAGTGCAAATACTGAAACAAACCAGCTGTAACCACATGAGCTGCTTGCAGGGATTATAAGTTTTAACTGCATAACATTTTTTCTATGCAGAATAACCGATCAAAAATTTTTTTTAGTAAGTAGCATTGAAGCATACCCTTCTCTAAGTTCAAGTTGGATATTCGACACATAGATCCATCTACTCACAAAGGCTTCAGCAACTAGCACATAAACAACTGGATCCTGTGAAGGATGCTCCAGCAAAGGTTCTACAATAGAAAATTGCTAAGCATTTTTGCAATCACCTTAGGACCATCTCTCTGCACGTGCCTTATGTCATATAGAAAGGCCATGGTGCAGCAGAACATCCCTGAATATACTGATCGTCCGCTAATATCCTGGACAATAAAACAGTACATAGTAAATTATGGCTCTAACCGCTAATATGTCGAATATCAAATATTTGCAAAAGAATGGCATTTCATTTTATGGATTAGAATTCAGAATATGTGGTTTTGCTCAGACCAAGACTTGGGAAATGGACGGAGAAGTGGACAGACAATAATCAAACATGTATAATACTAAAAGCAAAGCATGGTACGTGCATATGTGCAATATGACATCCATTGTATACTTGCAAATGGAATATGAACGTGTATGTGGGAAAGTGTAGACCGTATATAAACTATAACCAAGATATTATACCAAAAGCAAAGCAAGATATATGCATTGTTTAACTGAAATTTGAAAGAATAAGAGAATCACTGAGTCAGGCTTGTCAAACAGTGGCGCAGCATTAATCATGAAGGTATATGATCTAACATAATGCATCTCTTGTCAATCAACAATATCATCCAGGAACCTAAAATTTGAGTTGAAAAGGATGTTGAAGCATAAAAACTGAGAAATATCCCAACTACCTAGAATTTCTCAAGCAGAAAGTGAATAAATAAATTTATACTGTTTTGGTAAAGGTACATAAAAGAGTCAGCGAGTTAGAACATACCTAGTACATGGAAGCAAGTTGAGAATTATGTAATTACCTCTGTAGATATTTTCTACTTTCTTGTCTTTTGCTGGCCTAGACATTTGCAATCGGAATAAATGCCCAAACAGCATTTAAATAGCTTGATTGCCTTGGAGGTAAATAGCTTGATTGAACATTCAGCTCCAAGCATGCACCTGAAATTTTCCCTCTAGAAAATGAATTAACACATGCACAAGCCAATTTCTAGTTGAAATTCATTCAGTAAGTGACAAAATTCACCTTTCGCATCACATTCCCCTTTGACTTGCATTCCCACAGCGTTATACATTAATAATGAAGGCATTCTCAACAAATTTCTGCTGCCCAACAAAGAGCACTTCCAGAATATCTTATAGCACTGTCTGGATCGGAGCCGAAGCAAAGCCACGCTGGATCCACCCACCTCCCAGCCCCGCCGCACCGGATCCGACCATCCCGACGTCGCCAAGCCTCGTCGCGCCGGAATCCATCCGCTTCCCAACCTCGCCGGGCCAGAATCCATTGGCCTCCCAGCCTTGCCGCGCCGGAATCCATCCGCCTCCCAGCCCCGCTATGCACCAGATCAGACCGCCCTCTCGACACCGCCCAGCATTGTCCTGCCGGATCCGGCCGCCCCGAAGCCCGAAACCGCCCAACCCGCCTCCATGGCCAACGGAGCAGTGGCGGAGGACGGGAAAAAATGAGGTGGGGCGAATCGAAAGCAATACCATTCAAACTCCTCCAACCCTGTCAACGCCGAAGTTTGCGCGCCGGTGGCTGCCGCCCGCCTGCCCGCCGCTGGCTACGCCCAGGCCGCCGCCGGTTACGCCACTGCCCACCGGTGGCTGCCGCCCGCCCACCGCCTGCCTGCCGCCCGCCGCCGGCTACGCCCAGGCCGCCGCCGGTTACGCCACTGCCCAGCGCGGCAGCGCCCAGCGCCACTGCCCACCGGTGGCTGCCACCCGCCCACCGCCCGCCCACCGCTGGCTACGCCCAGGCCGCCGCCGGCTACTCCACTGCCCAGCGCGGCAGCGCCCAGCGCCACTGCCCACCGGTGGCTGCCGCCCGCCCGCTGGCTACGCCCAGGGTCCAGCCATCCAGGGAGGCAGGGAGCAGGAAGCAGTCTAGGGTTTACATTTACATTGACTAGCTAGTAGCTATTGAGCTATTAGATACTGGATAGGGGGGTATATGGGGGCCTGCTGCAAAAAATCAAGGTATAGCCCAAGCCTTACCTTGCCCTATCGGGCCCTCCGCCACTGCAACGGAGAGGACGGACAGAGAGGGGACACAGGGTGGGGTGATGTGAGAGGGACGGACGGACGATGGGAGGGGAATTACGGATAAATATATAGACTGGGGATGTGGGAGACGAGGCGCCAGTCCTCCCCCTTTCCTCTCTCGCAGCGACTCTTCAGACGAGGGCAGTGACTGATCCGCAGTACCCGTAGAGCGGTGAGGCCCTGTATCCACTCCGGCAAGGATGTGAGGCCCGGGCAACGGTCGATCCGAAGCTTTTCAAGGGAGGTGAGGAGGCGCATGGATCGGGGCAGACCAGTCAGGCCCGGCAATCTCGAGACGTTGAATCTGCGTAGAGAGCTGAGCTCCCCAAGCCATTTGGGCAGTTGGTGGAGTGTATCGCAGTACCCTATTTGGAGCTCCTGGAGGGAGGTGAGGTGCTGCAACGAATGGGGAAGGCTGCTCAGGCCCCAGATAGTTAGGCTTCGTAGAGAGCGAAGCTCCCCTAGGGATTCGGGCAATTGGTGGAGTGCATGGCAGCATGCTATATCGAGCTTCTGGAGGGAGGTGAGGTGCTGCAACGAATAGAGGAGGTGCTGCCCGTTGCTCTGCCACAAATCCAAGTACACCAGCGACGACGGCAAGTACGGCTTCACCTTCAATTTAGGACATCTATCTATAGTTAAATGTGATAGGCGACTACCAATTTGCAATTGTATCTGTTGTCCCTCCCCATGATCAACAAAGGTGTTATCTTCTGCCACCATCCACACCTCTTCCAAACTGTCCATTTCCTCCATAGTTAATCCCACCAGCGAAGGAAATGGACCTCCGCTTATGCTTTCAAGAGCAGGCATGCTCACCAATTCAAGCTCCCGTAAGGAAGGCAACTCTGCAAGCCCCTCTAGATGCTTCAGGTTTGGAAAGTTTAGTAGCCTCATCTTGGTCAAACATGGGAAACGAGGATGATCTTCGCCGACACCAACTTGCTTCAACATCCACCGTGCGAATTGCCCACCTGGATACCCATAAACATGTATAGATTCAATCCCTGACGATGGTGGCTCCAGAGCATTCAGTACAGCCAGCTCCTTTTCAGCATCATTACTCCAACACCCGCCTGTCAAATCCGGAAACCAATCTAGCGACAGGCCTTGTAGATTAGTCTTGTGCTTCAAACGTGCCTTTTGTGCATCATCTGGGTCCTTCACAAACACGGTGTTTCTAATAGTTAAGTGCCCACCTATCCCACCTGCATTTCCAAGCTCTGAAATTTTTGCAAAGTTTTCACCCTCTCCCACAACAAAAATTCCCAACTTCTGTAGCCGACTGAGCTGCTCAATCCCTACCGGCATGCCACTCAGATTGCGACAGCTATCTAGGTCCAAAGCTTTGAGCTTCTTTAAGTCGTTCATGCCCTTAGGCAACTCAACCAACTTGGCACAGCATGCAAGATCCAAAATTTCCAAATTTCCCAGTGTTGTAATACTTGATGGCAGCCTCTCGATTTTGGTACAACGTAGCCTCAGCACTCTTAGGTTTTCATTTCTGCTGATAGAGTGTGGAACTGTTGTAAGCTCTCTGCAATTGTAAAGGTCTACACTTGAAATCATCTGACAATCACCAATGGAATCTGGTAAACTCTTTAGCTCGGTACAGCCTGATAAGTTTAGTGTCCTCAACTTTTGTAGCTTACCGATAGATTTAGGTAACTCACGAAGACTCCGACTATTTGTTATATGTAGAGCCTGCAGGCTCCAAATATCTGAAATAGCTTCAGGGAATGTCTCACATTTCAGTTTTGAAATAGCAAGATACCTCAGATTTTTAATCTGTAGCACAGTGGTAAGCACTGGCTCTGTATAGATATATTTGTAACAGCCCAGGTTTTATTAAAATAAATAAAATAAAGAAATAAATAAAAATCAATTAAAATTAAAATTTAATTTAAAATAAGTGTTTTTGTTGCATAAAGTTTAAATTTGGATTTGCCTTGAATTTCTGTTTTGAAAAAGCTGGATTTGAAAAGCATTTTCAGAAAAACCTAAAATTATTATTAAATAAAATGATATTTTGATTTTATATGAAAATCCTATTTCAAATTAATTATTTGGAGTTAGTTGGCTGTTATTTGGTTTCCTGGATTTTCTGGAGTTTAAAAATGTATTTTTGAAATTAAAAAGTATGTTAAAGTATGAAAATTAAATACCAACATTAGTTGGAAATATTTGTATTAAGTCCAAAACTTATCCAGGAACTTCTGTGAATTTTTCTGGAATTTTTGGAATTTATTTCATATTTTTCTGAGGCTTAATGGATTTTCTGGGATTTTCTGAAAATCCTAAATCAAAAATCCAAAAAAATAATTTCCCCTCCTCCCCTCCGGCCGCCACGTGGACGACCGGATTGCGTCCACGTCGCCGCCCATCCGGCCGTCGCCCCCATCCCGCCTACCCCCTCTCTGTGCTTGCCACGTGTGCGCTTCGGCTCATCCGAGCCATCCACCCGCCCCGCTCTGCCCGGGCCACCAGATCCCCGCCCCGGCCGCGTGGCACGCTCACCGCCGCCCGTTCCCTCCCCTCTCTCAGCGCCGCTGACCGGCCGGGCCCGCCTGTCAGGCGTGTCTTCCCCGCGCGGTCATCTTCTTCCTCCGCACGCCGCCCCCGTCTTCCCCGCCGGCCATCCCGCGCCCCGTCGCCCCGTCCCCTTTCTTCCCCCTCAAGCCACGCGCCCCCCCCTCCTCCGCCATCTCCGCGCCGTGTTTCCCTCCATCCCCGCGCCGCTTTCCCTCCAATCCCGTGCAATCACCGCCGCCCAGCGTCATCTACGGCGAGAAATGTCCGCCGGCTCAGCCCTCCCCGACCCCTATAAAAGCCCCCACCGGACTCCCCTCCTTCCGCACTCCCTTCCCCTCCACTTCCCTCTCCCTCCCGGCCTCCCCACCGCCGTCGCGCCAAGTGCCGCTCGCCGCCGCCTCTGCCCTCTCGCCGCCGGCCATCTCCGGCCTCCCCAGGTAGTCGCCGCCCCCTCCCCCGAGTTCCCCGCAGCTGCCTCTCCCCGCTCCCGCCCTCGCCGCCGGCCGCCGTGCACCGGAGCGCCGCCGCCGTGCGCCTCCCGCCGCGCAGCCTCGGGCGCTGGCGTGGCAACTGGTGTGGCGCCGCGTCAGCGCCACGTTGGCGCCACCCGGTCCCCCCCTCTGCCCCGTCACGCCACGCGGGCTCGGCAATCCTCGGGTCTGTGGGCCTGGTCCATGGACCAGGGGCCCACACGTCAGCGTGACTCCCCCTGAGCTGACGTCATGCTGGCGCAGTTAATCCGAATTTCCCGTTGAAAAATAATTCGTCCAAAAAGAAAATCTCTGCTGACGCAATAATCCAGATTTTCCTTTAGAAAAATAATTTCAGAAAATCCCCTTTTTCTTTTTCCCTGAATTTAATCCTCCCGGAGCCCGTTCTTCTTCGTCCTAACTCCGATTGAGCCCATTCAAATTTCTAAATTCATCAAAAATTCCCCTCTATCCATTTCTAGCCTCAATTCAAATATTTGAGTTCAATTTGAATTTAATTTGAATTTATTTGAATTTGGTGGGTTATTTTCACGTGTAGACTTCGACGATTCGGGAGATTTCTTCGACGAAGATTTGCACAAATTTGAAGAGCAAGGCAAGTCACCCTCCTTGATCATGTTGATCCCAGAATTGCAAATAAAATTATGTTGATTTAAATTATATTGCATGCTTATTTCTATTCAACGTATTTCAATTCAGTTTTAACTTTAGTTAATACCTGTTTGTTAATACCTCCTTTGACATTGCAAATCCTTATACCTTGTCACCTTAGAATCAAACTCTAGTTAGTACACTAGTATTGGCCAGAGAATTTTAAATCAAATGCCCCTGCTTAATCATATAATTTTGTTTTGGGATATCTTTCACATAAAATGACAAACCCTTTCACATAAAATGATATGAACTCTTGACTTTGGTGAGTCAACGAGGTTTATGAAACTATTTTGAAAACAAATGTAAAACTGGTTTAGACTTAGGCAATTGGTTAGAATGGTGGGTGCAGGCATGCCCTGTTGGTTGGAGCCGCAGTGGTTGATTGTCGTGCACAGGGGTTTGTGGTTGGGCCTGAGTCAATTAAGGACCGGTCTGTGAGCTACTGTTGCAAAGTCCTATCGTACTACCACAAGGCTGGTATGGGACAGCCCTGGCTGAATAATTTGCGGGTCCCAACCTGAGCCATTTCGTAGGTTGAAAGTGAGCGTGGCGTAGGCCATGAGAAGTCTCACTCGGCTCAAAAGGGGGTCCCGGTCTGGTGGATTCCTTACTGGGGTGAAACCTTAGAGTTGGTTTGGCCAGGTTGAAGGCTTTGCATTGTAAAGGCCTTGTCACGACTCCTCGCCGCACACCTAAGGAAGTGTGTAAACCGGTGGCAATATGGGATGATCGTGTCTTGTGGGTAAAACTGTACAACCTCTGCAGAGTGTATAACCTATCCTGGATAGCCGTGCCCACGGTCATGGGCATGCTGAGTAAAAGTTTTTCATGGATTAGACTTTGGTTTTTCAAAATGTTTTAGAAAACCTTGCGGATGGATGGAATCCGTGAGAGATTGAAATCTGGTGAATGGATGGAATTCATCAGAGTTGCGCAGTGAAAGCGTGTGGATGGATGGAATCCATACGTGAGCTTTTGGAAAAGATGGTCCGGGTGGGATGCCCGTGAATAGGTTGGTGTTTGGTCGGAGCCTGCACTGACGGTAATATTTTCAATTACAAGTACTGTTTTACTTATTTTATTAAATTCAGCAATTTCGATCTATCTATTGTATTTCTTAAATGCTGTTTTATGCAAACTAACCCTATAAGCCTTCCATTGAAGTCTTTATCATTATGTTGCATTTTCCCGGGTGACTTGCGGAGTACAAGTTTGTACTCACCTTGTTTTTTTCATACAGAGGAAGACGACGTCAACTACAGTGAAGATCAGAACGAGTAGGCCACGTCTTGCAGTTGTTTGCCTGTGGGCAGGCTTGGGCTTCGCCTTTTCAGCTTCGCTTCCGCAGTTTCTTTTGCAGTTATTTTTGCCAATGCGCATTGATGTAAACGCTGGCCATAAGGCCGTACTCTTTAAGTTAAATAAAGGTCATTACGCTTGGTATTTATCTTTGTTGTTCACTGTGTGCACTAGCTGATCCTGGACTAGTGCGATTTACACAGAGGATCCAGGAGTCGTTGCTCCGGGTTCCGACAGAGATGGTATCAGAGCCTTAATGACTCCAAGACGTGACCGTAGGTAGAATAGATTGGTCAGACCATAAGGACTTATTTTCAATAATCAGTAGTTTCAAAAAGTTTTGCTTAAACCTTACCTTTCAAATCTTTGCTCATCCTTATCTCTCAATTCTTCCTCACCTTTGTATTATCATTCCAAAAACTTATTCCTAACTTACCTCTCATTCAAACAATTATAGATGGACACTTTCGATGTTGCACCAACTGATGGATGGAGTAGAGGCCTTCATCACCTGCTTCACCGTTTGGGTTTTCAACGTCGAGCTATCTACATACACCGAGAAGAAAGCCATGGAGATCAGACGATGGGACATCACTTCACCTTACTCATCACTAAGCTAACTGGATATGGAGGTCTTCGCTACCGTTTCACAGGAAAGGGTTACTCGTTTGAAAGAGCCAGACAAGAAGCCGCTCGTAAAGCAGTTCTCCGCCTCTGCCGCCATTTCAGTCTTCGCATTGAAAGATCGCGCTTTGTACCTCGACAGCCGCGAAGGATCACACCAAGGCGACCTTTAGCCCTTTAGGATAAGTTGTTAGGCTAGTTAATAAAACGATGTTATGAGCTGTCAGTTTTCTCTTTTGTCGGCAGCCATAACTATTAATTAATAAAAGGTTCTGCTGAATTTTGTTTGGGTTGTGCAAAATATCCCCTATTCCCCCTTTGCCTTGAGTCTCCTCTCTTCTAATTCTTAAAGCACCCAGCAGATGGTTAACACAAGAAGCAACAACAACAACGACAATGTCCACGACAACAACCCTATTGACAACCAAGCTGCACAAATCCCTCCACCACCTCCTGCTAATGGACCAGATTGGGCTCAAATGATGGCCAATCAAAATCAACTTATTCAACTACTAGTGCGGACCATCAACAATCCTGCACAACCTGCTCCACTAGTGCCACCACAAGCTCTCGAACCAAGCCTGGCTGAATTTATGAGGTTGCGTCCCCCGACCTTCTCCAGCAGCGCTGACCCCATGGATGCAGATGACTGGCTTAGAGTCATAGGCAAGAAGCTGGACATCATCCAATGCAGTGACCGGGAAAAAGTCTTATTTGCTTCTCATCAGTTGAACGGACCAGCGTCAGAATGGTGGGACACTTACACCGCTGCTCATGCCAATGCACAAGCCATAACATGGGATGAGTTTGGGCGGAGTTTCCGCAAAGCTCATATTCCAACTGGCACTATCACTCTCAAGAAAAGGGAATTCCGAACTCTGCGCCAAGGAAGCTGCACCGTGAATGAGTATCTACGGAAGTTCAACCAATTGGCACGTTACGCACCAGAAGACGTTGCTACCGATGAAGCTAAGCAGGAAAGGTTCCTTGAAGGACTCAATGATGATCTGTCAGTTCAACTTCTCTCCAACGATTACACTGACTTCCATCAGCTTGTCAGTAAGGCGATTCGCCAAGAGTCCAAGCACCAAGACATGGAGAATCGGAAGAGACGAATGAACACCCAGCACCTGAACACCAGAAGTTTTCCCAAGATCAGAAGGACTCCACCACAGGCCAACAGATTTCAGTCTTCATCTTCAGCCGAAGAACAAGTCCAGACCAACACTTTCCCCGACACCGAAGACAACAAAGCCTTGGCAATTGGCTTCCCAAAGGACTCCAACCCTGCAGCCGGAGTCACCTGTTTCAACTGCCATGAGACAGGGCATTACGCCAACAACTGCCCCAAGAAGCAACAGGTAGTGAAAAATGGAACACCGGGAGCACCAACTGCCAACCACCTTCAAGCAGGAAGAAAAAGGCCCCAGAAGTTCGTGAAAGGACGACTGAATCAGATCTCAGCACAAACCATGCAGAGTAAGATCCAAACCCATTTCTTTGCTAGCCCGTGCGAATCTCGGGGACGAGATTCTTTTTAAGGGGGTAGATTGTAACAGCCCAGGTTTTTATTAAAATAAATAAAATAAAGAAATAAATAAAAATCAATTAAAATTAAAATTTAATTTAAAATAAGTGTTTTTGTTGCATAAAGTTTAAATTTGGATTTGCCTTGAATTTCTGTTTTGAAAAAGCTGGATTTGAAAAGCATTTTCAAAAAAACCTAAAATTATTATTAAATAAAATGATATTTTGATTTTATATGAAAATCCTATTTCAAATTAATTATTTGGAGTTAGTTGGCTGTTATTTGGTTTCCTGGATTTTCTGGAGTTTAAAAATGTATTTTTGAAATTAAAAAGTATGTTAAAGTATGAAAATTAAATACCAACATTAGTTGGAAATATTTTTATTAAGTCCAAAACTTATCCAGGAACTTCTGTGAATTTTTCTGGAATTTTTGGAATTTATTTCATATTTTTCTGAGGCTTAATGGATTTTCTGGGATTTTCTGAAAATCCTAAATCAAAAATCCAAAAAAATAATTTCCCCTCCTCCCCTCCGGCCGCCACGTGGACGACCGGATTGCGTCCACGTCGCCGCCCATCCGGCCGTCGCCCCCATCCCGCCTACCCCCTCTCTGTGCTTGCCACGTGTGCGCTTCGGCTCATCCGAGCCATCCACCCGCCCCGCTCTGCCCGGGCTACCAGATCCCCGCCCCGGCCGCGTGGCACGCTCACCGCCGCCCATTCCCTCCCCTCTCTCAGCGCCGCTGACCGGCCGGGCCCGCCTGTCAGGCGTGTCTTCCCCGCGCGGTCATCTTCTTCCTCCGCACGCCGCCCCCGTCTTCCCCGCCAGCCATCCCGCGCCCCGTCGCCCCGTCCCCTTTCTTCCCCCTCAAGCCACGCGCCCCCCCTCCTCCGCCATCTCCGCGCCGTGTTTCCCTCCATCCCCGCGCCGCTTTCCCTCCAATCCCGTGCAATCACCGCCGCCCAGCGTCATCTACGGCGAGAAATGTCCGCCGGCTCAGCCCTCCCCGACCCCTATAAAAGCCCCCACCGGACTCCCCTCCTTCCGCACTCCCTTCCCCTCCACTTCCCTCTCCCTCCCGGCCTCCCCACCGCCGTCGCGCCAAGTGCCGCTCGCCGCCGCCTCTGCCCTCTCGCCGCCGGCCATCTCCGGCCTCCCCAGGTAGTCGCCGCCCCCTCCCCCGAGTTCCCCGCAGCTGCCTCTCCCCGCTCCCGCCCTCGCCGCCGGCCGCCGTGCACCGGAGCGCCGCCGCCGTGCGCCTCCCGCCGCGCAGCCTCGGGCGCTGGCGTGGCAACTGGTGTGGCGCCGCGTCAGCGCCACGTTGGCGCCACCCGGTCCCCCCCTCTGCCCCGTCACGCCACGCGGGCTCGGCAATCCTCGGGTCTGTGGGCCTGGTCCATGGACCAGGGGCCCACACGTCAGCGTGACTCCCCCTGAGCTGACGTCATGCTGGCGCAGTTAATCCGAATTTCCCGTTGAAAAATAATTCGTCCAAAAAGAAAATCTCTGCTGACGCAATAATCCAGATTTTCCTTTAGAAAAATAATTTCAGAAAATCCCCTTTTTCTTTTTCCCTGAATTTAATCCTCCCGGAGCCCGTTCTTCTTCGTCCTAACTCCGATTGAGCCCATTCAAATTTCTAAATTCATCAAAAATTCCCCTCTATCCATTTCTAGCCTCAATTCAAATATTTGAGTTCAATTTGAATTTAATTTGAATTTATTTGAATTTGGTGGGTTATTTTCACGTGTAGACTTCGACGATTCGGGAGATTTCTTCGACGAAGATTTGCACAAATTTGAAGAGCAAGGCAAGTCACCCTCCTTGATCATGTTGATCCCAGAATTGCAAATAAAATTATGTTGATTTAAATTATATTGCATGCTTATTTCTATTCAACGTATTTCAATTCAGTTTTAACTTTAGTTAATACCTGTTTGTTAATACCTCCTTTGACATTGCAAATCCTTATACCTTGTCACCTTAGAATCAAACTCTAGTTAGTACACTAGTATTGGCCAGAGAATTTTAAATCAAATGCCCCTGCTTAATCATATAATTTTGTTTTGGGATATCTTTCACATAAAATGACAAACCCTTTCACATAAAATGATATGAACTCTTGACTTTGGTGAGTCAACGAGGTTTATGAAACTATTTTGAAAACAAATGTAAAACTGGTTTAGACTTAGGCAATTGGTTAGAATGGTGGGTGCAGGCATGCCCTGTTGGTTGGAGCCGCAGTGGTTGATTGTCGTGCACAGGGGTTTGTGGTTGGGCCTGAGTCAATTAAGGACCGGTCTGTGAGCTACTGTTGCAAAGTCCTATCGTACTACCACAAGGCTGGTATGGGACAGCCCTGGCTGAATAATTTGCGGGTCCCAACCTGAGCCATTTCGTAGGTTGAAAGTGAGCGTGGCGTAGGCCATGAGAAGTCTCACTCGGCTCAAAAGGGGGTCCCGGTCTGGTGGATTCCTTACTGGGGTGAAACCTTAGAGTTGGTTTGGCCAGGTTGAAGGCTTTGCATTGTAAAGGCCTTGTCACGACTCCTCGCCGCACACCTAAGGAAGTGTGTAAACCGGTGGCAATATGGGATGATCGTGTCTTGTGGGTAAAGCTGTACAACCTCTGCAGAGTGTATAACCTATCCTGGATAGTCGTGCCCACGGTCATGGGCATGCTGAGTAAAAGTTTTTCATGGATTAGACTTTGGTTTTTCAAAATATTTTAGAAAACCTTGCGGATGGATGGAATCCGTGAGAGATTGAAATCTGGTGAATGGATGGAATTCATCAGAGTTGCGCAGTGAAAGCGTGTGGATGGATGGAATCCATACGTGAGCTTTTGGAAAAGATGGTCCGGGTGGGATGCCCGTGAATAGGTTGGTGTTTGGTCGGAGCCTGCACTGACGGTAATATTTTCAATTACAAGTATTGTTTTACTTATTTTATTAAATTCAGCAATTTCGATCTATCTATTGTATTTCTTAAATGCTGTTTTATGCAAACTAACCCTATAAGCCTTCCATTGAAGTCTTTATCATTATGTTGCATTTTCCCGGGTGACTTGCGGAGTACAAGTTTGTACTCACCTTGTTTTTTTCATACAGAGGAAGACGACGTCAACTACAGTGAAGATCAGAACGAGTAGGCCACGTCTTGCAGTTGTTTGCCTGTGGGCAGGCTTGGGCTTCGCCTTTTCAGCTTCGCTTCCGCAGTTTCTTTTGCAGTTATTTTTGCCAATGCGCACTGATGTAAACGCTGGCCATAAGGCCGTACTCTTTAAGTTAAATAAAGGTCATTACGCTTGGTATTTATCTTTGTTGTTCACTGTGTGCACTAGCTGATCCTGGACTAGTGCGATTTACACAGAGGATCCAGGAGTCGTTGCTCCGGGTTCCGACAATATTCCACTGTGATGCTGCGCAAGTGTTTTGCATTCTTCAATACCTTGCCAAATACGAAATCACCCTTAGCAACATACATAGCACATCCTTTTACAAAAAAATGTTTGGGCGGAACATTTCCTTGCTGCAGGATTAAAGAAAAGTATCTATAGCTCTTTGTAGCTTTGGTTGTCTTATCTGGCACAGCAAGTGAAATTTCGTCACCCAAGATGGACCGAGCAAGATCATGAACCAAATCATGCATCCTGCATGTCACTCTCCCGTCATAGTTTTCTGTCACGTCTTGTAGGAATGACATTTGAGCAAGAGTGTTAAAACACTTTTTGTACTTCGAGTCCAAGTTATCAACACCATCTGTGGGAGTGATCATATCGTGAGCAATCCATTGGTCAATCAATTGTTCTTTATCAATCATGTAGCCTTTTGGAAATATAGAGCATAGCACAAAGCACTGCTGAAGATCATCTCGTAGATGAAAATAGCTCAACCTCAGGGATCCCATTACTCTGTTTTGTATATCCGGGACACTCAGCAAATTGCTGTCTCTAATGGCGCGCCATGTGTTTATTTCTCTCTCATCGTTGCAAGAGAGGGCACCTGCAAGGGTTTTGATTGCTAGTGGCACCCCGCCGCATTTGCTTACTATATCTTTTCCAACTTCAATGAACTCGGAGTCCATAGCTTCTTCGGCCCATCCATAAGAGCTGTCATCTGGTTGTAAGAGCTTCAAATCAAATGGTTTTGTAGATTTCAGTGCTTCCGAAACTCTTTTATTACGAGTAGTGAGCAAAATCCTGCTACCTGGTGCACCACTGTTTAGAAACTTCTTATGGTTCAACTTTTCTGAAATTGCTTCGACCATCTTTTGATTGGTTTCAAGATCCGACTTCTTCTTAGCAACAGCTTCAAATAGCTTCCCAACAAGCTTCAACACATCAAACTCCTCAGACACATGGACCCAATATATTGCATCTTGAAAATGCTCCTTTATCTTTTTATCCTCACAGATGTGTTTGGCCAAAGTAGTCTTGCCAGATCCGCCTAGCCCGACGATAGAAACTGTCAAGATTTTCTCTCGTTCATTAGTTTCCACTAGCTTAGATATGATCCTACTCTTCTCCTCATCTCTCGCACCTATAGTTGACTCACCAACATTACCCAATATCGACATCTCCCCAATTGTCCTGTTGTTGCGCCGACCTGGACAAACAACATTATTCATTATAGCATTGAACTCAAATCGTTGCTTCACAATTGCAGCAAATCTCTCCTTGATTGTCTTGATCTTACGGGCCATCTTGAAACGGAACACAAGGGATTTGGGTTTCTCAGCTTCTAGGTGGGCTTCATATAGTAAATCATCAATATCATAAGCAACATCTTTCAATTTTTTGATCCAACGAACCGATGGGTCACTCGCTATAGCTATATACCCAACTGCTGATAGCCATGTTGTAATCTCTCCAAATAAGTCTTGGAGCTCAGAGAGATCTTTTGTCACACCCATGATGGACGCAAACTCACCGGTTATCAGCTGACCTAGCTTGTTGCCTGCAACCTTCAACACTCCGTATGCTAAAGCAGCCTCCATTCCGATCTTATTTAAGAGTCTCTTTCGCTGAACCCCCCCTATGGATTAAATTGCAAAAGTGAGCAAATCTACAATTGAGTTTTACAAGCTGCAAGTAATTTGGTGCTAACACTAACTCTCAACTTGGGCATACAATTGACAATAAAAATTCTCAAAAAACAATTACGGATTAATTCCTGATATGATATCATTAGGAGGTAGCATGGAAATTGAAAGGTATGGATTCAGACATCACGAGGGGATGCAAAGAACTAAAGTTAATGAAGCAAGTGTAGCATACCGCAGCCTTGTAAAACAAGAGCAGTAGTATGGAACGTGTGTTGATTATAGGTGGTGGAAGACCATGAGAATATTATTCTTAGCCCTCCCTGGGAAGAGGCCGAAGAAGAATCAACCTATTTCCAGAAGAGGTTAGGGGGGAAAGCAGCAAGACATGTTGATGAAAAAATTGATGAAGTGCAAGAAACGAAACGGAATCCCAACTCAGATCGGCTGATTCCTCATGCTCCGTATGCAAACAAGGTCTTCGCTTTTCACCTATCTAGTGCAGACAAAGAGCTTTTGGGGTTGGAGATGCAGAGCAGAGCTTTTGGAAATTGGGGGCTTCGGTTTGGTAGTTCCTCCCTCGTCATTGAATTTATCCCAAAAAAGATGAAAAAATCTTCTGGCATTACTGAAAGAGACGGACAGTTACAGGGGAGTTGGAAGAAAAACGAGTAGTGAATAGTCCAACCTTCCCATCAAATAGACAAACACGTTTACACCAAATAATATTCCAAGTTTTTTAGACCCTTATCCATGGTAAATACACCCAACTCACGCGTCACGGAAGAAAATAGTGGGAATAGACTTCCACAGATCAATTCACTGATAATGAAGTGTGTAACGAAGAGCATTTTCAGCCATACCTCGCTAGCCAGTAGCCATAGCCATGCCATGGAGAAGGTTAGATACACAGTAGCAAGTTAGCCTGCACCTCATATTGCCTTGTAGTAAACTGATCGCTGGAACAACACCGCATAGATTTGCTCCAAGCACAATATGACTGCAAATCAATGGCCTAGGGGATTGGTTCCGGAGCAAGAGCAGCACGTTAGACATCAACACACCGAAACCTCTTCTACTTAGTGCTAGCGTAGCAGCATAACACTACAGAAGAAACCGTCCGGTACAACATCAGCACACTAAGGATCACCAAAATGCAGTAACATCAAGGGAAAATCATTGTCGTAGCTACAGGCTCATTCCAGCCGCATAGCGTGTACACTGTTTCCATCAGTTATACGGGAAAAAAAACAGCCAAGCACTTCACAAAAATGCAAAGCACCCAACAGTAATAGCAAGGATTTCTTTTTTCACATTGGAATGAAGAAACAGAAACAATGGACCAAAATATTCCTTCCCCCAGGTGAAAATATCACAAAGAGTTCAGAAGCAGCAGGAATGAGTGTTAGTGTCACTTAGCAGCTACCAGCCTACCAAGTAAAAAAAATTCTTGAAGGAGCATTAGAGACAATGGAGGAAATACAGCACCACACAAGCACAGATAAACCAATGAACAGACAAGTAGACAACATATGACGAAGAGAACCATAGTATAATAGCAGGATAATTGCTGCAATGCTGAACACTTGTCACAAAGAAAACATTCTCCAGAATGATCAAGCAAAACGAAAAAAAAAACAAGCCCCACTAGAAAAATTATGTCATATACAAGCATGCAAATTACTGCTACCTTAATGTTGTCTCTGCAAATTAAATGCATGTAGCATCTGTTTCAAACATGTCATGAATATAACAGTAGAATGTCACGTTAGCTAATAGATTCAAACGTCAACAAAAGTTTTAGCACTACAGAACCTAAATTTGCACAAAACCCCAAAAATAACAGGAAGAACATGCAAGTATTTTCCATTTCTATTTCCAACATGGTAGAGGCAGGACTAACATATAGCTACACTGTTTCCATCGAGAGCAAGGAGATGCATTTTCTTTGGTGATATATAGTGAACGTTCACTAGTTTACTAACTAGTTCTAAACACTATCTGAGTTCTAAACAACTACTACCACTGGAACAAACCACAGCTAATGCTGCAACCCGCTATCTAAAAAAGCAATGTGATTCTAGGAGCATTCTAAAACAGCGTCCTTGGACATGGCATAATCATAAACCATGTCATGAAAATAGCACAGAAACTCCTCAGAGGCCACAATGTATCATCGTTGGTACCATATCACCAGATTGGAAATTAAAAAAAATAAAGGCCGACTTGGATAAAGGGAATTGGGCTTTACACTAAGGGGGCGTTTGGTTGCCCGGTTCTTGCCCAGCCAGGCTCTCCAGATGCAAGTTTAAGTTGTTTGGTTGCCCAGTCAGGCTCCCCAGATGCAAGTTTCAGTTGTTTGGTTGCCCGCATCGTAGTCTGAACCTAGCTCTCCAGATGCAAAAGGCAACTCAGAACCTGGCTCTCGAGATACGGATTTCATTTGCGTTTCTGGCGAGCCAGGCTCGCATGGGGGCAGCCAGGCTTGCATGGGGCCCTAAAGATCCATTTCAGGAACATGCATCTGAAATTACAATTAAACAAGTATGCAACTGTATTACGTTTCCATTAGCAAGTACCTGACTAGAATTCCATGCCTTCTTCTGCTTATAGACACTATAACTTGAAACAGTCAGATGAACAACAAAACACATACTATGTGCAAGCTTCAGACAATAATTTGTCTCATCATATCAATTTCATACACCGCCTTACACCAGGATTTATTCCCAATGATATAATTAATTTATGTTTATATAACTGTAAAGATCAATAGCCCATAAATTTCTCAATTCCCAGCAGACGATAAGGAGCATCATTTGCAACACTGTAATTGTTATGGTCTAGGATCTCAGCGTATACGTAGCAAACGAGCGAACAGTACCACGAGCACAGCAACAACCGCTAACAGTACCATGCGGTACTGTAGCACACGCGAACAGTGCCCGTGGATACTGTAGCGCTTGCGGAAGGTGGTTCTCCGGTATATCGCGAATTAGGAATATAATAATTAATTTTATTATTATTTGAGCTTATTTCCTTTTAGATTATTTTCATATATTAGAGATAAGTTTCCTCTTATTAGGGATTAGTTTACTTAATATAGAGATATGTTTCTTAGGGGTCAAGTTTAACCATCCCTATAAAAGGGACAGCATTGTACCTATTATCATTAAGAAAAAAATAAACAAAATTCTCTAGTCTTCCTCTCTTCTTCAAGAGACCTCAGAGCCTTAGCGGCGGAAAAGGCGAGTGCCCTACCCTCGCTCCTCGGACCCATACCACAACAGTTGGTATCAGAGTCACTCACCATGGCTTCCGATGCTGAATTATCATCCTTGGACATGTTGATGACTAGCAACAAGAAAATAGGGTATTTACTCAACAATATGATAGCCAATTTGGAGAAGGCTAAGGAGTTGGTGAACAAGCTAAAAGAGTAAGAAAAGGCGTCACGTGCCATTGCAATGGCTGCGTTGTCACCACCTTTCTCGGCGCCAGCGTTGGCAAAGGCCATATCACCAAGACAACTCTTTAGACTTCACCTTTGGTGCCTTTACTAAGGAGGAAGATTGTCGCTTTCCAGCGGCGGTCATCTCTACGTGACCAGCTGATACCATGCCTCCGCAAGTGTGGTGCACAACAGCTGACATGTGGGGGCCAACGACGTCGTCACATCCCTCCCACAACCGATGTATCTGAGGGCAAGAAGGATGTTGCTGCCTCGTGCCGATTGACCTTGCCACCGGCGACTACTACGACGTCTACCGACGCTAGAGGGTTGCTATCCTCATTGTTGCTTACCGAGGCTTCATGGATCTTCCATGCAACACATCATCATTGTGCCATTTTGTCGACATGGAGTTATAAAGGACTTCAACCATGGCCGTCACCTGAAAGCTCGTCGAGCTGTCTCGCCGCGAGAGGTGCAATGTTATGGCATAGGATCTCGGCAAACACGCAGCAGACGAGCGAACAGTATCATGAGCATAGTAGCAACCACTAACAGGTACTGTAGTGCTTGCGGAATCAGGTGGTTCGCCAGTGTATCGCAAATTAAGAATATAATAATTAGTTTCCTTATTATTTGGGCTTATTTCCTTTTAGATTATTTCCATATATTAAAGATAAGTTTCTTGTTATTAGGGATTGGTTTCCTCAGTATATAGGTTTCTTAGGGGTCAAGTTTAGCCATCCCTATAAAAGGGACAGCATTATACCTATTATCATTAAGAAAAGAAATAAACAAAGTTCTCTAGTCTTCCTCTCTTCTTCAACAGGCCTGACAACCTTGGCGGTGGCATGGCTGGCCGATCAAGGGCGAGTGCCCTACCTTCAGTCCTCGAACCCGTACCACAACACATTTGATATCAGAGTCACTCACCATAACTTTCGATGCTGAATTATCTTCCTTGGACATTTTAATGGCTAGCAACGAGAAAATAGGGTCCTTACTCGACAATACGATGGCTAACTTGGAGAAGGCTATGGAGTTGGTGAACAAGTTAAAGAAACAGGATGCGGCGTGCGTGTCATTGCAATGATTGCACTGCCACCACCTTCCTCGGCGCCGGTGTTGGGAATGGCAACATCATCAATGATGACTCCTCTTCAGGCTTCACTTTTGGTGCCTTTACCAAGGAGAAAGGTTGTCGCTGTCCAGCGGCGGTCATCTCCAGGTGATCAACCAACATCGTGCCTCCGCAGGTGTGGAGCACAACGGTTGACAAGTGGGGGCCAGCAACGTCGTCACATCCCTCCCACAACCGCTGCATCCGAGGGTAAGAAGGATGCTGCTGCCTCATGCCGGGTGACCTTGCCACCGGCGACTGCTATGACGTCAATCGAAGCCAGATGGTTGCTATCCTCATTGTTGCTCACCAATGCTTTGCGGATCTTCTTCCATACAACACAACATCATCATCATGCCCTTTCGTCGATATGGAATTACGAAAGATGTCAACTATGGCCGCCACCTGACAGCTTGAGGATGAACTATCTCGCCGCGATGGTGTAATGTTATAGCCTAGGATCTCGGCGTACATGCAAAAAGCGAGCGAACAGTACCACGAGCACTGCAACAACAGCGAACAGTACCGTGCGGCTACTGTAGAAACGTGCGAAATTAGGTGGTTCGCCGGTATATCACGGATTATGAATATAATAATTATTTTATTATTATTTGGGTTTATTTTCTTTTAGTTTATTTCTATGTATTAGAGATAAATTTTCTATTATTAGAGATTAATTTCCTTAATATAGAGATATGTTTCTTAGAGATCAAGTTTAACCAACCCTATAATGGAGACAACATTGTACCTACTATCATCAAGAAAAAAAAATAAACAAAGTTCTCTAGTAATCGTCAAACTACCCTGAATACTTAACACCCCGATGTACAAATACCATTAAGCACTAGATACCTACGAACATCAGTCATATTAACATCCAACTGACGATAAGCAGAACAACAGAGCAAAATGAGCGTTTCCTAGTTGATCAAAATGAGAATTATTTGCAACATTTAAATCCTAAGGCTCAAGCTAAACTGACATACAAATACGGAGTACCTCAAGTGTAAAAAAACAATCATATGAGACAGACATCGAGACATAACACACCACTTAAAATGAAACTCTTAACATAGAATAAATATATGGCAATCATATCATAATTCGTCGACATAGGAAACAAGCAAAACCATATTCTAGCGACTACTAATAGTCTTTTAGCATCTCATCACATTCATACCACAATGTCAAAAATGTTCGGAACTAAGCTTAAAAAGTCTAAATTTGGAAGTAAAGAAGCAGCTACATATAGAACCAGGCGAGCAGCTCAATCGATAGGACGAAGCAAAACCGCCACATCCACGACGATCCGCCATGCGCTCAACGGTACGACTTCTGGAACCTCGCGCGGGCGCCGCGACCACCGAACTTCTTGGGCTCGCAGCGCCTGGGGTCGGCGACGAGGAGGGTGCGGTCGTAGCGGGAGAAGATGTCCTTGACCTCCTTCTTGGCGGCCTCGTCGACGTACTTCTGGTAGTAGGCCACGAGCGCCTTGGCGATGGCCTGACGGATGGCGTAGATCTGGGACGTCTTCCCGCCGCCGCGAACGCGGATGCGCATGTCGATGTCCTTGAAGCGGGAGCGTCCGGCGAGCATGATGGGCTCGAAGGCCTTGAGGCGGAGCATCTCCGGGCAGATCAGCTCGATGGGGGCGCCGTTAACCTTGATCAGCCCGCGCCCCGGCTTGCAGTAGGCCACGGCCACCGCCGTCTTCTTGCGGCCGAAGCACTGGACGGTGCCAGGCGGTGGGCGGGTGAGCGCGGCAGCCATGGTTGCGGTGGTGCTTGGTGGGGCGGCGGCGGCAGCAGCTGCTAGGGCTTTGGCGGCTTGGTCCGGGAGAGGAGGTGGCGGCGAAGACGGCGTATCGAAAGGAGAGAGCGCTTTTATAGCGAGGAGGCATTAGGGTTTTTGCCTAGCATTCGCGGTTCTGAGATTGACATGTGGGCCACAGCCGAAAGTTTTGGGCCCAGAAGACAGGCAGATCAGGTTAAACACGGGCTTCATGGCCCCAGCCAAACAAATCGGGCCTTTAATGGGCCATAAATATTCGGTCTGCAAATACTGGGCCTACAGACATAAGGCCTACGAATACTGGGCGTACAAATACTAGAAATATTGGGCCTACAAATACTGGTACTAGAAAAGTTGGGCATACAAATATTGGGCCTACAAATTTACGCCTGGAAATATTGGGCATAAAAATACTAGGCCTACAAGTATTGGGCCTTGAGAAACCGAAGTGTGGTGAGGTCCAAAGTCTCTGATTATAAAAGGCCATGGTGGAAGGAGGACGGGAATAGGGTTTCGGCCCTCACGAACGCTACTTGATCTTATCCGAGCAAGCCGTCCGGAGGCGCCGCGGCGGCCGGAGTCGCCTCTCCCCCAACCGCGCCACCACCGCCGCCCTCAAAGGGTTAGCGGGAAGGTGGCGCGCTTTGTTGGGGGAAGAGGCGACGATGGCATCCGCGACGGCCACCGGCGGCAAGCGATGACGACTGCCCGCGGTCGGAGCGAGCGCGATGATGGCCGCGCGGGCTCACCCAAACTAAAAACAATCCCCGAGATTTGCGGTTCTTTTATCTTTCTCATGGCGATGTGGTTTTTGTTGTATTTGTCTTCTTGGGATTTTTATTCTTTGGTTCTGTTATGTTGGATCTGTCCTTGGATCGTTGTTTTCATGGAGTGGTTCTGGTACGTTTGATTATTGTTTTTATACTCGGTGATTTGATCTGACTGTGAGGCATGCAAAACAGGTTGTCGACTTAGGTTTGTGAATTGTGAGGACTGACTGTATTAGGCTAATGCTGTCTGTTACTGCGAATCTCTACGCAGGCGTAGCAATTGAATGTGTACATGGATTTGTTAAGATTGTACTCGTTGACCTCAATGAACCTTTGCTTTATTCATATCAAATTTTTAATGCCTTCCTTTCAACTAAATATGAGTTCCAAAATTGATGTAGGAGTAAGTCTTATCAACTTAATGCTGTTTATTTTGCAATGGAATGTTGATAAACTGCACCACAGTGGCGCAGTCTAAGCCTGCTGCACTCTGTGATCAACAGAGATTCCCTTGATTCAGTGCAATTATGTTAAATTCGTAGTATCACTCTTATCAGTCCACTTCAGTTCGATGTAATGTATGTTAGCATGCCATTGTTTTCAATGTTGTCCTATCTATCAAGTACTAGCATGTGCTTTGGTTCAAGCAGCAGGAGGATGATATGCGCAAGTTCTATCAAGGTGAACTTTGACAGAAGTACACTTTTCACTCCACATGATGTGCTATGGTGCTCCATGTTGATGCTTCCTGTCAAAGAGGAAGATCAAGATAGATGCTCATGGCCACCTGGATGAAGCTTGACTTGGATATGTGGCATGCCTGCATTTGCTATTGGTCTGAAGCTACAAGATGCAATTGTCAGAAGATGCCCAGATTTCTCGATGAACTGCTTCTGTAGCTTTTTATTTTCCTGATGAGTGCCAACTGCAAAGTGCAGATTCAGTGTGTTAGTTGGGGAAGCCGATGTAATCAAATAGCTCACTAGAATGAAGTTGTAGCATTAAGTTTGTGTACTCTTCTAGTCCCTGGATCCAACTGTTAAACATATCACAAATTTTTCTTTCCATTATATCTTTTAATTTCATTATAAGATGTGCGTGTGATGCGTTTAACTGTGAACCAAAGGATTTCTTCCATCATTAAAAAGCTGGCGACAGCCAAAGGCTTTTCCAGCTTTAGATTCTATGCCTAACGTAAACCACATGAAAGCAGAATGTCCTAGCAGTTCATCTTTTTCGTCAAAACATTTGTGTTGGCTTTTGGCATGTTGTTTGCCGAAAGCTGTCACTAGTTTTTAAGCAGCAGACGTGTATTCACGATTACCTGAAGAAGCAGCAGACGTATTCACGATTACCTGAAGACACGACAGAAGTTTACAGTTTTAGACGCTTGTCAGATCGTTTACAAATACCAAGTCAATTGGATCAAACGCTTATCAGATCGTTTACAAATACCAAGTCAATTGGGCAATGGTAGAACAAAAGCACAATTTTATGGTAGAATAGGTAGCTGCCTGACGCTAATCACACCTTTCTATACTGTATTTCTTCCTCTGATACATGAAATGCGCAATACAGATTGAAAGGATAGCTTCAGCAGCATATGCCAACAGCAAAAATGGGCTTTTGAGGTGACTTTGGCTTTGGCTTTTTCGACAGCTGAAACAAACAGGACAGCTTCTCTAAACAGTTTTTCCAAACGTCTTTTTGAGCCTGTTTGCACATGCACTATCCACGTCAACATCTCTATCATCCGTTACCGTTTCAAAAAGCATAGTTAAAAACTATCAGCCACAACAAAAAAACTATCCACCAGAGCTAAAAGTTATCAACCGCAACTTAAAAGAAAAGGGCCAAAAATGACTAAACATATAAGACAGCTTAAACATAATACCAATACTGACGCTGTTTGGCAACATTATGTTCAGAAAATTTTCCCTTCCTCTTTTACAATTTACTTTAAAAAATGATACAAAAACAATAAGCCTTTGTATTGCCAGTATATACTTCAACTGGACCAACAAATTTTAAGTTCTCGGTCTTTTTCCTATGGAATAACCAACAGTCAACCTGAATTTTCTGGGATTACACTGTTCCTTTATTCCAATCTGTCTGATTTTGTTCATGGACCCACATATGACATAAGCAACTGATGCGTCAGTGAAATGCTGTGTTAGATTAGCCTAGGGACAAGATACATAAACCGCCTTCATGTTTATTTTCTTCCTCTGTCAGATCTTGAAAATCTTCTAGACCTATGTGCCTTCAACCGGATCGCCGGCAACTTTCGAGCCAATGCTTGCCAGATCATCTGGACTGCATCATCCTTCTGAGATGGGTACTGATACTCAAAATGTTTATCGACCTCTTTGAGCCTCTTCCACATCCTTGTCCATTCATGCTTGCTTACACCTCTAATCAGTCTCATCAAGTAACCCTCTTTGACAGCATCAGATGAACGAACGAAGATGGAGAACTTGGAATAGTCCAATACATCCTCGTAAGGGAGCTCAATGTCATCACTGATGATAACAGGGACACAGTGGCTTACTATGGCGTCAAACAGACGATTGGAAGAAGGGGTGTCCCCAGCAATGTTTAGGCAAAACTTTGATGAGCGCATTCCCTGGCTGGCTTTGCTGACACCATGGTCCTGGACGCTTCCAAAGGAGAAGTAAACATCCTTTTCGTCTTTGAGCATATAATATAGCTCTTGCCTAATGTTGCCCCCCTGAAAAAGGATCATGTAATATATTAGGTCGTGCATCACCAGTCGTCACAAACAGATAGAATACAAGTTAAAGCTAGTATTAGGTCGTGCAAATAATATAGCTCCTGCCTAATGTTGCCTCCCTGAAAAAAGGATGATGTAATATATTAGGTCATGCATCACCAGTCGTCATAAACAGGCAGAATACAGTTAAATCTAGTAACCTGACAGTTCTCCATGTATCTACATTAGCTTTTAAATAATGATTTACATCTAGCTGAAAGCAATCAAAGCATGTGCACGAAGTTTCTGGATAGACTAAACCTGTTTATTTTCCTTGATAGCCGCATAAATTTGATGACTGAATTGGCTGATATATTCCTGTTCTAATCTTTTCTTTTTGATGGCATAGGGTACATTTGTAAGTTTCTGATCTTTGGACTTTGGACATTAGTATTTTGATTACACTCAGATAAAAGGAGCTTTTTTCAACAAAGATGGAATGGTCAACAACAAAGTAAAGATGGGATGATCAACAAAGTCACTTCTTGTATTATAAGTCCACTGGAATTTTTTGGACTACATATACTTGAATACTTCATCCAAAGGTTTTCAACTAACGTGATGGCTGTAGATTAATCAATAAAGGGCATCATATGAATAAGTCTAGCCACTTTGATGGTAGATAAAAGTTTTAGATGGCGTGATATATAGCCACCATATTTGTCTGTTCAGGAGCAACATTTGATACATAGAAGCATAAAAAGCACAATTCGGTAATCCCTATCATCAGGCTCGATTCGAATTTGTCGCACTTTGTAATAGCAGTAACTTGTCTGGTCAAAAGAAATGAAAGGTTGGACTTGTAAATGGATCATGAGTTCTGAACTTTGAATGAACATAACAACTTTTCTACCACCTCTAGTAAGCTCATTTGGTATAAAGCAACTACATATAAATACCCCCTATTAAATCCATCCTATTCCTACCTCATATACTGAACCAAAAAAAATCTCAGTTACATTGACTTTCACTCTTAAGGCTTGCCAATTCTCATATGTGTATTTGTCAACTTTTGCTAAAAGTATTTACCTTAACAAAGAAGACAAGTTTTTTCTCATTGTATATAGTATTTGTAATAATACAATGTTTATGCCTTTAGGCATCACATAACAGGTGATGATTACCTTATGAAACCCAACAAATTAAGCACTACATTACTATGGTATGATTGGCACCTCATAGAAACTTCTATTGAGTTTGCGATGTGCTGAACCACATACGAAAGAACAACTATTACCTCCTTCCTGTAAATAGCTCCCCGGAAGTATAACAACATCGGCCGGTCATGGAACCCGGCCGAGTCATTCACAAACGTCTTCGCCATATGCCGGTACGGCGCAATGACATCCTTCTCCAAGCTGGCTACCCTGGGGTGGTACCTCCCAAAGTCAGAGAGCACAAACACCGCCGGGAACAGAGCCGACCGGGCATGGAGCAGGCTGTTGGGGTGGTGCGCGACGATGACATGGTCGGCGCCACCGGACCTCTTCCATTCCTGCTGAGCCATCAGGTAGCTCACGAGCTTCTCCTGCAGGGCCTTGTCCCTGCTGACCTTCTCCGGCGGCACGGCCTTGGAGTGGCGGTTGTAGGCGAGTGACGCGAAGAACGGCACGAAGACGACGTCGGCGTCGCGGGAGTCGGACACCCTCATGGCGGCGCCACACGGCGCGGACAGGAGGTCCAGCGTGAGCCAGTACTCGACGCTGTGCTGCTGGTTGAGGCCCCCGGGGTAGCGCGGGGCGGCGCCGCCCCTGACGTCCGGCCAGACGCCCCTACCGTCCCCGGCGGGCGGCGCCCAGCCGAGGAGGCCGAAGTGGAACTCGGGCGGCATGTCGTACATGAAGACCCTGATGGCGGCGGCGCTGGGGTCGCATCTCCTAGCAGCCGAGCTGGCGTTGGGATCGTCGGGGCGGCCGCTCACGTCAATAAAGGAGAGTTCTTGGCCGTTGGTGGTCGAGTCCACACTCGCAGGGACCACTGAGAAGTCGGCGGCGGCGTCGGCCGGGACGGGGAGGCCGGTGTCCGCAGGGCGCCAGCGGGCACCGGATGCGGCGAAGAGGAAGATGGTGGAGGCGACTAGGACGGTAGCCGCGGCGAGCGGCAGGACGAGGGTGCGGGCGCGGGGCGCCATGGGGAGCGTGGTTCATGGCTGGGCTGGTGGTGGGGGAAACATGGCGGATCTGCGACTGGGAAGGGAAAGGCGGATAGCCGGAGAGGCGAAGTTTGGGTTTCCCCCCTCGGCTTTTTTTCAATGAGAGAGCAAGACTTTTTTTATTGTGAGCATCCTAGCCAATCATAGGATAATCTAGGCGAGTGGTATTATGTTTATCTAACTAATAACTAGAGTTTGATTTCTATCATATTTAAATTAAGGCTCTACTCCAAGTCGTTGCAGTTTTCAACTTTTAACTGAAATTATACTACAGCGTGCATTAGTTTTTCTAAATTATTTAATTTACAAACAAAGAAAACTTTAAAATATTATTATACCTTCACAAACAATACAAAAGAGACAAAATTAAAAGACAAAAAACAAAAAAACTGAAAAATAGTAAAAAAAAACTAAAAGTCAAAATTAAGAAATTACCGGGTTCCAAGAAACTTCCAAAACCATCTAGAGAGGCCCTAAATGTATTGTTTGTGTGAATTTTTCATCGGTATTTTTCAGAATTTGAAGCTCGTTGAGCGGAATGGCTTTTGATTGGTCTGGGACTCTGGGTGGTGAGGTGTTCCCATCGCATCGCGCGGCGTGGCGCCAACACAACTAAGGAGAGTACTGGGCCGTAAAGCCAGGCCGAATAGGGCTTGAAAGGGATAAGCTAACGCTACTGGACTGGAGCAGCTAGGCTGGCTAGAGCTGGCTGTATATGTACGTAAGACGAAGTTTGTGTTGGCAGATAGGAAAGTGATGGGTTAATCAAAGGTTTTCCCTTCCCCCGTTAGCCCATCAAAGTTGGTAAAATCAAAGGCTCTATTGGTTCTACCACTATGCTCATGGTTACTTTACCGACCTGGAGGGCTCCTTTGCGAGATGAAATGGCTTCTTTTTAGTTTAAAGTTAATTTATACTTATATTATCTATAGTAACTAGTTTTTAAATGATAAGATTTTTAAGACGGAGTCAATAGAAAAATCGTAATAAAAAGTATAGTGAATTCAACTATACCAGTCAAAATCACACGTGACTATTTTCCTCTGCGTATTATCTCTCGCGAACCATCAGAATTCAAATATTTAAGCCATAAGTCATCAACCCAAAAGAATCCACCCAAAAATCTAAGTAAACAGGGAAAGGAGCTATGGCTTGTTCTTATTGGCTGCTAAAAACTATTTTTCTATGTTAAATATTATTTTTATAGTACCTAACTTTTAAACATATTGTCTTTTTAAAATAAGGTCTACTAGTCGAGTATACATTGCAATGACTTTATTTATATCAGTCAAATCTCTCTATCTACAAGTTTCTCTATAAATTATTACTATTTATAAACTAAATCCAAAAACCAAAACTAAAAACCAATATAAAAGGGTCACAATAGTATGTTCTAAATTACCAAGGTCTATGTCATTTCCTTTTCCTTCTGGTTTGCTTCCGTTCAAAAGTTCCCCGCCAATCTTGTACGATTATTTGCCAAGTGGCGCCAAAATAAGTTGGTTTCTGCTCTTGTTCCTTTTCGTTTGACCGGAGGTCAAAATGGAGGCATGCCAAAGAAGAGGAGCATCAATCCTCCTCCTAGTCCTAGAGCCCAGCAAACCAATAGAAAGGCTTGTGTCTCGCGCAGGAGAGCAGCGTGCTGACGGCCAGGCCATCACGTGCACCTCTGCTCTGATGAAGCGAGTGCTCCCCGACCTCTCTCAGTACTCACCTTGTAAGTTGTGACGACCTCTCATCCGATCGTCACCTTCTATGGCCTTCCCGTCTATATAATGCAGCGACACTGAGCTCCTCTTCTTCTTCTTCCTTGTCCACACAGGTTACCTATTACCTCACCTGCACTTGTTTGTTGCAGTTGCTACCATGGCCAAGCCACTCGCATTGCTCCTCTGCATCCTCTTCCTGCTCGCATTGGTCTCTTGTGAGGTGATCTTTAGATTCTCTTCTCTTCTTCTGTCTAGTGATTTGATTTCTTGGCTTGCATTTACTGAAAAGATGCACCTCTGTAATGTTTGTTGTTCTTCTGCAACAAGTGCTGCGCCGCCGGGATATATACCATACCACGGCAACAAGCAGTCCTGCTCCTGCTACAGCAACTGGACTGGAGGACCAAGACCGTAGGAAGCGTCGATTTGGGCCCGTCCCATTTTCTTATTCGGCCTCTCATCTCACCCTAGTCAGCACTCCTTGGTCACTATTGGATGCTTTTGTTGGGCTGGGTGCTGCCTCGTTCGGTAGGCTGTTATTCTGTTCTTGTATTAGTTTAAGCCCGGGCATGTTCTTTTTTGCTGCGGTTTGTGATTTTTAGGTTGTTTGTATGAGAGATTACAGAGTAACAGAAACTCACGTACGGTTTTTGCCGATATAAATAAAGTCAGTAAAGTATGTACTACAATTAACTAGTAGACTCTATCTTGAAAAAATACTACATTTAAAAGTTAGTTACTGTAGAAAATCTAAAAAGCAACTTTTAGAAGCTGAAAAGAACAGGGCCTAACCTTCTGGCTTTCAGAAGCCGGAAGCCGATTGAAATGAGTGGGTTTTTGCAGCGGCTTCTTGGAATCTGTAATTGTACACGCTTCTGAGACAGCGAATGAGGACAAGCATAGGCGGCCAACGACACTGGCGAACGGCGACTCAAGCGATGTGGCCAATAGGTAAAATGGGTTGGCCTAACCTCAAGAGAGCTATAGGCGGTGACACGGGTAGAGGAGCTCAATGGCGGTGCTTGCGGCGCCTGGGCAGCAGCCATGGCGCGAGCTCTTAGCGACGGCGATGCTCTAGCAGCGTCTTTGGAAAATAGCGGGTCGGGGAAGGCAGAGGCGAATTTGGAGGGCTGCTGGTTGCCGTTCTCCATCTGGGCATAACACTGCACCTCACCCTGCGCTCCCCACCCCGACCGCTGCTTCGGCCCCCCAATCTCTGTCTCTCTCTCTCTTTTCTCTAGTGAAGCTCTTGTAGTTCTTTTTGTGCTATCTTGTGTTCCTGAGCATCATGAGTCTTCCTCTCAAATTAATTGGATTTTCTCATAGCAAATCACCAGAAATCAAGCTTCTTCTCTGCCGTCAGCCAAACCAAACTCTCACCGTTGATTTGTCGCCTTCAGTAAGTTATTTCTCAATTTCTTGCACTAGAGTACTCTCCACAATGTCGTCGAGCTCATGCTCACGCTACTTCCCAAATATCGTGACCAAAGCATCGCCGCCATCATTCCTTCTCTGCCCTGGCCGCCGCTCATCATTGTGCGTGACACCGCCTCACATTGTTTCCCCGTGGTCCCTCCGTTCCGTTTGAACCCTCGCCCATGTCGCCAGTGCCACCATCACTATCATGTACCACCGCCGCCCTTTCCCTGTTCTCCCATGTCTCAAGCACTATCTATGTCTTTGTGTGAGCATGGCAATTTTTTCCTTGTTTTTGTTGATTTCTTTTTTCTTTCGTTTTCCATTCTTTTTCTTGTATGTTCATTTAATCCTTTTTAATTTATACTATTTTTTTCTTTTTTAGCCCTATCCAAATAAAATTAGCCAATAGCCAAATTGAACACATCTACATTTAGCCGTGGCTTCTTAGAGCAACTCCAAGAGATTAGCCAAAAGAAGTATCTAAATTTAGTGATTTAGCTATTCTCTAAAATGGATCTCACCCAAAAAAACTAGACTACTCCAACAGTCTATCTAAACTAGAGGGCGCACGGTGGGTCACGTACGCGCAGGAATAGGGCGCAGCGTGCGAAAAGGAAACGCCGACCGCGCCAAGAGGCTGTATGGCGAGCGAGATAGGCTATCCAAAAATAGAGAGCGAAGGAGGAGGGATGGAGAGCTACTAAATTTGGAGAGTCATTTACAGAGTCTATTGGAGATGTTTTTTCTCCAATAATAGCCAAATTTACCTTTAGAAAATGATTTAGCTCTACTCTTGGAGTTGCTCTTACAGCGGTAAAGTGCTATTTCAGCCAAAAGCTACAACCGGGTTTATACTTCGCTCGAGTCTCCTCTCACTCTCAAAAAAAGGCTCTTCACTTCAGTATCCTGGCTTGATCATTCGGTTCACTTTTGCTGCCTAATCTAATCTGTACTTTGTGAATATAAGCGTGTGTTTCGTCTTCTAGTAGTGTTGGTGCTGCAGTGAAATCTCCCAAATAATCGCGATCCATCATGACGCGCACGATTTATCAGTAAGCTCGGGATTCTAAGTAACAGTTGACAACTGAAATCAGGAATATATAGATGCTACTCCATATCGCGCGCTATCCGCAGGCGCTACAGCGGAAGAGATACAGATAAACGATGCCTTTTGTCCAAGGACAGCGCCTTCGGTCCCTTGATTCCTTCCGTCCCGTGTCACTTCTGCTGCAATGCCCTGCCTAATCGGTAATCAAAATCTGTCTGTTTTCATGTGTCTCGACGAGCAACGGCCGATTGGACGCAAACCAGAAATGATCCGTTCACAATGGCAGACACGGCGGATCTAGCCACTGTTACCCCCTTCTTCTCCTGTCGGTCACTCACTCACTCACTTGTATATGGATCGATTTGACGGCTGCAGATTCTTCTTAACTCTTCCTTCGGGTAAACCAACAGGACAGCATTAGTATAAGGGTCTGAATTCTCATGATTTTGCCTTGTGCAAAGTCATCTGTCAAGCATTCATAGAAGCAACCAACCAGATTTGCGGTCGCAAGCCGAGCTGGCCGAAAGGAAAGGCCTTGAATTGCACGCAACCCCTTCACATGCAAATTTACATCCATCCGAAAGGATGCCAGCCAATTTGCAACCACTATTCTATTCCCCACATGAAACACAAACTACATTGAGAGGGGACCTCGACCTTCACGTCTTTCTCTGAAAATAGTGTATGATTTGTTTAGGTGAATCATTCCGGTGGTGCCAACTGAAACAGTGCACATCTGATCTTTCATGGGTGTTCAGGGCAGTGACCAGTGACTTTGAAAACAAACGTTTTACTGACCAGAGGGCCACAGTTGATGAACCTTAAATTAAGTCTGCCCCCATCTTGTTTCATGGTATAATTTGACAGGTGGAGCCTAATATCACATTATCCACCATCTGGAAGGACTGTAGGACCCTCCTCTGGAACTTCACAAGGTCAAACAAATTGAGCCCCTATTTAGTCAAGAGTAATACTCGGCAATTTGCAAACCCATTTATCCAATGTACTTGGCTAACTTTTCCAAGATTTGATGATGATTGAATGAGTGCAGCTTGTGGGGTACTACTAACATAAGTATATCATTATGTTTCTCCTTTCTTATTAATGATGATACCAAGTAGTAGCATTTTTCTAAAGTCAAAAGTTGGGATGTAAGTAAGTAGATATGGCATTTTACTGAGGTTGACACAAGTCCCTCAACTTATCAAGTGCATATGGTCTTAAGTGCTGTACTCCACCTCTGGAGAAGATTAGTACTCTGGTTCTCAACAAGTGCATATTTTAAATCATAAAGCCAAGCCGAAAGATTATGCAACAGGTACAACGGCATCTAGAAAACAATTTAGGACACAAAGCGTTGAATTTCAGAAGTCTAGCTCAAGATCTTGTCCAATTCCTCCTATAGATATTCTTTTCAGTTTTCAATTATTAGAGGGAACAAAAACGTCGTTGTACTAATAATAGGGTCTTAGTACTATCATTTTCAGGAAAAAGACTTCAGGTGTTATTACTAGCTTCTGGTACTCTCTTCATTTTCCCAGTGATGTCTGCTAGAATCCTGAGAAACATTTGCGGTAGCCTGTCTATAGAAATATAGCTCCAGCTATATTCCAAGCAAAATTTGAGTAACTAGTGTAGGTTTTTCAGACTATTAGGCGAGAACCTGAGCACCTGACAAGTTCAGTTCAAATTGAACCTAATTTACATGTCTTTGATAAAAAAATATGATAAGAATTACCATGGAACTTCCTGCTAAGAATATGCTCCCTTTTCACGCAGAAAAATAGTTAAGCGAAGTAAGAATATGTACCATTTTTGTCACTACAACATCAATGAAGTGAATCTATTCTTCTTTTTGAGAGAGCAGACATAAATTATTTGATCACCAGTTCTACTACAGAAGGCAAGTTCGGCTGCTGAATACGACGTTTCTGTATCTTTGTCGCCATGGCGGAGCTGTACTCCAGACATATATCATGGCATCTTTCACATGTCATACCTTAACTGGGACGATCTCCACCCTGCATTGCGTTTAGTAGGTGTCCTTTTACCAAGTATGGGAGAATCTCCCTATAGCTCCTGCAGTCCTTCTTCGGTTCAGGATTGTGACGAATCAGTCACACAGATCATAGGTGATTCAGGCAGAGCATGATTGTTACATTCATGCTGAAACGTGGCGGAATAGATCGTATGTAAAAGACAGATTAAGCAACTCATAGTGTGTTTTGAAAACATATAGTTGGGTAAATTCAGACACGTACATAGTCTGAACTCTGAAGTGAAGGTGCCATACCGTAGTGCTGTATTTACCTCCATGAAATGAACTAGCAAGTGGCAAGTGCATTCAAGTAGGCTACTATATACAGCTACATATCATAACATCATTTATCATTGGTGGCATGATGAATTGTAGCACATGAGCAATAGTTCGATAGCTCAGACGTCTTTCTGAGGAGGTGCCACAAGCAAGTAACAAAATAGAGAAGCCAAAGAGTCAATTGGAGAGGAGTGCTTCTCAATCCAACCTCCATTGTGGATCCAAGAAACTTCCTTTCATGCCTAAATTTCCAGCTTCTGCACTACGTTCCAACACCAGTCACTGAATCTCTGAATTTTGACTAAGTTGGATTTGCCTTTTACTTTTTCGTCAAGACGTCAATGTCAGGAAACGAAAACCTGCCTCCGTGTTAGCAATTAGACGAGTCTCAATCCACCTAAGAGACGCCTACGACGTTTCGTCAGGTCAATTCAGATCTAATCTTGTCCAGAAATGGACCTACTTAAAATGCTAGTTTGTTGATCATGGTGGTCCTTAACAATAATAACATTAGTCACCAAACTGCAACTACAGTTTCCTTTTGGTAGCAATTGCACAGGATAAGATATAGCTTTTCCATGTGCAAATATTCTAGCACTACCAACAGATATAACAACCAAACTAGCTCATGCATAATGTGCCAACGTGCTCAGCAAGATCAAATCCTAAGATAATAAAGAAACACAAAAACAAATATACCGGTGCGATTTGCAAACTGTTTCTTAATAGAAAAAGAAATCACAAGTTGCTTGTAAAATAATTAGACCTAAAACAAGATAAATCGTGCACGGACTACTATTCTCGGCCGCACCCAAAATAGTCGATTGCTCCAACCGTTGGTTCATAAAACAAGCATTAGGTATCTTCCTGAGTCATGATATGTTAAAAAAAACAAATTGCTTGTAAATTAATGAGATATATCCATAAATATAGGTTCCCATGATCCATGCAATCAAAATTTTGAAAATTTGGCCATTAATACACGTAGAAGTATGTAGATTGACCACGCTAAAATAATATCATTACATTTGTCATAATATACAATTTTGTTTATTTTTACTATTATATTACTATAAAAATCACAACCAAAGTCTTGCATTAGAGATTGTGAAAAGTAAAAAAGAAGACCTATAATTAGAGGCGGAGGGAATACAATATAAACAAAGAGTGCACATGATTCATAAACACAAACACCGTGATGCTTGGGAGAGCAATTTAGGTCAAAGAAAAATTGAGAAAGATCAAGTTGGATCAAAGACTAAAAACTTAATGGATTTGGATTTATGTGCTTTGGAAAGCGTACATAAATGTAGTGTGTGAGTTAAACCTGTATTGTATGGGGTTAACAGGTTTTCTCTATTTATACTAAGTGGATAGTATCTATTAAGATTAGATGGTGCTGGTTGCCTTGTCTATATAATGTGTTGGGATGGAAACTTGCTAGTTAACCATTCAATCGTTCTAATTTTACTCATTGAAGCCAAGTGTTCTAGGGTTAAGGTTTGAGAAGCATGAGTGTTATGGCGTGCTCTCTTGTGCTCCAGGTGAAGTGGCTGTAAAATCTTCTTTATCAAATAGTAATATATCATGTTCGTTCATCTGTTATGGATCTCTCTTACTTAGGTTGATTTGGTTGGTTTAAATCTTATCTCTCCTCTTCTTAATCTTGTTGGATGTCAAGAACGTGTAAGTAATGGACATATCCTATAGAGAGCTATCTTAACCATTATCCACCCACAAGTAAGTTCATCATTTTTTTGTTTTTACCCAGTTTTAGTGCAACATTCTTTCAAATGAAAAAATATCACAGCTTTGACAATAATCCTCTTGATCGTTAGTTGGAATATTGTTGTTACATACTAGACAAGATGCATGCCAAGTTTTAAGTCATTTGGATATACGGATCAAAAGTTAAATGGGTTCTTAGTTTTGAAATAGTGCTGATTTTACTGTTTTATCATCTTGAATTCATGGCAGCGGTACTACCGCGGTTACTATAGTAGCACTATCAATTTACTGTAGCAATACTACTGTTTTTATTTTTGGTTCCTCAAAATTCTAGCTCCTTAATTTGTTGGCTTTTGTGGTGGCTTTCCATCTTAAATCTTCATAGCTCAGTATGCAATTCTACATCGAGGCTCAAGGGACAACAATTTGGATCAAAGTCAAGAATCTTTATGTTGTACCGCTCGATAATCAGGTTACACCGGATGTAGAGGCAAATAGCAAGGCTTGTAATTTTCTAATTCAAGGACTTAGTCGATTTGTGTTTGAGCGAGTTGTTCACTTGAGGTTTGTTTATGAGATCTAGAAGTCTCTCGGTGACTAACATGAGAGCTCTACGATGATCAAGGAAGTGAGACAGAACAAACAAAAGAAAGAATACTCAAAGATCGAGTAAAAGGCTGATGAATCCTTGGGTGGGTTAGAGGGACAATTCAACAAGATTATTCATGATCTTTGAACTGTTAGTTTGAAATTTTCTAATTTTGAGAATGCATATTTATTCCTCAAATTTCTAGCATACTGATTTGTTGGCTTTTGTGTTAGATTTTCATCCTAAATCTTCATGGCTCTGTAGCTATTAGAGTGAGAGATTGACGAATACTTATAGAAAAATTTTAAAAGCATTATTTACCCTTTCTCTGTTATCATAGCAATCCTACAACCCACAAACAAGATAAACCAAAAGTGCATAGAAACTACTGCATGGAACAAAAGGCTGCACCAAGATAACCGATTGCTCCAACACATGGTTCATGAAACCAATGCGGGGCTGGTTCCTGATTCATGACATGTTTAAAAAATGTAAATTGTTTGTAAGCAAATGATACCTAAAACACAAAACCAATCAAGCGTGGCACATTAGTATTTTTTTTAAGGAAGCAAATTACGTATAAAGTAATGGATCGGACAAACAAGATAAACCAAGAATGCACGAATTACTAGTCACACAACCGCACCAAGATATGTCCGAAACCAGTGTCGGGATGATTCTTGACCCATGATCTTTTGAAAAGTAAATTACTTGCAAATTAACTATACCTAAAAAGATGAAATAAATCATGAGTGCATGCATGACTATTACGTGGAAGGAAGGAAAGGCCACGGCGAGATGGCCCGATCCTGATATACAGAAGCACTACTGCATTGGTTTCTACAAGTATATTATAGGCATGTTCTTTTCGACCGAAGCTAACGGTTTTTAGCTTTTGATATAATATCTAACTTTTAAATGGGTTATTTTTTCAAGACGGGGTCTACAAGTTAATTATAGTACACGTTAAAAGCCTAATATCTGTATTAACCGAAATTGTAAGCGAGTATATCTCTCCGTAATCTCTGTCGTAAACAGCTAAAATTCAAAAATTTCAGCCAAAAGCCGCAGCCGAACGATATAAATAATTATTATCTATATTATTTATAAATAGCACTAAAAATATTTTATAGAATATGCTACCTTTTTGTATGTCTCTATAGACAGTTTTTGTATAACACAATATATCTCATTTATCGAGTTATAACCAATTACTGCATGAGAGACGCTCAATTCTCTATACTTGTTCTCTTTTCTTTGTATCATCTTATATCTTATATGATAAAATTTATAGATAGTTGACATCCTATTGTTATACGTGTCCTTGCTGCCGATGATTAGTTTCCGTCGGTTTTTCTGACCCTGACGTGGTGAGCCCTGCCCAGCTATTACCCATCTCGTGGCTCCTTCCCCCTATAAGTACCAGCATCCAAGGCGCCCTTCCTTCCATCTTTACTCGTTTCCTTCGAAAACTTCCTTTCGTCCCTCTGCACCTAACATTGACGGCCGCCGGCGAGAAGATAAACCAACCATGGGACCTCAGCAAGATCGGTCGGCGTCCAAGGCGTACGCCAACGGCACGGCGGCGCGGGCAGGGCGGAAGGAGAACAAGATCGTGCGCTACAAGGAGTGCCAGCGCAACCACGCCGCCAGCATCGGCGGCCACGCCGTCGACGGCTGCCGGGAGTTCATGGCGTCGGGAGCGGAGGGCACCTCCGCCGCGCTCCTCTGCGCCGCATGCGGCTGCCACCGCAGCTTCCACAAGCGCCAGGTCGAGGCCGAATGCGACGGCTCCTCCGACACCTCCGGTAGTTATCACCGCTGAATGGAGCCTGCAGATTGCCTTGTGTGCATGCATGCGATTAGATCAGCATCAGCAGGTATGGTAAGGGCATTGAAATGATTCGATGGGTTCATTCGATCGTACATGGACCAATTAATAATATTTTCCTCCTTTTCTTATTGGGATTTTGGCGAATTGTGTTTGATGTAACATATCTATGGCCTGTGGGACTCATATGTGCCTGTAATTTGTGTGTGTAGATCGATGGGATGAACATATTATATTTTGTAAATATCTGTGCTTGTCATTTGGTTCTTGTTTGCATGGGTGGTTTTCTGTTTAATCTGTCTCTTTCGGTGATGTACACTGCTCATTTCTTATTTTGAGTAAGCAAACTGCCGTAGAATATGTACATATTATTAACTAGCATAGATGCCTTTTTCTTTATCCGAAAGAAATTACATTCGCTTTGCTTTATTTTACTGAGTGCGGTTATTATATTATGTTATCTTGTCACTAGCCTGGCTGAGGGTTCATCATTTGGATCTTCAATGCCTAAGAAGTGAGGGCTATACTTATCAACTGCTAGCCATTTGATTAATTCATTGTTGCTGTTGCTACAGCAATATAGCCTAGCCTTGTTCAAGGTTAATGATCCTAACGGGGATTAATTAAAATTAATTCTGTATCGAGGGGAAAATCGTTTGCTTTCAAGAAAAGAAAGAGCAGCAACGACAAGTGACGAAATCCTTACACGCGCGCAAAAGGAAGTCTCTAGAGAGCAATTTACTGATCTTTTTTCAGAGTTTGAGGGTAATTCAGTTACTCCAGATTAAATCAATTATGTGTACTGTGCTATCACAGTACTGGAGGCATCTGTTCTTGTCAAATGTCAATATTGACATCATTTTCACCGCTGTTGTCGCTGCCGACTGGCACTGCCGAAATCACCACGTCCTTTCCAATATCCCTGAAGCTGCTTTCCCAACGATCTGCTGTGTTCTCAGGTTGGATTAAGCGTTACAGGCACGGGAAATTAGCAGCACGATCGATGATTCCCGTCAGTGCAAATGAAGAGCTGATATGATAAACCAAGGCTCTGCAGGTCAGCAGAGTAGATTGCGCTTTGATTCGCTTGTCGTGCTCGTGATTAAGCTCGTGCGCACTGCATATATGCACGAGCGGTGGACCTCGGTAAATTAGTCAGTGCTGCCTGCTGCGGCGCGAGCACGAGCAGCACGACGACGAGCCAGCCTCGCCTCGTCGATCGATCGATAGGCATCTGTGCGCTACAGTCGCCAGCTTGCAGCCTACTGGCTGCGAGTATTCCCTGGGACCCTGGTTCTCTGGTGGATCCAAATCGAATGGATTCAATTCCTACGGCACGCACGTTGTATGGACCTAGCTTGGGGTCACCACCCCATGTGGACTTTGCCATCACCCGCTAGGACCTCGATCTTCTCCAGCGACGTCGCCAGTCGGTGTTAAGAGTTTGGGTTCACTAGGTTACGTAGAGTTAACTAGGTGTAGTGATCTATGTTATTACCATAGGATAATAATACTAGTCAACAGATTATTATTCATTAAAACATTGTTTCGTCAAATAATAAATCCATCATAGTATTGCAGCAGAACAATAATTAAAGACTATTCTATAAAATTACGTTACCATTGTTATGCCAAGCTAAAATCTTTAACCAGGGCAACAGCGTCTGAGTATTACAACATTAACAGAAATAGTTAGTCCAACTAACACTACACCATGACCCACTTTTCCCTACAATTATGTGTTGGTAAATCAAGGGTTTTAACTACACATTATGTGTTGGCAATTGTATAACTTTTTAGTGTCAAATAAACTGTCGCCAATAATACTGTAAGGCTACACGTTATGTGTCGGCGTTTCTCCTTTTGACAGAAAAAGTGTCGGCTAAAGTTGTTAGACAAAACAAGTGTCGTTGTAGCCTAAACAAGCCACTATCTAAGTGTCGTCAAAGGGGTACACCTAGCACCAAAATAGACGCCAACTGTACATGTACTGCGCGGGAGACGGAAGGACAAAAAAACCATACGCGGGAGCTAAAAATTTGGGCCGGACACTGCCGTGAAACCTCAACCCTAATTTCAACGCTCACTCCCCCAGTCCCCCGAACTGCTCGCACACAGCCGCCGCCACCCATTCACTCACTCCCCCAGTCGCGCTCGGTCCTCAGCGCCGACACCCGCCACCCCCACTCTCCTCCGCTCCGCTGCCGTCCCCCCGTGCCGCCCCCCCCCCCCCCCCCCCCCCCCGCGCCGCCCCCACCCGCCACCGTCTTCGGATCTGCCGGCGCCCGCACCCGCCGAGGTGCCGCCCGCACCCGCCACCCCCACTCACCGAGCGCCGCCCCCACCCGCCACCGTCTTCGGATCTGCTGGCGCCCGCACCCGCCGAGCCGCCGCCCGCACCCGCCGTCCCCACTCACCGAGCCACAGGTCTGGAAGCAGGTCTGGAGCCATGCTCCACCCAATTTTCTTCCACGTTTGTGCTGTTTGTACAGGAGTCTTGATGCCCTATGCATGTTTGTTTTTGGCCTCAATGCAGACCAAGGGGCTTGTTGCTCTCCTTATTACTTGAGCACTTCATCAAACGTATGTGTCTCACCATTGAGTATGGTCAACAGTCAACAACCTGTAATAACAATATAGATGTGGTGCTTGTTGAAAATTTTGATTTATATATTGTCTGATCAGTGATCGGTGTATATTGTTTTCCTCTGCATTTGCGCTACCTGAACACATATGTCCGCCCCAGTCTTTCCAATCGGACATATGTTCCCCAAATATGTACATCAGGTCAGACACTTAACAGTTGTTGTTTCAAGCTTGAATCGGAGCTATTGTCCTAGAATTTTGACAAGTGATTTCTAGTCAATATTCAAATTTATTAAAATTTTGCATCCCAAAGTCCTATTTGACTGGGGCTACTATGTCCGGCACAAAGGTAACATTGGGGGCATGATTTCTAGAATGGATACATAACTGAAAATGATTTCTAAGTGCAAATTTATTCCAAACTGCTTGACTTGAGTGGCTATGCTGTCAACTATGGAGGTGCTAATAGATATGTACGTTGTTCTAAAATATATTTTATGCTTTGGGGTGGAAGAGATGTGATACTATATAATGTAGTAAGGCCCTATGATGTTCCTGTGGCAAAGGCTACCATTCAAACAAAGAACCCAAGGGCTATTGTGGGGGGTACTCCTCTTGGCGTGCAGTTATGTGAAGTGGTTGTTAATCATGTGTTTATGAGGAACGCTGTACTGCCTCGTCCATATGAAGGGGTCACCACCATTGTAGAGGCTCGTGGGAGATGCATTGCATGGCCACATGACAGAGTAATGGTCTAACCTCTCTATATTCTTGAAAAAAAGATTATTATATTTTACTAATTAGTAATATATTTTTTTTCTACTAGATGAAGGATGACAAGAAGTCACTGCAGCATTCAAAAGGTGGTGGCACAGTAAGGCCTTCATAGCTTGAAGATATTTTACTTGAGTTCAACTTATATGTGATCCAAACTGTTTGAATTGTATAGAACAAATTTAAAGTATAGAGCACATTGCACTGACAGTTCACCCTTTTTTTCATGTTAGGTACTTAAGCTATATGGTGTTGCAAGTATTTTGGGTTGGCAACCTTTTGTGGAGCAAGCTTGTGTTTGAGTATGTTTTGGTTTGTGACTGCTGCAGTGTCCAAGAATCAAGGAAAGAAGTATTCTGAAGTGTCCAAGAATTTTGCAACAAGACATGAATTGATGTTCTGTTCTTTTGTACTGCACCTACTATCATGTAGGCTAAACATATGGAAGTGCTGAATGACACTTTTGTGCCCAAGTCATGATCTTCTGATCTCTTAGCTTTAGCCATAATCATTTAGCACAAGACTTTTAGTATATGTCTATATAAGTCTGCTAGTACCTCATCTATATCCTGGACCTGTATATGCATGGCTCTATGTACTGTGATCATCACTTGACTTGCTATATATCCAATTGATGTATGTATGGAAGAGATCTAATATATTATATCTATGAAATCATGTGGATTTGCTCAATGTGATGTCTTCTCTATAAACAAAAGTGGATTTGTGAAATTATCCAAATTGTATTGATATCTATATCTGTTATATAGTTTTGCCAACAGTTTATTTGCTGATAAGGGCATGTTTCATAAAATGCCTTGGAAACGATTTCGCCAACATACAAACTGTCGGGAAAGGTAGTAACTGTCGGCGTAGGTCTTAACTGTTGGTGTAGATTTAACTGTCGGCAAAAGATTTTAACTGTCGGCGTAGGTCCACCATTTGGCTACACCTTAACTGTCGGCGATTGTTTTAACTGTCGGCAAAACTTTCGTCGACTGCTTGTACCGCGACACTTTCTAAATTGTCGGCAAAACATTTGGTAGGAGGCTATCTGTCGGGAAAGGTACCCTTTCCCCACTTTAGAAAGTGTCGGCAAATGTTGGTCGTGTTATAGTGTAATAATTATACATATGCTAGGAATAATAGATAACATTGCATTATTATATCCTAAGTGTCGTGCACGAGCTACTAGTAATTGTCTACTCGTTTCATGTCTCATATATAGCATCCACCTCATATGGCTATCCCTTCCTCTAGCATACTCTACTCCCCTAGCTCTCTCTTACACTGCTTTAGTCTACATGTGTGGATGCTACTTTTCTAGTGTGATGCATATGTATGTGAGGTTGCATGTGCACATGGTCCTGCGATGGTGATGACAAGGATTGGAATGGGATGTGGGGATGCCTTGGGTTGATGTTGTTGGGCTTGATTTGGTAGGACTGGTGTTCGGTTCTTCCCTTCTAGCATGTGTGTGGTTTTGCTTCCCTTCTCTGCTTCTTCTGGCCCCCGGTTTTCTAGTCCTTCCACACAACCATCTCCTCCTGGCACCGCCCTTCCTCTTCACAGCCTTCCCCCTCTTCTGGGTCGACTGCCTCCCTCTGGTCCGACCGTCGTGGCTCACTCCGACCCCTCTTCTCCTTCTCAACACTGGGTTGGGGATTTTGGGCAAATATGGATGGATTTGGCGGTGGCTTGCTTTCCCTAGGTAGTGCTGTGGCTATGGTGAACAAACAGCCTCCCCCCTTTTCTGGGTTGGCCGCCTCGCTCTGGTCCGGTCGTCGTGGCTCATTCCGAACCCCTCTTCTCCTTTGCAACACTGGGTTGGGGATTTTGGGAAAACATGGACAGATTTTGGCGGTGGATTGCTTTCCCTGGTAGTGCTATGGCTATGGTGAACACTGGTCTCTCTCTCTCTCTCTCTTTGTCGGCCTCTCGCTCAGCCTTATCTTCTTTTACCTGTGCGCCACGTGAGCTCTGATTTGGAGAGGTTTTTACCACAGTAGTGGTGCATTGGGTACTTCAGTAAACTATTTTTTACTGAGGATTGCTAGCAGCGTAAAAGGAATTTGGGAATGATTCAGGTTTGTTTCTAAAGCCAAATGATAAAACCCTATGGCTACGAGATGTGCTAACTGATTCCGGATGGTCTGATATCTCGATGAGCGAATTGCCCATTATATTATTCTAAAGAGGTGCTGGCGGCAATTTTGGCTTTGCTATTTTGGTTTATTTGGTCTTTTTCTGTATCCTATTATCGGTTTTTTCTTCAGGTATTCGATATCAATTACTCCGGCTTGTGCCCAAAACTAAGGGTCTCGAAGAATCCGGCCAATTGTAGTTGTATGCAGTGTATTCATGTGTATGTATGAACATTTGTATATAATTAGTGAACACAGTGGTATGTTTGCAGATTGTATGATATTTGTAATTTGTGAGCTCAGAGGCACATTTCAGAGAAATGACGAATGTGGATGTATCTTTTTACGTAATTACCCCTTTGCTTTGATTTGGACTGAATTTGCCCTGTAATTTCTTCGTCAATTATGCATTGAATTTCATGTTTAATTCTCGAAGTTAGCAGGTAAGGCTAATTAGAGACACGGGAATGTTTCATCAGGGCATGCGCAGACAACCAGTACACCGTCTACTTGCGTGTGTGGATGTTGCAGGGCCTCATCAACTAGTTGCTGCCTGATTGGAGTGGCTGCTTCCGCAGTGTTTGGGCTAATTGTTGGAGATCACACTCTATCTCTCGTAGCTTGGATGCAGATGTTGGTGGCCTTTTGATTTTTGTTACAGTACCTAACTTTCAAATGGAGTATTTTCTCAAGACGGAGTATACAAGTTAAATGATCTACACGTTAAAAGTCCAACTTCTGTACCAACCAAAATCGCAAGTGAGTATCTGTCTCTTCGTAATATGTACCGTAAACAGTTAAAATTCAAAAATTTCAATCAAAAATCATAAGTCGCAGCCGAAAAGAATTGACCTTATACCTTTTTTTACTTTGTAGCTAGTTAGTGTGGTGAGCTGGCTTTGGCTGCAGTGCGGGGATGGATGATCACAAAAGTTTGGAAGATGCCACATCACTAGCTTTTTACCGGACTGGATTGGGATAGGCATCGCCAAGAGATGAGGATAAATTATACATCAAGATGTTGGCCGGATCAGAAAATTGCAGGAGAATCCCACAGATGTGGAGCACAGGAAGGGCATGTTCTTTTTTTTGAAGCTGACGGTTTTTGATTTTTGTTATAGTATCTAACTTTTAAACAGAGTATTTTCTTAAGACGAGGTCTACAAGTTAAACGATGTATACGTTAAAAGCCCAACATCTGTACCATCCAAAATCACAAGTGAGTATCTATCTCTCCGTAATCTGTACCGTAAACAGCCAAAATTTAAAAATTTCAACTAAAAGCTATAAATCGCAGCAGTTGCCAAATATGCCCAAAGTTGGTTGGAGCATGCATGCAAGAGCTAGACTGCTACAGGGCCTTCAGATAGACGTGTGAAACTAGAAAAGCCTGCTGGTGACCTATGACGTGTACGTGTGTTGGCCAAGTATAGCTGTGCCCTTTCGATAGGAAAGCAAGGCGAAATAAGCCCGCTACGTACAACAATGCAATACAATGTACAAATGGCTCCACTGTACTACCTCTCTAGTTGCAATGTAGAAATTTAGAACTTATTTTTCAGAGCAAGTAATATGTACGCACGACTTGTACATGTGTAATAATGCTAAAAACCGAAAGCACATGCAATTCCGTCCCATGTTGCTGGTCCAAGTTGAGGAGAGCATTTCTCGATTGGGCTGACCTGTGCCGGCACGAGGTACAGTACTGTTGATTCAATCTAATCATGGTATGACCTAAGATCTGGTGGTGATCAGTTGGGCTTAAAAGCTCATGGCTTATGTTTGAAAACACTGTAGCTGGCTGAAAAAAACACTGTAACTGACAGATGCTTATTTAGCATAATTAAATTTAAAAAAAATTAAAAATATAAAAAATATGTTAGACGAATATATATATAATACAAACAAATACGGGAAAAAAGAACCGGAAAAAAGCTCAACAAAAAGCCAAAAGTTCAAAAAAAGACGAAATTTATGAATAGTGAAAAAAGCCAGAAACTCAAGCCGAACCGATCAGGACCTAAACAGACCGTGCCGTGGTCCAACAGGCTGTGCCATGCTTGGCATCATCGGGGCACGCCCCGTTTAGACACGTTTAGCTTGTCTAAACATTAATAATTTTTAATAAAACTCTTCATTGTATTCCAACATCTTTTTATCTTTTTATGGTATAGGATCTTTTTTTGTAGGTTTTAATTTGCATATTTGAATTCTACATATATTTTTGATTTTTTTTGGCAATTTTTAAAAAAAATTGGAGTGAGATGGCCTAAATAGGCCTATGCCGGCCCAGCACAGCATGTGACCTGAGAGCAGCCCGTTGACCGATATGGCACAGTTCGTTTAGTTAGCCGGGCCAAATGGGCCATGCGTCGTCAGGCCGGCTCGTGCTGGGCTGAATTGTGTTCAGGATTGGAGGCTGACCTGAGCTGCTGAGACACTAGTTGGGCCGAGGCTGAGACCGAGTGTTGGGGCCACATGTCGCGCATGCGACACGAAAGCTAAATTTTGGCGAGCCGCCTCCTTCCCTCCCAAGCCAAAGCAAACCAAAATTCCGAATTCCTCCCGCGCTCGCCGAAACACCAATTCGGCAGTTCCCCTCCCTCCCTCCATCGTCTTCTATTTCGTTTTCGTTGCGCTCCCAGATCTCTATCCCAAATTTCCCATCTCCCCAATTCTCCCAATGGTGCGCGAGCTCCGCGTCGACTCCTTCTACGCCCGCCTCCGCGCCGCCGCCGCCGCCGCAGCGGCCGCCTCCTCCCCGCTCCTGATCCTCCCCTCCGCCGCCGACGCCGACTCCCTCTGCGCGCTCAAGGTCCTCACCCACGTCCTCTCCGCCGACTCCATCCGCTTCTCCATCTACCCCGTCGCCTCCGCCGCCGCCGCCGCCTCCCTCCTCGCCTCCTTCTCCGCCTCCCAGCCCCTCTGCCTCCTCCTCATCAACTGGGGCGCCCACCGCGACCTCCGCCACGTCCTGCCCCCCGCCGCCACCGCATTCGTCGTCGACTCCCACCGCCCCGTCCACCTCCACAACCTCGCCAGCGCCAACGACCGCGTCGTCGTCCTCTTCACCACCGACGACGAGCACGCCGCCGATCTATCCTACGACTTCGACGTCTCCTCCCTCGCCGACGCCTCCGACCTCACCGCCGAGGGGGACGCCGACGACCACCTCCGCATCTCCGAGGACGACGAGAATTCCGATGCCTCGGACTCGGATTCGGACGCCGAGGGCGGGAGGAGGAAGAGGCGGCGGCTCTCCGATGACGCCGAGGCGGACGGCGACCCGGTGAGGCTGTTCGGGAAGCTGCGGAGGGAGTACTACCGCCTCGGCACCTTCCACGGGAAGCCCTCGGGGTGCCTCACGTACGAGCTCGCCCACGCGATGCGCAAGAACACCAACGAGCTTCTCTGGCTCGCCTGCGTCTCCCTCACCGACCAGTTCGTCCACGAGCGCATCACCTACGAGCGCTATCAGGCCGCCGTCATGGAGCTCGAGCAGCACATCAACGGATCCGGCAACCTCGACCCGTCCGGCGTGGGCTCGGTGGTGACGCTCAAGGACGGGACCAAGATCCGCGCGCCAGAGACCTCCCGCATCGCCTACGAGGACGAGCCGAGGCTGATGCTGCTCCGGGAGTGGAGCTTGTTCGACTCCATGCTCTGCTCCTCCTACGTCGCGACCAAGCTCAAGACGTGGAGCGACAATGGCCTGAAGAAGCTGAAGCTGCTTCTGGCAAGGATGGGATTCCCGCTCGCCGACTGCCAGAAGAGGTTCCAGTACATGAGCATGGAGGTCAAGCGGAAGATGCGCGACGAGTTCGATCGGTTCCTCCCCGAGTACGGGCTCACCGAATTCTACTACCGGAGCTTCTTGAGGGTGCATGGGTACAGGTCCAAGGTTTCAGCTGCAGATGTTGTGTACGGCGTCACAGCTTTGCTAGAATCACTGAATGCCGAATCCAAGGAGTCCTGTGCCGCTGAGCAGTTCTGGGTTGCATACTCCGCACTGTCGCTGAGCAATGTGGATCAGCTGCGCAAGGGGATGCAGTCTGCAATTGAGATACAGAGGGCGGTGCTGAGGCAAGGAAGCTCGGCAATCACCAAGACCGGGTTCATACGGAGCGCGAACAAGTTCCGGTGGGTGAAGCTCGATGACCCGGTGGACACGGACATGCTGTGCCACCCGCAGGCGCTCACCAAGTTCTGCTTCTTCCTGATGGACGCGCTCAAGGAGCGGGGCGCGAGGATGAAGCCGCTGATCTGCGCTTGCTTGGCAAGGGAGCCCGAGAAGGTGCTGGTCGTCGGGGTATGCGGGAAGCCAAGGCTCGGGGCTGTCCAGGGGAATGCCTTCGGCAGCGCATTCCGGTCAGCGGCCGAGGAGATCGGTGCAGACTACCTCCACGACATGTTCGAGTCGTCATGGATTGTTCTTGACGTCGTCGCTGTCAGTTCTTTCATGATTCGGTTAACGGAGAAGCTGTGATGGTATGTGCTTCTGATTCTTTTTCATTCCTTGGGTGGGAGCTTGAGGAGGCTTTAATTCTCCCTCTAAATAAAAGGAGGTTGAGGCCCGGTGACATGACATGTCGCATTTTCCTTGGTTGCCCACCTGATCTTTCAGCAAATTAGGGATAGCAGCCTGACAAGCATTGTGATTTGCGACGTTTGGTTGCTTAGTGATCGTGTTTTTAGTAGTGATAAAGGAGAGATTGCTCCACTGTTTTAACTGCTCCATTAGCAAAGGATAGATCGATAGGCTCAGATGCAAACCTGATTCCAATGTATACGGGGCAAGATATATTTGTTTACTGGCTTTCTTTACCGGAAAGAATGGATGTTTGCCTTTGTACTTGCATAAGCATGCGTCTTTTTGCTGTAGAATAGTGCTGTATTCATTTCTGTATTACTAAAGCTACTTGAAGTTCTTAAATTGTGTAAACTAATAAGCTTAATAAGCTTTCCTCGAGTATGTGACCATGTTATTTCTGCAAGCCATCTATAAGTGCAGATTTGTTCTTATTACAACTTTAAAGTATATGTTCAAGCATTTGATTTATACTTGCATAATTGATCGCCATGCAAAGAGGTATGCAATATCTTCTGCTGCTCGATATAATTCAGTTAGCTTAGCTACTCTAGATCATTGCGAGAACTTCATTCCTCAATGCACGGGTCCATTGCTCTTGAGTGTCTCATACCATACATGCAATCAGAACAAGATGCTACTTCAAAACAAAGCCCTTTTGTGGCCGAAAAGTAATTTATTGAGTTGTCCCGCTCCCACACCATAGAATAGAGATAAAAGCAACACCACAGGTTCCTTCATTGCAAACCATAGAGACAGGAAAAGAAAAACGAATTTCTATCAAATCAATAGAAGGAAGGCAAACAATCTGTTGGATGTTTCGTGATTAGTCTGAACTCTGAACGCACATTAGACTTTGGATACTTTACAAGACATCCAACTTGGGTTATTCAGATCCTGTGGGTTGACATGTGAATCAGTTACAATGATTTGACTGATTTCATATGTTCTTTTTTCACGACTTATTTCATATGTTCTGGTATAGAAAATTAGGAATTCTCAATCAGTTACCACAAATTCACAGTTCTACGACGAGTATGGTAAAACAAAAGCAGCAGAGATTCATTTCATTTTAATCAAAACGGAAAACTTCGCCTTTCCTGTTGTAGTTTGAGCATTAAGCTCTATCAACATGAAGTGTTTGTGTGAGATATACCATTTATATGGATCATCTTAATTTACTCTGGATAAGACAATTTGTTTATGACTTGATAGATAACCAACTGATTTTTTGTATGAAGATTCTGTAGCGTTTTAGGATTTACATTTGTTTGTAAAGAAAAGGTTGGCACTCCTGCAAGACTTGTGATTAACTGAAGACCTTGGGTTCCTGTTCTTCTCCTACAGTTTCTGCTTGTTCAGAGTGCTCAGGGACACTTCCCAACTGAAATGGATTGCTATTCGATCTTATATATGTAGCAATTGAAATTTCTTATTGCATGCGGTTTGCTACTTTGCTATGTTGGCCCTATTGCAATACATCATGTATATATAATTTCCCGCACTCAAATCTGAACCTTATTTCTGGAAGCACAACGTGACACTTTGGTGTTGTCCATGCATGTTTGTGAACATTTTTTTGACATAATTGATTGTCAAGTCAAATGCGTAGGACTTCAGCATTGTAGTCCTGTTGGGATGCCAAATGCACAGCTTTGAACTTGTGATACATGGAAATATGTTCAGGATTTGAGGGGTTCAATATACCAAACTGGTCTTGTCCAGATTCCAGATAAACTTGTTCATCTCTGGGCAGAGTTGTGCATTCTCTTGTTTTTCTTGTCCATTTCATTGGAACAAAGCAAACAAATTGTCAAAAATTTAAAGAAATGCTAATGGGCCGCGAAGGACTGTTTTTTCGGCCTGGCCAGTCGGCGAGATTGCATAACAGGCAGCTAACTTTTCTATGTTTGCCTCTTCAATTGGTTCACGTTTTTCAAGACTTGCAGCGGCGGGGGTTCTCGCCGCCGCTGCCGTTCTTGAGAGAGGAGGCCGTCGCCGCCGCCGCCCGTCCACCCATCTCAGACCATGGGTGTTCACGTTCGACCACCTTTCGGAGCCAATCACGACCTTGCCATCGCCGCTTAGCACGCTCGAGCACAACGCCATCGCGGAGCTCTTTCTGCCTCCCCCGACGCCATCGGAAGGGTTCCATCTCGCCGCCACCGCTGCCGTCAGCCACGCTCAACGTCCTTTGCTTGTTAGTGTCTCTTCTTTCCATACACCTGCTCGATTTTGGTTTGTGTTGTGGTTACAGACCAAATAGTACAAAGAGATCACAAAGAGGCTGCTCGAAGCCTTATAAGTCGCGGAGATTGTGTAAGAGATATAAATTGAAGGACTATGTGAGAAGATCCAGAATAATATTGTGATAAATCATTGTAATGTTTTTGAAGTGGTCAAGTGTTTTTGCAAATATCGCTTTCTACTTGGGCTATTTGCTTCGACCGCACAAGATAGTTAGAGGCGTGGACTACGATCGGTAGTCGGTAGTCCGATCGGCCTTGTGATAAGCAGTTCGAATGGGCCTATGTTGGGTGGTCTGAACGACCTTGTGTTGGATGGTTTGATCGGCAGATTGAGCACGGCAGAATGACCGTAGATGTTTGCAGCTTCAATATCTGGTTGGTGCTCGGTAATCTATAGTCGTAGACTTTGCGATCGGTAGTTGTAGACTTTGTGATTGATAGTCATAGGTTTTGTGATCGATAGTCGTAGGCTTTGCGATCTGTAGTCATAGACTTCACGATCGATAGTTGTAAACGTTGCGATCGGGAGTCGTAGGCTTTACGATAGTTTGCCGAAGGCCTCACGGTTGGTACTCGTAAGCTTTGAGTGCTTCAATTCTTATATCCTTTAAAGTACCTCGAGAACTCGCGTATGACTGGTTGGGGCACGGTAGCAATTGTGCTAAAATCTTTAACAAAACGACGATAAAAGCTAGTAAAACCATGAAAGCTTCTGATTTGACTAACATTCACAGGAGTATGCTAATTCTTAATTGTTTCAGTTTTAGGTTCATCTAGCTCAATACATTGTCCAGAAATAACATAGCCTAAGAAAACGACTTTATCAGTACAAAAAATGCATTTATCAAGATTAGCATACAATTTCTCATTACGAAGCACTTCTAGTACTTGTCTAATATGATCAATGTGTTCATTAATCATTTTGCTATAAATCAAAATATAATCAAAGTATACCACAACAAATTTATTAATGAATGCCCTTAAAACATGATTCATCAATCACATGAATATACTATGTGCATTAATTAAATTAAAAGGCATGATTAACCACTGATACAAACCAAATTTTGTTTTAAAAGTTGTTTTTCATTCGTCACCAAGTTTTATCCTAATCTGATGGTATCTACTTCTCAAATCAATTTTAGAAAATATAATAGCACCACTAAGTTCATCTAGCATATCATCTAACCTAGTAATAGGATGACGATATCTAATAGTGATATTGTTAATGGCATTACAATCAACATGCATTATCCATGTACCACCTTTCTTAGGAGCAAGAATTATAAGAGCAGTGCAATGACTAAGACTTTCATGTACACGCCCTTTCTCAAGTAGTTCTTATACTTGGGGTTGAATTTATTTGGTTTCCTCTGGATTGGTACAATATGGTGAATGGTTTGGAAATGACGTGCAAGAAACTAGATTAATTTAATGCTCTATTCCGTGAAATGGTGGAAGTCCCACTGGTATCTTCTCTAAAAATACGTCCTCAAATGTCTGTAAAAGAGAGGAAACACTACTAGAAGGAGAGGTTATGTTGTTAGTTGAAAGCAAAATAGTTACATCTTTGTACACAAGCATAAGTGTATCATTGATGGGTTAATAGCTCACATTAATCAAATATGATTTTGTGGCTAATATAACCAACCTTGCTCACTTTTACTTTTCTCTCTCTCATATTTGGCTTGTGGCTCTCACCCATCGATGTGTGGAAATCACTTTTTTATTCCTTTTTACTCTCAATTTTAGCAAGCTTCTTGTGCTAAAATTCAGCTTGTATTTGGCTAGGAGTCATTGGATTAAACTCCTTTATCACCCCTTTTCACTTAAAAGCATATCTATTGGAACGACCATCATGTTGTACACTTCTATCATATTGTCATGGTCTTTCCAACAGCAAATGGCACACTGTCATAGACACAACAATACACTCAGCAGTGTCCTCATAATCACCAATCTTAAAAGCAACATACACCATAAACTGAACCTTCACATCCTCACATTTGCTAAAGCATTGCACATGATATGGACATGATGGTTCAGCATCTTTAAACCAAGCTTCTATCACAATTCAACGCTAGCCAAGTTATGATAATTAACACTAACAATAATAAGTTTGATTACGTTGTTGTTTACCTTGATTTGTGTTTGAAACAGGTTGAATTACTGTGAATGTGCATCTCCTTCTTATGTAAGTATGCTCAAATTTTTAGTGACTACTAGTTCCTCTCCTGTTTCATAATTCAACACATCAATCTCATCATTGCCATCTGATGCATCTTCATATATCTCATTTTCATAACTGAGCTCAACCTCATCTTCACTTACAGATTCATACTCTCCATCTTCCATCACAAGTATGACTCGGTTGTTGAGACACTCCCTAGAGATGTGCCCACGCCCCAAACACTTGGAGCATTTAATGTTTCTACTTTTTATTGTAGCACCAATTGAGAATGTAGGGGATGGACTCGCCTTCTTCTCACTTAGTGTAGGTGCTAATTTTGCAATCGAGTAAGAACGAGCATTATTTGAACTAGTAGTAGCTGAAAATGTACCTCATCCTAAACTAAAGCATGCTTTGGTAGCATTAGATGATGATAGAGCTTTCAAGTTGATGGTTGCAGTTCTTGGTGCTGATTTTACATTTTCTAGTAACTGCTTCTCCGCCTTTGTTGCTTGATGCACCAAATCAATAATAGTATTATAGGGTTAATATTGCACTATGAGTTTAATGTTTTTATTTAGGCCAAACAGAAAACGCGCAAGTGTTTGCTCTTGTGCCTTAATTATAATTTGCTCCATATCCTTGTATTTTTCCTCCACCGAATGAATTCTCTGTCTTAAATTCTGCAATTTATCAAAAAGATCATATTTATAAGTGTTAGGAACAAAATGTTCTCTCAACTCTTGCTTCATTTAAGCCCATGATGCTACTGGAGGTTCCTCATTATTTTCTCTTTGGTTCAACGCTTGCTCCCACCAAATCGACGAATACCCATCAAACTCAAGTGATACCATGTGTAGCTTCTTCCTCTTTGAATAATTGTGCATTCGAAAGATTTTATCTATCTTGAGGTCCCATGTGAGATATGCATCTGGATCGGAAACACCTTCAAATTTAGGAATAGTGAACTTGAGTTTCCCAAATTTCTCATCCATGTGTTGGTCATCATGATGACAACCATGGCAATAGTTATCATTGTGGTGTAGCTAAAAGTCATCACTAAAGTCCTCATTGTGGGCAGCACTGCCACACCCATGTCCACAACCTCTCCCTTGGCCATGGTCAGCGTCTAAAACAACTCCCTCACGCCCAGGAAAGGTGGTCGAACGGCATTGGCAGCGGCTTGATCCTCTTGTGTTTTTCTAGCGAATCGGGCAGCCCTCTCCTCATCGGTCTCGTCAAGTTCAATGCCTTCTTCATGGACACCAACTGGACCCCGCTCTTTGCGAAGCTCCTGTAGTATCTCCCTCCTCAAGATGCTCATGTTGTCATTCAAATTGAGTGTTGAAATCATTTGTGAGCTTCTCAAGGTCAGCTTGTATAACATATGTCTATTTTCCTTCTTTTCCTGATAGTGCAAACACAAAGAAAAATTATATATGTGTAAGTGAAAATTTTTTATTTGTGGAAATCACTCAATCTCATCTTCTCTTACTGATCGAAGTTCTTATACGTCCTTAATGCAACAGAAGAGTTGTACATACTTTGATGATGGTATACAACAGAAGGTGATATATTAAGCGAATTCAATTGCATAGGAACTGTTAAACAATGGCTTATTTGTGGAGCTTAGAGTGAAAAATATTTACATATGCAATATGAAATTTCTAGATATTGTAAAGATAGATAATAATCTAAACTAGAATTTCAATGCTTAGTTGCTGATCTTATGATATAAGCAAAGAATGCAGCAACTCACACCCAAGATGATGGAACTTAGTTCAAACAAATGAATGAGCTAATATAAAAATATAAGTGATGAACAACTAGCTCATGTTGCACAAGTTATGGAGAGGCAATAGCTAATTACTCAATGAAAGAAAATAGGGCACAATATTGCTCCAAACGATAAAATAGCACAATATGAAATTTTGATAATGATAGGGCGTGCTCACAGTAGGTGATTGGCCAAATATTATTTTTTTTCTTCTCTTTTTTTGTCCTTTTTCTATTTTTTTTGTCTTTTTTACATGACCAATCAAGTTGTCACAAGAGCAGCATTTAAAACCCCACTTTCGGCTATGAAAGAAATAACAATTCAGATATGTACAAAGTGTAAATGACTAGTCATATAGTAAATCAAATAGTTAGTCTTGAATATGAGCAAAGTATTCGTGATTTTTTTCTGTGTACTGCAGTAGTGCTGTTTTGTACTGTAGCAGAGCTGTTCACGTACTGCAGGTGTACTGTTTTAGTACTGCACCAGCACTGTTTCGGTACTGCAGCGGTGACTGTTCACGTACTGTTGCGTCTACTGTTTGTGTCTACTGTAGCGCGCTATTGCTCGCGGTGCTTTGGTATGTACTGTAGCAGATTGATTTTGTTAGGTTTTGGTTGAACACAACGATTAAACAATACAAAATAACACTAAAATTAGCATTAAATAAAAATTCTAATGAATTAAAACCTAACGAAACTCACAAGAATAACAAATTGAAACTAGGGTTTAGAAGTTTTTTTTGGCTTTTTTGTGTACAGGATAGAAAAATAAATCTAATTAGGGTAAATTGATCATACTGTAGCAATCGTACTTTGATACTAAGATGATACGGGAATATCCAATTTTTATGATATGGAATGAATGGTAACTTTGGATCCGTGTAACTTGACGAACCGATGACTCTAACAACTATCAAAACAACAACCTGTGACAAAATAATTTGTCCAACCCCGCGCTCATGGTTCCGTCTACCTGACCATACAAAGTAGACGTGTCGTCGCTGCTGCAAATCACAAGGAATCATAAGAACAACAAGTTGAATACGCATAATTCTTCTCTAAGTTGTACCTATATGTCAAATCTTGAAAAGAACAAGTGTATAGCTATCTAAAACTAATTCCCCTCTAAATTATATCTATATATTAAATCTTAAAATAAATAAGTGCATAACTTTCTAAAAATAATAGATTGATATATGGTATAAGAGTTCACAAGGAGGGGGTGGAAGGATATTGGCCCCGTTTGGCAGAGCTCTAGCTCTAGGAAATCAGCTGGTCATCTGTAGCTCTAGGAAATCCTGGATCTAGAGTTGCAGGCATGTTAAGTGCATTTACATGACTCATTTCATTTATATTATATATTAAATAAAAATATTTAAATCACTTTAATTTAGTCAACAAACTACAGATCCAACATAGATCTCGGAATTAGACCTGTGCCAAACGAGGCCTTAACTCCCCGGCACAAGGCGTCAAGGCCTAAAGGCCGAGTTGAGTTCTGGCTTCAGCCATCATGATCTAAACGGACTCAAAACTCGGGCCTGTTTTGGAGAGAAGTCGATTTTTTCAGTCCAGGTCGGCTCCTTTTCCCTCGCGCGTTAATGGCAAGACCAATCCTTTTTCTTCCACTACATGCATGCAACTTTTATGTTTACTCGGTACCTCCATGCAGCCATGCACACAAGCAACACACCCTTTCTTTTCTAGTCATGTTTTCTTTCCTCGTCGTACGTAGCCAACACATGCAACGCCATTGATTCTCCCATGGTGCTGCTGGATGCACATGTAACTTCTCGTGTAGGGCTCTCTCAAAGTATCATCGTATATAAATCTTAGAACAAGTAAAATATTAGCATCAAGTAGTAACCGGTTTTTATGTAAATGAAAATCAAAATCAATTAGGAATGAGTTCACCTGTTGATTAATCTTTATAGCTCATACTCGTGTAATCGGTCTAGTCGAATTGTCCTCATCAAGCTTATACGTGCGCACTCTGTCCCCTACACTTCGGACGAGCGTCAACGAAGTTGGCAGCTGGACGAGTTGATATCCATGCATGCTCCATCCCCTACTCTTCAGACTAGAGTCGGCGAAGTCGGCAGTAGGACGAACCGGCGTTCGCGTGTGCTCTGTCCCCACCTTTTGGACCAGGGCCAACAAAGTCGGTGGTAGGACTAGTTTTGATTTGCACACGCTCCGTCCCCCACCCTTTGGACGATCGTCGACAAAATTGGCTATAGGACAAACCGGCATTTGCGCACGCTCTGTTCCCATCTTTCAGACTAGGGTCCACAAAGTCAGTGGTAGGACAAGTTGAGATGTGCGCGCTCCGTCCCTCAGCCTTCAGACGAGCCTCAATGAAGTTGGCAGCAGGACAAGTTGATATTTGTGCGTGTTCTGTCCTCCACCCTTCAGACTAGCATCGACAAAGTTGGTGGCAGAATGAACTAGCGTTCATGTGCTCTCCGTCTCTCACCCTTTGGACTAGGGTCAATGAAGTCAGTGGTAGGATGAGTTTTGATTCAAGCGCACTCCGTCCCCACCCTATGGACAATCCTCGATGAAGTCAATGGTAGGATGAACTAGCATTTGCATGCGCTCTGTCCCCCACCCTTCAGACTAGTGTTAGCGAAGTTGGCGGTAGGACGAATTGAGACGAGTGCGCTCCGTCTCCTACCCTTCGGATGAGCATCGATGAAGTTGGCGGTAAGACATTTTGTACATCGCACGCCTGGTGGCTTATTCGTTGGAGGTGAGGACGTAGTCTGGGGGTGCCTACATTTATGAACTCTGTATATTGGACCGAGCTCTATGGCTCTAGGTCCATATTGATACTCCATAGAGTGATGCGGAGCACTGCAGCTCCACGCTCTTATTTATACTTCGTAGAGTGGCATGGAACCATGCAGCTCTGCACTCTTATTTATACACCGAACAGTGGACCAGGATGCGTGAGGGTCCGATCGCTTTATTTACACTCCGTAGAGTGGTGCAAAGCCCATTGACTCTGCGCTCTTATTTATACCCCGTAGAGTGACGTTGAACCCGTTGATTTTGCGCTCTTATTTATACTCCGTAGAGTGGCGTGTGTCGAGACACACAGGGATCCCGGTGCTTATTTATACTTTGTAGAGTGGCATCTTATTTATATTCTATAGAGTGGCGCGGAGCCTGGGGCTCCATGCTCTTATTTGTACTCCGTAGAGTGGCGCAGAGCCCTAGGACTCCACACTCTATTTTTACTACATAGAGGGCCCCACACTCTTGTTTATACTCTGTGTAGTGGGCCGAGACACACATGTGTCCCAACGCATATTAATCCTACATAGAGTGGTGTGGGGCCCTTGGGCTTCGGCTCTTATTTATACTCCGTATAGTAGGTCAGGACGCACAGTGGTCCTAGTGCCTATTTATACTCCGTAGAGTAGCATGGAGCCCGAGGGCTCTATGCTCTATTTATACCCTATAGAGTGGTGCAGAGCCTGGGGACTCCACGCTCTATTTATACTTTAGGGGCACTCGGGTGTGTCCGGGTTAAAAGGAGCACTTTATTTAACCCTGATTCCACAGGTACACTTTTTTTTACAATTCTTGTACATGAGGCGCACATGAGGTCAACCCTTTGAAAGTGATTACGTGTAGTAACGACGAAGGCGATTGCCGTTCCATGTGTGCTTGAGGTCCACTCTGTCTACGGTCAAGTAGTGGTATGAGCTGGCCTGAAGGAGGTGTGGAAGGGGAGTGGGCGATCGGAGGGAGCGGCGATGCCGTCTTGGTGGTGGCGTGGGCGGGGAGACAGCTGTGAGATGCGGATGTGGGGCATGGCCGACTTGATCTGTGGATGGACTGAAGGATGGTATGTATTAGGTCAAGCCATATCAGCGAAGTATTCATGAAGTATCAGAGAAGTATCATGATTTATTTTCTTTTCTTAAAAATAAAAAAAATCATGGATATGTGCAGGATACATATCGGTGGAGTATCCGTATCCGATACGGTATCTGATATGGATACACAACTTTTGTGAAGTATCTACGCAACATAGATCAACAGTCTTCATAGAATTTGTTTCTAGTGACTAGTAGTCAACAACAAAAGTCATTTCCCTCTTTCTTGATAAACAAACAAATGAATAATCAAACTGTCCAGTGAGGACCTTGCTGACACTAAATTTGCTCATATCTGTGAAAATGGCCATCGTTTTGAGTTAGTAACTTGGGTTTGTCCTCTTAGTCATGGTCTATCATTTTAAACTAACCTCAATGTCAAGTAAAGCAAGTGCGTTGATGATAAGTTGTGGATTTCTTGTTCAATTTTTTTCAAAGGTCAATGTGTTGACGGTTTCCAGAGAAAAGCAGTTATGTGTTTTCTTGAGAGAATGATGTGAAAAGCAACCAGTTTGCATTAATCCCAATTCATTGTAAACCGAAGGAATATTGGTTTTTATCTAATCCTTATCCTCGTAGAGAAATCTGGGAACTGATGTTTACTGACCACTTGCTGACAGCTTTTGAGACTTTTGTCATAACTGCCAATTGACAGTCACACATCCCAGATCTTCCTCTCATTTGATGGCCCTCTCGTTTCAGCTTTAACTTCTGATTTTTAATTTTTAATTTATTATTCTTTTATTGGTTTTTTTAGATTTTCGTCTTTTCCTTTTCTTGTATTTCTTTGTATTGTCCATGATAGACTAACATGTTTTTTATTTTAAATTTTTTAAATTTAATTACACTAAATAAGTCACTATCAGTTATAGTGAAAAATAAACTAGCTACAGTAAAAAACGATCGTCAAACTGAGCATCAACATATGGGCCTGCAATGATGAATTCATATTAATTTTCCCAACAGGCAGATAGTGCTATCTTTCTTAGTTTGAATTTGCACCCTAATTGTGACAAATGAATCAACATCAAGTCTCCGCCAAACGGCTTAAGCTTCTGGTTTTATTTTGATTTTTGGTTTATTTAAGTCAGAAACCATTTGGAACACGTCGGCTTCTAATTTCGGTTATTTTAGCTTTTTCAACTTTTCTTTTTTCCCTTATTTCTTTGCATTGCCCATGACGCTATAATGGAAATTTTTTCATTTTCTTTTAGTTGATGACTTAAAAAACTATTAATCACTACAGCCAAAGTTATAAACTAGAAATTTAAGCTCTTTGGTGCGGGCCTGCCTAGTTCTTTGCCTATTGCATAGAACCTGGACACATTAGCTGGAATATAGTTCTTTGCCTATAGCATAGGACCTGGACACATTAGCAGGAATATCGCAGTCAATGTGGCATGTTTCATAGCCTCTTGAACACCATATGAAGCCTATTGATAGCACGCTGTTGGGGGGAAAGTCTGCATTGAATAGTTGGTTACAAAATTGTCTCCAATAAATATAGATGTGCCTACGATGTGACAAATAAAATAAGGTTTTGAGAATGATGTTGTTTTGTTTTCATTTGTTGTATAAATAAACGTTGCTCATTTACCTAATGGTATTTCTCAAACAGAAGCATATATCCTGTATTGGACATTATGTGGGTGAAATATTTGCAATGAACATGTTATGTCAGTGGAGTTTCAGTGAATTAGGTAATTAGAAAGGTCCAACTTTGCTGCAAATTCTAGGTTATACTGGCTTTCTGTGTTAAATGCTAATCCTAAGTAAGCAGGTGCGTCATATGTTCTTTTTCATATTCATTAGTTTTGGTTAGTAGTCTACAAATACTCACATGCTTATCATAGCAGGTGCAGCTTCCACTATAGCTATCTTCTTTTTAAATGAACTTTATAGGCATCTTCAACTTGTGTCTCTGTCTTTTCACTTTGTCGTCACTTGTGCAGATATACATGAGATCTAGCAACTCCAAACAATTACCGATATAAGCGTTGCACCCTGTGATTTTGCGGCCTTTGCAAGGTTTATTAGCTAGGTAAAATATATGTGTGCCCTGTGCTCTTCTTAGATGTAAAAACCATTTCTTCTGAGCTTGATAACATTTATTGAAAAGGATGATATCTATAATGTTCACATAATAATAATGTGGTAGTACCAGGACTACTAAGATTTAACTGAAGACTGAGGACAGTGGCTGTGGTTAGGGGTGAAAAGTGGATGCAAATTATCTGTATTATTGGGTTACCGTATTTGATAGGATGCGAATATGATATAGATTTTTTTATCTGATTAACATTTTTTATCCTATTTGTATTCGTATTTGAATTCGCATAAAAATATAGATGCAAATATGGTATGGACTTTTTTAATCCGAAATGTTGTTTTAGTCGGACTATCCGTATCCATATTCGTATTTGATAAAACAATATGCATATTTTATTACAACATGACCAATTAGTTGGACAAGTTTTTTTAATTGAACGTAAATTCATATTTCTTTAAGTAAAGTAAATAAATTAGAATGATTAAGCGTGATTGTACGAGAATAAAATGTCATTAATGCCTTCATACTACATAAGTTATGAGGATATCTAAATCTGACCGAATTAAGTAGATATTCGATTCAAATTCATATCCGACATTTATCCGATCCGTATTCGTATCCGACATTTGTTCAATTCATATTCAAATCTGAGAAAAAAAATATGAATATAAATACGAATATGGTTTAAGTACTATCCAATCCGTGCTCAATCTGTTTTCACCTCTAGCCGTGGTGCCCGTTCCACTGCTCAACAACAGAAGAATTGGCTGGCTGAGGTGGTCCTTGCAGTGTATATAGTTTGGTTAGTAGTTAGGAGGTAAGCTACTAATTAACTCTATGTTATGATTATATTGTACGCTAGTACTTCTAAGGGTGTCCTTGTTGAGAGTTGAGACAACCTTTGGAACTAATATCGCAGGGTATTCTCTTCTAATATATGTCTCATGCTCTTTACATTTGTATCCGTAACTGTGTCTATAGTTTGCACAATTGATTTCAGTCACGTTTGGAATAGCTGGAGGATTTTTTCTATGGAAGTGTTTTTTTTTCGTCCAAGTTATTTCTCTTTTGATAATAGATTTAATTGTTTGGAAAGTGTTTTAAGCATTTAAATTATTTCTCTTTTGATAATAGATTTAATTGTTTGGAAAGTGTTTTAAGCATTTAAATGGTTATACTCACTCGGTTTAACTAATCTGGAACTATTTAGTACCCTTTACTGTCACTGTTTTCTGTTGACTTGTATCCTTTTAGCAGTCTCTAATTAAGACATTAAGTGTCATGTGCCTGTGCAATGTCCCCTCCGTTAGATCACCTATAACATTAATGGGTGATTATTGTACTGAGGTATTTTGAGTTGTAAACATCAAAGCATTAACTATGCAGGTTACATTAATTTCAGTAGCAAATACATAGTTGATTCTAATTTTAATTTGTCACTTAAAGAAAAGAAATGTAGCTTACTAAGTTTTTGGTATGGTCGTAAAATTTTCCAGGAACTCGCTGGTTATCAGCAATTCCTTGATTTTTCTAGTGAGGGCTGGGACTTGTCAAACAAGTGCCTAGTTTCCACTGAACTATATATACCCAGTTATACTTCATGTTTCTAGAAGATTGACACTGATTTTGAGTGTTGTTACCTTTATTCTTCCATGAATACATCATTTCGCACATATTGAAAGGATAAAACAATATGAATGTCATTATCCTTGGTTTTTGAAAAAAAAAGGGAACTGGTTGAATTTGGAATCTTGTGTACTATGGTTTTGTGAACCACCAGCGATCAACTCAAAACCAGTACCATTGCTTCTCTCAGGAACAAAACAAGCCTGCCATGTTATTGTAACACTGAAACATGATATACATGTAGATAGTTTTTTGTACATCAAGATACTCCTAGCTCTACTAAATGTATGTTTTTGATAGATTAAATGAGAATCAATGAAAAAACTGCAGTATGTGTTTATATGACACTTCAAATAAAAGAGTATAACTTTTAAGTTTTTGTTAGATGAAGACAAGCAACTAACTTGTTAAAATCTTTTATAATTGGTGCTGTTTTAAAGCTCATTCATGTTTTCATCAGGTGTAGCGTAGATTCATATCATAACCTTGTTACAGATAAATATAGTTTTTACAAAACTGGACTGGGAAGTTTGCTTGAGTCAGCAGCAGTTCTTTCCCAATTCAAAGATTCATGCATAACACTGTTTGTGTCTTTAGATCTTCCCGTCTTAGTTCTTACATCACCCGTCTATTAAAGAGCAATTAAATACTCGACAATGACATTATCCGTACGCTAATTTATGTATCACTTTCAAATGTCTTGTATACTTGCTCAACTTTCAGTTTGCGCCTGTATGCTAAGAAACAAGAAGATAGCAACTTATGTCTGTCAACTGACGATGTAGTACAGAGTGTGAATTCCATGGGCGGAGGCAGGTGGGGGTGCCTGGTATGCACCGGCACACCCAAAAATATGAGAACCTACAAGGATCAGAGAGTACATGTCTTTTTTCTTAGAAGTTTTGAGAGTTTTAGCCAAGTTCCCTAGAAACTAGGAGAAGTTCAAAAAATGTTCAGCAAGTTTAAGAAAATATCAATCAAATTCAAGCAAGTTTAAGTATATTACAAGTTTCACAAGGCAAAAATCCAGGTATATTTCACAAGTTTAACACTTTGATTCAACTGTTAAATCCTATTCCGAAGATTGCACGGCACGGTATACCGTTTTTCATACTTTCTTTATTATTAATCCATTATATAAGACTTCGCACGGTATACCGTTGTCTAGCCTTTCTCTATTATCAATCCATTTGTATAAGGCGTGTGCATAAAATGCATATCTTTATTGAACATTTTCTAGTTCTGTCGCTGCAGACAACCAATGCAGGCAACAAAGCAGGACTCGTCATCCTTGACAGATAAAGACCAATTTTGCTGTTGGTGTCGACAAACTACTTGAGGTATAGCTTCGCACAAAGGCTTCAATATTGTTTAGAATGAAAGAAAAAAAAAATGTTGTGTTGGTCGATGATTGGTCACTGGTCAGAGTGATCTGCCCATCAGCAAGTGCTTCAAAAATTTTAGGAATGGTTTGGTCAGATTACTTCCGTTTTGAGAACTTAACATCAGTTTTACTTATGTTACAAAATAGATATTCAAATAGCTGTTTGACAACACTGGTACCTTTGCTGTGCCGCAAGAAGTTTCCACGAAGGGTCAATGGAGCTCGTCTATGTACTCCCAGAGCTAACACAAATTTTATCGGCTCCTTTTATAGTAACTAACTTTTAAACATAGTATCTTTTTAAGATGAGATCTACAAATTAATTATAGTACACACTATAGCAACTTTATTTATATCGACTAAAACCGCACACGAGTTTCTATTACTTCATATCTCTTTCACGAACAATTAAAAAAATCATAATTCACATCCATAAGCTGAAGCAAAAAAAGAACATACCCAATTGCTACTCGCTTGTTAGTTGTCCTGGCACACTCCATTGGTACGCTCTCTGTGCCAAGCGGTTTTGGCTTCTGACTTTCGGCTTTTAATTCAGAAGTCATTTAGAACGTGTCGGCTTCTAATTTTGATTTTTTTTTTGGCTTGTCTGCTTTTGCTTTTTCCCAATTTCCTTTGCATTGTCCGTAGAGATATAACGGTGTTTTAATTTTTTTTCTTATTTTTTGTTTAATTGAATGACTCAGAAAAAATTAATAACTACTACAGTGTAATTTTAGCTAATAATTAAAAACCGTAACTAAAAACTATAGCCAACAGCCGGTTGAAGCGGTCCCTAAATTACACGTGTGACATATGGTACTGCTCTGGTCCCCCTCCGGTACTGTGATGGCTACATGGAGATTGAGATGTATACTTCTAATCGATACTTACCATGTTCTGAACTCTGAAGATATGCAGTTAACATGACTTTCCACCCGGTTTTAAGTGGCTTTCCCTTCTGCCTTTCAACTCTCAAAAGCTAGAATAAATATATTGATTTCTTAATTTTAGTTTTTTCCTTTATTTATTTATGTTGTTTATAAAGATATAATAGTGTTATTTATTTATTTAATTAAGTGACTCAGAAAAATTAATAATCGTTATAGTATAATTTTAGCCAAAAGTCAGAAACTGAAAGCCGCAGCGAGTTGAAGCGGACCGGTACTGTAATTATGACCTGGCCTTTATCTTTCATAACACTATGTACATGGAGTTTAGTGAGTTTAGTTACATCCAGGTGGTGTTTCATATTTTTAAGTTTAAATCACGGCAGAGTGTGTACAGACTGTTCTTTTTAAATTGACATGGCTAATCATGATGCTTATTTTCTTGTCAAAACAGAAGATTAACGTCCTGCCATTGGTTGAGTAACTCAATGATATTAGCTGTGACCGATAATTTTTGACTAAAAATAAATATTAGTGACTGAAAGAAGTGGTTTTTAGGAAGGGCAAGCGGTGGAGAAGTGAAAGTGAGATGCATGTGCGAGATATTAGCGAGAGGAGTGTAGTGCGTGATACTCCTGTGACCCCGACTTATCTCCAGAGCAAGATAAGAGCGAGACAAGTAGAGAAGCCATTTTAAAAAGATAGATATTTATATTGATTTTTGATTTCTATAAATAGAAGCTAAAAATGGAAGCTAGTTCGAAGAGGCAGTATTGTGATTCTGATGGAGAGTGACTGGGCCAGAAAAAGTCTTGGCTGGTCGGGCTGATTCTGGTCCAGCCTGACCTAATTTGAAACATATAGCTGGACCAAACTATCTGCTGGGTCATGACTCAGGAGAGGCAGTTGAGATTATCGAGCTAGCAGGAAAGTTGAAGACTTGACCATCTTACGCTTGCTGAGCCTGGCCAGTTTTTTTTTCTCTGACCTTAACTACGATCCAGCTAGTATACCATACGAAGTTTGTACTTTTTGCACTGCATTAGAAGCTGAGGATTCTGCAGCTGACATAAAAGGGATGTTTAACAGACAGGGATGCGACAGCCCACATCTTAGTCATGCAATAAAGCATTTTTCCTGGATATTAATGGCTATTCTTCGTAGCCATTGCTTAATTTGATGTGTAACAAACTAACAATGCATTTCCATTGGTGTTGAATAGGGGTGAAAACGGATCTGGATTTGGTCGGATTATCCAGCTATTGAATCCAGATTCGTAAATTCCAAATACTTAACATCCGAATTTGAATAGAAAACAGATTTAAATTTAAATGTTGAACTGACAAAGTCCTGGATGTCGGATGCAGATCCGGTATGGTTTGATTCAGATTTTGAACCGGATATGCGAATAAGATCCGGAGTCAGATATCCGGATAATATCCGAATTTGGGAGATATAATAGCAGCTAGCTAATACGTATCTTTTGTATTTGACTTCCAAATTGGACATATTATATATATATATATATATATATATATGCATTTCAATCATCTCGATTAGCCCGTCATCATAGTAGACTCTAATTTGGCATTATTTTTTATTTTAGCACATCACCTAATAAAACTTTTTGCATGCTATTTTTAGCCAAATTTAATATGTTTATAACCGATTTATTTACAATATATCTAAAATTAGTTAGGAATAGTGGCAAAATAACACCAATGATCAATAATTATGTGATAAACTAGAGGACAAGAAGCATAAATATTACTATCGGTGTCAATTTGCTAAACTTCATTGTACCATATGATATAAAGCTATCCTCAGAAGTTGTATTATACAAATACGTAAGATAAATGATTCATTGGTTGATGTCAACATTTAATATGCAGTTACATTTTAGAGTCAGCTATTTATGAATTTAAAATGTTAAAACAATTCGGGGTCATGTTTTAAATAGGAGAGGTCAAGAATAATTATTAAAATCCGAAAAATAGTCGAATCCGATCAGATTTTGAGTATAATCCAACCCAAACTCGTATACAATATTTTGTCCGATCCGTATTCGTATCTGACGTTTGTCTGATTCATATTAGAATTCGAGAAAAAAAATATACAAATATAATTTAAACACTATCCGATTTATTTTCACAGCTTGATGCTAGCTAGGCACCATCATGTAAAATTTTGCACAATCTTTGCAAAAACTATGCGCGTATCTTTCTTCGGAAGGTACTTGCTTAATTAATGCTATCTTTACAACTTGTGCAATTCTCCTTTGTAAGCATATAACCATCTATAGAAAAAGAATTGTTTTTGCAATAATTAAATAAGAGAAACAAGGCTAAAAACGAATTATTTTGGGAGTTGACTTTTCGCCCTGAATGTGATCGGAGTCATCCATCGTTGCCGACAGAGACAGAGCGTCCTCTCTCTCTCTCTCTCTCTCTCTCTCTCTCTCTCTCTCTCTCTCTCTCTCTCTCCGCGCGCGCGCAGGGTTTTTCTACTAGTAAGTTCTTGGTAGATTCATATGTCACACTGCAGATAAGAAGAAATGACAGTCGGTTTTTTGACTGATGATTTATGGTTTATGATTTAAATTCTAATTATTTACAAGAGGTAGTATATAAAAAAATAGTTGTATGTGATTTTAACCAGTACAGCTAAACTCAATACACTTTTTACTACAATTTTCTTATTAACCTATTTTAAAAATGTACGATTTAAACTTTAAGTCGATCAGAACTCACCCGTCCAGGAAGTCATTGCAGAGACCACACTCCACACCAAACCTGACAAAATTCTAATTATGTATCATTTGTACTCCGTACAATTCAACACCACACTAGCTAGCTAAGCTAATCACCTCAACGTATGTAACAATAAAAATTTCCTGTATTATTTGTCTTCCGTACAATTCAACTCCGTGCATCATGCTTACAGATGATATCGTCACACCTGTTAATTTCTTGTTGCTATCTCTTATTCTTCTGACTTTTGACCCCAGTGTCAAAATACACTATCAGTAACGTTTCTCTAACTAGCTAGCTAGCTTGATGATGGCGCACTGGCGCTGACACAGGAGTGTGACTAGTATAATTTTTTGTCTCATATGCATGCATAGCTATCTCTCCCAGCTTGAAGTACCAAGTAACAACAATTAACCTAGCTAATATATATTGATGTGTATATGGACTGTGACACTAATTCTTTCTTTCAGCTAGAAGAGCATTGGAACGGAGCAGCAGCCATCGGAGAGGTCCATCAGGTCGGCGACCTGCTCTGCGGTCTCATCAAACACCCACTTCTCGATCGAACACTGTGGTGCCTGATGATGATGCTGCTGCTGCTTGGTCTCAGTCTCATCGTAACTGCACTGTTCCAGTAAGGACACCGGCTGCTGCTGCTGCTGCTGCTGCACGGCAGCGAAGGTCAGCTCGGCGCCGGTGCCGATCATGCGGTCGAAGGACAACCAAGGGTTGACCTCAATGATGCCGGGCTTGACGTCGACGGCGCCATTCTGTGGCGGGGAGCTCTTCATGAAGCCGTTGAGCAGCTTGGATATGTTGTCCATGCTGGAGGCGTAGGACGACGAGGAGCAATCGGCGTCAACGTAGGCCGGGGCAAACGGCGAGCGTCGAGTGATGATCTGGGTGACCTCCGGGTTGCTGCAGGCTGCTCGGGTGTTGGAAGTAGTGATCACGTGGTGGTGGTCGACATGGCCGGCGGCGGCGGGGTTGGTAGATTCAGCCGTGGAGGGGGACGCGAAGATGGCGCCCATGGCTTGGTGCTTCTTGAGCTTCTTCTTGAGGTGCGTGTTCCAGTAGTTCTTGATGTCGTTGTCCGTCCTCTGTGGGAGGTAAGACGCGATGGCCGCCCATCTGCGTTCATTAGCATGCAACGACAGAGATGGAAACCGCTGATTAATCACCACGCACGACTATGGTCAAACCGATTTCAGCAATTCGCACGCATGAAGAGTTGGAATAGTACCTGTTGCCTAGCGAGGACTGGAGGTGCACGATGATGCCTTCCTCGTGCGGCGTGAAGTTGCCGCGCTTGATCCCCGGGCGGAGGTAGTTGGTCCAGCGCAGGCGGCAGCTCTTGCTGCAGCGCATGAGGCCGGCGTTGATGGCCACGGACCTCCAGTTGCCGGGGCCGTGCTCCTGGACGTAGGACATCAGGATGATGTCCTCCTCCGGCGTCCATGGCCCCTTCTTGATCCCTACCTTGTCGCAGCACGGTGGCCTACCCATCGCTTCACTTCTCGATCTCTTCTCTCTGTCTCTCTCTCGTGCCTGCTAGCTACCTTCTGGCAGTGCAGTGTCCCATGAAGCGTGTGAGGATCTGTGTGTGTGTATATATAGGAGAGAGACTAGAGAGAGAGGTGAATGGGAGTGAGTCCCTTTTCACTTGCTATCGTCTAACCTGTCTGTCTATCTGACCCTACTGCCTGATGATTTACTTTCACTTTCTAGCTAGTCGATATGTATGGTCTCTTTCCGTCAACAACATCACATGAATCGTCATTCATAGAAATTGACCCGTCTCACACCGTAAAGGATGGACTAGTTAGAGGTGTACTGCCCAAGGAAAACAAATCCGGTTTTAAATTTTTAACATGTCCGGTAGGACCGGTTTAACCGATTTTAAAAAAAAATCTGATAGTTTTTTAGCTGAAAATTTCAAATAAAAATTCAAATTTCAAGTAAAATTAGTTGAAGTCAGTCTAAATTGGTCATAAATCGGATTAACTCGGTGTAAAATGAAATCTTTGAGACTGGTTTACAGTCTAATTAGAGGTGGCCAGTAGAACCAATTTTCAGTAATTTTCGGCCGATTTTCATAACCATGGTACTGCCTCCATAGCTAGCTACTGCTCCATAGCTAGATACTGGGTGAAATTTAAGGGCTCCCTACTCCCTAGCATGCAAGTCACTCATGACTCATCAAACTTAATTTGTTGAGGAAAAAGTTCACTTTTCAAACTAAAACTCTGACCTCGGTTCGTTTTTCAACTCTTAATTCTGAAGCCGTCCGGATTGGAACCCCGAACTAATGAAACCGTTCACTTTGTCCTCCTGGACCCAAACCATGGTAGTTTTGTCTGATGTGGCATTGGTTTTAGTTGACGTGGCATCCATGTGTTCATATTTCACAAACATGGCATCCACATGTACATCCTCTTCTCTCTCTCTTTTCCCAATAGTCTGCTGCCTCTCCACACGGTTAGGCAGAGAGATGGCCCTGTGAAGAGAGTTGAAAGGGAGCCGGAATAGGGAGGGCCTAGTGCATGGCGGTCCTTGGCCCTAGGAAGGTTTGATGTGGCCAGAACGGGTCGATGATGGTGGTGGCGAGCAGGGCAGTATAGCTCAACGGTAATGGAGAACTTCTACAATTGGGAGGGGAAGGTGGCACGCACATGAGCATGACCTCAGCGTAGCATGGCTAGTGATGGCCTCAGTTCAACTCGAGGTATCCTGAGTCGTGCTGGCACTGATAGCAGCCATGGTACGATGGTGGAGGTCGATAGCGATAATCTCTGTGCTCAGCGTGGTAGCCGATAAAGACACAATAATGATATAGTAAATGCACAGAGAGGTTTTACTACATTTGGGATATGCCAAGAGCTTTTATTGCACTGTTTTAGTGTGTTACTGCATCCTTCATCATTTTTTTATTACAACATAGATGCATTTATCATTTATTAAAGAGACTTATATCATTATGTTCCTCTCATCGTCAGTAATCTACTGGTAAAAACCGTTTATGAATCAGAGCTACCAGTCAAAAGTTATGGCTAAAACAAAAAAAAGAAACATTCTAGTACTAATAAGGAATCTATATTGTTGGTTGGTTGGCTACATGCAACTAGTTAGCTTAGTCCCTGTATGAAGTAGATGCACGGGGTGGGTCAGGTGTGCTCGTTTGGTCAGCGTGTAGAATAAGATATTCTACACTGGGAAGTCGAATAGCACTACCATATATATATATATATATATATATATATATATATATATATATATATATATATATATATATATATATATATATATATATATATATATATATATATATATATATATATATATATATATATATATATATATATATATATATATGGGAAAATTCCTTGTATACCGCTGTGAGATGATCCGATCCCAGATTTGGCACTAAAAAAATGTTTGGTTCCCTACATGCCACTGAGTTTCTTCCTTGATCCCCTTCGTGCCATTTCCATCAGTTCCGTTAGTCAGAGTCGCAATTAAAGCCCACAAGCCTATCAAAATTTTATAGAAATGACCATATTGCCCTCTACCTTCTTCTCCACACTATCTCCCTACTCTCTCTCTCGTCTCTCTCATGCCCTTGCGCCACCCTCCACCTTGTCAACCTCCATGCCAAGAAGCTCCTGAAGATGACCCGTAGCTCAGGCGACAAGATAGGATGGCGATGGTGCACACGTAGCTTAGGCGGTGAACCACCACAGCGGCAAGGACGACGGGAGTCCACCGTAGCAAACCAAGGCTCAAATCCCACCTCCCTTCTCTGATTGCATTCAACCCCATCACCATGCCCATGTTCCCATTGTTTTCCATCTTCTGAGTTGCTTCATCGTCGAGGAACACTGCCTCGCGTTGGCTGTCGATGCCACCAACTCTCATTCTTGGCCTCGTCATCAAGCAACAGCAACATTGGATTCGAGCTACCCCATCACCATCGGCTTTGATCTCAGCCAAAAACCGTCGCTGTTGGCCCTTGTCTGTATCAGATCCAGGCCTCCCCTTCATTGCCAACAACAACCCGAGCCGGATCCACTCGATCTCATCGTGACCGACTTGTCTTCATCACCATCGGGGCTGGATCCATTCCCCTCCAAGTTGCTACCACCTCGCCTACACGTCGGGCCGCGGCCAGTGATGAGAGGGGCGAGGAAGGGATGGATGGGCATCTATGGGCTGTAGATCTATTGCTAGCAAGAGGCGGTCGGTGGTTGGAGGGGTTGGGTGGCGATTGGTTTGCGAGGGTGTGGATCCGGCAAGCGAGAAGGGGAAGAGGAATAGCGAGAGAGAGGAAGATGGGCAAAATAGTCTTTCCGCATACCACTTAATAGCACAATCACAAGGGATTGACGGAAATGGCATGAAGGGGATCAAAGGAAAAACTCAAGTGGAATGTAGGAAACCAAACTTTTTTAGTGGCAAATCCAGGATCGGGTCATCTATTAGTACATACAAGGGATTTTTCCCATATATATACTCTCATTTTCATTACACCATTTAAACAAACATATTATACTTCTTTATGACTTTTGGTATAATTAAATACTAATTCTAAGATACTATAATATGATCTGGTTGAAAATTTTCATTAGAACCCATTATTTTGCGCTATACCCTTTTTCATATGTAAAATGTGTATATATACAAATTTTACTATAAAGTGGATTTTTTATGAAATGTTACATGAAACTCATTTTAGAGTATCTAATAATTATTATTATAGTATGCTAAAAAAGAGGTAGAATAATATTATTTAAGTGATACGTGGGAAGTATGTACGTACTCGCAGAGTATAGAATCGTTTTCCACTGCAGTACGTACTACTAGCCTGCTTGCTTGTCTGCTTGCAACATGCATGCATGTACGTATCTGTTGGCTGCAGCACGTACGTAGCACACTGCTACTTGTAAATTTGGTGTGTTTGGTGGTTGAATGGGATGGCCTGATCTCTATATCATACAGTTCAGGCATTTTTGGTGAATGGACAGTTCAATATTTTAAAAGAAACTATCCTAAAAATTTGTATGACACCATCCAAGACGAGACAGCTCAAGCAACCAAATAAAGGGCCTGTTCTTTTTGGCTGCGGCTGATGGCTTTTGGCTGCGGCTTATGACTTTTAGGCTGTTTATGCGAGAGATTACGGAGTAACAGAAACTCACATACAGTTTTTGGCGATATAAATGAAATCAGTAAAGTATGTACTACAATTAACTAGTAGATCCTATCTCAAAAAGATACTCCGTTTAAGGAGCTAGTTACTGTAGAAAAGCCGAAAAGCAGCTTTTAGAAGCTGAAAAGAACACCCCTAAATATGTGGATGATGTTTTCTAGGGCAATCCTCCTCTTGGTATAAAAAAGCCAAACACACCCTCCTCCACGTCATATGATTCCTTGCATCTGGGTTTTGAACTGAGCGTACCCTAGCATTGCCCTAACTGAAACTGAATGTACCATTAATCATGCTGCAGCTGGGAACTTTCAGAGCCCTGAAGTCACTCATGCGAGCTAGAAGACTCGGTGGCAGCACGGAGACGGGGAGTAGCAAGCAGAAGCAGAAGCAGATTTTCAATATTTATATGGTTTTATTTTATAGTTTTAAAATTTTATATAGTTTATTTTATAATTATACATAATTTTGTTTTGTATTTTTTTGAATTATATATATATTTTCTAAGATTTTTCTTATATTTGTCAGGGTCAGCCTGTGAGGCTACTGGGCCGTGTTTGAGTCCATACCCAGCATGGCCTGTGATCCTATCGAGTTGTGCTTAAGATGGATGCGTCAATCCATAGATCAGCATAGCACGGCTTGTCTAAGTGGAGTACTAAACAGGCTGGTCGTCTAATACTAAAAAAAAGACATGTCGTTTTAAATATTAATATGATCTCTAAAATACAATTTTAACCACTATTTTATATTATAATATATTTATAAAACCCAAAATAATTATAATATTATGAAAGTACTTTCTGAGATAAATTTACACATGTAATTTTCATATATCCAATCTAAATATTTAAAAAGATATCGATAACCAAAGTTTTTAAAATGTTGACTATATGTATTCCAAAACGGCATGTTAATGTGACTGTAGCGAGTACTTGAACAGAGAAACCTTGATTAGATAAGAGCAGTACTTATTATTTAGGTTTAGTCAAACAAGCTTGCCGAGATGGCCTGGTTCATGCATGCAATTGCCGAGCACAGTAGTATGTCTGTATGCATGTGTGTGTATATACATTACTAATAAGCTATCCGTGCGTTGCAACGGAAACTCAAAACTTTGTATCAAATATTATTAGTAGAGATATATCAACAAAGTAAAAATAAATATGACTTTTCATCTGTAAGCAACACAATTAATTATCTTTCATCAAGAGACAAATAACACCCTAAAGAACAATTCCAAACAACAATACTATGTCATACTGAAAAAATTCCTTGGAGCAATCTGAAATGAAAAACATTATTTCATAGATTTTCTTAACAAATTTTTTTCATAGATTAAACCATGTACATAACATGATAAGTTCCTATGAACTAAGGAGTAAGAATATTATCCCTTCCTACAAGAACAAACCACATCCCAAACCCAAATATCACATCACAAAGCATTAACATTGCTTCCAACAATTCCATATTAAACATAAAGCACTATACAAAATCACACCACAAATCTAACTTTTCATCCTCTAATCCAGAAGAAGCAACATAATTATAGGCTGAACATGTTAGTCATCACAGGAAGAAAGCAAAAGATGGGAACATCTGAAAAGTTAAGTGGAAAATGGAATGAACCAACTTTGGGGAAGGAATACATGACCAAACGAATTGAATGATTTCTCACCTCCTCGATCTTGAATGAGTCTAGATCACATCTTCGAGCGACAATCCAGGGTATAGCGTCTGCAATTCCAAACCAACCAACCAGAATTAAACACTGATATCCAAAATTACACATCAAGAAGTACATGTGAGGCTCCAATCCTTGCATCGAGAAATATGTAAATAGTCGTAGAGCAAAATATTCAATATTGGCTGAAATGGATGCAACCTAAATCCTGGTCGCTACCAAATTATATAGCTTGCATAATGCTTTTAGTTGAAATCATCTATCTTGGTTGACATAAGTGAATCATAAACCTAAGCCAATACTGTACAATGATAGTGTAGTTTTTTTTTGTGTTTCTAAGATCTGTGTATTGTATGTCTATAGTGTGATCCTTGAGGTCGTGCAATTGTGGGTTGCCCTTTTCTCATTGGAAGGCCATGTTAGGTAGCTCTTCACTTTCTGTTCATGCTTTCCTATACTCTTTATATATATATATATATATATATATATATATATATATATATATATATATATATATATATATATATATATATATATATATATATATATATATATATATATATATATATATATTCAAGAGTTGTACTAAATATTTTACTCACTTTAAATTATTCATCATGTCACAAGAACTGGGTAATGTCAAGAAGCTATTCTAATTATTCGGCTTGAACCTCATAAATTTGTTTTACAAGAGAAAATGCTTGAACCTCGTGAATGTGTTTTACATGAGAAAATGGCTAGTGTCCTGTGTTACCCCTATGCTACTGTACTATAATTTCTCTTGTCAACCAAGAGATATAGTACATTGGTTGGATTAACCAAACATTGGCTATTTGCAGCTAAATTCAGTGTAAACAACAAGAAAAATGCATGTTTACCTTGCCTGAGTCAGATCAAAATTACCGGGGAAAAGCATGTTTCTAGATGAGCATAACAGATAGCACTAATGCTTAACGAATAGAGATGAGGAATGTCTCGCGGTTCCCCATTTGTTTGGTAATGTTGAATCTTAAACTGGTTACCCAACTACATAAAGTGATAGAATATTGTAGCACCAAGGTTTCGACGATTTTCTGACGAATCACCTGTTTAGTCTCCATGGGCCGCATCTGACTCATTGGCCATTAAATCGTCCTCAAGAATCCCGGACTCTGATCTTCCTTGGGGCTCAGCTTCCTCCACAGCATCATCAACCGTCTCACTTTGTGATTCAGCTAGTTTGGTCCAGTAGCGAGAGCACTGCCACATGTGCATTGCCGTGCTGGAGTTCTTGTCGTCAGCCTTCCTCTTGCATCCAGACACCACCGCCGTCGTGGATTTCTTGACACCGCGCACGGGCGCTGAACGAGGGCTAGTTTACACCTTGCACAGGACAATCTTGTCCATGTAGCCCTCTTCTTTGCCGTGGTTGAGGCAGATCTCGACTATGAGCCACCCCGACCAGACCTGCTAGACATCCTCCTTCATGAACGAGAAGGACTAACGCCACCCTATATGGCAGATGCGGCAGACGCCGGTGACCATGGCCTTCGTGGCGTGCTCTGCGTGCCAGCACCCCTCCCCAGAGCCTACCGTGCTCGCCTTCCATTGCCCGCACCTACTCTTGGACCACAATGGGGTGAAGAAGCACCACGCCTTCTTGCCGTCACTCACGATCACTGGGCGGAACTCCTTCGTCAGGTCGGCGGGGTCAAGGGAGGGGAAGGGGAGAGCTGGATGGAGAGGTTGGGGGATGGGGGCACGGCGGTGGAGGTAGCACGGAGTTGGGAGGTGCGGCTGTGGCGGCGAGGCACGTGGCGCGGAGGGAAGGGAAGGGAGAAGTCAACGGCGGCTATCGCCGCCGACACAGAGCGGGGGGAGCGGGAGGAGGGAGGTGTAGAGGTGGGGGGGGGGATTGGATCATATACCCTCCCTTTAGTTGGGAAATTCAGGATTTACCCTTCTCATCTCAATGACACGTGGGGTCATCATAAGTCACTGACACATAGGCCAGGAGGGTAAATCCTGAATTTCCATCTAAATGGAGGGTATATGATCAATAAATCCTTTTGTAGGAGGATTTGGCTAGCGTATTGGATGTGGGAAGTAGGGGTGTGGCAATTCTGCCATAAGGGAGCACTTCGGAGGGTTTTTTTTTTTTTGAAAGTCAATTCATTTTGGGAATGTGGGATGCCATGCGAGGGGGGAGTAGCTGGACTGAGGAGGGGAGGAAGGTGAACGAACAAACTTATATGTTATATTAGTAGAGATAAATTGGTGTAAACAGCGAGACAATGTGACTGCATACATATTTGAATCCTGATTATCTTGTGATCCGGACATGACGATTATGTAGTCGGGTCAAGGTGGTCCATGTACCTTCAGGCTTCAGCTACGATATGTCGACATCCAATTTGAAATAAACAAAAATTAATACTACTAGAACTAGTAGTCCAGTAGAGAATGGTTGGGATATGGGCGCGCACGGGGGAATTCGCCATTGTACATGCATGGATGCTAGCTTAACACTAACGTCAGCTAGGCGTACTAGACTAAGTTCAACGATTTGCTATGTATCCATGGTTTGATTGCAATTCACACATTTACTTCAAATTTGGCTACCCAGAGACTACAATGTTTAAGTATCTGCATTCGCCGTATGTTTAAGTATTTTACTTGACATTTTAGGCTAAAAGTACCACAGATCAACGCCATATTTGATGTCTATCACTCGAGTAAAAATTTTGAGAAAATATCTCGAATTTCTCACTTTTGAATCTGTACCACGATTCGTGCTCCGACTGACAGCGACGCATTTAAGCTTCGCTAACGTTTAGCCTTTTGGGGGCTTACCTCATACCTGGGCCTGACAGTACAATTAGGTAGGAGGAGCGCGTGGCCTGGCGATGGGTGTAGGATGTGGCTGTGGCACCACTAGCCACGGACATGGAGGGCAATGGATGGCGGAGGCTAGCGGGGCAATGAGAGTAAGAGAGTTAAGGGGCAGTGGTAGATCCATCGGCAATGAGCCACCAAAGACAAGGAAGGAGAGCGGTGGCAAGAGAGGTGGAGGGGATGTCTAGTGTGTTGGGTGGCGTGGAGGAGGCCGCTCATTGGCACCAAGGGTGGGGGTGTGTGGTGGGGGAAAATTGAGTATATAGGACTGAGTTGGATGTGATTTTGTGGAATAGGACCAAGTTCTTTGGACTTGTAAATATAGGACTGAGTTCACCACCTCTTTGCAAATATAGGACTTTTCCCATTTTAATTTCATTTTCAATTTCCAGCCCCTTTTCCCCACGCGAAATGACTATTTTGCCCTCTTCTTCCTCCCTCGCCTGGCCGCGCCGCCTGGCCGCGCCGCCCCTCGCCTGGCCGCGCCGCCCCCTCGCCCGCCCCGCGCCGCCGCCGCTCCCTCGCCTGCGCCGCCCCGCGCCACCGCCACTCCCTCGCCTGCCCGCCCCGCGCCGCCGCCGCTCCCTCGCCCGCGCCGCGCCGCCGCCGCTCCCTCCCCAGGCGAGGGAGCGGCGGCGGCGCGGGGCGGGCAGGCGAGGGAGTGGCGGCGGCGCGGGGCGGCGCAGGCGAGGGAGCGGCGGCGGCGCGGGGCGGGCGAGGGGGCGGCGCGGCCAGGCGGCGGCGCGGCCAGGCGAGGGGCGGCGCGGCCAGCGGCGGCGCGGCCAGGCGAGGGAGGAAGAAGAGGGCAAAATAGTCATTTCGCGTGGGGAAAAGGGGCTGGAAATTGAAAATGAAATTAAAATGGGAAAAGTCCTATATTTGCAAAGAGGTGGTGAACTCAGTCCTATATTTACAAGTCCAAAGAACTTGGTCCTATTCCACAAAATCACATCCAACTCAGTCCTATATACTCAATTTTCCCGTGTGGTGGTGGTCGGAACGGATCGTTGCGATCTATATTGGTCGGTCCAGAAGTCAAAAGATGTGGGGACATAATCTATGAGGAAAAAACACCTATTACAATAGGACTAAATGTAGTATGCTTATATAAGTGTGGAGACACAATCCTTGTAGTTATAAGATTCAGTAGCTCACTATCTGTGGAATATGACTAAGAATCCATATTATCCTAAGATTCAGGAGGTCGAATATCTGCATTATATATCTTTTATTTTAGTCCAGCCTATTTAAATGATACTTTAGTAACCAATTATACATTAATCTATACATCAATGCATGGAGTTAGTGATGGATCCCTAGCTGAAAATATGAAGAATTCATGAATGTTTCGGTCAAATAAATTAATTATGTGTTTTCATATATTTTGTGTACAGTTCAAGGGGGTTTTCATCTCCAAAAAATATGATCAGGGTTTTCATGTCCAAAAAATATTCGTGATCATATCCGTTTTGATCATATTCACTTCATATTTTTATTCGATATTATACATATTCGTATCCATGTCTAGTGTATTTATATTTGCATCGCATCTAGAAAAAATATAAAAATAAATATAATAAAAATATTACACTAGGACAGGTGACTTTTCGAAGACGACGAGAAGCGCACGCAGGCCCAGGGACATACACACATTGATACATATGCATGTTTTTTTTCTTCTTCCTCCAGCTCCGGGACGCCGGTGGGCCTGCTTCGGTTTGACCGAGCCCAACCACCGCCCTGCACGTCGCCCACTTCTCTTCCATTCCATTCCATTCCATTCCCCCTCGTCAACCCAGCCTCCCCTGCTTCTCCGGCAGACAGGCAACCACGAACCACGATGCTCATGTCTCACAGAACCGGCGGTTTCCAAACCACCATCACATTTAAATAGCAATACATTAGTATTTTTTATCCCTACAAACATTTCTTTCTAGTTCCTCCATTTGGCCTGTTTCATGGCGCTTGACTGCTTCCATGTACGAGTGCTAGCTTCTTGTTCCTTGGCAAGACGATAAAGGTGCTAGCTCCTTGTTGATTTGGTATGGATCAGTAACCTAAACCATCTCCTCTTGTTTCATCGTCTGAGTTTGCTTCGGCATATGCACGCACATGTACGCATACTTTTAATTATAGTACCATGAATTGGATACTTCATCGATTCATCCGCGCTTCTTTTCTCTTCCTTCCTATCCAAATCCTTGCGTTAATGCAAGAGCCATTTGATAACTCCAAAGAGTTCTCGGTACAGCTCTATGCTGTTTTATGACAGCTTTGGCCTGTTTTGGTTAACTTAATTCAGTTTGGAACTTTCCTTTCATTGCTTGAGACAGCTTGTCAAACTCCATTTTTGTAACGCGCGCGTCGTTGGTTTTGCTGCATCCTTTCATACCCTCCTGACGCCTCCTCCCAAAGGAAAAGACGCCCCCAATTTTACAAGATCTCGCTGCTTTTCCCTTTCGGCATGAAAAGTGGCAGTTCGTCTTGGTTTGGAGGTGCCTCTGCAGTCCGAACTAGTATAATCTTTTCTTCATTATTTTGGATAGTATTGCGAATTTGACAAGGCCTTCTTTGCTTCTGATGTTTCAATCTTGAAAGGAATAAGAATAATCATGCTTGTTCTTGTGACAAAAAAACTCGATCACCTCTTGTCTTCTCATCCATTGTTTTGGGGCGGGTTTTCTTTGATTTTCCTTGGCGTGTTGAATTTTTTTCTCAGAATTAATCTTTCATGACATGGCATTAGTACCAGTAGTATCTCCCCCTTTCGAGCTTCTAATAGCAGCTTTAAATTTGTTCAGGTCAACTCTCTAGATTGTTCCTTCGTAGAGGTGGATCATACATACTTGCCCTCGCCTGTGCCACAATTTTGGTGAAAATATTTCCTTTCAAGGTTTCTCAAACAATGCTTAAAAATTAGTAATTATACTGTATTATCTGGAAATAGTTTTCTTTTGTTTACGTCATTATCATTTCTTGGCAGTTCTTTCCTATCTACTGACATTTAATTTTTAAATTTCCTCAATTATAAATGGAAAATATTTAGTTCACTGACATGAGAAAATTGTTTTGCCGTTTAGGTTGGTCATATCTAAGTAATGTTTCTAAATGGACAGTTGGTGCCTTCCCCCTTTCTCCTAATGGCTTTGAACTGTGTTTCTTCTATTTATTTGTTTTTCTCCAAAACAGCTAGTCTTGGTATTGCTTTCGCTATGCGAACCTTTGCTTTACTATTTTCATCACAAGACTCTTCTGCACAGTTTGGTGAAACATGCAAACTTCCACCTACCTGACCTGTTCTTAGAACACTTTTGCAGGCACCAGTGTAGCTCTCTTCATTGCTCACTAATTGGTTTTGTTGTAGGCTATTCATTTGATGCTGAAGTAGAAACTGAGTGCAGAAATGGACCAGAAAACCAGAAGGAACAAGGTAACTTCGTCTTCTCTATTCTCTTCAGACAAATTCCGTCACTTCGGATAATTATTAGTCAGCTTAGTTGCATGTCTTTTGCAGTTTCTCCTTCCAAAAGTTTTTGGTACAAAGGATAGGAACGCTTCGTCAAGACGTAGTATGGAGTGCTCCATCAACTCCACTGGTTGGTTCTTGAGTTAGAACATCCTTTTTAACAGCAAAGCAGCCATCTTTACCTCTTTTGTAGTTCATGGTAAAACGAATCCATTCCCATGTGTGCTTTGGAAAGTTGAAGCTTGATGCATACTAGTTTTGGGGCTTTGTGGCATGGTCGTAATTGCAATTCATCCTTGAGTTAACATTGTAATACTGCCAAAAAATTCTGAATTCGAACTTTATTCAAATTCAAACAATTTCTTATGTTTGCAGTTGATCTCAAAGGGAGTCCAGCGCAGTCATCAGTGGCCTCCCCGTCAGCATCATCCTCATCCTTCTTCAAAAGTTTTTCCGGTACCTATCTGTTCCATTCTGGTCCACTACTTTTATATCCATTCGTTGATTAATTTCAAATCTCCAGGCATCTAATCTCTTTTGACTTCAGAGTTGTTAATAAGCATATTTCCAAATAATTTGTGCCAAGCAGAAAGTAGAGGTCTAAAATTCAGCACTTTCAGTTCTCCTGCATCGACCACCAGTACCCATACCGAGGCTTTCAGGTAAGCATAGCTGTCAGTAAAGCCACTAATCTTCCAAAAAAACTTTTATGGATCTACTGAATTTTATTTCACAAACAATATCATATTTTTGAGTATTTCATATCTGGATATATTTTTTCATTTGGTCATCTTTTTTTTTTCAAAGGGTATTTGCAGCAACATGGAACGTAGCCGGAAAAACCCCAAATATGGAGTTGAATCTGAATGACTTCCTGCCTTCTGATGACCACTCAGATATTTATCTGTTAGGGTATGTACAGCCTTAAACGACACAATCTTGCAGTATAATGTTTCGTTTCATGTCGGATAGACCAGAGCATCTTGCACGTTTCGTTTCGGGGTCACATCCTTGCGTTGTCATTTCCATATAAGCTGCACCACAGAACATTTCAGCACATTTCTCGTCCTCGAGCTGCCTATTATGCACATTAATGGCATAATTTATCTTGTGGTGTTCTTGCAATTGCATGTAAGGTCTTTTTCTACTGACAATTACCTTGCAACTAACACTGTTACGTGTTGGCTACAACAGTCACGGTTCAAGAGATCCACCGAAAATCGTCTAATTTTTGGGAAAACCGGTTCTACCGGACCCTCCCGGCTAAATTTCAAATCGGCCAAAAAGACCGGATTTGCTCATTTTGTGCCAAATGTAAAAGGAATTCATAACAGCATTAAAGCATAATTGTGCATGCGCCCCCTGGTGGTAACCTCCCTTGCCATGGAAAGAGCAAGGCATGGGTTCAAACCTCCAAAACTGAACAATTTTTTGGGTTTTTTTCGTTTTAACTCAAAAAAAAAAATCAAATTTTGATTTGAAATTGTTGGCCAAAATTTTCCCATGATGTAAAACCGGTTCTATCGGTGACCTCTGGTAAAAAAAATAAAAACCGATTTTCAAAACCTGACTACAGTTGAGCAAATCAGACACCACTCTAACTAATGGTAAAGTGAACATACTATTATAAGTTTATAACATCGCAAATTTGAAGCTTATCTCGTGTAGTAACTACTAGTACAATAACCTCAATTACTTTGAAGTAACTAATAGCTAAGGTTTTAGCCGGCATTGTTGTAATGCAGATTCCAGGAAGTAGTCCCTCTCAACGCCGGCAACGTGCTTGTGATCGAGGACAACGAGCCAGCGGCAAGATGGCTCACGCTGATAAACCAGGCACTCAACAGGCCATCACCGTCAGATGCTCCCGCCATTTCTGAAGCTTCAGCGAGCTGTTCCTTCAGCCAGTCCGCAGACACGGCGCCCTCCGCCTCCCCGGTCTCCGTTGTCCACACGCCAAACTGGGCCGACCCGACGTCCAGCCCCCTCGACCCGTCGATGTTCCACAAGTCCTCCCTGAAAGATGTGCGCCGCAGCGCCATCACCCGCGGTCGCCGGCTCAAGTCGTGCACCTGCCGGGTGGAGAGGCCCAGGAGGCCGTACAGGTCGCCCTCGTGCCTGATGGTGAGCTGCAGCAAGAACCAGCACGCCGTCGAGAGCGATACGACGTCGGACGAGGAGGACGTCGTCGTCGACGAAGCGTCCTTGGCGACTAACAGTAACAGCTTCGCCTGGTCCGACGCTGTTGAGGATCCGGCAGTGGCGAGCCTTCAGAGGTACTGCCTGGTTGCGTGCAAGCAGATGGTGGGGCTGTTCGTGACGGTGTGGGCGCGGAGGGAGCTCGTGCAGCACGTCGGCCATGTCAGGTTCTCCTGCGTCGGCCGCGGTATCATGGGCTATCTCGGCAACAAGGTCAGCGTGCAAGTCGTCAATGTCGTCGATCATCGAATGACAATGGCGAACGTCTGAAGTGTATGTAGTTTTGGTCTTGTGTTTGGTTGTGCAGGGGTGCATATCGGTGAGCATGTCACTGCACCAGACGAGCCTCTGCTTCGTGTGCAGCCACTTGGCGTCCGGGGAGAAGGAAGGCGACGAGCTCAAGAGGAACTCGGACGTCGTGGAGATCCTCAAGAACACGCAGTTCCGGCGGGTCTGCAAGAGGTCGGGGAGGAGGATTCCGGAGAGAATCCTTGAGCACGAGTGAGTGGCCGGTACATACATCGTGCGTCGTATTGCATACATGTTGTCAGGAGTCAGGACAGTTAACTGACAAAAGCATCGAACTTGTGGCTTGGTTGGTTTCAGCCGTGTGATCTGGTTAGGTGATCTGAATTATCGGATTGCCCTGAGCTACTCGGAGGCCAAGAAGCTTGTTGAGGCTAACGACTGGGGCGCTCTCTTCGAGAAGGATCAGGTAAACGGTGTGATTATGGTTATATAATTGTTCAAAGTTCAGAGTTCGAACAATGTTCATTCGACATTCTGATTCGAACAGCTTAAGACTGAAAGAGAGTCCGGAGTTTTCAGAGGGTGGAATGAGGGCAAAATCTTCTTTGCCCCAACGTACAAGTACTCATGGAACTCCGACAATTACGCCGGCGAAGGTGCGACATCAAAGAAGAAGAGAAGAACACCGGCATGGTAAGATCATCTAAGAGCACGCATTCTGTGAAATGACTCAATCGATGTTGGTTTCTGCATTCTGTGCGATACATGTCCAGTTCTGAATGCTTATCAGCTAATAACATTGCAGGTGCGACCGGATCCTTTGGCACGGCGAAGGGATAGTGCAGGTGTCCTACATACGCGGGGAGTCGAAATTTTCAGACCACCGTCCCGTGTGCGGTGTGTTCATCGTCGAGGTTGCGGTTCTTGACACCAAATCTATCAAGGTTGCAACTGGCACCAACATGAAAGTCGGCGCAGAAGAGCTCCTACCCCGGAGTAGCACCTAGTGACACAAGGTATCACATCGAGAGTTGGAATGCTAGCTGATGCCAAGCACTTGCTTTGTTTCCAAAAGAAAAATGCCAACAAGTTGCTGCACTAACATAGAACGGTAGCATAGAAATTGTTTGCTCCACTGAGATTAGGGTATACATCAGAGACAGTGGCAAGCATGACCTAATCTCTGGCTAGGCGTTATTGACCATAATGTCTGCGAGTACAATGCATACTAGCTAGTACCGTAACCCAGTCTGTGCTCTGGGCTGACAGCAACATACTCCATGCACTGTTGTTTCATTGTTCTTTCAAGAATGTTCTTTTCTGCGTCGGGTTGGAAACTGAAGAGACCATGATTCCATGTTGAGTCCATGGCTGATGTGAACATATGATTGTGTTATTAATTTGATTCGCTTGTGGTGAGGCTGAGGAGTCTAGTACTACGACGCTGACGAGTTTAGTTCTTCAAAATCTGCAGTTGTATCCATCCATAGAGTGACTATTACATACGCGAAGAAAGGTTCTCATTTGAGACCAGATCATCGAAGTATTCACCGGCGGCTGCTACTGTAATGCCAAAACAGTGAAGACACCATCTGCCAATTTCTCTCTTTTTTTCGTCTTGCTAATTAACTTGGTGCCGATTGAAGAACACATCAGGTGAACAAGAAGAGAAAGCGTCAATACCCTTTCACAAGGTCTAACATAGTTGAATAAAATATGTACTCAGCATTGACGGAGCAGTACTTTCTCTGAACTCAATTTCAAATCGATTTATTTCATCTTAGGCATTGAAGCATAAGTTTAAGATGAATTGTTCCTCAAAGCATCCTCATTCCTTCCTCTTGGAATTTCTTATTGCAAAAAAGGCGATCTCTCCTCTGCAGCATCAAGGTCCAAGAGAGAAAATTGCTATAATGGGACTCCAAACAACGTGTTTCGCTATAATGGGACTTCTAATGTTGACATCGCTAAAATGACACCCGAAACATTGGCTTCTCGTAATACATGACATTTGGCTCTTTTAATTCCAATGTTCGGGTATTTCGAAACATTAGCCAAATGTCATGTATTACGAGAAGCCAATGTTTCGGGTGTCATTTTAGCGATGTCAACGTTAGAAGTCCTATTATAGTGAAACACGTTGTTTGGAGTCCCATTATAACAATTTTCTCGGTCCAAGGAATTACACAAAGCTATTTAATCTCTACTAATATAACATGGAAGTTTGTCTATTCACCCCCTTCCCCACCCCAACTCTTGTACACGCGCGCCACGCGCCTCCCCTTCGTCGTCCTCTGTCTGTTCGCGCAGCGCACGAACGTGCCTCCTCCCTCGCTGATATAAAAAGGGTCATTCATAGACAGTTCAGAATTGTCATCACAGATGCTTTTCTGAATCACTTGAATTTATGTGTCAGTGATAATCACGGGTTATCACAGACGGTTTGTAACTAGAACTGTTTGTGAAGAAAACTATTATAGACGGCTCGAACCAAAAATTGTCTGTGATACTCATACATCATAGATAGTTCTAGTTACCAACCGTCTATAATTGGCGAGTATCACAGACAGTTGATATATAGAACCGTCTGTGATAGTTTATTCTATACCTAAATTTTTTTTCTATTTTTTGGCTAGCCTTAAGAAATAATGTTAGCTATGCCCTTTGAAAACAAGTAAATACAACAGCAAACACAGCAGCACATTCCATTAGAATCCACCATTACAACATCACAAAATAATAAGCAGGTTACCCATCTAACGTAGCAAGAACATGGTAAGAACATATCCTAACCCTACGAACCCAACTCTTAAACATGACAAGAACACATCCTAATCCTACGAACCAAACTATTAAACATGGCAAGAATACATCCTAATCCTATGAACCCATGGCAAAAATATAGAAGAAGGAGAGATTCTAGCAGTGCGCGAGCTGGATATCCTTGACGCCGACTTGGGAACTATCTTGGTAGCTAGTTGCTTTCGTGCTTACAGTGAAGGAGAGGTGGCGGTAGCATCACCTTTGTGCCACGACGGTGAGACTGCATAAGACACTCTTAGGACACTTACGACAAAAGGTGTGTTGTGCAATCAACCATGGTGTCACAACGGAGGCGCTAGATCACAGTGGTAGTCGGCGTCATCGAGAAACAGGCTAGGAGTGGATAAACTAGCTAGGAGCAGCCAGTAGAACTTAGCTCAGAGTGAAAGGGAGAGGGGAGTAATAAATAAGGGGTGAGAGGTGGGAGGAACTGGTGTATGCCGTTTGATACGGAGAGAATGGACGGGTGAGATCAGAATCCTGGGGGAGATGCCACGGATCAGTGTCATGGTATTATCAGAGACAGTTTGTTATATGAACCGTCTGTGATAATGCACATATCACAGACGGTTCGTATTAATAACCGTCTGTGAAAATATCATAGATGATTATTAATACGAACCGTTTGTGATATCTTGCCTTATTACAAACAGTTTATACTAACAACCGTCTGTGATATTTTCATAGACGGTTATTAATACGAATCATCTGTGATGTATTGCTTTATCACATACGGTTTGTATAAATAACTGTCTGTGAAAATATCACAGACAGTTGTTAGTATGAACCATCTGTGATAATTGCAGCACAGACAGTTCATAGGAACCGTCTATGATGTAGCCGTCCAGTATAGCGTCTTTTGTAGCAGTACCTCCTCGCACAAACCGCCGCGCCCCAACGGCACAACTGCCACAACCACCCCCCACTTTGGCAACCTCCCTACTCCGCCCCGCCTCCACCGCCGCGCCCCTCCCCACCTGCTTCTACTGCTGCCTCCCCTCCCCTCTACGCTCCCCTACTTGCTCCCGTGTGCCACCCCATTCGACCTCTCCCGCATCCTGCTCGCCTCGCTCTCCTCCTCCTCCCCGACTGCCTCGCCGCTCCCCGTCATTCGCTCGCTCACCACATCCTCCCTCTGCTCCACCATCCACACCTAGGGGTGGAAACGGATCGGATACGGTCGAATAGTCTCAAATACGAATACGAATCCATATTTTTAAAACAAATACAAATACAAATTCGAATATTTTCAAATACGGATACGAATATTCTCGAATACGAATACAGATATTTTCGAATACGGGTTTTCTCGGATACGAATATCGGATAAAACGAATTCCTAACGGTTTTGCCAATTTTTCATCGGTTTTTGACCGGTTTCCAGTTTTAAACCGCCTAAATTCAAGTTTTGAATCACAAAATTTGTACGGATTTTTCATGGGTTCTAAAAATGGATCGAATATGAATCGAATAGTCTCGAATACGGATACGGATACGAATATTCTCGAATATGAATGCGAATACGAATACTCTCAAATACGGATACGAATATTCTCGAATACGAATTTTTCTTACCATATTCGGATTTCTCTCGGATACGAATATCGGATAAAACGAATTATTCGTTACCGTTTTCCACCCCTATCCACACCCACCCCTCATTTTATTCTTTTTATTTTCCCTTCACTAGTTAAGTGCCCATGCCTTGCTACTGAACAAAAACATTCAACAGATATGGGCACGTAGGATTTAGCACAGTTTGTCATGCGAATACCAAATTTAGCCTCCAAATCACCGTAACTCTATTTGTAGCCCCCTCCTCGAGCACGGGACTACACAAGTGCAACGTGTGCAGTGGTGCGGTCGAGGAGCGCGTGACTCAAACTGTGCACTAGTTTGGTTGTGAGCGTGGTCGTATAAGCCATGGTCATGGTTGTAAGGCGTGGTCGTGGTCATAAGGCGTGGTCTTAAGCGTGGTCGTGAGCGTGGTTGTATAAGCCGTGGTCGTGATCATAAGGCATGGTCGTAAGCTGTGGTCGTGGTCGTAAGCCATGGTTTACGACCATGCTCATGACCACGGACCACGCTAACGACCACGGCTTACGACCACGTTCACGACCACGGCTTATGACTAGTCCTTGTAAAAGTACTCAGATTTGATAGAATTATCATAGTAGCCTCCAGTTCTTGTGTGCAGCTACAACCATGGGCTACGACCACAGGCTACGACCACGAGCTACGACCACGAACTACGACCACTGCCTATAACCACCATCTACGACCACTGGCTTCGACCACAGGAGAGGGGGTGCCCCTAGAAGCAGCGGCTGAGCTCAAGCACCATGCGTGGGTCGAGTTTGATGGCCTTGATGCCGGCCTCAAGCAGCCGCTTGGTGAGGTTCCCCATGTCGGGCCCTATCTTGAGGACGGTGTCGGTGGGCTTTAGGCCAGCCTTGGTGACGATGGAGTCCACCAGCTTTGAGTTTCGTAGGATGTATTGGCCCTTGGAGTTCTCGAACTGGATCCCGCCCCACAGCCGCACGCCACCTCCTCTGTGCCGCTTCTTTTGGACCTTGTCGCCCTCCATGGTGGTGTGCTCGGGTTCCCGTCGCTACTGCCTGAGGAGGTGGATGCCATGGTGGTGGAGAGGCGGAGGTGGTCTGTGGCACGCACAGGGAGTGGAGGGAGATAATAGGAGTCTAGAAGACCCGTCGCCGGAGGAGGAGGTGGTGGTGGTAGTGGAAAGGTGGTGTTGGTCTATAGTGCACTGAGCCCGCCTCAGGCACCGCCACAACGCGCACCTCCAGAGCTCAAGAAACCGCTGTCGAGGTCAGGGAATCGCGGGGTGTGGTGCCTAGGCGTGGTCAAGAGATGAAGAGGGGTGGGAGATCGTAACTGATGCTGTAACTGATGCTAGAAGTGGAGGAAAGGGGCAGTTGATCACCAAAGAGAGAGGGGAGGGGAGGAGCGCGAGACAGATGGTGAAGATCTCATTGTTCAGATCAGATGGCTGTAGTGAAAGGAAGGAGAATGAACCTACTACCACCAACTCAAACTTTTAAGTAGTAGAGATTTGTCCTAGCTGAGGTACGAAATTTCTTGAAAATGTTAGGTTCATACTTCCATTACGCAAGAACTTGGACAACTCGTTCATCCTTCAATTATGCAAGTATTTGGATAACTCGATCTTTTGAATCTTTTTCTTTCTTTGTCAGGTTTTGTCAGAGCTCGCTCCATATGTTTCCCTGGCAAAGATTCTTGTTTTATGATGATTTTTGAACAAACAATGCAAGATGAAACATTAAATTACTTACTTTTCCGTTCTCTCGTAAACAGACAAACAAGATAAGAGAATCATTTGTATTTTATTTTATTCTATTTATTTTCCCTTCATTTGTCCCAACTAACATATGAAATTTATTGAAAATGTCAGGTTCATACTTCCATTACACAAGAACTTGGACAACTCGCTCATCCTTCAATTATGCAAGTACTTGGATAACTCGATCTTTTGGATCTTTTCTTTCTTTGTCAGGTTCTGTCAGAGCTCACTTCGTATGTTTCCTTGGCAAAGAAGATGGGCATGCTGGCAATGTAGCTTGTCGCCGGTGAGATCAGCATCAAGGGCGTCAAGGTCGTGTACACCTCAGCCTGGGACCCCAACGACCTCGACACAAAAAAAAATTCTTGTTTATTTCATGTTGTACTATTTCTTGCAAATTCACATAATCTGACTCTTTTTTGTCTATCTTCTTTCAGGGAATGAAGCTTTTATCCACATGTAGAAAAAGTTCTCTTGCTATTTTTGTATACTTGTCACACTATTTTTGTGTACTCTTCACTTGTGAGTATTCATTTGACTATAGGAAATGTTTCTTCTTTGATTTCAATGTCACACTCTTGGATCATTGATACATTTACATGTGCCATAAGGAAGAAAGAAAACTTATCCTTTACAACAGTACAATCTTTTGAATTGCCTCATAACTTGGCATATTTGCCACTTATGTCCCTCTATTAATTTGTCTATAAAGTATGAACTGAGTAATACTTTTAGATTCTTCTAATTTTTTTTATCAAATATATTACTTATGCTTGTCTTTGGTATATCTAAAATTTTGAGTTGTAGTAAATTTGTAAGCCGTGTAACCTTTCTCCTTTGGCTTTACCTTTCTGCAGAAAGAAATCTTATGTTTAACAGGTTTATGCAGTTTGGAATAATAACAGAGGATGCAGATCCCCTTCCATGACTTTCATGCTCTATCACAGTCCATGGACAGATGCTAGAGTGATAACTCACTAGTTTGTCTTGGATATCTGACATAATGCCATATCAACACAAATGTTTGCAGTGTCACCAATCAAGAGTAAGTGTTTCTACACAAACATGCACACTCCACTAGAAGGTTTGGGGCTCTAGATGATCTCATGCCAAGGATAGTCTCCACCGAAATGTTCTATAAATTTTGGTTTGAAATATTCTTTTTTTGCTCTGCACAGGTCTTGTAGTGATTTGGAGAGTTACTTTGGAATTATAATAGTGTGGGTATAAGAAGAATATGCAATGTACCAGTATTTATAGTGTCATACTGTTAGGAGTTAATCATTCATCTTATGGTTGCATACTAAAGATTAAGAGCAAAATGTTCATGCTAATTTGTTCCATGCTAATCTCCAGATGTGAAGGCATGTAACCTTGAATTCTGGGCTTGTGCTGGGGCCATGATGTTGTAGAATCTCTGAATGTGCTGGTGATTAGCACAGGTCGAAGCTCCAAATTGTTTGTATTTACAAAATGCTGGTTTTTAGATGTCTTTCCTACAATCTAAGGTACGCATACTATTTCCTCGATCTGATTGAAAGAAACCAAACTATGAGATTTAATGTAAACATTGTACTTCTTTAATGTAAACCAAACAACTTGCTAAGTTGTATATGTAAACATTGTACTTTTTATAAGCCATACCAAAACTGATTAATTCTTTAGAATCTATGCTTTCATACTTACCTAGAATTTTAAAATGTTTGGAAGGCATGGAAGTGTCAACAAAATGTTGTGTTTGTTTTATCTAGAATTTAAAAAGCTTGGTTATGTTCTTCATGCATACTTGTGTAAGGTTTAATATTTCATTACAACACATAGACACCTTACTAGTAAGTTGTTATAGCTGAGTATAACAGCTGTACTCTACCATAGGTGTCATGGCGGAAGAATTCAAGCATTTGCAAAACAAACACACACAAAAATCCTTTCTTAAATAGGAACACAAGTGCAGATTTTTTAAATAAAAAAGCTAACTTCACTAGAAAAGCACCTGTAGATGTAGATATCAGTCAAAAGCATGATGGCATGAACCACAATACTATAGAAAATGGAGAGGTTGTGCATCTACATGCTTGCAGATGGCCGTAAGTTAGCACAAATGCCAGTCCCAATGTCACCATGTGTCTCATCCGTATTGCCGATTCTACTGTTCGAGCACACTTCTGAGACGTAAATGGCGTGCTGGTCATCAAATCAGCCCAACAAAATCACAATGATCTTCAGGCTTTGTAATGGAATGACGTTAGGGTAATATTATGTTGTTGCTCTATATTTGTAAGTCTATTTGCGCTCCTCTCTCTCCATATATCACTAGTAAGATGTACGTGCTTTGCAACGGATCGTATGTAAATGATACCACAAATTATAAACTCATATTATCTACGTGTGATTGGTTCATTAAAAGAATTATGTTGGTAAATTTTTTGAGAAACATTGTGCTGGTAAATAGTAACTGGTTCATTTGATCATAGTTATAGTTGAACTTGATGAATGATGAGCCTGCCAGTTTAAGTTAACCGTCTCATTACCCTCAAAGACCAGCCCAACTATCGCCAGCCCAACAGACACACCAGGCCTGTGCAGTTTTTATTATTATCTACGCCTGCAATATTTTTGTTTCATAGTTTACCTAGTCTTGATGATCCTTGCTGAGATCAAGAACGACTACAGCCGGCCAGGACCCCAATCCAAACCTGCAATTGCCACCATACATGAAAAAAAGAAAAAGGAAATATAACAAACTAGATGCTCATGCATAAGCGCACGCGTAACGCCAAAGGTTAGAGTTTAGCCCCAATTTGAAACAGAGAAATTTCATAGGAATTTTCAGAGGTGTGGTAGCTCTGATACCACTTGTGGTAGCTATGATACCAATTTATGGTGGCATAAACCATAATATACTTCATACCACTTAGTGGTGGCATAAACCATAATATGCTCTCATACCACATAATATGACATAATGGGTATGCTAACATATATGCTACCAATGGAAAATGAAACTGTCAAACAACGGAACCAAATGGTCAAGCTAAATCCTCACAAACATTTCATCAAATGCCTTGTGTGCGTAGACCAACAAACAAATATTGCTCAACAACTACACACATATCAAGTGAACAACTTCCGCTAACAACATACTTGTTAGGACCAGTTGGTCACAACATCAATGCCCCAAAAAATACCAATATATCAAAGAACTCTATGCATGTTCATATATGTTAGCAATGGCGAAGGGGTTGTCACTGACTGTAATTACTAGAATGTGGGGTTTCATGAAACTACAAAACTATAATACCTTTTTTGCCACATACTAAAAACCCTATGGTTTTCTAGCACATAAGACTATAAAACTAGAGGTTTGTAAAATTTGCTCGTCAAAAAGGGGATGGCGTGTATGAATTGAATTTCGTGTTCTTGTAGTGGGCAAAGCGGTAATAGTTTGTCTCTTGACATATTTTCAGGAACACCCCTGTCTAACACATAAAATTACTGGTCTGTACTGATCGCATCCGCGTGCAGATCTCTCGCGCCCCGCTGACCCCGTCGTCACCCCGGAGGAGAGAGAAGGAAGACTGGAACCGGGGGATCTCAATCAGCGCTCCTCTGACTCGCGAGGTAGGCAACGTCTCTGGTTACCCTTTTTCCCCTTAATTCCATCGGTGTTCTTTTTTCTTGGCGAAATTTGATGTAAACTTTGTTTATACATTGGTGGAGGCGGCCTAAATTCCGTTCCTTTACTTTGATTTTGAGCACGACGACCCATTATCTGTGTTCCGCATGTTAATTAGGCCCTAATTTTGGTTAGCTCCCCATCTTTTCTCGACATTTGATGCTAATTAGGTTGTGATGACGAGTCAGCGGAAATTGATTACATCCTTTGGATGAACTGGGCGTAAATTTGCTGCTCTCTCATTATTTCACTGAATTGTGGTTCATTCAATATGTTGTTGTTTAGTGGAAAGCATCAAATTCTCGCTAAGTCGCTATGGTTGCTTGCTTTAATACTTTAGTTTATTTCTGGAATTCCTGTTGGTTAATAGCATATTTATTGAGTTTTTTCCCAGGCAGAAAATTGTAGCTTGCTAGCTCTCTTTATTGGTTTGTTGTTTTCAGTGTGTATCTAGTGGAGAATTTTGTGACATTGTTCCATATTTCCCACATAGAAGGCATGATTCGTGCAGTCAACTAAAGCAGTGTTATGGCCTCAAAAGCTATAAAAAGGAGGCCTTGCACTTCTGGAACTGATAAAACAAGCGGAAAATACATGGAGACAACGGTACCAGATTCCATAAGGGAACCTCTTCTAGGAAGCAGTCCTCGCGAAAACAAATCCAAGGCTAGTAAATTTCTCCTGAAACACTTAAAATCAAGGTTATTAACCACCTTTAGTTGTTCATGCTCTTTATATGTCCTTTCTTTCTAATTTGTTCGAAGAGATATGAACCTACCACGAGGCCAGATTTCTGGGATGGAAAAGGACAGGAGTGCCTTCGTTGGGTGCAACTTCTATCAACTTTTATTGTTCAATCTGCAAGGCAGATAGGTAATTATCATGAGTTAGTACAGAAAAGGCTAGATGTTATAGTGTCCTCCAAGGTATATGTTAGCATGTAGTCCTAATTACTCGGGAAAAATCCTCATCTTTTGTGAAGTGCATATGAGTCATCACTTGTGTCTGTTATTCTTGCCCGAGTAATATGCAGTACTTGTAATTGTCACATCTGCCCTTCTAAAGTTATGCTGCTCTGAAAAATTCACTTCTCCATGCAGTAAATGTTATTTCTGAATTTGGATCTTTGCTATCAAGGCTCTTTGGTTGCTCTTCTGCTCCCCATAGTTCACAAAATGGACAGACAATTCTAGTTGATCTCAGTCCTCTACAGGTAAGGTGGCACTTGCAGATGTCCTATTTTCATTTGGAGTGCTTTACAATGAAAAGGGAAGTAGTCTGTCCATTGAAAGCATGAGTTTAGAACGTAGGGGTGTGTTAGGCATCATATGTTAATTTGATGTACATTTCTTGATATTTGTATGAGTAGAAGTTTCTCGTATTTCCCTAATAGCTTAAGCTCTTGGATGAGTTGACTGGTGCATGAAGTCAACACCTTTGATGCACTCTTCATCTACATGTTCTTTTATGGGTATGCTCAATAACAAAAGTTCTTGTTTCCCTCATTTACAGTCATGAACAAAACAGTTGCCATATCGATGCACATGTGTTTTTATTTTCTTTCAATGCACTTTCTCCTTTAGATGTTGGCTTGCATGGTTTAAAAAGAAATCAAGGGATTCTTCTTCCCTGTTAAGAAAGCAATGTTATGTACATTGTTCTTGACTTCTTCAAGTCCACTAAATTAGTGTTTACATTGCTCAAGTTTGTTTTGACACCACAATATGGTTTTTGACAGAATGACAATTTCATTATTTTTTAGGAAGAAAGATTAAGATTCTTGAGACAAAGGTTAGATGTGCCATTTGACTGCTCCTCCATCAAGCATCAGGTTCTCACTTCTCATTCTGTCTCTAGTTTACATTTATGGTGTTTCTTTAACCAAGTGAGTGCTAATTTTCTACCGCAAAAAAAGATGATATAATGATAGATATATGTTGATATTCGTGAACAAAAAGTCAGTGCAAGTTAGAAATACCATTTCTTCTGTTACAGGATGCTCTGAAAGAACTTTGGAGGTTGGCTTATCCTAACCGACAACTTCCTCCTCTGAAATCAGATGTATGGAAGGAGATGGGCTGGCAGAACTCTGATCCATCAACAGATTTTAGGTTCATTTCCCTAGTGATGATGTTTCATGATAAATTTTCATGCATTATGTCAACACCGTTAGAATCAAGATGACTTTTGTGTCGAACCATCCAATGCTTGCAGGGCTGGTGGGTTCATGTCCTTGGAAAATCTAATATACTTTGGCAGAAACTACCCAGTATGTCTCTGTTCATCATGGGCACTTACTCTCTATAAATCCTCCACTAGTGGGTGATTCCGTTGTGTTTAATACTCAATAGCTGCTTTTACATGCAGGATTCCTTTCATAGGCTATTGCACAAGGCGGATGGTAAGAGAGCTGAATGGGAATACCCTTTTGCAGTAGCTGGTGTAAACATTTCTTATATGTTAGTGCAAATGCTGGATTTGCAATCAGGTGAAATGAATGCAATAATTGGTAAATAGCTTTATCTTCATTCAGATTCATTTTTCCTCAACTGATTTTGGAGTTTGGTCCATAAGCAGGTAATGTACACAGAACTACAGCTTACCTTTTTCACCTCCTTGTAGGAAATATGAGTACAAAAGCTGGTGTTCACTTTGTTCAACTACTTGAAGATGACGAGATGGCTTTTGATAACCTTTTCTGTGTTGCCTTTCGGATACTTGATGCTCAGTGGCTCGCAAGGCGAGCTAGTTATATGGAATTCAATGTGAGTGTTCTTTATAGAGGATATAATCTCTGCATACTAATGGTTTCCCATTCCATCACTTTTTCAGTTGGTCATATGACTCATATTTATTTCCATTTTATCAGGAGGTTCTAAAGTCCACACGAGTTCAGTTAGAGAAAGAGCTTACAATTGGAGGCATTTCAAGTGTTCAGAACATGCCATCATTCAGAATGTTAAAGAGGTAGTCCTGTTTGTTCTCTACAGAAGAGGAGTACCCTTTGCCTGTTAGTAGGTTGTTAAATACGCTGTTCATTCTTTTATTGGTTGTACAAGATGTGACGCTGTTCATTCTTTTATTGGTTGCTCTGAGAGCTTTTGAGTCGACTCTATGTTGCTTCTGAAAACATGTGACATTTGTATGGAATAAAAGCTACAAGTCTTCTATTAAGATTACTTTTCTTTGGAACCTCAACAAAACCTATGTTCCTTATGCATGCATAGACAAACTTGCCAAATTAAGCATAATCTGGAGGTTAATTAGCATTACAGAATGATATCTCTATAGAAACAATTAGATATGTGCTGCATAACCTTGTAAAACTGTGGACTTGACAGAGTTTCATTTGGAAATTCTATTAAATCAAACTTCATGGTAATCAGAAATTAGTTGAATCTGAGTGAGAAAATCTCTGAGATTAATCAACCAGACTTGAGGGAATTTAAAAGAATGAAAGGAACAGTGAAACTTGTCTCATGCAAAGTTGAATTCCTTCGGTGTTTTTCTTGGGGCACAGGGAGGAGCACAAGATTTCCTCTTTTTGCTGAGCCCCCATTTGAGCAGACAACCTACAAGAAGTTCAGCTTCTTTACAGAAGTGACATGAGACAAAAGAAGTATATCCAAGATGGAGACCTGAAAACTTCCTTGGATATCTCATACAGACAAAGGCAGACACATATGAACTCAGTTGCACACAGTGATCATTTTTGGAGGGCAGGAGACATTCTTTGTTTGAGTTATTTCCTCCTCCCTCCTTCAGCTTATCGTCTTCCTCAAAACAAACTGAGTTCTGCCAGACCTGCTCCATTCTTGCTGCCTTCATCGACCGCAGAGCACCCTTCGAATAGGCATCCAATGTTGCCCTCGACCTCAAAGGCTGCGTCATTGAACCATTCACTCAGAATCATCGAGTTGCTGATGTTAGCTCCAGTCATCTTCAATGCTGTAATCAACTGCAAGGGGCATGTTGATGTCCTCGATGCTGTCATCAACTGCAAGTGGCTCGCTGATGTCTTCTATGCTGTCCTCAACTGCAAGGGGCTCGTTGATTTCATCAGGTGGCTTGGTTCTATATCTCTCTTTTTTCCCCCTCAAAAACAATATTTTTTCCTGGAAGGACAAACTTACTGGGAAGTATTGTTTCAGGACCCCCAGTATTTGAGAGCTGCAAGGTCATATGCACGAGCAGCTGCCTCCTCACTACCATAAGCTCCTACAAATTACAAATACATTCATCATAGTTAGATAAATTTACCAAAAAAAATAAGAATACAAAAACCAACAAGGAAATAATTATGATTCCGTATGAAGACAAGAATGTAAACCGACGGGAAAAAAATCCTACACTTGTTTTTAAAGAACCAACAGGTGAAACGAATCTGCCAAAACCGGTGGCTACTTGTGGGACTTACCCAAATAGCCAATACAGCATCAAGCAGCAGTAGATCGCAGTCACATGCAGATCCCCAGACAAGGCCGCCCCAAACATAACAGGGAAAAAAGAACGGAGATAAAAAAAAAGGTATAAGAATAATAGAATGATAAATACTACTATAAGAATAAGCATTAACCTACCCATATCATTCCCAATATAATCATATCATCATTGTTTTGTCAGATCATCATTATTCCATTAGTGCAATGTAAAACTACTCTATATGCTTATTTGCTCATCGCATTGCATATACCGGTATAACCAAGTAAACATCCGTTGACGTTCACCCATCATAAGCCCATCCTCGTCGGCACGAGTATCTCTCCACTCCTGTGTAGGCCTACCGAAATAGGTCTTATCCACCCACAATAAATCTCTTTCTCATCATATGAGAATGCACATGATACCCAATGTGTATGCCTATTATCATAAACATATTCTATCATCATCATTAGCAGGTAAGCATTATTACTTACCATGCTCCATCATCATTTTCATTATCAAATAAGTAACATCATATAATGTAAACATCGCATATTCTATAATATTTATCGTCTACCAATCTACTATGCACTTGGTTGTTCAACCTTGTGGACGGTACGTGGATGGCACCAAATCCGAACTTCCATCTGAACAAGTATCAACCTAGCTCAATACATTATAGAAATACATGCATACATACGAACGGTACTGTTCCTACGCGCAAACCCAGCACACACAACACTCTTGAATCAGACGCCTTTCCGCTGTCCTAGTGGTTAGAGAACCATAGCGTTCAATCTTGAGATCTAACATAGCAAGCAATCTAACTTCTAGAATCTATACAAATTTACTCACGTAGGCTTAGTTATCACTATTTAAATATTATATTATCTAAACCCTTGTTTTCAGCCTTGACGGCCGTGCTGTCCCATACCAGGTAGCAATCATCTCGAAAGCTTATCTTTCAAACCGTTGTGCCAAAATTGACGATCCAGTATTCTATAGAAAGCTAACAACATTAACTACACGTTTCTAGTAGACCAAGTACTCATATTATGTCCTTAGCATTCTCAAAACCTCCTTAGGTCCTTAACATTCCCAAAACATCAGTAGAGGGCATTGCTCATGAAGTCCACCTATTAGCTATGTTCTAGCCATTCCATACATCAATCTTACTCATCAACACTTTAACTTCTACACAGATCAATAAATAAGCAGGGAAAACGGTTTCAAGGCGTTATCCTAGCCCCGAAAAACTGGATCGGGTCACCTCCTCTTTTCTTGGCCGAATCTGCTAGATCAGACTCTGGGTTGGTCTTTCCCCTTGTTCCTTTTTACCTTCTCTTCTTCTCTTATATTTCCTCTTTTTCTCCCTTTCCTCTTCTCTTCTTTTTCTTCCTTGGCCGGTCAGCTCTTTCTTCTTTCTTTTCTTCGCCTTCCTTCGGTTGGAGCTTCTCTTCTTTGTTTCTTCCTCCTCCTCTCAACTACCTCCTTCCCTACTCCTCCCTCCCCTTCATCTCTTCTTCGCTGGCGGGAGAAAGGGCGGTGTCGGACGGCAACACCGGCAAGGGAGCGATGGTGGTGGCTGGCCGGTGCACGCGGAGGTGGGGCGGTGACGATGACACCAAAGGTGCTCGGCTCCCCCTCCACCAGCGGTGGCGCAGGGTGGAGCAAGGGTGACGGCGATTCAGCCATGGCCGGTGGCGCAGCAAGGCGGAGGCAGGGCAAGGGGCAGGGCGACAGTGAGGCCATAGCCCATAGGCAGAGGCGATGCTCGGCGGCGGGTTGGCTAGAGGGCGACGGTGGCAGCAACAAGGGACGCGAGCACAGTGGACGAGAACAGCAGCGTCGACAGCGAGAGCAAGAGGATGAGGGCATGGCTTGTTCGGCACATGGGGAGAAGTGAACCGATTTTGCCTCCTCTAGGCTTGCACTTATGTGAGGGGGTGGCGTGGGCTGGGCTGGGCTGGGCCAAAGCTGGCCCAATCTCTCTCCTCTTCACTGATATTACAATCTTGCAGAAAATTAATTGCAGATTACAGAAGCAACGACGTAAACCCCCATATGCATGTAAGTTTCATGCAGTAACATGTCGCTTCTAGCACAGGTAATCAGGGGAATGTTTGGTTTAGTAGTTAACCTTGTTTCTCATCTACCTGCTTGTTTTTTGAGTTGTTAAGTAACATGTCTGGTTTATAATCATCTCACAGTTTTAGGTTGCCAGATTCTTGAACCGAGATGAAGAAATTCCAAAACCTCTCCCCATTATGCAGCAACATGTTTTGCTTGCAAGTTACCTGGAAATACAACCGTCCACCGGAAAGGAATATCCTCATATACAATTCTATAACCCTACTAAATGAGATGAAAATAATAAGATAGCAGAACCTGTTTATATTGGCTTTTGCAGATAACTTTTAGCTATAACTTATGAATAATAATAGCTTGTAGAGAACCGCACGGAGAGAGAAAAACTCGCGTATGATTTTGCCTAATATAAATAAAGTCACTACAGTGTGTACTATAATCTACTTAATAGACTTTGTCTTTAAAAAAACACTCTATTTAAAAGCTAAACACTGTAGATAAGCTATTTACTATAAAAAACAGTTTTTAGAATCTAATATGAACAGAGCCTGTCTTAGACTTCCAATATAAGAGAGCTAGAGAAGCGCAATGATAACAGGGTATGTTATCCCAGTAAACAAACCCTCGGTAATAGCATATATTGAATTGCAATTTTGTGAAGAAATATCATGACATGGATTTAGAAGATTAAACTAAATATGACATTCTTAAATTTCAACGATTCGGTTGAAATGATGTTCTTTCATCAACTTATGTTCACAAACATAAGTAATTTCAGCTGTTGAGGGACTTGATCATGTGAAACTATAGAAAATGATGCGATGTGATATACGTGTGAATGCTATCGTCAAAAACAAAATAAACAACAAAAGAAGCCCTTCCCTATAACACTCAACAACATAATTTCCATCAGCAACAGCTGCAAAACTTACGGCTTTCAGTAGACGCTATATTAAAAAAAATGCAACGGTCAACTCAAGTCCAAAGATGGTGCAAGACATATGCAAGTGTTGTAAAATCGTACGCAAACCTTTCTACTAGATTATTGTTTCACCACTATGCAGATGAATAAATCTAATAACTCTGCTTATAGTGCTAAATGGTAAAATTATTCCCAAGTAAACCAAATTAGCATGCAGTTTATTTACAGAAGCATCATATATCACAGCAGCCACCACAAATACGCAATCACTAGAGAGAAAATTAGATGGAGAAATACACCTAGAACACTGTTAATTGCACAATGCTAATCTGGATATGCATTCTTTTCGGCTACGACTTTTAGCTACCGCGGATAGTCTTTAGTCCTAGTGCGAGTGCTTGCGCAAACGAATCGAATGCCGATAAGCCACTTCAAAAAGACTATCTCGATAAGCTACTTTGAAACGGCGGCGAAGAAATCGTCCCGTTTGTTTGTTTGGGGAAGCCATAATCCGAAAGGAATAGGGTAATTACATCATAATAATTACTTCAGTTCTCTTACCATTGGGCAATATTTGCTCTGTTCACTCTCAGAATGTTCTAATATTACAAATAAGAAGACCCCCATACTCTATTCGGTTCTTAAAGGTTACCGTATCTGTTAGTAATTCTTCACTCACTTTCTGGAAAACATAGTCATCAGCACAATAACTTGACCTCCTCTCTCCTAGCTCTTTACTAATTCCCCTTCTGAAACTCCTTAGATATTGCCGAACATCACAGTTCTCAACAGTTTTTGCTGGCTCATGAGTGAAAGAGAAACATGAAATTCTGCTCCGTGGTGTGTCAAAGCCATCAAAATCATCACTGGAGTTGTTTCTAGTTTCTAAACCGGAGGCTTTTGTATGGCTATAAATAACACTGTCAGACACATCAGATCCAGTTATGCTGATTGAGCACTGGGTTTGGTTGTCAGATTCCTGGGAGAGAGAGAAAAATTGTTAATGTGTGATTGATGCTATTCCTATCATCTGCATAAATGTCATTCTACATGGGACAATTCAATATTAGTATATCATATGAATCCATACATCAGACTAAATAAAACAATGTAGACGGTCCTGGGAATAAGACAACAGCTAGAAAAGGACGGCAACTACAAGGAGGATACCTATGAGATTGTGACAACATATGGAAGTAAAGCATAGTGCGGTAGAAATTTTCAGGATGATCACAGTTCAGGTACAGGACCTCTAAGTTATTAAAATAAGCAGGTTTTTATATTACACTTTCCTTAAAAAGGCATCTTCACAATTTATTTTGTTTCAAAAATAATTTAACAGAATTTCTGAATGCAATAATAGATCTTTTGTGCTTACGTTCAAAAATAGATATTTTGCGCCACCCCTGAATCGGAGTACTTACTACTTAGCATATTGTAGACCATATCATGTAGGAATAAGGATGCACAAGTTATCCTGACAACACTTGGCAGGCTTAATAAAGGGCCATACCACAATTCATTTTGAACATTTCAGAACTCAAAAAACAACCTTCAGTGGGTGAATTTGAACAATAAGATTCTTAAGTAGTGGAGTCAATGGATTCTCTTACCTCATGATGACTGTGTCGATCAATTGGAAAGTGGGGTTCTAAAAGGCTTGTTCCCCCTTTGTGAAGAAATCTACTGTTGCTCTTTGTTGGGACAGTCACAACTGAATTTGGTTGAGGGTCTTCAAGTGATGAGAAATCAGCGCTATCCAATGTTGAAATTGAAACACATTCCTCGAAATAATTCATGGCCTCTTCAGCCAAATGCCTTGACACTTTCAATCGCTCTATGCTACTCTAGAACAACGATACAGAGATAAAGATCAGTTAAAAGGGAGAAAAGAATACACAGCCCAAGTTCGAACATTATCAACACAAATCAAGATCTAGATTGCACCAATAAACTGAACCATATAAAATGGTGGAATAGCAAGTATATTTTACCTTTCTTCTTGGTCGCTTTTTATGTGCCTCTGACAAACTTGGAACAGTTACCATGCCCTTTAGCATTCTACTCAACTCTTGTTCACGCTGCTCTTCAATAGCCAAATCTGCCCGTAGCTTTCGAGCAAGTTCATGTGACTGTAATCAAGTAATGAGAGGTTAAGTTTGTTGACAGCATGGAATTTGAAGGCAGAGCACAATTGGCATAATAATTGCCGTACCTGTTTTAGTCTTGTTGTATACTCTGTTATGTCAGGAGCCAGCTCAGCAGAGTCTGGATCAAACACAAGAGGAATTTCCATTTTCTCCCATTGCAGGTTTATTGCATGGTGCCTTTCATCTGAAACCAGCTCAACGGCATCTGGATTGAACTCAAGAGGAATTTCCACACTATATTCATTTTTTATTTCTGGTGCATAATCACTTATGTCAGAGACAAACTCAGCAGAATATGGATCAAACTCGGGAGGAATTTCCAGAACTTGTTCCACTGGGGCAGTAGAACGGTTGCTATGCCAAATGACCTATTGATGAAAGAACAGTAGCATCACGAACAGCTTATAACAGGAGTGTAAAATATGAATCAAGCTCTAAACAGAATAACATATAGTAGGGATAAAATTTAAAGAAAAAGCTGGAAAAGACATGCAATTTGTTCCTTTAAATAGAGAATGAGGATGGCAAAATATTTTTCAAGTAAAAGCACTGTTCAGCCTGCCAATATTCTACGCAAACACAACAATCTGAAGATTCAGAAGAACAAATTCGAATCAAATTAGTAGATTCATTGACAATTCTGTGTTACAACACAGTTCACCGAAATACCATTTACAAATGCACATGAAATATAAAGGGGCAAAGCCATTCCTTTTGGATTTCCATTATGTCAGTTAGATTGAAGGAGATGGGATTCAGATTGAATCTCGATTACTCTAAAAATATCTGCATGTGAACCCCTTGCTCTTTTTTCTTTCTTTCGTGCAACCATGAAGCCATCTCTCCGAGTGTAACAGAATTGTTCAAAACGAACTAAACGCCTCGTAAGTGCTTTGCATTATGTTACAGAATCCAGCAAGACCTTTTCCCACTAAATGCATGATCCTATCCAATTCTTCTACCTGTTCGCTCCTACGGGAAAAATATAATGTACTAGTTCGATGTTATAAAAAGTTATCATTTCTTTCGTTGTCTGGTGGGGAATCAGAACCACCTGGTACTGGTAGAAAATAGTACAAAGCAGTACTGACCACATATACCTTAAATTTTCCAATTTTCTTGGTTTGCTCATGCTTATGCTAACTAGCAGGCAGAAAAAGGTACAGATTTTCCAGACCAACAGTAAGCAAAGCTGCAAGCTTTCTCGGGATGCGATGCAATCCCCAGGGCAAAACACAAATTAACCAACCTCGGAGTCGGAGCCCCGGCACGGGCGTGCATCCCCGGCCACCGAATGTGGCCGCGAAACCCTCCTCCGAGCGCCGCCAGCAATCTCCTTCGATGGCGCCGAGGCGGTGCGTCGCCGCTGTGGCGCGACGGACACCGACCGCGCCCTCCCCGAGCCGGCGCAACCCTTGCGCACCTCCCTCCCTCTCTCCCGGCTCGCCACCTCCCCGCCGCCACAGCTAGTAGTCCCTGGGGGCCGCGGCGGCGGAGAGGGAGAGGTCCCGCAGTCGAAGAGCGGGTTGGTGCGTGTGTTGGCGTACTCCTCGAGGTCCCCGCCGCTGCCGGCGCGTGCGCGCGGCGCGGCGCTGACGCTGCGGGAGCGGCGTGGGCACGGGGACGGGGTCTGCCGCGGAGCGCGGCGGTCGTCGGAGGCGTGGAGGGTGCGGCGCGTGTTGGATTTGAACGCCGACGACGCCATCCAGCTTGGCTTGTTGGGGGGAGACTTGGAGAGGGAGGGGGTGGGATGCTTAACCAAAGTTTTCGCCTCGCCGTGGGGTGCGCGCGCGTGGTGAGCGGGCTTCTACCTTAGCTGGCTAGATCACTTCACTGGTACGGGTGGGTATTTCTCGATTGCTGTCGACTGTCAGCTTATAATTGTGTCCTTTAGTTTTCTACAAATATATTAAATATTGATAAGTTATTTTTAGAAGGCTATCTTAATAAGTTCTTTTAAAAAGGTAAAAAAAATCATCTTATTTATTTGTTCAAAGAAAGATACAAACTAACTCTACTATTATATAAAGAGGAGTTGGTGGTCGTCGGTGCGTTCTCCTCTCCCTTCTCTACAGCTATTCGATTTGATCTGGATCATTCGTCTCTCTCCTCCTCCTCTCTCTCTCTGGATCTGGATCCCCTCTACTTTTTCTATCTCCTCGCGTATTCTGGTCACCTTTCTCTCTCTATCGTTTGCTCTTCAATATTTAATGTGTGAAGTTGGTCAGGTAGTAAGTTTCGTCTCACCATTTTTATGACTCCGTTGCAACGCACAGGTCTCTAACTAGTAAGTTGAAAAGAAGGGGCCGAAGAGGAGAGTGACGTGCTTCATTTTAATTAGGGCAGTCCCAACGCGCCAGATGGGATCGTTTCCATCCGATTAAATGATCCTGCCACGTACCCAAAGTGCTGATGTGGAAGGCCAATAAATGAAGAAAGAGATCAAAACACCAAGAAATCGTTTCTCAGGTGAGACACGATTTCGGCACAATATCCAACGAACGAAGAAACCAGCAAGCACGCGATGGGCAGAAGCGATGGTTTCTTCCCGGGCCCACTACCGGACACCTTCCGCCGACGACGGTAGAGAAGAGCCAGAGCATCGCCCTCCGTGCTAACTTCTATCTGCGCCGTGACGGATTGGGTACTTCGCCTTGCCGCTGCACGCGAGTCCGCCGCCCGGCCCTCGCTGCTCTCTGCGCGGCCGTGCACGAGGTGCCGCATGCTCACTCGCTCCGCACTGGCCGGCCTTCGCGATGCCGCCGCAGGCACGCCGGCTTTCGCCCTCCGCGCGTTGCTGTTGCTGCCCTACGCTCGTCGGCCCTCCGTGCGACCGTGCGCGAGTCACCACAGGCTCGTCCGCAGCCCGCCCTCGCCGGCCTCTGCAACGCCGCGGAGGCATCGAGAGAGAGGACGGGTGGGAGAACGGATAAGGGAGAGAGAGAATGTTTGGCTAGAAATTTATTTTGGTCCCACTCAAGAAACTGTTGGGTTGGAGGATATAGTTTCTTGCTGATTTAGCAGACATGGAAACTACCCGTAGTTTCAAGGGTTGGGACTGCCCTTAATGTTAATTGCAGGTGCTAAACCAGATTAGTTAAACTTTCTTGGAAAAGAAGACAGATTAGTTAAAGATAGGACTAAAATAAAATTCCTTTTTTCGTTTTCCTCATTTATAAGTGAGTATCACGAGACGCCATGTACATGGACGCAGACAAATAAAACAAACGCGATTATTTTTTAAAAAAAAAAATAAAGAGAGCAAAATATAGAATTGGTTGGAGATGCGGGGGATCGAACCCCGTGCCTCTCGCATGCAAAGCGAGCGCTCTACCAATTGAGCTACATCCCCTTTTATCGTTCCTATCAACAATTATTATTTATCATTCTGGCACTCGAGCTCTACCAATTGACTTAAGGTTAAGTTTTGTTTTATTTTGTTTTTTGTTGAGAAGGCACTCGAGCTATCATTTTATTGCTCATTTAAACGGATGTAAGGTTGGAAGAGGTAACATTGTCACACGTACGCAGCAGACAAGCTTGGAAAACGATGGAATCTTTAATTCAGGCGTGAATTCGCATGCGGCAACTGATCTTGTAGTCTTAACAGCGTTGTAATCGGTGAGAACAAATAGAAGCAGTTTTCCAGCATCGATTCGTCCAACAAAAACCGACCAGGACAAGTTGCAATGGAATCACTGCTATTCGGACTGATATGATATGATGTTAAGGTGGCGTTTGGCCAGATTCTGAAGCCCTTTTTTTGGCTTCGAAGCCAGTACTGCGGCCAAACGTGGTGGCTCCGGAGCCGGGCTCTAATAAATTTGTCGCAGAGCTGAGCTGGTTTCCACTTTGGCCTGCGAAGAGTGCAATCCCGGTCTCCTCTAGCTCTTGTCTTTGTGGTTATGTAAATGTCCTCCGAGTTGGTCACGTAATTACAAAGCGTCTATCACTCACGTGTTAAGTCGCTCCCCTTGCAATGGTGAACCCTAGCCCCCATTCAACTCTCCACAGCCCCTCCTGAGGCGGCACTGCCCCTATGCATTGCCCTCCCCAACACCGCCCCTATGCATTGCCCTCCCCAACACTGCCCCCATGCATTGCCCTCTCCGGCGGCCCCTGGTCCCCCGATGGTGCCTCATCACACCCCCTCCCCCCCCCACTCTGCCGCCCCCTATTCCCTTGACTTCAAAGCACAGTTAGTCCTGAATCTTCTCTTCTTAGTCCTGAGGAGTTGTTACAAAAAGGTACGGTAGTACCGCCACACAAAGTGTGGTAGTATCGGTTTAGAGTGATGAGAAGGGGCCAAAAACATGCTTTATGGAGAAAAAAACAACCATCATACAAAACCTGGTTATACTGGAGACCCTGGTCGGACCGTCCGGTCATATCGAATGGTAGTAACGGAAGGACGGTCATACCACAGCTATAAGGGCGGTAATGCTGGCTTTGGATTTCAGCATAGACGACACTTGAAAAAAAAGGTTATAATTTTTAACTCTGAAGTCGGAATTGAATGATTTTAGACTCTATAGAAAGCTTATTTAGAGAGTTACACAACTAACCTATTTGTATGATCTCAAACATATTAGATCAATTTAGAAATTACCAAAAATCCAAAGAGTCACTACCATGGTCTAAATACAAGAAAATAGCAACAAGCAATTTTAGACCATGCCAAGAAAAAAATGCATAATAGAATGGTAATTTGAATATTGAAATTGTATATATATTATATAGGAGAAATACCTTCTACTCACGGGTATAGTTACTTGACATACTCATTTATCACTTTGGTTACACTCGTTTACTAATTATAAGATAATCTGATGTGAATCACACAAAAAAATTGCAAAGAAATCTATAGTTTTTAGCGTATTTTGCAAACACTTTTATATACACACATAAAAAGAAGTATGTTTAAAAGTATATATACCATTTAGATGATTTTATATACTTGTAAACTACATGTTCATACCATTCGTTACGTGAGATACTTTTTATGTTATGAGGAACAACTATATAGAGAGAGAACACACACATGCACTTGCTTGCCGCATCAGGCCCGCCATTAGCCCATAGCTCTACCGTCGAAATATTCTTCTCTGGGAGATTTGATGATTTGCCACATCTTACATTGCGTTTGAGAAAATGCCCTGCGATGTGTCACTTACATGTGGATCCTAGACCCACATGTAAGTGAGACATCACAGGGTATTTTATCAAACTCACATAAAAAGTAGAGCAAATCATCAAATATTTCTTCTTCTCTCGACGATTTCCTCCTACTTTTAATGAAGGGAAGGCAGTAGCTTTCCCTTCCTTCTCATTCACTTCTCTCTCTCTCTCTCTCTGCCTGCCTAGTAAGAACCCACTCTCGATTTGATTCCTCAGAACATCACACACAGAGCAAAATATCCTCGTCCTACTGTTTTCTTAGTAAGTAGTAATCAGATCGCAATTGCAGGCTTGCAGCTTTATCATCTTTTCAGCATTCTGCAATTCGTTAACTGTGCAATTCAATTTCAGCTAATTTAATTTATCCGCTAATCCGTCAGGAGAGTGAAATTTATATGTTCGTCTGTTGGATTTCCCGTTTAGGCGTTCAGGATCGTGAATTTTTTTTCTTTTCGTTTCGGGCATTTGGACGATTAAAGATTCATTAATACAATACAAAAGGGTAGGATGATCTATGTCTTCTTTATTTATGTTGTCTTATGCCCTTCACGATTGTGCCATCTTGGTTTTGAATATTTATTATCTTTTGAAAATCTTTGTATTCAGCAATCAAGTGCACATTGGCTAAAAATTTCATTTATTTTCTTGCTGTCTTCTCTTTTCGAGGTTCGTATCAGGACGTTTCACTTGATCATTTTAGAGGAGTGTATCATTCCTATCTAATTTTCTGTGGTTAACGGATTTATCATTTTTTTTGTTTTGTCTTTACATCTTGGAGAATGTTTGCGAAAACTTATTTGCTTTCTGTCTCCGTGCCACTACTGTACTCAAATCAGGTTTATGGTCATGTTCTTAGTGTACTTGCCGTACTGGAAATCAGTGGGTCAAGATTAAGTCGGATGCTGGTTCTTAATCTTTTATGTTCGTGTCATATGTTTTTAGTTGTCAGTAGTCACCGCTATTGAACTGATATGTCTGTACTCTTGTTCTAACTGGTGGGTTGCCCTTCTCTTTTACTACTTGGACATCCAAGTTGGAGCATGGAAAGTTGGGAGTTATTGAATAGAGTATTTCTCCATTTCTTCTTACTTGAAAATATGTTCATGAACAAAATTGATTATCGAATTTGCTGAATTATATCTGTCTTGATCACGATCTTGCTCTGCCAAATGTATCTTGGATCTTATTTAACTATTTTTTTCCCCAGTTGCAGCGTTGTCAGGTTGAACAAATCAAAACCTGCACATTTTTTTGCACAAGGGTTATCAAAATCAGAAAGGTTTTGCTGGACTCTTGTACCATGTTCTGAATCACAGATCACTGAGACTGCTGCTGCTCAATCAGAAAACAGACAATGGCTTCCCAAGCTGGCGGCACCGCCGTCACGGCCAACAGGCAGCAGAGGGCCCACATCCAGGCACTAGCCAGGCAAGGCTCCCTCTACAACCTCACCCTCAGTGAGGTCGAGAGCCACCTCGGTGAGTCACTGCTTAGCATGAACCTCGAAAACCTCGTAAGGAGTGTGCTTCCAGACGACACGAGCCTGCCATTACCAAATGGTGTTGGGAATTCAGGCAGTCAGAGCACATCAGCTTCTGGTCTGGAGGGTCAGGGCAGCAGCATTACCATGCCCCCAGCATTGAGCAAGAAGACAGTGGACGCAGTCTGGAGGGATATCCAGCATGAGCAGGAGAGCAGTCATGACGAAGGAAGTTCAGGTTGCGACACGCAGCTGACGCTTGGGGAGATAACACTTGAGGATTTCTTGCACAGGGCAGGGATAGTTGCCAGGCAACATCAGAAAGATGCCAATGAACTGCAGGATTTCCCACAAGGTGACGGGGCAATCGACGCTTATATGATAAACCAGTCAATGGCACATCCGCTAAGAACTGCAATCCCCGCGACAATGGATGACATTTACCCTGATGGTCAGATGAGTTTTCCGTCATCAGTAGCACTGTCTGATCTTCAAACTCTCAGTCATAAGCGAATGTCTTCCGAGGATATGGTATACAGGGTTGTTGATCGGAGGCAGAAAAGGATGATTAAGAATCGAGAATCGGCTGCACGTTCAAGAGCTAGGAAACAGGTTTTTTGTTTTCTCTGCCTCCTTGATAGTTCAAGCATGTTTAGATCTCTTGATCACGTAATAGAGTGATTTCTCTGTTGTGACTATAGCACTTGTTTAGCATGATCAACAAGCATCTATGAGATTTAGACTTGTTTGGCATGATCAACAAATTAGACTTGTTGTGACTATAAAACTTGCTTAGCACGATCAACAAGCATCTAAGAGAATTAGAAACTTACCAGTAGAGGAAAGCCAAATTAGCTCTAAACATATGGGCAAGATCTAATTAGCGAGGAGCCTAGCAAGCAGTCTCTAATTAGCACTACTCCCAGAAGCTAGTTTTTGTAAGAAAAACAAATATACTTTGTTAATGAATGTTGCTCCGCAAAATGACAGAACTAACCAGCCCTCTGTACTAGATTAGGCCTCACTACAGTAGGCTAGTTTGCGTATATTTGACAGAGCAAAAAACCTAAACAACCCATTTATTTCTCCTATTGTCATTTTTGGTTTACTTCTGTTCTAGGTTCATTGTGACTTCACGATAACTCAACTTGATATGTTACTTAAAACACATGTTCTCTTTTGGAGACTTTTTTTTAATGAAATTTATATGGCTATGTTAGGCCTACACAAATGAGCTTGAAAACAAGTTGTCTGGTCTGGAAGAGGAGAACAAGAAGCTGAAGAAAGAGAAGGTAGATCATGGACATTTTCTATATACAACCCATTTTATTTCCTTTAGATTGTTGATTGGAGGCTTATTTTAATTTATATTCATGCCATGATTTTTTTTTCGATGATATTGCTTCATCTGTATTGTTTGCATCTCTAGTGTCTAAGGATGGACTGACGTACCATTGTTTCACCGAATAATTTACACCTTGAACTGTCGTCCTTTATGTTCGTGATTATACATTTCTCAAATACTTACCAGCACAACGGAGGTATTCATGAAGGCATGACTGCAAGAACAAGCTTGGAAGTATGATACTGAAAGAAGTTTTTTGTTGAACATAAATTGGTTTCCCTAGTAGTTATATTTCCCCTTTCTTTAGTTGGCTTGATCATGCATACTAAAATGTTTGTCTAGTTGATTTTTTTTTTTTTTTTTTGCATATTGACAAGAATGGATATTCACTCAGACTGACGATCCAGTTTTTGTATCAAGTATTTTCTGCATATTTTTAGTGGCTGTAAGCTTGTAGCTGCAAATAAGCTGGCCATGGTATATACTAAAATTAGTTAGATTAATACTGAATGCAGTGGTTTGTTTAGCAGAAACCTCTCTTCAATACGCACACAAACCCTTCAGTCACCATCATTTCATCCCTCCAACTGTCTCTAAATCTGAATACAATGTCGTCATCAATATTCTAAATTCTAGTTTGGATCAAATTTTGTAATTGATACACTATATAATGTAATGTGAGTGACCACTGCGACATTGGAGAAGAATGCGATCCTTTCTAGGGAAAATCAGTACTTGGAATAAGTGCAAGCATCCTGATGAAAGGGAGTAGTGTGGTTAGCGATTTGGGTTCTTGCTTCCACTCAGGAAAAGCATCTACAGGATAGTCATGCTGCCATTTTCCCGCCACTTAAGTTCACTCAAATGCATGAGTGACTCTTCAGATGATGCAAAACAAAAAAAGATGTAGTCCTTTTGTCACTACCAGTTCTACCACCATTGCTGTCCTGTTTTTGCTTTGAGACTACATGCTGGACATAAACACACTGTCTAGAAAAAAATTATCCACTTATTACTTGCCAAGGGTGGAGTACTTCCATTTTTTATTACTATCTATTTGACTAATAATACAATCAAAATATGTATCCTTCGCAAGATTTGTGTCCCATTGTATTTGATACAGGGCAAATGTACGAAATAACAACAATTGTTGCTACTGAAAATGCGAACCTGTACTTGGTTGATGATCATTCCCTGCACCTTACTGACGAAAGGGCATTTTACCATATTCTCTTGCAGGGGTTGGACAAGTTGTTGAAGTCCGCACGTCCTCCAGAACCGAAAAATCAGCTTCGGAGAACAAGATCGACCTCTTTCTAACTGTGTGCATAGTACAGGGTTCTGGAAGATTGATCACTCTTTTGCTTTCATTTTTTGCATAAATTATGTAGTATGTGTAATTTGCCTGCTACTATTTTGTAAAGGCTTAGGAGACCTGAGAATCTGGTGATATATCCCGATCCTTAGGCTTCAGATTTGTAGTTCTGGCTAGTTCAAAGACTCTTGCAACATATATCCCAATGTATATATTATTAAAAGTATTAGTGGTATCTCCCATTATCATAAAGTTTAGGGTTGTGTACATTGTATTCACTATATATTTGCACTTTGGGCTGTGGAATAGAGCTAACCTTCAACCACTCATCCCTTCCTCCTCTCATATTAACATGGTATCATCAGAGCCTAGGTTCAAGCTCTAGCCTCGATCGCCTTCCGCTTCCTGAGGGTGACAACCTCCTTGTAGTAGCAGTTAGCATGAAGGTGGAGCAACAGTAAGCCATCGCGTTGGAACCCCCCTCTAGCACACGGAGGCCCGCCGTGGCCAACCCGAGTTGGGCTATGCCGGCCCGCCACAGCGGACCTCACCCCAATCTGGTCTCATCGACGCCGCCTTGCCCAGATCTGGCCACCTCCGTGCCGAGAAAATTGAGAATATGCCCTCCAACTAGATGGAAATCTAGGATATACCCTCCTTTAGATCCTAATTGATAATATACCCTCCTTTAGAGTGTTTTGTTGAGAAAATGTCATTTTTATACTATTTAGTACCTCTTAAGTATACTAATCCGTATTGTACTGTATTTTGACATTAGGATGACCATTTTGCCCCCATGTACGGCCGTTGGACCTCCGCCCCACACCCTCTGCCGCGCCGCCGTTTGGTCCGGGAAACCCTAGCCAAGCACTGTCCAATCGAGACTTATCTTCTTCACAGCCGTACATGGGGCAAAATGGTCATCCTAATGTCAAAATACAGTACAATACGGATTAATATATTTAAGAGGTACTAAATAGTATAAAAAGGGTATTTTCTCAACAAAACACTCTAAATGAGGGTATATTATCAATTAGGATCTAAAAGAGGGTATATCTTAGATTTCCATCTAGTTGGAGGGCATATTCTCAATTTTCTCCCTCCGTGCCATATCTGGCGTCTCTGACTTATCAGCCGTCGCCGCCGGTAGTCGTCTTCATCGCCGCCTCAAACGCTCCTTGTCCACCGGCATGGGCCGCTACAGGCTCCTTCGTGCCAATGCCGCCCGCTTGCCCCCGTCGGGCGTTGAACCTCCACTGCCTTAGCCGCGCCTCGTCCACCGACATGGGTCGCTATGGGCTACTTCGTGCCGCCGCTCTCGGGCCGCGAGCACCACCCACTTGCCCCTGTCAGGCGCTGATCCTTCACCGCCTTAGCCGCTCCTCGTCACGCCAACCCATCCTGTGGCCGCCGCCCTGCAATCGCCGGATCCCGCCGCGCCCAGCCCAGGGGAGCCGCCTCCTCTCTGGCATCCTCGCTGGTGAAGAGAGAGAGGGAGAGGTGCAGAGAGAGACGGGAGGGAGTGAATGGAGTCTCCGTTGTCTTCTCGTGAGCGTACTGCACACGGTGCCACCACAGCACGAGCTTGCTCATGTGTGGGGTGCGCCTTTATTTGGCTTGGCAAAGTGCATGTGTTGCTGCTGCTAATATCCGTTGTAGTCTTTTACTTTTGAGACTTTTGTTGCATCTATCCAAGTTCATATCATTCATCCTTGTTCATTAAGGCTATGCAAGTCCATAAAATTCTTATCCATCAGTCAATTGCTTTGCTAACCACGGTCTATCTTCTTGGATAGAGTGTGGTCATCTCCTCCTTTTGCATAGAAGTCTTTTTGATGCCGCCGCTTTTCTCTAAACTGCCACCCTGAGTTTCTAAGGCCGTCGTGCTTCTCTTCCGTATCATCGCTGTCTTGGACTTCGATCTACACAGCTATGCGGGCATTGTCCTGCAGTGCAATGGCCTTAACGTCTGCTATGGCCTTCACGCCCTTCGTCTTGAGGAAGCGGATGCGCTCCACACGCTTCGCAGCAAGAGCCGAGGCATTCTCCTCAACCTTGTGAGCAGCGTCGACCTTCACCTAGGCATCCTCCTCGGTCTTGCAGATAGCGACGAGCTTCGCCTGCGAAGCACTAAGCTACTCCTGTAGGTTTGTGGACTTGTGGTGTGTCGTCGTCACTTGCAGCGCCTGCACCAAGGCCACCATTTGGACAGCAATGGCCGATACGACCACATGCACATCAAATAAACAAATAAAAACAAAAGAGGATAAAATAGAGGCCCACATACCTTTGCCTCTCTTGCTTCAAAAGCGCCGAAGAGGAGCTCTATACCACACAATTTCAAGACTCTTTGATCCAGGACGGCATCAACGTAGTCCGCCGTGGCACGCGTGGCACGCATGGCACGAAGTGCTTCTGGCAGGGGGATGAAGTCCCCAATGGACAGTCGACATGCCTCCGCATCCGCAACCTCCGCCGTGCCAGTACGCGAAGCGTCCTTCCCACTAATGGTACCTTCGAGTCTCCGAGCAAAGTCATCATTGGACTGCTATACTCCCACTGACGGAGATGGTGGGGTCGTTGACGATGGCAATAGCGTGAGGGACAAAGTAAGCTCCGCAGGGGGGCCCGAAGCCATCGTGGAGGGCGCAGCGGCTCCCGCAGCAGCACCCCTCGTGATGCCTGGCACGCATGCCTCAAGGTCGTCCATGAGTCGCCCCCTCATCACCATCCGCATCGCACCCTGCGTCGTGAACCGCGTCGCGTCCTTCATCCATGTCCAAGTCGCGCACTTTGTTATCGTGCGCATCAGGGCCATTGTCTTCATCACCCTACCGCATCTACTCCTTTCGTTGCCTCCATCGTCCCCCTTCACCTCGGCGTCCGCACACCCGCTGAGTTCATCCAGGCTAGCGTCAGACTCAAGCGAAGCCGGGGGGTCGAAGTCAGAGGAATGGCGGCAATGGGTAAAGGTGAGCCTTCGCACAGTTCGGCGTCATCGTGACCTCTGCCGTCTTCACCGTCACTTCCACGCGAGCCGCCAGAGCGACCGCCGCTCACGGTAGGAATAGGACGATCGGGCATGGGGAGCCCGAGATATTCGCACATACGATTAATGCATGGACCACTCGATGTGGCCGACCAAAGACTGTGCTCCTTTAGGATATATGGCCCTAGGAACATAGCAGCCGTACGCTAATGATAGGACTGCATAAGATATGAATGGCGAGGGTCAACGTACGGTGGACTTGAATGGCCAATTAATGCGGGTGTAGGAGACAAAGTGCGAAAACCTTTCCTGAACCAATAGGTTTCACCAGCGTTGTTAGCAAAGGGCGGACGCCATCATCCTGAGCAGGCCCTATCTACACATCCTAGTGACAAGCCAGTGGGGACAAGTGGAGCATGCAGAACTTTTCCCCATGGTAGCACATATTCAAGTCAAGCGCAACTGCAAGAAGCCGCCTGGTGCGCGTCCCTTCGTCTAGATTGAGCTTCACACGTGGTGATGAGATGAAGTCCATGATGCGCCTGGTCTAGTGAAGGCCATTTCCAAGTTCGATCTAGTAGTAAAACCACCTCCGGAGCCAGTGGCACTCCCCCTTCATTCGTGTCGAAATCCAAGGGAACTCCTTCAAGCAGTCGAGTCGAAGCTGAAAACTGATGATGCATAGGTTCAAGTATTGACTGTCAAGCAGCCACTTTGGTTGGCACAGCGCGTCGTGCAAAGAGGTGAAGAGTGTTCAAGGAGCTCATCCATCGCAATTGACTGGCCGAGAGTGTTCACGCACACGCTGGCCACCTTCTCCAACACCTTCCATCGGTTGCCGGTGGCGGACTCGGTGTGCTCATCTTTGCCACCGCGGCTACTGGAGACGGCAGACATGCTCTCGCGACCAGCATGCTCACTTCCACGCCCATCCTAAACAGAAGCGCGACGATGGAAGGGCGACGGCGAGCAAAGGAACTGCAAGCGGTGGCGAGCAAACGCGAGAAGGAAGAAGAAAGCAATACAAACCCAAGCGTCACGCCGCTTAAGTGCCAATGTGACAGACTCATTTAATGGTGGTAGGGTGGACGTGTCTTTTTAGGGAACATGCATGCCTGTGTAATCGGCACATGGGCCCACCCCACATGACCAACAATGCTTGGTGCGCCATGTGGACATGGGTCTCGGGTGTCATGCGCGCACATGCCATCTATCGAAAATGGGTGGGGAAATTGAACAAACACGAATCAGTGAGCCAAAAGGACAGAGGGAGCCAAGGAGTAAGCAGCATGATTTTAGCCTACTGATAACAAAGCCTTTTACTATGAGACTACTGTTAGGAAGTGGCCTCTACTTTGACCTAATTGGACCACGGTGCTAAAAAGTCTATTAAGTATGTAACTGTATGGCAAACCTAAAAGTGCTAAGCAGAAAAAAGATATACTTACCCTCACTTAATAGAGACATTTATGTAAATAATCTCCTCATGACTATAAATACACTCCTTAGAACGACATGAAGGAGAGAAAATTCATTTTCTAGATAAAAGGTTAAGCAGTAACACAAGCATAACACACATTTTCTACTTTCACTCTCTACTACTAGCTTCAGGCTCTAGATAGCCCCTTTGTGACCTCTCCGTAGTCCTATTATCCACTATTTGATCTATAACCACATCAGTCCTATTATCCACTATTTGATCTATAACCACATCAGAACCAAATGAAGACAAACAACCAGCTTGCACAAAAAAACATATAATAAATAAATAAATTTAAACAACAGTAGGGCAAATATTTGCAGTTCACATAATGATCTATCAGACTGACCTGTGTACCAAAGGCACTGGTAAAAAATTCTACTGTTGAGAAGCCCAGCTCTTTAAGTAACAATGTCAATGCCACCATTTGTTTGCCTCAGGACTAATTAAGGAGCTATGCAGGGGGGGGGGGTCTAACTACTTCACATAACCAAGAAGAGTTAAATTCCTCAGACCAAAAGGAACAGTTATACATCACACAAGCCGCAGGCCTATTCTACAAATCTTTCCAATTCATAGCCCGATCCTGCTTTGCCTGCAGGACCTGTCAACTAACAGCTTAATACTCGGGGATTATTGTTTAATATACAAAGTTAGCACAAGGTGCTGCCTTTATAGCCCGAAAATTGTCATATAATCACTGCCGTTGTACAGACGGAGATTGCTGCACCTGAACTGGAGGGAAGAACCCAATGCCTGACGTTGGAAAGAATTCGGTTGTTGGAGATTGCTGTGGCGCCTGCGGAGTCTGCTGCTGCTGCTGCTGGGGCTGGCTCTGGTTCTGAGCTGGTGGAAGAGGTGGAGGTGGTGGTCCACTTGGTCTTGGAAAACCTGCCGGCAGAATGTTGGAAAATGGAGGTGGAGGTGGCACAGAGCCGGCCATCATCCCAAAAGGTCCCATTCCGAACATTCCTCCAGTATTTTGACCAAATTGCTGCAGAAGTGGTGGCAGCACAGGTGGCAAAGGAGGTGGAGGTGATGGAAATGAACCTGGTGCTTGGTTTGCCTGTGCCGGTGGCTGCGTGCCTCCAAGAGAAGAAGGTGCTGCCCCAATCTGTAGTTGCACCTGAGGTACTTGCGCAAAGAAGGGAGGAGCACCCATATCACTGGCCTGCATGGGTTTCTCAAGCCTAGGCCTCTTTTCGATATGGAAGCCTGGAGGTGCTGCAGAGAGCTCTCCAGAAGGTCCATTCATGGAAGCAGCTTGTTCAGCAGCAAGGGACGAGAAAATGGAGGAGAGCACCTGCTCAGGAGATGACAAAGATGCAAGCTTATCTGCCATAGCTGCTGCTGTTTTCTTGGGCTCATCACCTGCGGCACTGGCCGTGGCGGGAAGTGAGGTTGCCGGAGGCAGTGGTTGAAACTGGGGAGATATTGGTCTTATTGCTGAATTCTGCATCATGGCAGCAGTTTGCTCTGATGGAAGTGTAATCATGAGTGGAGTAGAACTAGATCCTGCACCATTGGTGACAGGGGCACCACCAAGTCGTTGCCTTAGTTGCATGGCATGTTCAGTCTCTGATCGAGCAACCTGTTTGTCAATTAAATCAAGGATTAACCGCAAATCACTTTAGTAGTTTCTCAAAAAACTGCTACAACACCACTACGGTGGCAGTAAAGATAGTATGATCTTAACTAAGATGGTAGTTAGCAATGTTAAAGAAAGTCAATTGTGCTCAACATAAATGGATAAATGGGTTAACATATGATCAGATATATGTTTGAAAACCTACTTAAGCTGACACGGCATATGTATGGACTGTGAACATTATGTGGCCCACACACACACACACGCGCGCGCGCACACGCATATAGGAAAAATACCTTTTACTTCCGGATGTAATTACATCCACCTCTAATATACCACCTAAACAAACTTAAAATACTCATTTATCACTTTAGGTATACTCGTATACTAATTATAAGATACTCTAATGTGAACCACACGAAAAATTGCAAAGAAGTTCATAGTTTTTAGCGTATTTTGTAAATACCTTCATATACGCACATAAAAAGGAGTATATCGAAAAATATACATACTACCTAGATGATCTTAAATACTTGTATACTACTCGTACATACTCGCTGTTACGCGAGATACTCTCTATGTTATGAGATATGATATAGAGTGTAATTACACTCGGGAGTAGAAAAGATGCCATAATATATATATATATATATATATATATATATAAGCCCTCCACCCCAGAACTGTCTGATAGAAGCTGGTTAGCTTCAGAAGAACCTGCGATTGGTGCCAACACATGCATGGATCCATCACCACCGGCACAAAAAAAATTTCTATCAGCACATGCCCATCGGACAGAGGAATGCAACAGCTTGGGAGGAATGTTAAGACCCCAGGCCTGTATAGCTTGATACTGTAGAGGACCAAACCCTCAAAGATGGATCAGACCTCCCAAGGTATTTTGTCGAAACAGATAAAGAGAAGGATACATCATACATAAACAGGCTAAAGTTGGAATGGGGAAGCAGTCTAAGTAGGAAGTGGGCTTGTTATCTTGAAAAAGCCTTGGGGTGGCCATGGGAGCTGGTAAGAGGCAGATTTGTGCTTGAAGTGGGATGCTAGATGGGCCAGCCAACATGTGTGCTCAATATCCCAAGTTGACCATCGTTGGTCTACTGCCTTCCATCACAAAGCCGAACTGTACACAGATTCAATAGTCGCTAGCTATCCTATTAGAGAGTTTAAGCATTCGAAGTATGTTAGAGGCTTCTCTTTGCATCTGTGCACGTGCTGTGCGTCTGCGGGTGTTCTTATGTTCTTTTCTTTTATCAAACTATTCGTCTTGAACACGTGGACACAACTTCACCAATGGGATGCAATGAAAAGCAAAACTCTAGTTATGCCCAGTTGCCCACATGTCATGTGGCATCATAGGCAGCACATGGCATGGACAAAATGGTTGGCACAACGCAAACAGGCATCCTAATGAGCATGCTTATGATCCAAGAAAATGCTTGCATTTTGACCTGACAAACTTTTCCTTTTGCGGTGGAATATCAAGATAGTAATGAGAAGGACAATAACATGTAAGAGGATATAAAAGAATAATCCTTACTTGCAACTGATTGCGGAGAAGCTCTGACTTTGCTTCCTGTTATATAAACAAGAAAAAACATAAAGCTTTGTAAATTTTAATCATGATAATATGCCATCGAGATAGAACATTTTGAAGATAATGGAAAAGGTGCTCAAGACCTGTTCACTGAGGGCTTCTTTTAGTTGATTGATCAGGTTTATCCTAGCTGCGTCAACACTCTCGAGTTGCTCAATGCACTGCTTCAGGATTGCTTCCTTTTCTTGAAGGTCAGAAATCAATGATGATGCTTGCTGAATACCTATGAAAAAAGTAGTCAAGCATTATTAGTGCATATTAGATACTTATGATCAAGAGATGTGTG